>CM067565.1:15233930-16616787 GCA_034336665.1 Luscinia megarhynchos
ATTTCCGAGAACATAACAAACAAATTTGCAGTTAATGGGGTCATGCTAACAATAGTGTCTTAAAACAAACAGCATGGTTGGTTGATGTTTGAACAGCAATCAAGCTTAATGAAGCAAAAATATTTCTTTACTTATGCTTTCCAACTTGTTGCAACCAGTGAAATTCAAGAGGCATTGGGGAGTGCAACAATCAATGGTGCAGAGGGGATGAAAAATTTTAGCCAATATATGAAGCAGGACTGAGCAGACAAGAATCTAGATGAAATTTGGATAATAACTCTGGGAGAGGAAGAAAAAAGAGAAAAAATACCCACTGCATTTCAACCTAATTAATGTGAAGATAAATCAATAATCCTACATTTTAAATAAACTTAACTAAAAAAAAAAAAAAAAAAAAAAAGCAGTGGGAGAGGTTTTATTTAGACATGCACCTTTTGTCTGCTTAGGCACAGAGTTTTTTTTGGAGAGCTCTTCATCAAGTGCCAGGGCTCACACAAACAAGCAGTGCACCGAGGCTGCTGCTGTTTGAGTCATAGGTCAAAGAGCTGAAGGCAGGGCAATTTTTCAACGTGAAGGAAATATTGGCCCAAAATTAAGTCACAGTGAGTTACAGCCGGTGGGAGGGATTTGGAGACATGCCAAAGTGACTTTTGTCACTCCTGGTTAATTTGCTGTTCGCTTTAGTGCTTGGGAGACAGGAAGAATGGTGACAGATACAAACAAGGTGCAGTGTGGCACCCACGCTGCCCGTGTTGTGCCCACCCACCTGGGAGCTGCACAGGCACTCACAGTGTGTCAGAGCAAACTTTATTGCTTAATGCAGCTTGATCTCCCAGTGCAAACTTCAATTTCACCTCTGTTTACTTGGAAGCTGCTAGGGAATTATCCCTCTCAATATCTGTCAGGCAAAGAGCATATCCCACCTCTGTGCTGAGAGCATGAAACTCCCCTTTGACTGAAACATCTACACCCTGCATAATGCAGGTTTAGTTTCTTATCTTGGCAGTAGCAGTACTCTAGTTACTACTCTGGTGGCAACCAAATATTTCCCCTCCTTTCCCTTATTTTTCAAGCCTCTAAGCTTTGGTGACATCACACAATTAATTTACACTAATCACTCCTTCTGCCCAACGAGAAATCCAGTTTGAGGCTTTTTACTTGTACATTAGTAAACCACATCCCTGATTTTTGATAACTTGCTTTGGAGCAGGATAATCTGTATTCACTGATCCCAGGGCAGCAGAAATTTCTGCTCCATTTTAATCACCTGGACTCAGCCAGCACATCATAAGAGCTGAGTTTGTACATATTTTAGAGACATCAGGGGTAGCTAAAGTTCCCAGCACATGTGGAGGCTTGCTGGGACAACCAACAGGAGAAAGCCAAGACTGCCACCACATCAGGCAGACACAGATCATTTCTATGCACCAGCAAAGTCAGGCCTTGCTTAATTGGTTCAGCTACAGCAATTCTGTAAGTTGTAATTTAGGAGGTTGAAACCAGGTATCAGCTGCCAATTTTCATCCATCTTCAGGAGCTCTGAATTCCCTCCTTTTCTAGTTTCATGTCACAGAACTATTTCCAAAAGCTCAGTATTTTCAGAAGTTGACTTGCAGCTCTGAGGCCAACACACAGCCATATCCATGTCCACACTTGGCAGTATTTGGTTGACTCAGTTCACTGCCAGCAGTTCTGATTCCTCCTGGCTGGTAATTACAGCACTTGTGATACAGACCTGGGTGTGCTGATCAGCACTTGGACTCGCTTTAGGCTCATCCACGCCAAGCTTACCCTGCTTACAGCAGCTAACACTGAGATTACTCAGTAATTGCACTTGTGGGAGCTGTAGCAACTGTGTCAGAGCTCAGTATGTTGTCTGCATCTCATGCAGTGTCACCACTGACCACATTCAAAGTTAACTCAAACAATCCCCAAGGAAATCTCCCTGTCAGCTATCTGCAGTCAGAAAAACAACTATAAATATGTCTTGAAAAAAAATGCACAGCTTCATCTCTGTACATACACAGCTCAGAAGTGAATGTGAATCAACACAGCTCAAATTGCAACTTTGAGAAAATTTAGCTAAATCATGTGCATGCTAAAATGATGTGGAAGAAGAGACCCTCACAAAGAAGTTTGGTGCGGCTCAAAACCGAAGACACATCAACAGAAAGGATCTCTGCTCATACTCTCTGGAAAGGACAAAAATAAACACTAGAAGAACCAGAAGCAGGAAAAATGGCATAAGTATAAAATTTCCATGGTACAGTCCAAAGGAATGGATAGAGAATGTTTTGTCAGCTCATTAAAATAAAAGCCAAATTAACTGCTTGTCCTCATGATTTCTTACTTGAAAGGCACAATAAAGTAAAGTATCATGAAAAACTAAAGGGGTGACTGCAGTGTAAAGAATACCTTTTATGGGAGGTTGGGGAGGGCAGGAGAAAGAGGGAATAAATTAAAACCATGTCTGTCTCCCTGGACTGCATAGCATGTGATAACATCTGATAAACTGAGCTGGAATCCAAGATGTATCAATATGGCATAAACAAGGATCTGTGAGGATATTTTCAGAGGAGAGTGGCCCACAAAATGAGTGTCTAGGAATTCCAGAATAGTAGACTCCCACCAGCCTTCATGCTGGCTCTTTCTGGATTTAACACTTTATTTCACAACTACCTACAGACCACCCTTTCCAAATGGCTTGTATATGCTGAGCACATCTGCCCAAATCCAGGATCCCAAAACTCCAACTCTATGGGGATTGTTTTAGCAGCAACTCAACTATCATGTGGCTTTGCTGGAAGAAACAGGACTGTAGCCATGTATGAGGAATTTGTCAATATGTTCCCATTCATATCATACACACAACTAATCTGTATTTACTGTCTTTTTGATAAGTCACCCAACCAAAGCAGTTCTCCTTACAAGTCTCACTGACCCCTGAACCAGCTAATTCAGAAGATGTAGGGGCAATCTTTTAAACTGAACTGGTAAAATTCAATTGGCTGAACAGAAGCCTGCTTGCAGCCTGCTTTTTACTTCCTGGGAGGAGGAAGTATTACTGTTTAATACTTGGGAAGGTTGAACACACACTGAAGTGCATGCTCCTCACACCTAGGAGGAGGCCAGCAGCCTGCTGACAGGGGAGCAGCAGAGCTCCCCTCCACAGACAGGGTTTTCAACACACCACCCCCAGGCCAAACAAACTTCTAGTTGGATTGTCATGGCCACCAGCTTGTCATCGTAGGAAAACATGGAACATTCCTCAGAGCAGATCTTCTACAGATATCAGGAAAGCTGCTGTTGGCATTCTGGGTTGGCTTATCCTCCTATTATAGACTCCTTTTTTTTTCTAAGGCTAAACACCATACATGAAAGACCCTTGGCAAGATCAGAGGAATTTAGTTATTAATTTTTTGCTTCTATGCTTGTCTTGCTTATTTATATGTGTGATATTTAATCTTCATCTTTCCTGCACCATTTTACCAAGGGTTGCAAAATTTTACCCATTCTCTTCATTTTTCCAGATGAAAGAGGGTGCCATTTGTTTCCCTCTTCCCTGACATTATTTCCTGTTTCTGCATGATCTGCAGATGCTTACAGTGTGTCTGGAGCAGATCCTTATGGAGGTAATTTTGTGGAGCCAATGTCCTATATTTAGTAAAAGCTGGTAGACAAGGCTACTTTTCTTTCAAGGAATAGAATCTCTATAGTTTAGTTTTGATTGTTTCTGCTTATCTTTCATCAAACACTGTTACCTGATACATAAATAGCCTCCCTTCCCTCTGGCCAGCTTGATTTGTAGTGATGGAAGATGGGGAAGAATTCAATCCTTCCCTCAGAATAATTGTCAAGAAGTCCCAGCTGGCCCTGCTCCAACTAATTCAAGGAGTCTTAGGAAAAGCATCAACAAGGCAACAGTGACAGAAGCAGGATATTTCACACCTCTGTTTTAAAAAATCTGCAGCAGTAACCTAGCATTCCTTCAAGGGAAAAGCAGCAGCAAAAGCAGGTTGGAAGAGGAAAGCCTCTGAAAGCCCAGGGAGCTGAGATAAATACACCCAACCACAAGCCACTGCTTTCTATCAAAGTATTGATTTCTTGTATACATCTGCCCCCATGTTCCTCTCAATCATTTTTATAGATGTACCTGAAAAAGAGGCAAGATGAAGTGGGATACATGCCTGGCTTCCAAAGACTTGCTTATCTGTGTTGCAATCTCTCCACTGCAGGACTTCTGGCAGAAGTGGATTTCTGCAGCAGGATTTCCATGCTTAGAGCCATTTGCATATGCTTATTGTGAAGACTGCAGAAGGGCAGGCAGTGTGAGTTGTCATCCTTATCTGCCTGACTTCACTTTTTTGCTTTGTTTGTTGTTTTTAACTGTGATGTAGGATGTCTTCAGGACGTTTTATTTGGAAGTGTAAATAAAATTAGCTTATCCAGACTCAGTTTTCTTGTCTTACTCTTCTTATTAATTCTTCATTTGAATTTATTTTCTTCTTCATTTGATCTGTGTTCTCCATCTCTACTCTACTCTTTCCTGTACTCATGGCTTTACTCAGGGTTATTTATCAGCTCTTTCCTGTTTTTAAAAGGCAATCTCTTTCTTTTTCTCATTCTAGCATTCACACCCACACTTTCACTTCCACCCTCTAACTGTCACCCATGTCTCTTCATCAGTTCCTTCACTCTCTTCCTTTTCTTACTGCACTGATTTCTGTAACTCACTGAAAAAATAAAGAAAAGAAGGAAAACTGCTGCCCAGCCCAGCAGAGGAGGCAGAAGTGAGTGGGCAGGGAGGTCGAGTGGCAGGCTGACAACTCAGGATGGGAGGATGGGTGGAAGTTATTTTTCTGCTGCTAGCGACTCTGCTTTCCTTTTCCATTTGTGATCACTGTTGTTTTCTGCCTTTCAGTTTCTCCTAAAGGATGTGCTACAGTATTAGCACTCTAACAGAAATCTTTCATTCACTTAGAGGGTGAAATGCTGTAACCAAAGAGAGAATGGAAATCAAGTCTAAATGCACCCAATGTAATCTTTAAGTACCTAAAGTAGGATTGCAACTCTCTTAGGATCACGACTGAGACAATGGAGATAAAAGCAGTTTCAGAAGGAGTTAAGTATTTTCTTGTTCCACTGACTATGTGGGAAGATTAGGAAGTTTACTTCTTACTAGACAGCACCTATGGATAGGCAGAAAAATATCCAAACTCAAAGATATGGAAGTCAGGGAAGATCCAGTAGTAGCCAAAGATCAAATGTGTCTTGAAGTCACCTCGTTGCATTAGACTACACTGGCTCAGACATTCAGAGGGCACAGAGGGCTGATTCTAAAACACATGTGCAGATCTCAGGTGTCCTGTTGGGGCTGGGCACGATGTTTGATCCTCAGACTGCAACCCAGCTGAATGCAGGCAAAGCCATTGATGTGGAGCTTGTCATGATGACCAAGGAGATCCCACCATACAGCCTTTCCTCACCAAGAACCAGTAATAACCAAATACATACTGTAAAAAAAAAGCTTCAGTGATGCACCTGAAATCCTCTTCATCAATATGCTAAATCTGCACCACAGATTCATCAGTGGATTATTCAATTTACATTTTTGAGAGACCACAATGCATCTGCAGCTGTAGCAGAGAAAGTGATTAGATACATGGTGATAAACGTACTTAGAAGGGATATTGTTACACATACTAATCGCACATGCTTTGACACTGTGTTTTCCACAACTTAGTAGCAGTCTTTTTCCCATAAAGAGTTTCTTAAAAGAACAGTAAAAAGTTCCTATTACAGTCCTGGAGTACTTAAAAATGAGAAGGTCAGAAGCAGGGAGGAATTATTTGCAATAAAACCTGGATGAAGATCTTACATGGTTTTACAATAGGCATAAAGTGATATTGCTCCTGATCAATGTCATCAAACTTTTTTCATCAAACTTTTCAATGTCATCAGACACTCTCCCTGGCTGAAGAGCTGCTTCCATCATGTTTCTGTGAGCTCAAGGAGTTAAAGCCAGCCCAGTGGTCCCAGCAGAGGCAGCTCTGAAGCTCCCTCCTCAGTGCAGCCTTTTTCCAGGCATTCAGTGAGTGCATGCTTCTTGCCCAAAGCACACCTGCAGCTGTGGAACAGCCAGGGCAGTTTCATCCCCTCCATCCATACACCCATTACTGCCCCCACCCCACCACAGCGAGGGTGGGCTCTGCCCCCGGCCTGGGGCTGGGCCTGAGGAAGGGGAAATGCCACTGTAGAGAGAAATTGGTGTTTCTGTAGCAATAGTAGAAGGGACAGTGAGGATTCGGGAAGAGGAGGGAGGAGCATTCTGGAAAAGGATAGACACATAGGCTTCAAACCTGTGAGGATGTGAGCTTCATTAACTGCACAGTTCACAGAATGACACATTTGTCTTTATTCTGGCAGCTCATGGGCCAGTGACAGTCTCCTGTGAAGAGAATAAAACAGAGTGAGGTCCTTAATGTCTTTGGGAACCTGGAGGCATTATTACAACACAAATAACGTTTGAGCTGTACACTCAGAGGCAGCTCAGAGCAGCAGTGATAATCACCTTTCAATCTAAGCAAACCTGCCCAGGCAGCTCTGCTCTACTGGCACAGCCCACTCCCCTGGCCAGGGCTGGTACCAGGGCTGCAGCTGGACACTGTCCTGGCCAATTTGTCTTGTAAGGCAAAGCCTTGCTGAGAGGCTTTCTCCTTGTAAAAATGATCCTGATGGCTGTGCTTGGGATCTTCCCATGCACCAGCCAGCACTGAGCTAATGCTGTGCTCCCATCACCTGAATCCCAGGTGCCTTTAGGGAACCTGGGTGAAATCATCAGTGGGTCCAAGCCATTGCAATGAGCAGAGCTGCTTTGGCTGAAGGCAGCAACCTGTTGCAAAAGTACTTTTTTCATCCACTACTGAAACTCAGCCAATGCAGGAGAAAGCTGACAGAAGGAAAAAGACTATGGCAAATTTTGAGATGGGATGCATGGAAGCACAAAGGCAATTCTTTGGTTGTCATTTGACCAAGAGACCAGAAAGGGTATCAGTCTATTAATGGAAAGTGTCTGCCAAGGAATGAGCAAAAGTAGCATCCAGATTTGCAGCAGTGTAAGGACAGCAACAGCCAAGCTGAGCAGGGACAGGCAGAACCATCTATCCTGCTGCTTTGCTGCTTGTGTGCCACACCACAGATCCCATCCTGATCCCACCAGCAGCTGAAAGCCCCACAAGGCTCCTGTTCAAACCTTCATCTGTCAGGAAATGTGCACATGTAATCTGAGGTGAAACATCCCATTAGACAGCTCACTAACATGGCACATTTGCAGCTAACTGATCTGTTTTCTGATGGGTACCATTCAAGTTATATTCATGGAAAAGTCCTGGAAGACAAACCTTCCATGAAAGTTTTGGTTCAGCCCTCAGACTGTCTCTTTGTTTGGCATATGCCTGAGCAGATGGGGATGGGCTGTCCTTGTTGTCCAAGATGTTGATGGGGATCCTTCCTCCAGGGCTGTGGGACAGACCAGGAAGTCATGGACCTTGTTCTAGAACAAAACTAAGGTAATAAGCAGGATCAAAACCCCTAAAACCATAGGTGCCTTAAATCACAAAGAGTGCCCATAAAATCCTCTGGCACCTCTTTCAGCCCACCACTCCCAAAGGCATCAATAGCCCTAGTTTTTATTCTAAAGCCTAAGTTAACTGCACCCACAAATTTCATTTTCACCACTCCATCCATGTCTGAATTCTGGTACCATGACTAAGGCAGCCTAAGCCTGCTCTGTGGGCTGCTTCTCCTCCCACCCCACCAGGCAGCAGGAGAGCTATGATCCATGCCCAGGCTCCATATCCACCAGTAAAAACTCCAGTAAAGTGAGGAGACCCAAGACAAGATACTCATCTTTTCCAAATTAAACAATCAGGAAAGAAGAGATCGTTTTGGGCTGATACATGTGTCATTAACCCAGTATCCATTTCAGCATTTCTCAGCTACAAAACCCCACATGACATTTCAAAAAAACTCCTTCAGATTTATTTTCCCCAATTTTCAATGCTAGTATTTCTATGTAGGAAAAAAAATAGTCTACCACTCAAGGGGAGAAAAAAAGCCAGAGAGAGTGGGGGAAGGACATTATCTAATTTATATAACAGATATGGTTAGAAACAGTTACAGGAAAATCTTCCCTCTTTCCTAAATGAAAGTTCCCAAATTTTCTTAGGGTGATTTCATCATTATTTTCCAAAAAATCCAAGATCTTCAGGAGTCAGTCATCTGGATATGTCCAAATGTGGATGTCTATGTCCCAGTTGTCTGTGATGAGACTACAAAACACACATTTTGCACCATTTTTGTTAGAAGATAATACCTTCAAAACAATTGTTTGTAGTTATATGGAAGACACTCAGAGGCAAAGGCAGGTGGCCACCATTTATAATACAGCTTCCAAATGTCAGTTTCTGGAGTTTTGGGGGTTTGAGTAGGCTTCTATTGATCTGATTTGGTTTGATTAGGTTTTTTGAGGGAAGGATCTTTAGCATCAAGCTGGTCTAGTGACATAGGTAAGAACAAATGGAGAATTTTCCTGGTCCTACCCCAGTAAATTCAGACATCGGTTTATTTCAGTGCTCTCCTCTGTTTAATTTTATTCTTCCCAGCCAAAGCACAATCAACACCATCTACTGGGAGAGACTTCCAGTAAGGCAAAATGATCCCATGGAAAAGCTCTTAACACCAGTGGAATTTTGGATTAATTTCTTGAGAGGAGATATTGCCCTCTCTGATGTCTGGAATAATGACCTAAAAGCAGATTCTGGGGAGATCAGGTGGACCAGGAAGCAGTCTTTTGGATCACTGTTTTTAGGGGAAGATGCCATCTCACTACCAAGATGAAGCTGCTGGCAGCACACCCATTTCCTCCATCAAGTCTAGAACTACCCCTAGAGTTTTCCCAGTACTTTTTACTGCCATTTTTCCATAAAAATGAGGGAATACAAACCTTGTCAATACAGTCTCATTGGTCAATAATGCTGACATTTTTTGCTTTGTTTTGAACATTCAATTCATACAAGGTAATATTCAGATGACTTAACCTTCAAAACTCAGAGCTACCACTTTCCTCCACAAGTCCTTCCAGAGCTGTCTCTCCTCTCAGCAGCTCCAGGTGAGTGCAGATCCACACGTTTGCTGTCCTGCAAGGTTGACTTCTGGACACCTGACCTGAATGCCATTAATACACAAATGGTCTTGCAAGATAATGCTCTGAGAAATTCTACAGAGTTGACCTGATGTTATTGCTTATTATTCAAAGCAAACTTTTTCCTTGTGTTTGATAATAGAAAGTCTCCATTGCAATGCCAGACATGGGATAGGGCCAAATTATGTTCAAGATCCACAAAACCAATAACATTAACTGGTTTGCCATTAACCCAGCAACATACATGAATGTATTTGAGTGCTTCATAGAGCTAAGAAAATATCTATACTGTTCACTGTTTTTTGCAAAAATACTCGAGGTCAATGTATTACTCCATTTTCTCTGAATAATTTCTATGTCAATAGATATCTCAATGGACTTTTTCTCATACTGCATTTCCTTTAGGAAAACATCTCCAGGAAATAAATACACATCCCTTTTCCCACACTGCCCTGTGCTGAAGTTCTCTGATATCTCCACACTTCTCTCTTCTTCTTGCTTTTAATGACATAATGCTTTCTGCTTCTTGCCACTTTCACTTACAAAAGGTCATTAAGAGGCAGCACAAAGTATGAATAGTTCTTGGTGCAGCCTGTCCACAGCAGCAGTGGCAGGCATTGATCAGAAGAAAGTTGCCTCTGTTAGGAGGTGGGGAGGCAGATGGGCTGTGTGATGAGGTGCTGGTAGCTACAAACACTTAATGGGGACAGTTTTGAGCCCTGTGGTCTTGGAAAAGAGAGGTAGAAAAGCGTCATGCAGCTCTGTTTAGGAACTGGTCATTTGGTTACTTTTGTGACCAGTGAAGATTCACAGAAGCAGCATTTTTCTCCAAAGGGCTAAAAAATCTCTTCTCAGTAAATGACCAAAGCCAAGGCTGCATCAAACACATCAGAGATCTGTTTGCACAGCAGGCTAGAACCACCCATGGAGCAGGTCAGGAGCACAAATCAGCTCAAACACACGAGTTCTGTAATACTGTGTGGTTGTATGTGCTTACACACACAGAATTCACAAACAAAATCATATTAAGACAAAGGCTTTGGAATCTGCATTCGTCATTCAGTATTTCCTGTGAACCATGTCAAGGATCATCTTGTCTTCACAAAACCCTCATGTGCACTCTCCTCACAGGGTGTCAAAATGAAACTGGAGCAACAGGAAGAAAGGTTAATGCTGGTCTTGGGTTATCCCATCCCTGGAAGTGTTCAAGGCCAGGAAACCTGGTCTGGTGGTTTTCCAAGGTGTCCCTGCCATGGCAGTGAGTTGGAACTAGACCATCTTTAAGGAGCCTTCCAGCCCAAACCAATCTATGATATTGTGATTCTATGTTTATTTACCCACTGTTGTGACCCAAAAGGAAGCAAATATTGCAAGCCATTGTGTCATACAGCAGATAATGTCCTAATTAGTCACAGCAAGAGGGCTCACCAGTGAATAGGAGAGAGATGGATGGATCTGGAATAATTTCTAGTGACTCAAAGCTGAAGGAGCTGAGTAGGTAAGGACAGAGAACTCTGATTAAGGGATTTGTGAGAAGGGAAGGTGAAAAACCCTGTATTGTGAGAGAGCAAACAGAAGGCAGGGGCACCAGAAGCAGGAATTAGTAGTGCAAAAAATATAAGTAAGGTTTAGAGTTCTTGAGGTGTCCCTACACTGTATTGGACACCCTGCAGGGAGGGTTTGGAGGCAGACAGAAAACCAGTGGAGAACTGGAGTGTGAGTAACAGAGCAAATAACAGTTCTTTCTTAATAAAATCCAAGTCAGATCTTATTTTTGTTGACAGGAGACAGCGATTTCAAGCTAGATTTTCCCATTTATGCTATTATGAATAAGATCAAAATCCAGACCCAGAAGAAGCCAGGATACATTATAATCAGCTCTTTGAAGTTCAGGGAACAAAACACAGCCTGATTGCAGACAAGGGAAGGAGCACTCTAATCAGTGTACCTTTTCAGGTTAAGATGTATTTAAAGATTTCCAAATAAGTGGAGTCATCAGGTGAGTAGAAAGGAATACATTGAGACATGGCAAAAATAATATCCTAGTTTTCCTACTCCTTGAAAAAGCTCTATTTAGCTTCAGAAAGAAACATTGAGTGATATCAGGTACACAGGTTAGGAAGGAATAATTTTTATTATTTGAATAGAGCTTTTTTCTTTCAGAAAGGACCAGCAGGTTTTGAAGATTTCACTATGCATGCAAAGATATCAATCTATCATTAAAAATATAAGTAGAACTGAAAACAGCTTAGAGTAAAGAATTTTCTAGAATCTATCTGCTATTATTATTATATATTATAATAATATATATTCACATATATTTATTATATATTATGTATTATTAAAATTAACAGTTAAGAAAGAAATTGTTTTGAAAAAACAAGTATAATTTACTATGAAAAGCAGAGATTAATAGGCAGTGACTAGAACAATTTAAAGAGGGGAGAAATATCAATACTATCTCTAAATTTGTGAAACTAGAAATTACATTTTTTAAAATTAATTCTGTACCAAAACATGGAAACAGTGAGAATAACAAGTAATTTTGGGTCAGATTTTAAGCCAAACACAATCTTGCACGGTAAAAGAAGGGATGATTGCCTAATGTCTTTCCAGCAAATGAACTTTAAATCCACTCCCATGTGGAAGTGCCCTGCAATAGTCCTTGGCTTGCATTTATGTGAATTGATTGAAAGTCCCCAAATGCTACATTAGTCAGTCTCCACATGCCTCATAAAGATGAGCACTCAGACAGCAATTAATAATAACTCTTGGCATCAAGCAGAAGAGATAATATCTAAGGCTGACACTGGTATGGAAATGAAATGTTATATTTGGCAAGAAGTTTCTAAACAGACCATAAAGTCTCAGGTGCTTTCATGCACATTTGTTTAAATCCTCTTCCCCCTCTGTTGTGTTGTAGTCCTTGTAGTCTGTAGGTTCATTCAGAATTTCATGGCATGGGTTTTTCCCTGGAAACACATCTCTGGATGGCTCCCATTGCACATCTTTTCTCCACCCAAGCAGGTGACAAAGAGTTGCTATGTTTTTTTTTCTTGGAAAGACACTTGGAAACCAGAGGAGGGAGGAAGTCATTTTTACTTAAGAAAGAAGGAAAAGGAGCAGATAACTATGGCAGTGTATCTCACTGAACATCTTAAGGGACTGAGAACCAAGTAAGAAGAAGAAGAAGTAGGAAGCACTGGTGGTACCAGTGAAGCCTGTGAAGCACTTCTGTCTGTAGCATCTGGGGACTGTGACCCAAGTATTTTTATGCTCTACTCAAAACAGTGACACATCAATGAATTCTGAATGAAATCATGTCACAAATATGAAACCTCCTTAATCCTATGCAAAGTGAATAGATAAATAAATAATAAATATAAAACGAAACTTTAAAAATATGAAGAAAAATGTATCAACCTAATCAATAAATAGGTTGCTAGTACTGTAGAGAAAAAAATCATTTTCTGCTTTCAAAGATCACTACTAAATCCAAAAACCACTCTATTTCTTAGTAACGTGGTTTTAAAAATAATACTCTATTGCTAAATAAAGTGATTGTTACATAACAAGAATATGCTTTAAGTAACCAAGATTGTCCCTTTTATTTTGTACTGTGAAGCAATTATTCAGTCATGATGAATATTTCCCAAGAACGACTGTGATCCAAAATTAGTCTTGCTGCAGCATTGTTCTATTGATCCATTCATGGTTTTTAAATAAAAGTAATGTGCTATATTTTCAGAGCAATAGGCCACAAAGCTTCAAAGCTTTCAAAGAACACCTAAGACACTGCCTTGTATTTGTCTTGCCCACTTTTCTGCTGGGAGACTGTGGGCAACTCAATCCTTCACTTGCTACTTGGAGCAACCTTCATGTGAAGTAAAGTTACTACACTTCAAGAATGTTTCTCACATAAATGCAGTGAAGTTTAGTTAGTTCTGTCTAGGATGAGCTGCAGGTTCAGGATGAGGTGTACCAGTGAACCAAACATTAACTGGCTATCAATCATGCTCTCTCTCTGAACACAAGCAAGAGTTATCTTCCTTTTAAATAGAGCACATTTAAGTAGAAAAGAGTATAAAAGTTGTTAAACGTTAAGTTGTCAGCATTCAAAATAATCTTCTCTAGGTTTTTATATTCAAAATATTTGAGAACTATGGGTTTGATTGAAGGAAAAACACAATAATGTAACTTTTATGTAGGTATTATAGTGTCTTAAAGAGGAGACAGGCAATTGAGCCAGCAATACCAAACTACTGGGGCAAACCAACCATCCTCAGGTAGAAACCAGCCAGGGCAGGGTGAGTGTAATTGTAGAAAGGTGCCCCAGTAGCAGGGTACAAGGATTGGGTAACATTTGCCCCCTGCAGCTGCAGCAATGGGCAGTGAGGTGTTGCAAGAGAGGGGCATCCTCCTGGCTCTGCAGCAGCGTCCAGGGAGGTAAAAGCCTCTCTTCCTCACACCCTCAGCACTTCACAGGGTTCCCAGTCCCCAGGAGCTGCTGAGACCTCTGCCCATGGAGAATTTTATCTCAGTGGGTGTATTTTGTCTGATGGGAACAGCTGCTCTAGCTCCAAAGCAGAGGCCAGCTATGCTTTAGGAGAGGCTCCCAGCCCATGAACTCTGAAACTAAAGGTCAGCCAGCAGTCCCTTTATTTCCAGGGTAAGATGAGCCATTGTAGGGGTGAATAAACCTGACTAGCTGATACGAAGCTCATTATGATGCCCATACCCATTTTTGTTCAGGAAAGTAAACCTGATCTGTTGGAAACAATATCTTGGGCTTTTATACAGTAATTATAGAGAACTAAGATCAGTATTTTTAAATGAAAGTGATGACAATGCTTTATGGAATGAGTAGCAACAGAGCTGATTTAGATCCTTTATACTGCTAATGAAATGTGAATAAGTAGGAGTCTCATTATCTGCACTTTAGTGTATGCCTTAGATTGTTCATTATCCTACCACTTAGTGAATTGGTATCTGTGCATATGAGTGATCCTAATGGCTTTTACACAAAAAGTTTCCAGGTTTATTTAGAAAGCGGTGTTTTGATGATTATATTTTGGTTGCAAGCATAAAATGTGTATACTATCTGTATACAATGCCTAATGGTTTTCAGCTTCTAAGAAAAATAATTTCAACAAAAATTAGATATTTTCTGAGAGAGAAAAATCCTGTAATGTATACAAACCCTTTTTACTATGCAATAATTAGCATTTTCCAAGCATTCACTTGGAAAATGAGACTTTTAAACATTCTGAATCTCTTGCATTCA
This sequence comes from Luscinia megarhynchos, assembly GCA_034336665.1. NCBI lineage: Eukaryota > Metazoa > Chordata > Aves > Passeriformes > Muscicapidae > Luscinia > Luscinia megarhynchos. Next base: position 15,248,417 of record CM067565.1, read on the forward strand.
TGTTGCAGAGAAAGGAGAACAGAGACAGTAACCTCTTGACAACCTCTGTTTGCAAAGAAAAGACCAGGAAAAAAAAAGGAAAAAAATCACCAGAGGATGAAGTCTAATCCATGGGTTATTGCAGGAGGCATCCTCCCATTCTGTAGGCCATAGTTCAGTATCTTGCTTTTCCTGCCTCCTGTACTCTTCACATTGGCTCTTCCTGAAGTCCTGTCTTCACTGGATGGGACTGCCCATAAAATGTCACTGATAGGACTTCCCATCCCAAGGAGGAGATTGCACAGATAAGTGTGTATAGGAGAGGATAACCCCCTTGTCAACACACCTAATAAAATAAATAATAATAACAACATAGAGTTTTTTCCCACAGCTCCAAGCAGCCCTGACAGAACTTCTTCCAAGTGTGACAGGACTGGACTTAAGTACATCTCCTTCATAGTTAATGTGATGCTTCATAGTTTAATTAGATCTGCTGGATGTCTCTCTGCCATCTGCTCCCTTCCAAGAGCCAGCACCTGTCACTATGAGTTCCAACACTGACTCTCCAATGACTGGCAGAATATATTTCCTCCTGTCAAAGGGGGCATATATTGTTTCCTAAGAAACCATCACCTGGGGTGTCATTCACAGCAGAAAATAGAGCACCTTATATTTTTACCTTTGATATTTTAATTGAATTCTCCTTTGCTGTACAGTATCAGACAAGTGAGAAAAATTATAGGAGAGAGTAAAAACAAATTTTTTAAGCTCAAGGAAAATGCTAAAAATTAAAAACACACCCCTGTATGTATTTGATAGGACTTTATATCTCCAAATTCTCTGCTCACAGCACACAGCACAGCATGCAGCTGGAAGAGCCACATGCACAGTATCACTTTACCTCCCAAGTGACCCCTGCACTTGGAGGGATTCTCCTGGCCACATTTCTCTCTTATGGTTAGGATTTGGATAGCAGTGCTGCTGGGACAGGTATCTGCAGTCTGGCACTGTGGGCTCTTTCCACACCAGATCACAAGACTCAGGTCCCTGCTGAGGGCCTCTCCTACCATTAATGTCCCCAAAGCCTTGGGGCCATTTCTCCATCCCACATCTGCTCAAACAGACCTGTCCAGCTGGGCCTTCTCACACTGAACTCCCCAGGCAAGCTGGGGCCACCTGGGGATTTCTATCAGACCTCCTGTGTGGCAGCAGTAATTTCCTTTCTGCTAAGCCAGCACTGTGATGCCCTACCAAAATCACACCTGGCACATTAGCTAAGTCAGCCAGCCACCAAACCCACATCTGTAAACAGGACACCTTTTCTTTCCTCCCCCCTCCCTTTCCTTTTTTTTGGCCATAGTTTCTCTGCATGATGGGAGGATGTTTTTCTAACACCAAAAACTAATTTGGAACCAGGAGGTAATAAGACTCATTTTAAGAGGACAGATGACTTCCAGTTTGCATTTGTTGGATGGAAACAAACCATTCATCTAAAATCCATGGCTGGGATTTCTCAGGTGAAATCCTGGTCCCATCAAAATCAGTGAGCATTTTGCCACTGCCTACACATTCAACATTTCTTATGCAGAGGACCTGGAAACTGCCAATGTTTTCACACACAACACACACACCAAGGAAAAGATTGAGAGCAAAGGAGAAAATTATTGCAAGTTCTACTATACCATGCTTTATCTACAGATAAAACTTAAGAAAGTCTCAGCCAGCATTGGGACATCATGGTGATAGCTCATGTTCTAATTAAATATCATCTTAGAGATCATCCCTCACAGTCAAAAAAGCCAACAGACACAGAAAATTCTCAAATATGTAGTAGTTAGATGAAGCTCTGAACAACATTTGAATGTTAAATAACATAATCTAGGAATTTGATCCATGATTGCTGGTACCTCAAGAGAATTTTCTATTCCTTCTTCATACAGCATGAAACCACTTCACGTCTCGTGCCTTTGAAAAAAGAGCATTATTGTGCCTCTAGCTTTTTGTGTCAGTTGAGTTTATGATTCTTTTTCTTTTTCTTTAACATTTCAATGTTTCTACTAAATATTTGTTTAACCCACATTTTTAAATTTGTATAGCAAGCATCATTTCATCTCTGTTCATCTGGTAGATCACTGCTATGTGAGGGGGCTCTCTAGATTTTCTAAAAATTAAAGAAATTAAACAAACAGATTATTTTTCCCCCTCCTCAAATTGATGCTTTCTTGGAAAAGTCAGTAAAACCATATAGCTCTATCTGGGTGAATGTATTTGCATTCTCAAATAACAGAGCTGAATTCAAGTATTGTTATATGTCAAGGCATTTTTGGGCACTAATCCAAGCTTAGAGGTATATTGGAACAAAGCAAAACTCTGATCTTTCCAGAATTCTTAAAGCACTGGCCTAATTTTATGAAAGGGAATACAAAATGTGCCTTCAGCTTCAGCAAGCACTGAGTTATATCAACAGTTGTCATGAATGATTATGAATGTACAAAGGTACTGAGCAGCTTTTCAAAGGCTCTAGGAGTCTAAATACCTCTGAAGTCAGTGTTGGAATGGGAATAGGACATTCGTTAAAAGACACAGGAGACATCTGAAAGCAGTTGGTTTTCCAAACACTCACACGGAAAATCAGAGTTTTGTTCTTGGAAACTCCAAGGATTAGGATCTCCAGTTGTGGCTGAAGTTCCTGCAGAGATTTTCAGGATTTTTCCTTCATCATGTCATGAGAACCTTGCAGGCAAACCTTGCATTTTTGGAAACTGTTCTCTTTTGAAAAATTAATGACATATATTTTAAATCAATTATCTCATCAGTATACATCATTTGCTGGTTTATTCTTTCAAATACAATTTAAGCATATGTCCAGATATATTTTTGCTCCATGTACCATAATGGCTTATCTTCTATTAGTCCATTAGTGTCCTGTAGACAGCAGAACATTTGAAACAGCAAATATTAAATAGAAGGATGTCTTGGGTTGCAATACAGGATGTGGCCAGAAATGTGTATTTTATCACCATCTGTTGAAGCTGGGTGGGGCAGTGATCCTTATCTCCGTGGCACATACTATCTGTTAATGGGCCATCTTCAAAACCAGCTGGGGCAATCATCTTTGTCTTTTCCACAACCCATCCTCCCTCCAGGAAGATATCATCTGCTACTGGGCCATTAAGTCCCACTGATAAAATTACATCATCCCACTGGGAGATGCTCCAGCCAGGGGGAGGAGCCAAACATTTCCTAGCTAGAGATAAAAACAGATTTTGGACAGCAAGATACCTTCTTTCCACTGGATTCCAGAGGAAAGCCAGACCTTTCCACATCACCCCTGCACCTTCAGAGGAAAACTGCACCCATCTACAAGAGCACTGATCCAGCTGAACCACACCTGCCACTGCAGGAGGATGCAGCCACCATTTAATGGGACTGCTACCAACACCCTGACTGACAGGGTGTCAGGTTGTAGTCTGACTCTGTCAGTGTTTTGGGATTGTTTTTTGTAATACTGTATCTCTATTTTAATTTTCCTAGTAAAGAACTGTTATTCCTAATTCCCCTATCTTTGCCTGAGAGCCCCTTAATTTCAAAATTATAATAATTTGGAGGGAGGAGATTTACATTCTCCATTTCAAAGAGAAGCTTCTGCCTTTATTGGCAGACACCTGTCCTTCAAACCAGGACAAGGAGGAATAATTACATCTAATTCTGTAATTTTTTTTCTTGCAGATCACCTGTGTAAGGACTAACCATACAGAGATACTGAAGTTCCAATTGCAGTGCTGTACATCACACTTGTAGGAATTTCACTCTCTTTACACCCAGGGACAAGCTGAGGCCTGTACATTCCTCAAGCTACAGGACATTAGGCACAGCTTCCCTTGCAATAACTGGCCTGCAAGATGTTTATACATTTCACCTCCAGGGCTGGGATATGAATTTTAACTAGTGACCATGGGATGTTCATTAAACACCTAAGGCTTTTCCTTCTGCTATTAGCATTTTTTACCATTTGCCCTAAGCTGATAGGAAAAGAGAAAAAGAAGTCATGTGGCAGCAGGCTGGTGGAAGGTGGGTATTCCAGAGAAATATTAATCCACAAACACAGATGATTTCCATGAGGGATTGAACTTCCAGCTCTCTCCAGCTAGTTCCTGGGGGTTATTGTCAGCATCCAGACCCTGAAAGAAGTTGCTTAGCAATTAACTCAGAATTGAATTTTCTCCTTCATCTCCATTTCTGAAAGCTTATTTTACATCACAAAGCCTCCCATCCCGGACCTGTGGAGTTGTAAAGATGTACTTGGGATTATAGCTGTTTTATTGTTCACATGCTTTGACTCCATTTAAGCCCAGCTGCAGATGTAACAGGTTACACAGTACACTCCATTTGTGAGAAAAAAACATTTTTAAACCCATTTTACAATTTCTTCTACTTTGAGACTTCAGATGTATATTATTTGATGTTTTCATCTATTCAAGCAATTTTATCTGTATCAGCCTCAGTTGCATCTGTATAGATAACCTGTATCAGTTGCATCTTACTGGAGGGGAAAAAAAGCCAGATTCCATGGGGGCTGCTACTCACCAATGTAAATCATAGAATCATAGAAAGGCTTGGGTTGATGGACAAATCAGCTTGTTCCAAGCCCCCTGCCAAAGTCACAGATGTCCCTCACTAGATCAGGTGGCTCAAAGCCTCATTGGTCCTGACCTTGAACCCTGCCAGGTTTGTTTTTCGTTCAATGAAACTTCTGTGGCAAAAATAAACCTCAACACTTGTCTCTGAGTCATGAACCAGTTTTCATTAACTGAGCGTTTCAATGGAAAATTTTCAGCCAGCCTTAATCATACCTATCAGCAGGTCTGTAAGGATCTCCCTGAGAGTTTGTGCCAGACTATCATTTTAGTACCAGGAAACTGGCTGAAATTCGAACTAAAAATAGAACAATGAAATGTTCAAGTACAAATGCCATAAGGACTAAGCAGAAAGACTATTGCAAAGAAAATCAAGGCTTAACAATCTATCTAAAATTCCACCAGCATAAAAAGTCAGGGCTGAAACAGAGCTGGTGACAATATTTGATTGCAGGATTCAAAACAATCTGAGAAAAACCTTCATTATTTTGCAATTAAAATAACAGCAATAGAAATTTGAATAGAATCATAGAATCATTAAGGTTGGAAAAGACCTCCAAGATCATTGATTCCAACCTCTGACTGAAAACCTTCATGCCAACTAAACCATAGTGCTAAGTGTCATGCCCAGTTGTTTCTTCAATGTTTCCAGGGATGGTGACTCCACCACTTCCCTGGACAGCCTGTTTCAATGCTTAACAAAGGGGAAAAAATTCTTGATTTCCAACCTGAACCTGCCCTGGTGCATCTTTAGGCCATTTTCTCTTGTGCTGTTCCTGGCTGCCTGGGAGAAGAGGCTGACTGAGGTTTTTGTGACCAAAGTGCAGGAATACGAGGAAGAAGAGGCTGAATACTCTTGTGCAATAGGAAAAAAAACTGTCAAAGATAGGTAAAAATGTATTGCAGGCAGTGATCTGCTCCTGGCCAAATAAATGGCATCTGAGCTCTCCATCCTGCAGATTTCAATATTTAGGTCAGTATAAAGTTCTAGAGATATGGATGCAGGTATAGGAATACAAATGTAACCTGATGCCACTGCACCTTGCATCATTCCTCTCATGGTCCCTCAGTAGCATTTTGCTTGTGCCACACACTGCAGGTATTAAAAGAGAAAAGAAATTAAAGGCGTGGTGACCAAAAGCAGATTTATTCTTTAAGGAAAGGATTAAGACACAAAATGGAAAATTTACCTTCCGGTGAAACCTGGCTCAAAAGAGCTGTGTATTAAAGATTAAGAGTTAGTGTTTCTTCTGCTGTGTTCCCACAAGATATCAGGCCCTGTAATGCCAGAGTTGCCATGGATACCACTATTGATTAATAAATAGTGTTATTAAGTCCCATGTAAATAGTGAATAATTGACAGTTCTGAAAGAGATGTGGACATTTTAGGTAATAGGCTTGTTTTTTTCTTAATTAAATAGGGACTAGCTGGATGTTTGAACTTCAGCTTAAATTTCCTCCCCTGCTTCACTTCTTTGTGTTTTGTTAAGCAAGTATATCCCAGTAGTTGGTGTATGCAAGAGTCCAGAGTTCAGGCTCATCTGGTCAAAAGTCAAAGAAAGAAAGGGATAACTGCTAAACAATAAAAGAAATACTGGATAATTTCAGAAAAGGCTTCTAAAGATAGCAGCTCCAGGTCTCTAGGAATAAATTTGTCTCACTAGCAAAAACAGATTTGCCTCATAACAGCAGCTGCAAGTTTCACTGCTCAACATCATCGTGTAAAAGCTCTGAAAATGTTCTTCAGACATGAACTGAGCAGCAAACTCCTGTGACATGATGGAGAGCTGGGCTTGTCATCTCATCAAGAGAAGCTGAAGATAAAACTTGCCTTTAGGAGAATTAGGGCCAGAGTCAAGGGGCTTTGCCCTTTACAAAAGGTGAGCTTTGTAGGTTACCAAGATGAAACCAGCAGCAGTCTGAGACCTTGATGACCTCAAGTGCTTGGACTGAGCTGGGTGTGACCTGGCATGGTCCATGTTCTGGAGCTTCCCTTGTTTCTGCCTGCAAACAAATGTGCTGGGGATAATGAATAAGTGACTGGATGCAAATGCAGGCATCCTGACTGCCTTTTCTGCAGTATGTGTCTATTTTTGCCATAAAGATTATTGCACGTGAGATGGTGCTGGCATGAAAGTTATCCAGTGGTTATCAAACTCAGACCCTGATACACACACTCATACAAGCAAAAAGCCTGAGTGTCCCAAAAACCAGAGGTGTCAGCCACACACGTTCAGCCAGCAGCAGAAACAAAGCTGTGTGATTTAGGTGAACATCCACAGGCACCATCAATAAATAAAGAACAGTCAAAGCTCAAAATCATTAATGCAAAGATAGGTTCTAACCAGCTAAAGGTACAAATTCCTGCTGTTGTGGATAGAAAATTTTTAAAGGTAATTCACATCTTCGTGAAAGACAAACTGTCTAGCCTAGATGAGCTAAATCTGTATGGCTGCAGCAGCAGCAGTAGCAGCATAACAGCAGTTCACATCAACTGAAAATTGGGTCTAAACCTGTAAAAAAAGAAGCTGAAAATATAAAAAAAAACCTAAATGAAATGGATGGATTGCCTACTGCTAATTGTTTGTTTAGCTCTGTTTAGGAACAAAATGCTAATGAAAAAACAAATTATTGTCAATCAGTTCTGGCTGCCCAAGGTAACAAACATTCTGCTCAGCTTGTCACTCACATATATAAGGCAAAGTTAAACACAGGCTAAATTAATCCAAATGAAAATATTTTAGTAATACCACAAGAACAGGCTAGCAAGGAAAATTCTCAGATAAAGATGTTGTGTTAGCTATCTTCAATATACCATCCAATCTCTACCTACAATCCTAACAGAAACGAGATCCTGTTGGTTTTATCTTACTGTAGCTGGACAAGCTAAGCCTTTGGCTGGTGATTTAAGACTGGCCTTCACTAATTGCTTGATGACAGCTGTCTCAGTACCTCATCTTTTCTCATTGTGGAAGACAAAAAACTGGGTTTCAGTGAAAGAGAATCAAGCTGCAAAACAGATCCTTTTTGAGAACTCTGAGTGTACAGCACATATTGTAAAAGTTCCCAGCCTCTTCCAGGACTACTGGTGCTATGGTGACATAAATACAGAGAGCTGCCTAGAATTTTTTACATTATTGACATATCAGACATGCAATTATTTTGGTTATAAAAAGAAACCAACAAGATTTTGGTTTTCAAAAGCTGCAAATAGAAACAGTCTTCACAGCACGGGAAAAGATTAAGATCTTTGGACAAAAAAAAATAATTCACATTTTCAAGAGATATTTCTACATTTGCCATTAAAGTCTTTCTTCAAATTGAATTGCTTTTGAAAAAATGTCAAGGGAATATTTTTTACTCTATCTTGTGTGCAGAAGAATCATATACTAAAGAATTGACTCTTTGAATAGACCCTGAGCATGATCCTATCAGACAGGATTTTTTTTCATATACCTTTGGAAGAATTCTTTAAGTAAGAAAACTCTGAAAATGTGGACACAGTTCTAAGAGATAGTTCTTACTAACCATGTGGCTCACTGGTACTGCTCAGCTCTTGCAGACAGGTCACAGGAGTGTGAAAGCCTAGTAAATGTGGCAGTGTAAATGCAAACTGGGCTCAGAGCTCCTTGCACAAGCAGGAAAAAATGAGCTCTGCTGCCCTAGGGAAGAGATGGTAAGCAGGAAAATGCACTTTTCCCTCTGTGGAAAGAGGAACAAAGAGGGAATAGCAAAGGTAGATGTGAAGTAGAAATGTCCTGGAGAGTCAGGATCTGGCTTGTGCTGCAAACAGGAATGGTGCAGCTGGGATCAACCACAGGCACAACTTTGGCCCATATCTATTTGCTGCTCCATGCTCAACCTCCAGCCTTCTTCATCAGGGCTCCACTATAGGAGGTGGAAAACCCACAGCCCTTGGTGCCTCCCTCTCCTGTACCAAGAGCTGACAACACCTCTGGGATTTTGAAATATTTGGGAGAACGTGGCAAAATATATTAATCTTTCCCTCATTGCCAGCTGCAGTTGCATGAAGTGTTGCTACTTGAAAAAACTACTTGACAAAAAATGTCACACTGTTATCTTTACTGTTCAGTTAGATTATCTGAGAGAAGCATGAAGGGCTAGAACAATTTTAGGATGAATCAAATAACTTCATCCCCAAAAGCTCAATAACACAACGCTAAAAGTTTTCCTCTTGATTTATTTGCTAGAGATTGCCATCTTGGGACATCTGTGGTTGAACTCCACCTTGCTGGGCATTTCAGCTTTACCTTGCAGGAGAACAAAGTTAGACAGGAGGTTGTGATGGAATGACAAGTTTAAGACTTGAAAATTAATTTAATCCAGTCTCCAGCCTTGTAGTTCATTTGTGCTGCCTTGACCTCCAGCAGCCATGGCACAATGCTCAGAGCCACTAGCAATCGAAAGGGTTCAGCTCATTAAGAATTTTCATTTCTTCTCTGAGCTCCTTCAAGAGAGTGTCATTTCACTTTAATGAATTCATTGCACGTGATATCACGGTGGTTTTATGAATATGGATTTACCTTCTAATTACTGTAGCAGTTAGAGAAAGGGAGACAGGAAAGGCAGAGGCTTTTAAGGGTGCTACCATGCAGTTCTACACCTTCTGCAAAGGCCAGTTCTTGCTTTGTTTGTCTTAGCTATTTCACAGTGGTTTGTTTACTCACACCTGATGCTCTTTTCAGTGCAAGCACTCCCCAGCTCAAATAGTTTTCAAGAAACAGCTTATTGATGATCACATTACGGAGGTGTAAGGATAACAGAAGGGTCATTGACTTCTACATGAGACACTCAAAGAAAGATGGAAAGGAGGTGGGAGTAAATGCTTAACACGGGGCACATTCAGGACTTCAGCTACTGCCTGGTGTAAGCACCATGGTAACTTCTCTTCATTGATTAGGTAATGGTCTGCTAGTTCTGCAACTAAAATTATCTGAATGCCTCATTGAACTCAAAACTTCACTGCCCTAGCAGCTGTGGTGGCTCAGCCAGGCTCTTAGAGGACTTGAATGTGGGTCTTGATTTTTCTGAGTAGCAAAGGGAATAATGTACATGTGGCATTGGCACTTAGAAACTGGAAGAACAACTTCTGCTTTTGCATTTGTAAACGAATGATATTAGGAAGCTCTCAGTGTGGCCAGAAGGTTTGATGCCCCTGTGAGCTCTCAAGGAAGAGCTGGCCACCTGCTGCTTCCCACTGTTCTCATGCAAGTAAGGGAAAGGCAGAACATCCTAGCTTCTGAGCAAATAAACAAGCAACCAACTGAAGCTTGGGCTGTTACATAAATTGATAGCATTATACTAAACCATAAGGCTCCTTTTTTTCAGAGCACCAGCATTTCAGAGCCTCCTTATATTTGCACTAGACAAATACTTAAAATATCTCAGCAATTATTTCATGTTGGCACAATAATAGCTTAACTAGAATGGATCTTCTTATACATGACAATACAGTGAATGATTGTCTTACTAAGAAAAGCCTAACCCTTAAGAGGGTTCGTGTTCTTCTTCTAATGACTCACTTTAGGAGAGGTAGATAGGCAGGAAGGATGATTCATCGTGGGACACCTACTGTACACTATTCTGGAATACATTTTTCTCCATCTCTCTCCCACTCTACCTATCAGAAAGGGATAAACAAAACCATAAGAGCTCGGGGATTGAAAGAGAAGGGGAAATTGGCTAAAAGTCAATGCTGGCAATGGGGTGTCTTTACAAATGAGTAAAGGAGTGGTGACGGCAGCACAGTAATGCATTGGCTTCACAGGTCAGATTGACCTCAGCAGATACAACCCATAAATCTGTAAGCCTCGAGATGCAATACTGAGTCAAAAGTTCAGCTACTTTCTCAGACTTTGCCTCCAAGCTTTTGCAAACTGCAACTTGTTTTCCAAGCCGTGTTTCCTCTAAGAGCCCGGAGTGACATTTCAGGGAAAACAAGAACAGATAGCAATTCAGTCACGGGCCTGATAGAGCAAAAGGAAAATGACACTGTTACAGTGTTATGATTCTCTGAAACTCACCTTTGAAAAGAGGTCAAGAGAACCACCTCAATAATACACTTTGATGTCACAGAAAATTTGCTAGAGGTTCAGCCATGCATTAAGTGCCATTCTGCACTATCAAGCCTGGTACAGTCCACTGACTATTATCCTCTCCTGATCACAGAAGAAAAACAATTGGTTCCAACACCTCAGGCATGAGAAGGCATGCCATTTGCTAAATCAAGTTACTCAGAGCCTCATTCAACCTGGCCTTGAACACTAACAGATATTTCTTCTGGGAACCACTGATACAGCCAGAAGGAATCCAAGGAATATCAAAAAGGGCTACAGTGCGGTGTGGTCAGCGTGCTGGAGAGACAGGATGTCATCCAAAGGGACCTGGACAGGTGAAGGAGTGGTCCCATGCAAACTTCATGAAATTCGACAGAGAAAAATGCAAAGTCCATGGTGAGGGCAATCTCAAGCACAAACACAGGTTCAGAGGGGAATGGATTGAGAACAAACCTCAGGAGAAGGTTTTTGGGAATATTGGTTGATGAGATACTCTACATGACCCAGCCATGTGCCCTTGCAGCCCAGAGAGCCAAAAGTGCCCTGGGCTGCATCCAAAGCAGCGTGGGCAGCAGGGCAGGGAGGGGATTCTGCCCCTCTGCTCTGCCCTGCCCTGCTGAGACCCCACCTGCAGAGCTGCACCCAGCCCTGGGTCCCAGCACAGGAGGGACATGGAGCTGTTGGAGTGAGTCCAGAAGAGGCCACAAAGATGCTCAGAGGGATGGAGCACCTCTCCTATGAGGACAGACTGAGATGGAGCTGTTTAGCCTGGAGAAGTGAAGGCCCCCAGGAGAGCTTAGAGCACCGAAAGGTGATTCCAAGAGAAGTAGAGAAGGATTTTTTACAAGTCCATGCAGTGATAGGAAAGAAGGAATGGGTTTAAACTGCAAGAAAGTTGGTTTAGGTTGGATATTAGGAAGAAACTTCTTGACTGTGAAGGTGGTGAGGTACTGCCACAGGTTGTCCAGAAAAAGTGTGGACACCTCATCTCTGGAATCATTTGAGATAAGTCTGGAAGAGGTTTGAGCAATCTAGTCTAGTAGAAGGTGTTCTGGCTTACTGCACAGGGATTTGGAGCTACAGGATCTTTAAGGTCCCTTCCAGCACCAACTGTCCTATGATTAATTCAAGCAAGTTTTTTTCCAGTCCAAACAGTGATACAGGAAAATAAATTTTAAGGTGGTGTTCCCATGCCCAGACCACAGATGCACAATTCATTTTTAACAATGGCTAGGAAAGGAAAAAATCATCTTGTAAAAGCCAAGGGCATTAGCAAAGACAATTGCTGAAGCCTCTTCAGGGATTATGCAGCTGCAGTTGGCTTAAACATGCACTTAGAAACACTAAGTGGTGATTTAACAGGGCTGATAACCCTGATAACCCTTCATAGCAAGTGACTGAATACATCTGCAATTGCAAGTGCTGAAGATGTCAGGATAGGATTCATGGGCTGGAACCTAAGCAGAAAGCTGCATTAATGGTGGGAGGGCATTTGTAAAAATGCCATGGAATCATTTGTGAACCACATTTAGTGACAATTTAGTCTCTAGCTCATCAGAAATGCACAAGCTACAGCAAAACATTCCACCCTATTAAAGCACTGTCTGTGCTGAAAGATTTGCCTGTTGAAAAAACACTGCTGCATCCTGTGGCACTCCAGATTCACTTCTGTCCTCTGAACTCCAACACAGATATGTATCCTATGGCAACTAACCTGCAGTGACAGAGACAGATTAAAGTAAATGGAAGTCAAGGGAGAAAATTATATGTAAAATACAAACATTGCTGTCTGCTGGAAGTTTGCTTGCCCCCAGCTAGATCTAGCAACTACATTCAGCCAGTCTGAATCTGTGACTATTGCAGGTGACTTTAAATCAGCAGGAGTTTGTAGGAACCAACTTTCTTAAAAATATGACTGCTATTTCATTGCTTCCTTTGGAGGCCTTAAATCGAGGGATTTAATAATAATGATGATAACAACATGATAGCCTTGTGGCAGTTGAGTAAAAGAAACAGTGTGGAATTTAAATTCTCTTTAGATGGGTAAATTATCAGTTTGGGCTTCTTAGAGAACCAAGTCCTTGAAGAGTGTAGCTGGCTTACAAATACAAATACAGCTAAAATTTTTCCACACAACCAAGTTATTGGACAACTTCAGAAATCCAGACTCTGCAGGTTGCCTTACTGAATATGTTCTTCCAGCTCTGGTGGTGCCACTGAGGGCATGGATCCCCACCCTCAACACAAACTATTCCTGAATTAAGGACAATAAGATAGAGCACAGGATTATGTATCTACAACACTCTGGGGTGGTTTTTCAAAGGAGCATTTGCTTGGTGAACACAGAAACTCTGTTCAGTAGTGACAATGATGGCATAAATATCTGCAAGAAATCAATCTGTAACTTCTGAAAGACAACAGATTTACCATTCAACTCCAGCTGATCATCCTAGGACTTTTCACAGACAGGCACATGTCTGGCAGCAGAAAATGGGTTTCTCTTCTGTTGCTTATGCATGAGAGCTGTTTACAACCTCTGTCCAAGCACCAATTTCTGAGTTCACTAATGACCAGAACACTCATAAAAGGCCATGCTTTAAAGGCTGAATTTTGACAGTGTACATGTGCCAGTTGACCTCAATGCCCAAATACAGTTCAATACGTGTTTCATTTCTTAGTGGAAATCTGTAATAGAGTCTGAAATTTTCATCCTGCATCTAAGAGTTGAGTCCAGAGCATCACTGGTGAGATTTAGGGCTTGTGAGAGACCACCAGAACACACTGAGCATTGTGGTCTCATTTGACTTGTTGGGATCCTGAAGGATGTTGTTTAGCACAGCTCTATCAGTTGAAATAACGATTTCTAACCTCAGTATTACCAAAAGTCTCAGGTTGCCAAAGGCTCAGAGCTTTGGTCTGATGCTGGACCTACAGATGCCCCAGTCTCAGTGGCTCATTTCATCCATCTCTGAAGGAATGGGAGGTTTCTCCTTTTTCCTTGCCACTCCATACAAGATCCAGGCTCATGCTGGCCTGGCAGCACACCTGGGAGCTGAGGTGGGCAATGATGACAGCACTGAGCACACACCTGCCTGTCACCAGCCAAGGAAACCCAAATACATCAACCTCAGTGACAGCTCTGGCTCTCTGCAGCACAGAAATGAGACACTGCTGACTGATAACCCCCTTGGCAGGCTGAGGCCAGATAAACAAATCAGGGTGGGCTTTCCAGCCTTTTTTCCAGCAGCCTTTGCCAAGGCACAGGGCACCTTGCCAGGAAAGACATGGCAGAGCAAAAAGCATAACTATGTTGAATGGTGCCTTGGACTCTCATTCAGGTTCTCCACTCTGGGGCCTGGCTTGGCTTAGCAGGATGATTGAGAAGGTTAAAAAATCCTGTCCTGTCCTGGACCAGGTACTTGTGTCCTCCTTGCCCACTGTGACCTGTCCTGTGCCGTGGAGGAGCTGCTGTGTTCCATCTCCATCTGTCAAGAGGCAGGGTTCCCACTGCCAGGAAATGATGCCATCAGGAAGCATTCACTATCTGCACTGCCCATGGGTGGATTTGATGGATCTGGGCCAGACACACACATGGTTTAGGCTCCATATCTACAGAAGACTGCAAATAAAAAGAACGACACTGTCATGAATGGAGACGGTTGTAAAAGTGGTTGTGTCATCCTGCTCTCCCCTGAAAGGTGGAAGTGAGATGCTGGCAATTTGGGATCACTTGTGGGAGTAGGTTTGATCACAAAACTTTGTATTTGTGACATTTCTGTAAATGTCATTCTACTAAGGTATATACTCTGCACTTGAGTCAGGCTTTCCTTCTGATGTCTGAAGTGCAAATTATTAATCATTGAAACACAATTACTGGAACTTTTTTCCCAGAGGAGGTAGAGGTTTAGCTTACAGTGGTATCCTCCAATAACATAAATCCTTACACTAATTCTTTTCTTTAATAACAATCACATTTGACCAAAGACACAAGCCATGGCTGCACATGTGAGTGCATGTGCATGTAATTTGTGAGATTTGATTAACTGTGGGTCCACAATCTATGTATAAACTTCTCATAGTATCAGAATAAACAGTCCTTTTCGTTGGCTGGCTCCACACTATCTTTGTTTGTTCTGTATCTGCCACAGTATAACTGGCTCTTAACACTGATCAGAGCTACTGGTCTACCCTGGAAAAAATAATTCATGAACTGCAAGGTATTGTCATGGACTCCCACCCCAACTTGCTTGTGCTCTGCCTACAGTGTCCTGTTAATAGTATGTCCCCCTTTTTAAAGGAAGAGCATCCACAATTCTGTTCCCAATTCTGTCTTCAGCATTATTTGGTTCTCACTTAACACAGACTTTCTTGCTGAAGACTCTACTCACCCATAACCAAAAGATGCTCGCAGTGACATGAGGCAGACTTCTTAAACAAGGCAGCTTTCAGGTAGAATATGGTATTTTGGGGTTCTAGTGTTGGAATTACACAGAAAAATACACACACAAGCTCATGCCTGCAATGTCCCTCACGTCTCAGGTCTCCAGCAGGATTGTAGTCATGTCAGCAGCATGTACCTCAGCTCATATCAGTCTGTGTGCCTTGGCTGCCCATCGCTGAAAGCTCATATCTGACCACAGGTCTTCCATCATTTCAAAGAGATAACTGTGTTCAGCTGTTGACAGCTCCTGATATTCCTTCCATGCCAACTGGTAATAACATCTAGCTTTTATTTCCCAGTCCCAGAAATGAGATTAATCTTCCTGTCCTAAAGGATCACAGCACTGAAATCAGTAAGGAAATGTTCATGCTTTTCATAAAAATAAATTTCCCATAACTGCTACAATCATATTTTAAGTTTGGGCTGATCTTGTCTTCTTGGAAGTCCCCTCCTCAGGATGACAGTGAAGTCTCTTTCAGGTTGCTAGGTCAGATGTACCACAGTAATAAAGGTTATATCCTCAGATGAGCTGACAGCCCCACACAAGGCAGTATTTTCTTATATTGCCTGTTCTTTGATGAGTCTCAAACTGCTTCCCAGAAAAAAATATCAGAATGGGATTACAACTCTCTTTGGAGAGGAAAGCAGAGCCGCGTATAGAATGCGCCTGGTGAGATCAGAGGAACTTGACTGTGTGTTGACCTACACGTGGCTGCAGATTAAACAGGGAAGGCAGGAGTATTTTCTTTCACCACTCCCTTCCTGAGTACCCAGCAGGGTCAACACAGCACACAAAAATAAACTGAGGCGGGTGTGAGGTAAGTTCAACTTCACATTAGTTGCAGTTATCTGTGATCTGCTGAACAACCCATCCAGGTGTCCTTGTCATGACTGCCAGGGCACAAGCACACACTCACTCCTGTTGTTCCGGTTTAATCTGCTGCCACATATGTGCCAACACTGCCATTTAGTGTGTTGGGCCTGTTGCAACAGCTTGGACATAAAAGACACAACCCTAATTGCAAACAATGACCCTACATAGAGGCAGACACATTGCTACCTGCTGTGAGCCCCTATCAGCACAAGATGTTGGAAAGTGGCAGAGCTGGGAGCTACCTTTTACAGAAAGGAATACTGAAGGGTGGTGGTGGCAAGAGCTGCTGGAAATATGATCTGAAATCTTAGGGAGTTCCTGTGAAAACAAAACAAAACAAAACAAAACAAAAACAAAACAAAACAAAACAAAACAAAACAAAACACCCTCTCAGTTTTGTTTGCAAGTTGAAAACTATCACCTAAACTTAAAAAAACTCACTGGGATTAACCCTTGTGATTGAATTCCTGGTTCTACTGAAGCTCAATAACCAGATGAAACAGTAGCTGTTAGTCATCTTAAACCTTTCTGTGGAGAGTCAGGATATTCTTAGCAAGTATTTCAAGCAAACCCTTGATCTATTGGCATCCTCAAAGCTACTGACATGCTTTGATCTACAGCCTTGGTCTGCAAAGACAGCTGGGACTTACCCTGCTCAATAAAGAAAACCCCTGACCAGTTTAGCTGCTCCCCTGCCCAGCCAGCCTTGCAAATGCTCATGCTTCAGTGCAGGATCTGGCAGGTTTTATTTGTACATTGCTCCAAGCTTTGTCAGTCTCCCTCTCTACCTATTCTCATTTTCAGAGGAGATTTACACTCCTAGAAGCTGACACCCCTTAGAGTTTTTATACCAGGCCACACAGGCAGTCTGAAAACTTCAGTGCTGGGCAGAGGTATCAGCAAGCTCTGAACAACTCTGCTGTGGTACTGAAGGTTGCCCAGACAGGGCCATGGGGAGCTGATGTGGGAGCTCTGTCCTGCTCCTCGAAAACACATGATGGTGCATCCTCCATGCCAGATCTGACACCACTGGCAGTACTTTGCTGACCCTTGCAGATCTGCTGCCCTTCACTCACCACAGGCTGTCCCTGCAAGCCACCTTGCCCTACTCTTATGTCTGTATTTAACCAACTGGTCAATCCACCCCCAGCTCCTCCTGCTCAGAAATGTGCTGCCATGCCACTGGGGAGATGACACAGGATGTTCCCCACCAAGTGCAAATGATGCAAATCTCAGCCAGCACTGAGCTGGTCCCTCAGCATTGCCATGATATGAACAAATAGTTCAGATATATTGGAGAGGTGGGAGCTGTTTGGCACTGTCCAAAGCTCAGAGCCCATCCAAACAAGTTGAGAGACTGGTTAGGGTCCAGCATGGGGCTTGATGGAATTGGTGCTGGATGCAGCAGCAGAGAAAGAGCCAGAAGAGGCATGAGGATAAAGTGAGAGAACATGCATTTCCATAGGTCAGCTCTCCTCAGAGACATTAGGGGTTCATTGTAAGAGATATAAAAATAAATGTCAGATGGCTGTCTCTTGACTAATCAAGCTTGGCTTTGCTGTAGTGACATCTCCTTCAAACAGCACTTTTTCCATTCGAAAGTCAAGGAAAAAGCCAGAGAGCATTTGACTCCTGAACAAGCAATACTGAAAGCAATTCAGGCTTATTTCTCTGGACATGCTTCCCCTATTATTTTAGCACAGCTATGTAATCCCTGAGTAATTAAAATGTCTCCTCAAAGCTGCCACTCTCTTGTGCCTTCTGATCTGTGTCAATGCTGATCTGTTCAGCTGTGTAGGAATATGAAGAGTGCCTGATATAGCTATGTCTCTTCAGCTTTTATCCAAATGGTCTCTTCAACATCAGCATCAGCTGAAGAGAAGGAAAAACTCTTCTTTAAATGTAATTTCAGATGAACTGTTGCTTTGAATGAAGTTTTAGTCTATTTACACCGTCTGATAGGTATCACCATTAAACAGCAGCAAAGCATTTCAAAAGGACATGAAGGAGTTTTTAAATATATCAAGGGATCAGAGGTGGCTGATTAAGAAAACCATTAATAATTTGATTGAATGTGGAATTGTCAGTCACTAAAAGCAGCTGAGACCTCATGAACCTAAAAAACACAATTTAACAAGAAAAAAACTCAGTAAAGAAATGCAGTAAGTGAGGAAATTAAGAGCCCTGTGTAAAAGTCACAGAAGGTCATCAAAATCAACCAAGATGGTTTTGGACCATCTGTATTTTGTGGGGCAGTCACTGCTCTGCAGACAGACAGGCTGCTCTGGCTGTCTGCTGTGACAATACTGGGGCCAAGGCAGACTTGGAACAGGCAGTTTTGGAGACACATGGGTTAGGACCATGTGAAAGAGAGAAAAGTAAACACTAATACAGAATCTTGGTTAGAAGAAGCATCCAGAAAGCATGAGGGCAGAAAAGAAGGACAAACAGAAGCAATGTGACTGGATGAGCAGTGTGACAGAGGTTTGTGGAGGCAATTGGCAGCAATAGGAGCTCCCTCTGCAGCTCCTCTGTGGTGGCCTAAGCTCTCAGGAGATACCAGTGCCATACCCTCCCTACACAGCCATTGTTAGAGACCTCTCTATACACAACACCATGGTTGGGCCTGGGTACAGGAAAGAAACAAAAAAAATATCAGCAATGGGCTTAGGAACCCTTGCAGAGCAGTAGGCAAAAAATGAGATACTGTCTGACAAGCCACAGTAGGAAAATGCCAAACTGCAGGTATGTGTAGGATATACACATGCAGGACAGAAAGAGAATTATTAATGTTGAGGTAACAACATGATTCTTGTTTTCTTGCTAAAAATCCCAAGGCACTCATCATTTCAGGCACATCTCTGGGCTTATAGGTGACACTGGGGCATTCTAAAACAAGTTACACAGGTAGGGGAGCCAGGCATGGGGACTTTCCTTCCTCCTTCCTACCAGCACACTCCATGTGGTGCTGAGCCCTCTGTGGTGCCCCGAGGTGAAAAGGCAGAGCCGTGGTGCTGGCACGCAGCCCTGCAGCAGCCATGCCTCGTGACTGGAATCTGCTCCCAAGACCCTGAGCCTGTCTTGGTGAGTTTCCTTCACATGTCTCAGCTCCATCTCTCCCTTGCATTATTGATTGCAGCATCCATAACCCCATTAAGTTTCATTTGCAGGACTACAATTAAGCTACCTTCAGTAGCTTGCTCACAATGCCTGCCCCTTGGAAATGAGTTGCTGGCTTGTTAACCCTTTCATTGCTTCTGAAACACAGCAGGTATCCTAGAGGCTGTGGAACTGCCTTTAGACATATGTCATTTTCCACCCTGGAAAAATATGCACCTGTAAGTCCTTGATATCTGGGAGATAGCCCAAAGAGTGACTGAGCAGTGACCAGTCCCCTGAGATACCAAGGTTTGAGATTCCCATGGGATTTCCTCATGTAGGTCTGTCACTGTGCCACTGTTGTGGCCACCCAAGAGACTGGCTGGGGTTTAGGATCAGACCATCTACTTACTCAGGAGAGCTCTTTTGCACAGCAGAGCAGAGACACCCCTGCCACTCATGCTCCAAATAAGAGGCTTTGGTGTCAGTTTTTGAATTACTCCTCTATTACTCCCAGGTGCCCTGACTAACACTGGTCCTGGGCTGATCTTGTTCTTCAGTACTCTCTGGATCCACCAATCTTTGCTTCTACAGCAGAGGTTTAGATGTGATGAAGATCACACATGCGAAAATATAGCTCTCTTCAAAAAAAAAATAAACCAAAAGCATGTACAAATATATAAAATTTATAAAGACAAAATGATCAAGACCTCATCACACAAAGCACTGCTTTCCATACCATGGGCAGGCTGCCCTGTTCACAGGATACACGGTGGAGCAGACAGGGGAAAACAGAGCAGTTGTCTCATCTGCAGGGGAATTGGGAGGGCACCAAGTGATTTGTGAGACCAAGGAATGCCTGCTTGTGCCCAGGGATCCTGTAGGGAGCAACGTGGCTACAAACTGCTGCTGCAGCAGCCCTTGACACCCTCAACCACAGTACCAGCTGCAGTGTGTCCTGGGGCTCACACTGGCTCTGGGAAGAAGGGCATGCACTGAGCAGCAGTGAAGCAGTGCTCAGTTTGGGCTGTGTGTCTGTCAGGGGGAGTGAGACAGCAAAACTCAATTAGCACAAGCTCTGAGCACGGGTGCTTTCAGCTCCCTGATTCAATTGGTGGCAGCAGCTGTCACCCACCTTTCCCTCCAGTGAGTTAGGAAAGGTTTATGTGCGAAATCAGGATCAGCAATTTTCCTTGACAGAAAAGGTCTGGAAAACAAAGAACTTGGTGTCTGGTAGGGAGGGGTGTCCTGTTCCAGGCCTTGCTTTCTAGAGCACACATCTGCATTCAGCCTGTTTTCCACACCTCAGCCAGGTATAACCCTTTTATAAGCCCTTAGCATCCTCCTTACACCCTTCTTTTTTCTTACCCTTGATTTTCCTGGAAATGGCAGGGAAGCTGCACATATACTGTCTGCTCCTTTGAGCTAAATGTTTAACAGTTTCCTATCAAGAAAAACACTTTTCTCTATCTTGCCTCCTCCTCTACTTTTCCAGCATTTGCATTATCCCTTCTCCATATATTATGACTCACTGTTAACTGGAGACCACTGGCTGCCCTCTCCCTCCCCCTTGCCCAGGAACTCCTTACATAAATCATTGGGATTGCTGAACAAAAATCCTCAAAACAAACAAAAAATTAATATGTGCAGATTTATTGCTGCTTTTGTTTTCTCAATGCACAGGCAAATTAATATTATGGAGATTAGGTCCCTTTGCTCAGGTCTCCTGAGCACAGTGCAATATGACAAGAAAATCCCTGTTCTGTACAGAAAAAAAAAACCTGACTGGATAAACTCTGCTATTGTACAATCACAAGATCCTGAAGAAAGAGGATTATTAAAGTAGAACACAATGTGAAATGTAATCAATACAAAGACAGACTAAGATGACACTGAATTGCAGAGGGACAAAATCTCTTCTGTATATGATGTGGGGCAGGTAAGCCAGTGAAGGGCTGCTGCAAGCCTCATGAGTTTAGAAAAATAACGTGTGTTTTCCTGGACACTGAGCTATTCACAATGTCCATTTCATAAGGAGGGAGAGAGAAAGTTGAATAAGTCTTTAAGGATCATCCTCTTTTCAAATCAACTCAAAGCAGAGTCTTTGTCAAGCTGACAGGACCTTATTGCTAGGTGGAATCATTGAGAGTTACAAAAAATATTTGTAACCAGAATTTTCCATAGAAAACCATAAAGAGCATCTGCAATACTCCACAGACAGTAAGGATGCCAAATACTTTGCTATTTCTCTGACTTGTGTACAAGAGAGGAAATTTAAAAACTGTTTTTCATTAATCTAAAAAAGTTACAAAGTGAGGGGTCTGTCTAGATAAGTGCATGCCTTCAACCTCCTCCATGCAACAGTTTCTGGGTAACATAAGGACCTTTGGTAAGTTTTTCAAATTAAGAAGTCTGTGAGAACTGTAGACAAATACCTTCAATCCAAAACATTCTTCCTCCCAAATTTATTGTCTTCTGTGAATACATGCTATTGACACTTTTACAAATGGAAAGTCAAGTTATATAGCAAAAGTCCTACACAAGCTTATAGAAGGCCTTTAAACCAAGTTCAATCTTTTGTACTCTATTTAACCCAAGACTGACAAAGCATTTAAAGTAAATTCAAGGGAAAGATTAATCAGTGGGCCATTAATGTACATGAAGGTAGTCTCAGAGTACTGGAGAAGTTCTTAAGCTTGTTGAGGACTTTACCTACCTCTTATACCTCTGAACAGAAGATTCAGAGCCAGGCATTGCAGACAATTTAACTTCTTTAGCCTAAAATGATCATCTAGGTTCTTTCTGCAGCAGTGGAGAGAAAACCAGACAATATGAATATCTGCCAGAGACATTTCTGTAAGTATGGGGTGAATTACTCTCATAAGTTGATCCTGTGTTTTTCAACAAGCATTCAATTTTTAAGGGAGCCAAGACACAGGGATGAAGGCTGGGACAGACTGCTTGATCCCTGCTGAGCTGAGGGAATGGGGGCTGTGTGCTGAATAACAGGACAGGCACTCAGGCAGTGCAGACCAGCCCAAGGCTCAGTGCAGAGGAAAGCAGTGGCACCAGGCTGCCCATGAGGAGCTCCAAAAATGTCTCTCCTGGCCCTTGCACTGTGGTCACCACAGGACAGCTCTCAGTTCAATCCCCTTCTTCCTCCAGAGCACACAGGTTCATACCAGGCACCCCCTTGAGCAGCCCTTTGTGCTTTGGGCTCAGCAGTTCAGGGCCTGGTTTTCAGGATGGGACACCCATAACTGTGGCTGCTCCCAGCTCTAAAGTCTGGCCCTAAATGCACATCCATTGCCTGACAGACAGGAACAAAAGGAGTGGTCTCCTACTGGGTTGTACTGGCATTTGAGGATGAGCTTCATCACCAAACCCTGCAATCACTCCCTTTTGAGAAAGGGTTTCACTCAAGTTGCCACAGAAGATCTGGGAGGCATCACCAAGAAGGGCTTCTCAAGGGCTGTATCCTTCTTGGACTTCCAGCCTTCTGACTCACCACTTTGTTTTGTTTCTCAGACCATTATAATATCTTCCCAAGTCATTCATCCACTTGATCTCAACGATTTTATCAGAGAATTAGCCCAGAATGGCAATTTCCACCTTGAAAATTCTTTAATGTTCTAATCCTTTAAACACCTTCAAAGCCATTTCATCACATTGATTCTGGGAGATAAATGAGTAGAAATCCTAATTTATTTGCAAAGAAACTGAGCCCAAGAAATTCCAGCTCAGGTGCTGTCCCCACCCTGGCCACTCCAATTCCCATGTACCAGCCTCCCTGCAGGCCTGGAGACCCAGCTCAGGCACATGGTCATCTGAGCAGCATTACCACTGTGTTTGGGGACCCAGGCAGGAATTGCCTCTCTTGCTTACTGTCTTGTGTTGCAATACAGGATGTGGCCAGAAATGTGTATTTTATCACCATCTGTTGAAGCCGGGTGGGGCAGTGATCCTTATCTCCGTGGCACATACTATCTGTTAATGGGCCATCTTCAAACAGCTGGGGCAATCATCTTTATCTTTTCCACAGCCCATCCTCCTTCCTGGAAGATATCATCTGCTGCTGGGCTATTAAGTCCCACTGTATGACTGATAAAATTACATCATCCCACTGGGAGATGTTCCAGCTAGGGGGAGGAGCCAAACATTTCCTAGCTAGATAAAAAGGGAGTTGTTGGACAGCAAGTTACCTTCTTTCCACAGGATTCCAGAGGAAAACTGGACCTTTCCATATCATCCTTGGACCTTCAGAGGAAAATTGCACCCATCTACAGGAGCACTGATTCAGCTGAACCACACCTGCCACTGCAGGAGGATGCAGCCACCATTTAATGGGACTGCTACCAACACCCTGACTGACAGGGTGTCAGGTTGTAGTCTGACTCTGCCAGTGTTTTGGGATTGTTTTTTGTAATACTGTATCTCTATTTTAATTTTCCTAGTAAAGAACTGTTATTCCTAATTCCCATATCTTTGCCTGAGAGCCCCTTAATTTCAAAATTATAATAATTTGGAGGGAGGAGATTTACATTCTCCATTTCAAAGAGAAGCTTCTACCTTTATTGGCAGACATCTGTCCTTCAAACCAGGATATTTACCAAAATTCTGATGTGGACATGAGACACAATCTCTGAAGCTCTTTGCCTCATTCTGCCAGTTTAAGCCCTGCTCCCATTAGTGCTGTCACCAGGACCAGCTGTCAGGTCAGACACCACCCCAGAGCTGAGAGAGACAAGTTCAACCCTCTCGCATTTAACTAATGGCAGGTCCACCCACACGCTCTGAAGTGGAATATTTTGCTGAAGGTAAAAATCAAGCTGTGCCTCCATCCTCTGCCCGTCCCCCATCTCATGCAGGTTAAATGGCAGTTCAGAGAATTGAAGTTATTATGGGATGCCTGTGCATGATGGTGGCTGGTCTGGACCGCTGCGATTCTTCTCCCACACATACACAACACACCCATGCACACACAGAAAAGCTGCCGAGTGCTTATATAATCTGATGTGTCAACAAAGTCCCTGCCAGCTCTCCTACGTCTGGGGACTTCAAGTGGTTTCAACTTGTCCCCAGACAGAGCATTTCAAACTTGTGAAAATTCCCCTTCAAGTCCACCCAAACCCAGCCAAACCCATACTGATTCTTACTGTGTAAGTGAGAAAACAAGTTCAGTTGTTGCTAAACAAGTACTTGAGAAAGCTCAGCTGGCAGCCCTGCCTGCTGCTAGACCCCCATCCTCCCATGGAAGTGCAGCACAGCCAGGAGCTGTGGCTGTGTCTCAGTAGTCACACAGCATTCGTCTGCCAGGTGGGTGTCTAAGCACTTTATTTGAGACACTGAGGGTTACATGAGACAGCTGGAGCAGACAGGGAACCACTGTGAATCTCTGAGTGACAGCCCTTTGCTGCAACAGTCTCATGAAAGTCAAGGGCAGGGGGGATCTACAATTTTTTAATCAAAAACTTGTGGTCAGGTGATGGCAAAAGTTTATAAATCTATATATAAGTTAGTTCTGGTTTTGTCTTCCCACTTCTGTGGGGTGGGGTCCCTTGTGACTCCTGATGTCTTTTGCCAGGAATGTCCTCATGTCTGACGCTGGTGGGGGCCAGCACTGCCTGATCCAGCTCTCAGTCTGATTACTGGGCTGTGGAGAAGTGGATTTACCTTTAGATCCTGCCAAAACAGGAGGATGTGAGTATACAGCACGAGACTCCTTCCTAGGAGACAAGTGTCTGTGTATGTTAGGCGGTGGAATATCCCAACTTTTTTTAAGTGTTGCAAAGTTATCTTTTGTATTAAATCTACTTTAAAATTTTGTTTTAAATGCACCATGGCCACATGTATTTTAGCTCCACAGAATTAGCAAAGATTAACTTCAATGGTATTGTTTGCTTAATTGCTTTGCTGAACTGTAACTTAATGAAATTCCAGACTGAAGAGCTTGAAGCCCATAGGCATCCAGAAAACGAAGTTCCAGTTTCAAAAGCATTCAAATCTCTTCCACACTTGGACAAGTTTGAGGGGTTTTTTGCTTTTTTTTTCACTTAATATTACACCCCTCCAAGACACAGAGAAGAACAGACAACCTCTGACCCCTTGATAGGCAAACCATTCAGGTGATCAACCTAAAACATGGAAGACCTAGATACAAATAACCCAGGTTAAAGAAAGCAAAGAAACCTGGGACCATGAAGACCTCTAACTGCTGGGCTCCATATTATTTTAAACAAAAATCCTATCTTAGACTACAAGTTTACATCAAGCTTTGCACAGTTCTTTAAAATGGCTGTGCTTTGATCAGATGGAAAAATTGCCATTGGACCCTTAAGACTCTTCAAAATAGAAAGGAAATCAGTTTTGAACAAAGGACCCCAGCCATAATGCTCCTTCATGTCCTGGTGTTAGTACTTGGAGAGGTGCAGGCTCCTCTGGTAATGTTAAAACCCTCTCCACCTGCAGTGCACCTGCAGAAGGACCTCCTTACAGAGTGGTGTCTATGCCCTCAGCTGTGCAAAAGATGCTCTGGCAGATCTGCAATTAACCCCTTCCCACCTGAGGAGGCTCCCTGACCCCTTCTGTCCTGGGTCTGTGCCATCTTAGGAGTCTGAAGTAGGTGAATGGCTCAAGTCAAACAGAGACTTCAGACAGTTTGACAGAAAAATGATGACTCCTGACTTCAGCATTGAGAAAAGGTCCATGAGCTAGCAAGATAATGAAGCTATTCATGAAGTGAAACATCATGCTGAGGCAGAAACCCATATGTGGATATGATTCATATATTTGAAAGGTCTAGAGTAGAATTTCAGTAGGATAAGCACAGCTTCCACACTCAAACTAAAGTGACTGGTTTCACTGCCCAAAACGTAAGAAAAAAATTCATGTTTTTGTTGAGTCATTTTTCAGCCCACTGAACACATGCTCCAGAGCTCCTGCACAGAGGTAAAAATACACCCTGTGTACAGATTGTCTTTATGACCCCTCTCCTCCCTCCTCCCTCCACATCCTGCACCTCAGAGTCTGCTACAGAGGTAATGATTTCAAAACCATTCCACAGAGAGAAACCTCAGTGTGTGCAACTGGGGCTTGTGCACCCAATTACCACTCAAGAATGTGCTAAATTATTCCATGGAAAGAATGAATGCTCCTCTTCCCTGTTTACTTTTCAGTATGTGAATATTTATTTTCTCGTGTCAATAATTACTCTAATGTTTCGGAACACTCCATTTAAAACTGGCTTTCATTCATAGAGAGAGTCATTCACAGAGAGAGTAATTTTTGAATGATAATGAGGCAATCAATGTTTTTAAAGGATCTTATTTTTCAAGTGAAAATAAGCACAATTTTACAATTTCTTCTCAAAATACAAGTTAATTTTTCAAGAAGCTTAAAGGAAATACCGAATTCCACTGTAAGGATGTGATGTAATTTTCTAAGCTTCTATTTTCAAGACTAATTAATGATCTGGATATCTCAAAATACTTAATTTGAATCTAACAAGAAGGCCATTTAAATTCAGGCTGTTTCCAGTGTTTTTACCAATGCAGCATATTTATCATTCTACTTCCACTTTATCTGAGCTCTGCTGGCATTGCAAGACCTAGAAAGGGGGTTAAAACTCTTCAGATTTTATGCTCAAAATCTTCAAAAATAACCTTGCTGACTGAAGAAAAGTAGGATTTATATCTGTTAGAAATAAACTGTAGTGTGCATGGGCTAAACTACACAACCCAAATCTCTTTTTAAATCTGGAGTCACATGCAGATGGAGACAAGCAGCTTCTTACAGATTAAATGGATACAGATTTGTCCCTCTGTATGGCTTGGTGACTGATAGGAGCATTCAGAGACTATTGACATGAGATGCTGGCCAATGGTCCTGGACTATTAAGAGCAGTGATTTTCCCCACATAACCCTTGAGGAAGCATCAATATGAACACCAGTGGCCAGACCATGTCAGCCTGGGGTTTGTTGTTTAATGTGCCACAGGACAGCCTGCAACACACTGTGCTTCCCTGCTCACCCCCACCTGGAGCCACTGCTCCTAATGGCAGAAGGGAAACTCTCCATGAGTCAAACGGCAATGAGAAATCCAAGTATGGCTTGTGAGAACAGATCCTGGAAGAGCTGTGACCTCATTCACACACACACACACACACTCTCACACATTCCCAGGACTGAGTATTGCAGTGCCACAGCAGTCACGAGCAGCAAACGTGCAAAAGGCAGAGCACAAGTGTAAAGCTCTAAGCAGTACCTTCAGGAATAATGCTGTCAGCTTTGTTGGCTTCGTTTGAAACCCAGTCAAGGTAGCAGAGCAAGAGAACAGCATGATGCTCCAAAACAGGGTTTCCTCCTCAGAGGGAGGGCAGGAAGAAGACCAGCAGGAACCCTAGAAAATAGTTTATGTGGTGGTTGCAGTTCATACCCAGACAGGAATCTGGTCCTATGCCAAAAGCTCCACAGAAAACATTTGATATGTATTTGATGAGAATACAAAACAAACTCCATCATTAGTGTGGAGTTTTTGCTTAACCACTTCTCATTAGATGATCCCAAGTGTTTTAATGTGCTGTGGTACTTGAACTTGAGGTCTGAGCTGACTAAATATTTTGTGCTTTCTTGTCAGCTTATTACAAAGTTTGTAACTAAGGAGGACTTGAAGTAGTTCTAGCCAATATGTTTGTATTTCCTTCTTACCTATTTGTCAAAATTTAAAGGAAGGTTCCCTTCAATTGTAAATGTGCAGTGGAATAGATTACTCATCATGTGTAAAAGGCAGGTTGTAATGCAACAGTATTGCAGAGGTACTGCTGCAAATACTGGAGTCCCTGCACTAAAGTACATCCCTACAGCAATGCACACCTCTGCACTTGTCAGGCGTCTGGAAACCAGATTAGCTTTAAATGGCAGTAAAGATTAAAGCACAAATAAATCTGTACTGTATCTGTGCTCTCCTCTGTCAGAGAGTTTGTACATTAATTCAGGGGTAATGCAACTATTTGTGCACTGGAATTGATTGCAATAACACTTCTGTGCACTGACAGCTAATCTACCGAGGGGCTGGCAAGATGGTAATATCTTAGTTTAAAATTCTTACATGAATTCAATTGCACAATTACTTGAGGACAATTAGTTGAGAATCTGCTAAGGGGACTAAGTCAGCAACTGATCTTGATGGTAGGAAAAGAGGATAAAAGATTAGAAAAAGGAAACAGAGGAAGAGAAGCCATCAGCAGTGTCCTGCTCATGCCAGCTGATATCTTGATCCTCAGACACCATTCTGGACAGTGCTGGTCCACCCCTGGTAACTCCCAGTGTGATCCTGGTCAGAAGGGGATCTCCATCAAAGGCAACCCACCAGCAGAAGGGATGGAGTTTGCACTCACATCATGTTTGCACTCTGACTCATTTTGGCAGCAGAAGGGCAGAGGACACCCATGCAGCACACGTTCTCCTTGTGAAACTGATATATGTCAGCATTTCTTGGATAACTGAGCCAGCACAG
This sequence comes from Luscinia megarhynchos, assembly GCA_034336665.1. NCBI lineage: Eukaryota > Metazoa > Chordata > Aves > Passeriformes > Muscicapidae > Luscinia > Luscinia megarhynchos. The sequence continues at coordinate 15,277,038 of CM067565.1, forward strand.
CATGTTTGCACTGGATCAGCACTTTGCATCACAGAGAGCAGCGTTTTCAGAGCTCTGTGAGGAGCCTTTCTGACAGACTTGCACATCATGGCTTCTCTCCCAGCAATGTTGTTAATACTGCTGCACGGCCAGGGCTAAATCACAGCAAAATTTCAGGTGTGGACACAAATAACAGCAGTTACTGACAGACAAATAAAGAACATAATCTCATGACCTGAAAGTCCACTCAGCAGAGGCACAGTCAGTATTAAATACTCTTTGCTCAAGAAGTTCCAAATTGTATTAATGATTTGGGTGAAATTCAGTTTTCCTGAAGTCAGCAGCAACATTGCCAAAGTTGTCAGTAATGCCTTAATTTTGCAGCCTGGCTTTGAAATCCTTGCTCCCTTCATTAACACTGGAATTTTGGCTGCTGAAAAGAGCCAGTTTGGTTCTAGGCAGCCAGTTTCTTTTCCTTGTGGCTGCTGCTTAGCAAATGCACCAAATCAGCCATTTTCCAGACCACAACATCCCATAGAAATAAATGATGAGCAGTATAAGTAAAGCTGCTTCTCCCAAAAGATTTCAACTCCAGCCCAATCATGGCTAATTCTCCCCCCAGCCCAAACCTGCTCATGAGCCTTGTGTTAGGGACGTTGTATGCCCCACATCCACCAAACACAGAGCAGCTCTGCTTCTGTAAGTAAGTTTCTTTATTCACCATTCATTCAACACATCTTAACAATCAGATAGGAAATACTACATTTTTCTTTCTTTGAGGATCTATCATGTAAAATATATGTAGTAATTTATTATCTGGGTATAACATGCTAAAACACTCAGACAGGTATCAGTGGAGTTTGGTTTGTTCTGGTTTCTTTTGATCAAATACTTACTACCAGAAATATGGTTAAACTCCTGAGTTCTTGACTTCAGCTCCAGGCTACCAAAACCAAATCAACAAATCATCTTTCTGCATCCTATTAACTCACAAGAGCTCTATTTTCTCTAGTGATTAAACAACATTTACCCAGGAAACACACTCTAATTTCATTTGTGTTGTGGTTCAGGTTCTGTTCAAGCAACTTAACTAGATCAGCTGGTTCTTCATAGCTGCTAAGGATGAAACCCATGGCACTGGCACTGGAGACTTGCCTGCTGGTGATCCCCCAGCAAGATCAAAGCCACAGGACAGTGTGCTTCCATCAACCAGCCCTTAGCTGATCTCATTACATCTGACTTGCCTTTCATGCTCAAAGCCTGAGCTTGCACTTGCAGAGCTGATGTTAGGGGACACTGAGGGAGCCTCCCTCAGCAAACTGTGCAAACACAGGAGGAGCAGATTCATGCTCAGGGTGTTTTTCCACATCAGCTTTCTTCTGGCCCTGACACCCACCAGAAACAGGAATACACTCAATTTGTTAGGTCCTTCTAAAAGGAGTGTGGCCTATGCAATCCAACATGATTCCTTGGTTGGCAACCATGTCCCTGGAGCTGGGGACAAGCAGGAGTTTCACTCAGAAATCTAATTCTGAGTGGACTACAATGCTGGTGTAGGTGCATTAATGGTCCTTAGTCAACCCAGGATTTACACCTGCTCTGTGATCTTCATTAAACCATGGAATCTTTTACCTCTGCTCCCCATCTGCAACAGAGGATTATAGTGCTTCTTTGAGGGTATATTCACTAGTGCTTCCAAAAGACACTTGAAAATTGTGATGATGAACACTCATTTCAGGCTCACATTCCTGCAGAGGTTAACACACACATTTACCCTGCTCTCTAGTCCTTAGACTAGATAGTCTAGTCCATAGCCTGGCTAGTCTATGATGAATAACATGAGAGGGTATCTTTTGTATTTTTCCAATATTCATCAGAATTTCTGCATCCCCTGAAACGTATCATGCTGGTTGAAGCTGCCAGTCTTCTGAAGCACTTCTGGAGAGCTGGAAAGCATTTTGAAGAGCATGACACAGCTACTGAGCTTCAGTCCTTTTATCAGGGCCCCAATGTTCTCCCATCCTTAGGTACCACTTGTGATCACTGTTCCTGAGTGGTGGAGGTTTTGTATCCACAGCTACTTCTCCAACTTTCTCTGAGACAGATAATTGGAGTGTGTACTGAAGTACTACTGACAGCAGCTTTGGAATTGAAAGTATTTTGGGTCAACATCTATCAATTTCAGCAGAACAAAGACTACAAGGATTCGCACATAAGGTGCAAATGACCTTAGGACTTTGAGAAGCTTTTTAATAATAACAAGTTCCATATTTGCTCTCCATTTCTATCCTTCCCACTTGTACACTCTCTGCCAGAAAACCACATAGCTGCTCTCAAAGGGAAAGGGAACAGTCCAAAACTCACAAAAAAGCCACAGAGAAAATCCACACTGACTTCCCAACAGACCACACAGCATCTCAGGGCCTGAAGTTGTTCTTTGCCTCAGTTCACTCTCCCAGCTACCCCAGTCAGTCAGATTGAGACAAGAAAGCAGACATCCACATGCTTGTTCATATTGAGTTTTTTGCAGGCTGGACACAGAGCTCTCAGTCCTCCACCTCTGACGATACAGGAAGAAAATCTGCTCACAACATCCAAGCAGTGAGCCTTCCTCCTGTCCACACCACCTCATGTGCCACTGCCATGCTGGGGATGAGGCCAGCCAGGCCAGTGTTTTGCTTTCTCAGGATGCAGATTTGGAAGGTGTCCTCTATTCCCAAGCAGGAAAAGAGGGAAAACTGATTGCCAGAGCAACTGGAGCTGTTTAAGGCATAAAAAAGCTGTGTGCATTTCATGATACCTAGGGGCAGAGATCTTGCCAGCAGCATCTCTCAAGGCTATTGTCACACACCACACTGAACAGCTTCACAGCTCCCACACAAGTGGGAAAGGGGAGTAACAAATTACAAATTACAAATGCATTCATCCCAGACATGAGATTTATGGAGATCAAGGGTCCTACAGACACACTGGGTATTTAAGGTCTCAACATAGCCTGCAGAGAGCCAGCCCCAGGGGCCATATATCCTAAAATAGACCCTTTAGATCCCTGCTCAGCAGGGTCACTCCCCAGGCTGCCCTGTGAACATCAGCTGGACTCACACTGACCCAACAGGACTTAAATGCTGCTGCACGTGTAGTCTCCCACTCTACAGTCAGTTCTGGACTGAAACCCTGCCCAGGTGTCAGGGTGCCTGTACTCAGGCTGCAAATTACTTTCCTGGGCTGGTCTCACCCTCTCATGTATCTGCTGCTGTTGATGGATGAGACTGGCTCAGGTTCACTAGCTAATGCCTCATCTTTCAGTAAAATGAATATGAGGACAAAAACTTGGCACAGACAACCAAAGGGTAATATTCTTTTACGTGAATCTGATTTCTGGACTAAAAGCACCTTTCAGCCTTCTGCATTTATGGTAGCAATTTATTTTTCTCTGTGTAACCCACACAAGTGGTAGGCTCTTCAAAACTATTATCAGTAAAGTGCCTTTCTCTTAACACATTAAAATCCTTCCATTTCTAATACTTGCCTCTTTTATAATTTAATGGTGCCCAAATCAGAGTTTGCAAACAGAAGCAGAACAGAAACACAAGCTGACATTTACCACAGAGAAGCATCCAACTAATGTTTCATCTAAAAAAGGGTGACAGGAGAAATCACCACCATGACCTAGCTAAAGCCCAAAGCAGAGCAGTTACACAAAAGCAATCACTAATTTGGAGTCCAGCTGCTAACATCTGCACTCTGGACCAAATGCCTGGGACCAGCCATTTCCATACATTTCCAGGGAATGGAGTTGCTCACACCCCCAAATGGTAGTCACAGCAAAAGGAGAGTAAAGCTCCTTAAATCCCAGCTGGCTGATACGGGTTTACCACAGAAATGGTGTTATCTAATAGCCTTGGTGACGTCAAACAGGAGCAGCAATATGTACTCACAGGCATGTGCTGCCCTCCTGGAGGCAGCCCTTGGCAGTAGTGCTTGAGCGTGGCTCTGTGGCCAAAGGCTGCTCTGGAGGAGATCCAGAATATGGATATGGCCAGTGCAGGCTGCAGAGCTCACTGCAACTTTTCATCCCACAATGGCTATACTTATCTTCAGATTTGAGTTGCTTGTGAAAAAAATCACACATTTGTGACAACTGCCCTGGCACCCACCTTCAGCCCTAAAGCCTTCCAGCACCAGCCATCTCTTTTTCTCTTTTTCTCTTTTTTTTTCTCTTTTTTTCTCTTTTTCTCTTTTTTCTCTTTTTCTCTTCTCCTCACCTCTCATTTCCCTTTTCCTCTGCCTTCTGGCTCTTCACATCCCATGACACTGGTGTTTAGGGGGAAACCATGGCTGAATTCCTGAATTCCTGACACACTCAGATTGTGGTAACCCATGAGCTTTTCAAACTGGAAAGTTGCCACCTGAGCAACTGGAGTGCAAGCTGCCTGCACTGCAAGCCAGGCCATAGAATGTTTCCCAGGACCTGAGGACCATCCTGTTTGGAACCCCTCCAAATACTCTTTGTCCTCGAGAAGCTTTCAATATCCATGTGGCACAACCAGTAATCACCTAAAAAGTCTTCCAGTTTACTGCTGTGACTATTTGGCAGCTTCCAGGAGGGCAAACTTCAGCATCTCATCACGACTGCTGAAATTTTAAAAAGCTGCTGAGCTACTTTATCCTTGAACAAATCCAGGAAAAATTATAATAACCATTGATTATAATTCCTGTGTGAGGGTCAATGCACTCGTAGCATTGTAACCTCATTTACTGATTCAGTGCATGAATAATTCAACTTTTTCATGCAAAATTTGTATGTTTCAATCTTTCTTGAGCTTCCTAGATACAGTCAGCTTGCTGAGGCTTTAACCTAAGCTACACTCATCTACATTTTTATTCACCACATTCACTATTAAACTAGAATTATCTTCAAGCATTGAACTGCCTTGCAAAGTTATCACAGCTGGCAATCTCAAAATAAATCTTTAGAATAATAAGAGATGTTGGTTCCTGAGTATCTGTCCTAGGGGAATTTCTTTTTTGAAGAGTAGCATAGCCCACAGGGGTTTTTTTTTTGCAAGAGTAGAATAGTCCAGTGTCTTAAGAAAGGTTAAAAATAGGATTTTGCAAGTATTCTCATAGTTGAAAGCTAAACACAACTGCCTCTCTCACTGGAGATCTAAATAGCAAAATAACAGCACTGAGTCCTTCTCTCATTCAGGCCAGAAAGCCCATTGTCTTAATTGAGGGTAAGATTTCACCCCACGTTTTTGAAACAGCTTTTAAACTGTCAGATGCTGTCTCTCACAGAACTAGTCTCTCTGTCTGTCTCTCTCTCTCTCTAAATGTACACATGCACAAATAAATACATTTGCTTATGCTATCCCCCAGCACCCTTTTAACTTTTGTTTTCAGTGTAAGAGAGAGGAGTCTTAGGAAGTACTACAGTGAAATAATGACATCTATCAAAATATCCATCTTGAGCAATTAAATATTCTACTCTGTTTTAGTCTATTCAGGGAGCTGCTTTGTGCTGCCAAGGGTTTAAAAATACACCTGTTAATCTAAATGGTCATTCTGGAGGTACTGGGTTTATCTTTTCCCTCGTTTCTCACTTTGCATCTTTATTTCTTTCACATATAAGTGGGAAAAATCCTGGAATTGCAAGAGGAGTTTTAAACACCTTCTTTTCCTAGCACTCATCTCTACTCTAAATGTCATCTGCAAAATATGTTTACAACCTAATAGCATCACTATTCCCAGTGGCAAGCTCCAGATGTTGGTGTAAAGTCCTTTCCAATTTCACAGCACATGTGCTGCTGGCCTCTCAGACCTGCTCCTCAGCTGATGGCAGAAAGAGGGGAAGGAGCAGACACTGCCATCAGTGCACCAGATGCAGATTCTTGGTTCTCCAGAGCATCCAACCAGTGTGTTATACCATCACCACATAAATGTTAGGAGTGTCTCACACTGCTGAGCTCCCTTAGACTCTGCATTTCCTAAGGTGCTGAATAAAGCACACAAAACAGAGGAGCACACAAAGCCTGCTTAACCCACTCAGCTGCTCAAAGGAGATGGGGCTAATCTATTACAAAAATCAGTCTTATTGACAAAATTCACATTTAGGTTTGGATAGAGGCTGCCTCAGGATCAGCCTGAGGTGTTTCTTCAGGCTTTGTGTTCCAGTGTGCTTGCTCACAGAGCAGAAACCAAATGTTATGGCTTGAAGAAAACCCCTGGCAGGATTCAGTAAAGCACTGTTGTTCTGTCAGTCACACATACTCTGCAGTGCCAGCTGCTACAGGGATGGGTCAGCAAAAAGCATTACTGGCAATGAGAGAAAAGGCAAAATTCCTATTGGTGCACCTGCTTGTTCTTTGTATTCCTTTCCAGAAGGAGCTTTCCTGAAATTGCCTGTTACATGCCACAGGGCCATCACCTCCAGCCACTTTCTAAAGAGACTCTGACACTGCATTTTAACAAAAACTGCAATCAACATCTTAGCCAGCTCTGTTTGCAAGTTCAGCACAGTCATCTGCTTAATTTTGACTGAAAGAGCTGAGTGCATGGCAACACTGGTAGTGGCAATGTACACCCTGAACAGACTGAAAAATAATCACTCTGTTTCTCAAAAAACATGCTTTGATATTAGTTTGGTTTCCTTCAGGCTCATAATAACAGACTGAAAACAAAAAAGGCTGTAGGGAGATTTCTGTACAGTTGGTGAGCAATCCCAGAATGGTCAACAAGGAAAGATTCTGGTGCAGGGTCCAATTCCCCTCATCTTCCCCTTACACATTACTGGATCTGTACCCACAATCTGATTTTATACATGCAATCCTGTCCACCCCTCTGACAGGAAATGCAGACAGCCAGCCTTTAAACCACACTTGCATTCAAGTGCCCACGAGACAGGCAAAGTGGGATCAGCCCCAGGTCCTTTGTTTGCAGGGCTGCTCCAGCTGAGCCTCCACTGGGGTGGAGCAGGGGCAGGGCTGGTGGCAGAGCCTCTTTCACCCCATGTGAAAGCAGTGTGGGGCTTGGTGTCATTCAGAAACCACTTGGCCTTTGCATTTTTCAACTTGTTTTTCTACTGAGGTGCCCAAGTTATATTACTGAATGCTTGGTAATTAAACATGGACTGCATAAAATGCCTCCTTTTAGTCTTCCACTGGCAATTAAAGCTGTTAGAAGGAAACTCGAGGGGAAAAAAAGACAGAAAATATGTAGGTTAAAATATAATTAGTAGTTATATTTATCCCTGAGCTAATTCTGAGTAGAAGCAAACGAGGTGCCAGACTGCAGGCAGACATGGCCACTTTCTGGAGGCCCACAGCAGGTCCCAATCTGCTGCTCCAGACTGTTTTGCAACTGAGCACTACACTGAGATGCAAAAAGAGTAAACCAATTGGTATCTGAAAAATTTGTTAAAAGGGTACACAAACTCTTGACACACAATTACCCTTGAAAAAAAATCAATAGAATTTTTTACTCCCACTCCTTCCGTCTGCAGAAAAACTCAGCCTACATATGTTAAAATTTAAAAAAAAAATCTACTAATATTTTGTATCAGGTATTCATCAACAATTATATAAATCTGCTTTTGATACTGCTCATTTCAGTTCTAGAAATCCAAACCTATTTTTTCTGCACAGCACTTTCAAGCACTGTACAGCTTTAGAGCACCTTTTTGGAGGGGGAGAGTAGAGGGGAAGGTGTCTGAACTGTACTTGAATCTTCATTGCTGAAAGTCAAACCTTTTCAGTAATAATCATGTTTAGCTGCAAATATATTGATCCCTTGTAGTAACCTTATTGCCTCATAACAGAGTTTATTACCTCAGGAGCCAGGTCTGATACAACCATCTGACTCCCTTGGCATGAAAATTTAGTATTGTAAAAACCAAAGCATTAAAAACCATGGTCCCAGGTACTAAATTGACTACCACTGGATTTTTCAGTTTTGGGGTTTTGTTTTTTATGTCACATATTTTAGGAGGGAGTAACAGACTCACAAGAGTTGTCCTGCAGAAAGCCTGATAGCAGGTGGGGTTTGGGGTACACAGAATTTCCAGGGCTAGGACAAGAGAAAGGAAACATTTTCTTTTTCTCATCCACAAAAAACATTTGATCTGAAAGCCACCGAGGTACAAAATGGAAACTTGCAGTTTTCTGGCTTACTTTTCAGGTGAAGCTCTCTTTTTCTTGAGTGTCATGAATGCTGTACTGCAAAAAGTTATTAATAAATAATAACTTGAGTATGTATACAAGATCATTATTTAATCTTTCAGTAATCTTTTTTCCATGCATAATTTATTAAATGTTTTATTTATTGCTCATATTTATTAAAAATTGATTCTATTTCTTCTACCTAATGTAAATTTCCAGATGCAACCAATTATTAATAATTAATAAATTGAAAGATGCATGGAAATAAATATAAAAAAATAGAAGTGCTCACGCCACACGCCTCCTCACAGACATCTCTCACTACATGTTAAGCAGCCCCATCCTTTCTTTGCAGTTTGAGGTTGCACTTTAATTTACAATTTGGGCAGTAGTGACAGTAAAAGGTATGAAGCTCCAGAGTCAAAACTCACCAACCTCTTGTCCCAGGAAGCCTGTGAGGTTGGGTTCAGCCAAGGGGAGACTCTGGAATTTGTCACTCATCTCTGAGCCATCAGACTCTGCTTTCAAGACATTTGCTTCAACCCCAAAAGTTATAAACAAAAAAATAAACATAAACTCCAAACAAATAATCCATAGATTGAAAGCTTCCGAAAAACCTGTAGATATGATGCAGCACGTCATAACTTTCATTCCAGACACTTCCTAGCATATAGGAAAATATCATTCTTAGACTTGTTCCCAGCATCCCTGGGAGATCTCCTGGGGCACACTGCCCTGCACACCCACTGTAGCTCCAGCCCAAACCCCTCTTCAGCTTTTACCTGCTCCCCAGACATTAGGCTGGCAGCAATCTACCCTTGCTCTGCACAGCCACAGTGGTTGGGGCTGGAGGGCAGCTGCTGGGCTGCCCTGTGCCTGGCTCATCAAGAAGTCCTCTTGACAGACCAGAAGAGTCTTCATGAGCTCTGAGGTCTCTAGACATTCCAGCAGTACAAAACAAAGCCAGAACATTGAGAAATTGGAAACAATTAGAAACAAAAATCAAATAGTAATGACTTGGTTGTCTGGAAGGAATTGAAGAATGATTAAAGCAATTAAATCTGGATAACTTGGGTAAGAGATAACTGCAGAGAAGAGAAGCACTTCCATCAACTTGAAAGGCTTAATCACCATCTAAGGGATGATGGCTCACACAGAATTAGAGCCTGCACACAAACGATGCTGGGAGATGCAGGGGCATGAGCAGGGGGGCTTTAAACCCTGGACAAGGCTGGGGAACCAAAACTCTCATAGCAGAGAGAATGGAGGTGTCTGGGCAGGAGGAAATCAATGAGACAATCCTTATTGGCTGAGCAGACAGAACAAAATAGCAGGTCAGCTCTCCAAAAATGAGCCACAACCTCCTGGGAACAAGGCAGGGACAGGGAGAACAGTAGCAGGGGGCTTTGGTCCTCATGCCAGCAGGCACCTGGCACCTATTCAAGGCACCACTCTGTTAGAGCTTCAGCCTCAAGGGTTTAAATGATGTTTAAATTGACAGTGGTTCTTTGAGTCTCCCCTTCCTGCTTTCCACACACCTGATACAGATGTAGAAATTAGGTTGCAGGCAATGAGAGCTGGGAAATTAAACGTGATTGCTGGCTAAAACTTTGCAAGTGATAAATCCCATTGTTTTAAGCCTCTTGAACTACTCAACTCACTGAATGCCTGGGCCAGTGCACAGCTCTGTCTGACAGAGCCAGGGACAGACCCCTCTGAAGGACTCCTGCTGCCAGCTTTGATATGCACTTTGTTCTGACCTGTAAACTGACCCAGCTGAAGAGTAGTGTTTATAGGTATTAAACTACATTCAAACCCTTTTGAAGTGACATTGCCCCCATTTCTGACAGCTTGTGGCCACAGCCCCTGAGAGCTGCTGCATGGAGCACTGCCACAGTGCTCCTCCACACCAGCTCCCCGCCAGCCAGGCAGTGCTGCACCCCAAATCTGCTCTTTCAGCCAAGCTCTTTGCAGTCACCTGCCTGTTCCCCGGGTTGTTTGGGGTTTTAGAACATACCCAGCACTGCCCTGATGCCTCTTGCTCCTTAGTTGAGGGAGATGTTGTCCCATGTTCCAAAAGTGCCAAAAGTACTATTCGCAATTTAGGACTTTTCCCAAGACTCCAGAATGAGGGTTCTTCATGAATCCTCCCTCATTATTAAAATAAAATACAAAACAAACATCTGTAAACCCATCTGTACATCTGTGCCCAAGCAGCACTGTAAAAGCTAACAGTGTAAACAAAGGTGATCTTGAATGTGCTCAGCACATTCCCCCAGGAATTCAGAGTACAAGGGAACACTCAGGTACAAGTTCTAATCCTGTAATGTCTTTAGGAAGGGGACATCATAATTAATTAAGGTGCTGAAAGATATAAACAAGTCCCATTTATTCTGGTTGTAAGTTCCTGCCAATAGTTGATAGTAAAGGCTTGTTCTGTAGTACAGGGGTGCTGAGCTAATTTAGGTGAGCACCATATCCTGCTCCTTGTCCATCAGTGCTGCTCCTCACGACTTCATTGCAAATCTTACAGCAGCTGGTTTGAAATGTTCAGTTCGAGAGTCATAATACTGTGTTTTTGTTGTTTCTTTCTCTTTCAATGTCTGCATGAAACAAAATTTTCAAAACCCTAACTGAAACATGTCACCCAAGTTTAATATAAAGGATGAAAAGACCAGACAGACAATGTACATTTTTCATTTCATTATTTCTTCCAAACAAAATCTTACTGTTTTGGTAAACAATCTCAATTATCTACCATCCCAGGTGACTAGAGTTTACAGAAGATAGTTTTATTTTCTAGAAATCAGGGGAAACAACCAAGAGTCTGATAACCTTTTCCCATTGCTCCTGCATTTTTAAGGCTCTGCATGTCCCAGGAAAGTAATTTTCTGTCCAAAATAGTAACTCAGTCCACAGAAAATAGGAAGTCCAAACTGTACCTTCTTTGGAGTCTATCAACTCGTTCTTTTTATTGTTTCAGTGCAAAACCACAGAAAAAAATTGCTTTGTCATGATCTCACCTTATTGTTGCCTGATGCCCGTGACCCACAAAAAACCTCCAGCTCTCAGTGCTGAAGTCTCCAGTATTTACTAAGACATGGGCTCTCAGAGTGGAAATTTTCCTTACAGAAAGCATTTTGAAAGCAGCTCCCTCACATAGTATTCCATGATACAACGTGCAGGCGTTTCCAGGGCAATATGTGACATCTCTTCCACTGCAGTTAAAATCCTCCCAGATTAAGGCAATAATGCAGAAAGCAGCCAAGTGGGAGATCAATAACACGTAACAATTTTGAGAGTCTCTGTCTCACTCATCAGTGCAGGCAAAGTATTTGCTTTTTAAGATGGATATTTGGAACTACTGTGGGGTCAGGGTTCCTGAACACAGTTTCCCCTGCAGCTGGGGGTTTGTAGCCTGGATTTGGGTGGTTGGTGGCCTCAGAGCCTGGGTCAGAGCCACCCCTCTTCTCTGAAGGTGTCCTTGAGCTGAAGTCCTGTCCTCAGTCCCTGCCTGAGCTACACCACAGCTTTGCTCATGGATGCACCACATGGATGCTCACCCCTATTCCACCAGCTGATGTCCTGCCCAGCCTCAGCCCACCCCACCTCCAGGGACACACTTGATGCCCTGGGCTGGGCCTGACAGAAAAGGTGTGAGTTGAAATCTGTGACTATTGGGTAAAAACTTTTGACAAAAAAAGATATGGGGTTTTGGGGGTATTTGGGGGGAGGGGAAGTGTAGAATGGAGACACTTCAGCTTAATAATTTAATTTGATCTGAATTCCTATGTTCCACAAAGAAATGGTTTTGACAGACATTTTTGTTCCAGTTGTCATTATAAACAATGTCTAGGTGCATTTAGAGTAGCATTTTGGTTCAAATCAAAAGCCTTTTTGCTTGTGGAGCAAAATTTCCTGATGATGACCCCTACTTAACATTGATTTCCATCACTGAATGAGAGGGCACCATGCAAACTTTTCTCTTTCTGGATGAAAATCCAAAGGTGGGCTTCAACTGCTAGTGGATGTCCAATCCATGAGAACAGGCTGAAGCTAGTCTGAAGTGTCCTTGAAATGTCCATGGTGCAACTTTGGGTCTTCAGCATTGGTTTTATCCAAAATCATTTGATTAATAGGACCTTGAAATAACTTTTCAAACAATGCATAAACTATCCAGGCATATTGGGTTTGTATCTCACTTGGATAAGCAAATACAATTTGTAGAGAATTTGCACTATCTGAATACTGAGTTGACTGATACAAAGAGTAAAAATTCTTTTCCCGAAGCTACAGCAATTTTTGCAAATCATTGATTTTTTTTTCCTGAACATTTTATATCAGCATATTGAGGTTGCCTGTATCTTGTTAGATCTATCCCAGTGATGACTCCTTGCATCACATATTTCACATTTGTGGTGTGTACAAGAAGAGAGTCACAAAAAGAAAATTTCCTGAAATAACAGAATCACAGATGGCACCATAACCAAAGGTCTGTAAAAACTGAGTCATTTACGCTGCATCAGAGGAAATAATTTGTGTAAGAAAAGTTGATATAAATGGGACTGTAAATAATTACAACAAATAGAGCAATTTAGACTTTCTATAAAAATGCAACACGAGGGAGTCAATCTGATGATTAATGCAGGCACTAGAACCTTGAAGCTAATAGCTGTGTGTGTGGCTTCCACAACCACCTACAGACCATCCCAGATGGTGCACCTGAATCTTGTGTAAAGGTGCACAGGCTGCCCGGGGCAAGGTGTGATGTGAAAGGAAGTAAATTAGTAAAACTTACCACAAAATTAAATATTTGTAGAAAATAGTAACTTACCACCTTATACAAACTATGGAATATGTGCCCTTCCAACAGGAGCAGGCAGATACTGGAAAGTCAGCAGTGACTCCATAACAGCTGGTCATGGAACCTCATCTCACTGCAGCCTACAGGACATTTGGCAGTCAGACTGTTCTGCCCTGTCCTGTGCAGGTCACCTCTTGGGGACTGTCCTCATGAGGTCCTGAAGGAGCACATGGTTTGAGCTTTCACATGACTGCACACCCTCAACAAAACCAGTAATTAAAAGGCAAAAGCACTCTGACATTTAATGCTTGGTACAATCACTGCATTTTAAGCAGCCACACAATAAAGATTAAGATAGAGGAAAAAGTCAGGAAGCAAGGTGTGAAGAGCAGGCAGATATTAAAGATAAAAATACAGCATCACTTCCCTCACCTTTCCAGTCAGAGAATCATTTTGTCTCAGAAGTGATTTGATTCTGCATCACATTGGTTCCTCACGGCATCCGTTTGATATTCTTTTTTTTTTTGTGACTAGTCCAATTTCAGCTCTGAAAAAATGTAATTGGCCAGAGCTCTGCTTCTGTGCTTGAAACTTCAATTCAATAAGCTCACTCCTATTGTATTCCACAGAGATCCAGAAGTAATGTGTGCTCAGGATATGAGAAGAGTGATTCTCTGGGAGAACTGAAGTTCAATTCCTTTATTCCATTTCAATAAATGGAGGTTGACTTTTAAATGGGCAGATTTGTCAAAGGTGATTTTTTATGACAATTAAAAGCTGAGACATGTAGTGGTGTTATCAAAAGAAAAATATTGATTTTTTTTTCCCACATTCCTGAGCAAGTATCGGCCAGAAAAGGCAGAGTAGAGGGAATACAATCAAAAATATTTTCACAAATACAATGATTTAAAGAAATTAATTTGTTCCAGCTGTGTTTGCTTCTCTCAAATAGGCAACTAATTCTGTTATGGTCACACACATTCTCACGGAAAGAAAACTTTGGAAACTCATGAGGATTCATGGAAAGCAAAGCTTACACAGAGGAGGAAATCAGCCAGACAGGAGTCAGACTGCACTGATCACAACCAGCACTTCAAACATACAGCTACTCTTGGGAATATCAGAGAGAGTTATAGTAACACCTTGTGCAAGGCTTCAAACATGTCAAACTCTGCCTTGGACAAACACTGGGTCAAACACAGCAAGTGGCAAGAAATGTCACTTTTTATGACATTGAAAACTGTGATTGTCTTACTTGAAGGACCCCACCCTGAGAGGGTTCTAGTTGTTTTGTTTATATCTGGCTTTTATCTTTATATTTATTAAAATCTTACATAGGTTTATATTTATCCAAATGAGGAACAACCACCTTCTGATCTGACAAAGCCATCTCCCTAGGCACTGCAGTCAGGAATGCTGAGCATTTAAAGCAGCTGATGCTTGGGGAAAAAAGAGGCAAGAAAGACAACAGCTACAGATGTAAAGAGGAGACAGCTGTGGTGCTGTGCCCATAGAGCACAGCTGTAATTTCAGTCCCTGCATGACCTGCAGCCCATTGAGCCCTAACACAAGTAAGTTGGATACTTGCTAAAGCTGCAGCTGTGACAACAAAATGGAGACTACAAAGCCTGGTGGCAAATATCCCGAGCAAGGTGTTACAGCAAGTCAGATCAGCTGGCAAGCCAAATGGTTTAAAAGCCCAATTTTGAGCCAGTCCACCAGCCTGTCCTACTCAGGAGGTGCACAGACCCTCCTGACACCAGTAGCCAAAAGAGGGGACAGGCTCAAGCCATGGAACAGTGGCTCCAAGCTGGTTTGCCTTGAGCTGGCTATGAGGCTCTTGTGGCCACTGTGGCTAGTACAGCACACCTTTCTTGGATTTCATGAGAATGGCTCCCAATTGCCTGGATAAAATGGGCAGACTTATGCAGGTGCTGTGAATCTTAGGACAGCACCAGCCTTATGCCAGTGACCCTGGTGCCATGAAAAGCTCATCCCTGCAGCCACTGTTGGAAGATGCCTTGGGTACCAAAGAAGAAGTAGCAGGAAAGAGCAACTGCAGTATTTAGAGGGAATGTAAAAGGGTTCACTTCCACCCAGGCAGTTTTCTCTCAATATCATTTTTTGCCAACCAATAGCAGCTCATAACCGTGCAACTGGGGGAATCCCTGTGCCATCTGGAGCATTTCTAAACAGCAGTTTTATAAACCATTATGCAACACTTCTTCCTTCGTGTGCATATTCCCAGGAGGGCATTGCAGTGGCCTAGGCAATGAATGTTTCAAATCCTCACAAAACTCCATCAGTTCCACTCTGCATTTCACCACCTTCTGTCAGATGGCTCCACTTGGCAGATATTGACATCCCACTCTGAGCAATATTTCAAAGTGTAGTTGAGGAGCCTTTCCATTCCTCTACACGAGGAGGTAACAAGGATTTGTGTTTCCCTGCATGGGTTAGTCACAAGTTGTGAGTTGTAATAACGTCACTGGTTGTGAGTCATAACCAGAGCACACTGCAGCACTACCAGGCTCACCACCCTTCAGAGGTGGGGAAAGAGGAGCTGGCACTACAGTTCTGTCCCACCAGGGTGACACCCACCTGCTGCTGTCCAGTCATCCTGGAGATGTCCAAAACCCAGCCCGAGAGGAGAACCAGGATTTCTTTTCCCTGCAGGCATCACCAGGAAGAAAGGCAGGTTTAGAGCTGTCCCTGCCACACCACTAAGGTTAGGTCAAACATTCACTGTCTTCAGCCCAGAATGGTAATCCATCTAGCTGGAATTGGGTCTGCCTGCCCCATGTGAAAGCCACCCTGTCCCTATGCTATTGCTTCTGGACATTTTTGGCCACCTGAGGAAAGCAAAGAAGGGCTGCCCACCCCTCTCCTGTAAAACCCTTGGTGATACTGCTGAAGGAAAAATGGCAGGTTGGCAATTAATGGAACACAGATTAGTTTGCAGCTTCCAAGAAAGACATAGCCTGGCACATTGCCTGGGAACAGCCTTCTGCAAATACAGAACTTTCTTGTTATTATAGATATAAATCTGGTTTATTTTTCCAATGAATTATTTTTAAGTGTTTTGTGAGTAAAATGCATCCATCTTTTCGCTGGCTTTCCACAGAGAAGTGCTCTGCCTCCCAAAAGTCTCCAGCCAGCACAGCACCACACAAGCCTAGCAGCATCATTATAGTCTGCTACACTCCTGCCTACCAGCAGAAGAAAGGACAGCAGATGCTGAGCTGATTCCAAATAACAAATACACTTGACCTCTCACTGCAACCTCTCAGTGGGCAGGGACATTAAGTGGTGTCTCTCCCCTTTCCAGAGAGTGGATAGAGGCCAAATGTCATGATATAAATATGAATACAGCATCTTTGAGATCTCTCCATCAGAACTGAAATGTCTAGATATTTGCTGGGCAGTAGAGATGGATGGATGGATGGATGGATGGATGGATGGATGGATGGATGGATGGATGGATGGATGGATGGATGGATGGATGGATGGATGGATGGATGGATGGATGGATGGATGGATGGAAGAAAAGACCAATGGACACTGAAACTGTGTGGTCTCATTGCCTTTGAAGACCACACTGATGTGAGATAACACAAATGATGACCATCACAAAACATCTGGTGGCTGAAGTGGTCAGACTGCTTTTTAGAATCAGAAAGTCAGAAGCTGGACACTTTTCTTAGAGAGGTGGTCTCATAGACCAAAAAAGAAGAGGAAAAGCATCTTTGTCTGTGGCCTGTAACAGCCTTTTTGTGACCACTTATGGAGAGGATGTCAACCTGATAATGGCAAATTATCTGTCAGCATCTCAGTCAGCCCTGCTGCTTCATTCTGGTAGGATCACATTCATCCTGATCAGGAATGTCTCTGTTCATCCTCCTGGGACACCCTGAAGACCTTCTTCTGGACCCAGAGGCATTCTGGAGGCATTCCATCACTGCTGCAGCACAGCTGGTTTTTTTAACCTTCTCCATTGATTTATAACTGCTCCAGGCAATAATGATCCTGTTAGCTGCATGCTCTTGCTTTCATTAACAGCTCCTCTTCTCATCCTCACAGTCTGTGAGACCTTCTTGTATCTGTGTGTCTGCCTCAAAGCAGGATTGCACTCTGCAGAGCAGGAATTGTGTTACTCCATTTTTTACCACGGTATGTGGCAAACCACAGCACGCAGCAAACCATCCTGCCTGGGTTGTATCAGACATCAAGGGTCCCTCTCCAGAAAAGCCCCCTGCTCCACAGCGTGGTGAGGGCTGGTCTCAGTGGAGCAGGAGGCTCAGGCTCATGGAAAAGGACCATCTCAGGGCAGGGACTTCTGCAAGACTTGGCAGTGGCTCAGCAAATCCTTCTGGCTCTTCTTTTGAAAGTACATTTCTAAATGTGCTGCCTTGAGGCCAAAGAAATTCCCAGAACAAGCATGAATTTTTCAGGAGGATGGAATGTGTCTACTGCTGTTCTCTGAGACACAAAGGAGACAAAAAAAGGGCTATTTTCTGACTTCAAATAAGATATTCTTAGTATAAACTTCCACAAACACACACAGACAGAAACACCCAAAAATACTGCATATATCAACATGTATACGTGGTTACCACCACCACCACCACCGTTTCAACAGAAGCCCATCCTGCTAAACCATCTTCATGTTCCTCTGCTATAAATCATTAATCCTAACCACTTGATCTAGAAGTAAAGTACTTTCTCTCCCAAGAACATACTAACTGACAAAGGGGAGAGAAAAAAGCCAAGCAAAATTTGCTTTGCCTGTCACTGAAAGCTGCAGTAATGCACTGTCCTTGCTCTCTTTTCATGCTCAGTACTTGGAATGGCTGCAGAGTTGTTACCAGGCTGTTGGGCAGGGTTGGGGAGTGGAAATTGATGCATGGAACCCTTAGGACTAATCTCATGTGCCACTGTTCAGGTGAATAAAAAACTCACACATCTGGCCTGCACCCAAAGTGACTGCCTCATCCTCCGTGTCGCATAAACACGTTTAGAAGAAAATTTTTTCCTTCCATTACTGAGCATTAAATCTTAACTCACATGTCTCTGAGCTGAGAAATGCTCTTGGTTGCCAGCAGTGGATCAGTGCCCCAGTGATGGTGCAGGCTCCTGATGCTGTGTCCTTCCAGCCCCCTCCCTCTCTGCACAGGACACCCAGCCAGTGCAGCACCAGTGCCCATATCAGCAGCCAAGATGGTGCAGAACATTCAGCCCCCGTGGCTTGTGGGAGGCACAGGAGTGAGGTTAGGATGGGACAGAGTGTTCTGAAGCAGCTGCAGACCAACACAGTCATTCTCTCTCTATATTTGTCTATACGCCCATGTGCATATACTCAGAATATTTCCACTCTGATATGAAAGCCTGATGAATGGAATTTTTACATTTCATCAGCTAAAAGGCTGTTCCTAAAGGCTGAAGCCTTAGCAGGCTGTCCACTTCTAATGGAGGTCAAGACATTAACGATTTTTTTGTCATAATATGGAAAAAAATAAGTAATCCTCTGTTACATGGCTTTCTGGCAAAGAAGTCTGATCTCTGCCTCTTCCAGATACTTCCATTTTGTAACACTACACAAAAGGGGATCCAGCCTTTTGGAAGTGGATATAACCAAACAAAAT
Source organism: Luscinia megarhynchos (assembly GCA_034336665.1). Classification (NCBI taxonomy): domain Eukaryota; kingdom Metazoa; phylum Chordata; class Aves; order Passeriformes; family Muscicapidae; genus Luscinia; species Luscinia megarhynchos. The sequence continues at coordinate 15,295,619 of CM067565.1, forward strand.
AACTGACACTCCAATCTTATTATTGATGTACATTGCTAACATATCTCTTCCACCACACTTCACACACATCCAGGGAATGATGCAGTCTTTTAGCTGATTTACCACTAAACAAACCCAGAAGAATCAAATCCCCTCACATTCTCACATCTGAGCAGAAAGAATTTGAGTAGTCAAACTTGTACTAAGCTTTTCAGAAAACCAGTTTGGAAAAGGAATTCAGGAAACCCTTCAGTACATCTCAATGCCTTAAATGCTACCACTGGTTGAAGTTAGAAAAACTCCACATCTGGAGTCCAACTAGACTTCATGCATCAAGAAAATGGTCCAAACAACTGTGACTGACTAACATTTTATCTGGCATTTCTCTTTTTTTCTGATTGGAAATTTTCAGCTGCCAGCATATGTGTAAATTCTCCTCATTTCAGGCAGGTAAATATTTCCTTGAAACAGTGCCATGAAAAACAGGCCCACTGTGAGTCATTTTATCTCAGGCAATTTTTCATAATTGCACTGCATGGAACAGACTCCTCTTGTTATTGGTGTGATATCAGATAATAAAATAAATAATTTGCCACTTTTGTAAGCAGAAGGGAAACAAAACAGATTTATAGCATTGGGATTTGGAAATGCTTGTTACTTTCTTGTTTCCCATTTTGTGTCTTCTCAAGAGGTTAAATAAAAACATCAGTGTCTGTCTGCAAAGAGTTACAGGGAAACAACAGTGTGTATTAAATTGAGACTTCAGAGGGGAATTTCAATCAGTATATTATCAGGATGTTCTGACAAAGTTTAAAATCTCTAGAGATAAAAACAGTTACTAGAACTCATACAGCTATTTGATGCTGATCCATGATTGCTCTTACAAGCAAAAAAGCAAAAACCGGGGAAAAACGGCTGAATATTTTCACAGAAATTAAAGAACATGAAAGACAGGAAGGAAAGAAGAGGAAGGTGCAACAAGCAGAGAATCACGTAATAGGCACTAGTGATTCAAAGCTAAAAGAAAATGCCTTAAAGTAAGAAAGAAGGCACATATATTTCATACTGAGTGATGAAATCTGAGAGTGCATTACTGTAAATTCTCCATTTTGTGATGTCGTCTCTAAAACAATGGGTCTTAGAGTTCAGAATGGGAGCAATAGATTCAACTTGAGTATGTGCTCCAAAATGATACAATAGAAAAAAGCAAGCAAAGATAAGCTCAAGCCTATAGAGCCTTCATCAGCAAAGCTTCAGCAAGTCACAGACCCTCAAGGAAAAGGACAAAGTGCCCAGTGAAAGAAAAGCAGAGTTGGCTGCAGGGTAGATACAGGGTCAGGTAAGGCAGTGCCAGATGCCCATGAAGGGGCTGCCCCACCAATGCCATATCAGACTGAACCCAAACTCAGGCCTGGGGAGATCCATCTCCTCCAGCTGGGAGGCTACTGGGAGCACCCCCAGTGGTGCGAGGCACACAGCAGCATTCAGGAAAACCTCCCTGAAGAAAATAATGATGATCACAAAGAGCCTGAAAGCTGGAAAGCTTTCCAAGCTGTAATGGTTTTGAAATCAAAACCAGTGAGAGATTCCAAGTCAGAAATACAATTTAATAAAAAAGGGGAAAATAAAATCCATGCAATACTACAAAAGAAAAACCACTGACAGAGTCAGAATACAACCTGACACCCCGCTGGTGGTTGCAGTCCTGATGAAGTGGTCTTCTTGAAGCAATGATTCTCGCAGCTCTTTTCCTCTGGAAACCAGTAGATAAGGGCTGCTTTGGTGCTCCAAATCTCAGGTTTTGTCTAGGTAGGAAGTGTTTGGCTCCTCCCCCTGGGTGAAGCATCTCACAATGGGATGATGAAATCTTATCAGTCATGCAGTGAGACTCAATGGCCCATTAACAGAAGATATGTTCCAGGAGGAAGGGTGGGAAAGATATAAAGAACACTGCCCCATCTGGTTTTTAACAGATGGCCCATTAGCAGAGGATATCTCCACAGAGATAAGGATGACTGCCCCACCTGGTTAGAATACACACTTTTGGCACATCTTTACATTGCAACCTAGGACACAAGCTATGGCATTAGCAAGGCAAGGAGCCCACAGGGCTGCTCAAGCCCTGCCCTGGAGGTCCAGGGGCTCCCAAATGTCCACCTGTTCTGCAGGGTCACAGGCACCCACATCCAAGCCCAGACCAACCCTGTCCCCTGCAAGCTCTGCTCCCTCCCTCCTCTCCTCTGCCCCTTTCTGTGCTAAAAGGACAGCACACGTCAGGGTAGAAGCTTGGCCCTTATTTTTTGTCAGCTCCTGGAGGATATTGTTTCTTTCCATGTGCTGTATAGGATGCACAGGCAGAACCATGTACCTTGCCTGGGCATCAGCTGGATGTTCTGGGTAGATGGTGAAATACCCCTCAGACTGCCACTTGCCAGCTCTGCTTCTCTCAAAAGGCCACTCAAGATGTAATAAAGTCACCAAGTCAGTGCATTTGCTTTGCACAAATTCAATTTTGGAGTTTCTCATTACTTCAGAGACATGAAATGATAGACTGAAGGTTTCAAAACTGCTAAGTATGACAGATACTTTGCTTGTGCCTCACTCTCACTTCAGTTCATCTTCTATGGCACATGACACTTATTTTTGAATAGTATATACTGGTATGGAATTCAATGCTGAAATCTTATGAAAAAAAGGAAATTTCTTCTGTAAATTCCTTGATCACCATGTAAACCATGGAAAGAACAAAAATACTGTATTGAATAGCCCCCAAATTAAACACACCAAAGGGGAAAAAAAGCAAAAGCAATTAATGTTTTAGAAAGCCTTCTAAAATGGAAAAATATTGCATTTAATACAGGGAAGAACTATTACCAAAGAAATAATTATTCAGACATATCTCAAGTGTTATAGACTACTGGAGGAAATCGGAAAAGAAGAAAAATCAGGACAAAGACAATCAGCAACTGAAGCTGAATTCTAAAAACACAACAGCTTCTGCCTTCTCATTGAGCCTACTACGCACAAAACAGAAACATGTTTCAAAAAATTTGGCATTTAGAGGCATTAAAATAATTCAGTTACTGCCGTCACTCACTGGGAAATGTGACGTTCCACCACATGAGTCATCTCTGCAAGGAAATGGGCACAAAATGTACTGTGATGCACACTGAGAAGTCACCAGCACGGGACCCAAAGAGACAGGGGGCTTCTGTTGCATAGCCAAAGCATAACTTTTGCTGGTACCAGCTGTGGTTGTGCCTTTAGCTTGGTACATGGGATGGGCCACAGCAAGGAGGTGGAATAGCTGCTGGCACCTCCCTGGAGGAGACTCACTCCAGGTGAGAAGGGGCATCTATTTTTTAGCTCATGGTGGATAAAGCACCCAGTAAAACCAATTTCTGCAGCAAGTGGACTCTCACCATGAAAAGCAGCAATAAAACAAGCTTGCATTAAACACGGGAATTTTCCAGGGCTGCTCTGCTCTTTCTGGTGCCACTAACCCATGGCAGAGAAGGGCACTCATCTATTTCATTTAAGTGCATTTTAGATCCCCCCAAAAGCCATAACTGTCTGCTAAGCATGTTTGGGGAGGACATACCAAGCCCTGAGCATCAAAGCAGAGGCAGGCTGAGCCTCTGGAAACTGCTCAGCTGCTGCTGAGCATGTTGGCACCTGGAGACCAGGCAAGGCAGCTCATGTCACTGCCATGGTTTCTTCAGGATGTGTCCCTCAGTCTGGCTGCCCAGGTGGGCATAAATCCTCCTGCTGCTCTCATGGGTCTAAAATCTGGGCTAAATTTTCCATGTTTTCTGGAGTCCCCAAACCTCCAGGAATGCCCTCCACCGCACATGAGGACCCTCTAGCCTCACTCATTGTCAAGATGGGAATGTGAATCTTCTCCATGTGAAGCTCTTGATGCTGGACCTCTCCAGAAGCAGCACACCCAAAATTGCCCCAAACAGCAGCTGATGCTCCTTCACAGTGGCCCCTTTTCCCTCTTATGCCCCAGCTAATGCCCTTGACCCCTCGTACCTCAGAGGTACATACCCCAAATGCAGAGCTCATCTTGGAGGACTAGAGACCAAAGATTTCCCACAGCATCAAGTCCACAGAGCTTACCCCACTCAGTCTCCCCTCACTGCTGTGGCTGCTCTGCAGTGGAGTTATGTGGCACAATTCAATGCAGTTCATGACCTGTCCCTGCTGTGCATTCATCACGTGCCCTTTGTTCCAGACAGCTGTTATTTATTCTAAGACTGTCTCAAAGTCTTCCTCAGAAAAATCCTCCACAGTTTCAAAAGCCATGATTTTCTTTATCTCCTTTTTGTTTCACAATCATACTGTGAAGTTGCTGGGCACTTTTTCCCCCTTCACTTTTAGAAGTCAGGATTGTGTTTCACTTGCAAACAAAACAACTGAATAATCTTACAGTCAGCCTCTTCCCTCAATGGGACGTTTTTAAATTTTTCAGTTTAAGAACTTTGCTATTAAAGTCCTTGATTAGCTAAAAACATGTATTAATTAGTTTTTTATTATTAATTTCCAGCACATCTTTTCAATATAAGTATTAAAAAACTTAGACTGCATCTTACCATCTTTGTGATCATTTGAAAAAATTGCCCTGCCTCATGATGACATAAAAATCTTACTGAGAGATGAGCCAGACTATGTGAAAGCAGTTTCTATACAAAAAGCATTCAGACAAAACCAGTATGGTATCTTCACTTTAAACAGGTTTTGAGCAAACAGTTTGTACAGGGGTCTAGAAAATAGCAAAAATGAAGGAAAGGAATGAGTTCCAGATGAGTGGCTCGTTACCGTGGGAAACAGTCAATCACATCTGGTCCTGCAGGTGGGAGTTTGCCTCCATCACCCCCCAACAAAACTCCCAAAGAGTAGAAGTGACATACTGACTGTGTTCATGGTGGCTTTTGATTCCCCACCATGAAAGGGACATAAAAGTTTACAAAAGAAAGTCAAGGAGTAGTCAACAATGTGGTTTGCCTCAAACCACGTATTACCTATAGGGGTGTTCAAAAGCCCAAACACGAGAGAAGAGAGACCACTCGACCTGTCAGAAGTGGGGCACAGCCATCCTGGCCACAGAAGCTGCTGAAGAAGGGCCAGTAGATTGTATCTGGCTCCCTGTGTCCTTGGCAGCTCCCCGTAAAGCCAGACATGGCTCAGCAGGGCGGTGCTCTCACGTCTCCATCCTGTGATCCCCCAGCAGCTGAGCACAGGGAAAGCTATGGATTTCCTAACCACAAAAGGACACGTGTCTGGAATCAGATCTCTTGTGGGTGCCAACAGTAAGATTGAGAGCTAAGCTCTTTTTTGAGTCATTCATCAGCTCAGATGTGAGTTGTCAGCCATTTGAACGTTTTTCACAAAAGCTGCCACACAGTCTGTGCTCTTTATCCATTCTCCAAGTATAGCAGTAGAGATGTGTCAGACCCACTATTTTCATTTATTAAAACTTTCTGCCTAGTTTGACAAACTGAGGAAAGTTCTAGATAGAGCTGAACATTATTTAACCTTCTTGCATTCTCCTAAATCTCCAGTTCAAAGCAGCATATACTGAAAAACCTAAGAGGAAGGATTCTCTCTCGTTTAAGATACCCACTGAGATCCTGTGTCTGACTTCTCCTGCACTCAAACCCAGGCCAGAGGCTTCAGAGGCTTCCAAAGCTTCTGTCCAGATCACCAGTTATACATCCTCCAATTTTCAGAGCAAAAGAGTTAGCTGGAACACAATCAGAGAATGTAGAAGGCTTTTTAGGATAGGTCCAGTTCCTCATAACTTTTAAGTACCCTACTCAGGATAGCAGCACATGTTTTTATGGCTTTTTGGAGGGGAAAGGTTGGAGCATGGAAATGCAGGGAGTCATGAGGAAAAGGGCAGCAGCAAGCTGGCACTGCTGGGTGCAGCTGTGGGAATATGTGCCCTGTTCCCAATGGAAGCCAGTGATGCTGCCTGAGGCTGTCCCCAAGGGAAGCCAGGCCTGCTCAGATCTACTGCCTGGGCTGCTCTTAGGAAGGATCTCTGTGCCATTTTGGTCAAAATGCCCTGGGTGGGTCCAAACAGCTTAACAGTGAGTCCTGAGGTTCACTAGCCCAAGCTCCCTACAAACAGAGAGGAAAACATTTCTGCAGGGCAGCTCAGCCTCCCAAGGTCCAAGTCTGGGCATTCCTGCTTTCCTTTTGTCCCATAGAGTCTGGGGCAACAGCATTCCTGAGGTGGATGGTTTAGGAGGAGGTCCACAAGATGAAGGTGGACACAAGGTTTAGGAAGGAACTCACAGCAAGTGTGTCTTGGAGGGATTGGAGACCCTGGACAGGGAAGCAGCTGGTCAGGGTAAAACTGTAGCTGGGGCAGCCTCTGGAAAGGGGACAGGTGCCTCCCCAAAAGGGACAGTGTTCTTGCCATCAAAATGGGACAATTAGCTGAAGCCAGGGCGCATTGTACCAAGTACCAAGAGCAGGATAAAAAATTATAATCACCATAGAAATCTGTAATGTATTTACTGTGAGGAAGCTGAAGGCACAACTCTAATCCTGCTCAGTATTCCTTTTGTAAAAGTACATCAGTATTTGCTTTTAACAAACCTGTTTTGCAAAGATTACTTGAGAGATCTTTGAGTCATGTAAGGAGAGTCCAGCTCCTCTAGGACCAGCAGCAATTGACATACCTTGCATAATTTATAATGTAAAGCATAACTAGAGGGAAAGGAATCCCAGGAGTTAATGGGTTTAACACCACTAATTTCAATAAGTCATAGCACTGACTCCAGGCCTCAGTTCAACACACCATATTTTTAGTGAACTAGATGCAAAAAGATAAACAAGCTTTTTCTGTAGTTTTAGGAAGACAAAGTATACAGATTCTGACTTTTCAAAGCTACTCCCAGGAAAAAGGGAGTAAAAATGAGGCACTTCAGGCTAAGAAAACAGCAGCAAACTGAAAAGCTCAGAATGGAAATAATCTTCTTTGTCCAGTAACTCGTGATTTAGGTATAATATTCTGGCCCTGAAACTAAAGCTGAAGGAGGTTTTATTACAAATGCAGCTGCATTTTTAATTAGACACTGAAAAGTAGTAGGAAAAAATAGCATAGGAACAATTTTGTATTGGGACTGTGTGACCTAATAGCTGTTTTTCAACTCTAATATCAATGATTTTGTGCTCTAGTTTCCTTCATCAACGGACTGGGGACTGTTTTTCAATTCATTAGGAAACTAGGAACAACATACCTATTTTATTTTAGTACCACAGATAAATGGCACCTATTAGAAAAAAGGTGGGGGTTTTATTCTTTCCTAAACTGGTTGTGCATTGTCTAAACTGGGCTGATACAGTGACCATGCTTTTTTTGCTACTGATAGACAGAAGAGAGGAATCAGACTCCATATGATATTTCCAGAGAGCAAGTTACAGACTGAACTTGTAGAAGTGGCAGTTCTTTGTGTTTCCATAGCAACCCAAGCTGCAGTTGTCAGTAATTAAAATTAACTCCATAGTTTTACTGGAATGCCAGGAGCTGCCTTCTCAGATGATGAAGACAAAACAGAAACCACAATATCTGCAAAAATAATAGTTTTCTGTGTACAGCTCTGTCATTCCACCAGCAGTATTCAGCCACATTGCATCCTAGTCCTTGCTGTACTTTTCTGGCATCTGTTTGAGCAGCAGTGAAAAACGATATTTTGAAGATTTTAACCCAACTCCCACAGCAAGCCCAGAGCCTTGCAGATGCTCCTGCTGCTGACACATGATTCTCCAGCCTGGCAGTCCTAGGTATGCCCTCCTCCCTCCCCAGCCTGTAGAAAGATGAGCACAGCCTTTCCCCAGGTCAGGCTCACCTAGAGCCCACTCAGGCTGCTGAGAAGGTGCATCCTGTGACTCCTAAAAGCTGGACAGAAAACCCCATTGAGACAATCTTTCCAGGCTCTAGGGCTTTAGGGTGGCTCCTTTCATTCCTAGCCAGCTACCCCTGAGCTGCCATCCTCAGAACAATTGTCTGTGCCACAGATCACATAGCATGGCAGGGCTGCAGACTGCAGCAAGCAATGGTGCTGGTGGGGAGGGGAAAATCTCTGCTCTCAACTCTCCCCAGCCTTCAGTCCAGCTGAAAGCTCCCTAGAGAAAGTGCTTGTCACATAGACTGTGGCAAGTAAGGGAGACAGGGGGAAAGCCCAGCACTACACCCTGATCATCAAGCACTGCTTCATTACTGGTCAGGACATTTCTCCTTTGCCCTGAACCTTCCTCACCAGCTGTCTGCAAAGCAGGGTTTGGACATGAGTGCTGAGGTGGTTCATTGCAGGACTTGTCCCTTAGTGTGACTGATGTGGGGACAGAGTGCTGTGTTTGGCTTCCTCTGAACCACCACTTCTCCAGAACTATCCTGCTCTGCAACCTCACATGTCCTTGTGCTAAACAGCAGCAAAACACACCACCAGGATCTGGGGAGAAACCCACTGCTGTGGTGGGCTGCAGCACTTCACTCATTCTCCTTTAGACAAGGGAAACTGGAAAAACACAGTAAAAATAAGAATCGTAGTTTTATGCGTGCCCAGGGGAGAGCCAGGGCCAAGTGCTGTTAAGTGCAGATGCAGCCAGTCTGCTCTGGAGGGAGCAGAACAGACATGAACCTGTTTGTTCCCCTTGGCCTCCCACACAAAGATCAGTCCTTGACTTTTATTTACTAGTAGGGATGTATACATAGACAGTACTGGAAACCAGTCCTGTGTCAAAAAAATCCCTGACTTAATAGAAAAATTAATTATTTTGCTTCTCAGAGAAAGATTATATTTTCCAACTGGCTAAGTATAAAATGAAATTCATCTCTTAGGGCCACAGCTTACCAGCAGCTAGCATCTCCAGCAAAACAGATTGATATTACTTGCTCTTAGTTGTTAGGTAAACAAAAATAAAGTGTTATATTAATAAAAAATATTTTCCTTGTGTCTACCCTGAAAGGAAAGCAGTTAACAGCAAAAGAAGTACCTGCATTTCACACTAATAATTCAAATGAGGCAGGAAATTGCAACACCATTGATTTATATCTTTAGGATGAATAGGAATACAAAATACATACATATATGTATCATGAGCTCAGTAATAGCATCAAAACTATATGCAGAGAGGTATATGCTGTAAAGGTAATATCCATGACCAGCATGATGCCTTCTACCAAAAAACATCATTGGCAAAACTATCCCTTCTGCAATGAAGTTTTAGGTGGCTTCTGTAGAAGCTGACTTCAATAAAGAAGGCTGGAACTAGAACCCTCTGAGTTTAAAATTTCCTTTAACATAGCTTGAAGTAAAATTTAGGATTTTTTCTTGTTTGTTTTGTATTGTTTTGTTTTGAAATCAGCCCTTCTTTTCTGTTTGCTAATTTCCTTTTATTCAGACAATAAATACCTGGAAAATTTTTACCCCAGAAAGCCTCAAAGCAGCAGTTCAAGAATCTCTCACAGAGCAAACCAGAAGTGCCCCAGAGCTATGATTCAATAATCCATCCTGCAGATGGAACAAGCCAGTCACACTATGGTCATTGTTCACCACTTCCAGCTCTGGTTTCGTGCTGAAACAAAATTCTGGTAAAGGCACAAACCACAGTTTCCAGGAATGTCCCTACAAGCAGCACAACACAGTGGTGAGCATTCAGGGCATGTGGACAAGAAGGGTCCCTTTGGAAGCAAAGCCATGTCTAGAAGTCTCCAACTTGCTCCTTGTTATACAATGCTATCAATAGTCAAAACCCTGCCAGGAGCCACAGTATTTTTCAAAAGGAGCTTGTGCTGCTCCGGGGCTGTATTGGTTGTGTGGTGTGCTGCTGCCTTTGACTGCTTCCTTTCCCTCCCACTTGAAACTCGATAAGATCATGGTGGGAAATGGAGCGTGAGATGGACAAACAATGCTGCTACTTGGTCAGAAATGCACTCAGGAATAGAGGAAATCCTACATTTCCTTATGAAGATAACTTTTCAAATAAGACTTTAGGCAAATATGCAGGTTCTAGTCACAAGGGGAGCCTGATGTGAGCCAGGCCAAAGCTCCAAAGTGTGTGCTGTAAAGGGACACTTAAGCCTGTGTATAAAAGGTGTCTAACCAGTGCCAAGGCAGAAATCCATGTCCAGGCCTTGGGCTCAAAGGGCTGAATGCCAATGAGCATTAAACTGAGATGTGTTCATGCAGGCTGCCCAGGAACCTCTCTGGCTGCTTCACCACAGCATCCTGCCTCTGGTGAGGGGCATGTGCCTGGAAAGTCCCCCTAGAGAGCTAAATGTGTCCCACGTGTGCAGGGGGGATCCCTGCAGCCACCAAAACAGTGACACTGCTGCTTGTGTCCCTCAAGCACTGCACAGTCAGTGCACCATGCCACAGGGTGTGCTGCAAGGGTGGGGTGGGATGCAGAGCCAGGAATCTGTGCAAATGTCACATCACCCCAAGGCCCACCCCAGGGGAAACATTTCCACATGGGAAAGAGGGTACCTGCAGGAAAGAAGAACATGCCAGCAAACCCACCCCAGCCCTTGTGGCCATGGGGTCTTCAGTACAGCCCCTGGTTTTAAAACAAAGCCCTTGCTCAAATGTTCTGTTAGAAACCTTCTGCTGCTCATCATGTGAGCGGCAGCACAGCTTCCCAAAGCAAGCTGTCTGGGAAGTCAACTGGCTGTCTCTTTGCTTAGGACACAAATTGTTTTTGAGGTGCCTGCACCAGGGGCTTTTCACATGTATCACATATCTGCACAGTGGGACACAACAAGCTGGGAACTGAGCACCTCAATTTGGAGAGACCAAGCTCATCTCATGCAGCCTTGGGTTTAATATTAGATCTCAACAAAACAGAAGCAGAATTCGAACACCTCCATGCAGGTTCTCACATGCCCAACACACTTCGTTTCACCTCAGGGAGGGTTAAAGGCTCAGAGGTTCAAAGCCAGGTATTACCATGCCAATTTTTCCTGACCAGACAAAACTCAGGTCAGCAGAAGCCTACCCAGAAATGGAAAGCAGACCTTTCTGCATAGCAACACAGAGGTAGGAAGGAGGGGGAACCCCAGCTCTCAACATTGCCTCTTGGAGAGCCCAGAGCTGCAAATACCTTTCCCACTCATCCTGCCCAGCAGGATACCCCCAGCAGGAGCAGCAAGTGTGAGCAGTGCTGGCAGAGGCAGCCAAATGCACCAAACCTGGCAACACGACTGTGCTGCCTGGTAGGAGCGCAGAGAGAGATAACAGCGAGAAAAATTTTAAATTAATCAAAGATATGGCTGCAAAATCTCAGCATCTGCTCTGAAGGAGGTAAACCTGTTCTGTGTGTCTCTCTGACCTGTCAATAGTGATAAAATTGCCTCCTTTCCTCTTGCTTTTTTATATACTGCTACACAGTTGGATTCCAACATGCAGGCAGGGCTTCTTTAGGGCTTTATACATTTTGACATGGTTGGCTGCATTTTTCAGAACTCTTTTGCCTTCCTTAAACTTGAATAAAAAGAAGTCTCTTAAAAAATGCAAAGGACTCATTTTTCAAAATCAACCCTAGCCTTCAACTTTTCAAAATTAGAGCACTGTTTCTTTCATTTGGTTTAATCCCAACTGCAAAAGAAAGGAAGAAACCCATTTAGAGGGTAACCAAGGACATAAATGCCTTGGGACCAAGCAGGACAATCCAGCAGTGCCTGCTCCATTCACAGGCTGGGCTCTCCATGGTTAGTGGTGGGAGGAAGGCATCCTCCCAACAGAGACCCTACTGAAGTGGTCACAGCACTAAGCCTGGCAGACTTCAAGAAGGATTTGGACAATGCTCTGAGGCACATGGTGTGACTCTGGGACTGTCCTTTCAGGGCCAGGAGTTGGACTTGGATTATCCTTGTGAGTCCCTTCCAGCTCTGGATAGTCTTTGTGATTCAGAACAAGAGACAAACTGTGGAGCTCCAGCAGATCTTCTGTAGAGCCCTTTCTTTCCCTGGCTGGCATTAGGTACCTGAGTTTTAATCCTTCAATCAGCTTCAATCACAAATAGCCACAGATGTGCACCAAACTTTTTCACAGCTATGATCAACTCTTTAAAGAGCACTTGGCACATCTTCAGGAATTGGGTCAGAGCAATCAATATCTTCCAACAAGACAAGACAGAAATTTTGGGTCAGGTTTGGATTCACAATTGAGCACCCATTTTCAAGGTGACCTTGTCTCTCAGGCTTCTAAGTCAAGCTATTTTTAAAGGTTAGCAAACAACAAAAGCTCTGTGTTTTGAAGAGCTTAGTGCATGGGGTTAGGCATGAACTGTTGCAAATTGTCAGTGCTCTTCTCACATCAAGGGGACAGGCAATGACATTTGGCTTGGGCAGCAGCCAAGAGATGCACAAAAGCTCAGGTGTTTTGAAGCTTAGAAACACTTGTATAGGTGTCTAAAATGACAGCCTGGGTTTCTGGGGAAGGTGTCTAAGGAGAACAGACAAACAGAGAGCGTGGTGGACTCTGCCAGGGAATGACATCTCTAAAATTGAAAAGACCACTGTCTATAAGCTTGGTGGATGCATTTATTCCACTGCTTTAAAGAGTAACTATCCACCAGGATCTGTTGCTGCAAACAAAAATATGGTGAGAGTCTAAGATGCCAAATTAGTCAATACAATTATTTTAAACTCACAGTGATGGCCACTAGAGCAGCTGCTTTCTCTAACATTTTCCTTCAAGCAAGGAAGACCACGGCAGCATTCCTGTCTTGGCATAACATGTAACACAGCAAAAGTCTTCAAGAGTTTTTAAGCATTTTTTGCTGTGAAACATTCAAAGCAAAGGCATCAAATATGGCAGGAAATATGTGACACCTGCTGATTCCCTATAGCTGATGGATTGGGGGGTTAATTTATGTTGTCAGTGGCATCTGGTTGTTTTCTGCTCCAGCCCAGAAATTTTTTAATGACTACTTAGGAGGAGGAATAAGTTTAAATGCTTCAGACCTAGAATCACATCTGTAGCTTATCTTCCCTGAATTAAAGTCACTATCCCTCATTACTGGAAACATCAGCCAATGCTCTAAAAACCATCTGTCATTTAAACCATGTTGTCTTTGTTCAGGCCTTTTGAATCTACTTCAATTTTCACATCTGCATGGTCCAGCCAATACCTTTATTTAAGCTGACTTTTAAAGGCAGACTAATGGAGCCAGGAAAGCAAAACATCTTCCTCCAAGCCCATAGGGATAGTTGGGCACAGACTTATCCCAGCTGCATCAGTGGGGAACAAGTGTAGGGGACCCAAGGACTCCACAGCACGATTCAGCTCTCCCAAGACACAGAGCACCTTAGGAAGTGACCATCACTTTCCATTACCATACAGACAGAACTGAGAGCTGTGCTTAACCAAGGGCCACTGTTAAGTGCTTAAAACTGGGATCACTGGAGAGCTGTGGCAGGTGTGAACACAGCCTGAAGTGGCTTTTAAAATGCCACATTATTTAGCTGGACTCTTCACCTTGCTTTCTGTGACTGTTAAATTGGAATGCAGTTCTAAAATGCCCTATTCCAAATGCCAGGGGTTTGTTATTCAAAGGTTTTCGTCCATCTCACAGAAACTTTAACTGTCCTGCAGACCTTGATGAGCTCAAGTGGGTACCCTTGCTGCAGATCATGCCCCATGGTCCCCTCACCAGCCTATTCTTTGTGCATACAAAATTGCCCTTGCCAGTAATAATGAGCACCAAAGCTTCTCCTTGAAGCATCTGGGAATATTTCCCTTCAGCTGCCCTGTGACATTGGAACAATATTTGTAAAGTATTTTGTTAGACTCTGTCTAATGAAAAAACCATCAAACAATCTTTTTAAATCATAAAGACCAATGACAGACTTGTCCTGAGCAGCAAATTCACCACAGCATACGAGGGACTCCCATCGTGGGTTGCACACTGGAATTACATTTCCAAAACTAGAGGGGTAAAAAGAAAAAGGAAAGGGGTTTTCTTATACATGAGCAATGGATGTTATAAAATTTCTCCCTGTTCGAAGGAAAATTAGAGATTAGATCTTCCAGCTGCCACTAATTCACTTGTAACAAAGCATGATCAATTATTGCTATAAACAAAGCACATTCCAAAACAATTGAGGCTGAGGCAATAAAACCACCCATTAGAACAGACATGTTGGACAGGTTCCAGTCAGTCTCATTTAGGTGAGTAATTTAGGCAAAGCTCCACTGCAATTTCAGGCATCTGGCCTGGAGAGGAGGGGGAAGAAGGCAGTTCAGGCAGCCTGAGAGACCTCTCTGGAGTTTTCTGCTGGAATCAGTGGAGAAGAGTGGGGGCTGCTGTTGCTCGGGGAATGCAGGCAGCCCTGCACTGGGCAGGGGCACTCTGTGCTGCCGTGTCACAGTGCTGCAGGCTGAGACACTGCCCAGGAGGGCGGGGGGCACACAGCCTCAGCAGACCCAGCTCTGGTTACCCCTCTGGGGCCTCCCTTGGCACGGGCAGTGTAGGGGCAGCTGAGTACACCACTCACTGCACAGGTCTCACCATCAAACTCCCTCTGTGCTTCCCTGGCACAGCCTTGGGGGCTGAACTTCCTCAGGCAGCACCAGGCATGGCCTGGGGGTGGCATGGGCCATGTGCAGCCCTCACTTTGGAGAGTAAGGGAATATAAATGTGTGAATGCAAGCTCTGCTCTGCCAGTTGTCTTCAATACAAAGCAACAGTCTCTGGCCCACCAATTTATTTGTTCAGATGCAGTCACAATCCAAGAAGGGTTAACAGTCAAGCTCCCTTTCTCCTTGAAGAGGGCCTAACACCAAGGCTCAAACAACATATTTTCTAGGCTACCCCTCACCCAAACTCATGACACCTGTGCCCAGGGTCTCCAAAATTTTTCCAGGAAGAGTGTCAATTGTATACACTCAGTGTACTCCATGGCAGATTGTCTCTATTACCCTCCCACAAACCCACCAAGCAAGCACAATGTGCTTTATGATGGTGCAAGCAACCACCAGATAACTGGACACCTATTCCATGTCCCATGTCACCACCTGGAACACTGTCCTGGGCCTTGGAAAGCAAGTCTTATGGCAGCATGGCACCCCAGACAGAATCGAGCCAGAGAAGGGGCTCATTTCCAAAACAACCTCACAGACACCTGGGCTGAAGAGCATGGCATTGTGTGGGCTCATCACCTGCCCTATCATGTGCCAGTGTCCAGGAAAAGGGAATGATAGAACAGACTGTTACTGAGAGCAGTGAGTGGTGGCACCTTCAAACAATGGGATCCACGTTTGGCAAAGGCCACCTGGGCAGTCAGCACTAGAGGATCTGCCAGCTGGGCCAGCTGTGCTCAAGCAAAACTTTTACATAGTGTAGGAGGGGATAAAGTCCCTGTAGGGCCCACAAGAAAGATGCTGGGGAAAACAATCTGAGTTACTCCTGCATCAGGTAATGACAAACCCATCCATGGGATTGCTTTTGCTCAGGCACCTGGGTGCACTTGGTGGGTCATGGGAGGATAGGAAGTCCAAAGTTTGCTCCTAGGGGATCTGGTTCTGTGTGAGAATAGCCAGTGGTTTGGATTGTGTGATGTTAATTGCCATCTAACACTCATGTCACCACTGCTGAGCTGGCTACGTGCAACATCAAGGCTATTACAGTAGGAATCACCCAGATTAATGAAGAACAAACTTTGATGAAACTGGACAAACACAGCAGTGATGGAATGAGAACTGACTTCAGCAGGCAAAACTTCCAACACCACACATCACCTCTTCCCCAAAGGACTAAAATGACAGATGAAACCCAAAGTCATGGACTAAATGAAGTCAGTAGACTTGTTATGGACATGGCACATAGACTAAGGGAATTATATCTATGTTTATATGTCAAAAGACAGGAAAAGTGATGGTGGCTACTTGGGATTTATTGAAAAGCTTGGGACCTGAGCATGGCATAAATGGTATAGAATAAGGGGTGAATACTGTCCTGATTTCAGCTAGGATAGAGTTAATATTATCCCTGGTAGCAAACATAGTGCTGTGTTTTGGATTTAGGATAAGAATAATGCTGATTATTATCAGCACACTGGTGTTTTAGTTGTTGCTAAGCACTGTTTTAACTAAGTCTAGGATCATTCAGGTTCTCATCCCACCCCACCAGCAAGTAGGATGGGGTGCACAAGAAGCTGAGAGGGGATGCTGCTGGGACAGCTGACCCAAACTGGCTAAAGGGGTGCTCAGCATAAGAACTAGAGGGAACCTGGCCAGGGGCCACAGCCCAGAAACTGGCTGGGCATTGCCTGGTGGGTGGTGAGCAATGCATTGTGCATCACTTGTTTTGTATACTCTAATTCTTGTATCATTGTTATTATTGCTGTTATTTTCCCTTCTGTTTCTGTCCTATTAAACTGTCTTTATCTCAAACCATGAATTTGATGGGTTTTTTTTCCCCAGTCCTCTCCTCCACTCTAGTGCAGGGAGGGAGGAGGGAAAGGAGCAGCTGTGCACTGCTTGGCTGCCTGCTGGGTTACACCATGACACCCACAGTCAGGACAGCTATAAAGTCCTGGTGTAGGTACTGTGCCACAGAACTTCCCCACGAGTGAGGTCCCTGGAGGAATCTCTCAGGTGCTAGAGTGTAACATTAGGACCAGTATCTACCACCACCCCAAATCTGACTACAGTCCAGCTACACCCTCTGGTCTATTTAGGCTGCTCTGGGGAAAGATCAAGTGGCTCTTTGTCCAACCCTGGATCACAAAAACCTTTGAGGTGACCTGCTCCTGAGAGCTGGCACATCCATTCATCCCTAAGCAAATGACATTAGTCACTCAAGGAGTTTCTATGCTGAGGCCAAAGATGAGTACAGAAAATTCTGGGAAGCTGATGGACAGGTTTGTCCAAGGCCTGAACAGGTTCAGAGTTATGGGATCCATGCCAAGACAGCAGGAGAAGCTTGACTATTTTTTGAGTGGCCTTCAAGGACAAAGTCAGATATTGTAATAACATGCAGAGCTGCCACACAGGTTTCTGAATAGCAAGAGGTGGCAATGAGAAGCTATAAGAAATGTGTGAAGCATGCACTGTTCCCACTGTTCCAGATCATCCAGCAATCAACATTTTGGAGAATACTTGCATTGAGGGCTACACTTGACTTTTGTGCTGGATTGTCACAACCAACCATATCTCCCAGCCTCTCCTTTCCTTTTGCCACTACAATATTTTTCACAACTTCCATGATTGTCATGTACATTTCTTCCTTTTTCTTGTGTGAATTTTCTGCAAACAATGTCTTACATTCTGATGACACTCTATTATAAATTATAATGAATAATCATTCTTTATTCTCCTCTTCTAACCATCTGACATTACCCTCCAGTCATCTCTTCTTGGTGTTGAAAGTTTAGTCTATTTGGTGTTTTCTGCTATAGAAACTGTCATATTTCTGATGAACTTCCTCTGTAACTTTTCATGTTCTACTCTCTTTGCACAATTTATTTGTCATATAAAAATACAAGAATATATTTTGTAAATACAATAAATATTTATTATTTATTTTATGCAGTTAGGTGCTGCATAAATTCTGATTACATTGACCTAAATCTGCTTACTCCTTTCTTTTGAGCAGTATCCACCAGCTAGCTGCAAACACAAGCTTAGATTCCTCTTTTTGCTCCTACTCTTCAGCTCAGCTAGTTCCCAAATGGTATCAGTATTACTTGTCCTGCTATAGCAGGTCAAAGTTTTGGGATGTTGGATTTTTGCTACCTAGACTACTTTTTTGAAATTATATTTGGATAAGAGGAAGTATCTGATTTGTGAAAGTCAAATTAATCTAGGACCCACACCCTAGCTGTCAGTATCCTTTTGAGAAAAAAAATAGATTAAATCAATAGAATCTTTTAGTTTAGATGCCATTTATTAAAATGCAACATTCACATTGTCTGAAAATAACAGCCAGATGAAACTTGTTGGGAGATTAAATTTCAATTACAGCTGACATTTCTAAAACACTGTGTGATAGAAAAGCCATTCATACCCCCAAACCCAGACAGTCACCTCATATCTCCTGTTTCTGGTCATCAGCTTTTTAAAGGGTCACCACTAGCAAAATCCACTGCGGAGATACAGGGGCTGACATTTTGTGCTCCAGCAATCATGGGAGTCATCAACACCTGAGTCAAATAAGAAGAGCAATCACACAGCATTCCCAGCAGCCTGTGGGATGCTCTGGTGATCAGCACACTCTGAGGCTTTGATTTCACGGGAGATATTTGATTGTACAGGCAGGGAAAATTTCTTTAAATGTGCAGGGAGTGAAGGGAAAATGCTCATCAATCAACAGTAGTTGTTTGGGGAAGAATGGTTTGCCAGGAGGTTTGAGGGTTGTTTTTTCACCTCTCACGGAATTCCTATGAGTCTCAGGCAAGCTGTTTATGCCAAGTTTAACAGAGGACTACAGGAAGTGCTAGACAGGGATGGGTGCCTTTGGTTCTTGTCTTTCTGGGCTCTTTCTGGGCTTCCCAGGCTCGTGTGAGAGCTCAGTACATGGGTATTGAGAGCATCCTTCCAGAATAACTCTTTAGGTGTCTTTGAATCTACTTTCCAGCTAAATACCTGCAAGTTTCAGCTACCCTACTAAATAAAAAAGGACTTGGATCGTGCATTGTAAAATGGAGAGATCAGGCTGGAGAACTAAGGGGCCAGCAAATCTGCAGTCATGTCCTAAACTTGGACAGCTTCTCTGAGCATCACCAAGCCTGAATTCCCTCTCTGTCTCCCTGGAGATCTGGGCAGGAATACCTGGGTGGGTTTCACAGCTCATGCCTGTGAGATGGATAGGCAACATCACGTTTGGAAATGCCCAAATCAGCTGCAGTGTAGACAGACCTTGAATTGCACACCTGTGGGGCTGGGATTGTCTGTTGAATACAGCCAATATAATCAATAGCCTCTTGCAAAAAAGAGTCTGTCACTAGGGTTGTTGGACACTAACAAACTGTTCATTTGGAATAACTCTGTGATAAGAACAAGCCCTTCCTGGAGCTGTATTCTGAGTATTTCTTGTACCTCTGCAAGCCTTTTGGGAAATGGGACCCTTCCAAGGAACAGTCTTTCAAATAAAGTCATATGAGTCACAAAAACACCATCTAAAAGTGCCTATATGTGAGCAGATTTGTGCTGCCCAGAGTAAAACTAAAAATAAAGGAATAATCTAATAAAGAAAGCTACAGGAGGAAGACTAGATGACAGGAATTTTCTTGCAATGTGCCCAGAGCTGGACTAAGCAGCTTCTAATTCCACTGATTGAGATGGTTTTGAGGGACAAGCTGTAGGGTAAGATAAAGAGCTGTTCTTAATCTGACTTACTTGAAATTACACAGCACACATCTGTCTCATAGCTGCAACAAAATATTTATCTTCATCTTTGGGGCAGGAAAAATACAAGATCAATTGAAATAAAAAATGTACGTGTATAATGCTCGTCTCCCCTTTGCCTTGAAAAATTATAAATATTCTAAAACTCCAAAGCAATATTCATAGTTTTAGCTAAACTACCTCTTGACAAGAAGAAATTTTACTAAACTACCCAATACAAGAACAGCAGCAGCTGAACTCCCTCAGTTTGGGAAGAAATCTTGTTTAGGAAGAGGTCTTTTCACAGATCTAGTCTCCTGCTTAAGGCTGTTTTGTACCAATAACACTATTTGGACTGTCAGTAAAGTGGACTGACCACTGCACCCAACACAGCTACTTAGGTTTCTCATCTTTCAAACACCTGACAAATCTTGGCATTAGTGAGATGCATTTCCTATCTACATTAAGTACTTCAAACCATTTTAAGATTTATACATTGCATTAATCTTTTCATTGATGAGCACTTCCTAATGGTGGGGGGTTTTGTCTCCCTGATTTCCTCCCTGAGAGCATTTAGCCCCAGTCAGATTACTTTGCCCATAAATGCTGAGTGCTGTTATGTGCACTGCAGGGCTATTACCACCAGCTCATTTTTCCTAAAGAGACACTGATCTACACCCACAGCTGACAGCTCTCCCTCTGACACCACCCTTCTGATCACAGCAGATCTTCTTTGATCCCAGTAAGCCTTTAGAATAAGGCTTCTGACCCAAACTCAGAGTCATTGGGCACCTCTGCCCACTGTGAACAGCAAGACCCAGGAGTGCCTCTAATCTGCATCTGATGTCAGGATGAAGTACAGATGGGCTGTGAACCAGCCTCCCATGAGCAGACTTCAATGGGAGGAAAATCAGATGCACAGATGTGTTTCAGCCATCCTGATAGAGACAATTGAGAGATCAGGACCTGGGGGATTGCCATGACCTGGCCCAGTTTGTACTCTGCACACAGGTGCTGCTTCCCATGAACACTGCAGCATGCAGGAGCAGTATTAATGTGCATCCCTGGGGCTCCAGTGCACCCACCCCAGAGGGAGAAGCAAACCAGTGAGGTAGATAATGGAGATGAGCTGAAAGCTCAAGTGGATATTTTATGCTTGTGTGTAACAGATAAAAATCGAATGGTAAAATCCACTCTTATTTGCATTTTGTGCTCATGGAGAGCATTGAAAAGCTAAAGCAGTGCTGCTGAGACCCAGTCTGGGCTTTGATGAGCTTCAGTTAGGGTGGTTTATGGTCACTAAACTAGCCTGTTTACTTGTTTCTGTTTTCTTCTGTAAAATCTCCAGAGTGTTTCCCTTAAAAAATGTGTTTAAGAGTAGAATCCTAAAACAAATATAAACAAAAAACATCTTATTATTGGCAAGGAAGATGATTTACTGGAATAAGTAAGATTAGTGGTATCTTAGGTATCTCTTTCCTCTGAAAATTTGAGTGTGAATACACATAGCATTCCTTTGTTTTGCTTTAAAATAAATCACTTGCAAGTATATGGAAACAAAATGGTACAGTTATTTCCTGCCTTAGGCTGACTCTATTTCTGATAGCCCAGTGCTTTTCACTAATACAATAATTCCTTTTATTGTTCAGCCACATGCAGCTTGTTGTGATACCATTAAGGAGCTCACTGAAGGACACAAGGAACAAGAGATGTGTGACCTCAAAGTGCACAGCTTTTCTCCAGTTGGGGCTCCAAGGAGTGCATTTACAATACACAACTAAAGAAACAGATTTCAAATACAACCCATGGCTAACTGAATAAATATTGAAAAAGCTACTGCTAAACACTATATTCATATGGTACAAATAGCAGGAATTCATTTCAACAGCTGAATGCCAAGCAGTACATCTATTCTTGCAGTCATATTTTTAACTACTTTTTAAAAATATTTACCACTTCTCTGTTAACTAAAAGGCAATTTTTAGCATGATCTTTATTTTTGTCCTAAACTACTTATATGCCTTTTGACCCTTGAAACCAAAATTTTTCCAAACTTTTTAAAATTAAGTCATCATTAGTTTATACTTCACTTTAATTTATACATCAATGCATTCTTCTAACCAATATCTCACACCTCTCTTTTCCCCCACTCTCTCCTAAATCATGAAAAATAGACAGTTTATTTCAGAATCCAGTGCATTACCAGGAAAATAAATCTACATTATTTCACTGCATCCTTCCATTAAAGACTGCAGCCCTTTCTCTATAGATGTCAGCATACATACCAAAGAAATTATATCAGCTAAAGCTGCCTTATCAATTTGCTCGGATTTACTAGTCTAGCCTCTGAACTGCAGCAAACACAGTAATAAATCCTGCCAGGAAGAAGTTCATTCTGGTTGTTTCCTCCATCAGATCAGAAAACCAAGCATGGCATTGTAAGTTTTTCCTTAGCCATAGTTAAAGGTGAGCCACGTGCACTCCCCACTCTGGCACTTGCAAGTGACGTTTCTTTAAGGAGGCTCTGTCAGACACACACAGAGTGTTATACAAACACAGGAACCTCAGATACCTCACACTTCTGCCTTGGGCACCCAGCAGAAACTGTGAGGATCTACAGTTTATTGTCTGCCCATCCATGGCTCACACAATCTGTTTATCAACCAGAAGGGTATCAACCCCCATCCCACCCCATAGTCCTCCACCTAGTGCTTCACTGTGATATTTCTGAGTTTAAATCATTCTTGTGTCTCTGCCTGCAGAGCATAAGACTCTGAGCATCCTCCTCCTCCAGAAGATGCAGTGCCCCAGGACTGAACCTCAGCAAGTCTGTGAGATCACCAGCTCTCAAACAAGGCAACACTTTTAGCAGAAGGCATTGCCTTGTTTGCCACCACACTCCAGAACGAGGAGGGGCCTCCCTCGTTAGGTGAAAAAGGGTTCAAAAGCCCAAAGAGACCAAGGCCATAATCCCAGTGTGCCTGTCAGGCAGGGGTGCAGCACCAAAAGAGGGGTCATGATGGGTAGGACAAGAGATCCCAAAAGGAAATCCTGTTTAGGGAGAGCATGCAAGCCTCATCAATTTGTCTGATCCATTCTGCATGTCCTCTGTTTGCTGATGGATCTGATGAATTCTAGGTCTGTCTTCACTTTATCCCCTGCCTTCATCACTCCCCTTCTAACTCTTCTCCATCCTGCAAAGTCACCACTAGGCCCTATCCTCTCCTTTCCATTTGTGAAGCAGCTTTCCCATTTGTTACCTTCCCCTTTGCTAACCTTCCCAGCTAAAAGTTAACCAGCTTTCACCCTGCACCAGGACTTTCCTCCTGTAAGCAGTGAAGCTACTTATTTCCTTGAGCAACCTCTGCTGTTCACCCAAGGATCCACCCAACCAAGCACATGACATATACTGGATCCCCTCCATCCACCAGCTTCCTGAAACATTTCCAAAACTGCAGCAGGACTCCTTCCCATGACAACCCCTTCTCAGGAGTTAAGGGAACATGACCACTTCTCATCTCAAGAATACTCAGAAAACCTGTTCTTTATTATGAAGTCCACCATTTTACAGGGGATGGAAATCAGTTTCACTGTTCATCATCCCCATGAGCTCTTCTACAGTCCCTTGGGTTGTTGGGAATCACACTGCCAGATCACCAGTCATCAGGCATAAAGGCACTTTGTAAAGAGAGGTTACAAACCTTGGCCAGCACTATCTAATTCAGATATTTGGCTAATATTTCCCACATGTTTTCTTCACACTGCTTTCACTCCTTTGACCCACAGGCCCTGAGGTATGTACCCAGTGTAGGAATGTCTCAACACTTTAAGCAATGCATTCATCAAAGTTCCAATGGGCTGTTCTGCTATGTCTTACTGTCTCTGAAGTCCCATTTATCAGTAAGGTCCCTTTTATATTTTCTACCAATTCATTACCTTTCTTTAGATATATCTAATGAACTTTTTTACTCTTGGTTTGAGTGCCTTTTGTGAGGTATTTTCCAAATGCTTTTTTCAGCCCTCTTATTTTCCCATTTACATTTCAGCTCACATATTTTATGGGCCCTGCCATTATTTTTATTTAGAGAAATAATTATGTTTTTCTTGGACACTCATCTTTTTCTTCTTTAGAACCATCCTGATATTTTGTTGACTATGCTGTGCTTTGTCACACTTTTTTATTTTTTGATTTTTGGCACACATTTCACCTGTGCTTCTAGCATTTCAGGTCATTGAGGGGGTTGGGGATGAGATTGTTCTGTGTGACTTTTTTTTACTACTTACTGCCTTTTAATATCAATCCTTGTTTCAGAATGTGACATCTGCATGCTGAATTAATTTTTCCTGCTCTCTCACCACAATGTTAAAACTATTTGCAGTGTAGTTGCATCTATAACCACCTGTCCCACTAGTGACTCCCAGGTAAGACCCTGTGCACACTGAAGAGCAAATCCAGGCTGATGACTTTCCTTTGCATCCTAGGGCTGGTTGTGATGTGAACCCATCACTCATCACCATTGCCTCATGTATGACCTCTAATGTGGTGTCCCACATTAGCAGAAACAACAGAATTTGTTAGCAAAAAAGGAAAAATGGGAAACACACATTATTCCCTTCTTTGGTTTTACTGATGCACCACATCTTCTTTGTTCACTGTTAGATTACAGAACTGTACATCACAATGTCAGCTCATTTTTTAAAAAGTTAATATCCCCTCTAAAAATCTAAACAGTCTCACCCGAGCATGCACCAGATGTGTTTACATCAGGCTCCTGTGTTGTTCAGCTGAATATTGTTTACATGCAGAGTGCCTTCTTCATAATGAGTGTCCTTGAAAAATTTGTCACAATATTTTCCAGTGAAAAATAATTACTTGGCTATATATAAATTTCTGCTAAACAAGATTTTTAGCTAGAAATTTCATGATGGGGAAAGAATTTTTTCCCCACCAGCTCTAATGTTTACTTCATCACAGGCAGAACCATTATTTAAAATTTCTCCCCAAGGCATCGTAAATAATGTCACAACACGCTGCTCCATTTTTTAGCTCCAAAAATTCAAGGCACACAAATGGCAGAGGCAGTGGCCTTCTTGAATGCTAAGATTTGCTCCTCTATAAAACTTAGTTATTAGCAGGTATTTTCAGACAGATGCTATCACTGTATCTTGCAACTACATGACTTTATGGTGATAGCAGACTAGTTTACAAGAAGAGCATATGGAAAATACAAGAGCAGATCAATTAGTTTGAAGATGCTTTTGATTAAAGCACTGAAGCTGGCACGACACTTCTGAAGCCTTTGAGACTATCTATGTTTCATGAATATCACAACACAAACATTTTCTGACAGATTCTGTTTCAGCTTGGTAATATCCTCCACAAATCTGTGCCCAGAATCCAGTGTGCACCAAGATCTTAAAATCTGACGTCAAGAACTGGGAAACCAGAAGAGTTTAGATAGAAGAGAAGAACTGCCAAATTACAAGAAGATCTCCAAACATGGGATATCTCATGCTC
Organism: Luscinia megarhynchos; assembly: GCA_034336665.1. Taxonomy (NCBI): domain Eukaryota; kingdom Metazoa; phylum Chordata; class Aves; order Passeriformes; family Muscicapidae; genus Luscinia; species Luscinia megarhynchos. Next base: position 15,320,459 of record CM067565.1, read on the forward strand.
CAAATGATACCATTTATTTTCTGCAGCCCCCATGTTCCTTGCAGATGGTGTGGCAACATTTTTAGTTCTTACATGGGCTAAACTGGTTTCTGTGGTCTTGGATATCTGCTTTAAAAGTAAACATATAAAATATCATGTTGACAAAGCCTGTTAATATTATTAAGTAATTGAAAATGCATTATTTAATTTTAAATAATGTCATTTAACATGTTAAATAGCTATTTGGTAGAGACAAAACTACACTGTACAAAGAATAAATGCTTTTTTTGCCTCCTCTTGTATCTCTACTATGTGGAGGACAAATTCAAATTCTGGAAGTAAATGGAAGTAAATTTAAGCAAAAGGAAGGTTATGCTTAAAGAGACTGTAATTGACTAATACAAGAAATTTAAAAATACCTATTAGCAAGAGGAAAGAAACTAAATCCTTTCTCTTTTAATTCATAGGAAAAAATCACATAAACATTTCTGCCGACATTTCAAATTTTTCCATACCAAGGAAAATCAAAGGCAAAAATGCCTGTTTTCTTTTTAAAGTTCCTATTTTCTCTCTAGCACCTGAATTCAGCCCAGTGCCAGCTGGGGTAAAGGAGGTAAGGAGGTGGAAGGAGCCAGAGCAACACTTCACAGGGTTTTGGACAAAATAGCACATTTTTGCCTTTTTTTGTTGTTGTTGTTGTTGGTTTTGGTGTGGTTTTTTTGTGGTTGTTGTTTTTTGGGGGGTTTTTGTGTGGTTTGTTGTTGTTGTTGTTGTTGTTGTTTTCTTCAGCAGTTGCAATAACTGTGAGGACTTCTGGTCTTAAAGCAATCTAAGCCCCTTGCCTGCAGAATTGTTCTCCCAACTCCATGGCCCTGGGAGCCACCTTTGGAATAGAAGCTGAGCCCCCCAGCCAGAGCCATGTGCAGCTTTGGGCACATGGAGCCATCCTCTCTCCTGGAGCTGGTGAGGAAGGAGACAGAGATCTGGGAGGAAGAGCCCTGTGTCCTTATGCTCAGCTGGAGCCTGGCAGATGTGAGGAGCTGGCCAGCAGCTGGCTTGAGCTTCGAGCTGCTCAGTTCCCATGCTAGCACTCCCTGCACAGGACTTCTAATTAGTTAAATCCAACTAGTGTTTCAAGGTTAGTGTTGGCTCTAAACCAGGGAAAATAAACAAGAAATCTGATCATATGCTTTAAGCTTCAGCTCATGGTTGTTATATGTCAGAGGAAGAAGAAGATGCTGTCACTTTCAAGGGGAAACACAAGCAATGAATTAATCAAGCTTCTGTCTCACTATCTAGCTGTCACCTGGCATTTATTAATAAAGGACAAGTTTGTTGTCTTATGCGATTTTTCCATGGGGACTGGCCAACACGTTGGTGGCAGTTGCAGAAGTGCCTTTTCCTAGCCAGATTAGCTCCTTCCCAGCATTCCTGCACAGCCACACAAGATTATCTGACCGAGACCTCGGTGCGCCAGTGCAGATATGAGCCACAGTCAGCGACGTGCTCACACAGCCCCACCTGGCACCCAGCCTCTGCCAGCTGCCAAGACCTTGCTGGACCAGCAAAGGTCCTCACCTGCCAGCTGCAGGGCAAGGGGATGCTTTGTAAGAATTTTTCTCTGGTATGTCCATGCAGCTTGTTGGAAAGAGTCAGGCAGCACCACCACATGAAACCTTGTCCTGTGTCCACAGTCCACAGTGCTGAGCTTTGGGACACTCTGAGTGGTGCTAAGATGCCAGTTCTCTAAACTAACAAATTGCAGGGGTTTCTGGGTTGAGAAACAGAAGCTACTTCATCACAAGGGTCCTGGAAACTGCCCTGTCCCAAGCTGGCCATGAAAAATTCACTAGTGAGATTCTGCCTTTGTGATAGACATGTTGACAGTTACATGGACTAGAATTGGACTAGATGATCATTCCAGGTCCCTTCCAACTCTCCTGTTCTATTCTATTTTAATCTATTCTGTTTCCATTATATTATTTCTGCTTTATCAAGCAATGAAAGGCCTGAAATGCACGACAATACAATCCAGCTATTTCTGATTAATTTAACATGCCTAAGAAGGAATATTTAAGATCTCTATGGAAACAGTGGGATTCATCATAGGAAATTCATTGGATGGGTCAGTCTTTTCAGGTGATCTGGTATTAGATACCAGTTATTTTCTTCTGTCTGGAGCAGAGGAACAAGCTGGTCCAGGAAGAGCAACCACATCATTGTGCAGCTCTGTGCCCCACAAGTCCACAAAGAGCAGTAAAGCCAGTCATTTTCATCAGCTACTCCAGGTCTGAGCCCTCTCCATCTCACTTCCACCTCCTGTTCTGCACCTTTTGTTCTGTTCTTCCACCTCCTGTTTTGCATGGCAAAAGCAGCAGGATCTGCCCCAACTGTCGAAGGGCTTCTTCTCTCGTGGCCATCAGCAGGATATTCCCAGGCTGAGATGACACATGGCATGGAGCAGGGTCTGTTTGCAGAGATGCACAAGTGGTTTTACCTACGAGACATTTACTGCTGCAACCTGTTTGCTGGCAGGGAGGCAAACTGAGGTAATGCCCACAGGACCCCATGGAGGAACTCAGCTGCCCAGACAGCAACACCTGAAAAGTCAGGGATGCTGGTCTCACATCTCACCAGACAGAAGGGGATAGAAGCCCTACTCCTCAGAAGATATTCACACAAACAAGGTCCAACAGAGCCTGGAAAACTTTTGACACAGAGAGCCATGACTGGAGGGTGGGTGGGCAGAGAAAGTCAGCCCTCAACTCTCACTGGCTTTCAACCTGACTCAGACACATGAATGCTCTCCACATTGTCTGAAAGCCTCCCTTATCCACTGCACTTGAAAACAACAGTTATTTTGTTTTACTGAACTGTTCAGAGCTGATTATGCCTTCTTATCAAAAACAGAGAAACAAGTGGTGCACATTTCTATGTATACCCTGTGCAAAATGCCATCAAACAGATGTAGGTGTAGAGATGCTATTTGTGAGATGCACCAGCTGGCTCTGCTGCCCCTCAAATGCAAGGTATCTTGCAGTCTTCATAAAGGTTATGTATGTAACAGGTTGAAAGCAGAAATGTGATGTCTGAAGGCGAAAGCAGGCATGAAATAGTGGGGTGGATTTTGATACAGCATATGAGTTAGGATTTTTAGAGAAGAGAGAAGGAAGATTAATGGGCTAAAAATAGAGTTTCTTTTTTTAAAAAGAGCAATGTATTGAGAGACTTCTCATACTATGATGAGTTTGGATAAATTTTCAAAACTGGAGATACAGGAGTTTCAGAACATATCTATGCATACAATTAGGAAAACTCATTTGCACTGCAGCAGTAATCACAAAAGTACAGAATCCAGTGTCCTGTAAGGGCATTTGGGTGTGCACTGGCTTGGCTAACTTGCATGTTTGGCAGGTAAATACAGGGTGCCTATTATTTCAACACCAAAGGCAGTATTTCATCTCTTCTTTCAGAGCCTAAGGTTCATTTTCAAAGGTAATCTAAACATCTCCAAGGCTAACTAAGGCTGAGTTATAATGAGAGTCAAAAGCTGAACAGTCTGTTTCACCTGTCAAAACAGGACTTGAGCAATTTCAAATATCCTCCCCTTAATCTCCATTGACATGCATTGCTTCTGTTGCTCTGTTCTGGGCAGAGTGAGGCTTTTGTAAATATGAGTCAGTCCCACAGTACTGAAAATGTGGGACTTGTCTTCTGCAAGGTAGTAAACCCAAGAGGGTTGTCTTATGCCCACACATCACAGCCTGGATTTCAGTGGAGACAGCAGAAGGATGCTACTGTTCCTCCAATAACTACTCAGGCAAAAGTAGGGCTTAAGAATTAGTGTCCTGGTCATCAATATAATTGGTGCATCCTAATACCTTTTGTATATAATGTAAATAACTGCAGGGGAAAAAAACATCCAAACACAGAACAACTGCTTCAGTGACTCCCTTCCTGGGTGATGGAACGACCAGTACTGAAAATAAAAGATGTGACTGGTGATGATCCAAGGCAATTTATAAATCTAGGTTGAAATGGTGGAGGGCAGAGAGGGGAGAATTAAGACCAGCTCTTGAATAGATGGAAATTGTAAAGTTCCTCTGTAAAATAAATACTGTGTGCAGCTATACTTCTCTCATATGGAAGCTGGAATGAGAGGAAAATGTGGCATCCAACTCTGAGCTTCATGCTGCAGCCACAGTGGAGCCATCCAGGAGGGGCCTGAGCACCACACACTGCAGAAGAACAAGAAAATATTAGGAAGGGCAGGTCAGAGCTGTGAAACAAGAGATGCCAGTAATAAGTTCCCAGGAACCTCAAGTAATTTATCTCAGCTCAATGACAGGTTTATTCATTTATAATGTGTTAGGAGGAAAAGTGGTGCTTGAAAAATAATCCAAAAAATTCCTTTGTCTCTTAAGCTTTGCATATACATAACTGCCCTGTGCTGCTTTCAAAAAATTACCAAGACAGACATTTTATCTGAGGAACACACAATTTCTTGTGTTTGGAGATGTGTCAGGCTTCCATTTATCATGGTATAAGCAACACTGAAATGCCACTGCTTTCAGATGAGGATCTCTCATCTCTGCCAGGTGGCAATTTAAAAAATATTAGAAACAGGCAGGTCTCATCACTGGTGAATATTGGACCCATATATTGTCCAATATATTGGCTCCTTTAAGGGTTTCTTTGTTATTTGCATTTTAGGCTTTACACTTATAGTCATCATTTCAATCAAGGCACTTTTTATTTATCAGACACAAGCAGATGTTCACAGCTAATATATCACAGACTCACTGAACAGTTGAGGTTGGCAAACACCTCTTGAAATCATCTTGTCAAACTCTCCAGCTCAAGTAGGGCAAACCACAGCAGGTTTCCTAGGACTGTCCACTTGGGGTTTGGATAGCTCCAAGGATGAAGGCTCCATAATCTCTTTGGGCAACCATATGCCAATTTGACCACCCTCAAAGGAAAGAACTGTTTTCATGTTTTCATTTTCCTTTTTATTCCTTATTTATGCCCAGTGCATCTTGCTAGAAGACTCTGAGAAGAGAGAAGTGTCTGGCTCACTTGCTCCCATCAGGTATTTATTCCCTCCTTGAGCCTTCTCTCCTCCAGGCTGAGCAGTTCCAGCTCTTTCAGGCTTCCATCACAGAAGAAATGTTCCTGTCTCTTCATCACCCTCATGGCCCTGTTCTGGCTCAGTCCCATACATCCACATCTCTGCATTGAGGATCCCAGAAGCAGACCTGGCCCTCCTCGTGTGTACTGCTCCTGCTGGGCAGCAGGGACAGGTCCCTTTCCTCACCTGCTGGCAGCACTGCCCCCCAGGCCTTTGCCATGGCCAGCCTGCTGATCTCCAGGACCCCCAGATGCCCCTCTGCAGAGCTGCTTTCCAGCTCCCCAGCCCCCAGTGTGCACCAGGGTGTGGGACTGTGCCTCCCCAGGTGCAAGACCTGGCACTTCCCCTTGCTGAGCTTCACAAGGCTCCTCTCTACTCATTCTTCAGCCTCTTGGGGTCCCTCTGGATAGCACCACAACAATCTGGAGTACATTTGCTCTCCTAAAGTCTTTGGAAACCTCTTTCAAACACCATGGTGACACCATGTGCCACATGGAAATTTAAATCTCGACCTGTTGCAATCCTGCTGCCTGTGGACACACGCCACAAGGAAGAGAGAGGGCTGCCTTTTCAGGAAGTGGTGTTTGTCCCACTCCTCAGACATGCACTGAAATTTATTGTCCTGGCTTGTTAGCTGACGAAATGTTCTATTTTGATTAGAAATATTTCAGGGCTTGCTATTTCTCCCAAAAGACTCAATTTTCTGCAGCAACAAAATCTTTTTTTTTTTTTCCCAAACCAACTGTATCACAATAGCTAATCTGATAACAGAGAGATTCTACACGGCAGGAATGCTCTGAGATCAGAAGGAAAATACATCAATACCAGTGGGGCCACCAGCAATGACTAAACTGCATTTATTGTTTTACTATTCACTCCCTCAATGCCAGGAGCCAGCCAGCAGGCTATGCTGACTCCATACAGTGTTTTCTTCTGTGCTGAGCTCAAACTGCTAAAGTCCCATTCACTCCCTGTGACACTCCCACTCGTCCCACACAAGGTTTGAGTGATGCTTTGTGGCTGGTGGCACCCAACAAGATGCCTGCCCCCCATCCACCAGGCCCTGGGGTAGGGACAGACATGGGCAGTTCTCTGCCATGAGGCAAAATGCAAAGAGCAGGCATAAATTCTGCTTGTCACCACTTTCCTACTCTCCAGAAAAGGCATGCAGACCTTCAAAAAAGCACTTTTAATGCATGCATTATTAATGGAAAGCGAGTGCACAGTAATAGCACTTTCTGCTGCTACTGCTGTCTGCAGTAGAAGCCACCAGAGAACAACCAGCTCTGGATGAGAGGCATGAGTGATTATTATAAACTCATGAATTATTCTGGTTTACATTTGAAAATTGCATTTGTACACACTCCTCTCCCAACACAGGCATTTGCAAAATGCACAGACTCCCTGAGAACCCATGTTCAGATGATTTTGCCATTGCTTTTATTTAAAAGATATGTAGACAGGTAATTAGTGACTGGGTTTATTGGTGGAATTAGCAGTGTTAGGTCTATGACAGGACTGAGTCTTTTCCAACCTAAATAATTCAAAAACCACTGTGAAAAAGGTAAGCTTTCCATATAGCAGCACACCTAAACCTTCTGCCTGTACAAGCCTGCAAGAACAAAATCACAAATTTCTTTCCTGAATCTGAGTGCTTCCAGACAAACCCAAGAAGAGCAGGGCACAGATGTACTGAAAGGATAAGGGAATTTCCTTTACATTATTTCTACTTGTTATTTTAATGATGATTTAATCCACAGGAGTTTAAAGAACAGCTTTTATCCTACCTCAGAAAATTCCCAGATTTCAAAGCAACTACTCTGAAATAGCAATTTTATTTAAGTGCTGTGCTTCACTGAGGAAAAGCTGACCAAAAGCAGGTGTGATAGTAGCAAGGGAAGAGCTGCAGGGGCTGATCAACCATCTCAGCAAGCCCTGACCCTGCTGGGAAGCTGAGGCACAGAAGGGCCTGAGACCTGCCCCATCCACAGCTGGAAATAGCTCCTGCTTTTGGCTCACACGTACCCATGACCATCACTTCTTCCACACCAGGCTTTTTCTGTACAGGCTCACCTGGCACCACACCTTTCAGCTCTGTCCTTTGCTCTGCATCACCTATTGTTTCTGTCTGTGGATAGAGAACACAAAGGCTGTTGTAACATGCAATCACATTGCTGGTTTTGGGTGTGATTTACTAGAAACCATGCCATTCCCTCTCCCTCCTGCACCACCTAATTCATGTTTCCACCATCTAGCTGCAAGGGCAGGGTGCCACAAAATGAAAGCTGAATTTGAGCTGTGATTGACACTCATGGGAGTGTCCCCCAGAGAAACCCTGTCTGAATCTGACTGTAGAAGAGCAAGGATTATTGACTCACCAAGATCAAGGCTGTAAAAGGGAGCTCATGGCTTGTGTCATTTAACTCAAATAGTCATTTGACTATTTTTGGTTTTGGGTCATTAACTGAAAGAGATGAAAAATCACCCAGTTCCCAAACCAACAGCTGTGCATCAGCCTTTCAGTCAAAGTGAATTGGCAAAAAACTATTCTGATTTGAATTTTTAGGTCAGGCTGTACCAGAACTTCATAAACTGCTCACACGTGCTGAATTTTTTATAGTGGTATTTTCAAGAGAATGGTCATTAGGTTGAACAGTGTTTATTCTGGCAGGCACTACTGTTTCCATGGCATGCAAGAAAGGAGATAATTTTTTTTAAGTGTAAGGAAGATAAGGTCATGCTAACAATCCCCATCTGCTGATCACATGGCCCCTTCCTCCCCTCATCACCCACATTCAGAGCATCCCCCACTGTATTAGCAACTCTTGATTTCTGGGAAGCACTTTGTTTGCAGAGGAATATTTATTTATTTATTGACCCCTTCAAAGCTTTAGGCATGCACAAAGCTTAATCTCTTAACATTTTGTCAACTGCCAGTGGAGGGAAAGATTCCAGGAGTTGCTTGTTAGTTATAATGATGCCCAACTCTGCCCTCATAGGATGCACTCTGCCACTCTTGATGGCAATGGGAAGAGCTCCTGTTTATCTGATGGCAAAGTGAACCTCTCCCAGACTGGCTGTTTTGTCAGCAGGGAAATCAGCTGGCAACCTTGCTTTCCTGTGGAAAAGAAGAGCAAACATCCCTCCTCAAACCTGTCCTGTGGAGAGGCTCAACACAACAATGTGCTGTGTTTTGTTTGTTTTCTACTTTTCTTTTGCACATTGACTCCTAATTTGTGTAACAACTGTTCAGGCTCAGATCTGTTTTGCAAATCATTGTGAATTGAGCAGCAGTGGCAGATTTGTCTCAGCAGTTTTTGTTGAGCATAGTTGAATGTAGAACAGTGTGGTTTGGAAAGAAAAGGCAAAATGAGAGAACTGCTTTGAGCTGCAAGTCCCTCAGCAGCACTGCCAATCCCTGTGCAAAGAGGAATTCTCCCAGAGTGCCTGGGAAGGTGGGAAGGTGGGAAAACCAACGGTCATGGTGCCATAAAGTATTTCCTGCAGGCATGATCCCTCACACACCCAACCCACTGACAGCCCAGTGTCAGCATCCAGAGGAGGAGCCACTCCCAAAACCAGGGCCCCTTTGGGAGCTGGGCATCACTCAGGGCCAGGTAACATCCTGCAGCTTGTAAAGGAGCAGCCCCACCCCAGCAGCAGGGCACAGGCCAGCTCCTCTCATCATCCAAACACCATCCCATGAAGCACCAGGGATGTAGGACAAAAAATGTTCCTCCTTGCCTTTATTCTGCTTCACATCTTTTCCTGCTTCAGAAAATCATACCAAGTCTGATGCTATCTTGAGATAAACAGTGATGTTTTTGTGATACCAGAGCTGCAGGATACAGGGACCAGCAGTCACAGCCCCTCTGAAACAATGATCTCAGGACAAATAACATAGTCTTGTTCTTCAAAGTCTATTGGTTGTAGCTAGGATTTCCTTGGGTTTAATTCCTAGAACAGTAAGAATCTCTCTCCCTAAATACAGCCAACAGAAATTGAGGGAGGCCATGTTTCCAGTGAAAACACCTTAAAGGTCTCACAATCAGTGAGCAAGTAGCAGTTCAAATGCCCCCACACCAACCTGGGCACTGAGTTGTGGTGCCTTGGCATTCCCTTATTCCTCCAAGGTCAGTAGGTGGGGGCTGCTATGGAAAAATCAGGAAATAAAGAGCCTTTCCAAGGACAGCAAGCATACAGTGCCATTTCAGCCCTCATAACATGCAGAGGTCCTGCACCCTTTTCCTTGCTTTTCATTCACTGCTTGCAAGCAGCTCTAGATGCCATAAAATAAAATTATGAGAACAGCCTCACACTCTCCAGCTTCTGTGGGCAGGCACCATCTCTGCAGCCACAGCTTCTGTGGTCAGTGCTTGATTTGCATTATTGAACAGTCTCAGTGTCTGCCAGCCCAGGCACCACCCTGCTGCAGTGTCAAACTGCTTCATCTTCACTGAGCATCTCCATATTTACATAATAAATGAGACACACCAAAGCATAATATATTTATGCTATATCTCAAGCCACCTGTGCATTATCATTCCAGTAACCTCTCCAGCAGGAAATGAATTCCACATCTTCACCAAGTAGAAATGTGGAAATTAATTGTTAAGCTACAAATGGATCATTGGGAACCAAAATGTGTGGAGGATTGTTCAGCCAAAATTAAACCTCTTATCTCTGGAAATAAGAGATTTATCATTTTAGTATCTTTTGAGCCAGGTTCAGGGATTTATTAGTGATTGCTCCTTGTTCAAGTATCTGCAAAAAAAGTGTATTCCAATGTGTGTGTGTACAACTGCAAGATAATGTTCTGAGCTAGAGCGGGGTTTATGCATATATATGTGTATTTGTGTGTATATGTGTGAGTATAAGTACATGAAGCAGTGCCTACAAATCACCTGCAGTGACGAAAAATTAAGTCAGAAATGGTCATGGGAATGTTGAACTCACAGAAGAGAGCTATTCTGTATTCACTTCCTCTTCCTTTTGAAATGTCAGGAGTGGCCTGCCTTGACTTCTCTATATTATACATTCACTTTTTGAATGTCACACAAGAGGAATAACTGCCTCATCAATATTAATATTACTATTAATTTTGCCCAGGCAGCAAAGGAGTGCAGTGTTAGTGTAGGGAGCATATTAACCCACCAGCTTGTTAATCCCAGAGCTCAGCTCCAAAGCCAAAGTCAAAGGCTGTGCTGCACTGGGCACTGCTCTCTGGCTGACTCCCTGCAGACATGACCCTGCTCCAGCAGTGCTCCAAGCCCATCCCCAGGGTGGGCACACATCCAACAGCTGCCTGTGCCCGTCCAAGCCCATCTGTGTCCAGGTCAGCAGCTGGGAAGCATCGTGACAGCCCCACCAGCACATCTCTGCTCCATGATCCTGCTGCTCACTCACTTGGAGGGCTGTCAAAAAGCCAGAGAAGGCAAGAGGATTTTCTGTGCTCTTGATCAGAGTTTATAAATCATCTGTCAATGGAGTCCATCCCCTGCCAAGCAAGCAGTGCTTGGAAGAATAAAAAATAGATTCTTCACTCTAGTGCAGAAAAATTATACCTGCTATCACTTCTGAATTTGAGATTAAAATAAAGCAATAGCATGACAGCCAAGCAAACCAATGATACTGCAGTCTCTCTTTTCTGGTCAGGTCTTCTCTTTTTTTTAAGTGATCACATTTTCTCATTTAATCCCAGGCTTTTCCCCTTACAGTGCATCTGGGCTTACAGGAAAATGGATAACAGTGGTTTTGTACAGTCAAATTAATGAAACACAATATTTTCCTCCAACCCCTGTCATTAATAGAGGTCCAGCTCTGCTGCAGCCCTGTGATCCCCTCATGGTCAGGAAAGATGAACTGGACAAACAAGAGGAAGGATTGCCATCCAATCCCCATCCACCACTGTGCTTTCCATTTATTACATAACCACCAACCACCAAAAGAGAAAACTGGAGACTTAGGACATGCACAGCCAGCAAGCAAATACTTGATATGTACTACAATATTAGTAAAAATGGGATAATTTCTGCTCCTTCCCCCAAAACAGCCATGTTAGAAATCCCATGTTCCCTACTATCACACCAAGGATTCCTACCTCAGATGCATTCAAATATTCAGCTAACTAGAATTTACAGAGTCTGCAGTCACTTTGTCCTTGTCTTGTCTATAGAGTGAAGCTTCAATTCCCCTCTTCAGCCTCCATCTCCAGGTTGGTTTTGGGTGGCCACTTCTCCTAGTGTGGCCTTTTCCTCAGTGCATTTAGCCATGCCCAATCTGCAGGCTCTGTACTGCACAGCACCAGGCATGCTCTTGGTGCTCAATGAATGCTAATTAATGGGACGTGTGGAATGGCACAGAGATTAAAATGAAGCATTTTTCTCACTGAAGAATGATTAATTTCTTGTACAGATGTGAGTGATGTGCTTTGTTAGCAGGACATTGTGTGGCAGATAGGCACACACACAAACAGCACCCCATTGGAATATTAATTAGTGCTTCTGTGTGCAATTTATTAAAAAGACAGTGTTCCAAATTCCACAAGACTGATGTTACAATTAAAACACTTGAATAACTCTCACTGCAATTTCCATGGCAAAGTGCTCATCCATGCCTACACACTCAGAGAAAACAGAGATGGAGATAAAATTCACTTTAGAACATTTAGATCTTTAGCTGGGAGAAGAGCCAAAGTGGGAGAGCAAATGGAGGATCCATCTCCAAAGCCAGCAGTATGCTGTGCCCAGTGGGAGTCTGCATCAATCAGTCAATCAACTGTGTTTTCACACTTTTCATATTTGGCTCCTGAATGTGTAGAGTGGCAGCTGGTAGGATGTTCTAGCATCACACTGAGGTTAACTCCCAGTAGCATTCGAGTCAGGCCCTGAAGCACACACAGAAATCCCATCATGTCCTGTTTGCTCTCAGATTAAAATCTAGTTCTTGGTAAAAAACTCTGACTGCCTTGCCTCCTGTGACTGTGTTGACTGACAAGATTACCACAAGGAGTTTCCCGACACTGGAGCTTTTTCACTAATTAGACACACTGCTCAAGTGACCATCTTCTTTTGCTGGCCACAGGCTGCAGGGCAACTGCACTGCTGCTCTGGCAGCCTGTCCAAGCAGCAGAAGACATGTGACACCTCCAGGCTGCCCAGCCACTCCAAAGAGAACACACACATAGCTGCCACCTCCACGTGAAAGAGAGAGACATGCCTCCCAAAACAGCCACACTCAAAATGGGCAACAGCAAAAAACAACAACCCAGGCCACACAGCCCTCCATTTTCAAAGATGTATCATCCAGGCTCATGAGATGGTTAACACAGAGTCCTCAGTTTGATTTAGGCTGTGAACACGTTGGGTATAAAAATTGCCCTTTTATTTAAAGGAGAACTGCCTGCCTGGCACAGCTGTACCATGTCCTGGTGGGACCATCCCAGCAGAGACCCACACAGCTCCAGCAACCAACCTCTGGAGCAGCTGTGGCCTTGGCTGCAGGAGGAGTGATGATGGGATGAGAGAAGTGCTGGCAGGGATGGGTGATCAGGGAAGATGAGCATATTTTATCTGTCATTGTTAAACCACATGGAAAATGGAATTGTATAAAGAAGTATTCTGATGCTTCTCTAGAAGAATCCTATCTTGCTGTGTTGCATGGAAAAAGGTTTCTCAATAGTTTAAAATCAAAATTTGTTGTTTTCCTTCCTGCCCAACTGTTCTTTGCTCTTCCCATTGCACTGACAGTGGAACAGAGCACAACAGGGCAGGGTGGAATACATTTTTCACCTTATTAGGTGAAGCTGCTTGACATCCATGGCACAGTTTGACACGCCACTGAAATGCTGCATTTCAAGAAATTTGTCTGATGTTTCCACCAGAAACATTTTTAGCTTTTCTCTTCTTCAAAACATCTCAAAATTCCAGCTTTTCACCCCAGTTAAGGACAGAGACAGACTTCATGATGCTGGAATGTCTCACAGTACTTACCATTTCAGTGGGCTGCAGTTCAGCTCATGGGTTTGTGTAACACCAACCTCTAACTCCATCCTTTCTATAATTGGAGAATTTCAAAGATAGATTCAAGCACAAACATCAAACCTGACTGCTGCCAAAACTGAGCATGGTTTTCTCTGAGGCTGTGAATCATATGTGATGCTACTAGAAATGAAGGATATCATGTATATCAAAACCAAAAATGCAACCTTACAAGAAAAGGGCTCTGTATTCAATATTCACCTTGCTCTAGACATCACATTTCCAAGCACATCGGTCACATGCCTCTCTCTAACTCACTTCAAGGCATACAGCTTTGTCAATGCTAGTTCTGCATTAATAGATATTAATGGCAATTTTTTTCTGTTTCAAATTGACCCAAGATCTTCAATATCTTGACAGGTTACTTGAAATGACTGTTCAAGTCAGCTCACATTTGTCACACATTTAAGTCACAGGTATTGAGCTTCTCAGCTGAATTGCCAGTATTGGACTTGTCAGCTGAATTTTTCAATTTGATATCAGAGAAAACCAAATTGTTATTGACACACCACAGGAAACATCCTGCTCTCTGGACACAGAAAGTGAAAGGTTACCACAAGGAGCACCTGGGGAACTGCAAGTATAAGAAAGGGAAGAATGGGTTGTCATGAAGTCAGCAGGCAGTCCTGAGAAAAAAGAAAACAATCTGTTTCTGCTTTTTGATGTTCTACCAGAAATTTCCTTGGCTGAACCTTTGTTAGTCAAGCACAGTAGGGCTCCTGGCTTTCTTTGGTCGCACCAGATTTTCTATTCCTCTTGGAAGACTTTTAATTCTGGATCTCAAGTCTGTGCTCCTTCAGCATACTTGCTTCGGCATCATTTGTTCAGCCTAATTGTTGGAGATGAAAGGTGGTTGACAGCAGTCATTTAGCTGTAGTCAAAGCCTGTAAAAAAAGAGTATAAATATTTAACTGCTAGTCTAATAAGTAAAGCACATATTATAGTGGTTACTGTATATTTAAAATACAAAACCAACATAGTATCAGAGATAAAAAATGGTAAGGAGAGAGCTGAGTTTCATTCACAACTTTTCATACAAAATTATTGGGTGTAAGACTTGTATATGCTTTTGTGCTCAGCTGGGCACTCATTTTTCAGGCTGCCTCTTTGACGGACGGATGGCCACACAGAAGATGTGCAAAGCAGTGTCAGAGTGTGTGCAATAATTTTTAAATGACGTGGTGTCACAGGGAATCATCTCTAATAACAAAGGCTCCGTGCAGGGTGATGACAGTCTGAAGGGGATACTGTGATACTGAGCCTGTCATGAGCAGCACAGCTTCAGGTTTCTTCCTATCCTTTTTTCCTGACAGTCACTTAACTGAAAGCACCACCTGATGAAAACTGGCAGCAGTGTCCTAGGGAGAGCAGAATGATGACATAAATTCAATAACCAGAGATCTTCTCACAGAGATCAGATGAAAGCCTGAAAGAGTTTCACACACACTGTTGTTTGGGTCAAGATTAGTCATTAGGCTTTCTTTTTGGACTTTGAGAAGCATATCCTTGCTGTTCTTCCAGCACAGTCAGTCAAAAGAAAAGAACTACCTTTTAGCTGTGGTAAGCCTTTTTAGCTGTGCCAGGTATGGCTCCCCTCTCTGTAACCTTCACCAAGATCTCTGAGAGCTCTGTTCCACCCCCATCAGTGGGGAACAGGAGTAGTAATTCCATACAAGTCAATAAATTAAGCCTGGAGCACAATGGTTGAGTCAGATGTGTACATTTTGTCACTGATATTGACTGCAGAAAACCTAAAGGTATTGAGTAATAATTTCCAGGATCCCTTGGCAGCAATCCCTTGAGCAGCTGCCAGCCAGCCCTGACTGCTCTCTGCAGGGCATCCCCACTCCAAGGTGGAACTGAACTGCTTCTGCTCTGCCTGAGCACCTCAGGACCAAAGGGAAGCTCCAACATCAGCTTCAACATCTGGCTGTCTCCTACTGCTCCCCAGGCTCCAGAGGTGTCTTGGCCATGGGAGTTAATGCAAAGGCAGGGAGAGTGAGGTGTGAGGTGTGAGGTGTGAGGTGTGAGGTGTGAGGTGTGAGGTGTGAGGTGTGAGGTGTGAGGAGTGAGGTGTGAGGTGTGAGGTGAGAGGTGTGAGTGCCTCGGCCACCAGCACAAAGCCACCCTCACTCCTCCACTTCTGAGCTGCAGCCTCACCAGCCTGTTACTGAAAATGCCTTTCCAGAAGGTTTAGTTCCATGGCACAGCAATGCCCAGTGTGGCAGGATGCCACAGATGGAGCCCATGGGTGTGTGGCTGGACTGAATTCTCCAGGGAGGGATTAGGGCTGATGTGTTTGATGAGGAGATTTATTCATGCACGGGATGCAGTCAGTCTCCTCATCTTCCATCTATTTTCTTCTAATTACAGGGACATATGGTTGTGTTTCATAATTAATTTCCACAAATTAGAAGTATTCAGAGAAGGCTGCTTAGAATGAAACAGTCAGTGAGTTGTCTTTACATTAATTTATTTAAAAATATTTGTAAGTTTCTTGTTCCAGCTGCAACAAGAAGATTTGATACCTTCAAAACTCATTTTCGCTGGGGACCTCAGGGTCCCTGGTGAATCTACACAAAATTAAATTCCCAACACTGCTCCACTGCCAGAAAATAATTTTTACACAACTGGGGAGACAGAAACAGAAAAAGTGTTTCAATTCAGCCTTGTAATAGAAACTGCAGCAGGGAAAATTTAGATCAAAATGTTTTTGTCAAAAGAGGAGAAGAATCCACAGGAATGATAATAAGATCAATGCTTCCATTTTATTTTTAGAATTTCCCCTTTTTAAATGGCAAAGATGCTTTTCCTGCTAACATATTACCGAATCATAACAGCATCTGACTTTTTACTACAAAGAAGTACTGTATGCAGAGTTGTGACTACTTGGATTTAAAGAGGATCAGTGCATAGACCTTTCTTCCTAAGTATCAGAAATCCTGGCAAAGCTTAGACATGTCTTAGGCCATGAAGATTTGCTTTAGCTTCAGTTTGATTTTACTTCAATATATGCCATGAAGAGATACTAATGATTCAGTATTTGACACATAGAAATAAATCTGAAAATAATAAGAAGGAATTAAGAGGTCCTGACATTTCCCTGAACACCCAAAAAAATTCCTGGAAAATGAAGCAGTGGAATAATTCTCCAGGTAAGCAGTCTCCTGTTACCTTTCAAATTTAATTACAGCCTTGAATATACTACTGGAAAAACAAACAGCAGTGAAAAAAATCTGCCCTATCAATAAATATTTTCTATTTCTGACTTGCCTCAGGATTAGATAAGTTTCTCCCTTTTTTGATAGAGAGATTGAGTGAAAGACTTCTAGATACTTTGCTACTTTTCAGTGGCTCCCCACAAATCTCTTCAAACAGAATATTCCATTTTCATGGCTCAGAATTCAAATGTACTCTGAACTGACATAAATTAAATTGTCCTGCAGAAAAATAATAATAACAAAAGATCTGCTCCAGGTAACTAGCAAAACCATGTTTAATGACTGCAGAATACAAAGGAAATTCCAGATATTTGAAGATGTGGGGTTTTCCCCTCCCCACACAACCATTTGTCCAGTACTGTTAGCAGTTAAAGGAATTATTCAGGAGGAACACAAATACTCTAGGAAGTTATTTAAATAAATATGTAAGGCAGATTGCCTTATTTTATTCATTTATTTAGAGGAAAAACACAGTTAATTTTGTTTGGTATTTCTTGATGATTGTCCTTGTTAATAATTGCACTTAATATTCTCTGACTGTAGAATCATGGAAAGATTCAAGCTAGAAGGGACTGTTAGAGGTCCTCAGTCCAATCTCCCACTCAAAACAGGACTGACTTCAAAGCCCTTCAAATTTCATGCTTTATTAGCCTGGATATCAGCTCTGGACCAGCAACAGAAATCTGTGTGGTGCTGTAACATTTAGAGCAGAGCCACAGCGGCCAAAGATGCCACTTTGGGGCAGTCTCCTCCATTACAATGTGAAGGTAGCCTGAATAAATAAACCCAAGCTATGTAGGAGTTTTGCACTTCCCTGGCCCCAAGGCTTTCTCCAGCTGCACCCCCAGGTGATGCTGCCCACGGGTGCAGTGTGAGCCTGCTGCAGGCTCTGCAGACCCACCCCAGACTGCTGGGTGCCCATGGAGCACATGAAGGGCACAGAGGGTGCACAGCAGCCCAAGCCACTCCAGCTGCCCTGCTCAAGGCTGAGTGAGCCCAGCACACAGCCAAGATAAAGCAGCAGCAATGTGTGTGTGTGCCTGCTCCCAGACCTGTTTTGCACCCCTGCACAGGATCACAGCAATGGAACAAGCACCAGGGCTCCTCAAGGCAGAACTCTGTCCCTCTCTGACTGCATGAGTTAGATCCAGACCTGTGAAATCCAAATTATTATTTTTAATACTGTGGTGAAGTGGTGCAGGCAGTACCACACAGAGGCGAGACTAACAGTGCTCCATCTCCAGTGGGGATTTATTATGGCTGTTTTGACAGTCTTTGAGCCCAGCAGCAAAACCAGCTGCACTCCCCCAGCACACAGAAACACATTTTCACAAGCAGTGAATACCTTGTGCACCAAGCACTCCCTGCACTTGCAGCAGAAAGGGATTATTCAGAAAACAGCATAACAGAAATTTAATTCTGCTGTTTGAAGGATTTGCAAAGATCATTTGCCCAAGGAGAAAAATACCATCAGGCAGTAAAAGCACGAGCAACTGGGTGTGATGGCTATGCACATCCCTGCCCTTGCTCCAGCAGATGTGACTTGGAAACCTCCCACCTTCTCCTCCTGCAGCAGCTCTCTCCTGACTGCCAACAGCACCCCCCAGGTAAGCAAACACAGAGGAAATAATGACAAGATGGAAAAGTAAATGAGGGAGAGAGGATCCCACGTTATGTAACGCTGCATTTAAAGGATTAATTGGGACAGCCTGATAAGGATGAATTGAATGTGTGAGAGCTACAGTTTTTTTAATTGAGCAGCTTTTCTCCAGGGAAGAGAGCTAAGTTTAAACCATCTGTCCAATTTCAGTGTCATTTGTCAAGGAAATGATTAAATATTTTAAGATTAAATCAAAATCTGGGAATCAAGGCAGGAGCCTAGAAATAAAAACATAAATGGTTTTGGGGTTTGTTTTACATGCAGCAATATGAAGTTCAAAGCTGAACTTTAAAATTTAATTTTAAATACCATTTCTCCCTCCTGCATGCACATACACACATGCACATATGCTCATCCACAGCCAAGTGAAACACTGAGACACGAGGCACTTTACAGCATCTGAGTGAGCCAAAGGCCAGTGTGCAGCAAGGGACCAGGAAAAAAAACTGTGAGAAAGGCTGGGACAGCATCTGCCACACAGGGAGAGCCCAAAAGAAGGATCCTCTCATGGGTGCCTCCGGGGAAGAGTGAACATGGTAGCACTGACCCCGTAAAGTCATTTTCCAGGAGGCTAAGAGCATTTCTAAAGTCAAAGGATCTGAACTACAGCTGCTAACCACAAGGCAACTGAAGAAATAAGGGATTTCAGAGGATGGCTCATGCAAAGCAACTCCTTCACCACCCCACCTGTTCTGCCTGCCCCATGGTGTCCACCCACCCCCCATGTCCAGCTGCCAGGTGTTGACCAAGGTGAGAGAGAGGTGTGGGCACAAAACAGAGCTACTGTGCCTGCGAGTCCCTGAGCATCTCCTGGGGTAACCAGGTGCCCAGAGCTCGTGTTTCCTTTTCTGTTCAGGGCATACTAGAAAGATTTTCCCTTTCCCATCTCATAGCTGAAAAGAATCCAGCAGTCAGGACTGGAAATAGGGCCTGCTGATAGGATTACCTGCTTGGAGTGGAGAAAGGCTTGTCTGGAAAGTCACTTAGCTCTCCTGACAAACACAGCACATTTCACTTAACCACAGCAGTCATGCTGTGCCCATTGCTGAATGATGCTGGTGAGAGCTTGGTCATGATCCAATTTTAGATTAAGCCCTAAATTTCAGATGCTTACATTTTCACTGAGTGCATAAACCCCCATCATAGCCCATGGTGTTCTAGGGATCATTTTAGGTCTCTGACCAGTCAAGGAGCCATTTGAGGGCTCTCAGGGTGCCTGCAGAGGGCTGATGGGCATGCCACAATGTCTGCACATGTGTTCTGCTAGAGACACCCAGACCACTGGGGTGATGAAAGGCACTTGTGTTTAGGACACTGCATCTTCTTCATGATGGCACAGACTCCCCTGCTGCACCTCTGAGCCCTGGAGCAGGGCTCAGCAGCACTGCCCCCACTGTCCCAGGACACCAGCCCGTGGTGTCACCTTGTCCATGGCTGTTGGAGTCAGTGAGTCAGGGGTTTGCTGCATCAAAATAATACTCCAGTCGTTTCGACTTGGCAATTTAACCCTATCAATATAACAACTGAAACTAATTTTAGAGTGAATTCAATACTCATAATCCAGAAATAATCATCTAATTCATCATTAAATCAAAGCTTGTCAGCTGTTTGCAGACTCTAAAGTAATAACACAGTGTTTCAAAAATTAATAATTATTTTATACATGTCTATTATTTAAAGTATTGTTGATTGTTGTATTGTGTTTTACCTGCAAAAAGTTGTAAACTTTAGGTTTTGCTGGCTTTTTTAAAAAGTGGGGAAATTAGCAGTAGTGTAGATTTTTTGTTAGATAATAGTCTAAAAAAATATGATGTTTAATTATATATTATGCTTATGCTTTTACTTTGTTTGCTTTTAGTAGTACGGATTTGTCAGTTAGGCAGCTTAAACTAAATGCTTAAGTAACTTTAGTTAATGTATTAAGTTTAAATACCATATGTCTGTCCAACACAACCCCAGAAAAACTCTTTTTCACTTGTTTAGCTGTCCTTGTAGTTATATTGTTAATGTAAATCTGGATGTGCTTTGCCATGACAGCCATTTGTTATTAAATGAAGCAGGTGAAGTTTTGCTCTAATAACCAAGTAAAGGGAGCAGAGCTGGCCAAGGCCTCCTGAAACAGTCAAGGGCAAGGCTGGTTGGCCTCTGTGTTTGCCACCAAAAAGATTTTAACTCCACAGCTGGCTGCAGCCCAGTAGGTGTTGAGCAGTGGGAACACATGCCATACCAGACCTTTATAAAAAGGATGACCTTCTCTGCTACCAGAGGACCATCCAAAAGCAAACCAAACCTGTGAAACCAAGGTGAGCATCATTAGTATTTTCCTCTAAAATCTGATGGCTTTTAGCCCAAACTCATAATGGCCTGAGAATTCTTGCCCCTGGCAATGCTGAAGGAGAGGGATTAATCTCAGCTTTATCCAGCATTTGTCTAGTCTGTCACTGAGAGCTCTTTTTAATGCCAGTGAAGTGAAACAGGCACTTTCATCTCAGCAGGTGTCTCAGACACCATATTAGATGTTAGATATAAAATTTCACTAACTCTGGGCCAAGAAAAAGTCATATCCTAGCTGAGCACTGCTACAAAATGATAATAGATTTTTTGAGGTGTTATTTAATCAGGTTTTAAGACATAAATGTTATTTTTGTAGGGCAGCCAGCTCCTTAACCTCATTTACAGATTTTTTTAATTTCTGGTTTTATCTTCCCTCAACAACTGGTGCATTTCCTAATGTCCAGCTAATCACATTCATCAGCTTCCCTTTCACCCTTATTAAATTTTGATTTGTTTACACAGCTTTTCACATCTCATCTTAACCAGAACTACTTTGTAACCAAAATAATTTTACCAACGAGCAAAATACCATTTTTTATCAAGTACTCAAATAATCTTTTCACGTTATTAATTTTTCTTCTTTGAAAAGTAGCCACTTTTACCCAGATTATGCAACCACTTGTGGAACTTACCTCCTGCTTGCACAAAATGTGTCTAACTGGAGCATGATCTCTTGCACCCAGGAAAAGAAACTTCACTATCTGTCCAGTGGTTTCTATACCCTTGAAACAACTCAGTTATTGCCCTTCTCCATGGCACAAATCACAGGCTGACCTTCCAGTATGGAAGGAGGAATTTTAACTTATAAAACTTTACTGTGAAATTTTATGATGCATTGTAATTTTTGGACTGCCAGGGCTATTTTATTATGAGCAGCAGAAGTTCTTGAGCTTCGTGACTGGAATGGTGAGGCATTAGAGCAACCAAATTCTTAGCATATCCATTAGCATTTATTTCTTGGTGAAGAAAAGACATTTGCAAATATAGGAATTTTAAATGTGAGAATATCTAATATTTTTTGTTCCTTATGAAAAAATAGATACTGTTTTGTATGCAGGAAAAATTCCTTTCTGATAAAGAAGTTCTTTAACCACTGAATTTTTTCCCCTTTTGACAATATTATTTATTTCCAACCCGACTTTCAATTTGATGAAGGAAACTAAAGCTGCATTTCTTCCTGGTAAACTTAAAAGAAATGAGAAATGTTCAGATGAAAACAATCTTCATCGAATTATAAATCATATTTTCTTCTGCCATTGCAAAATGTGTTGAAAAATACATCTAAAATAGCCCAGGTACAACTAGTCTGTGTGTCTATTTAAAAACAAGTTTGTTGGATATTTATTCCTCTTTGTTAAATTGTACTTTCTACACAAAACCACAGCTTGTGCAGACTAAGATTAAATTTCTTGCTAGAGCTACTTCAGAGGAAAACTATAGAAAAAGGAAGATATGCCTGAACCAGATTCTACAGTCCCTTTTTATTTTCTGGTAATTTCTATCTTATCTTTAGAGGACTTTGCTGTTGAAAGACAACAAAATGAGAGGAACTCTGTGGCTGTGGGCTGATGCCTCTGAACTGTTGACCAAAGTGAAAACACCAGCCCTGCTGTTATCAGTGAGCACCAAAAAGATGTCTGCAAGATTTTTGTCAGGCAAGGGACTGGACCACATCCTCGGGGTTGCTCTAGGGGGAACAGGCATCCCCTCCCAGTGCTTCCCAACAACCTTCAGTTTTGTACCAGCTGTGGTTAAACAATTATAGCCCATTCCAGGCTACTGATGTGGAACTAGAGGAAGAAAGGGTAGGAACGCTGTAGGAACTCTGGGGTCAGCCTCTTCTCACAAGTAGCAAGAGATAATACCAGAGGAAATGGCCTCAAGCTGCACCAGAGGAGGCTTAGATTGGAATTAGGAAAAAAATTCATAACTGGAAAGGCTGTCAAGCATTGGAACAGGCTGCCCAGGGATGTGGAGTCACCATACCTGGAGGTATTTAAAGATCTAGCACTTAGGGATATGGTTTAGTAATGGAATTGACAGTGCTGGGCTAATGTCTGGACTTAAAGATCTGATTTCTTTTTCAGCCTAAATGATTCTGTGATTTTCTGATTCCATGTTTTTATGAAAATAAAAGAGAACTGAGAGTCCAAGACCCACATCACAGAACCACCTTGCCAACCTCTAAAAAGATGTTTTACATAGTTGGCTCAATTCATTGTTTTAATTCAATTTTCCAGCTCCAGCTGAAACAGCTTCAGGACATGGCTGGTGGAAAACTTCTCAACCCCGCCAGACCACCCTGGGACATTTTGCTGGGCAGCCACACAAAGAAAAGGAGGCTGTGGTTGGGGTTTGACAATACACCCTGCATTGGCTGCTGCATGAGATGCTGCCAAGAAAAACCCAAGGCCCCTTCATGTCTCCATAATAGAAGAGACACTGCTGGTCAGCAGAAATGAGACTGGAAGCACTGGCTCAGGGCCCCAGCACAAGAGCCCTGCTCCATGAGCTGAGTCCTGGGACACAGGGGTTTGATTGAAATAGCCTTCTTGGATGGTAATGGGGAGGAATAACATCTCCTAGCAGCAGAACCAGGGAGCAGCTTGCCTGGGCTCTGCTGCAGCAGATGCAGACCACATACTGAGGGACCTTCTGTGCAGCCACAGGCTGCAAGCATCTCCAAGAAAGGGACTGTCCATGAGGCTCTGGGTGCAGCTTTCTGCTGAACTCTGCCTCCTCTGTCAATCAAAAGTCAATGTGTGTCCTACAACATCCTCTCACTGCTTGCAAGTTATACAAGACCACAGATGAATCAGTTCTGGCATGGAAGGATTGCAGACAGCACAGACCCCCTGAACAAAGCTGGTGCACTGTCTGCTGTGACCTGCTAAAGCACATCCCCATCTCTTCAGGCAAGAGGGGATTCATGACTACAAAGTCTGTGGTGTTGCTGATATTACTGTCCACTACCATATACATCTGTGTCAGGAAGCCAGAACTCCTCAGATCTTACCCTTCCATAGTGCAAAGGTGGGTGTGCAGCTTGTGCCCCTCACTGAGAACTCCAGGCTGAATAGCTGCAGTGAACTCAGGCTGAGGAGCTCTCAAGGGCTGCTGCAGGAGAGCCTGTGCAGACAGGACACCTCACTGTGCTCTGCAAGCTCAGCCCTCCCTGGAGCAGCCCACCAAAGCAGGAACCTCCCCCAGCTGGCACATGCCTCTGCATCACTCAACTAGACCAGCTTTGTCTGAGTATACCGTGCTCTATCCCGTTCTGTAAACCCCCCATTCACTTCAGCAGCTTTCAGGTAGGACACGTTTTCTTCCAGCTTTTTAAATCCTGACTGATATTCACGAAAAGTTGTGCTAACCCGAGAAGCAGCAGGGGAAGGGATATGGAGGAGGAAAATTAATGCTAGTACAGAGATATTCTGCACGACTTCAAGACAAAAAAATAGCCAGGGAGACTTTTAAAGAGGCATAGCTAATCCAGTGGTCCTGCAATAAAAGCAGAAAATAAGCAAAAAATTAGCATGAATCAAGGAAGTTGTATAGTCTGGGAATTAGCAACTGTGGCTGAATCTCTACACTGAGAGAAATTCTTCTGGAGAAACTGAGACTGAAAAAGTACTGTAACCTCATTTCAGTGCTCCAGAAAGCCAATGTCAGAGTCAGGATTTAATTGGCCCAGGCCCAGTACAGTGCCTTTTGCATACTGCCTGCTATGTCTGAAAGGTGACCCCTCCATCCTCATACTCCTACCCAAAACAGAGAGGGATAACACTGTCTTCACTGAGATCAGAAAATATATTATCATTCACCTGGGCTCAATTCCAGCCCTAACACCTGCCTTGATGGCAATAGAGCCTCATTTGAGCTGCTCATCATATCAATTTCTGTGCCTGAGCTGAATATCTCATGGGAGGAGGACCTGACCTGGTGTCTGCTGCCTCCCTCAAAAAATTAACACCGCCACTATGGGGAGCATTTGATAGGAAGGATGTCTTCCCTCTCCAGGAGAGAAGTGTTATGACTGAGGTGCTTTGATAACAGCACAAAATGCACCCACAGTTGTACCACAACAGTGACAATCTGATGTCTTACAAAGACCTCCAAAAAAATGGTTTTCAAAGGGATCTGAAAATGATCCCTACTTCCCATCAAATTTGGGAGGAACATTGCTGTTGAGAACAGCCTTTAGCAATACTACTTTAAATGAAAGAGCAAATGACAAATGAAAAAATATTCAGCATTTAATGCTCTCTTTTATATACTTTTCTTTTTTGAGTAAAGTTTTGTGTGATGGGTGTAAAACTAGATCTAGCTTGTGCCTCCCATGCATCAGACAGGCTAACTGTAAGATTCTGAGACACTTGAAAGTCAGAAATGTAGGTGATGTTGATAACATCTTCAAATAGTGCAATAATAGTGTTCAGTGACTCAAGGTCTTTCATTTTTGGAACTGCCCCATATAAGCGTGACATTCATTAGTTCAAACCAGTATCGTGCTACAGCAGTTTGAAGAAAAAAAAAAAAAAGTCACTAGGAAGAGTATTAAAAATTTCATGAAGGAGTCTTTCCCTCGGGCATTTCTTTCAAGGTCAGAAAGCCTCACTCTTGTTATTTCTGCAGACATGAAAACATTCAGAGAGATGGTGTGATGTGAAGACCCACACCTAATCCTGACCTTTAATTCCAAAAAACCTTCATCTTCACAGTTTTTTCAAATGTGACTTTCTTTGATCTCCACGAAATTAAGAAAAATATGTGGCCTGTTCCCTGGCATGCCTGCTGTAGGATGCCCACATAGAAAACTTCTCAGGGACCAGCAGAGCCTCATGAACAAAAACTGCTCCAAACCCTCCTTCACCCAAGTCAGAAGGAAACACTTATGACAGTTAAAGCTGTGATAAGGGCTGCATCTCTCAATCTCTCAGTTTTTCACTTTCCTTGTAACAAAGCAAAGTTCACTTGGTTAGTGGTGAGGGACTGTGTCCCTCCAGAGGCTCCCAGGCAGGGGCAGGTCCCAGGGAACACACACTGCCTGCTCTACTCTCATCCAAAATCCCAACCCCAAACCCCGGCTCTCCCCATCATCCAGCCCTTGGAACCCTCCAACAGTGTTTACAGCATCTGATCCCAGGGATCATTGGCAACATCAAGAGGAGAAACACATTCATTTGGGTTCCTCTGTCAGATAAAGCATGGCTATTCCCAATGTCACTTTCAAACATCAAGACTTTCAAAATTGGGTGCGAATACAATTTATGGAGCTGTGCATGCAGGGATTCTATCAGCATTAAAAACACAGCTTTGTCAGTATTATATGACTTTTTCTTCCACTCATCTCCAGCCCTTTTTCTTTTTCTTTCAGAAGAAAAGTGCATTTCTTATAATTCAGATGTGTTTTTTAAAAAGTTCAGTTTTCTGATGACTAAATTTATCAAAACCGCACAGTAACAAGGAAAAAGGTTTTGAAAGCAGCAGTGTAATTTAGGTACCTAAATCCTCTTCTATAATAATGGTGAAGATTGTTCTGCCAATTCATCAAATTCAGCTTCAAGGCTTCTACAGGAACACAGGAGTTCTGGGAGCAAAATCACCCCATCAGTTTGGTACAAATTCACCTCTAAAGTTTTAAGTTCCTTAAATTTTTTTTGAGAATTTTATATTTGTATTTATTAGACTGGAGTTGAAACCCTAAATTCAGACAGGAGTGGTATCTCTCAAAGCCAGCTCAAAAGCTTGCAGCTGATGCAGCCCATGCCATGTCCTCTGAGCAATTTGGGAGCACGGGCAGCTGGCAATGCCAAGTGCTCTCTCCCCTCTGCTGTCCCCACTTCTCATGTTTGCAGTTTGATGTCCCCTCTGGCTGTGCAGACACAAGTTTTCACAGGCCTATGATGGAGTCAGGATCACGGAAGCAGTCTGGGCTTTCCAAAAGACAAAGGCAAAGGATCTCCAAGAAGAAAAATAAATATCCATTTTTTTCAGGCTCCTTACAGTATAGCCCTACAAGTAAGAGCAGCAAGAAGAGAAAGAAAAGTGACAGGACTCTTCTCTGGGGGGGAAAAAACAATTAAAAAGAATTGTAGATGGCAATCCAACCTGACCTTACTGAAAATCAGGGGGATCTGATCTTAGGTTCCCCCCTCCCTCAGGTGCACACCTTGATGTCACCTGCTGATGCTTGTGCCCAGAGCTCCAGCCCCAGCTCCACAGCAGGGCCAGCTCTCTCTGCACACCACCCCAGCACAGACAGTCCATGCTCAGCCAGCATTCGGCTCACACTGTCACTGGCATTTTGACTTATCTCAATCAGGAAAGGAAAATACTCTAAAACAAAGCCCCAAACCAGTGGAGTTTTGCTGCTGTGCCATAGCAGGATTCCCTCATGGCTTAACAACATGTAAGATGTGCAAGGAAGTGATTAAGTCATCATCCCTGGAGGTATTTTAAAAATACATAGATGTGGCACTTGGAGATGTTTTAGTGGTGGACTTGGCAGTGTTGGGTTAATGGTTGGATGCAGTATCCTAGAGGTCTTTTCCAATTTAAATAACACTATGATTCTAAATTCAAAGCCTGTGGAATTTCATAACCACACCCTTGAGGCAGGAGTATCCCATAGGGCTGAGCTCTCAGTGCAGTCTTGCCCCTGTGGGAGCACATCAGAGCAGCTCTTCCACACTGCCCCTGCTGGGACATTGCAACTCTGAGACCATTGACCACTGCCCCTCTGTAAAATTTGGCTGAAACTGGCTTTTTTGTGCATGTGCAGGGCTTCTTCTTTCCAAGGAAAATGACAGATGCTCTGGCACAAACTGCAACTCTCAGCTTCATTTCCATAGGAGATCAGCCTAAAATCTTGTGTACAGCAGTCCAGCCAAGCACAGAAATGTGATAAACAGCCACAGTTGCTGCAGTGGACAGCTGGGCAGGCAGGATCAGCCCAAGCAGCTCCCCCCATCTTCTCATAAAGTACATCCAGGAGGGCCCTGATGCTTCTGAGACCTGGGCCAGACCACAGTGCTGCATCCAGGTGCAGCAATCCTCAAGGACCATGACCAAAAGAAGCCTCTGCTGAAGTGGCATCAGTGGCCACAACTGAGTCAGCTGGCAGATGTGGACACGTGCCCAAGGAGCTGCACACAAGCCATGGGGACCCAGGGAAGCTCAGAGCCCATGGGGGCTCAGACAGGTCCCCAGCCACGCTGCACACAAGGAGTGCACACACTCATGGGTGGCAGATGAAAAGCAGCCAGACAGAACACAATGCCATGCCCTAGGATAGCTTGGCACTGCTCAGACACAGCCTCAGCTTCACTGTTTTGCAATCCAGCAAATCCATTTTCTCTGCAGCTAATGCTCATTTTATCACCCTCTAATTTTATGAAAGCTTCCTAACACAGACAGCTCCTGCACTGTGTATACAGAAGGCTTCAGTGCTGACCTTTAAAGCTAATGGCTCTGTCTGCATTTGAGATATTTGAACTTGTACACTTAAAGCCAGATCTTGGGCTGACAAGCACTGTGAGCAATACTGGTGGCACTCCCAGCAGCATTCCAGTCATAGCTGTGCAGGGAGTCTGTGTGGGGATGGAGCAAGGGAGCTGGCCTGCCCTGGGATCAGGATGCTTCTAACAGTTCAGGAAAGGAAAGATGCTGCTGCTAGCTTTTTTTTTCTTCAACTACAATGGCAAAATCTGAAAAGCAAAAGGACCAAAGGATCTAGACTGGCTCACTGTTTAGCACCAGTTTTATTTTCTTCCTCATAACACCCAGGCAAGATGTTGAAGTAAACTGTTCAAGCAGTGCTTTCTGTAAAGTTCATGGTTCAGTGATGCAAACTCTTCTTGGTATAAAGTACCACAGCACTGGGGTTGCTGCTCTGACACCATCAGCCTCCTCTCAGTCCATCACATGTCCTGACCCCCTGTGTCTCATACCCCAGTAGTGACTACAAGCCCTGTGTGCACCCACTGTCAAACACAAGAAACTGATGCTCCAGGGAACTTTCAACATAGAAAGAACACAAAAGAGAGGAAAAGAACATTAAATTACTGTCTGATCCATAGCCAGCCTGGCTTCTGAGAACAGTGCCCACCATGAAGCTATGATTAGGAGTTAAGTTTATCTGCTCATGCACCTTGCAGAATAGCACATTCTTGCAAAAGCCAATGTAATTGATTGCATCATACTTTTATATCATCTTACTAGTAAAATATATGAGTGCTCATATCCTCTGCTGGGCCAGCATAACCTTGGGCATTAGGTTACTACACAGCTGAAGGCAAATGGGGACTTTCATTACCTGAAAGGAGACTAATGTTTATTTTAAGTCCCAAAATGCAAGCAGATTTTTGGCATTACAATTGTGTTTTTCGTCAAACCTTCATGCAGATGGAAATCTTCATATAGTATAGGGCTGTGTTAGAGATCCACACAGAAGATAAAGCACTTTAAATCTGCACAGAAAGACTTAGAAGCAACAGAGACCTGGTCAAAGGAAAAGAGAACAAACAAAATAGCCATTTCCCCTCACATCTGACTACACCACCTGGATCCCAAAAGCAATTTTCAAGTAATTTCATGGAAACATTAATTGTCTCCAGTAAAGTATTTGCAGACAGTGAAACCCACAATGGCTAATAGGCACTTGTCCATGATCTGCATCTAAGGAGTTGCCTATTATTAGTTAATGAGCAGACAGCAATTCAGAGTTCTAATTTTAGCACCAACACATGCCAGGAACTGGAAACAAAAAGAAGCAAAGAGAAACGGGCCAGGGCTGAATAAAAAAAGGATGTTCTGCTGCCTTTCCATCAGTTGTTGAAACCAGCAGACCTGCCACATCTCTGACACCAGTTTAATCTCCAGACAG
Source organism: Luscinia megarhynchos (assembly GCA_034336665.1). Classification (NCBI taxonomy): domain Eukaryota; kingdom Metazoa; phylum Chordata; class Aves; order Passeriformes; family Muscicapidae; genus Luscinia; species Luscinia megarhynchos. The sequence goes on from CM067565.1 coordinate 15,349,710, forward strand.
CAGCAGTCACAGCTCTGTTCTGCATGGAGCACAAACACAGACATGGCAGTGACCCAGAGATCAGCCAGTCTGCACCTCTCTCCCTCCTCAAGGCAAGCTCAGCTCTCCTCTAGCAGGTCCTGATCCACCTCTGAAGCTGTGCAAAAGCAATGCTGCTGCTACTAGGGGCTCCCAAGGCTTGGGGCCATGCCTTCGAATAGTTCTTCCTCTTCTAAACTAGGACATCCTTCAAGAGCAAAAGACTCCACTGCCAGCCTGCAAAGACCCAAGATCACCATCCCAGTGAGATGCACCCCTGAGAAGAATCAGTGGAGTGATGTTGGTGCTGCAAGGGCTCCACACCCAGCAGGGAGCAATGATCCAGCAGTGCCAGTCCTGGTCAAGCCCCTTCAAACAGGTAAGAGGAGTCTGAAGCACTGAATCACAACAGCACAGCTTTGGCTCTTCAGAGTTTGGCAGATTTACCCATCTTTGGCTTCCCTGCTCCTCATCAAACATGGCCAGCCCTTAACTGGGCATCCAGAGCAAACAAAAGCTGAACATGGCACTGTGACATTGCCACTTTTCACTTAGCAGGCAGGCAATTATTCTCATGTTTAATTGTATCTGATGAGTGACACTTACAGGCCCCATGCTGTTTAAAATGTGACATATTTTATTTATCATAGCAGCTTCTACAGTTCTACAAATGGATGACACACAATCCATTATCATTTTGGAAGCATTATTATTCACACAATCATGTCCCAGAACCTTAGAATTTTTTAAAATTCCTCTTTTTTTCTACATTCCTTTTAAATTCAGAATGCAAATTCCCTATCTTGCCAATGAGATTTCCTCCTCCTCACCGACCCAAAATAAATTAGAGAACAAGCTGCTATCTCTAAAAGCTTTATAAATAAAACATACAGCACACACACACATAAAGGCTACAATTTGAGAGTACTTTTGTATCCTGGATGGATTTGGAGATGTCATTGCAAATGCACAGATGCTGCCAGTCACGGGAGCTTAACAAGTGCTATGAGGTTTGACATCCCATCAGACTGCAGCCCTTTGTGGCAGCTGAGGCCTCCCAGGGCAGAAAGCACCATGACAATTGCTTCTATCAAAGAGAGAAAATAATGGCACCCACACCAGCAAATATATCAAGGGACAGAACTAAAATTACTTTTTCCTGGCTCAACTAAATAAAAAATTATGACAGTTCAAAAGAATGTTAAAAGTTTTCTGGAAATGGCTAAATCCCACTATTCCAAGCTGTCAGCGGAAACATTTGCTTTTTTCTTTACCTCAAAAAGGAAGTATTTTTCAAAAGAAAAATGTTTAAAAACTGACTCAATTTGAGTTTTGATTTTTCTACTTTTTTTCCCAACCAAATCATACAAAACATGAAGAGACAACAAGAAAAGAAAGTAGTTCCAGAGGTAAGAAATGCTGTTTGCTGTAGGAGCTGGTGCTGGTTTTTAACTCAATTAACCCAGAGCTGCAGTTTTGGCACGGCCCATCTGTCGGTGATGCCCGCAGGGGATGGCTGCTGCCAGGGACAGAGCTGCTCTGCAGCCCCAACACCCACTCAGAGCTCTCCCTGCCTTCCAGCCCTCCAGCTCGGAGACTAAGCAGGCAGAAAAGGGGAAAAAAAAGGAAAAGGATAAGAAAAGAGAAAAACTGGAGCGGGAGAAAATTATTACATTCCAAACTGAACAGCTTGAAACTTTTTTAACCCATGTTTGGAAAAATTAGATGTTATCTATCAAAGCAGTCCTGCTCTGCCACCAGCACCCACTGTGGGCAAGGAGGGGTCACAAGGACTGGCCACAGGATCTCTGTGTGACACCAGCACAGAGCAGCTCTGTGAAGGGAGGTGGCCCTGCACGGAGCCTCAGGTGAGGGGTCTGGGACAGACCCTTGCAAAAACCTCCATCGGTCCATCTATCTTACTAAATAAGTCTCCAAATAATCACCTTCCTTTCTTCAGGGCTCCCAGGGGATCAAACAGGTGCATCCAACAGCCAAAATGGGTTCTGCAGACAAGTGCCTGTCACAAACGCTGTTTTCCTGAGCCAGATCACAATTCTGGTTAGCTTCAAGTGCCACAGTGGCCACTAAAAAGCTGAGACAAAAAGGGTCATGCTGGAAGTTTTAAAAGATCAGATGCATTTTAAACATATTTGAGGTCTGGCTCACTGGCTCTGCTCCTACAGAAAGCTCTCTGTTAGACTTCCACCTGAGCAGATAACACAGCTCTAATGCATTAACTCCACTCTCAGCGTGGGGCACACACAGAAGCCTTGCACGTCTCTGCCCACCCAAGGTGATGGATGCCTGACCCCACAGCCGAGCTGGGACGGGCTGGGACACTGCTTGGGAAGCCCCAGCCCCGACTGACCACCTGCAAAGGGAAGCCTCTACCATCACTGGCATTTCCCATTGTCCTGGTTTGAAAGACAGGTGTCTGCTAAGGCAGGAGCCTCTCTTTGAAATGGAGAACGTAAACCCCCTCCCTCCAAATCATTATCATTTTGAAATTAAGGGGCTCTCAGGCAAAGATATGGGAATAGGAATAACAGTTCTTCACTAGGAAAATTTTTAAAAAAATAGAAATACAGTATTACAAAGGAAAAACCCAGAGCACTGACAAAGTCAGAATACAACCTGACACCTTGTCAGTCAGGGTGTTGGTAGCAGTCCAAATAAATGGTGGCTGCAGTCCTCTTGGAGTAACACGTGGTTCAGTTGAAGCAGTGCTCCTGTAGGAGAGTGGAATTTCCCTCTGAAGGTCCAGTGATGATGTAGAAGGGTCTGGCCTTCCTCTGGAATCCAGTGGAAAGAAGGCTTCTTTGGTGTTCCAAATCTCAGTTTTTATCTAGGTAGGAAAGGCTTGGCTCCTCCCCCTGGGCAGAGCATCTCCCAGTGGGATGATGTGATTTTATCAGTCATACAGTGGCACTCAGTGGCCCATTAACAGAAGATATCTCCCTGGAGGAAGGATAGGTTGTGGAAAAGATAAAATGACTGCCTCACCTGGTTTAAAAAATGGCCCATTAGCAGAGAATATCTCCCATGGAGATAAGGAATCACTGCCCCACCTGGTTTCAACAGATGGTATAGAACACATACTTTTGGTCACATCCTGTATTGCAACCTAAGACACTCATGAAGTAGGATACACACAAACTTTGTGCCATCTTTTCCTGCCCTGCAATGGGGAATTTCATCACCCGTGTTGGTTTCTATGTTTTTGGAAACACTGAGCTCCTGGCCTCAGTAAAGGCTCACAGTAAACAGACCTAACAAACAGTTTCTTCACTGCTGTTAGATTAACCTCACTAACCTCCATTTTCTCTGCATTTCCCCTGCTCTTGGATGAGGAAGAAGAGTAAAGGACACCAAGCTGACCTTCAGCATCCCCATGCAGAATCTCCACACCGTTCTCCCAGTACCTTTTTCTCAGCTCCTCTGCAAACCAGGCAGCCCCAGCCTGCTTTCACAAACCCCCTGTGGTGTCAGCCACAGGGGGTCATCACACCCCAGTGTGTTCATCACACACTCTGCTTTTTGGCCACCTTTTCCCACCTGTCACTGGGTCACACAGGCAAGGCTGTCACTGCAGCACTACAGCTTAAAGCCAGAGTCCAAGGGAAGGTGGCAACAGGCAAGGCACAAAGGAGAAAATCAAGCTGCCATCTTAACAGTGATTTCAGTGATTCATAGGAGTCATTTTAGTCAATTCACTGGTTAATGACTTAGCAGCACTGGCACAAGGTCAAATCACAAATGGGTAAGAGAATTTCTCCAAAGCAATCACTTATTTCTCTATTTCTAGCTCTCCATTTCAACTTGAAGAGCAGCACTAAAAAGGAGAGAGAAATCAGCTTTCCATCTAAAAAAGACTTGTGAGAAACCACAAGTGCCAAGCATGTTTCCTCTCCACCCTTGTCTCTTTTCATACCAAACCAGTTCCTTCATCTGCTTCAGCTGCCACTTCTGCAATGGTGAAAAATATTTGTAATACACATTGCTGAATGTTACAGAAACACTGAAGATCAACTGGAGACCAGTTAAACAGCTTTATCCCTAAGCAGCAACACATTGAAATGCAGGAGAGACAAGTGATAATCAGTAATGGGTCAATGCAATGAACTAGCTTCATTAAAATCTACCTGTAAAAATAAATCCTGCTGAAGTACAGCTGATGTTTCATCCTATTTGCATGTGATCTTCATGTAACTGATGGTAACAAGATGACAGATAAAGGCAATAGAAAAACATGGTATTAATTAAGCAAACTCCTTGGTTCTAAGTCCTAAGCATATCAAGATATCCACACCATAAGAGATCAGGAGAATTCAAAGTAAAAGCTTGTCAGCTCCTGTCCTTCCCTCCCAGAGATCAGTCCCTCTGGTCCTCTGACCATGCTGCCCCAGGGGGATCAATTTTCATCTTTAGGCATCCTTCTGCCTTCAACTATGGTTTATTAAAGGACATACTAGAGGAAGGCTGACATGGAATAAGACAGGAAGAAAGCATGGAGGAGCCCAGATATTCTTAGCTCTGACAGATCTGTGGGGACATCTCTAAGTGGGACTCTGAAACACAAAACAGCAAATGGTGATGGCAGCAGATAAGAGACTTCCCCTCATCACTGCTCTCTCCAGATTTGACTGTGGCACTTAGTGAGCATTTCAACCTCCTGAATGCTACTTCTATGTTCTCCCAGCTGTTTCCACCAAACCTGAATCCCTCAAGTATTTTGTATATGTCATGGTTTAACCACAGCCAGCAGCTCAGCCCCACCAGTGACATGGGGGAGAGAACTGAAACATGAACATGAGAAAACTTGAGCGTTGAGGTACAGGCAATTTAATAGCAAAAGCCACATGCACAAGCAAAGCAGAACAAGGAATTAATTCATCACTTCTCACAGGCAGGCAGGAGTTGAGCCATCTCCAGAAAATCAGGAGTCCATCACACGTAACACAGACTCCAAAGAACGAATGCTGTCACTCTGAACATCTCCCATTTTCTCCTCCTGCCCCCAGCCCTGAATGCTGGGCATGAGGCCATATGGGCTGGGAGATCCCTGGGGTCAGTCAGGGTCAGCTGTCCCAGCTGTGTCCCCTCCCAGCTCCTTGTGGTCCCCCAGCCACTCACTGATGGGGTGGGTGAGGAGCAGAAAGGAGCCTTAGCTCTGTGTGAGCCCTGCTCAGCAACAGCAAAAACATCCTGATGTTATGAACCTTGTTTCCCTACAAACCCAAAACACAGCCCAGTACAAGTTACTGTGCAGAAAATTGTGTTTTGCTGAGATTATGGCACTTGCTTTCAAAAACAGGCTGAAAATGTTTCCTTTTTCAGAACCATCTCAGCTGTTTACAACCACCCTAATTTCCTGATGTTCACTCTAACAGAGGTACCCTAGGATGGGCTGGGACCTGAAATTGCAGTACATTCTTAGTGAGGTGAGACAACACACTACACCTGAGAGTTTTTGACCATGGGTGGGGTTAGTTTCAATCCAGGGCAGAATTCACAGGCTCAGTCTTACACAACCTTTTCCAGTGTCCGAGAATATAGTTCCCTTTCATGCTGCCTTTTATTATTGTTAACTGAACAAGCTTGAGTGACTGGGACATACAACATGACAGGAAAATAAAGGCAGTTTGAGATGAGCAGTTTTCATTTGTACTACTCTATTGGATTACACTAAGACTGTTGACCTTATTAAGATTCAGGTTAACAACCCACTTCAGAAATATCTACATGTGCACCTGAGTGTTAAACCAAATGCTTGGAAGACATATTAAATCAAATAAAGATTGATAGCTTGTTGTTTCTATCCTACCAGTCATTCAAGCACTGCTTACTTCTGCATATATATGAAATAGAGAAAACTGACAAGGGTGTTTCTTATGGCTGCTCTCTCTTCAAAGCACACCTATCTTTACATAGGTACCTTTGTTGCACCTTTTTACTCTTTGCTTATCCAAATCTAGCACAATGAAATGTGGCAATATGTGTTGTGCATCATCTACTGCAAAACAAAAGCAAACCTGGGCTCAAATTCAGTCCTTTTTACTTGTAGAGGTTATTACCCTGAGATCAGCCCCACCACTTGCCCTGGGAATGAAGTCTGGAAGAAAGGACAGGACCTGAGAGGCAGAAGCTCTGAAATACACACCTTTCAAGGACAATCTGGATTTATGTTTGTTAGCACACTCAGTCACAGCCCACTTAGTGCACGTATGAGATCCCTCAGAAATCCCTTCCCACCATGCCCCCTTGGATGCAACTTCATGGAAGGAGCCCAAAGAAGTACCCCTCCACCTCCATTTGCCCCTGGTCAATCAGGAGCAATGAGGGGGAGTAGGATTTACCAAGACACACATGCATTTCACTGCATCAGTAGACAAAATTCTGCCTAAACCTCAGCTCAAAGCTTCCTCCTTAACCCAGACACATCCTGTGTGTAGGGACCACCATCACTCTGGTTCTCATTTTCAACATCCTCAGCAGAAGAAACAGACTCAGGACAATAAAAGTTGCCCATATTTCAGGTTGTCTTCCCAGACCTCCCATAGCTAATGATTTCATTTCCTGACTACAGGAGAAAGATGATATTCATTCCAGCTGAATCAGACACTGCAAAAATCATTTAAGTGATCCCACCAAGACATTTCTAGTTAAAATGTTCTTTCTTCAGCTGCTGTAAAAATTAACCCCACCCAAGCTGAGGTAGTCATGGACATCCCCACAACCTGGTGACTGCTGGCTTCAGACATACCACTTTGCCCTCGTTCACTCCATAATTTTTTTTGAATGCCATACTATGGCAGCCTCATTCTCCATCTAGCTTCTACCTGACAGACCCTTTTTTCCATCATGTCAAAATTATAACATATTTTGCTTCCCTTTTTTAAGCCCTTCTTTGCCTGTTCTGCTTCTCTCATACTGTCTTTTTGACACAGAGTTCTCAGTAAAATTTTTTAAACCTTAACTTTTTAAACTTTTTAAACATTAACTTCTCCTTACAAGTCTCCTGTGCCCAAAGCAGAGGGATTGTTCTGTGAGGGAGCTGGTGGCTGTGTTGATTCAATAGCATCACTCCTGCTTTGCACCCTCCTTTTGCTGCACCACCTTGCCCTATCTCATCTTAAAGCAGACATTAGGATCACAATACAATTCTTAGCAAGCCTCCTCCAGGCCCCAGCAACAATTAGTGTTCGCTCCAAGCCTCTGGGACACATGAGGCAATTAGATTCCATGCATACTCCTAAATTAAGCTAAATTATTCCATGTTTGCCATGGCTAAGAGCAAATACCTGAACAAGACCAGAAGGTAAGAAGCAGCAACTTGTTATGCAGCAGTCACTTGAGTCTGAGCCCTTGATCTTGGCCAAAAGAAGTCACAAACTCTTTCTTCCCTGCAGCACCTCATCAATGGGGTCCAGCAGCCCTTGAGGCAGCTGCAATTAAAAGTACTCTCCAGAGGAGCAGATTTCCTCTGACAAAATATTTCTGTGTTCCTCTATATTTCATTCTGATCCATGAATAAATGCAGTAGGCTTATCTCTGTTACTCTGTGTTTGCTTTAATAGCTAGCATGAAGCCTGTATTTATTACCCAAATCCTGTTTCTAAATCTCATTCCTAGATAAAGCAGTAATGACATAGCTGCTCTGCTCAGATTGCCCCACAGCTTTTCTGTCTTTCATAAGGAAAAACCAATGCCTCCACCCTGCCCCAATGGACCTGCTGCCATTCTGCCATTTGATGCTGCTGCCAGAAACATCCTGGAGTGTCCCAAGCTACCATCCTTCCTGGGAAACCAGCACAAAGATCACAGTGACATCCCAAAGCAGGTCCACACAGTGCATGTCTCCATTAACTCAAAGACTGGAAAAGACTGTGGTTATCTCCTCAAAAGTGGCAAAGCTGCACCTGGAATCTTGCTGAGAGACACTGGGGTAGCAGGGAGCAGTCTCCTAATAGGTATGGGAGGGTCTCACTAAGAGAGCTGCTCAGGTTTGCATATGCTCCAGGTGTTTTAAGTAGAGTAGAGGCTGATAATCACAACAGAATAAGCTCAAGACTGCTCTTCTGGGACTGCTTGGCACAGGGAGCAATGCTATCCTAGTGATGCTCCTGCACTTCCTTCCAAACCCCAGAACAGCAGTCCTGTCTATAAGCAAGAGAGATGTCTTGCTCAAGGAAAGATGTGGGAAAGTTGTTGAGATGGGGAAAGGAAGCTTAGAAAGAAAAAAAAAAAAAAAAAAACTTAAAAGGGAGAGCAGCCAGGGGGTTTTCAACAAGTATAAGCTCAAATGGCTTTTAAAGCAATTAAAAATTGTCCTCTCCTGGCTCTAGTGAGATCAGCAGAGATCAGTTCCCAGCTGCTCACCAGATTTCTTCATCTTCCTCAAAAAGCAGAGCAGTTTGAGGGAAGGTTAAATTCTGCTTCAGACAACAACCACCTGGTTGTGTCAGACCTGGGGACCTGGTCAACCTTGGCAGGAGCACACAGCTGATGGAGCACTGGCTGTCCCCAGCACCCAGCCACCCTCAGCCACGGGCTGCTGCAGCAGCTCTGATGGGTGAACACCTCACAGGGAGCTGTCCCAGCAGATCCAGCTCACTATCCTGGCTGGCCCAGGGATAGCATCTTACCAGGTCCCCAGCACTGCACTCAGCTGGTCAGTCACCTCCTGTGAATGTCACCCTCCACCATCCCCATCTCTTAGCCTCTCTGAAGCTGTCTGCTCTCTTCAATCCTCCAGCATAAGAGCCCATGTAATCAGTCCCTAAACCTGGTGTAGTTAAGTGATCTGCATCAGCTTTAAAAAGTAAAAAAAAATTGTTCTGTCTTGGTTCAGGGTTTCTTTAACCCTCCCCAACCCAGCTCATTTTGACCATCCAAAGCTCCTGGACAATCATATATGACATGAGATGGGACAGCTGGAAACCTCTGGAAGAAGATCAGGGATGCAAAAGGAGCCTAACAACAGCTGGAAGCCTGACAGGCTCCCACAGAGCTGAAGTCCCAGAGCCACAGTGGTCTCAGATGCAACACTCCAAAGCACTTGTGTTGTGTTGGAAGCTGTTAATTAAACACAGTTTATTTTGGCATTCAGTGATTTATACAGACTGGTTAAAGCAGTCATTTTGCAAGAGCTGTGCCATCCATGTAGCTGCCTTTAATTACAAGCAACACCAAATAAGCTCTTTTCCACTATCAGTTTTCTCATCAGTGCTAGTTTGGGCAACACTCTTTAATGAAATAAAACTTAATTTTGACAGAGAGCTTTTGTGGGTGTTTTTAGACCAAATACCTGGCTGCTTCTAGAAGCCCAGCTTGGTACCAATTAAAAATGGGGCAGTGTGACCTAGAGAATTCAAGAAAATGTCATCGCCTACTGTGAGCTCCTGGGCAGCAGCTCTGTTTGCTAAAATTAGAGGAGCAAGAATCTTTGGTTTTAAACATGCCAGATTATCATCCTCTAAGTAAATGCTCAAATGTTGCAACCTAATTCATACTACATCAGGAAAACCTAACAATTTTTGTGTAGATTGCTCTAACAAAACCTGGCATGTGCTGGATTTTTCAGGTAAGGTACTTCATTGAATAAGTGATGGAAAAATTTTTAAGACGCCAAAACCTAGGACTTGCAAGTTGAAAATTTTACTGAAATCAGGTCACACTCTATATGGACAGAAACTTGCAGTCTGCATTCTCACAGTAGCTGCTATCTGTTCTGTGCCAAGAACATAACAGGCATTGTCCAAGATAAGAAAAAAGGCAATTTCTGCCCTAAGAACAAGTAAAATCCAACAGTGTGAACTGTAGGTCTTTGGGGTGTTCTTCTTTGCACATTAGTATAGTCACTACAGTTCATTTAAAAATAAACAAGTATTTGAAATTGAGAGGAAATCAAAGTTTTGATGACTTGATGGTGATGCTGGGTTGACTGATGGATTTGATCTTAAAGGTCTTTTTCAACCTTAAGGATTCTGTGGTTTTGTAATCTCTTGGATAGTTTGGCATCAGCCCAGATTAAATCTTCAAACTAGGAGTCATTGTACAGCAAATCCCCGCAGGCTAGGAAGGCATCCAGCTTCTCCTCCAGGATCCAGTGATCCTGCAGGAGAGCTACCAGCTTCCTTCATCAGTGTGCCCACGGGCACTACACATCACATCTCATATGCAATACTCTTTAGATTTTAGTGGAGAACTAGTTCTTCTCTAGGATGATCTAGTAATCACATGTGAAGAACAGAACTGCCTCAGAATCTAGATTATGTAATTTATTTTCGCCATTACTTTTATTTCTGTTGAATCCAGACTTTTTGGTGAAGTGTACAAAAACCTGGAGTTCATTTATTCAAGCAGCATCCCCCCACTTTTGAGTCTTTCTCCCATACTGCAAAGTCTCCTGCAAAGGGCACCACTCCCTAGCACAGCTTTCCTCTCCATGGACAGCTACACAAAAAGGCCATTTATAGGTCGTCTTCTACCAAATGACTGATTGTTGTGCTGTAAGCAAAATTCAATTAGGAGAGCCTGCAAGATCAGCCTCTGTGCTTGTTAGCATCCAGCACAGGGCAGCTGGTTTGGCTGCCTATTGACTGAGCAATCGACAGACAATTGCTGCACCCAGCCACAGAAACATCCAAGGAGTGCAGTTCAGGAATGGGGGAGGTATCCAAATAAAATCAGCTCAAGGGGCTTGATCTACAAGACAATTATAAGTTTCCAAGTTTGCCAACTAAACTTCAGCATTACCCTTATAAGAAATCTTTCCTACATGACATTTTGCTTGCCTGCCTCTAACAATAAACTACTTAAACATTAACTTTGCTGCTCCCATAACTGTAAACTCTGCAAATCAGGATCTGGTTTCTATGATTGTATCTAAGAGCTCCTGAATCAAACCATCTACACTGAAATGTCATAGAAGCCTCAGAAGTACCCCTACAAGTCACCAAAAACCTCATGGAATTACGCACACCCCTGGTCCTGTGCTCCCCAGAGTATCAGTTCTCTCCCCAAAAGGTTCTCACTTTGCAAGAGAGGGTCCTAATAATCAAAGTCTCTTCCACAAGAGGATTTACTGGAGGTTTCTAAGAAAAAAGGTGAATGACCTGAAGGTATGTCCTTTGTTGTTTTCCCATTACTTGCATGCATTTAAACATTAAATTGGATTTTTAGATAGATTTGAGTTGGGTTATTTCCTACCAAGTACTTAGGACCTGTCACAACTCCTAAATGACTTATCACCATGTAAATCTCAGAAGAGCCTGGGAACAGACGTGACCCAGAAGGGAACTCCACGGTCAGTGAAACAGCAGAGTTCAGGACAAGACTGAAATATTTCCCCTCTAAGCCCCAACAAACTTTCCCCTGGCTGGACACACAGCCAGTTCAGTGACAGGGCATGTCCAGGCCTGATAAAGACAAGATACTCAGCACAGAGGTTTAACAGTCCTTACACTAACATCCCACCTATTCCACAGATGCTCTTCTCAGTCACCAACATCTGACACAGCTCAAATGCACAAGTGTGCTGTAAATCTTGGTGCCACACTGCCAGACAATTTCAAAACAAATAATAATTTAAATGGTCCCAAACCATTTTGTGACTGTTGTGAAAGAACTAATGGGTTACAGTGAGACGGGTAAAAACTTCCTGGAGTTTTCTCCAGGATCAGGGTTGCTGCTCCCACCCCTTAGCTTCATTACACACAGGAGCTAGCAAATTAAGACTTGAGCCATTATAAAAATTTGCATAATGTCAGAAGCATTTGGTACCCTGAGGATGATGCACTCAGTCTGACAGTCAGCACTAAATGATGGCAGTGATTTCCAGCTGGACACAGCATAAGATGCACAGGCACCACCAAGAAGACAGACTTGATGCTGGCCACTTTGGAGCCCTGCATTTTAGGCAGCAGATGGAAAGTTTCCTTGGCACTTGCAAAAGATAATCAGAGCAGGAGAAGTAACAGACTAAACAGGCACTGTCCAACCACTGCAACCAAATACATTATAGCTTTACTTTGAACTGACACTGCATGGATACTTTATTCAGAAAAGAAAATGGTTTACCTGTTTACAGAGTCTTGCAGCTTCCAAATAATTAAGCAATTGTCATTGTTTTCATCTTCTGCAAGGAAACTGAGAAATTATTCCCAGCCAAGAGAGACTGGAATAAGCACTGACACATACACAAATCACAAATCCATGTCCCCAGGAGAGTTTATCCTCCTCTAGCTTCTGACCTGCCTAACAAAACCAAATAAAAATCATCTGCTCACACTTGTCTACAGATAATGGAGTTATTTACTGACTAAACTTCTCCATGAACAATTTCAAGCACTCATTCCTCTCCATCTGCTTTGCTGTTTTATCCAGTGTGATGAACATGGGAGGTTGTTTCCTCAATTTTTTGTTCATTTCCTTCTTATAATTAACCACACTAGCTTTTTACAGCAGCATGAGAAACAGCTCATTCCCTGTTAAACTGTCAATAGATTCAACAACAATTCATTATATCCTTTTAAGGATTTAAGGTGAAAATATACAGCATCTTTTTCACCTTCCATCTACCCATAAAAAAAAAAAAAAGGAACAGAAAGAATACAATCAGGAAACACTCTGGAGGTTGATAGTTGGTAAAACAATCTGCAAAGAGTCCATGACTTTAACTGAGCAGCCTCTGAACTGAAGCATGATGCCAAGAGCTGCCACTTGACCAGAGCACAACCACTACCCCAAAAACGTCATCGCTAGCAACCACAACCAGAATTAGATTTGAACTCAGAGACAAGAAACTAGACTTTATTGATCTTCTTATCTGGAATTCGATGACACTGTGGGGAGGCCAGAAACCTGGATTCGTGGGCTGAGTTTAAACTTCTGTCTGATGATTTCCAGGCAGTCTCTTGCAGAAAGCCAATGACTACTTTCAATTTGGTGTCTGGCTTTGCAGCTTCCTTTAGAAAGCTTCACATGAATGATAAACTTGTAAATATAAAATGAAATTTGAATCATTACTGTTCCAATTACAGAAATAACCTGCATTTGTTAGAATTTTATTCTTTTACCTCTGCTCATTAATAGTATTAATAGTATCTAAATGTCAAGCAAAAAGGATCTTTGTGTCTCTGCATTCATCCTACTGTCCAAATTTATTCACCCAGCAAAGGTCAGGAATTGCTGAATTACAAATGCAATTGTTTAGAGCAACTTAGTGAAAGCTACACTCAATTTGTTCAACCCAGCATCCTGAAGCTCCCATGGAAAAATTATTGTGCCAGATGTATTAAGTGCAAATTGCATTAGAAATTCATTTATAATTAAAACTGCCATTTCTGTGCCTCCTGCCATACCCCACTTTCTGCTGAACAGACACACACTCAGCCCTAGCTGTTTCTGTAGCTGTTTTAATCTGTGTAACAGTTAAGTCCCTCCATACTCCTGGGAAATGCATGTGCTCAAGAAACCAAGGCAACTCCTTCAGCAGTGTTTCATAGAATGGTCTGGATTGGAAGGGACTTTAAAGATCTTCTAGTCCCAATCCCCTGCTGTGGGCAGGGATGCTTTCCCCTAGACCAGGCTGCTCAGAACCCCATCCAGCCTGGCCCTGAACACCTCCAGGAATGGGACCTCCACTGCTTCTTTGGGCAGCCTGTTCCAGGGCTTTACCATCTGCACAAGAAAAAATTACTTCCTTCCTAATATCTAATCTAACTCTGAAATGATGGAGTGGGAGCAGAGAAGCTGCCACCTCTCCATTGGCTTTCTCTCTCTTTCTCCCTTCCCAAGACTGAGCTAAGCACAATGGCCTCAGAAGCAAACGGGCCAGCCTGGACTCTTGCTCCACAGGCTCTGCCTGACTTGTTCCAGTGATGATATAAGAGACATCAGAGATTTGATCTTCTCCACTAAAACCCTGCACACACCGAAGAAGGAGCCACCAAGGACCCCCAGCTCCTTGCACTGCTCAGTGCCCATCTCTCCACTGCTGCAGGAGACACCCATGCCTGCCTTAGTGCCTGCCCCAGAACAGAGAGGCCCCAGCCAGCACCATTTCATCTCTGAACCCCTCCCAGCATCTTGTCTGTACCCTTCCCTGCCCCCCAGGGTTATGAGGCAAACAGCTCCTTGTGGGCTGTGGCAACCCAAATCATGGCATCAGCACACAGCAATCATTCCATTTAAACCTAGACAGCATCTGCTGAGGAAGGAGGACAGGGAAATGAGGTATTTGCTTTAAAGGACTGCATCACTGGGAAAACACCTCTGATGCTGAGCTCAGCTCCATAGTGCTACAGGCACTTCTTACCATGGAAAATCAAGCACAGACACAGGAGTCCACATAGCCAGAACTTCTCTCTCTGATCTGACACACAGCACAAGGTCAGCCCACCCACCCAGAGCATCCCTTCCCTTGTCTCCCCCACCAGAGTAGTCCCACAGGACAGAGTGAGCTGGTTCCAGCATCACTGCCTCACAGTAGCACCTCACATGGGATCTTGCTGGACCAGGACTCAGGTATAAGCTTTCCCTGTGAATTTCCAGTTTAAAAAGCAAGGTTATGGTACCCTTGGTTAAAAGGGCAATAGAAGTAGAACTTAATTACCCAGCAGTACAACACAGCTCTTCTGAGAGGCTGCAGAAAGAAATTGGCACTGTTCTGATGGAATATTCCATGTGGCTAACAACAATTTCATGCAGCCTCAGAGAAGAGAGTCAGCTAAATCTGTTGAAAGGTAAGAGTGACATGCAGTGTGTTATTCTTTACTTACATGTAGCACAAACATAAATTTTCAGGCTATATAGCTGATGATTTTAGATGAGAAGAAAGCAAAACAAGAAAAAAACATCAAGCTGAAAATAAATTGGATGCAATTCAAAAGGACAGTGGAAAAATACAGGATGACAAAGAGATGGTAAAGCAGCAACTTAATAAAAAAAGATCAGGGCATCACCACTAATCATAAGCAAGCAGTGCCCACAAGCACTGTGTGCATCCACACCATGCAGAATGAACAAGCATCCTGCAACACCTGGGAGGGCTGGAGGCAAGTATCACCCAGGAACCAGCAGCTCTAAGATCTCAAAAGGAAACCAAATGTAGCCTTGGACATATGTTTCAGAGGAGACACTCAGGAGACCAACAGGAATCATCAGTGACCAGAAATGTATGGCCTTAAAGTAAAGGTTGGATTAACTGGTGGTGAGACAGAAAAGGAGGGAAAAGGCTGAGGAAAGACTTGATACTTCTTTTTAAAGACATGAAAAGTAGCTACCAAGCAGGGAAGATTAATTGTCCAGTCTGTCAGGATAACCAAACAATTTAAATTAGGAGACTTAGAGCAGACAAGATAAAGGATTTTTAACAGTGAGGATAGTGAATATCCAGAGCAGGTTACCTGGGGATAAGGTGTAAAGCCTTTGTTTGGTGCTTATAAGTAAAGTAATTCAGGCAGAATTCACCCTGTCTTCTGCAGGTAAACAAATCCCTTTTGAATCACCCTCTCCTTTAGGACATCTAAAGACAGAGCAGCTCTCACTGTGCTCCAAAATGTAGTCAGGATCACATGAGGATGGGACTAGCCCTGCTACAGGAGCTGAGAGGCAGAGAGTTGGGAGGCACATCAAGGGACCTGGAAGAGATGTCCTTTTGTCTCTTGGGCTGCAGGTTGGCAAGAAGAGCCACTGGCAGCAGGGAGCAAACCAACCTGACCTCACCAGCACGCTCACTTATTAATTGGGAAAATGAATTGCCTGAAAAAGGAACATGAGCAGAAAGAAGCTGCTGCACTGGAGGGCTGCTCAGCTTGGCTAAGGGCCCTCACAGCAGCACATGAGGCTTTGAGCTGTGGGGGCTGCAGAGGGTGGGCAGCAGGCAATCTCCATGGGAGGCCACAGATACTTGTGCTATGCTTGGTCCACAAACTCTTTTTCCTCATTGGACACACACAAAAAAAATTTAAATATCTAACAGCTCCTGTCAATATTAATTCTCCCCCAAGTGGCTTGCTATTCACAGCAGGATAACTAAAGCAACACTCATTACTTTAATTAGTGAAGGAGACAAAAAAATACAACCAGAGCTTGCAAAACAGCCACTTTTACTTTATTTGAAATGCCTACCACGAGCCCATAATTCAGTACATAAAATTTTTAAGCATCCTTCTGCACATAACTGTCTACAGAGCACAATTTCTTTTCTGCTGAGGAGAGCTGCACCACAGCAGAAAATGCACTTCAAAAATTTCTCAGGACAGATATACCCAGAAAGACACTTTATAACTGGTACTATGAATCCCTATGCTACACTAAAGCAAGTGATGCAGATGCTGTGTCTCCAAAGAGATGAAGAATAAGAAAGCCAACAGGTTTCTTCAGCACCTTACTGTAGTGGTAGTTTATGCCTGGGCTACAATTCCAAACCATGGCTTAGCACACAGAAAATAGGATTTCATGGGCTCCTTCTTTTCAATCAGTCATTGAACATCCCCTTGCCAGCAATGAAAATTGGTCACCTGCTGAAGCCCTTTCTGTGTGAGTCTGGCTCCAAACAGGAAAGCAGGAGGCAGGCGTGGATGACACCGTGAGACCTGAGAGAGAGCACTGTCTGAGCAAGGCTCTGCCACAGCACTGAAAGACACTGTTATGCTCATCATTTTTTAATTAGGAAATGACGTGTGATTTACAAGCCTTAGTGCAATGTGGTATTTGAACAGCAAGGAGTGACATTTCCAAACGGCATCACAGGAACTTTCCCTTCCCCTGCCCCACACCCCCAGTCATTTAAGCAAGTCATTCAGACAAAGAGCAAAAGTCCTTTGTCTGGGTTTTCATCTAAACTAGTAGAGTCCTGTATGTGTTCTTTTCAATCTTTTTTTCTATCTTTTCCCAGCCTCTTTTTCTTTAATAAGACACAGTTTCTCCCCTGCAGTCAGCAGTGACAGTTGTGACTGCACCTGTCTGAATTCCAGCATCTGAGTTTCCCTTGAAAGAAAGTTCACCAAGTCTGGAAGAGGAGAATCATGCACCCAACAATCCAGCCATGTGAGACCTTGTCTGCTGAAGGGCTGGCTGGCACGGACCCAGCATCACCACTGGCAGATCCTGCAGCACAATCCTGCAGCCTGCTCCTCAGCCACATCAAGCACTCACTCGCAGGTCACGTCCACGTCCCAATATGTGAGGTCAAGATACAAATGTGTGAGTGAGAAAGCTCAGAGCAGTGGTGTGGAAGGAGCACACTCAGCACACAAAGCTTGGTGGGCAAGAAGGAGGATGCTTTGCTCATCTCTTGCTGCTTCAGAACCCACAGCACTGCAGTTACACACCTTACAGACAAGTACCTGACCACCTGTGTGTCCCCCAAGCACAGCTGCAACAAGGAGATGCACCTGCTCTCCCCAGATCTGGTAAAACTTTTTAAGTCATCATCAACCACAGAAAGCCAGGAAAAAAGTCATGGCATTTTTAGAAACTCATGGTCCCAGTGCCCAACCAAGCTTTGGGAGATCACAGCCCTGTGGTGCATTCACCCAGCTCAGAGTGTGTGCAGTGCATGTTCAGCAGTGGGGCTGGGTACTGTGAGAGCAGCCTAGAGCACACAGAACTAAAGCTATGGAATGGTAACTGTCAGGGACATAGCTGTGACCTGCTTCTTCACATACAACTGCAAAAGGAAATTCCCCACATGCAGGCAAGGCCTGAGCATAATGCAGCATCTCCAGAGGAAACATCTGCTTGCTGGTACATACAGGCAGAAGAATTTTAAGAAACACAGTGAGAAAGAATAATAGAAGACATCAAAATCACAGGTAAAAACCTCACTAGCATGAGCAGCATGTTTCTCAAAAATGAGAGAATTGAAATATTAATACTGCCCTTGCCTGCCAGAAGGAATACAGCAGGAGAAAGGTGGCAGACAGTACTTTAGACTCAGAGGCATGAGTTAAAGCATGAATTTGGATTGATAGATGATTTACTTTCAGCAGTCACAAGTGGATACAGCCAACCTAGGAATCAACAGAGACATTCTAAATGCACCACACCATTACACATAAAATCTCATGGGTCTGAACAGACTAGCAAGAGCTTGGCCACCAGTTTCAGGTGGAAGGCAATCATTCCCTTTGGCACACTCCCTCCATGTAAGAGTGATGTGTGAACACAAACCATGCTATCCTTGACTGCAACCTGAGCAATGCCCCAGGTCATCACAAATTCTCAATGAATTAACAAACCCTGGAGCAGTACAGCAAAGTGAGCACCCAAAGGGAAAATACCACCAATCTACCTACTAAAAGGAAAAGCAGTCTTTAAGAGGTAGCTGTTAATTTTGGATTTGCATTTCTAGAAACGTAGTTATCTGCTGTGTTTCAAAAAAAAGACATATCTTACTGTTAAGGCTTTATCAGACCACTGGCACATGAAATAACTGCTAAACCTTATACATTCAAAACCAGATTTTATTTTTCTATCTGCATCTTTCCATCACGGCCAAAATATCCCACCTCGGGATTTGACCTTATCTTAAAGATTACTTGGATAATCTGAATTAAATTAAGCCTGCAAGACAATTAAAAAATACTGCCTGTGGACTGCAAGTGCTCAAATATCATTAAATGATGACACAGCAGTAAATTATACCATCCTTGGAACTTGCAATTCCCAGGCTCAGACTCAGAATTCAAGTCTGTATAATTTAAATCTTGCCTCTCCCTAAACTGAATAAAACATGACCTGTGTTTGTTTATATTCTCCATATTTCATTCACTGTAGCTCTCTTCCATGCAAGTCTCAAAGACAAGCTCTAAAATATAGAGGACGATCATGAAATATTTGTGTTCCACTGTGACTTACCTTACACTGCTTTTAATTCACTTCACTGATAATTTCATTACTAAAGAACTCCAGAACAGTAATTCTTCAGTTTTGTTTTGGTTTATGCATTATTCTACCTAATTCCAGGTGCTTCTGTTAATTTCAATAATCACAACAGATTTGGCAGTCCTATAATTCACCTTTTCACAGAATCATTAAGATTGGAGATCGTCAAGATCATCCAGTCCAACCACCAATGCAGCACCACAATATTGGTGCCTAAACCATATTCCCAAGTCCCACATGCAGATGCCTCTTGAACACTTCCAGAGATGGTCAATCCATCACCTCCCTAAGCAATTTTTTCCAATTCCTGATGACTCTTTCATTGGAAAAAAAATCTAATATCTAAACTGAACCATCTCTGGTGCAACTTGAGGCCATTTATTCTTGTCCATTCACTTGAGATATGGCAGAAGAGACCAATCCCCACTCACTACAACCTCCTTTCAGAGCTGGAGGGAGCAATGAGGTCCTCACTAAGCTTGCTCTTCTCCAGGCTAAGCAGCTCCCTCAGCTGCTCCTTGTAAGAGAAGCTTTCTAGACCAATCATCAAATTAATTTCCCTTCTCAGAACCAGCTCCAGACCCCAATGTCCTTTTTGAAGTGAGGGGCCCAGAACTGGACACAGCACTCGATGTGTGGCCTCACCAGTGCTGAACAATCTTTTCCCTAGTCCTGCTGGCCATGATTTTCCTGATGCAGGCTTTTGTTTTCTCTCCCACTGTGGTATCAGATGAGTTTTGCAAGGGAGTCATCTACTGGGGTGAGGAAGAAGCAGGGTGAGCAGCAAGCCTCAGCAGCAAGAGGGCCAGGAAGAGCTCGTGTCATGTAAATGTTTCCTGTCCTATTTGAGCATGGCTTTGCAAAGGTAACACCACTAGTGGTACAACGAAGCACTAAGTGAACACAGCAGAAGGCTCCAAATAAGACAGGCACTGGGCAAGAGAACACATACCTTAAATATTGCCCACATTTCCCAGCCAGAGGGAGGGAAGAAGTCTCTTGCACAGCATTAGTACAAGGAACATGAGTGAGTGGGGTCCAGTTCCTTCAGCTGCCTCAAGAACTCAGGCTGGCACCTGATTTTGTTTAAATTAACCCCAGGCTCCAGAGCCCCTCAGGGCTGGGCTCATTCTGTCATTTCCCAGGTGAGAATGGATGAGCCCCATCAGGCTCATAACTCACAAGGAGAGCAGGCTTCCCTCACCACAAAACACTTCTTCCAGGTAACCCAACTACAAAATATACATTGCATGTTTTAGGAAGCCAAAGAGCAGGGAAGAGTAGGGCACCTTCCCCTGAACACCACAGCACTCAGTTGCTGGAAGCAGCTGAGCAAAGCCAGGCTGCCTTCAAGGATTCTGCAGCTCAGCATCACAAGCCCCTACTCTCCACACCCATTTGAATCCCTCACAAGCTGGCCACCCTCCCCCCTAAGTATGAATGCACATTCAGAGAATCTCCCTGGCCCAGCAAACACCTGGCTATGGAACAAAAGAAAGAAAAAGCTTGACAGGCAAAGGACAGCTTCTGTGGAGCCCACCACTTCAACCCCACCATGAGAGCTGGCAGGGGGACCAAGAGGGGGACTCCTCATGCAGGGACCAGCTGTCACTGCTGCTGCAACCAGCACTGCAAGCCTAGAGGAAATCTGCCTGCTAATAGGACTGCAGAGTCTGAGATTTTAGTCCCAGGTTATAGGACAGCTCCAGCTGAGCTTAGCCACTGGCTGCTTTATAGCAGGATAAAACACGGGTGATGGGGAGTCAGTTTTAGCCCCTTTTGCTCATTGCAAACAGCTTTTCCAGCAGGCTGAACTAAACACAGGGGGCTTTCCCCTACTCAAGAGTTGCCAAGCAGCCATAGCAGAGCACATCCAGGTGCAGATTGCTCCTTCAATCTGGGAGGGAAGCATGTTTGTTTTGCAAGGCAGGAGAGATGTGCTCGACTGGTTTTCACTCCCACTCTAGGGAAGGCTGTGCATCACCATTCTGTTTCTTCACAGACCTAATCATCTGCTTCATCTCTTCACCTTGCAAAAAGCTGCTGCAAGGAGCAGCCTGGTAATAAATTTGCTGCATCTTACATTTTAGATCTTCAACACAGTCAGCAAACTTCTCTCCCTCCACACATCAGGCTGCTCAGAACAATGCTTCCAAAACAGGCCAGGCTTGGCCTGCAATTCTCTTTGGAAGATACTATCCCACATCCCCAGGCAAGCCTGAGCATCTCTGCAAACGTGGAGATTGCTAAGGAATGGTCCCCAGTTGCCCCAGACCTAACTCTGGAGTGAGCTGCCACAGAAAGTAAGTCCAGTTTTGGAAGAGGGTGAATCTCTGAGCAGCAGATGGAATCAGACAGGCAGTCTTTGTCCTCATCACTGGTCTTTTCAGCATAAGGAAAAAAATACTACAAGCTTCAGAGTTTTCCCTACACCAGTGAAATTCATTAGCAGCCAACAGAGGGAATTCCCTATCTGAGGCATTTTCAGAGAATGAGGCAGTACAACACTCTTGGTACAGGAAAGCATATAGGACATTTTTGGGGCTGCAGGAATGTTTTTATGAAGGCTCTTTTTAAAGTCTTCTCATAAAGGGTCAATAACAATCAGAATACATAAATGTTTATATACGTTAGTAAACACATAAGTTAACATAAATTGCTTATGCTTATCCACAGTACCTACTTTCATCTCATTTGTGTTTCATTCTCCTTACATCCATGACACGCTTATGAGGATCCATTCAACAAGTTAATCTGTGATACAGATTAAGCATGACCTAAATTTTAGTCTGCATCTCTCATGTGCTCTCCCAGGACAAAGATTTTATTCAGAGAGCTCTGGTTCCTATAGGTGGCCTCTGTACCCATAGGGGCTGCTGCACAGCTTGGGTACCTGCCTGCATGGATGCAGGCACAGCTTGAGCATCCTCTCCATGTGAGCTCAGGACTGCCTGCACCCACCTGGGCAGAGATGCTCCAACACCCCTTTCTTCTCCTTTCACCCATATTTTGCAGACACAATCATCAAACAAAACAAAAATGAAAAAACAAAGAAACAACTGTTAAAAGCCCCAGTATGAACATCAAACTGCTTACACTCTTCATCTTGGCTGCCTTGATGCTACAGCAAGCAGAACATCAGGGCAAAGTGGGAGGGAGATGTGCAAAGAGAGACAGAGTGCAAACAGATCACACAAAGAGGAAATAAAAACACAAACCAAAACGTGTAACAGACAAGATCAGCAGCAAAAAAGGCAAATTCAGGAGACAGGCACTCATGAGCCTAAGAGGTGAAGTGTTGTGCTGCCCCATGAATTCTCTGTGCCTCTCTATCTGCCTTTGCTGAAAGCAGGATGCAGCAGCTCCCTACCCATCAGGCAGCCTTTAAAACTCAGTGACAACCTGTGAGCCCAGGGAGGGCAGCTCTGGCAGATGGGGAGGGCTGGATTTGGCTGCAGGCTGCTGCCTGCTGCTCACAGCCCAGCGCATTAGTGTAAGCTCCCCTCTCGGGTTCACCACTTCAGCAATCACATAATCCCTGGGATTTGAGCAGCAAATAGAGTGCCTGCTCAGCAAAGGTCTGAAAAAGGTCTGTGTGAGGTACAAAAGAGGGAACCAGAGGAGGACTGCCTTGACTCCAGTGTGATACAGGTACCAGCAGCTGGGCAGCACTGAGAATCCCATTTACAAAACCCACAAGCTTCAGATGCATCAGGGAGATGATGTGATTACAGCTGTGTAAAGCTGGAATTCACGGCACTGGATGTAAATGCCAAAACCAAGAGTTAATCCCCAAGATTGCCATTCATAAAAGAAATGAGGCACCTTCCATCCCTCTGGAAGCTGTTGTCTGACATGGGCCAGATCAGCTGCCCCTTCCCCTTCATCAGCTCTAAGGGGGTATTGGGTTTACCAGCCCAGACACAAATTTCTTTGTCATAAGCATGGAAACTTAAATGAAACTAATCCCAGGATATCACACATGGTACTTGCTTTTCCTGCTACCACAGGCCTGCTCCATGCCAGCAGTTTATCGCCCAAGATGAATAAACTTCGCTTAACAGTGATATTTAAAAATATGCATCTTCTGTAGCACTTCAATGAAGTCTGAGGGCAGTGGCTTAATGTAATAATTAACAACTGTTTGGGAAATTATTCATTAAGTTTTAAGGGCAGCATTATTTGTCATACTTGTCCTAATTAAGATCAACACCAAGGAAATGTGGCTGCCTTGTGGGAAATTACTCTTGCTGCAGACAGTACAGGAAGCCTTCTGAAAGGTGAAGACATAGAAACAAGCCTGATTTTGAGAAAACCTGTTTCAGATACTAGAGAGACTTGGACGAGTTTCTCTTAGGAACTTCCAAGAGAGGCTGGACACACACTGAAACCCCAGCTAACACATACCATGGTACTTCAGCACTGACCTGATGTTTCCACTCCTCTAATCCCATTCCAAGGCATCAGCACCACAAGCAGAGCTAACAAAACCACATTTTAGCAACCTTCAGCTTTGTGAATGGAGCCACAGCCCTGTAATACAAGACAAGGTTAATGATATTTTTTGGACACATGGATCTGGGTAACACAAACGACACAGTGAATCAGCTTAATTATAAACTTCCTGTTAGAAATATCAAGGTTCCTCTGATGGCACTGTCAATTGTTCTTCTGACTCATCCAGTTCTTCCTGTAACCTGGCAAAACAAAACCTTCTCTGACCTCTAAAGTATAAATAATTAAAGAAACCATTATTTTGAAAAAATACCTGGCAATCCATAGTTGCTGGAACACCATAGTAACGCACAGAGAGAATTACAACATTCTGCTTAGGGACAGTGGCTTTTATTACAATCTCCACTCCCTGAAAGACAGCCATAAAACACCCATTCATCCCTCATTTGGAAGAGGCACATTAACTCCCCATACCTTCATGCTTCCAGGAAGGTCAGATAGATCATCACTAGTCAAGGGGGAATCAGAAATCCACACATTCCAGGACAATCTTACAAGGTCAGCAGTTCAGAAAGTCTTGCTCATTTGAAACACAGGCTTGAACCTTCCTGCAAGTTAGTTCACCCTTAAAGCACATAGCTAGAGACCCAGCAGGAAAAATCCCAGGGCACTACACCAGTTTCCATTTCAAAGCCTGACCAGTCCACATGAAAACAGGACCCTCGTCCCCAGGTTCAGGGGGAAAATATATTCACGGTAAACAGAGAGACAAGTCAGCCCACAGCAAAACAATTCTGAGCCTCCCTACCTCAGCAGAACCTCCAGCACAAAGCAAGAAGCAGCCTCCTCACCAGAAAGTTCTACCGGCTCCCAAAGTAAGAATGGCTTTTTCAAAAAAAGCCATGTTTTTAACTTACCTCTCAGGAGGTCTTGAACATGATTTGCAAAGCCTCAGGACCAAGTGGGCTCCCACAGCACACAACAGAGCATCACCCCAGGCTCCTGGGAGGCATTAAGGCAGCAGTCAGTTAATTAGGGTAGGTTTGCAAGAGCCTCCAGCCTTCTCTCACAGACAATACAGAGTGGCAGCATTCACTTCATCAAGGGCAGGATCAAGTTATTTGTGCTTCACAGTAGCCCACTTCTTCCTCCTCAGGTTTTTGTCTCTCTTTGGCATAAACAACTTGAAAAGCCTGTGCAGCTAATTCCCAAGTCCTACACAACTAAGACTTCCTTTCCAATCTCCCTTTGATGAACTCTAAAAATGCCACATGGGGCATTAACAACCCCCATAATAAACCCTCACTACTATGACTTCAAGATCTATTTTTTCCATTACTCTGTCTTCTATTTTATTTAAGAACTTAATTTTGGGAGGCAAGAAAGGCCTGATTTGCAAAGATGCTGTGATTGAACAGGGAGGGGGGAACAGAGAAGTACAGCTCTCCTGAAAATCACATCTGACACTGTGAAACCAAACATGAAAAAATTACCAGCAAGAACTCTATTTTTAGCTATCCTGTGTCATAATATTCACCATTCCCAAGCAAACTTTCTGGCAAATATTTAGAGTGAGTCTCACAGCCCCATGCTTTGTCAACAGAGCTCGGTGATTACCTAGAGCAGCTGCAGGCAGAGCACCTGCAGCACTGCAGACAGCATCCCTTCAGCCCGTTACCATGGCACTTCTAGGTGGATTCTGCCTGTTTGCATGGAGAGGAGGTAAGATAAACCTGCTATGTTTTATTATGTGATAAGCAGGGCACAACTAATTCTTAAATAAAATGGCTTGCAGGGCTCACCTAAGGGGAAAGTGAATTTTCACACCAGGCATTTGTGGCAGCTCTGAAGCACACTTGCTGTTGGAGAGGTTTTCCTGGATGGGTGTTGGTACAAGTCTCAGTCAGAAGCAGATGCTGCTGTACCCAGGGGTGGCGAGGCTGCAGCAGGAAGAGCTGAGGTTGGGCACCACACTGCAGCCAGCCCCAGCCCCTGCCAACAGCCACATCCCAGCACCTTTGTGCTGGCAGCAGTATGAACACAGCTTCAGTCCTCAAAGCCACCCAGGTAAACACCCCACAGGGAACCCCTGCACTTGTGCAGTCCAGGAGATGTAATATCTCAGTTTACAGCACAGCCCATTTAAAATTAATTTTAGCTGAACTATCAGCACAATACAAGTTTTTTTTGCCTCAAGTCAGATACACCCCCCCTTCTATCTGGTTTAAATATCACCTGGTGCTTTTGTTCAGCAGCAGAGGTTCAGGCCTAATAAACCCATCTTTAACCCCTCAGCCTCAATTTACTATGTGATTGCACCCAAATAACTATTCCTGGACTGACTCTACCCTGAGCTGAGAACTAACCCCAATTAGAGGATCTGTAGGACAGAGTGAAAAGCCCCTCTCTGCTCTCTTCTCACCCCATTAAATCTACCTTTCTGCTTGAACTACCTTTATCTGCTAAAGACTTAAGGGGAGCCATGACCTTGATTTCTGAGGGAAGAAGTTAAGATTAAAGACATAAGGATCTCTCCCTGCTGAGGGCACTTGGGGTGGCACTCCTTCTCTACAGGAGTTATACTGCTCGTTTGCTATGGCCCCAGCACCCCAAAAAGAGCACAGCACAGTCCAGAAAGGTGAATTCACCCTGAGAGGTGAATGACAGAGAGCACAAACAAAAGTCTGGCATTCACTAAAATACACAAGAAAGCCACTCCCATCCTCAGCTGTCGTGGTGCATGGTGAATTAGCACATATGATACGCTTCCATTTAGTCTCATTCTGTGAGGTCACAAGAAAAGCACCCATGCTGCAGAACAGGCAGCTCCCCCAAAAAACACAGCAGCCTGTACCCCACTGAAGGAACCAGTCTGCTATGAAATCCCGAGCAGAGCAGGATTTGCACGTGTAATCTCTTGCCCTGCACTCTGAACAAGGCAGTGTGGACCCTACTCGTACTCACACAGGGAGGGAGAGCTGCTGCAGCCCAGCTCTCCCCAGGTGTGACAGACACCTGGCACCCATAAACAGCCCGTGCTTGGCACTGTCACCTGAGCTGCTGCAGCAGCTGCTGCTTTCTTTACCAAGGAGCCCCCCTGGTGACAGCCACATGTACTGCTGGGACAGGGAACGTGCTGCAGCACAAATTACTCCACACTAAGACAAGTGAAAGAGAACATTTGAGGTGGCAGAGCAGTGGTGTTGGCAGCCATGGAACACCCAGCTTCCTGGAGATCCCCATGTGCCACCCCAAGGGGCACAGCTGCACCCAGCCAGCCAGCCCCTGCCTGCTCACCTCAGCACAACCTCTGGGACCACTTGTGTGATGATTGGTTTTGGAAAGCCCTTTTCTAAAAGGCTTCTTAAACAAAACTACTCCATCGTGGTAAACACCTTTCCTTAAGCCACACAAAATTCCCTCCCTGGGGAACCTGCAAAGCTACACTTGAGTGTATAGGCATATTCAAATGTTTCTCAATCTGCTTTTGCATGTGTTACTTGGGGATATAAGTGGTGAAATCACATCTGCTTCTTGAATATCTACACAGCCATATTTAACATTTTATTTCAAATATTTTGCTTTAATTAATTTAAATGCAACCCAGCCATCCAACTATTTCACATATAATCCCAGGAATTTAGTAGCAGCAAATGCAGCATCACAGCTAAATAATGGAACGGTGGCAAAATTAAAAACTTACCGTAAAATTAGCCTATTTAGCATAGTAAATAGCTTTTCAATTTGATAAGGGATAACCATTTTATGAAAATGTGTATTAAAATAATCCTTTTATGTTGCCCAACATTTGCCAGTCTTAATCCACACACTGCAATAAACCCAGACCGGAATAACTTTTCCAAAGTCTGTATATCTGTACATATTTATAGTCTTATCAAGAGTAACTGCAATAGTTATATCAATAGAATGAGATGCAATTTTCACAAGCAGTAATTGAAAGAGCAAAGTTATTGCTAAGCCTCTGATAAACCTAGTGTGTTCTGCCTAAAGTTATTACCAAATCCAATATACAGTTAATATTTCAATTTCTTTTATGAGTGAATTACATTTAGTCCTTCTTATAGCTGACATTGCATTTAAGTGACATTACAGAAATTTACAGCCAGAACAGACACTGAACACTTGGCCCAGCCAGTATTTCCCTATCTTGAGATGTTCCTTTCTAATACACTCCTTATCTCAACCCTGTTCTCACCTTCACCCAACACCTGTTCACTGTTCCAGAGTTCCCCTGCCAAGCCACTGCTGCTTGCTGAATGTTAACTTTTATAGCAAGGAAGTGCAGAGGTTTTGTTATTTCTTTTTTGAGGTTTACCTTGAAAGTAAGTTCAAGAAGAGATAAATCATTCAATTAAATACCAAGAGGCAGTGACATGGAAATCCAACTGTAACTATAATCTTTGCTACTTATGGAACCAGGATTAAACTAAAGCAGGTGGCAACTCACAACTGCTGCTAGTGTCCTGAATCAGAATACATTTCAATGTCTCCCAGAGCAGAGATCCAGGGCTAGGAAGATAGAGATCCATTCTGAAGCACTTAAACATACTTACTGCAAGCTCCTGGATCACATCAAACCAAAATCATTACAGGAAGTGCTACAGCCACTACAAAAAACACAGCAGAAGCCAAATGCTTCATCTTGATTTTGAATCATATCAGGACTTTCCTGGTCGAGAGAGACAGACAAATGCTGACAAAATGTTTTCATTTTAATAAAGCAACATCTTCCAGAGAGAAGCAGGGAAGCTTTGGCCAACACCAGTCAGAAAGCAGGCTCACTGCAGTCCCAGGAAGCAGAGCAGCCCACAAGGCTGCAGAAGGATGCTGGAAAACAGGCAACACAAGGCTGGGGTTTGCTGTTGCCTGCCCTGGATCTACATGAGCTCACAAATGCCTCGGAGTTACAACACTGGGTAACACCTTTGGGAGCACCTCGGAGCTGGATTCTGACAGCTGACTGAAAGGACAAACAAGGTAGGCAGCTCCCTCACTCAGAAGGATAGGAAAGCCACCTGATAATGGGGCTAAAGGTATTAGAAACAACCAGCAAAATATGAAATAAATTGCTGTGTAAGTGCTGTGTAAATGATCATCTGCAAAGATGTAGATATACTTAGATTGCAAGGACTAATTTGTCTAAATATTAGTCCATCTGCAAATAAATACCTGCAGGCATTTCCCTCTGGGTCCAAATACCTCACTCTTCATAGAATTGGCTTCGTTGCCCCACAATTTATTTGGATGGCATTAAATCTTAGCTACCTCACAATCCATTTACTGGATCCTTGTTAAAATGAAAATCTAGCAAAAGATTAAACTCAACTCTCTGCTGCAGGGGGTGCAAGAATGACCCAAGCCATCTCTGATTATATCAGCAGCACCTTGTAACAGAAGCAGCAGCACCCCCTGACCCCAAAAAGAATCGAAACACAGCTCAGCATTTTGGGAATTTTTGCAAGCTCAGCACTCAAGATTTGGACACTTAAGAACTGCAAATTCTCCCCTACTTTCAGCTAAGCCGTATAGTTACTTAGAAAACACAAATTACTCACCAGTGACAGGTAGCAGAAACTGGCCTGGGATGCTTTTTTTCCCAGTCTGCATCTCAGAAGCACTTGAGTTTATCCTGCACTGGAGTCTTCACCCTTAGGCCAAGAGAAAAACCTCAACACACTAGGCAACTGCTCCAAAGTGCTGTATGGACACCATGGTATCACCTGTGGCACAAACTACATGCAATAAATAGGAGAAAAGCAGGAGTAATTTGGTTATTTGAGAGAACTGCAAGAACATCCCACTAAGGTATTTTTCTCTAGATATTTGAAGTTTAAAAAAAAATACTAACAGCTGATATTCTTTTTTCACCCAATCCAGGGTCCCACAGCTCTTTCTAAGAGCAGATGACCAAACACTACCATTTATCTGCTGATTAATGATATCAGTGAGATCTCATCACTGGGGGCTGAGATATTCTCTAAAGGGATAAAGTTCTCCCCTCATTTCTCTGCAGGCAGAGGAAGCAGCAATATTAACATTATTTCAGCAATCCATTGGGCATAACTTGAAATGTAAAACCAGTGTCTGAACACATATTAGATGTTTTTCCCATTAGCCTAATCTTTCACCATTCTTCATGTAAGGATTGTTTTACCACAGAAACCAAGACTGTCGATGTGGATTGTAGGATCCCAGAAAGAGTCCCAGGGGATGAACTCCCAACAAAGAACTAGCTGTCCATCAACAAACAGGACACGAGTCTTAACTCTGTAGCTCTCAAACCTTTCCTGATGAAAGCATTTACTTCTCATAGCACATTATGCACAAAAAGAGGGGCCAAAGTTCCAAGAGTAACCAACAGCTTAAACAAAGCAGGCTGTGAAAAATAGGCTTGGAATAAGACAACTCCATTCACTCTCTGCCTCTGCCAGGCAAAGTTTCTGACTCACTGGTGTGGAGGAAGTGGTTACCCCGTCAGGGATCACACCAGACTACTAATGTGCCTTCAGAGTCACAGGCTGACTGTGCCCTGTTGCAGGCACGAGCAGCTGCAATTGTTCTCTGACTTCTTCCGGGCACAGATTCCCTTAATCACCCCAGGAAATTTGAGAAATCGGGGGATTTTCTACTTGTTACACTCTGATGTTGCAGTAACTTCCTGAGGACAAGGCTGACGTTAGGTTGCTTCTTACTCCCCCACATTGTCAAGATTTCAACGTTTGACATGTAATGTGAAGTGAAAATGTGTTAATTAAGGAGTTATGAAAGCTTTCTTACTTGAACCTGTGTTTGGCTTTAATAAATTGCAATAAAAAATGTAACAAGAAAAACTATGCTTGAGGCTACTCTTCTCCCATTTTATCTGCTTCTTTTAAAAGCCATTAATTTTAACAGCCATAAACACAGGGGATAGCTTAGGATCAGTTATTGATAAATTTACCACTGACATTAGAGCAGTGCCATTGCATCATCAAATACATCCAGTTTTACTTACCCCTCAGTATTTTCCCCTCTACTAGCCTAATCACTTGACACTTTTCTATGGCAATTGCAGACAGCCTACCAGACAGCAATTCTGACTTACACACAAATAAAAACATCTGCACTTTTATCACTTCAAATCTCTCCTGGTTCTCCAAACTCCATTTCAAAATTATTCCAAAGGGCCATTTAAACTCTCATTGAGATTTATTTGGGGGAGTATTACTTTATTTTTTTGAAAGAAATAAAAGACTTATCTCCTCAATTCTTAAGAAGATCAAGTGTCCAAATAACTGGTATCGTAGTCAAATTGGAAAGTAATCCCTTTTCAGTAAACAAGTGTTTCATCAAGATTTGGACATAATCTGTCCAAACTAAGCAACAGCAAGACATTTCAATCCTTGTGAGAACAGAGAATTAAAATAGATGGGATCAGATGCACAGCTTTTCTCCAGACTGTACAGGAAAAATTGACTTGCAGTACAGCAGGTACATACACCAAAACTAAGCATTTAGACATCAGCAGCATGAATAAGATTAACAGCAGCCACAGCAAGCCTTGCTCTCCTGTTGAATGACTTCTAATTCCTATCTAATCTATCTCTAATGTGTGCACAACTACAGGATTTATTACCCCATAAGTGCAACGCTTGGCTAAAAGGGACACTCTTCCTAGCTCCCATTATAACTGATTACTTGGCCATCATATCCATTCCTAGCAGGCCTCCTATATTATGCTGAAAATAGTTCCAGTTCCCATTTCCCAGGATTGCAGACAGCAGATTAAATCTTCCTGCCCTAATTGTTTACACATTGATCCTTGGCACATAGCAAGAATCAAATGGGAAGAGATGGCTCTAATACAGGTAGACCCTGCTCATAGATCAGAAGTTCTACCCTTTTTCTACATCACCTAAGTATAAAAATTAACAGATTTGAATATAAATTGAATCCTGCTAAATCATACTCAGGTCCAAACTAATCTCAGTATTTTATTACTGCCTCTTTTGTGCTCTAAACAATACAGCCTTAACACTCTGACTTCTGATGCTTTTATCACTTAATTTGATCAAAGCTTTGACTGCTGAGAGAAGCCAAGAAAAAGCACAAAGCCTAATTTACTGAGAAGGAAATGCTGGTATTTAGGCAGAAACAAGCATTAAATTCCAGTGCTTCAAAATAATGGCTCTGGCTGTCTAATTTAGCACATCCCTATTTCAGTTCCTAATACATTATTCTCAGGCCACTGCAATCACTGACCTGTTAGCAGCATCAGTGCTGCAAGGCCTTCATTAGAGTTGTCAGTTAACAGCTCTCCATCTTGAATTCAGCTTTGGAGGTTAGGATTTTTAATTATTTATTGAGGTTTTCTCCCTAGGATAGCCTCATGCATCCTGCTAGCTTCAGACTCAGGGGAAGAGCAGTCACACAGCCTCGCCTTCAGTGCAATCAAGGGCAAAGGAGCAAAGACCAGCAAGCCAGTTAAATTTTACACCAAGGCAGCATCTCCCAAAGAAGCACCACAATAACTGTGCTTTAAGAGAGGGAGCACTTGAGCAGCAAGAAGCAAATTCCAGTGTTCTTTCCTGTGAAGGAAAAGGTTTTGAGTTCTACAAAGCTTATTCACTTTAACTATTGTTTGAAGAAACATTCCTTGCTGGATATTAGACTAAATAATGGATAAACTCCTTTTGTACAGGAAGGCTGCAGCCATTTTCAGTCTATGCCACTGTCGTTTCATCTCACTGCAGATCATTTCCAGGAACTCTGAGACCAGAGGGATTCTTTCACAGACCACACACCTTGCATCAGTTATATAAAGCATACTCATTTTTACTGCTGTTTAGTATGGAATAACCATGTTGTAGTGCACATTTTTTTTTTGATGCTTTTATGTATTAAAGCTAAGACTAAACTGGAGTGATGCAAAGCTCAGAATACTGCACCCACTGAATTAATCCTGAAACATCATCTGTTTGCTGCAGTCAGTCTGAAACTCAGAGCTAAGCACAATTTCACTTGACATCAACCACATGACTAAGAAGCCATTTCCTGAAAACCTTGCATTTCCTCAGAAAAACAGTAATTCAAAACTAAATCAGCACACAACTGCCCACTGGAGCACTGAAGCCAGTACAACACTGAGTGCAACCAGCTCTTTTATTACATGAAATACTGTTCCCAGGTATTAAAAAAAGCAATCAAGTCCACAAGCCAGCTGCATCTTATTTTTCAGTACTCAGAATACCCAATTTATTTTTACCTTTCATACCAAGTTTCTTCCTGTTCTTTGGTATGTTTTAATATGAATAGTTTAATTTACAGCACCATTTTTAAATTACATACCCAGAAAGAAGCACAAGTTTAAAAAGGTTAGGCTGCAAAAGATTTTGACATGCATTTTACTATTGTTGAATATTACAGTTGTTTATTTAAAACATTAAAGTGCCAGGTTTATGTACAAACTATTATAATAGTAAAAATGGTAAACTTAAAATCTGCTAAAAAAGCAGTGAGGTTATCATCATGTAGTTGCCTCCAGAGTTTTCTACAGACTATTCAACAAATTTACAACTGGAATTTTTAAACTGTTCCTCTGTTTATGGTGAGAACAGCAGAAGCCAGGGGTCAGTGCCCACAACCTCCCACCTCGCAGAAGTATCTGTATCTTTCATGGAGTGGAATAGCATGTGCTCTAAGATACATCTGAGCATCCTATGTATTAACACCATTAGAAAAAATCTAATAATTAAAAAGGGGTTTACTGCTGGAGCTACACCAGCCTCCTAAAGTCTACCAACATCACCACACTTCACAAGAGTGGGATTTCAGCACAGGTAGAGTGTCACACTGACTCGGCACAGAGTGGTTCCCTGTACACAGGGCAGGATGCACATTAATGCACAGGGTCCCAGGTCACTCAGAACTCTGCATCCAGGGTGAAAGAGTTGTCTGTGGGCTTCGACATGACTCCCATCCTCTGATATTCACCTACTCGCTTCTCAAAGAAATTTGTCTTGCCTTCCAGAGAGATGTTTTCCATGAAGTCAAAAGGATTCTCTGCTTTGTATATCTGAAATACACAAGCAATTCTACAGTCACTGCAGGTGCTCACATTGAGTATGCAAAAGCATTAGAGATCAGTTGGAATGAATCTAATGGCAGCATCAGCAGGCTTACTATGAAGTGAACAAAAATCTCTGCCCCAAGCCTTCTCTACTCTATTTGTTCCTGTCTTCTGTTAGCTGCAGTAAACAGAAACACATCTAATACAGCTTTTTCCACAGTATCCTTCTGCTCTTTCTTCTGTGGGTCTCCAAACAGGTTGCAGCAGCACAACTGCTAAATAATTTTAAAAGTTAAAACAATATTGCTGCAGCCAATTTAGGATTTGGATTTCTGAAGGAAATTAAACTTAACATACTTTCCCCATGAAGTATTCAGTGTATTAGAGCCTTACCTTGTTAAATCCCAGCTCCAACATAAGCCGGTCTGCCACAAACTCAATATACTGTTTCATTAAAGTGCAGTTCATGCCAATCAGCTTCACAGGCAGTGCCTCTGTCAAGAATTCCTGCAGATAACAAACATGTTATGTACAGAAACTGATATTCGCTACCTATCATCTAGGTTAGCTTAATGCCCAACAGCTCCCCAGCTTTGATTGCAATTAAGGTGCTAAACAAGGGGCAGGCAGTTACCTGCTCTATGAGAACAGCATTCATGATGATTTCCTTCACTCTCTCCTCTGACGGCTTGTGTATCAAGTGCTTGAACATGAGGCAGGCAAAATCACAGTGCAAACCCTGGAAAGTTTCAGAAAATTAGTTTAGGAGCATTGGTTTAAAAGAGCACAGAGTAAGTGGCCTCTGCCATATTACTCTTTCCTACAGACAACTTTCTGCCTCACCAGAAGGCATGACAAACAAGTTCCACCAGTGCAAGGCACAGCAGCTGTGAGCATTGGTGGGAATCCTCAAACTACTTCAGAGGAAGTAAAATGCTAAATTCATTCATACTCTCCTGCAAGATCCACAGTGACACATGTTTACACACTTTAGTGAGCTTTATAGCCTGCCTGTTTCTAAATATACTCCTTAAAATATAGGTTCCAATCGAGCATCATTACTTTGAGCTACTGTGGCACATTAACCATCTTAACTGCTAGAATTTGACTCATACCTCATCTCTACTGATGAGTTCATTAGAAAAAGTGAGTCCAGGCATTAATCCTCTTTTCTTCAGCCAAAAAATTGATGCAAAAGAGCCAGAAAAGAAGATTCCTTCCACAGCTGCAAAGGCTACAACACGTTCTCCTGTTAAGAGAAGACTGATATTAATACCACGCAGAAAACTTAAGAGGATTGATACACAAATTGCAAACTAACATCCTACAAAGCAAATGAAGTTGTTTCTGCCAAAGTGTACTATGGCCTGCACTTGAAAATTATTAAATATTCCTGATCATTAAACAAAACACACATGGGAGGAAGTAGGAATTAATCAGAATAGCCATGAAGTAGCTGAAGCCAAGGCTCCTTCCCCCCCGGGTCAACCCTCAATATTATCCTTTTTCAGCTGGCTCACTAAAAAGAGCAGTCATTTTGGCAGCTGATCTAAGTCAGCGTCTGCACATCTCTGGCCATGAAAAATGTTTCAATACTAGTGAAATAATGATTTGTACCACCTCACCTTTGCAACAAGACATGAGGAATCACCAAGGCAGAGGAGCTACAGTCTCCAACCAGACACGAGCACTGGCTATAGATGGCCATGACATGTCCTGACACGTGGCAGCAATTTACAGTTTGATCATATAGTCAGGTATATGATGATTGCCACATGACCTTATTATTCCTGATGTCAGCAACTTGACAAAGACTTTCTGTCAGTAGCTCATTTGAAGATGAAAATTATTTTCTTCACATTTGGAATTACACCAGTATCTTACACTGGAGGGCATGTAACCTCCCTGTGGCAGCAATAATCCCTGCTAACTGTGAAGTCTGGAGAAATGGTGGTTCCTCTATCTTTAGGAGAGGAATTTCACTTTGTTTCCAATAGTTCTACTCACCATATGTTGCTTTCTTGTCCCCAATCCAGCACATGGCCCAATCTGCCTTCTTTTTAACACATGGTAACGTTTCAATAGCATTGAAAAGGAATTCCCTAAGAAAGATAAAACTCGTTAGGATAAGACATCAGCACAACCAGCAGAATAAGGATTCACTGCCATAAACAGTCTTGATCACTTAAACTTGCTCTGCACCTTCATCCTGGTAATTGTCCTTCCCCCTCTTACCTGGCACCTATCTAGCTCTATTTGTTCCAACCAACTACTTCTTCCTTCACACACCCACCACAACAGCAGTTCACATGAATTCCCATTGCAGTACCAAGGGGAGAACTGTTTCACCAAGTGTACTCGAACAAGGCTGTCAAAGCTAGAGATTAACCAGGATCCACTCTGCAGTATGAAGGCATCCCACCCCTCATATAGGCAGCTCTTGCTAGAATTTAGCATCTCAGAGCAGAAATGACAGAGCAAGCTTCTTAAGCAGCAGTAAAACCAACTTAATATACTCCCCTTATTTCACTTCTTCATTTTTTACATTGTATGATTCCTTTATGCCAGTACTGAGTGATTTCAGTTTCACTCTTAATATAAAAGCAAGGTCTTACACCTCAGAGGAAAAAAGGATATTGTGACATAAAACTGCTCTTAAACAGCAGTAGCTTTTTATATAAGCCTACATCCCAAAATTAGCCTGATAGTGAACAGCTGACATGCATTGCTAAATTCTGAGTATTTCCTGAGTTTTGAACTTTTCATCATCAAGCAATACAAACCTCTCCTTAGAATCCTTAATGTAGGTGTCAATAAGAAGACTGTACATCTCTGAATGTATATTTTCCATGGCAATTTGGAAGCCATAGAAACAACGAGCTTCTGTGATTTGTACTTCTTGACTGAACCGCTCCACCTAGAGGAAATAAACAAGCATTTGCAAGTGTTTGTAATTTGCAGGTTAGAGGTATAAATGCTGTATTGGTCAGCCCACAAAATCTTCTTCGGATCAAAATTCCAGAAACGTGGATCACTAGCAGCAATACACAAAGCCACAACCTCCCAGAATTTCAATTCAGAAGGTATTCTTTGGCCCCATGAGGAAAGGTCTTAGTTTTACTTATCCTCCATTAGGAGCAAGAGCACAGAAGGTAAAGCAGACCACGGGCTGTGAAACAGCCAAGTGTTACTGTAGGGCAGCACTCAGTGCCCAATGGGGAGTGGGAAAACTTGGAGATTACAAAACTGACCCAAAATTTGTTAATTAACACAGGACTACCATCCCTATGCATGCTAATGTTGTAACACTCCATGATCCAGCAAACCAGCTGGATCAGCCACAGCAAACACACCAACGTGTGAGTTCTGTTCACCCACCCAAAGAGGTATTTCTGTCGGGACTTTCACACACTCACCAAATTCTCGTTGACAATGCCATCACTGGCAGCAAAGAAGGCGAGGACATGAGAAATGAAGTACTTCTCCTCAGGCTTCAGGGACTCCCAGTGCTGGAGGTCTTTGGAAAGGTCCACCTAAATCAATTCCAGGATAAATATGACACGGGTGCTCGGGTGGGCCGGGCCCTGCCCCAGGGCTGCGGGCAGGAGGGGCCGTGGCCGCCCACCCCTCACCTCCTCCGCCGTCCAGAAGGAGGCCTCGGCCTTCTTGTACATCTGCCAGATGTCGTGGTACTGGATGGGGAAGATGACGAACCGGCGGGGGTTCTCCCGCAGCAGCGGCTCCTCCTCCTCCTCCACGCCCCGCGGCACCTGGAGGGGCGGGAGAACGGCTCGGGCCGCGCTCGGGGAGCGCCGGGAGCGGGGGGACATGAGGGGCTGGGAGGGCGGAGAGACCGCCTGAGGGAGAGGGGCTGGGCAGGGCGGAGAGAACCCCGTGAGGGAGAGGGGCTGGGCAGGGCGGAGAGACCCTCCCCTGAGGGAAGAGGGGCTGGGCAGGGCCGAGAGACCCTCCCCTGAGGGAAGAGGGGCTGGGCAGGGCCGAGAGACCCTCCCCTGAGGGAAGAGGGGCTGGGCAGGGCGGAGAGACCCTCCCCTGAGGGAGAGGGGCTGGGCAGGGCCGAGAGACCCTCCCCTGAGGGAGAGGGGCCCGGGAGAGCGAAGAGATCCCCCTGAGGGAGAGGGGCTGGGCAGGGCCGAGAGATCCCCCTGAGGGAGAGGGGCTGGGCAGGGCCGGGAGACCCCACCTGAGGGAGAGGGGAGACCCCACCTGAGGGAGAGGGGAGACCCCACCTGAGGGAGAGGGGAGACCCCACCTGAGGGCCGAGAGAGTCTCTGAGGGAGAAGGACTGGGCAGGGTAGAGAGACCACCCCCCCCCGAGGGGAGAGGGGCCCGCAGGGGGCTGGGGCGGGCTGCGGTGCTCGGTCGGGGCAGAAAGGAGAGAGCACCAATGGGGAGAGAAGAACGGAGAGCGGGCTGTAGGGGCCTCTGGGGAACAGGACAAAGCCGAGCGCGGTTCCCGGCGTTCTACACTCACCCGATTGCCGTCGCCCTCCTGGAAGATCTTGCGGGCCGTCTTGCTGGCCAGGACGCGGGCGCTGCTGAGCGCGGGGGGCTGCGGGGAGAGAGGAGCAGGATGAGCGCGATGCGACGCTGCCGGGCAGAGGGTGGAAGGGCGGGCGATCGCTTACCGTGTTCTCCTTGTCGCTCAGTGCCAGGCCTTTCATGGGCGACAGGTTCTTCATAGGAAACTGGCTCTTCTTGGGCGACACCTGGGGCTGGTCGGCGCGGGCGGCGAACGGGGCGCGGGTGGACAGCATGGTTGGAACTGCAGCGGCGGCGACGACAGGAGCAGCGGCGGCGGGACGAGCGGCAAGTGAATGAAATTCCCGCGCCGGCCCTTTATATCCGCTTCGAAGTTGGCGCCAGAACGAGCGGCTGGCCACTCACAGCCCTGGCCACGCCCACCTCGGCCCGCCCCCGCCCTCCCATTGGCTGGCGCGGCGGGCGGGGCCTCGCCTCCCATTGGGCGCCGGCGGCGGGAGGAAGTGCCCCGCCCTCGGCTTTGGCGCCAGCGGCGCGGAGAAGGCGGGAGAGCGGCCGGTCCCGCCCGGTGTGCGGGGCGCGCCGAGCGCGGGGCTGCACCTCAGCCCACTTGAGAAAGGGGCGGCTGCCGCGGAAAATCCAAAACAGTTTCTGGATACGAGAACGTAACCGGGGTTTGGGATACAGATCTGGAAATGCCGCTTTGCCTTGCTTCTTCTTTTCTTTTCTGGTCCCTCCTACCTACCCATTCATTTTCACTGTCAACACTGATCCCTGAATTTGGATAGAGATTCCACATGCCTGCATTTGGAGGCAGAAATTGGCTTCCTGGAGAAACTGACTCTGTGTGCCACCCGGTTTCACGTGTTTTAAATAAATAGCACAAGGAAAGAAGAACACAGGTATGAAGAGGATGTGAATATTCATAAGTTTTAAGAGTCAGCTTTTATTTTTTGTTAATTAAATTGCAACATCTTTTTCCCCATCCAATTCCACAAGGGGTCTGCTTCTGTCAGCTAAAATGTTTTCCCTGAATTAGTTTAATGAAACCAGGAGCTCCACGAGATTTGGAAGCTCTTCAGTCATATGAGATGCAGAATGGCCTGGACTGGTCCCTGTCACCCCAGCACTGCTGCTGTGCTTGGCTGGAGAAGAGACAGGCAGAGCAGGAGAGCAGCAGAACTATATAATGGTGCTAGGTTAAATTTACTGCTATGGATTTGGAAGCAAAACAAAAGTACTCCCCTCCAGCACCTCCTCTGACACTGTAAATTCAAGTTGATTATTCCTTTTACCAGCTCAGTGTCAAATTCACAATTTTGGCTCTGAGCTCTCCTCAGCTGGGATGTTATCAGAAATGGCCAGCAGAGACATTAGGTTTGTGTTTTTTCTTGGTCCTGTTTAGGACATCAGACTGGTGCAGACACCCACCCAGATCTTCTGTGTGACTTTCTGAGCTAAACATGCATCCCAATATGCAAACCTAAATATACATGTCCATCCCAGGAAAGTGAGCACCACAAAACCCCATCCTAGCAGGCAACCTGGACAAGCACGAACACGCTCCTGCTCTGTCCCAGGAAGCTGGTCCTAGAGGCAGGAGTGCCAGGCATCTCTCTAGAGGCTTACAGGTGTCCATGTAACACCCACTTATCTCCTGCCACCTCTACAGCTGCTGGCAGAGTTGGCAGAGAGTTAGAGCAGCACCCTCCCCATCCCACCCAAACTCGTTTACCCTCCCACCCCAATAGAGCCCCAAAGCCACCACAAGGCCCGTGGGTTAAATGCTGTCACCGTGCAACAGCTGTGCTATCTCTGCAGCCCAGCTCCCGTTCTTAGAAGCCATGGCAGGGCATCAAAGCCTTGTCCTGAGGGTGATGGCTCTGCAAGGAGAAAAAAGCACCAGGGAGAGCACAGAGGGTCTGTGAGGAAGCGTGTTGCAACTCTGTGCTGCTGGAGCTGCCACAAAATGGCATTTACCATGCTGAATTTTTCTATTATAGCAAATAACCCAACTGCATTTGCTCCTCTCTTCATGTACATCCTTCTCCATGATGCAACTGTATTTTGGGACTGGCATTTTCATGGCAGCTTCTTTGGCAGAGCTGGGTTGAAGGCAGTAGGCTGCTGCCCTGCTCTGAAGTGCTCAGCATCAGGGATGACAGGGATAGTGACCAGGGATGTCAGCTCGCTCCTGCCCTATCTTTGGGTGTGTAAAGAAGCTCAGCCCTTAAGGCTTCTGGCCATTACTTCTGAGTACTGTGTGCTTAAAAAAAAAAAATTTAAAAAATTCAAAAAAACAAAAAACAGCCCTAGACTTGTATTAGTTTCTCACTTTGTTTGCAGGAATTCAGATGCTCAGAACGGTGGGTGTAAGAGCAGCCTGGGGTGTCTGGGTGAGGCAGGTGTGGGGTGTTGTGTAAGCACCCTGTTTGCATTAGGTGCCCCCCAGGCCCCACGCAGGGCTCCCAGCTCCCCCAGGCCCTGCCATTCCCATCAGCTGCACGTGGAGCTCAGCACAGCCCCTGTCCCAGCCCTGCTGCTGTGGTTCCCTCAGTGCCAGCTCGGCAAAGCCCT
This sequence comes from Luscinia megarhynchos, assembly GCA_034336665.1. NCBI lineage: Eukaryota > Metazoa > Chordata > Aves > Passeriformes > Muscicapidae > Luscinia > Luscinia megarhynchos. The sequence continues at coordinate 15,390,229 of CM067565.1, forward strand.
GTCCCACCAGGCACAGCCTACAGCCCCAGGCCTGGTGCCCATCACACTGCTTCCTCAGCTCGGCTGCTGCCGTGGCTCTCAGCTCACCAAACTGCTCCCAAGGCTCAGGGCAGGGCTCTCCTTGCTCACAGGATTGGTTTTCTTCCATTTTAATGCAGATTGCCTACAGAACAGATAGATGGTGACTCCAGGTTGCTGACAGGTCCCACCACTGCAGCAACTGCTCTGATGAAAGTCAGTGAGGAGAACTGACACATCACTAGCTGATGGTTTTCTCCTGATTTGTTTGCCTGGTCTCATCCAGCCACGTTCATCCATGCCAAATCCTGAAATCCTCACCTGGTGAGGTGAGCTCAGTCTGGTAGGGTTTCTATTTGTATAGAGCACCAGCCCGAGGGTCCCTGCTTTGGTTTGAGTTCCACATGCAGCACAAAGAAATCTAAGTACTCCAAATATAAGCTGGGACAGGGTAGGTGAGCAGGAGAGGCCACCAGCCAACATCTCTGAGTTGGTAAGCAGTGGTCTCAATGGTGCCCACCTTCTCCAGCAGGTTTGGAGGTAAGCCTCAGCATTTCTTCACCCAGCTGTGCTGAGGAGAACGCTCCACATCCCTCCAGAACCATTCTGAACCATAAGGACTCAGACCAAAACTTCAAAAATTTGAACAAAAATTTTCCCCCAATAGTTCTTTAGATGTGGTCACCCTCCATTTACTCCAGGATTTATAACTGCAAAAACTGAACTGAAGGGCCAAGGCACTTCAACAGGCTGTTTCACTGAGAAGTCTAGGGCAGATCAACACAAGTCTTCATTAGCATGATTCTGGCTGGATATCACATTTGCCAATGCAGCCCATTCATTTGCACACCATCATTGGCCAACTGACAGTCAGCCTCTGTGGAAATAAAAATGAGCTGCTGGAAAGCAAAGCCCTCACAGGGTTAACGTCTCCAATGCCTTGAATTTTTTTTAAACTGTAGCTCTTGCCTATTCAAGGTCCTTACTCAACATTTACAGCTCTCAGGACAAAGTCTGCAGGCAGTGTATGACCACATATGGCATTTTAAGGGTGTAATTGGACATGTTTCTTTGCTGTTCATGAAACTTGGCACCATGCTGCAGATATAGTCCCACAAGTGCCAGGTAGATGATGCAGCTCTGGAAGACTTTCAGGAGCTGGAAAAATGAAGCTTTCCAAGCAGCTGCACTTGCTGGCCATCAGCAGTCAGTAACGGGCGAGAGCAGCACTGGCTCTGCAGCCTTCCTCAGGACCTGTGGGCACTCTGTGCAGAGGAGCAGCAAGCCCACTTTGCACTCACACCTGTGCTCAGGAAGGCTGTCACTTTTCCTGGCTGGCAGCACCACCTCCTTGTTTCCTGCAACAGCAGAAGGCAATGGCTCCAGCTGTTGGCCCACCACGACTTGCCTCAAGCAATCAGTGTTTGCTCTTCAGTTTGGTCTCAGCTCCTGCACTCTGGTCATGGAATGGCTGATCTCTTGGCACACATGGACTGCTACAAGTCTCCCTCTAGCAGCCTGTCAGTCACCACAGAGCAGTGAACTTTCCTGAGGGTTACATTCCTCAGCACCTACTCATCCAAAACTGCCTGTTGGAAGGTGCAGCCCCAGGTCCTTAATATCTGGGCAGGCCTGTGCTGGTTATGGTGAGCAGGGCTGTTGCACAGCAGCACTTCTGGGACATCTCATTGCTACTGTACACACACAGGGTCTAAGGCAGCCAGGAGCCCCCCTGTGCTTCCAAAAGGTTCCAAAGAAAACCAGCCCCAAACCATGAAAGTCAATTAACTGAGGAGAAAAAGGTGGGATTTAAAATCACTTTTTTAAGTGGGTCAGCAGTGGGCAGTTGTGTTACCACCCAAACCTTACCCACCTGTAGACAACCCATATGTATTCCATATCTCTGCTCCATATTCTTCCAATGACCTTTTCTTCTCCACCAGAGACCTTTTTATCCCCCTGGAAAATGCAGATTATCTTCAACAAAGTGGATACCTCCTACTGCCAGACTTCTTGATGTACATTGGCATTCCTACCCTGAGAAACCACCTAGTCAAGATTGTCATGAAAAGATTGAGAAAGGATGCTGCCTCCCACCTTTGGGACAGTACAACATTTTAGCCCTTTTCTGCTCCAGATGGCCATGACATTTGCACTCATCCAGCAGGGCAGAGAAAACAGGGAGACTTATCATTGAACATTTTTCTGGTGGCATCTGCCAGACACTTCCCTGCAGAGCATGAAATCGTTCAGTGTTTGTCAGGATTCAATTACAGTTTTGCCAAAGAAGGAACTGAGAAAAGCCAGCTCTTTCCATGCTCTGTCCTGTTGTTCTGCCATGGCAATTTCATTGTGGCAATTTCACAGTGACCCCGTGGTGATAGGAGATAGGACTGTTTACCAGGACAGTCCCTGTGCACAAACAGGCAGCAGTAGAGATCCCAAATACATCCAAGTAAGCAAGAGATAAGCTAGGAATATACCTATATATTGTAACCAGGGGAAAAAAAAGATAAAATGGAAATTAGAAAACTAGACAGAGGCAGGTGCCCACAGAACTTAGGGGACTATGAAAACACAGAAAAGTGGGTTTATATTGCACTTGCATTCAAAGGAATAACCAGAGGTAGATAAATTGATGCAGGCCTGATATTAAATGAGACAGAGTCCTGCATGGGGATGCAATGGGGTGTAAGGGATGACAAAGAAAAGATTGTCATCCATTATCCTTCTGGCAGTACAGTCAGGTTGATAAAAAAAAATTCCCTTGCTTTATAAGGGTGCATTTGATTCACTGCTTTGTGACACTGAGAGAATTAAAACTGGCTAACTGATAGATTTTAGAAAGTCACTGTTGGGCCAGATCATTACCAGCTCAATGTCCTGAGGTGCCTGCAAAGTTTTATGTGCTAGATGTGGTGGGTGGTGCATGTGTGTAAAAGTAACCTGTCCTTGGTATTAATGAGGCTAAAGGCAGGATCATGCACTAGGGAAGAACATTAAAGGTCACATGTATGAGCTGCTGGGCTGGGCCAGCAGAGAGGGGCTCCTGGGTGATGATTCACAGCAGGTCCATCAGCAGCTCCCCAGGCTTATCCATGGTGAAGGGAGCAAAGCAGCCCTCTGCTCCATCGGCAGGGGGACTGCCCTGGAGGCAAGGCTGCTGCCCTCCTGCCCTGCGTGGGGCAGGGTCCATGGGGCAGCACCAGCAGGGCTCAGCTCGAGGTTCAGCACCCAGAGGAGGTGTCCACTCATGGGTGGGGTGTGCAGGCACCAAGGGCTCCTGAGGCATTCTAGAGCAGCCTGCCTGACCTCACTGTGCCTCTCCTTCCAGACACACATCTAGCCCCTCCAGAGCCTCTCAAATGGCACAAATATCCATATTCAGGCAACCAAGTCAAGCCATCCAATATGAGTTGTCTGGATGTCTAAATGCATTGTCCTTGACTCAAACCAAACCCACTCCCTGTGCCCAGTCCCAACAGCAAAGGGTGAAAAGGGAGTTGACAGTGTGGGAGCTGTTGGAGAAGACAGCTCCAGGGCACACCAGAGGATCACAAACCTGCCCTGGAGCAGGATGCTGGAGCAGGCTGTTCTGTTCACTGCTGTGAGAGCAGCTGGGGAGCAGCCAGGTAACCACCCCAGCCAGGGGGAAAAAGATCTTACAACTTTGAACCGTCACCAGAACATGGAGTTCAGAGAGAAGGTATTTCCCACCCTAGGCATTGAACAGCTTTCCTGAGCTCATGGCAGATTTCTCAATTCCCAGTCATGATTTCAAGATTTCACATGACAGTTTTATTCAGGCCCATTATGTTTTGCTCAGCAGTTACCATCAAGTTTTGCTGAGCATAAAAGGATTAGGATATATTATTTTATTAGTCCTTTTGTCTGGCATCCATCAAGATGCTCTTTCATTGCACAGCAAGCTCAAGGGCACACCAGGAGCTTTTCCTCAGCTATGCCTGTTGGTGCACTGAGCTGAAGAAAGGGGAAAAAGAATATTCAAGATAAAGTTTTAACACTGAATACATCAATAAATAAATAAATCACTGATATTTTGTTGTAGCAAAACACTCTGGTCTCATGTAACTCCAGCAGAAAAAAACCCCCAGTATAAAACAGGAGACAGCTGCTCTCTTATCCCACTGTACCTGCTGCACCACGTATTGCCACATCTCTCTCTTGGGGCTTTAGTGACCTCTAACATTTTCAGTGAAGCTGAGAGACAAATAATTCCCTTAAAGGATATAGCATTTTCCATATTCCCTTCCTTTTAACACCCTTAAACAGACCCACTCCCTCCTCCTTTCCCACACCAGCCCCTGAGGAAAAGAGGAGTTATGCAGCTGAAATCCTACTGGTGTTTCCTTCCTAGCATTCCATTTTGCAACCATCCTAGATCAGTCACAGATGGAGACAGCAAGGCATTCTTGGCCTGTACTGCATTGCAGAACTGCATATCCATATACAATTTCTACAATAGCTGCCTTCCCTGTGACTGTCCCCATCTCTTCTTTATTTTTTCATGTTAGCTTAAAGCTCCCAGCTGCCCCTTTTTCTCCAGTGCTGCCACATGAATTGCTCAGGACAAGGAAATTTGCACCCTCTTTCCACTGGGATCCTGCTCCCTCCCCACCTTGACCCTGAAACTCATTTCTGGGTTTTCAGTACCAGCTTTCCTCAGCCACTTCCATTCGCATTTTCCACAGTTGTCCCAGATCCAGCGCCCAGTTGTCCCAGCTCAGCACAGACCCCAGCTCAAAAGCAGCTTTGGAAAGCAACCTGAACCCTGCCTTCCCTGGCTGCAGTCCTGACACCCCACTACACATCCCTTATGGTGAGACCTGATGGCTCCAGCTCCATGCAGTGAAAACACAGGCTCATGATAAACATGAAGTGTTTCCTCAGGTCTCTGTCCAGAAAAGGGATGAAACTGCTACACAGCTGCTGTCCTGTCATCTCCTCTCTGCAGAGCTCACGGATGCTTGGCTGCAAAGTTAATGAGCACAGGCACAGAGCTGGGAACAGCAAGGCTGCACAGGAGGGAGGAGGGAGGGTGCAGAGGATCTGTGCTGTTTGGACTTTGTAAGCCAGTCCAACAAAGCCATGATCCCTTTTGGCATTCTCTGGGCACTGCCTGAAGGGGAATGGGACCTCACACAGAGTAGCAGACCAGACACACACAAGGTGGGGAGCAGGAGCAGAAGACACCAGAGCTCCTTTCCTTCTTCCTTCTGGTCTTCCTGAAATTCATGCACTCTGGTGCCTTTTTTTTTTTTTTTCCTAGAATTAACATTAAAATGGCCCGAGTTCCTGCCAGCAGCTGCCCTACCCTGAGCAGAACACACTCTCCCTATCTTGTGCAAGCACTTTTCAAAACACTTTGCAAAGGAAATACCAGAGGTGGAGATAAGCACTGTGATAAATTCACCCCTCACTACATTCAGGTTTCTATTCTCCTATCACCTCCTTTTCTTTCCCCAGCTGATGGGCCATTAATCTTAAAACCCAGAGAAAGCTGTGCCACTGGAAGAAAGCAGCTTGCGAGCCAAGCTGAGCAGACTTGAGCCACACCACCTGGGAACAGGCACTACAGGGCTGCTTCCATCACACAGCTTCTACACAACAAACACCTCTCAATAACCTGTAAATAATCTACAGCAATAACCTTAGAATTCAGAGAAGGTTGTGCCACGGGAAGAAAGCAGAAGGAATTGAGGTCATCACTGTTTTCCTAGGTGCCTGTCATCACCAGGAATTAGTTAACCACCAAAATTTATTATTCACACACATTTAAATGCTGAGAGGAATGATCATCAGATGGGAGCCAAGAGCAGGCCCTTGTCTCTCACAGTAGTGCTAATGGTTAGGGAAAATACATTTTAACTTCTGGCCAAATATTTCCTTCTCTCACCATTGCCAGGAGGAAAATGTGCCTTTTCCCAATGCCTTTTCCTAATGTGCTCACACTGGTTTCATATAGAAGCACTAATAAAAGGAAGAAGATGTCAGGGATTGTGAGGAACATGGACCCACAACTGATTAATTTTCCAAACCAACTGAGTACAGCCACAAATCAAGAAAAGTTTTGTTAAACAGAGAAGAAAGCTGTACTGAGCTTGCCTGGCAAGCACAGGAGGAGCAACCATGGTTCAGAATTTTCTTACCTCTCAGTGGGGCTAAGCTGGCTCTGCTCCCATTGATTGTGAAGAAAGGTGAGCAGCTATCATCTGCTCTGATGGGGCTGAACAGAATAGAGCAAAACCAGACATTTATACAGGGTATTTATACAAGTACCTGATGATGCAAAGAGTAACCACCACCCTGCTGTCAAACCAAAAAAAGCATTTGGCTGCCTGCCTTGAGCATGGTCCAGGCCTCAAGGGGCAGAGCACAGACATCACCACCTCCTTCCACACCTCTCACTCAGCCTCCAGAGTCAGCTGGGGCTTTTGATTCTAATTTCATGGTGTGAGCCTAGACTTTAGTGGGTGAAGTGCAGTCCCCTGCAATCTACAGCTTGGCAAGTGGAGGTGAGAGCTGGGAACAAAGCATTGCTAACTTAGAGAGGTGGGGAGGTGGGATGTGAGAAAACACTGCAAAGCAGCACCCCTTTAGCTATTAACTCCTCTGAGCCAGCTAAATTGAGGGCAGGGGCTAAAAGCAGCCCAGCCTGTTGCTGCTGAGGCACATTCCTGCTGCTCCAGGCACCCAGGGATGCTCTGCTTGCTCACAGCCTGTGCCAACACAGCACCACCCACGCCGGGAGCAGCAGACAGGCTGCAAACCCCTGAGCTCCTTCTGAAGTGCCAGGCTATGGCATGTCCCCTGGGCTGGGAATTCTGTACCCAGCACAAGCAGCAGCCCTCAGGGGCTCTGGCACAGCTCTCCAGCTGGCAAGGCTGAGGAGTGTCCTTGCAAACTGAGTCTCATCCTTGATCTGCCACTCCCCGGCTGCAACCACAGCATTGCCAGGGGGTACAAGCAGCACAGAGGGGAACAGCCTTCAAAACCGGGTGGCCACAGCCAAATCACCCCACAAAAGCAGTCAGCAGTTGTGTTAACTCCCAGGGGACCAGGACCTGGCAGGGAGGACAGTCATGCAAAAGGAAATGCTGCTGAACTGGTCAGCCCTCTCCATCCCCCCTTAGAGCTCCGGGATGCAATCCAGGCTGTGTGTCAGGGACAGGGCAAGGGACACCCTGGTACCATCAGTGAGAGAGCTGTGCTGATCACCAAGTGTTCAGCGATGGTCCCATCCATCAGTGACATGCCCAGGGGGCAAACAGTGGGTTTCCCAGACATGCACCACTGCCACTGCCAGGTTTCCATCCTCCCTCAGTGCCTGATACTGACTGAAGCAATAGGACATTTCCGTGTAAATCTGTGTTTTGAGCTGTGTAGTGTCAGAGATGAAAGCACTGCTGGCTGCACCCTGGGGTCTACTCATAACTCCAAAAGGTGACACATTAGATGCTCGTGTTTGAGAGGTGCTCATAAAAATCACCATCTACTGAGGTAACAGAAAACAGTGACTTCTGTCAGCAAATTGTACAAATGTGTCCCTGCTCTGTGTTATCTCCTTTTCACAGGCTCCCTTCAATGCCATTTTATAAGCATATTTTCAGACAGCTTCTCACTGTTAGCTTGAGCCAATTCAATTTCTTATAACATTGTACAATTAGTTAGGGTTGTTTTACATTTAGTTTGGATTTAGCAAAAGAAAAAACATGGTGAAGTTTGGGGGTTTTGTTGGGTTTCCTGGACCTAAAGTCATATTAGCCTTTAGACAGTGAGCTAGAAAAAAACCCCCATGTTTCTAATCCAGAAAAGCTCCCTGGTCTCTATTAAGCATTAAATGGCTGATTTATTCACCAGGAGGATAGTAGAAGGTTTTTCACTCACAATACTTTCAAGATGATTATTATTCTGCTTCAAATGCCTTCAATGTCTGCTTTTGAGTCTAATCCATGTTAAACAAGAGCTGGGACAAAGCTTTCTCTGCTGAGCTAACAGAAGCTTTGTTTCAAACTCAAATAACCTCTTTATGGGAAGCTCTTCTGGAAACAGTATAAAACAAACACTGGTGGTAAAAAAAAAAAAGGAAAGAGAAGAAACTATGCCTTCCTTCTTCTCAAATCAGACCTCTGCTATTAGTTACTCTTTGTGCTGTAAAGAGTCCTTCTTTGTGATCCCCTTTAGCTCAGACCATGAGCAAATCCCAATCCTATATGCATTTATTAACAGGCCCAGGTATTTAAGGGTTAAAAGGTTCACTTATGATAAGATGAAAATTAAGTACATTGAGATTACAAAAGAGCAACAGTTTGCTTAGAAATGCCTGTACTCAGAAGTCAAAACTAACAGCCATCATACAACTATTTTAAAAGACACTTCCTTTTTCCCATTTTTTAAATGAAACTAGATGAAAAGCAATCGAAATACTCAGTAAATTCTTGTCAATGCCAGCTTGTGTTTGTAATATAATGTATATTACTAAGATGTTGGTTCAGTATGATTAATAGTATTTAAAATTAAGTCTATAGCCACATGAGAAATTCATATAGAAATCTGAATATTACCAAAAAAGCTTAAGAAAGCTAAAGTACTGAGAATTTCTCATGTCTCACCACATGATATAAATTTAGTTCTCCTTTATAAAAAGTTATTGAATCCAGCTTTAAAAGAGTTCACCTGTCTTAAATGACAATTTAAGAATACATCTGTAAACAGCACACTCTAAAAGTCATTGCATGACTCTTCTGGCTAATAGAACAAGGTAACCCTGGTACAGCATTAAGCAGTGAGTGTTAATGGATGACAGGGTTTAAGCAGCGCTGCTGCAGAGGCATCCAAAGCACTGCAGGAATGTGGTGGTGCTCCCCTGCACCCACCTGCGGGTTCAGCCCAGCACTTCTCCATCTCAGTAGGTGGCAGATCATTCAGATTATGGCCTGTCTGGATTGCTCTTGGCATGGAGAGCTAGGAACACTGCAAAAGGCAGGCAGAGACAGGACTGAGGCTGTTTCTCTTGGCCCCATGTCCAGCTGCCACGCTGGGGGAGGGCACTCCGTGCCAGGGACACCACAGATGACCCAGGGATAAGCAGGTTCCTCTCAGGTGGGTGCAGGAGGCATCACCAGCTGTCACACAGGGACAGACACAAGTGCTCAGGAGGGCCTGGAGCTTGGCATGTTCTGCCTGTACTTTGTGAGGGTGGTCCAGCATGTGGGTGCATCCCCCAAACACCACTCCTGGGGTGTGGACATTTCTCAGACCAGTGAGTAGCCAGGAGCTGCACAACTTAAACCCTGTCTTCAGTGGGCACAGCAGGACCCATTCTGCTGGGTGCCGAGTTTAGGTACAAGGAGCACTTGAAAAAAAGATAAATTCAGTCACAGAGCCAGTTAACAGCAGAATGAAGAATAAAATCTGACCTAGCTCCACGGCAGAGACCCATTGCCAATGGTTCCCATTTTATGCTTTCCACAGACCCTTCATACTATTTCAACAGATCTTCAAAAATCAACTAAGCCTATTGTCACAACAGGCTGAGGCTCACACCTCTAAAATAAGCATCCTTTGGGGACCCCTCACTTTTAAAGAGAACCCAACAGCTCCTGAATCACTGCCAGCTGTTGAGCAAAGGCTCTTTATGGTGTTGTGGACTGACTCAGCTAAAGGCAGCATGGATTCCACTGCCTTATGGAAATGAGCCATGTCAGCACAAAGGGAGTCCTGCACAAGGTTTTATAGCACACAATTTACTACTTCCATCCTTGTTACACGAAGGTGTCAAACAAGATCCTGAAGATGCAATAGCAGCAGTTAGCATGCTAATGGCCACACTCATTTTCAGCATCCTATAAACCACTCAGACCGGGAAAAAATTGCAGCCTGCCTTGGTGTTAGCAGTTTGCAATTAAATCCTCACATTTCCATCTCTTGCTCGGAGCACTGTCTCGCTATAAATAGTGCAGCCATGCCTGGCTTCCCACGTTCTCACATCTTCATTATTCCAGCAGGCTGGGGCCACCTGGATTGTGAGGGCCAGCAATTCACCAGCCCCTACCTTGCTCTGTGGAAAGTCATTCCATGACAGCACAAAACCCACACTGGCACTGCTCTGCAAGGCTTTGGAAGCTTTGCAGTGGAATCCTTTAAGGGATCCTGCAGCACCACACAATTCCACGGACAGACCCCAACAATCACCACTCCAGCCTCCAAAAGGCACACTGTGATGGCTCTTCAGTCAGCTGTGCAGCACATTGCCACAAGGGAAAGTGAAGGCAGCCCCTTCCACAGCCTTTGTAACTGCAGTTGGAAAAGAAAAAAAATAAAAGCCAAAACCAAACCGAACAAAACAAAAACCCACACAAAACTTTTAATTAAGTAAGTTACTTCAAAACCAAGACCTACCCACATTATCAGAAGATTCAGCATTAAGCTCTTCTGGGGATGAGGGAAGTGTTTATAGCAGCCAACAAAGCATCTCTGTGCTCTCTGCTTTGCCCTTAAAGAGAGGAGGTAACCACATCCACCCCAAGAGGGGCCGGAAAGTTTCATTAATTGATGGTTACACAACACTTTCACAGGGAAGCCAGGTGTTTACTGTTTCATTTTGTCATAATTAGGGTCACATACTAAAGCAGTGTCTCCAGGACTTTAACACCCAATTTGTGCAAGGGGCATTTCACAAAACTCAGCAAAAAAATTCCTTGCTATTAAGCAACCTATTATTCCCATGTAAGTACACTCGTGTCTTACAGATGCCCTGACATGTCTCAGAAGGAGCAGGTAGTAGGCAAAAGTTTTACTTGATCATGACTCAAAGACATTAAACCAATTTGCTTTAACTGACTCTGATGCAGGGAGCACTATTTACCTCACTGCTAAAAAAAATGTTTTGTCTTCATAGAAAACCTGGTTCAGGTGACTATCTGAATACAAGAATGGAGGAAAGGCAGATGGACTGGTGTCCTCTGGGCTAAACCAAATATATTTTTCAGGACTGGTTAACAGCGATGGCAAAGGTGTGCTGTTTATTGTGTGACCCGAGCTGTGACTTGGCTGCAATGTCACTGAACCCAGGGTGAGACACTGGTCTCTCAGGGGCCCAAGGCACCTGAGCAGATGTGACAATGAGCTTCCATATGGTCTGTTAATGAAGGTCACTAAAGGCCCTCAGCAGATACATGTTCTGATATCTCTTGGACAAAACCATTTGATCCATTTGATTGTTTCCATTTGATCACTGTCAGATGGTATTTGAATGCTAATACCTAGAAATACCTGAGGCACTTGACCTCCTTCTTCTGGGAATTTCACCCTGTGTTTTGAAAATACAGACTTGAATACATGCCCTGCTGAAGCGTTGCTGACATTTCATGACATCCTGGGGCTGGCTAAACAGGGACAAAAGCCCTAGAGGAAGAAAAAGAAAGATTTTTGCAGAGATGATGTCCTGGTGGTACTGTATATTGCTCACAGATATTTAAAATCAAGGGCATAAAGAGTTATCTAAGGTCATGGCTAAGGTCACAGTAATAAACAGCTCAGGGCTACAGAAACAGAATAAGGGCAGAAGAAACTCACGTGTGAGATTAAAGGTAATGAGTACATCATGTGACAGATTCTGTAATTTTGTTTGAAATTATTCATCTATGCAGAGCATCTCTGCTCCCTGGGGTCTGCCCCCATAAAATGCCCCCATCTCCCCCTTCTGCTTGGGTTTTCAATCTTCAGCCACACATAGGTGACAAATCTGCTAAGTCCATAATGTACACACGTGGAGATCGACCTCCAGCTTTCCATCAGCCCCAGAGGAGAGCCAGGGGGTCCACCTGTGCATGCAAATAAGGCTGGGCAGGGATTGTCTATGGCCAGGGCCACCTGACACAGCCTGGCCGCCTCTCTGCTCCATTCTCTTCACCCCACTCTCCAGTCTGAGAGCTAAGGGAGTAAAGCTGCCCTCCCCAGCACCTGGGGAGGCAAGGAACAGAGGGACATTTTGAGAGAATAATAACTGATGGATCTGGTCACACAGATGAGTACAGGGAGCAATCCTGAGCAAAGAACCCGAGCATTTCAGTGGCCTCTGTGGGAAAGGTGAAAAAGGCAGCACCACCACTGAGCTCAGTTGTTTCTACTCATCAGGAGCTGGGCTGTGTGCTGTTTTCCCCCTCTGCAGACAGGCTGCATGCACATTAGCAAAAATACACCCTCCTCTCCTGATGGAATGTGATTGCCCAAGCAATGCCAGAGTGGGACTTGGTGGTCCTCACTGATCCCTTCCAGCTCAGGACGTTCCATGATTCTGATTCCAGGCCTGGCCTGGTGTCAGTGCTCTACTCAATCACAACACTCATGACTCTTCTCAGAGGAGCTCAGCAACAGGACAAGAGCCACACACTGCAACAAGGAAAATGAGTTTTTACTCTGAATGTGGTCAGGCACTGGAGCAAGCTTCCCAGAGAGGATGTGGAGTCTCCATCTTTGGAGATACTTAAAAGTGGACAAGACCCTGAGCAGCCCAGTCTGGCTGGCCCTGCATTAAGCAGAGGGTTGGACTAGAGACCTTCCAGGGGTGACATCTCTAGGACATCTCAAATGTTTGTTTTACCTTGTGGAGATTCAGTTTGCTGGAGTCTCTGCTCCTCCATGAGCTAGAAAAAAAATCTTCCTTGCCAGCAGTACCAATTTGCCCATCTCCATTCCTAGTGAAGCTACTCTGTGTTTGCAGATGTCAGAAAAGATGCAGTCACTGAGTTTATAAAACCCAAACCCTTGGATCTGTGACCCATATTTCTGGGGAGTTCAAGGGAACAATCCTATGTCTCCTCCTCCCCTTTTTAATTCCCAGCAGCACAAAGATGAAAGCAATGCCAATCCCTGAGCTCCCATACCTCAGGCCTGCCTTCTGGAAAAGCACAGCTTGGTATTTTTAACTACATGCTGAAAGGTACATTGTACATCAGCTACAGTCTGTAAACGTAGGTAAACGTTTTTATAAAGGAAATGCTTTTAAAAACTTCCTTGCCATTAATCCCTTCAGATGTGAAATACCAAAAACTGTACAAGTTCTTTGAACTAGAAGAATGCTAAGGCTTCCTGTGAGGTAAAAGCACACAACTTTACACATTAAAGGCAGAGCAGATTAAAGGAAGGTCTCGCCACAAGTGATCTCATCCTGTTAACTCCACCCTTCGCAGATAAAACCCTGGAGGTCCTGCCCTGCCTCTCCCTCAGGCCACCCAGCTCTGGTCCCAGCTCCACTCCATCCAGGAGATGGATATGCTCTATCACAGGCCAGCTTCAGAAATCTTTGTAGCAAGCCCACCTTGTTTCTGGTTAGGAGACACGGGTTTGCCAGCACCAGGATAGGTCATGCATACCATGGAGGCACCAGGCAGAATCCCAGCACAGCCAGCAGGAGGTTATGCCATGGCCTGTGCCATAAAACCCAAGTGCATGTCTTTATCCCAGGTGAGGCATGGATGTAGCTCAAGTCTGAAGTGGGCTAAGGGCAGAGGGGCTGCCAGCACAGCCCAGCTGCCAGGGACAGCCCTGACAGCTCCCATAACCACATATGTGTCTGAACCCCAGGTGAGTTTTATTACTTGCTGGTAAGCACTAACCTCAGCTATTTTCTTCCTCTGTGCAAGTTAAACCAGTTTGACTGCATCTGGATTTGGTGGTCCCTCTTCTCAGGCTCCCCTGCACAACCAGGGCTTGGCCCTTGCTCCTCAGAGCAGAGTTGTCTATTTAATAGCAGGAGTCCCAGTTTGGGGGTGATACAGGCTGCAGAGCTGGAGGTCAACCAGCCTAACAGTGTCTCAAGTCACAGGAGTTTAGATTTGCCCTTGACCCCCACTGCCCCTCTTGCAGGGCTCCAGGCTCTCAGGCTGAACAGAAAGCGAAGGTGTGGGGTGTCAGAGGAGAGGGGTCCCTGGTCAGACATCTGCAAAGCTCAGCTTGGCAAGTGGGCCAGCAGCAATGCCTGGTGTCACAGCTGCCTTTTGCTCTCTGGACAAAGCCTCATGAGGCTGCAGCACTTCTGTGCTGGGCAAGCAGCTGGGGAAGTGCTCCTATAGCCCTCTGCCTTCTTCCAGGCTGGGACAAAAGCCACAGGAGAACTGGGCACTGTCCAGGCAGCAAAACAGTTCCTGCTGTACAAAGCCAGGCCTGCCACCTGCCTGCTTCCCTACACCCTGCCTGGTGTCACCCCAGGCTTGTGCAGCTCTGCTGGGGTCCAAGCCCAGAGCAGCTGTACCTCTGCTGGAGTCTGGGACTTGGTGCTGTAGCTGAAATGCTGTAACCCACCAAACACTGGGAATGTCAGCCTGTCCAAGGTCAGCCCGTCTTCAGAAACTTCAACCCTGTCCTCACAGGATGAGAAAAAGGATGAGGATGAGAAAAAAGTCTTCACAAACCTGGAGTGAGAGCAAAGTTTCTGCAGGGAGGGGAGGTTCATCTCTTGCTGATTAGCTTCACACACCCACAGGATCTCTGCAGATCTTTACACTCCTGTGTTTACCCAAGAGAGTTAGAGGCAGCCATCTCTAAGGGCCACCCACAAAGCCCCACCGTGATCACAAGGACAAAGAGAGGAGCATGGCTGGGGAGCCTCAGCAGGACACCCAGCAGAGCTGGGGATGGAGCAGGGGTGTGGGGCCACAGGGCATCCCTGTTCAGAGATGTGCTGGGGCTGGGAGGCACAGTGGGAAAGGCTGGGGGGAACTCAGAATTGAAAGGGAGAAGTCAGAATTGAAACAAGCAAGCTGGGACAAACTCAGAGGGGCTGAGTGGAGCCAAGGGCAACATTTATGCTTCTGATGATGTGAGAACACCATGCAGCCACTTTGGTAACTGCATCCATCCTGTGGCCACTGAGTGGAATTTGCAGCTTGAGTTAAGTCACTGGTGGGAGCACAGCACTGCCAGGTGGACACCAGCTCATCTGCATTGTGCTGAGTCTCACCTCCTGTGGAGCTTCCCCCCCTCCACTGCAGGTGACAGTGATTTTGGCCTTTTTCCCCATCTGGCCATAGTTTGAGACTCACAGAGGGACTCATAGAAAGGGCTGTCTTACGAGCACAAAGCTGCTCACAGAGGATGTATGGCCACACTCCAGCTGTGGCACAGCTGCCTCTCCAGCCTGCAGAGGCACTCAGGCAGGAGCTGGCAGCTGCTGCTGCTGCTGCTGCTGGTGGAAGTGCTCCCAGGGCCTGAGCCCTCCGTGCTCCCAAAGGAAAGATGGCAGGAAGACAGTATGGTGAGAGACAGACAACTCTCTGCTGGGCTGGGTCCTTATTCTTGTGTTTTTTAACAAAGCAGAGCCCATCCCTTGAAACGTGGGAAGCAGGGAGTAAAGAAGTGTTTACTGGCAATGCTTAGGTTGCAATAAAAACCAAGATGTGTTGAAAGGACACTCCTAAAAAATATGCTTTTATATTTAAACATCTGTTCTCAGCAGGTTTTTTGTGAATTAGATGAGTCAAACTTCAGCCCTGGGCCAAAGCCCAGCTCCATTAATTTCACAGGGGCGATCTCCCTCCCTTCTCCAGCTGTGGTTTCCCCACTGCATCCTGGCCTGAAGCTGCTGAAGGATGGTTCTTCAGTCAGGGAATTGGTCTCCCCTGCTGAAAAGCACCCTCCCTTCCAGTTCATCTCAGCCAGAAAAGGTATGTTCAATGTGAGGCAGTCTTGAGGAGCAGCAGAGATGAAAGAGGTTTAAGAACATTAACTCCTAACCCTCACCTTCCAACTCAGCCTCTTGGACCTTTCTTCTCTGCATCTCAACGGCCTCTCTCTTGCAGTTATTTTTCTCTAGCTAACTTGTAGAGGCAAAGAAAATTTCCTCCTCCCACTCCCCATTTGGGTCCCCAGGCAGACAACACTGGCTCTGTGCTCTTTGTCAAGTCCAGTTTTTTCCATCCACTGAATTACACATCAAAGCAAATCTCTGAAGAACTGTCAGCATTACAAATAAATTTTTCAGAAGGTTTTGGGTCAGAACTGTGGAAAAACCCAAGTGAAGATGTTGGCTGGGTAAACGTTTGGAAAGCCAAGTGATGGATGATGGCTCTGCTTTGTGCAAGGTACACATTGCCTTTGCTCACACAAGTTAATGTTAGAAAGGCAGATTAATATATAAACTTGTTCAGTGAAGGGTAACACCAATCCAGCAATTTGCAGTGGGGAAATGAAGGTCTTCCTGATTGTTCCATAGAGGCTAAATCTTACTGTTTTCTTCTCAGAGCACAGCAAAAGCTGTCTAAACTAGTTTGAAATCTAAACAACCTTCTGATGGACATTGACTGGGCTGCTTCCAACAAACCCACAGTGAAAATCTGTACCAAGATCTCCAGGCTCTCTCCAAACATGCCATGGTGTCCCTATGGTGCAAGGCAGGAGTGTCCAGGTCCTGGCAGTGGTCAGCCAGCATCTGTGCCATAGTGGAGGACAGCCAGGAAGAGGCAGCATCTCCCCATGCTACATTCCAGGGAAGTGGATACCCTGGGAAGGATGCCTGGGAAACATGGGAGAAATCATCCTTTAAGTCAGCAAGCAAGAGAGAGAGAGTCATTCTGACATGTATTTTCAATTCTGAATTTTAATTCTTTTTGCAGTTAATACAGGTGACCACAAAAAAAAACCAAAAAAAAAACCAACAAACCTCACCGTTTCCCAGAACTGTTATGACAAGGGACTGCATCTATCCCTGTTGAAGACATGCTGAAAACACAGCAAGGATTAGGAAAGAAAACTAAATCTAAACACATGTGCTGTGATATTTATCGTTACAAGATCTTTCAGTGAACTAACCGCAAATAGCTTAGAGAATTTCTGGAGGGAACAAAAACCTGGAAAAACCCAGCCCCCCAGGTTCTGTTTTGATTAGTGAACTGGAGGGAGCCTGTTATTTTACCCAGCAAGGAAGCTCCTCATGTCTGGCTCTCTGGTGCTCCCATCACAACTCCTGGTAGTGCTGCAGCTGCCCATCACACCTCGCCAGGGTGAACAGCAACACAGCCCAGCACAACACCCCTGCCAAATGCTGGTGCTGGGACCTTCTCAGGGTGTTTTCCCTGCCAGGAAAACATGTCTGTGGGGCACAGATGTTCTTCCATCTTGCCCATCCCTGCCTTGCACCAAGGCTGCTGAGTGCAAGGGCCAGGTTGGGCTGGGCTGGTTCTTGCACTGGCTACAGCCATGGAGAGGGCTGGTTGCTCCAGGAGCTGAAGACAAGAGAGCAAAGACCTGAGGAAGCAGAGAGTTCAGGCTCTGCACCACAGAAGGACAATAATTCCTTGGCTTTAAGAAAGAACAAGTCTGAACTAGGGGGGGTCTCCCTTTGTGGTTAAAGTGAGGTGTAGGATAAGGTCTGTGAGCATCCCACAGCAACCATGGACTGGGGAGAAGGCAAGGAACAAAAAATGTCAGAGATGGCTGCAATTTTTCACATGCCCTTTCTCTTCACAGATGAAAGACTGTCAGGAGAGAGGAGTGACAGTCCTGCCTGCAGTATGGGGATAGGATGAGACATGGCATGAGCCAGAGTCAGGTATGAGTTAACAGTATGGTTTAGTCTCATACTTGGGGAGTGAGCAATCTGAAAATAAGATATGAAAGTCACATTTTGTCCAGGCAATTGCATGCCTCAACTCCACTTTGGCCTTTGGTCACAAAAGTCCAGTCAAATTCTATGGCAGGGTAAATAAGTGCTAATGGCTTCAATGGATAATGGTAATCTTAAAATAATCCCACATTTTCTCAAATAAATATGATGGCTTAGAAAGACTCAGATATGTACAAATATGTAAATATGTACAAGTATAAATGTGTGTGCATATACATGTATGCATTTCTCTCTCTGTAATTAAATCTTTTATTAGAAGACATGACTGAAGAGTGCTAACAGCAGGCATCCATAGCATACATCCTTTTCTTTCCCAAAGCAGAGGCTGAGTGTGCCAGCAGAGCAGGAGTCAAAAGAGGCCATCTACCATGTAACTCCACGTTATTTTCCAGGAGAGCTCCTGGGTTCCCATAAGATTTGGGAGAAGCCAGGAGCCAGCACTGCTGGCTCCCTCAACACTGTTTTTGATGTGAAGGATTCTGCTTCCTTGCTGGTCTGGCTGGGTGCCATGCAAAATTGATCCACATGCCAGATTTGGCACTTGTACTACACACTTCCACCCCTGCTCTTGAAGATCAGCCAAGATACTATCCACTGGCCCTGCTGGGAAACAGTCTTAAAAGGCACCAGGCCATCATAAAAGGAATTTGCCAATTTTTATTAATTTTTTTCCGAGGAATCGCGCTTATCAGACATTTAGCTTTTGGGAAATTTTCTCTTTAATTCTCAGCAGTCATTTAGAGGCAGGGAAATAACACTGAATGACCTCAGAGTCCTTCGGTGTCACTGCTAAACCACAGCAGCATTTGAAATCACTGCTGCTCAAACATTTTCCTGGCTCCAGCAGTGATCTGCTTCAAAACACGAGGCATTTGGCTCATTTAAACAGCTGGTTTATGGAGCCAGCATTGCTTCCAAAAAATCTGGGGAACTGTCCTGGAATGAACTGTTTCCATGGGGGCAGCCAGGAAACTTTCCAGGAGGCTCCACTCCTTCAGAGACAGCCTGCAGGAATGGAGAAGGAGGAAGAAGTTGCTCACTTCTTGAGAAGAATTTTTGTCTCTGACGCTTGAAGAGCCTGTTCCTTGGGACATTTTGTTTGGGGCTATTTAATCCCATATTCAGCTCCACCATTTCTCCTTTCTCCAAGACCTGCCTTCAATCCAAAACAGCTCCTGTGACTGGCCTGGCTCTGGACCCAGGGCTCTGCATGTGACACCGCAACCCACGCTCCCAGATGATCTGCTCTTCCAACAGAATATCCTTCTCAGTCACAGTGTGTGTGGGAAGGGACCTATAAAGGCCATCTAGTTCAACCCCCTGCCATTCCACTGCCCCCAGTCTCTCAGAGCCCCATCCATCTGACCCTGAGTGTTTGCAGGGATGAGGCATCTAGCACCTCTCTGGGCAACTTGTGCCAGTGTTTCACCACCCTCCTTGTAAAAAAATCTCTTCTTTCCATCTAATCTAAATCTGCCCTCCTTTAGTTTAAAACCTTACTCCTTGTCCTATCAATATATGCTCTGCTAAAAAGTCTGTCCCCATCTTTTTGATAAACCTCCATTGCTAGGAGCTCATCTTTCTGGGAATAACCCGACCACCCGCGGCCTTTTTCCCCCCAGCCCCTCCACTACAAATTCTTGGGCTTGAGCTCAGTGGCTCAGGAAGAACCAGCAGAATGAAGGACTGGTAGATGCAATGACTGCAGTCGGTGCCGAGGAGCAGCAAGAGGAATTACCCCTCTGTGCCTCCTGCCTTTGTCAGCCGCTGGTTCGGATGGAAGAGGCAGAACGGGCTGGACACCCAGCAGCCACTGTACTCCCCTGCCCTGCGTCCCTGGAGGGGATGACAGCCTTGCCTTTAATATCTACAGTCTTCCACTGTGGAGCAGTGTGCAAACACTGCACTGCTGGAAGCAAAGAGCAGCCGAGGATCAGCTCCAGTGACGGGCTGTCGGGCAGCAGAGTGACCCTGTCTGTGGCACCGGCCAAGGGGGTGCCGGCTGGCCCACCCTCTGCCCGGGGCGTCCCAGTAACCCCGGGAAATGGCCGGGGCAGCACTCAGTGCCGCGCACGGCCCCACCGGGCATCCCCCGGCCGGGCTGCGCTCCAGAGCCCGGCAGGACCGTCTGCCAGAGCCGCGCTCTCCCAGCGCGGCAGCGCTGCTCCTGCCGCACGCTCCCCGAGACGCCAGTGTCCTCCCCCAGCCCCGGGACACGCACGCAAGGCCCTGGCGCTCGGAGGGCCGAGCTCACGGGCCGGGCTGGAAGGTTTTGGAGGGGACGGGGAGCGCGGCAGCGCGCCCCAAGCCGCGCTCGCAGACGGCGATCCCTCCCCTGCGCGCCGCTCCCGCCCCCGGCCCGCGCCCGCCGGCGGGACAGGCTGGGCCATGGGCAGCGGCAGCAGCCGGCGGCGGGGGCCCGCGGGCAGAGCGGCGCAGGGCCGGGACCCGCCGGGGGCCGAGCGCGAGGGCGCGGCGGCAGCGCCCGGGCGCGGCCCCGGAGCCGCGGGCGGCGGCGCGGAGGCGGCGGGCGGCGGCGCGGCCCCGCTCCGGCAGGCGGTAAGTGCCCGGACGGCGCCCGGCCCGGCCCGGCCCGGCGCCACCCCGAGCATCGGCGGCGTTCGATGCTTTTGGTCTTCGCTGCGAGCCGGGCTCGATGCTCTTTGCGTTTTCTCTTTGCTGCTCTCTTCGCGTTTTCAGTCTCCGGTGCACGGGAAACACGGTCCCGACAGGGGCATCCCGTTTTTCTCTCTCCCGGTGCTACTGGAAGTTTCGTTTTCTGACTTGTGGAAATAGCTCGACTTTATAAAGTTCGGCTCCTGCTTTTTCCTGGGTCAGGTTGTAAAGAGAAGTTTTTAAATGTGAATGTAGAGCTGTCCTTTAATGTTTGCCGGTCTGCTGCAGCTGGCTCTTCCTGAAGGCACATTTCAGTCTCTTTAACAAATAATGGATTTGCTTCCGAGGGAGTTGAGATTTATCTTTTGGCCTTTTCTTCCAATCCAAGAGTAACAGCAGTATATATATATATCAGCTGGTGATGAGGCGAAAAATCACCGACATCTTTCCTCTTGGCTTGGCTTTGGAAGCTGTGTGTTTTTTGTTAGATAAACAGTGCTCTCCACAGATACACAAAATTGTCAGAATAAAGTAATAAATTGAAAAATGGAAAGAAATTTAAAGGCTCAGGAACATTCTGCCTTGCATGCCTCAGTTTTGCTCTTTAGAAGAGTGTAATTTCCATCACTGAACTGCACATCCGTGGGTTAAGGATTGCTTTAATACAAACTAAATTTTCCATCAGGAAACTTGGCAGGGTTCCATATGAGAACCCTTTATTTAGACAGGTTTTAAAGAAAAGCCTCAAAGTAAGGTTTGGAAATTGAAGGAAAAAAATAAGAGATCTTGTACTGACATATTTTTTCCTTGCTCTTTAAACTCCAAACCCTCCTGCAGAATGAAAGGAGCTCACTCCAGCACTACTTTCTCCTCTGAAGGACTCTCATTTATGACCAATCCTCCTGATTTCTCCCATTTATCTTTACCTATGGGAATAGAGGCTGCTGGAATATTTTCCCTCTTTTTCCACATGTGAATATCATGGCTGGATCTTAAATAATTCTATAAACTGTGAGTTTTCCTATGCATAAATCAGTATCTCACCTCTATTCTGAAGTGATGTGTATTCTGATAATAACATATCAGAAAGGCAGTGGAGCTGCCCTCACCTTTCTTTTCCAATGGCAGTAGAAACAGTCCACTACTGCAGCAGATACCAGTGAACTAATGACAAGGAGCAAACTGTAGAGGCTGAGGAGTTTAAAATGTGGCCCTTGGGGAAGTGTGGGGGTCACTGTGCCACTCCCTGCTTCAGACTTCCCTCTCTGGCAGAAGTGATGGTGAGGAACCTGTAGCATCACCCAGGTTTGGTACAGACCAGGGTGGGAATGCTGTCAAGCTCTGCAGCACAGAGATGTCCATGAGGGTCCTCAAAACTCAGCCTGGAGCAGGCATGTGGGGCCTTGGTGATCTGTGGAACTAAGTGTGTGCAGCACACAGCAGTGCCACCAGTGAGGCAGCAGTGATACTGAGCATCTTGTGTGGCTCCTCGTCCAGCTGTTGCTGCTGCTGCTTTTTTTGGGAGGAAGTGCAGAGCTCTAATTGCACCCAGACAAAGACAGCAAAGAACTACCAGTATTTTTCAAAGATAAAAAAGACATATGAGAGAAGTCTCAGGTAGTTTCAGTTTTTCAGTTTTTCTTGGTAGCACTTTATTTTCCTGAACCTGAGATTTCAGAGACAGCAGTCATGGGCTTCTGATACTGACTCCTTGAAGCCTGGAAAGTCACTAGCCTGTGAAAAGGAGGGAGGAAACTGTTTTTGTGGTTTGCAGCACCAGGTTTTGGTTGTTTACTGGGTGCAATTTAGTCTTTTAGGCTGTTGTGCGCTGCAGTCCCACCCTTCCCAGGAGGCTGGGGGAGGAGGTTTCTGGAAAGGGGTATCAGCTTCATTGCATTGCTAGTAATTTTGAGAGCAATTCCTCTCAGACTTGCCAGCTTTTCAATTCATTTGTAGTTTCTGTCTTGTGGTAGGAACTGGCTTGCTCTGCCCTATTCAGTTGCCCAAACTGGAGGATCAGCAAAGAAATTTCAGAGAAGAGAGAATGTTAATTCAACAGAGTTAATGGGGGAAAAGTGAGGCAGGAAGAAGAAAGGTAACAAGGAGGAAAGATAACAGCAGGAAAGTCTGATGAGAAATAGTCCCTGGAGGAGCAGATTCTGGGCAGTGGGAGTAGAAGAGGCCTTTGACACCAGTCAGAAGGGAGCAGAACTGCAGCAGGAGTCACCCTTCTGCTGTCAGAGCTGGGTTCCTCCTGGGCATGGGTGTGTCTCAGTGTTGTGTTTCACAGCCGAGCCCTGGCACAATTTGCCATCCGGCAGCAAGCTGGCAGCACTGAGGGGCAGTCAGGCCAGGGGACAAGGGCTGGTGGAGAGGCATGCAGCTGCCTTTAAAGGCTTGAGCCACCTCTATTGTATTCAAATAGTGCTTGGGAACAAGAAGGGTGAAAGCATATCGCAGCAACAAGCTGGGAGCCAAATCCTGATGGGAAAGCTGCACATGCCTCAGAGCAGACCCAAACACCTCTTGTCAGCATCAAACATCCGTTTTCAGCTTTGCTCTCAGTTTCAGATGGTTATATATGCTTTTCCTTGTTTCTTTGCTCAAGACAGAGAAATGTAATTGAGGTTTTGCAGGTGCTTCTGCAGCACAGAGCAGGGGTGGCAGCTCTTGGTGGAAGCCAGGGCAGAGGCCGTGGCCTCAGGCATTTCCCCATTGGTTTCATGAAATGGAGGAATAATACAGACATGTTAGAGTTTTGGTTTTAACAGCTTTTTCCATGGCACCATCTCGCCTCCTGACTGGAGATGGGATGTGATTCCATCAAGCAAATCACCCCAGCTGCAGCACAGGAGTAACACAGGTAGAAGGTGTATTCACCAACTTCTAGAGGAACTATCACATAACTTTAAAACCCTCGAGTGTTCAAAGCTTTGCCTGACGTTTTCAGCCAGCTGTTTTTTCTGCAGACCGATGTGGCACAGTGACACCTCGTGGCTGGCTGGTCCCAGCTGCAAACACAAAGGGTCCTGAAGGGACATTAAATGCCATGCCCCATTAGTTTCTTACAGGAATTCAGGTTCATTTTTCTACTCTTGTTAAAATGTGCTTCCCTCAAACAGAAATTTGATATTTCTAATTCCTATCTAACGTTGATAGCAGTTTATTTCAGCATTTTATTCCTGGTTGTGTTAATAGCCAAAAATGCCCTTGAATCAAAATATTGTGTTACACTTTCATAGGAAGCATGGGGCCTTCAGAAAATGTCATCTCCAGCTGAATATCTGGGACTCCCTGAACTTCCCAAAGTCAGATTATTTCAGATTCTGCAGTTAATGTCCAGTTGTAGATCTGGTTGTTGATGAGTTAAATGTCTCCCTCTCTCTGCCATTATATTTCTTGTCTTGTCCAAAGCACCTGAAACTTCACCAGAGCCCAGAAGCAGCAGGCTGTGCTGTCCCCTCAGCCAGCATCAGCCTCCCAGCACAGCTGTGTTGCACCTGGACTTGGAAAACTGCTGACTAGGCATTTTCCACAACTCCCCCTCTTCACTTGGCAGAGCATGGGCTGGTTTTGCCCTGGAAACTATTCATGATCTAAAAATAAGCCCAGGGCATGTACAGCATAGCTGGGAGCTGGTGTTTTAGTTGGCAGGAGAGGAGAAGCGTGGGAACTCCTTGCATCCCTGCCCACTTCCTGTCCACCGCCTGCTCCTAATTCCTTTGCTGGCCAGAGGATGTTGCTGCAGACCAAAGCAAAGCTGGAAGTGCTCTGCCTGGCAGTTCTCTGCTGGGGTGCAGCTCGGGCCGTGCGTCACATTTGGTACCTGCTGGCACCCTAGGTAAGCCACTGGTTTTTTGCCAGCAGTAACTGGCTGTGGGTTGGAGAGGCTGATCCCAGCAGTGCTGACTGTCTCAGCCCCCAGTCCTGTGCTGGGTCTCTGGAGGGTGCTGTGCTGTGTGGTAGCAGCTCAGCCCTCCGTGCTCCGCTGCAGACTGCACCTGCAGGGCTCCCCAGGTGATATCCTCCCTCCCTGCCACGGCAGCGGGTTGGCATTTCAGCTCAGACTGGCCTGCTGGCCCAGTTCATGGAGTGTTTGTGAAGAGGGATTTGGGAGCAGCAGAGGCAGAGAAGGAGGCAGAGAAGGAGGCACTGGTGTGCATTTTTCAGAAAGGCTGCACTGTTAAACCAAGCCCAGTGGACCAGCACTGGCAGACACCACACTGCTCCCATGTAGATACTTTACGTGGCTCAGTCACTTCCTTGGACATGAATTGCACTCGAGCTGCACTTAGGATCTCTATCTCTACTGCATCTTAGGGCTGTATCCATACTGGTAAACTGTACCATAGCAGCTGCCTGGTACTGGATGGTCTGCCTCGCTAAGATGGCATGATTTTTGGTCAGGACCAGTTTGTAATCTCCCAGATAATCCCTGAGCATGGTTTAGTGACCAGCACAGGGACCATCTCAAATAGAGCTTGAATTTGGCCTCCCAGTTTTGGAGACAATTGTAGTCAAGACTATAACTGCCTGGTTTTGGTGCAGCTTGGGAGCAGCTCTAGAGCCTCCATAGGTACACAGCTCCAGATCACCCTGAGGAAGGTTCCAGGAAAGGGTGTTCTCACCCAGCTTACTCACTGCTGCTGGAGCTGACAGAGAAAGGAGGGGGTTAAGGGCTGGCAGGGCCATGAGGAACTTGCAGTAGATTGGGGGGAGTGTAAAGCTGCACCCCAGGAGTGCTGATTTACACATGCAGCAGGGAGAGGTAGCTCTTGCTTCCAGCTCTCAGTTCTGCCTTGCTCCCAGGAGTTGCTCCCTAAAGGATGACTGAACTGTGTGTTCAACGACTGTCACACCATTCCACCTCACGTCATGACATTAAATTAAATGTGAATAAGTGCTGGTGAGCTTAATATCCAAGCCTTTAAACTTGGAGGAGGGGGTGATGTGGGGCTTGGTGGCACAGCAGACCTCAGCACAAGATGTTTACGCTGAGAATGGGGTGGAAAACAAGGAGACACGCCACGGTCTAGATGAGTAATAAAAAGATGACTGCAAGCTGCAGAAAGGAGAAGGTGACTTCATTTAACTCTTACCAGGACACAGGCCAAGCAGGCCAGCAATTACTTATTTAGCTGTAGGATAGGAACCCATAATATTAAAGTGTCCTGACATGCACATCATCCTAACCCACATAAATGGCTAATGCTAATTATCTGCTGAACTTGCAACATACCCATTGCAGCAATCCGGAGCCGGCTGGGTGGGGTCAGATTTTATTGTGTCTCACAGCCCAGGGCAGCCGGTGCTCAGCACCCTGCCTGCTGCCTGGCACACGGTGTCACCAGGGCACCGCTGGTCCTGCCCGGCACACGGTGTCACCGGGGCACCACCACCCATCCTGAGCCTGCCCAGCACACAGTGTCACCAGGGCACTGCTGATCCTGCCCAGCACACGGTGTCACCAGGGCACCGCCGGTCCTGCCCGGCACACGGTGTCACCGGGGCACCACCACCCATCCTGAGCCTGCCCGGCACACGGTGTCACCGGGGCACTGCTGATCCTGCCCGGCACATGGTGTCACCGGAGCACAGCCGAGCCCGCCCAGCACACGGTGTCACCAGGGCACCACCAAGCCTGAGCCTGCCCGGCACACGGTGTCACCGGGGCACCGCCCGTTCCTGCCCGGCACATGTCACCGGGCACCGCCAAGCCTGATCCTGCCCAGCACACGGTGTCACCAGGGCACCGCCGTTCCTGCCCGGCACATGTCACCGGGGGCACCGCCAAGCCTGAGCCTGCCCAGCACACGGTGTCACCAGGGCACCACCAAGCCTGAGCCTGCCTGGCACACGGTGTCACCGGGGCACCGCCGATCCTGAGCCTGCCCGGCACACGGTGTCACCGGGGCACCGCCGTTCCTGCCCGGCACATGTCACCGGGGCACCGCCAAGCCTGATCCTGCCCAGCACACGGTGTCACCAGGGCACCGCCGTTCCTGCCCGGCACATGTCACCGGGGCACCACCAAGCCTGAGCCTGCCTGGCACACGGTGTCACCGGGGCACCACCGAGCCTGAGCCTGCCTGGCACACGGTGTCACCAGGGCACCACTGGTCCTGCCCAGCACACAGTGTCACCGGGGCACTGCTGATCCTGCCCGGCACATGGTGTCACCAGGGCACAGCCAAGCCCGCCCAGCACACGGTGTCACCGGGGCACTGCTGATCCTGCCCGGCACACAGTGTCACCGGGGCACCACTGGTCCTGCCCGGCACACAGTGTCACCGGGGCACCGCCGAGCCAGGTGTCCTTTGCCTGCAGGACCGGGAGCAGCTCCCAAACCACGGAGACTCTCATGGCAGGGAAGAGTCAGAGGCTGGAGGTGCCTTTTGTTTTTATTTGCCACCATTTCTGATTCATGCACTGGATGAAATGTTGGTAGAAATCTACCTGTGTCAGTTCCAAATTCTCTTGGGAAATGAGTTTTGCTGCTGACAGATCCCTTGGAAAAGGTGGGAGCAGGTTTTGCACAGAGAAGCAGATTTTCTAACCAGAGCTGCACTGTCCTGATGACGAATTAATTCTGTCTTCCACCCACACAACACGTACAGCTTGTAATATGGAGGAGTCAGCCACAAGAGAAGAAAAAACAGACAACCTACTGTACAATCCAAACCCCTCCCTAAAATGATCCAAACTCATCTTTTGTACAGAAGTATTGGAAGCTGGGTTCTTACTGTGGGAAGAACATCAAAGTGCTCCTAAAGAACTGTATTTCCCTTTGTCCTGAGGATGAATAATGTTCTTCACCTGGTGGAAGGAAACTCGGGCTGCAACAGTAGTCCAGTGGATGATGGATGAGGAGCTGCATTGTGGGATGAAATCCCAGGAGAAGTCAGCCATCAGAGCTCAGCATGCTGTTCTCCTGGCACTGCTTCTTGCTCTTGTTGCTTGTGGATGATTGCCAAGAAACAATCGTAAATAACCAGGAGAGAACTGTCTTACCTCACTGTCAGCTTTCTCACATACTCTTGTCTCAGCTTGGACCCAGAAGCTCTTTCTAGAGTAGTTCATCCTCTTCCAGAGAAAATAAAAGTGTTGCTAAAGAGCAAGGACTCTTCTGAAAGGATGTGGAATGCTTTTTGACAGGTATTACACTAAAACTATGAACAACTGGCATTGTTTTGTCATTTTGAGCTGGCAGCTAGGATGTGAAATACAGTGGATAACTTATACTTTCCCCAGCTCCTGAAATGGAAGCTACTAAGGGCTTACCTGGAAGAAATGTTCACCCGGAGCCATGAGACAGGTGTCTTTGCTGCAGTTCTCCTCACCTGCTGAAACATGGGAGCCAAAGGTGACCACAGCAGTGCCAAGCCCTTGCAAGAGACAGGGAGGAACCAAGTTTGCTGCCAAGCACCTCTCAGTCTGCCTGACAGTGTCTGAGACCATGATGTTTAAACCTCAACTCCT
Source organism: Luscinia megarhynchos (assembly GCA_034336665.1). NCBI lineage: Eukaryota > Metazoa > Chordata > Aves > Passeriformes > Muscicapidae > Luscinia > Luscinia megarhynchos. Next base: position 15,417,986 of record CM067565.1, read on the forward strand.
GTCCATCCCCCATGAGAAGCAGCTGAGGAAGGAGTGTAGTGAAAAAATCTTGCAAATCAAAATCAGGTGCCATGCAGTACCTGCAGACAGCCAGGTGGATATTTCTACCCAGTGGATAAAAGTCTGACCAATACCAACAGATTTAAATTGGTGCAAAACTGTCTCTGAAGCCATCACTGTTGTACCAGCAGTGCCTATAGTGGGACATTGCCCCTCCATAGCTCCCACATTTTCCAGCACCAGTCCTGGTGTTACCTTAAGGCAGCACAGGTGTGAGCTGTTCCAAGAGCATATATACATGGTATTACTGCAGAATCGCTTGATCCCATCCAGCCCTGCAGAAACACAGCAGAGGAACAGGCAATGGCTCTGCCTTACAAGCTCTTCCACACCTCTCCCTGTTTCCTTTGAGTCCTGTTGGGGGTTAGGTCTCTCTCCTTTTACTCCTTAGGGAATTTTTTTTCCCATAAGTTGCTAGGACTGGGTACTTGAGAAAGACAGAAGTGGCCAAGCTCAGGGGAGAGGGGCATCTGGTTGTACTTCCCTTATCTGGGAGTTTCTCTCCGAGGAGCAAAGACACCTGAAAATTGGGCAGGTGAAAGATGGAGCTGGGGCAGCTCTCTCTCTCTCTGGGCTTCACAGGAGGATGGTCGAGCTGTCTCTTAGGGAAGGGAATTTGCTGCTGCGAGCGGAGCTCAGCCCAGAGCTGCTGCTTCTGCCATGGGGTGACCCTCTGCTTGTGAGAGCAGCCACTGAGCTGGGACCTTATAAACATCTGCCTCACCAAAAGAGGGACTATCCCCACGTGCTCAGGTTCCCGGGATCCTGAGCTCGCCTGTCCCTGCCCTGCTGGGAGCCAGGCTGCATTCTCCCATCCCGCATTGCTTCTTCAGCACCGCTCGGAGCTTGGGCTGCACTGTAGCCCTCATCCCCTGCCTGCCCAGACATCCTGCCATCCCGGCTCGCTGTTCCCTGTTCTGCAGGGGCACCGGGATCGGCTGCCCCAGGGTTGTGAGGCAGAGCCTCTCATCCCTTCCCATCTGGGCACTGGGATTGGCTGCTTCAGGGGTTTTTAGAACAAAGCATCTCCCATCCCTTCCCGTCTGAGCACTGGGATCGGCTGCCCCAGGAGTTTTAGACCCAAATCCTCTCCCATCCCTTCCCGTCTGAGCACTGGGATCGGCTGCCCCAGGAGTTTTAGACCCAAATCCTCTCCCATCCCTTCCCGTCTGAGCACTGGGATCGGCTGCCCCAGGGGTTTTAGACCCAAATCCTCTCCCATCCCTTCCCGTCTGAGCACTGGGATTGACACTGCCCCAGGGTTTTAGACCCAAATCCTCTGCCATTCCTTCCCGGCCGGCCCAGCCGCCATTACCGCTGCTCCGCCGCACAGCGCCCCCTGCAGGCTCGGAGGAATCCCCGCCCCCTGCCCGCCGGGAGCCCGCAGCGCCCCTGCTGGCCGTGCCCGGCACTGCGCCAGGGAGCTGCCGCGGCTGGGGAAGGGTCCCGGGGCTGCTGCTTGGCGGGGTCAGCGCTGCGGTGTTTGCTTTGTCATACACACTGGTATATAGTAACATACGCTATATATAGTATATATGTGTGAATATATGTGTGTATATATATATATATATATACACTGTATATATACACTGTATATATACACTATATATAGTAAAGAAATGTCATTTCTATTCTCATATATTTGTCTGGCTGCCCCTTAATTTCAAATTATAATGATTTGGAGGGAAGGGGTTTACATTTTCCCTTCCAAAGGAGGTTCCTGCCTTCCTTAGCAGACACCTGTCTTCCAAAACAGGACCCTTCGCTTTTCTCTTATACAGAAAAATATTTTCCACACTGCAGGAACAGCTTTTCATGTCTGTTTTCTGGAAGGCCCTGGTTTGGTGCTCCCTGTTTAACTTGTTAGCGTTGTTGTGAGATTCAGGGTACCTTGTATAAAGGAGGCCCACCAGCTTTAGGACTGCACCTCAGAAAAGACAATGACCAGCTGAGATGTAAAGCCATATCCCTGTCCCACTCCTTTTCCCTGTGAGAATACAGTGAAAAGGCAGGAAAAGATGAGAGAGATATTATTCTCAGTAGTATCTGGCTACAGAGGGTTCATTTTATTACTGGCCCAGCTGGGGACGAATGGTCCCATCACTGTCCCCATTTTAAATACCATAAGGTTTGACTTTGGTTGCTCTCCAGGTATTCCATTGAAAGATTCCAGCATAAGGAAGATAGATGTTTCACCACAGATGGGTAATTTTTCTGGGAAACATGTTTGTCAGGTGAAAATTGGGATGACGTTGCAGTGATTTCCTCCCTTAGCAGGTGTTTTCATACTGTTACCTGCAGCTGGTGGCACAGGGGGCATTCATGGAAAACTGGGAGGTTTAACAGGTCAGCAGTCAGGGAGTTTGGTTCTGTAGCCAGCAGCCACGCAGCCTCCCTGAAAGCTGGAACAGAACTGGCAGAACAGGGCCAGTAAAGGAGAGTCTCTCGTGCCTGTATTGTCCCCACAGAGGTTGTTTGGAGGTATAAACCAGACCAGGGGGTTAAACCAGAACAGAGATAGGTTTCATAGAAAGAAATAATGGTATGGGTTGAAAGGGAGCTTTGAAGATCAGCTAGTTTCAACCCCCCATCATGGGCAAGGACATCTTCAACTAGACCAGGTTGCTCAGAGCTCCATCCAGCCTGGCCTTGCACGCTGCCAGGGATGAGGCAGCCAGAGCTTTTCTGCACAACCTGTACCTCACAACTCTCACAGTAAGAATTTCTTCCTAATATCTAATCTAATCCTGCCCTCTTTCAGTTTAAAACTGTTGCCCCTTGTCCTGCCACCACAGGTCTTGTAAGGAGCCCCTCTCCATCTTTCTCCTTCTTCAGGTACTGAATGGTTGCAATAAGGTTTCCCCACAGCCTTCTCTTCTCCAGGCTGACCAACCCAGCTGCCTCAGCCTGTTCTCACAGGAAAAGTGCTCCACGTCTCTGATCATTTTCATGTGCCCCTCTGGACTCATTCCAGCATTCCCTGTCCTTCCCTTGCTGAGGATGCCAGACCTGTATGGGGTCTCACAGGAGCAGAGCAGAAGGGGAGAATCACCTTCCTTGACTTCAAAGTGTTGTAACTGCATCTTGTCTTCTGTCCTAGGCTTTGTCAACCAGAAGCCCACCAGGCCCAGAGAGCAGCAACCTCGACCTTCAGTGAGTATCTCCTGCTTCCATGGTGTCTTTGGGGGAAAGCAGGTGGAATAAAGGGACCTTTGTGCTATTTCTGCATTCCTCACACTGTGCAAAAGAGCTGGGAATGGTGTGAAATGGTTTATAGCCCTAAATATTCTGCCCATTTACTTACCTGCAAATTTTTAAAAAATCAGGTGCTGCTTAAGAAGATCCAGGCTCCAGCTCAAGTGTAGTATAGAGGTCGTGAGCAATCAGAATTTAGGATGTCCTCTTTGTCAGAGAGGCACCTTGGAGTAGTTAGTGCAAAGCTGTGGAGAATTGCTCCAACAAAGAGCTGCTCTCACAGGGACTTTAACCTGTCCTGTGCTTTCCAGCATCCTCAGTGGGCTTTGGGCTGTGATAGCAGCTGAGCACTCTCCTCCTGGGGTGCACAGCCAGCCCTGCCAGGCCCCCATGCAGCTCCCCACCCCAGGTGCCTCACACCCTGCCAAGGCTTTCCTTCTCCCACCCTCTTTGACATGCAAAGGGAAGGTTTGAGACAGCAGAAAATGTTTTCTGATCTGGGATGACAGAGCAGGAGATTATTTTCATTTAGATAACATTTCCTTTATACCCAGTGCGGAGTCCCATAGCACAGCTCACGTGTGAAGTGCCTGTACTGCCTGAGATAAGCAGAGTCGCAATTTCTGCTGGCAAGAACTATGCAAACATTTTTTTGGAAATGGCCCAGCACCCAGTAAATTTTTGAAGACATCAAATCAAATAAAATCAAATCCAGCCACGGAAACAGAGATTAATGTGCGTGCGTAGGTGTGTCATCCTTCACATTTCTGTGGCTGGAATCATTCTAGGTAAACACTGTACAAACAGCAAAAGTCAGCCTTGTCTTGGCAGAGTTGCTGACTGAAGAAATTCCCATAAAGCAAATTAAAGGAGAAGCAAATGTCAAGGAAGAAGAACTAGATAGGGAGACTTAATAGTGTCTGTCAGGAGAGCAGCCATGCGAGATGGAGGTGGGTGTGCACCTCCTGTCCTACAACATGTGACATGCAAAGGCACCTAAACCTAAACCTGGGAGATACTTTGGCTGTGCTCCTGCTTGGGCTGTGTTACCTCTCATCCTCCCTCCCCCAGAATCTTTTGGGAGCTGCTCTCTGTGGTCTGGTTTCACGGGTGGATGGCACAGCCCGGGCACCCGGTAATGATTTGATAATTGCTGCCAAGGCTCGTGTCACTGGCAGAGTTACCAGGGCGTTGTTCTGACCCATTTTTCAGCTGCTAGGTCTTGCAGAAGGCATTTTAATGATTAACCCTGGACTTCCCCATCCTCAGCAAAACGATCAAAAACACTGGCCTGGATTCACCCCCAGCCTGGTTTTCAGCACTTGACCCAGGTTTGTGCCTGGGAGCTTGTCACCCTGGTCACCCATCAGGGCCACTGTCACAGAGCCTGCAGGCAGCTCTCCCTGGCACCAGGGATGTGGCACTGACAGCCACCCCCACTGCTGGGGTCTTGCTCAAAGGTGGTTTTGCTCACTTTTGGTCTAATTTTGCCCTTTGCCTTTCCTTCTCCACATTGCATAGTTCATTGTCTTTACACTTAACAAAAAACCCACCTGTAATTCTTGCTTCCCTTAAGAAACTTTAAGCACCGAGAGCCTGGAACTGAAATGGAGCACATTTCTTGCTTTCCTCTTTCCTAAATTGCTTTGCTGTAGCCTCTTAAATCACTTTTATTGCTGCTTTCTAAACTCCCTCCAAGCTGTTAATAACATTTTAGCAGAAGCCTGCCCAGTAATCCTGATGGAGCTGCAATAGCCCACTTTTTCCTTGCTGTCCTATCATGCTGCAAATTCCCTTCTGTATGCTTTTCAGCTACCTCCTTCTCTCTCAGCTTTGCTCCTTCATAGGTTTCTCTCCTTCCCCAGAGCATTTGGGGTTTGAAAATCTTTCCACCTGTTATTTTCCTGACTGGAAGTTTTAATAGCCCTCAGTGTGTTTGGAGCCAGGCTCTGCAGCCCTGGCACGAATGACAAGAGGAACAAGGTGCTTCTTCTGCTGCTGGAGCAGCTGGAGGAGCACAGGAACAGGCCTGTGGTCCAGCAGCTTTTGTCCTGTGCACAACCTGAGCTTGGGATTTCCCTGCCACAGCTTCTCACTGAGTGCTAGGATCAGCAGAACTAGCTGCGCCAACGTGCCTTTGAGATGGAGCTTTAGGTTGGGATGGCCTCAGGAGGTCTCTGGTCCAGTCTCCTAGCTCTAGCTCCAGGCTGGATCAGCTGTGGAGTCAGAGCAGAATGCTCCAGGCTTGGTCCCATCAGGAGTTGAAAGCCCCCAGGGATAGAGCCTGTGCAACCACACAGCCTGTTCCTCTGCTTGCTGTCCTCAGGGTGCAGAAGTTTCTCCTTTTATCCAAATTAAAACTCACATTTTTATTTTATTTCAATTTTCCGGTATTAAATGACACAGAACTCTGCCACAAATACAGAAATAGTATGAACAGCAGCTTGCTTTTCCTTTGCTCTTGAAAGAAACACAGCCCTCTCTTTTCCTCTCCTTTCTGGATGTGCTTAGGAAGTGGAGTCTGCTTTTGTTTTTTCAAAAGCACGTCTGTGTATCAACGAGTTTTACCTGGAGATTTTCTCCATGCAAACCAAAGCATCGAGAATAATTAACAGTGGGAAATTATGTAAGTGCTGAGAGAAACAATGGCTCTTCTGTGAGCCTGCAAGCAAGCTGCCAGGAGCTCTGCCTCTTACCCATCACCTAACATAAAATTAGAGGATTGTCACAGTGGGAGTTTAAATCAATAAATTGTGTGTTTTAACTCAGATTTCTTCACTTCCTTTTCCCATTATTGCTTTGTTAATGCTGCTGTATGGTTTGAGCTCTTGGACTCGTAGCTTTCTTCTCAGGTTTTATTTAATGCAGTGGAAATCAGATACCCTGCAGCCCTCATGAGGAAAATTAATAAAAGGAATAAGCAGAAGAGTCTGATTACTTGCTGTGAGTAGAACTTGCCATGAAGGGCATAGTGCAGTGTAAGTAACTGTAGAATACCTACACTGCCCAGTGTCACCCGTGTCACCTGCTGGCCATCAGGTGACTCCAGGAAAAGCACCAGGCTATTTGTGACACATGGGGGGCATGGCACAAGCACGGCTGGGTCAGAGCAGCTGGGCTGTCAGGAGCCCCTGTGGCCAGGCCAGGTCAGAGCAGACAGAATTACCCTGTGCTGTGGCCACACCACAGCTGCTGCCTTGGGAGGAACACTGAGAATGCTCCCTGGCCCAAGGAGAGCAGTGTGAAAGCTCCTTCTCTAGAGGAGAAAGTGACCTTAGAAAAACATTTCAGGGTTCCTTTCTTCAATTCCAGTTCTACACTTACATACCTGCTTTGGGGCAGTTTCTGTGATTTCATCTAGTAAACAAGTCCTCAGTTCTTTTCATTAAAGATGCTAATGGATGAATTTTATTGATCCCAGCTGCAAGAGCAATGGTTGGGATAGATCTCATCCTTAGAGGAATTCCTCCTTAGAGAGATTCAACAGATTGTACATGGTGAGTCTGGGACAGATCTGGAGCCATGCTAGTGGATATGAAAATCGATCCTCTTTGGCAGAGAACTAACTGGCACACAAAACCAAAACATTTGTTTCTTGTTTACTTGTTGTTCAGTAGTGGATGGCCACAAAGTCCTGGTTGACATGTCATGGCAGAGCACTTTTCAGTGTGGATTTACCAGCTCAGTTCTCCACTGAGCTCTGCACCTCACCATGACCTCCATTGCAAGGAGCTGTGTGTTCCAGCCCGGCCTGCTCACCTCCCAGGTCTCTACAAGGCCAAGGAGGAGCTCTCACTTGTCAGCTGCTGGCTCCTCTCTTGGGTCCTGGAGGGCAAGATCAAGTAGATTTAATTGGTAGCATGAGGTACAGTGGTCAAAGCCTGCAGAAGACTTGTCACTATTCTCCCTTACACAGCTAGGGACAGATTTCTCTCGCACCCAACATAAACCACCTCTGATAACACCAATAAACCCCATACCTGTTCCCTTTGAGTCATACATCAGTTCCCACTCATGGGAGGCTGTGCTGATGTGGAAACAAATAAAAGCCATAAGAGCAGTTTGAGGAAGCTGCACTCATATTTTGGTTGAAACTCAGATCCCTTAGAAATACAAACAAAATAATCTCTTTTTGCATAAAACCTTAAAAGTAGCATGAAGATTACACTGTCCTTCAGCTGGTCCTGGAGCCTGACTCAAGAGGCTCTGGGAGCTTGATCTGGAGCCTTGTAAGGGTTGCACTGTAATGAGCTCAGACTAAACTGGTGCCAAGTGATAGCAAATGTCAGCAGGCAGTGTGCCAGTGGGGTATGGGAACTGGACATGACAGAGTGTCTGTGTCTTGGCGAGCCACATGCAGCTCGATCTTTCCATTCACAAAAAAAAATGAAGCAAGGGCCTTCTTATGTCCTTCAGAGCCTGATTCTCTCTCATGACACCAGTACTTCATTCCCTTCCATGACAGGTGCCCAGAAAGCAGCAAGAAGCCGCTGGGGCAGTCCACAATCCTGTATGATTGCTCGGAGGAGGAGCTGATGGCCAGCATCGAGCGGGAGTACTGCCGCTGAGCCAGCCCTGCCTCGGGAAGGGCAGTGCTGCTGGCAGCCCAGCCGGGCAGGGCTGCTGCTGACAGCAGTGCCACACCCTGGGACAGCACGGGAGAGTCCTGGTGCACGGTCCTGGGGCACAGAGGAGACAGTTCACCTGGTCAGTCTGAGTGAGAGCATGAGGATCTTCACCAGCTGCTGATTTCTGACTGGTGCCACTGGAAGAGGCACCAATTCACCTTAAGAATCAATATTTAGAAGCTCATTTCTAAATGCTATTTGTAAATGAACATGTATTAGAATTAAGTGTCATACTAGAGGTGTTGAAATATGGTGTTTTGAAGGAAGATCTTGCTTTGAAATTAGTAAAAAGAAAAACAGCAATATCATCCAGAACTTCAGAGGATATTGAATGAAATTCATGTTTCTGCCACTTAAAATGTGCCAAATGTACTCCTTGAGCTGTGCAAGCCTCAGGTCCAGGTCTGAATTTGGCACTGTCTCTTTCAATCTGGTCCCCAGTATGGGGGATAAGAGGAAAGGGGGATTGATCCCACCATCTAGTGCACAGGCAGTGTAATCCCAGAGTTCAAATCCCACCACACTGGCAAATTAGGGACACAGGATTTTTATGATCCCTTTGGGGCAGGGTCCCAGCATAGGTGTCCTACCTGGGGCTCCTGGGCTTGGATCCATCCCAGTGATGGGAGTGAAAGCAGAAGGCACAGCCCCATTTCAGTCATCCTTCTCAAGAGGGACTGCTCATAGAGCAGCTGTTTGGGATTGGTTTTCAGAATTGCCACTCCTGGCCTTTCCCTAATATTTCTTGTCCTACAAGAAAAATCACTGCATTTTACCATTAGCTGACTGCAAAGTAAACCAGAAAGTTCTCTCTCCTAAGGAAATAGTATTTTCAGTGCTCCCAGACAAGGCAGCCTGGTATTTTGGGTTTCTGCTTTTATTATACCTGCATCTTAACAGATTATGAGTATCTGCTTATTATCAGAAGTAAAAAAATACTTTATTTCTATCTTCACCTGAAGCATAAAAGGCATCAGATGAAATTTTCACAATGTGTAAATGCAAAAAAAAAAACCTGCAGGACACCTCTTAAGATGCTGTATATTAAATACTTTCTGATTCCTGGGACCTGTGAAACAGAAATAAATGTATCTATATTCTGAAGCCCTCAGTGAAGGCATCAAATGCCCAGGGTGGGCAGTGGGAAGGGATCCAGCCTCTCACAGAGCTGTGCATTCTTGGAGGCAGCAGCTCCCAGCACACCAGCTGGGGCGTGTCTGTAGGACCAGGGATGATGGTTTTAAACTGAAACCGGCTAGATTTGGGTTGAACATAAGGAAGAAGTTGTTCACTGTGGGGGTGTTGAGGCACAGGAGCAGGCTGTGAATGCCCCATCCCTGGAAGTGTTCAAGCCAGGTTTGATGGTGTTCTGAGTCTGGTCTGGTGGAAGATGTCCCTGCTCATGGCAGGGAGGTTGGACTAGGTGATCCTTAAGTTCCCTTCCAACCCAGGCTGTTCCATGATTCTGTGATACCTTCATGGCCCAGAAATAGCTGCAGATGTCCCTGCATTGCTGGGAGAAGTTGTGTGGGCCCTCTGGAGCAATGGCTCTCTAACCCTCCTGGAAAAAATCCAATTTTGAACAATGGCACTTCTTTCACAGGAACAGTGAAAACAGTGGCACATGTGGGGAGATATTTTGATGAGCTCAGTCACAGCTCCCCCTTTGTGAGGGCAGGGCAGTGGATTGCTGCCTTGGCACAGCACACCAGAGGAAAGCTGCTCTGCTGCAGGACCCTGCTGTGACAGGAGCAGGGCTCTGCCTCCCCCCAGGTCACTCTGCAGGTGCCCTGCCTGCCCTTACAGAGCTGCTCTCAGGCTGCATTTGGTGACTGGCCCAGGTAACAGCTCTACAACCCATTCCAGACTCTCCGAAAGGAAAGCCTAAGTATTCACAATTACAGAAAATTACTAATTAAAAGAACACCTAAACTGAGCATGCTGTTAGGCTGCAAAGAAATCTCTCTACTGAACACAGCAACACTGAGCTGCTTTATAAAATGAGCTTCTAAAATAACCAGGAGACAAGCACACTTCTGTACCTGGAACAAAGCTGCAGTGGGTTTCACAGATAACCTTTTCAGCATCACCAGCAGAAAAGGAGGAGCTGGAGAAACACAGGAAGGTCCAGAAAGGAGTGATGCAGCTGGGACAGTCACTGCACCAGGAAAAAGGTGCAAGGAAGAAGTTTGAGGATGCAAGGAGGGACCTCAGACTGTGGTATGGTCTTGCAGGCTTTCTCTGTGCCATAAAATGACGTGTGCTCAGCACTGAGCTCAGAGCCAGCAGCACGGACAGCTCACAGCCATGTCTCAGACCATGCAGAGCAGGAGGGTGGTACCCAGCCAGGGTCCCAGTCTGCCCAAGAACTGGTGGGGACTGTTCTCCTCCCTCGGTGTCAAACCTGCACCCAGCAGCATACAAAAAGGGACAGTGGCAGTGGGGCTGGTGCCTAGCCAGCCACAAATACAGTTTAATTGCCTGGTGTCAGTGTAACTCTGCTTTTGGTCCATCCTTTGCCCACCAAAAGTAGGACACTAGACCATTTGTAGGTAAACAGTAATATGGAAGCAGTAGCCATGCCCACAACAGATTTAAAGAGAAACTTCTTGAATTAATGGGTTTTTCAAAAAAAGGACAATTGCACAATAGAGATCACTTTGCCACATCTCAGGGAGTGAATGCTGGCATCCAACCAGCTGAATTATTGGAAAGTTTTTTCTTTTCATGGTATTTCCCTATAACCACCATCAAATCACAACTGCTTGAAGGACAAAAAATTATTCAGCTTGCCAGTACTTTCTGCCCCTAAAACAGTTTGATGGAATTAAGCAGGGTTCTGGAGAGTCTCTTACTCATAATTTTGGAAACCACCCTCCTGTTCAATACCCACAACATAAGACAGGATAGCTGACAATGGCTTTTGAGCTGGCACTATTAATCTCCATTAATAAACCAGCAAAAGGCTATTATTTTTAACCAATCACTACATTATTCATCCAACAAAGACAAATGCTACATGCTGCATTTTGCACTAGTCCAAAAGGAGCAAGAGAGCTGTGCTGAACCAGAGCCCCTGCCCCAGCCAGGGGGGCAGCAAGGGGGACACAGGGGCCCACAGGCCTGGAGCTGTGCCACAGGAACCTCATGGAGCTCATGTGGCACACACCACATCCACAGCAGGGTTCCCCCTCACCTCACTCTGGACACAGGACATGACAATTATTTGCATAGTGGATTGAAGTGGATTAATCTGGGCAGTGATAACCAACAGAAAAGAAATCACTCTGAACTCAAGAGATACTGCAAGAGAGACAATTAAACTTCAGATATTCTTCCCATTTGGGACAAATTCTCCCAGGAAAGGGTATGCTCCAGGTTCCTCAAGTTTTCTGCATGTTTTAAGACGTGCACATTGCCTTCTGCACACATCAGCACATAGAAGTCACCAATTTCCTTCTACACCTGAGGACTGAAGCAGAAAACAATGAAGGCTGCATTTGACAGAGGATCCCAGGACAGCCTGGACTGTGACATGGGGCTGAGGCTTTGCAGCTTCCTCCTGGACTGTCTCAGCATTTCCTCAGCCTGCAGGTTGCTGGGTTTTGAGTCATGATTTACTCTTGCTGCAGACATGGAAGCAATTTGCCTTCTTGCAGCCAGAGCCTGCCTGCCTCAAGCTGCCTTGCCAGACATAAATGGAAGGTAAACAGGCAGATGGGCTCACAGATTAAACTTCAAAAGCAGTCAGAAGATTTATCCCTGCAGATGAACTCAAGCCAGAGGCCAGCCTGGAACAGGACTCAGCTCATGAGATGGCAGGTGAAGGATGCTGAGAACAGCTTTCACAGCTGGAAAGGGAAAGAGCCAGAGCTGTGGCTGAGCTGGAGGAGCACACCAAGTGTAAAACCACCCTGCAGCTCAGGCCACCTCTGCAGCATCAGACTCTTCCAGTGTCCAGACTTCAAGAGGATCAAACTCCAGCTCAGCCCACGGTTTGGCTGTACAACCACACAGGGTGGTGTGTGTAACAAGCAATGCCACTCTGACTGCAAGAGGAAGCCAAGAGACATGTTTGAGCACAAATCCATTGTCCTTTAGAAAATTACTCCTTCTCATGGATTTAGAATGGCTTCAAGACAGAATGACTTGCTCTCAACAATGCTTGTGTCAGCAAAGGGTAGTTGGGAAGGCTTCTTGTATGCAGGCTGTTTTCTCTCATTGGATGAAGCTGTTCCAGGCTCCAGCCCCATTAGGATGTGGACTGAGTGCTGCATGGAGCAGCTCAGACCACATCTTGGGTCTAAGGAAAAGCAGAAAGGTGAGCACAGACTGTGAAATCCATTGCCATGTTTCACATAAACAAAGCCAGGGGGAAAAATAAAAATCAGCAAAAAAACCCCAAAACAAATATTCTTAGGGATATAATTGGATACTTAGAAAAATCTTCTTTGAAAAATAGTAGTGGGGACAGGTAGGACATCTTCCCCTGGGAGACAAAAGCATTGTGGCAACTTGCAGACCCAGGGGCTGAAGTTTGTGCTGTTCTGCTACAGCACTAAACCTGCACCCAAGCTTTCCCTTCCAGTTGTTCTCCTGAGGGGGAAGCAGAACCATCCAGGAGATCTCTTCTCACCTTCCTCACACTCGCAAGAACAATGTGCTCTTCTGTGGACAAAGCCTTGAGTCACCACTCCCAGGTCACTCCCGAGGGCTCTGCCTCCAGAGACTGAGCCACCCTGCACTGAAAGGCTGTGACAAAAAGCTGGAATCATTACAGCTTCTCCCTTTCTGCTGGAAATAAACATTTCTGCAGTTCAGGAACTGACCAGAGGGAAACAGCATAAAAATGTAGGTAGCTGCTGCTGTCACCATCACTGGACACCTCCTTCCCAGCTGACATTGGGAGGGAACACCCAGCCTGCCAGAGCCCTTCCCCACCAGAGCAGGAATAACAGCTAGCACAGCCTCCTTTTGGGTAAAATTCTCGTCTCTGCCTTATTTCCAGAACTCACTGCGTGCACAGCTTGTGACACAGAGCAGCACCCAGCACATCCCTTCTGCTGACAGCTCTGGAGGCTGTGGAAGTGGTGTGGAGCTGGGAACTCTTGTTCCAGACAGCAGAGAAGCCCCAAGGCCTGGTGGGGGTGTGCACCTTCTACCAAAAATATGAGACAAGTGGTGTAAAATCATAAACAAGCGAACACTGGTCAGTTTACAACAGGATCCAAAAAACTCTGCCTTTACACAAAAGTGAATTAGCAAGCCCAAATCTTCCACTGCCCTAGACACACAACCTAATCCTGATTTACACAGTTCTGGAATGGACACCTATGAAACCTGAAAATCCATGGGTTTTTGTTATGACTTAAAACCAGTCACATTACATACATTTTATTTAATAAAAGTTAAAAACACGTACAAAAATGCAGTTCCATTTCCTTAAAATATATAGGCTCAAAATAAAAAGACTGAACAGTAGAGTTCAGGCAGTAAAGTGCAAAGACAGCAGCTATGCCAGTCATGCTTAATCCATAAATAACCCTTACACAGCAGGAAGGAACAGACAGAGCAGAGCAGCCACAGCTTTTCACACACATCCACAAGAGAACGATCCACACATCCAGAACGGGCTGCCAGGGATTGCAGGCCAGGGACACCCAAACAAGGAGGGAGCAGTGGCTTTTCCACATAGTGACACACATACATGACACACTTTTGAAGTCTGTATTCTCCAGTCCACTGTTTTCCCCCCATAATGCAACAAACATGACAATTTATATAATTACAAGAGTTTCCAAACTGTTTTCTCAGGTGAGCACCATAAATGGTCAGTCTGTAAAAAACTTAAGGGCTACACTGGCTACTAAACTGAGACAGGACATGCTTCCTCTGGTTAAAAGCATGCAAAACAGCATCCAAAAGCCAGACTTCTTGTTCTAAGGGATTTCTGAGGGAAAAAAAAAACCTAAACAAAAAAGTAAGAGCAGCAACATCTCTTTGTTCACCACAGAAACTCAGAAAACTGGGTAGCAACAGAGAACAGCAACACCACAAGGATCCACTTCACCAGGAAAAGAGGTTCCAGCTGAGCCCTTTGGAGAGTCCAAAGCAAGGTCCACACACACTCACTGGGTCAGTGGGATTACCCCGTGCCAGTGAACAGGGTGTGGGCCTTTAGCAGGTCAGGCACAAAAACTTCAGTACACTTAGCACAATACTCCAATTTAGTGCAGTTTGAAAACTTACTACTGTTAATTATAACTATAGGCTTTAGTGTAAAAATGACATCATCTGCTTTAACTGGAAGAGATCTCTGTTGAACAGAAATCTGCTGATTTCAGGGGAGTGCCAGTTGAGGTTAGCAAGTCAGCACTTACACAGATGAGATCCATGCTTTGCCTACACTGGGAAGCAAGACCAGGATTTCAGAACAAAGCAGTAAAAGAGAGTGCATTCCTAGTTATCCACAATTGATGCATACAGGAAAAAGCATCCTCCTCAGTGCTCAACTGAGCTTCAGTGCAGGAGTGGCTGAAGGGAGGAGAGTCCAGAAGGAACAAGCACTCCAGAGATATTTCACTCAGTGGGGGAGCTGCCTCCCAGCAGAACACCTGGTGCTTTGCTCTACTCTGCTACAGTACAGAGGCACTCCTTCCACGCCAGGGGAACAGAGCAGCCCGATTGTGCCACGGGCATTTTGTTACTCACACGATGCTACTGCAGCACAGCACTCCTGCAGCCACTGCTTCTGTTCCTTAACTACCATTAAAAGAAAATCCATTCAACAGGGAGAGTGTATTGTTTAATAGAAAAGGGTGATTTTATACAAAGTACTGTGGAGAAGTATAAGGCCACATGAAGAGTATCATCAGGTTGACACGGTGGCTATTTCTTAACTCAAGACACAATTAGTACTTCCTCTGGTGCATTGATACAGGTAAAAGAAAGCCTTGAACAATCTCCTATAAGGTGCACAAGCATCCACAATACAAAAAAAAAACCCTTTCATTTTTTATTTCTCCTCTACTCAAAAAATATAAAGAGAGACCCACTAATCTTTCATGGGCTATCTTTTTGCATTTTTCAGTTTATTTTGACATGTTGGTTTAGAAGGACCAAAAATAAAGCATAAGTTTTAGTGTCAAAATTTCTAAATGGTGTTTGTGCTTCTAGCTCCATCAGAGCAGTCTGGCTTCTCCAAACTTTGCTCCAGTGGAGTGTGGTCTTGGGAATGCTTCTACCAACAGCCACATTGGCTTCTTGTAAAGGGTATGGATTAATAAAATGTTGAGGATTTCAGCACTTGTATTCTCAAATAAAGTTATTCTTGTTTGGTTTGTTTTAAAAATTACTGACTCACTTTCAGCTCCAATCTACCTGCATAAGGAGGGTGTAAGAGCCCACTGCAGGATCAGGATTTGCTAGTGTGAAAACAACAACCAGTATGAGTTATCAAATGGTAAGTGTTTACAAAACACTCTGAATGCAATAGCTTAGGTTTACTGAAATGAAGTTTCCAAAATTCTGGGTCTCATCCAGCACAGCCCTACTAATGCAAGTAATTTGCCTGCATAACAAGACCAAAATAAACAAATACAAAATATATTTGGTATAGAAAATAGTACTATAAAAATTAAAAACCACCCTGTTTTACTGTCCATCAAAATATTAACAGCAAGCATTACAAGTAACTTTTTCTAACCTATTGCCAAAATCATTTTCAAAGAGTTCTACTTTTCCTGAAGTGCTGGTGATTGCAATTGCCCAAGTACTGAAAAAAAACAAAAAAAAAACCAAAAAACAACAACAAACAGGGAAGGGACGAGAAATATGATAGATTTCTCACACAGCACTATCAACAGAGGACCTGAACTGCAGGAAACTAAAGTACACACAAACACGGGGGACCAGAAGCCAGTGCCCGCTCTGCTGCTGCGGTCGGAGCGGTTGCTGATGTGCAGAAGCCCCGGGAGGCGCGGCCGGCCCTAGCCCTGGCACGCGGGTGACGGCACGGGGATGAGCATGCCGAGCGCGCTGGGCCCCTCGGCCGAGGCAGCCCTGCCGAGCCTGCCCAGCTCCGCCGGCCAGCCGGGCGCCTTCTTGGCGCTCGAGTGGCGCCGCGCGTGCTTGCTCAGGTGGTCGCTGCGCATGAAGCGGCGCTCGCACACCGGGCACGAGAACTTCTTCTCGCCCGTGTGCGTCCGGCGGTGCCGCGACAGTTCGTCCGAGCGCGCAAACTTCTTCTCACAGCCCTCCCAGCTGCAGCTGAAGGGTTTTTCCCCTGCAGGACACAAAGGACATATGTTACTTTTGAGAAGCTGTGTTGCAGTCTGATCGAAGAACTGACTCAAAGTCTGCCTTGCAAAAACCGGTGAGTTCCACAGAACTGCTCGCCTGTGCAGTCAACACAAGATTAAACTAAAGTTCTGTTCCAGAGAAAAATAACAGGTATCATTTCTACTTATTTCCTTGTATCTCTCTTTAAGTGTTCTTTAATCAAGTCTGGTTTTTCAGTTGTCCAAAATCCCAGTTTAAAGAAAGAGAGCCTTCATAAAGCTGCCTCACCACTGACTGAACCAGAAGCAAGCCCCTGCCCCCATCCCCGTGTATCCACATCTCTCTGGCTGCAGCACATCATCCACAAATACTGTGGGAAAACAGGAAGCCTGGAATGGAGCCTCGGGGTCCTGCTGCTGCAGTGATCCAGTCCCACACTCAAACACACTCCCGAGGCAAAGCCTGTCCTGCCAGCCCCCCACAGACCAGGACTGGCAGCAGACAGCAACACATCAGCTGCTGCTCATCCTGGGCCACTGCTGAGCACCCCACCAGTCCTGAACAACAGCTACTGCCTGCAACTCCCACAGGGCTCCAAACACCTACCACGTGGCCCAAAATTATGGGGACACTTTGGAACTGCAGAGAAGGGATCTGCAGGAAGGATACCCCACAGGAGTGTTCTTACTTCACATACTGAGAGCAAAGTCTGTGTGTGCTGGATGTGCTATCAGCTAGTCAGCACGCAGGGAAAAGGCAGAAGAAATCTAACTACTCTTCCTCCTGATCCTGTAATGGGAACTGGCTAGTGAGGGGTCAGTGTGTTTCACCCACCACTGATGTCCTAATCCCAATACAGGGACACACAGGGGCTCCCTATGGACCAGCAGCCACGTGCACAAAGCGAGGCACTTGCTGAAAGTCTGTTCATCCTGCAGCACTGGTTTTATTTCAGCAGCTTCTCAAGCCAGAAGCAGAAGCATCATTCTACCTCTGAACTATGGTTTACAAGAATTATCAGTTTCATGTAGAGATTAAGCTCTTTCCCCAAAGGAACTGTAAAAGACAAGCTGCCAAACTAAAGCAAATCCTGCCACGCAAGCTGACATATCCAATAAACCAGTTACTGTGGGGTAACAGAAGGTAGGGGAAAAAAGTCAAGGAAAACCAAAAATAGACAGAACTATTCTATATCAATCTCCCACTATGCCTATCCTTCAATATCAAAAATAATCCCTCAGTACTCAAAGTTAGTCTTAATTTAACAAAATGCTGGAAACAGAAAAAGGATAAGTCAAACACATGTAGACTGTTTCCATACTGGCCCAATTTATGGAGCAAATCAGTTCATATTAATTACAACTAATTTTCATTTACCTCTAAAATTCCCTTTCTGTAACTGAAAAAACTGTTATATTTCCTGTAGGAGCTCTACTTCCTAACAGAGCAGCCCAAAATCTCAATGCATTCCCATTTAGCCTAAACAAAACTCTGGGGGAACAAACAAAACCCAACAAACAACAATAAAGAAGCAGTTTCTGAGTTTCCTTTTACTCATGTAGCAATTAAGACCAACTACCTGTACTATGTTTTGCTTACACCAGACCTCCCCATGCTCCCAAACAAGGGACTTGCACAATTCATTTCAATCTAGTCCAGATGGCAGGATTCCACTTAGATCTAAACACATGTACACAGACAGCAAAGCTTCACTGCAACTAAAGCCTGTGAAATTCAACTAATGCTGCAGGGTCAGCTGAGGGCTCAGAACAAAGTACGTCCTGTTCTGCTTGTCCATGGAGAATGAACATTCCTTCCATCCCCGAGATGGGCAAAAGCTTCCCCATCACCTACTTCTTCCCCTTCCCACCCCCCTCCCCACAAAAAACCTGCATTTCAGCACCCAACACCAGCCACACCAGAGCCCTCCAGGACACACCAGTGTGGGTGCGAAGGTGGGCTTTGAGGTGGGAGCTCTTGAAGTAGGTTTTCTTGCAGCCGGGGAAGTCGCAGACGTAATTCCTCCGCCTGGAGAAGTCCATCTGGGGGGCGCAGGCCTGGCCAGAGGCGATGAACACGGGAGCAGGGGCCAGGGGCAGCAGCTTGGTGCTGCCCACAGTGACCATGGCCTGTGGTGTCTGTGTGACAGCGGGCTGTGGAAGAACCAGCATGACAGTCCCCTGAGGCACAGAAGGGCCCATGAGCACGGGCTGGGAGAGAGGGGCTGTCTGCGGCAAAATGGGCTTCACGGGCGCCGAGAGCGCTGGAGCCGAAGGCTTGACATAGGCATTAATCATGCTGCTTTGTCCACTGAAAGGGATCATCTGACAGACAACCTGGGGGCTTGAGACAGGGGCAGGTGTCACTGGGGTAGCTCTTTTTTGCAAGTCATGCTCACAATTCTTTGGTAAGTGGGTCTGCGGCGAATCAGGCCGGACTGGCAGTGGCCCTTTATTGGTCACAATATCACTGGAGTCATGTGCATAAGGCTGATGTGCTGGAGAGGTTTTGCTGATTAAATCACCCGCAGCACACGTGTCCTGTGGCAGTCTGGAATGTTCTGGGTCACCCGCCCCACACCAGTCTCTGGAAGTGCTGTAGCCTGAAGTCACATCTGCTTTCTCCTGCAGGGCAGGAATGTGGTGGCAAGCAGAACCATCACCTGTGTGGCGAATGACACTTGTTGCCATGGCCCTGCAGGGCTGAGGTGCGGAGGACTCGGAGAGGGCTGGCTGCTGCCCCACGCTGAGAACACACGGCTTGGGGATGGCAGAGGCAGCAGTCACTGACGTGGCTGAGCTGGCAGCTGTGCTGGCCACCACAGTCCTGGGCTTGGAGTAAGTCACTTGTGAGGACAGCAGCGTGGCTGCCGACATCTCCACGAAGTCAGGGCTCTGCGGAGGCGTCATGCACTGCAAGAAAAGCCACACCAGTGTGGATCAGTGTAATTCCACAGCACAGTTCTCTCCTATCTTTACTCTGAAAAATAAAATTACATGCCCTCTCCCAGCACCTCAGAATGTGCCTCCTAGGACAAACGAACACAGCATTCTGCTGTGGTTTAATCCCAGATGGCAACCAAGTCCCATGAAGCTCACTAAACCTCCACCCTCAGATGGATGGGAAGGAGAATCAGAAAAAGGTAAAACCTTTGGGTTGAGGTAAGAAAAAGTTAATAATTCAAATATAGGAAAATACAATAATAAAAATATTAATTGTAATAAAAAGACAGATAAAAAGAGAGAGAGAAATAAAGCACATGAGAAACCAGTGGTGCACAGTACAACTGCTCACCACCCACCTGGCCTGACCCCAAGCAGTGATTGGCTCCCTTCTGGCCAACTCCCCCCAGTTTATACACTGAACACCATGCCCTATGGTATGGAATATCCCTTTGGCCAGTTTGGTCAGCAGGGTCCTAGCCATGCTCTCTCACAGCTTCTCCTCCTCACTGGCAGAGCAGGAGACACTGAGAAGTCTTTGGCTTAATTGTTGCTGAGCAGTGCTTACTCTAAAACATCCATGTGTTATCAACATTATTCTCATCTTAAATCCCAAACACAGTACTGTACCAGCTACTAGGATGAAAATTAACTCTGTCCCAGCTGAAAACAGGACAACATCCACACCATATTCTATATCATTTACATCATGCCCACACTTTTCAATACATCCCAATTAACCATCATTATTTTTCCTGCCTTTTGATACAGGTATCATTCCCTCAGTCTATGGGTCATCCCTCTAAAACATCTGTTGAGTTCATTCCTGCATTGCTTTGGGCTCCAACTCATAGCAGTTCTTCAGGGCAGCAGAGGTGATGTGTGGTGTTGGAAGTTTTGCCTGCTGAAGTCAGTTCTCATTCCATCACTGCTGTGTTTGTCCAGTTTCATCAAAGTTTATTCTTCATTAATCTGGGTGATTCCTACTGTAATAGCCTTGATGTTGCACGTAGCCAGCTCAGCAGTGGTGACATGAGTGTTAGATGGCAATTAACATCACACAATCCAAACCACTGGCTATTCTCACACAGAACCAGATCCCCTAGGAGCAAACTTTGGACTTCCTATCCTCCCATGACCCACCAAGTGCACCCAGGTGCCTGAGCAAAAGCAATCCCATGGATGGGTTTGTCATTACCTGATGCAGGAGTAACTCAGATTGTTTTCCCCAGCATCTTTCTTGTGGGTCCTACAGGGACTTTATCCCCTCCTACACTATGTAAAAGTTTTGCTTGAGCACAGCTGGCCCAGCTGGCAGATCCTCTAGTGCTGACTGCCCAGGTGGCCTTTGCCAAACGTGGATCCCATTGTTTGAAGGTGCCACCACTCACTGCTCTCAGTAACAGTCTGTTCTATCATTCCCTTTTCCTGGACACTGGCACATGATAGGGCAGGTGATGAACCCACACAATGCCATGCTCTTCAGCCCAGGTGTCTGTGAGGTTGTTTTGGAAATGAGCCCCCTTCTCTGGCTCGATTCTTTCTGGGGTGCCATGGTGCCATAAGATTTGCTTTCCAAGGCCCAGGACAGTGTTCCAGGTGGTGACATGGGACATGGAATAGGTGTCCAGTTATCTGGTGGTTGCTTGCACCATCATAAAGCACATTGTGCTTGCTTGGTGGGTTTGTGGGAGTCTGATACAGTCCATCTGCCAGGTGTCCCCATATTTGTATTTCAGCCATTGTCCTCCACACCAAAGAGGCTTTAACAGCTCAGCCTGAATAACTGAAATGTATGTTTCACCATTATGGATAGCCCTACAGTACTGTCCATGGTCAAGTCCACCCCTCAATCATCACCCCATCTAAAATGCTGCATTTCTTCCCCGATAGCCTCAGATGTCATGGGATTCACCAAGCAATAAACAATTCACTCTTTGTGAACCTTGCCAATCCAGATCCACTTCAATCTTAGGAGCCTGATCCATCTGTTGGTTGTTTTCATGTTCCTTGGTGGCCCAGCTCTTGGGTACATGAACATCCATGTGATGTACCTTCACAACCAGTCTCCACCCAGGCAGTAGTATCTTGCCACAAGGCAGCAGCCCAGATGGGTTCACCTCTGCTCTGCTTCCATCACTGCAGCCACCATCACAGGGCCTTTGCCACCACCCATGAATCAGTACAGAGATAAAGCACTGACTGTTTTTCTTGTCCAAAGCAGATTTTCACCTCTCCTTCAGCAGTTTCTGTAAGTTTTTGTAGGATATGCCACAGCCACTTTCCATCTTCAATGCTCTCCTACAACACAGCAGGAATCATCAAACACAGAATACTGTTTCTCATTTTTGGTAACTTATTATACAATAGTCTCTTCAGCACACATCACCTCCTCATCAGGTGGCATCCAGGAATCTCCCTTCTCACCAATCCCAGGAGTCCTGAAAGTAATCACAATGGCCACGGTTTCCTATTTGAGCAGCTAGTGTGAGCAGCAGGACCCACTTATTCCACATAGCATCAGCAACATGATGTGTAGGAGACCCATCCCTTGCATATCCAGCCAGCACTGGAAATCAGGATGCCAGGGAGAGCTGTGCTTCAGTACCAGTCACTCCCAAAGCAGCTGGAACCTCTCTGTAAGCTGCCAGAATCTCTTTTACAGCTGGAATTCTCCCCTGGAGCATTCTGCAGAGGTTCCAGGTAGGGCCATTTTCCTTGGCTGCAGTGTAGAGCACATTTTTTGTATCTTGTCCTGCCTGGACTGGCCCAAGGGCTGGGGCAGTTAATTTTCTGCATGAATTATCTCCTGTTTAATTTGTTAAAAGGCTTGTTGTTGTTCAGGGCCCCATTTGAAATCATTCTTCTTCTGGGTCACTTGACAGAGAAGGCTGACAATCAGACTGTAATTTGGAATGTGCATTCTTCAAAAACCTACAATGCCTAAGAAAGCTTATGGTTTTCTTACTAGTTATTTTTCTAATCAAATCCATTGGGATTTGATGACCACCTTGCTCTTTTATTCTTAAAAATTGGATCTCCTGTGCAGGTTTCTGGACCTTACTTTGTTTTATGACAGCTTTCAGAGAGACTATTTTCTTCCCTTTCTCAAAAACTCCTGGTGCTGTATTGCCCACAATGGTATCATCAATATATTGCAGGTGTTCTGGAACTGGATCAGTCCGTGGCAAATGGTTCAAATGTTTGCCACATGGGTTGGGCACACTGATTTTATCTGGATCTGTGGGTGACTGTGCCTTCCTTATGCCATAATAAACCCCTTCTGGTACAGCTAATTCCCTCAGGTACCAAGTATCTCTCCCCACAGTAGCCCACCTGCCTGGGTGACACAGTCTCTTTCCTGAAGTGATACCTTTCCTTCACACCTGACCGAGGTGGCCCCAGGGGCTGAAGATTTGTGTCATTTTTCCAATTTGTCAGTGCTCTCTCACCTGGGAAGTCATCCCAACTGCTTGGCTTTCCTATCTCCTAATTCCAGGCCACCAGCCCCACTGGAGCAGGCAGTTGATAATGTGCACACCTGGACAGCAGCTGAAACCTCTTCAGATATCCCACAGATCCCTCATGGACAGGGACTGAGTGACTACTTCTTGTTCTGCCTCTTCCTCCATCCAGTTTTTGTCATAGCCCTGCCTCATCCTCCTTCACTAAATGAGCTGACTTTCATGTCCATTTCTTCTTGTGTACAAGGACAACTGATAATGGCACAAGCTCATCCTCTGGCTCAGCTGCATCATCCCTTGCTGGGGTCTGAGTAGTCACCCTGCATGATGCCAGGGTCTGAGGAGCCACAAACAGCTGCTTAACCCCAAACAAGACCTGAACCACATTCACAGTTCCTGGTCATTCACAGACCATGATTTCAGCATCCCAGGGATATTAAAAATTTCCAAAATCCCCATGCCTGGAGAAGAAGGGGAAGACTGTGTGTGTATTCTACACAGGTTGGCTCTCTGAGGCAGAAAGGCAAACAGTGTCACTACTGGCAGTTTCTAAGAGATGATTCCCCAAGTACAGAGGAGATGACAGAGGGGCTGAGAGTATGAAAACCAGATTAGTTTCAAGGCCAGCAGTTCTGTGCTATCATAATCCAGTGTTAAGAAGCACAATGAAATGTTAACCTAAGCCCAGCCCCCAGAGGTGATACCACAGCACTAGGGGGAACACACACAGCAAGTAAATTGTTACATAACACAACAACTCTGATAGCAAATAATTCAACACTTGTGATCAACAACTAATAAACTAATAAGATGAATCCTGATAAATTTGTTTCAACATGGTCTGGTCAGATCTGTAATGGAAGAGAATCAAAAAGATAAAACTCATGTGCTGACATAAAAACAAGTTAATAATTGAAATAAACTAAAATATAATAACAACAATTGTAATTATTATTACAGGGAGATACCAAGAAGAGAGAGAGCAATAAAACCCAAGAGAAACAAGTAGTGCACAATACAACTGCTCACCACCCACTGACCAGGTCCTTCCCAACATCACTGGTCACTCCAATTCTTATGCTGGGCATGTCACTCTATGGTGTGGAATATCCCTCTGATCAGTTTGGACCAGCTGCCCTGGCCATGCTACTTCCCAGCCTCCTGTGCACCTCCTCACTGGCAGAGCATGGGAATCTGAAAAGTCCTTGACCTGGGGCAAGCCCTGCTCAGCCACAGCTAGAGCATCCATCAGTGTGTTACCAGCATTATTCTCATCCTAAATCCCACAAACACTAGGAAGAAAATTAACTCTACCCTAGCCAACATCAGGACACTGCCTTATCTCATGGCCATTCCAGTTATGCCCAAAAGCATATTAATAAAAGGAAGGCAGTGAGGCAGCTATAAACCTGCATAAAACACTGCAAGTATACTCACTGCTCCACAAAAGTAGTCTTTCATTCCCTTCTCCTCAGCAATGGGCACAGCTGTGAGGCTATGAGCAGAATAAACAGACCAACAATAAACAGCAATACTCTACCTTTCCATTTCAAGCTCCCTGCAAGCCCTAGATCTTTTCTCAATGATTACCTCATCATCTCATGGCTACTTTTTAGATGAAGACAAATGAAACTGCTCTGTTCCTTCTTATTCATCCATTTCTCTCTTGTGCTGTCTTCCTGCATCTCCTCTCCTTCCTCCTTTACCACTGAAAAGGTATCTCGTGCTACTCCAGAGACAGTGTCAACACTGAGCAGCAGGAGATATTATGCCAGCTGCTTGTCAGGCTACTCTTACCTCAGCCTCTTTCCTCTATTATTGCCCTTTTTCCTGGCAACTACATACTAGAAGCCTACTGGTTGAAATGGGCCTTGACCATCCAAAATCTTAATGGCAACCAAACCCTTTCTTAATACCTACTTTTGTTGCAACATAAATTGAAACAAAAGAAAAAAAATTGGATTCAACCAACATTAGTCAGCTGGAGTAGGCCAATGTCTGGAGAAATAACAGACTGCATGTACAAACACATAGTACAGAAACTAATTAAATTGCCTATTTCATAACGGTAACATGTACTTTCTCTTAAAATGGCCAGTGGAGCATAATGTCATCAAGAGCCTTTTTTATACAGTGCCTGGAGATATGTTGATGCCAAACCACCAAGGCTCACTCTGCTATTGTTACTCAAAGTGCTCCAAGAAACCTACCACAACCATTTCAATATCCCTGTCAAATAATAACCTGTCAGCAAGGGCTTTCACACCTAAATCTAATAAAAGCCTCCACATTTGCTAACTCAGAGACAGCAAAAAACACCTAAACTCAACACCTCACTACTCTGTGCACACACACAGCACAGGCTGTGACAAAGGGACACCTGAGCAAGCCTGTCTTTTCCAGCCAAGTTAAAGCATTGCAGGGATGTGACATCCAGGTGCTGGGCACATTTATTTTGTGCCCATGCTCTCCTTACCAGCGTCGACAGGTAGTCCTTTGGTAATTCAGCCGCAGCCTCGGCATGCATTGTGCAATCCCCAGAATCCGAGAAGGGCGTGAGGGGTCTTATCTTTAATATGTCACCTTTCTGTGACCTTTGGCCCCAGGAGCTCATGCAAACAAGGGCTTCAACAGCTTCGATGTCGTTCTGCTCCAGGGTGCTGCAGGTGGACCTCTCGCTGTCGTGACGCTGCCGCTCACGGAGGGACTCGTAGATGTCCACAATGTCAACCTGAGTGCAAGGGATTTCTGCTGTCAGGGCAAGTAGAATGCAGGGGGACACCACCCACACACTGTCTGCTCACAATGAAGGTCAGCTGAAACAGAGCCCATGCCCGCAGCAAGACTGTTACCAACTGGCTCAACTCTCACTCTCCCCCCAGCAGCTCGGCTCCACATTCCCTTCTCTTAAAAAAAGAAAAAAAGAAGACACGATTTTGCAGCAAAAGAACAGATATGTGTGTGGCTCACATTTCCAAGCTTACTTTCCTGGATTACATTACTTTGAACAAACACATCCCATGCTTGCATACAAGCAAAAAAGAGGAAAATCCTGACTTCCAACCTTGTTTAGACAAGGCTGTTTCCTGAATCCTAAAGAACATTCAGCACTAATTTCATTCTGGAAACATTTAGAAGATAAATTGGTAAATTTCAGCTACTGGTAAGACACTTTAAGGTATGATCATTGACAGAGAGTAATGTGCACCACAAAAAAATTTAAAATCTTATTTTTAATAGGGGAGCCAGGATGGTGAAAAGATGGAATGAAAACAGTTCTCAAAGTGCAGTTGAAACTGTTTGCATTGTATTTTGAAAAGTCTGATACTACATAGGTGCACCCTAAGTAACATGAAGACAAATGTAATCATACTGATTTGTTTCCAATTGCAAGCATCACAGGATATTTGTGTGTGCCATATGTACATATGCAAAACTCTTGACTTCTCTGCAAAAGGATATCCAAACTTCACAAAGCTCTCACAGTGCTCGCAGTGGCTCCAAAAGCTATGCCAGGCTGATGGGTAATTACTCTCATGCCAGCTCAGTCTCAACTAGGGATCCAGACTCTTCCAGTCCTTAGACACACCAACTAACTTGAAGGCTGGGATTCAGAAGTGTGAACCAAGCCTCTCGAGCCTATTGCTGTTACACAGAGTGTTGATATCTTGCAGGAAAAAAGGTTTTAACTCAAAAGGCCACACCACACCATTAGCATGGCCTCAAGCCCTAGAAGGAATTCTACTCATTGGGTGACAGCAGTACACTAAGTCAATGGGTTTTGTTACTGAGATAAGTAATGTGGGATGATCCTTATTCGAACAGTGTCACAAAGATGAAAAGCTGTGTTTGCATTCTAGGGATGTGCAGGCAAACATGCTAAACATAATGGATCAAAAATGCTGGTACTGCACTCACAGAGGACTTTCACCTAAAGCATGAGGTACCAGGCTTGGAGATGTCATGATTCAGGGGCTGGAAGGGGTAAAGGCGATTAACACCTTGGAGAGAGACTTCTATAATTTCCGCTGAACAACAATGAGAGGAAAACACGATGTGTGCCTGCAAGCCTGGACCTCGACCGCCTGTCACACCGGGGCCACGCCAGGCAAGCTCTGCACCGAGCAGAGTCTGCCACTGCTCCTCTGAGTGCGCCTGCAAGCAGCCAACACGGGCACGTTTATTTCTTCCAACCCTACGCTTCAGAAGAGCAGCTTTCCCTAAAGAAACATGAAAAAAATGTACCTTGCTTCCTCAAAAAAAAAGAAATTAAAAAAACTCACAAAAAAAGCTCTTTCTACAGACAAGCGCTGCAGACCGCGTTCTCCGGCTGCTGCCAGGGAAATGGCCAAGCGCGCCGGGCGCCTGTCCTCACATCACCCCGCGGGAACTACGTGCGCGGGAACGGGCGGGGACGGCGGGAGCGCGGCTGCGGGCGGGAGGGACGGGACGGGACGGGCAGGGCAGGGACTGCGGGCTGCGGGCGGGACGGGACGGGCAGGGCAGGGACTGCGGGCGGGACGGGGACGGGACGGGCAGGGCGGGACGCTGGCGGGAAGATGGGGCACGGGCAGGGATGTGGTGGGCGGGAGGGCGATGCGGGTCGCTCCCGGGCGGGCAGAGCCGTGCGGGCAGCGCGGGTCCCCCACAGGGCAGCCCTTCCCCGCCCGCTCCTCGCCCCACGGCGGCTGCCGCGGCCGGGCGTGCCCCCGAAGGAGGACGGAGGAAAGGGAGGAGGAGCAGGGGGCGGGGGGCAGCTCCCACCCCGCCGCCGCCCCGCACGGGCGCTGTGGGAGAGCCGCCCCCGTTCCCTGCAGGTGACCGGAGCAGCACCCGCTCCTGAGGGCTCTGCCCTGGCACGGCCGCCCCGCCGCCCAACCGAGCCGCTCCCCGCCGGGCGAGCAGCGGTCCCAGCCGAGGCGGCGGTCCCCGCACTCTGCCCGCCGCCGAGCACGTGCCCGGGCTGTAGTGGCGCCGCTGTCCCCACCGCCCCTTCTTCCCTCCCTCCCGCGCCCGGTGCTTACCGCGGGAGCATCTCCCATGTCCGAGCAGGGCGAGCCGTGCATGGCGCGGCTCGGGCGGGCGGCGCTGGCAGCGGTGCGCCGGGGAGCGGCAGCGGCGGCAGCGGCGGCAGCGCGCACACAGCGGCGGGAGCGGCTCCCGACAGCGCCGCCTCCTCCCGCCCCGCCCGCGGGGAGCGGCGTGGCCGCGCCGGGGGAGCGCTGCGAGCGCCGCCCGCGCCAGACTGCGCGGGGGGGGCGGCGCCGGCCAATCAGCGCCCGCCGCCGCCCGCGCCCGGCCAATCAGCGGCGGCGGGCGGCGTGCTCGCGGCGTGCCGGCGGGAAGGGCGGCGCGTGGGCACGGCCGGCGGAAGGCGGGGAGGGGCGGGGCCTGCAGGGGCGGGGGAGCGCGCGCTGGAAACTGGGGGAAAGGTCGGGGGCGGGCGGCGGCCGGGAATGCCCGCGCGCCGGGGGGCGGGGCCGCCGCTCTTCGCTCCGCCCCCCGCGGTGCGTGCGGCGCGGCACGAGCGCTCCCGCCAACCGCCGCCGCCCGCGCGGGGAGCGCCGCGTTCCCGCCACCGGCTCTCTAGTTTGGGGCAGGGCCCGTTCCCGCCACCGGCTCTCTAGTTTGGGGCAGGGCCCGTTCCCGCCACCGGCTCTCTTGTTCGGGGACAGGGCCCGTTCCCGCCACCGGCTCTCTTGTTCGGGGACAGGGCCCGTTCCCGCCACCGGCTCTCTAGTTTGGGGCAGGGCCCGTTCCCGCCACCGGCTCTCTTGTTTGGGGACAGGGCCCGTTCCCGCCATCGGCTCTCCCGTCTGGGGACAGGGCCCGTTCCCGCCACCGGCTCTCCCGTTCGGGGAACGCGCCCCCGTTCCCGCCGCCAGTATTCCCGTTTGGGAAAACCCCCCGTTCCCGCCGCTGCCCGGCACCCGCCCGTTTCCCATCGAGGTCCCGCCCTGCCACATGCGATAGGGAAGGGGTCGGGTGCCTGCCCGGCCGCGGCACTGCCTTGCCGGATGGAGAACTCGGAATTACAAATAGCCCTAAACCCCCTCCCGAAATCCACGAAGGGTGTAATGGATCATTGGATCCACAGGTGTTGGAAGGCCTCCCCTGGGCCAGTCTAGCATGTGCCCCTTAAAAGCCTCCGACATACATTCCATTAAAATGTTCTTTGGTTTTTCCTGTCCCCAGCCCTTGATTTCGTTTTCCAGCAGCAGCTGCAGAGTTTTGGCGTTGTGATTCCCAGCAGGATTTGTGGCTGCACTGAGCAGCACCACAGCTAGGGCAGCTTGCATCTCAAACCTGCCGTGGGGCAGGAGGGAGCTGGGTCCCCAGGGAGGGTCAGACCTGTGCCCCGGGGAAGGACAGGCTCCTGCAGGCCTCTGATGGCTGCTGGCCTCGCCAGCACTATCCCAACCCACCCTGCCCCCTCCCTTGTGCCTGCCTGACACAGAGTGTGGACAGCAAAAAGCATTTCATCCTGCTGAATTATCTCTGTTTGTTCCTTCCCTGGTTTCTCAAGACGTTACATTCTCAAGTGTCCACACAGAGAATCATCTTGAATCTCTGGGCTCCTTCTGCTGTCAGCTTCATTTTGCCACTGGGGTTTATTTTTCCATTACAGCTCTTCTGAATCCCCATCCTTCCCTGCTGTCCTTGTAGTTTCTGAAGCTTCACTGCACTGTGCTCATCCCTGCTCTCCATTACTGCACATTTCGTGTCTTTCAACTTTCCCAGCTCTATCACTTCCCAGCCCATCAAACAATAAATTAAAAGGATCTCCCTGGCCAGCTCTTTGTGCAGTGCATAGGTTACGAGCAGCTTTCTCTCTGTATTTGCATGGGACCTACTGTGCTGGAGCACTGGCCTCTGCTGTATGAGGGTAAGGAAAATGCTGATAATTCAAACTGCAAATCAAGTTCTAACATTGAAGAGTTTGTAAAAGGGAATCAGTTGTGTGACAGAGAATGAGAAAAAAAAAGCACAATTGAGTGGGGACACGGGGTTTGTGCCTCTCAATTCCATGAATCCTTTTCAAGAAAAACCTTTAGGTTTTTAAGGAAAATACTGTTCTATTTTGCATGTTTTCCAGTTCTGCTCTGGTTGGGAAGTGACTTGTGTTTGTCTCCTTGCTGCTTGTAACTCATGCAGCTCCTGCTCAAAGCACTTAGTTGCACAGCCTTTGTCATTGACAGCAGAGACTTTTAATTGAGTAATAGCATCTGGAGGCAGCAGAGCAGCCTTGCCAGGGAAGAAGCAGTCACAGGGAGGTGGAATCATTTCTCCTGGCTCCCAGCAGGGCGTTTCCCACGTCACACACCACAGACTCTGCCTACATGTTCCAAGTTCCCCAGGAGTCCTCACTGCAGCTCATTGATGCAAGACCAGGTAAAAGAAGTGATGTTACAGGTCTGTACTCTGACTTGTGCTATAGGGAAAATGTATTTGATTATGTTCCCCTTGCTGAGCTAAAAAGGCAACTGAAGTTTTTTAAATAAATCCTTGGAACTCTTACCAACGTCACCTGCTTTGCCTTTTTCTGCTGCTGCCAGCTGAGGCAGTGCTGGATGAGGAAGGAGCACCTTCATCCTCACACTGAGTATCCGGGGTCTGAACCCCACAAAGCTGAGCCCCCAGCCCTGGCAGCCTTACAGCTTCTCCCTCTCTCCCACCCCTACTTCTCCCTGCTTTCTTTCCCTTCCCAAGGCTGCACCAAGGTGAACAATAAAGCAGTTAACATTTTCCTGCTTCTTTAGACTTGTGCCTGCACCCACTGGTTTCCCCACCCAGCAGCACAGCTCCCTGAGCAGCACACAAGTGAACCCTCGGGGTGATCCACGCTGGCTGCAGCTTCCCTCCTTGGAGGGACGGCCCTGGAACACGGCCCAGGGACCCTCAGCTCCACCCTCCAAGGAGCTCAGAGCAGCACCATGCCGGTGGCTCAGGATGCTGGTGTCCCTGCCCTGCCTGGCTGTGCTGTCCCTCCCAGCAGAGCCCTCCTGCACCCCTCCAGTGCTGCTGCTGCTCCAGTATTTTCTGGATCGAGCTCTGCGAGGACCATGTGGTTCTCTAAAGGCTGTTTAACTCAGACCACTGGCAAACACTTCAGAGAAAAGCTGTCTTTGTTGGGCATAGACAATGCCTTTGTTCCAGGCAGGAAGGAGCAGATGTGAGTGGCTGCAGGGAGGGTTGAGAAGGCTCTGCTCTGGTTCTTATCCTTTCGGCTGCGATGACAAGAAAGAATCAAACATCCTGTGTGAGTAGCAGGGAAAATAATTAATACTGGAGACTGAAAACAACAAAAGGTCATGCAGGCAGCTCTCCCCAATCCCTTCTTGTAGCTAATTATGCCATAAACCATTCAGAAGAGACTGGAGGGAGAATATTATGGGCTCAGACAGTTTTCCTAATATTTGCCAGTAGTTAAAAATAGACCAAAGCAGTTGTCTGGGGTGCAGCTCTACAGTTACTGCATTTTGGCAGCAGCATCTGGTCTGGCTGCATACAGCAGCAGGCTACTCTAGCAAACACACAGAGCCCAGCAAATGGGAGAGCACTAAATAAATACAGATAATTACAGTCAGAGCCCCTGTGCTGGGGCTGAGAAGATACACGGGAAGAAGTGAAAGGCTGGTTTAGGATGGATCTCTGCCCCCTTTCCCTTCTCTGTTGTGAAGGGCAGAGCAGTCAGAGCTGCCACAAGCCCAGATTGTCCCAAAGCACGCTTGCAGGGCAGACAGCAGCAGGCAGAGGAGGAACGCCCCACCAGGGAGGCAACTCAGGAGCTCTGCCAGGTGCTGTCTGTCAGCAGCTGATGATGGAAAGGACTGCAGCAGCCCCTGGCCAAGGGCAGGGCAGAGGGATTCACCCCCGGGAGTAGCAGAGATACAGAAGGTATTTGTAGTCAGAATTACATACAGGGTATCTCTGAGAAATAGTGGGGGGAAAGGGATTTAAGGGATTACCATGAGGAATAGAGGTGGGAAGAGAGAGAATAAAAGAAAGCAGGCGGAACAACAAGGAATATTTCTTGGTATAATATATTCTGAATACAAAAGTGACGATAGATCCATGGGCTCTCACAAAGCCTGTGGCCCGGCTGACACGGAGCGTGTGAGGAGGTTTTGGGGAGCTGCCTCTGCTGTGGGGCGGGGCCCCTGGCGCTGTCCCCGAGCCCGGCGGCACCGCGGGGTGGAGGGACAGGACCGGGGCAGGACAGGGACAGAGACAGGGACAGGGACAGGACCGGGGCAGGACAGGGGCAGGACAGGGACAGGGGCAGGACAGGGACAGGACAGGGACAGGGACAGGACCGGGGCAGGACAGGGACAGGGACAGGGCAGTGACAGGGGCAGGACGGGGACAGGCTGCAGCGTGCCGGCGGAGCCAAGGGCAGTGCTGGCCGGGCAGGCCAGGGCAGTGCAGACGTGCCGTGTCCCCTCGCTGTCGCAGCTGCCGGGCACATCCCGGAGCGCGGATGCCGCTGCCGGACAGCGCGACGTGCGCGCCTGCAGGGACAGGGACAGGACAGGGACAGGGACAGGGACGGGGACAGGGGACAGGGGCAGGGACAGCCGCCTCTCCCGGAGCACAGCACGGCCGCACTGCTGTCTGTCCCCAAATGCTGCGAGGCAAAAGTCAAATTCTTCCTCGCCTGCCGCTCTGGTATTCGCTGTCTGAAGCAGATTGAGCTTCTGGTGCATGATAGCGTAAGGAAATATAGCCAGGTTACAACAAAAAGAGAGCTTTAAGAGAAGAGCCACAAAAACTGTTTCCCACTCTATTTTGGACCCAGTGTCCTGATAGACTAAACACACACTGCCTTTTTTTTTTTTTTCTTCACTCCCAAAATCTCTTTCTACACAAAAAAAATATTAACTACATCAAAGACTTCATGAGTCCTGGCAGTACTACAGGGAGAAATCACCACTCGAACAGATTTGTTATGAGTATGTGAAACATAGTGTTTACTGAACTAAAAGAATCCAATCCACAAGTATTGATTACAGGTGTGGGCTGTCCACAGGTCCACTGTAATAGAAATATAAAAGTAAGTGACAGTGATAAGTGTGACATACTAGTGCACCATCTGCTTGCTCAAGTGCACCATCTGGTTTTTCTACTGCTGCTATTTGTGCCCTGATCCTATTTTAGTGGCACCAGGACGTGGATTCAAAAACCAGCAAAAATTAAAATTACATGCTACTTATTTATTGTTCTGCTTAAGAGGATGTCTTCATTCTTTTCACTGTTCCCTTGACCTCAGCATTACTGTTAACTAAGCCTACACATATTTTCTGACACACAGGATATTAAAGCATTAGCAATGCTGATGGATGTGCCCCTATTTCAGTCATCTCAGGACTTGCTGGGGCAGCTATCAAGTCTATGTGCAAACATGTTCCATCCTGAGTTGTCTTCCACATGTTAACAGCCCTCAGGTGCTGGAAGACATCCTGTGTGACCAGAGACCGACTTCTGGACCACTGGACCTTGTTCCTAGTGGGGGTGGTTGGTACCACAGGGGCAGCAGTGGCCCGGCACCAGCACTGGCATCTCCCCTGGGAGATTGTCCAGGGCACCCAGGTGTTGTGCAGCACCAGCTACAGAATGGTGCCAAGCCCCAGGGAGGGTTGTGGCTGATCACAGGTGTCCTGCTGTCTTGTCAAGTGTGTCACCTTTTTTGGCATCAGATGGGGCTTGTTTAAGGTCCTGCTTTTTCCCATTCTTCACACTGGCTCTGGATTGCCCAGCTGATATCAGAGGGGCTCTCTGCATGGCTCAGATGTACAACCTCTGTCCTCCCTCTCATTTCATAATGTGAGACACTACTGAGCACCTTCACAAGCTTCCCTCAAAACTCCTTTCTGGGAATGGGCCCTTCTTTTGTGCCTGGGAATGGCCAAGACATCCCAGACCTGGTTGTGTGATGAAAAGGTTGCTGCTGCTTGAGGTCATGGCTCTAAGCAGGCACTAAAATAAGAGTCCACGTTACTTCTGGCCTAGTGCCTTACCTGTATCCCTGCCACCTTCCTCCCACCCACTTCAGGGTGCTCCTGACCCTGCTCTTCCTGGGGAATTAATCACTCACATATCCCTGCTCCACTCCATCCCCTCTGCAGGTTTTCCATCTCCTCCTCCCTGGAGCTGCAGCTCCTATGCTTTCCTTCCCCAGCCCCGCAGAACAAGCCTCTCCCTCTCCCGTATTGGCCTCCTCCTGGTGAAATATTAAGAATAAGGAACGTCCCTGTTAAAATGTAACCATCAGGGGTTGCATTTTGAAAGTCAGGCAAATGAGGGGACTGAGCAGGGGCAGGAGACCACCCAGGGCAACCCTGAACAGAAGTAAGCACAAAGCTTGTGTGTGAGAGAATGAGACGGATGAGAAGGCCACTTTCAAACTTGCCACCAAACATGCCTCTACTGCTGCTCTCCTGCACGTGGATGTCCCACGGACACCAAAGCTCAGCCCTGCTTCCCTGGATGTGTTCTGGCCGGGGGTGAAGGACCTGGCTATGGGCCAGCAGTGCAGGGGAGCGTGGTCTGCCTCCCCTTGCTGCTCACAGATGCACAGGGGCTGCAGGAGATGAGCGAGAGACAGAAGCTGAGGCACCCCTGCTCGGCGTGCTCAGCCTTTGCTTGCTGCTTCCCGCATGTATTGGATCACGTCGGAGCGAGTGCACTGTGGATGTTTGCTGTGTAAGGTGCTCCCCGTGGCAGCCAGCTGTCACACCACGCACATGCAGAGATGTGATGGCTAACCCATCAGCAGGTTTATAAATAAACTCCTCACCAGCCACTCTGGCTACACCAGCACCTTCTTCAGTTTCGCTGGGCTGGGCTGTGCTCACTCCCGTCTCTGTTCTGGCTGCAGGCTCTGCATCCTGCTCGCCTGACACCTTCCTCTCCTCCCCAGACTTCCAGAGGGCAGAGCAGCTGTGCTCCTACAGACATGTCTAGAGCCGAGTCAGCCCATGCTCCCTCACGGGTGAAGGTTTCTGCTTCCCTCTCCAATGCCACATCAGTCTCACTGGGTGTCACAATGCCAAACACTGCAGCTGGCAGGACAGATACCAAATCCAGGGACGAGGACACATCCCTGGTAAATGACAGCCACAGCAAAGGGTAATTCCTTCCCTCCACCCAGTGCTTGCACTCAAACTGTGCCATCAATGATTTTATACCCTGAGCATCCTCCTAATAAAATGCTGAATTAACTATATATTGAAGGACACAGTCAGGTATGGGATTTTACAGCTGAAAAATACATTTTCCTTTAATAATTAAATAAATTTAAAAGCTACCTTCCAAACTTTTTTAGGGGGGAACACCAGTGGCAATTGAGTTGCTTAATAGTTTAAATCCCTGTTCTAGCATCTAAAGGGACGTTTATCATCCCAGCAATGGCCACATCCCATCCCTGCCCCAGCTGAGGAGCTGGAAAAGGGCAATTCCTGTTGTTGTGATACGTCCTTGGCAGCTCTGCTACTTGTGCATGACTCAGACAGCTCCATTCACTCACTCAGCTGCACAACAGACCCTGCCTGTAGTTTGGGTCAAGTATCCAGCCAGCTTGATGCTTTTTCTCACAACTAGTGCTTGCCTGGACTTACACCTGCAACTCCCCTTGTACAATGGAGATCCTAATGCCTCCCTTCAAAAAGCACTTTCCCACTTAGTTTTACACAATATAAAAAGGACAAGGAGTCCCTGTTTTTTTCCCAGCATGGGTAAATCTTTACATCAGCCTTGGGTGTGCACTTCCCCTCCACTACTGCAGGGCTTCAGGATGTTAAGAAGTGCACCAAGATGAATAATGTGAAAAAAACTCAGGTTCCAATTCTGTGCTGCAGCTCTTCTGGTGAGAAGTTTTGCTATTTTCCCTTCCTGAGTACAGGCAGCACTGTTTACACTCAGTTTCTTTCCCCTTGGGCATCCTTCCACAGTGCCAGCAGAGCAGAGGATCGAGCACCACGCCTTGCAGTGCTTTTCCAAGGGGTGGATGATGCCCAGGGATGGCCCCAGCTGCATGCCCCACTCTGCTGCTGGACTTCTCTTCCCCATGGCTGCAGCTCACCTGAAGCAGTCCCAAATCACCACCTCATCTCTGATCTCTTGGTATTGTCTCCTCCAGGAGACCCAGCACACACCTTCCCATGACAAAAGGCACAAACCCACACACAGGAGGAGTTTCAGAACATCAGGAAATGCTTCACTGTGAGGGTGAGTCAGTACTGGGATGCCCAGAGAGGCTGTGGAGTCTGTCCCTCGGGATATTCAGAAGGCCTCTGGACAGGGTGCTGGGCAGCTGACTGGGGGTGGCCCTGCTGAGCAGAGGAGGAGGAGCAGCTGCCCCCAGACACCCCTTTCAACCCAACCATGCAGTGAGCTGGGGAGAGCAGTCTGAGGCTGAACATTCCCAGTTCTGCTGGATGGGAAAGGCCCTGGACTGGGGAGAAACATTGCTTTTATCCAAAACCCTTCCCCACACTCCCAGTAACTTCCATCCTTACAGTCAAACTGAGCCCTGGCCACAGCTCCTCCTGCTCCACAAGCACCACCCTCCTCTTCTCCTGAGCGACGGACTGAAGCAAGCTGAGCTGTGAACACCCTGCCTGAATGCCTTAACCTGATGGTTTGGGCTTCCACGCAGATTTGCCTGGCTGGCAGCTTATTTTTCACCCCAGCTCAGCAAAACTCCTCCTTCTCCCTTCATCAGGGCATGAAATGCCCCTGCTGCTGCAGCCAGCCAGGCCCCTGCTGCCACATTTCCACCTGCCATCCCTGCTCTTTACGGCATTCACACGCTCCGTCACGCTGGATTACATCCAGCCCAGTGCTGTTGTCAGGGAGCTCAAATATGGTCCATAAAAGCCTCAGGATGTACCTTTAGAGCAAAATAACAGCAGGTTAATGGGTAGATGTAATGCAGCGTGAAAAAACCTTGAGGATCAGAGAGAGAGGGTTTTCAAAGCAGGGTGATGGGAGGAAATTCCTCCAAGAAATTAAATTTTGCACAATTTGATGGTGTTGAAGAGCATCATTAACCCCCAACACTTAGCAATTGAAAGATGGACCTAAAGAAAAAGTGTGAAGGACAGTGATTTACGGTCAAAATCATCTTCATTTTTTTCTTTCTCTTGAAGTATCTTTCAAATTTTCTTTTCAGTCCTGGAGGAGGGCTCAAAATTTACCTTTGAAAAGAACAATGGAAGTCAGAATGGGGTCTTAGGGGTGCTGCTGGCCATTAATGGGGCAGTGTTGTGGTGCCTTGCCCTGGAGCATGTACAGAGGAGCAGGGAAAGCTGTGCCTCTACAGAGATGGGGTGGATTTGGGCCCTCCTCTCATCAAAACCCACACCCCTGTGAGGCCAGGCAGCCCAAGGCACTGCAGCATCCCCACAGGCAGAGCTCAGCTGGCCCCCACTTACAGGCAAAGCTCTGGACAGGACTGCCAGGAGGTGCCAGCTCATTTGGGAATGGCCATGTAGCACAGCAGGGGGTGATTCAGGTAGAATGGAGTTTTTTCAGCTTCCCATCACTGATTTTATAACTGCCTCCTTCTGTCTCAGGCACTACCCTGACCTGAGGCTTTGTAGACAGCAAGTCTTGACCAGCCTCTTTGCCTACAGCCTGGGCTCTTTTTTAAGCATGCAAAGCAGAGGCAAGTGGGAGAGCAAGGGCTGGCTTAGGGCCCTTTAGGATATCCACAAGATGGGGGACCCAGCCCTGCTGCTCCCCAAAAACCCTTGGTCAGCACTGGCTGAAAGGCTCAAAGCATTTCAAGTGAGAAGATGCTGTGGGGACACGACCTGCAAAGCTGACCACTGTGTGATTACTTTTTGTAATTATTTAGGGAAAAAAAAAATTAAAAATCAAGCAAACCTTATCATGGCAAGATTAGAAGCATCATCAGCAAGCACTGGCAGCAGCCCCAATGGCACTGGCACTGCTGCCTGGCAGAGCCAGTGCCAATCCCTGCCTGTGCCCTCAGCACAGACAGACACCTGCCACCCTGAGCAGTGCTCCACAGTGTCCCAGAGCTCCCAGCTGCTCCAGCTGCATCTCTCCAGGCCAGGCACCGGGCTCTGCCTGGGAATGTTTCAATGGCTGGAGCAGGCAGGTTGATTCAAGCCAAACTCCTGGGCAGTGGCAGCAGGACACTGCCCTGCTCAACCCAAAGCAGCGAGCTCAGAAGTTGGAAGAGCAGATTCAACAGGTTGGCAGGGCCAGCACTGCCTGGCTGGGGCTCCATGCAGCTCTCCTCTCCTGCTGGACACTGAGCAACAAAGGGACTTGATTTCCCTGGTGCTGAGGAAGCAGAGAACTCAATTTGCTTTTCCCCATGTCACTTCACCCTCTACAAATTTCAAATTTCACTCCAATTTACACTGTCTTTTTCAGCCTGGAGGCAGCAGCCAGCTGCACAGCATAATCCTCACTGCTATAGTCCCTGAGCCCAAGGCTGTCTCTCCTGCAGGTATCAAATCCCCAAGACATCTGAACAACCTTTCCATCGGGTTCCCACTCATCAGAGCTGCTGCCAGATTGTCTAATATTTAATTGTAATAATGGCTCCAGTGATCTAAAACACAAACCAAATAGAGGAGCATCAAAGCTCCACGCTCATGAAAACCCTTGTTTGATAAAGTTCCATCAAGAAGCTGATGCAGAATTCAACTTTCCCACGCAGAAAGAGGTCAGATCTTAAAAGCCTAACTAAATGTTTTCAGTGTTAGAGCCCCGAGTCATGCCCCAGGAAGAAGCATGGAGCTCCATGTAAGGCTCCCTGCCTTAGGAGCTCAGAGCTGCATCTTTGGGGGCTCACCTTCACTTCCTTTAAACTCACTTGAATAGAAAAGGGCTGAGGGGTGTCAGGAGGAGGAGGAGGGAGTGCTGGCACACACACACTCCCCCCCCAAGTGAAGGCTGAGGAAAGTGGTGGTATCACACAGCCAGGGAAGAGGGAGTAGCAGCTGTTTGTCAGCCAGCCCTGCAGCAGATTCCATATCATGCTGAGGTTTGCTGTGAGATGGCCACACACCAACTGCATGGGTTGTGCCCAGTCTTCCAGCAAGAACAAACTCAGGTGCAGATGGCACAGGGCATCCCCAGCACTGGTGCATCCCCAGTCATGACACACTGCAGCATCTTCCTGCATCTGGGACAAACCATGTGAGCAGAGCCTGCACAAGAACTGCAAATAAATAAGGAAATAAGTAAAAGTTTTCCTGGCCTTTTCCTAGCCCAGAAATCTTCTGCCACCCACGCTGCTCCCACCCAGCCCCAGCATGTTGACACAAGCCTGGTGGTTGGGAAGATGCTGGAACAGGAGCTGCTCCAGGACAGCAACTGCTGCAGGGGCTGGGAGCCAGCTGCAGCAAAAGCTTGTTGAGACATTTTCTGACAGGGAAACAGAGGAGGTGAACACCTCTCCACATACCATGGCACTAGGATTATCCTGGAGATGTTACCGTGAATTTTGTTTTCAGCTTGGCAAAGTCAATGCCTGCAGCTTCACTAGTGGTCCCCCTACACACCTGATCTTGCCCATGGATGTTCTGCTCTCCTGCCAAAGGAAAGGGTCCTATGGAAGCAAATGCTGCAGCTTCCCCACACTGAACTGAATGAGTCAGCTGGAATAAAGCAGAGAATGAGAATGGGACTGGCCACTTCTCATACGGGAATAACAACAGCAAGGCTGGCACTGGGATTGTTTTCTTTTGCAAGGAGAAACTAGGAAACAATCAGCAGGGTTTCATAGATTCTGTGTCAGAGGAAAATCAAAGGGATAAGAGCAGATGCATTTGTAATATAGAAGACTCATCATTAGAAATGAACATATAAAATTTAATAGCTTGGTTTAAAATACATTTTCAATTAAAAAACAGCAGGCAAAACAAAAAAAAAATCAGTTTCATAAAACATACATGACATTGCTGCTACTGTTACAAGACCCGTGTCCCAGAATATCTTATAGTGGAAAACAATCGTCAGATTTAGTTCACATACTTCATTAAGCAGTAGAAAGAAATAACATTCATGTCAATCTTACCTCTATGGAGACTCTAAATCTACTTCCCTGACCCTAGACCAAGTTTCCATAATAAAACTTCCATTTTCAATAAAAATGTGTAAATATATATATATGTATTCTATATATCAGGTTTTTAAAAAATCTTCCCTTGCCATAGTAAAACAGTTCCCAGGGCTGTGGGAGGGAGGGCCAGGCACGAGGCTGGTGCTGGCTGGGCACGAGTCCAGTGTTGCACTGTGCAGGGGGCAGCTGGTGGCCAAGTCCCTTCAGCATCCTGCTGCACATCAGCCTCTCTCCTTTGGCCTCGAGCCCACCTGCTCGGGCCACAGGGCCACAGCTGTGTGCAGTTTGCCCAGCTCCAGCCACAGAGCAAAGAGGGCAGCATGCAGTGCCCAGAGCATCACCACTCCTCTCTTGGGGCCCATCAGTGAAGGAGGAGAAGGAAGGAGGAGGGGGAATAGAGGGGAGAATGGAATGAACCAGCTCAGGACTGATCCAAATACAAATTCCAAAATACTGTATTTTATATAAATCACTAAAAAAGAAGGTGGGGAGGGACTTCAAGTGGTCACCTGGACTCACCACCTAGAACAGTCCAGAGACACCTTTGCTCAGCCTGGCTCTGAAGACCTTTGATGCCAAACCACTGCCTCCACAGGCAACCTGCTCTTCTCACTAGAGAAAATGCCTCAACAGCCAGCCCAAATTTCTGTGATTTACACCCATGGCTCCTGTGCTTGCCATGGATGGGGAGGCCAGGTCCATGGGCTGGGAGGCTGCTCCCATCGACCATCCCATCTGAACATGAGCCCTCACCAGCCAGAGGATGCTGGCCTTCCTCCTCAGGGGCCACGAGCTCTGGCTGAAGGAGCACACGGTCTGGGCTGTGCTCAGGGGAGGTCCCAGCGATGCCAAGCACAGCCAAAGGGGGAGTCTCCTATTTCCTGCAGGTCATGCTCCTGTTGATCAACTCAACGAGGCATTTGCCTCCCTCTTCCCAACAGCACCGTGACAGAGCTAAACAATAGTAGGTTACAATTTGTTAACCATTAATTAGAATCATTAATTTTTAAGTAAGATCACATGCTACTTTTCTGGACTATTTCTCCAGTCTTTCCAGGCTGACCTTCATGTTCTAGGTGAGGTATGTGCAGCTTTGTACTGTCTGAAAATGTTATAAACCTCTTTCATAACCCAGATTTCTAATTAAAGCTCTGACATTGGACCTGTCACTCATGTTCACCTGCTCACTATGTAACAGAGGTTTTTGCCTTAGTGCTGCCCTTTAAGTGCTCCTCTCTCACTTGCTATTAACCAAAGAGTGCCTTTCCTTCATAAGCACATGCACATGACGAGTAAATAGCACAGGGCAGTACTTTTTGGAGGTGTCTGGCACTCCCAGCTGGGGCTCAGGATGCCTGCTGTGCCCATTGGGTCTCTCCAGCTCAGCAGTGGGCCCATGGTATGTACAGACACCAAGAATGCATAACCTACTTGGAGGTCCTGCTCCCTGCTAACACTTGGCCTGCTGAGCCATTCTGCCACCTTCCCCTCTCAAAAGCCTTGCCTGTGCATTTCTAGTTGCTGACATCCCAGGCCTTGCAAGCTGGCTCCATCTAGCCTGAGCTGCTGGTGCAGGCAGCATCCAGCTGAGCCTTAAGTGCACTGCTACAGAAAAAAAATCCACCCTCCAGGACCCCCAAACACAAGACTTCAAGAGAACTGCATCTGCCCAGCTCCTCTTGTGAACCAGCTCTCAGACTTAGCCCAAATTGCCTCCCAGGACAGCAGTACACAGCTGGCTCAGGACCTAGTGGCAGTTCATAACAGAAACCAGGACTTCCATCACCTGTCTGTGCATGAGGATTTAGGAGAGAGCTGGTATATTTTTCCTTCTACATAGGAAGATAGCCATGTTTAACAAGCAGGTCTCTTGTGCCTTCTATGAATGTACAAACGTGTGCTCACCTTTGGTGCATGATAAGGGTTTGTCCATTTTTAAATATCTATGTTAAATATGTTTTCTCTGTATATGGCATCCTTTTAGATGGGCTTCATTGCATATATTCACGGTATATACAGAACACCATATTTTATATATATTATATATTGCTTATATGTACACATTTACAAACCTTCAAAAATATATTGCACTTATATACAATATAGCTTCATCTGATGAGAGTTCACACAGTTACTAAGGCGAGTTCTTCATAAGCAAGGCAGTTTTACATTCCCCCCAAATGACACAAGTGATTTCAACAGTCTGCCCTGGTCACAAGTAAACATTATAGACTTTTCTCCAACCTGCATGCAACTCCTACTAGTATCAATTAGTAGTTTTGCAGCTCTCCCTAGCAGAAAACAGTCCAGTAAAACGGCATTAGGTGATAACAGGCTCAAACATGGTTACTGAATAGATAAATAAGACATCACCAGTCTAAAAGGACTCCTTCCAGAAGATCTCCCCTCCCATACCTACTAGTGGTTTATACACTAGTAAAAATATATACATGCTCTCCATTTAATTGCTGATCTTTGCTTGCCCATTTCAAGTGCAAATAAGGTCATGAGCAATAACACAAACACAAATGTATTAAGCAAAACCACTGCTCTGCTCCCCAGAACAAGTCAAACATCTGGCTTTCTTCTGGAGGTGATTAGTGTTTTGCCCAACATACTGAATTATGGGAAAATGTTCACTTGAGACCTTTGTTTAAAATCCACAGTGATCTGTGATCTTAGATCTCAGTCAAAGTGAGCTTGTAAGATCCTCCAACCTCTTCAATCTGCAGCTGGAAGGTATCTTCATTAGAATAGTGTTTCACAATGTTATCGTCCATGTTGACCAGAATTCTGGAAAAACAAAACAGATCAGGCATTTTACAGTTCTAAATGCTGAAGAGAGCAAAGGCACTCTCAAACCTAAAGCCTGGACTACCCAAGGGTAACACAAGATCCCTGCTCATCTCTCTCTGACTCATTGCTTCCCATAGCAGATCTGGCTGTTCTGAGCCAAACCTGCCATCAAGGCTGGCAGCCACACTTCTCAGGGTCTGCATGGAAGGATTAAATCTGGCTCCTGGACCAGGGAGGGAGAGAGATCTTGGAACTGGCAGAATCCTACTAAAGCTGCAGGCACCTGGGGCTCTTAAAAGGTTTGCATGCCAAGTATAAACTATCAGCACAAAACCCTACAGAGCTCACAGGGAAGAAACCACCCAAGCTTGGCCACTTCTTTCATTTGCCAGAAAGGTTAATACCTGTGTGTTTGTGTGCACAAACACTCACAAAGTTGTGCTTAGCAGTGGTTTAGATATCACAGATTCTCAGCTTTTGCAGCTGTGCTGATGGGGTAATTCTGCTATGAAAGCACAGCCCTGGAAGGGTGCAATTTTCTGGCTAGAAGAAGAAGGGGCTAAGACACCAAACTGACTTATAGACAATCCAAGAAAATTACTAAGAAATTAAAAGATAAAACAAAAGCAGACAATGTTCAGAAATTCAATTATGCTACAAAATAAAAAGATGATCAAGTATGGCCTCTGGGAGAAACAGACACTTCACAACTAAGTTTTCTTCAATTTAGCCCACAAAAAGACAACCAGGGTTTAGTAATTGTAGTCAAATGCAGATATAATGAGCCCAGTCACCACTGGAACAATTTAACATGGGTTGAAGGAGGTTCTTCATCATTGGGAGTCTTTTAGCAAACTCAACTCTTTTTCCTCTGACATGATCAACTCTGGTTCAAATAACAATTAGCTCAGAGAGGTGACTTGTATTTACCCAGGAAGCCAGACTACATATTTCTGTAGGACCCTTCCTACAGTCTTCCAGTCTACAGCTCTGGGGATGATGTTGGAACGTGTGTACTTGTGTGCACACACACATAACAACAGATGGCATTCACAGGCAGTTGTTGCACAGGTACATACTCACCCTTTTTTACATTTTTTGAAGATTTTTCCTATTTTATCAAAAG
This sequence comes from Luscinia megarhynchos, assembly GCA_034336665.1. Lineage (NCBI taxonomy): Eukaryota > Metazoa > Chordata > Aves > Passeriformes > Muscicapidae > Luscinia > Luscinia megarhynchos. The sequence continues at coordinate 15,461,581 of CM067565.1, forward strand.
GAACTTCATACTTGTCAGATATCTAGAACAAAAGAAAGCAATGATTGGTGAAGCAAGGAGACTGCTGTCATTGTCTTTCACTTCCTATTTTACAGAAAGGAACAACAACAAAAAACCTGCAAATGAGGACAACTGCTCTGCCCTATAAAGGCAATATAAATCCCAACCTACAACATAAATCTACAGATTAGAACACTTTCTCTGCATTTAGCTAACTTCTGTGCAAAAAAATTAATCGTGTTTGAATCAGGTTTGAAACCTGGATACTTACTTCTCATACAGCAACCTCCTGCCCCTTCACTCAAAAGCCCACCCATTAAAAGCCCACTCCACACCCTGACTCATTCTCTCTTGGCTCTCTGTTCTCTTAGCATACTGAAAACCATTTTTAAATTCAGTATCAGAGGGATGAAGTGAAAACTAGTCATGACAGTGGCTGAAAGAAGAAAACAGCAACAGAGAGAGGATCTCTGCTGCTAAGAACATGAGGTGATCAGAAACATTCTCCTTCCCCAGCAGGGTGACATCAGTGTGGAGCCACGGCCACTGACTGTGGCACTTCACTGCACAACCTCCAGGAAGTGGGAGGTCAGTAACCTAAGCCTGGTTTACTTTGGCAAACTGCTCTATGACATCGACAGTAAGGACCAAACCAATACAGTGCTTTGACATGCAAATGTACAGGGAATTTCCCCCAAGCTACAGCTGTGAGCACTTAGTTCCTTGCTTTAAGAAATCCGAGTGAAATAACAGAGATGCAGCTTCACTTCAGGACTATGGGCTAAGGGGAGGACTTCACAGTGCTCAATCCCTCTCTCCATTGGCCCTCTCCCTCCAGCTGGCAAAGCCTCACAGCCTGGGAGACAGATTCTGGTTACAGAACTATCTCTACAATGATCAGACCTGCCTGTACACCCCAAAGCCCCTGTTCCCTGAGCATTACTCACAGAAAGAGACAGAGAGAAACATCAGTTTTGAGCTCACACCAATCATTACACCATTCCTTGGACTTAAGCCCTGTACTTCCCTTGCTCTGCAGCAGCAGAGAGAGTGGAAGGCTGTTTTGGAAGTCAAGCATCAGAGAGCAATTTCACATGTGTGCACAGATATATAAAAGTCTTCAGCAACACACAGAAGCTGGGACTTGGAGCTCTGCATTACCAGCTGGTGAAGGGGCAGTGGAGATCCCCAAACATGGCTCTGAAAGGCTGAAACCAACCCAAGCCTCTGGACACTTTCTGAAAACACTCAATTTTCCTAACAAAAGTAACCTCTCTGGCAAGAGGAACATCCATCATCAGGTTTGACACACCTGGATCTTCAGGAAGGCTTCTTACACCCAGACCCCACATATGCAGGGTAAGGTACTTAAAAGACAAGCTTCCTGAATTCCCTTAATAATAAATTACAGCATTATTTGCAATAATTTCCATGTTATTGAAAGGAAATCTCCCTTATTCTTCTTATTCAGAAGAGCATAAGTGTGTGGACACAAGCTCTGACTGAAAGTCTCCTATGACTGGCCTAAGTCTCCTAAGGCCTGGGTAGCCAGGGATTTTTCTAAAGGACTATAAACCAACCTCAATACTTACTGCTTCCATTAGGCCTTTCAGAGATGGTGTCTTTAACATCAGTGCATCAAAGACTTCCTCTGACTCTTTTCGGACATACAGCAGCACTGGAAAGCAATTTGGAGAGGAATTAACTGTGCAGCTGCTCCTCAGGAAAAATCTGCATCCCTCAGTGGCTAAGCACATGGGAACCTCCACTGAGGATCTTATGAAGAAATATATATACATACATTCAATATTCACTTAAGACTGTAGCACAAACACACAAAGCTAGGTTAGCTCAAAAGTTACTTCTTGCACATAAAGCCATTGTATGCTCAAGCATCTTTACTGTCAAAATACTTTTGTATTTTATTTTCTCTATTATTAGAAAAAAGGTCATATTTGAAACAAAGAAAGGAGGAACACAAAACACAAATCTTTGAGACTCTTGGGTTCCTCCATAGCTTACAATCATTTGCTATAAGACTTTTCACAATCAAATGATTTGACAGATGCTATCACAGCAGGTGAAGACATCCTGGACACCTCCTAATTTTTAAATAATTTATTTGTACAGTTCTGTGCTCCTCCTACACTGTCTCATCTTTCTTCCTACCCCTTGCAGTGTTTCAGTAACCCTCTTACCACCAGAGCTGACATGCAATGCAGGACTGGTCTCCTGATAAGAGTGAGAACCCCAATTAGGTGAGCATCCCTAGCTTTCTCAAGCTAGCACAGACTCATTGCATGTAATATCAGCCTCATTAAAAACTGCATTAAGGCTGAGGAATATGCCAGGAGAGCAAGAAAGCTTGGACTTTAACAGCTTTGCTGTCTTTAATCCATCTTTTAATGACTAGGTATTGCAAGTCTAATGACTGGATTGTTTACAAGGGTTCAGCAGCCACAGCTTTGACACACCTGCAACATGGAACAATTATTGGCATTTCTAATAGAACAAGGTGAACTCAGGACAGCAAAGCACCTTGATGCATTTTGTGAGTTGCCTCCTAAAGGCAGGTTTAAAAAGAGAGGACTGTAGATTTGAAAAAGAAGGACAGGACACATACTCTCAGTTACAGCACAAGGTCAGACGAGAGTCAGTCAAAGGAGAGAGAATCCCATGGGCCTTGTTTTATGGCATACAGAAACATTAAAAATCAAGAAGTCTGATTTCCTTCTACAAAATTCATCCTTCCTTACTAGTTTATCCAGACTGCAGAAGTCCAACCCCATTATGGTGAGACTTGCTAGACTTAGCATTTGTTGCTTCACAGGTTTAATAACTCAAGCTGAGTTGCAGTCCTTCCAAACACAGCTATCATCAAGCAGGTACACAACACCCCCAAAAAGGGACCTCTCATCTCCTTCCACAACACCACAGCAATGTGAAATTGCACAGACTGAAACTCAGTTAAAAATTAGCAGAATATTCTCTTAGTTTGGCTTTCAGAGGTGAACATCCCATTTCCTGGCACCATGAAAGATGCAATGGTTTTATACCCAGAACCAGTTCTTGGTGTTCATTGCTTGAAGACCTGAAGGAAATTTCCAGAGTATTTTGTAACAGATTACATACTGAATTCTCTGCCCCAGTCCATTAGGGATACTGGTAGGCTGCTCACCTCATCTTGACTCTCTTTCCCTATAGGTTCAGAGCCCATGACTGGAAGCTCCCAGAAATTCTCACAATGTAAAATATTTGCACAGCTGAACCACATCTTGATACATGAACTGTCACTATTCAAAGCCAGAAAAAGCAGTCTGAAATATACATGAAAATGAATTTAAAAACTCTTTAACCTCAGATGCATCTTTATCCTGATTGGATAAATACTCCAAAAATTCAGTCCCTGAAAGAAGAAAAATACCTCTTTTTGGTTCTTCTATTCTGGCCATCTTATTAGGAGTAGCAATAAAGTCCTCTTCACCAATATAACCTCCTCTCTTCAGGTTGGAGCTGTCATTGACAGAACAAAATGTTAGCAGTGATACACTTACAGGGACTTATCCCTCTGTCTGAGGACAAGGTGTCAGGAGGTTGAAGGGTAGCTCTTACCTTTCACCCTCTAGTTCTTCTGAAGCAACAGGAAGGACCTTTAAAAACAAAGGGGAGATTTTGTGAATATTTCATCCAGAACTAGAATTAATTCTCTTACAATCTTTCAATGCTAAATTAAATGACACTTTGGCTCCAAAAGCCAGTAAACATCATCTTTACCTTTTTCATAAAATGTAATAAAGGGTCTCAAATGAGAGACAAGAAAGAAGAGAAGCTAACCAGCTTTCTACTTGGACTGGTGTAGAGTCTTCTGACAAAACTCAGCACTAGGGCCTTTGTAGAAAAACATGCAAAATGTCAGCCTTATGGATACAAGTTTATTCTCCATCCTTGCTAGGAGTTCAGGCAATGCTCTTAGAAAGTAAGGTCTAGATTATGTTAGAGCATGGCAGGACTCCTGGCACAGCAAAGTTCAAGATTTTGAATCCTGGTTGCATGCTAATTCTTTCCCTTCCAGTTTCTTGTGAGCTGGAATTTTCCAGGAACACTGAGGCAGGGTGCTCTAGCAGAGGATCACAGAGCTGACACACATGCCAGTTCCACAGGATAGATTTTCATCCTGCAGCAGGCACCTGGAGGAGTCTGTGCTGCACAACAACACACCAGGATCCCAAAGAATGTTACAAGAAGAAAACACCCTGCAGTTCATGCAATGAAAATGCTATGGAAAAATCCTTTCAGGTTCAGAGAAACTGGACTTGATAGGAAAACAATTTTCAGTGATGGTGAAACACCTGTAGTTAACTCCAGCCAATGTATCTTGGAACATTTTGTGCACACGAGACGCAGCCTGTATTTGATTACAGCACTGATGGAGTCTGACATTCCACATGTACATACACCCACACAGCATCCCAGAGCCTGTTGATCCCCACAGCCCTGAGCTCTACTCACGTGAGCCCCACGCTGCAGGTTTGCAAAGTGAACATCAGGGATGAACAGGACAGGCTGAGTGTCCAGGTCCATGAAGGGCTTGAAGATGGTGATGTCGGTACGCTTGTGGGAGGGAAGCATGGGCACTTTGACATCAGAAACTGCAGAGACAAAGATGGGGATAGAGGATACTGAAGGCCCTGATGGGGCCCTGCATCATTTAAAAGGTACAGACACTGATGAACAATTCTGCAGTCAGGGTCCAAGCGAAAAGCTCCTGTGCTAAAGGAGTTTGAACTCTGGTTGTCCACCTCTCAGCTGAGGGCCTGGCCCTGAGGGCTTGTTTCACAGAGTACTCCAAGCTCTCTCCACCTCTCCAACTGAGCAGCTCAGCTCTGCTCAGATATTAATCAGGATGGACAATAACCTGGCACTCTAGTTCTTCCCTGTACCAAGCAAGCCATCCAAACAGAGGGCAAAAACTGCCTGCCCGACCTTGTCCCTCTCCATTCCCTCAAAAGCTTGCCGGTGTTCCCATGCCAGGAGGATACAAAGAAGACAAAGGGACAACATGTATGCTCCTAACTGGGATCATCTTAAAGAGACAGCACCACAGCAGCACTATACTACAGAGGCAGTACAAATACTGGTTTGTGCAAGTTGTTATATTTAAAGCTACATTTTGATTCCACACTTCCAAGTTTCACATTCTGGTTCCTCTCATTGTTCATCCCCAGAGTGCCAGCCCCTAGTCCATCCCCCTAGGATCAGCACTGTCTCCCACAGAACCCTTTGGCTCTCACAGTGTACCAGCTGATGTGACACAACCCACCAAGAGGACAGACACCATCCACAAAGACCCTCTGAGGAGAAAGTGAGGCAGGAGGTGCCTTAAATTACATTTCAGACACATTCATGTCAAACTAGCACAGCTGAAGACTTTATTCTACCAAGTGGAAACATATCCATCTGAGGTCAAACCAACTGCAAACAAGACAAAAGATTTAAAAAAAAAAAAAACATTTCTCATGTCCTCAGTAGGAAATACACTATTTTCTCCTTGCAAAACTCATTATTTTAAAGATTGCTGAATTTCTGGAAAAATAACTGTGGCCAAAAGCCACCAACTGTTTCTGCTGTTGAAGAGTTCATGTACATCCTGAAGATGAGTGTAACAGCTTATGGCTTCAAGGAATCAGAAACTTCCCACATAAGAAACTAAAAAGCCAAAGATTGCACTTTCCAGGAAAATAAGGATCACATCGGGCTAAGCCCAAGCCTAGAAAACTAACATTGGAAAGCAGCTTTTGTAAAATCATAAGGTCCTGGGAGATGTGTACTGAAACTGCCTTCCCTTTCCAGCCATGATGCACAGGGCTGCATGCAGTAATCCTTTGGGAGCTGCTGGAGCTACTGCGTTTGTGAGACACTGACAGCGTGCTAAACCTGCCTCTTGTGACGCACCACGAAAGGAGCCAGAAACCCAGCCCTTTCCACAGCTTCCCTTGAGCTAATGGGCTCCCTTCAGCACTATCTGCTGCAGCTGCTGCAGCAGGCTGTCCCTGCTGTGTCAGGAAAATCCTGCCTGGCGAGCGGAGAGGTGCGTGCTGCTGAAGCAGCCGGGCTGTCACCCGCAGAGCGAGCGCACGCGCCTGCCCCGTGCCAGCAGAGAACAGCAGATACACCTTCCTCTGAGCAGCTCTGCTGGGCAACAGCCATTCAAGCACAGCATCTGTCATCTGCAGCAGCTAAAGGAAGGTGCCCAGCAGGGAGAAACTCTTCATCCTTTACGTACTGCAGTGCTCAGGTCTCCACATAGTTCACACACACAGAAACTCTGAAATACTTGCTAAGGACCATTTGTTCTAGAAGAGTGAACATAGGGCTGAGAGGCTGAAGGCTCAGCCTCAATGCTGCCATGGCTTTGCTGAGGAGTTGCAAACACATTTTTAATGTAAATTAAAACCTAAAGTTTAAGATCAAGCTGAAAATATTTGGAACTGATAATTCTCACTACCACCTGGATTGGGGAGCAGCTCCAGAACTGGCCAAAAATCCCACCCTCACCCCACCACTTCAACTGCTACAGCCCATACCTGACTGAATACACAGCAGGACCCCATCTTGGCCAGAAAGAACTATACAGAATGAAACCCTAAATGACCCAGCGTGTTGCAAAATACAGTGGCTGTTCCATAGTTCTACTGCACAAGCTATTTGTAGCCAAAATGAAATCCAATATTTAAAATACTGATGAAATAAGTTCTACTTACAGGCATTCAACTGAGAGCTGGGATCAGTGCACTTGCCTTTTCTTTTGCTTTGCTTTCGCTCTTCATCCCTGATCTTCCTCTCTGCTCCCTGTAAGACCAGAGATAAAGGGAAAGGAATGGGGGAGTGAAGAAAAGGGGAGGAGGGGAGAGAGAAAGAAGGTATTTTTAACTTTTTGAGGTTTTTTTCAGTTGCAGAGGCAGGAACACCAGTTCTTCCAGAGCTATTTTTGTGGAGGTCAGTTCCACAGTACCCAAGCTGCAGGTTTGCCAAACTGTGCCAACTTTGAGATCTGCTTGCTTTTGAGTCCAATCATCTAATGAAATCCAGCAACCATACCCAAGATGCAAACACCTGCTTTTCTTTCAAGTCAGATGGAGATACAATGACAAAAGATACCCACATCCATAACGATTGTATAAAGCATTAGATAAAAATATAGGTGAAGTGTTTAAAACAATAAAGAACTGCAGGCTCACCCAGTTTAGGAGTTCCTTTGATTGTCATTAAAATCTACAGAAGTCATGCCACACTTGGATCACCAAGTGCAAGATACCTCCTGCACATTTCTCACAGAGCCTGCAGCAGCTGCACCAGCCTTCACTGAGCTCAAGCTGCAGACCTGCACTGCTTTAAAGCAGGGATTACTTCTTCTCTTTTTATCATGGCCAGGCCATGGTGGAATCCACAGATGCCCTAACTGATTCATGCCTGCACTGCTCCTGGCCTTCCAAAGCAAGCAGGGAGGGGACAGTGCTATGTTGCCATTTTTTTCTGCAAGGTGCAGACAGCTATGATGGAGAAAGAGAAGGAAGGAAGAAGCTTTGGAATAGTGTTCATTCCTTCAGCTCTGCCCAGACCTCATATGTGACTGTGGGTTAAGTCAGGGATGACACATTGCCAACTGCATGAAGTGATAAGCCCACAGGAGATCCCTGACACTCAATCCTGGTGCTACCACTACTTCATCAAAACTGGTATACACAAGTTCTACCTGTCTCCCAATATCCTCCTGCAAAGCAGGGCAAAAGGTAACAGTTACCTGGCCACACCAAGCCATTATTTCTCCCTCCCTCTCCTTCAAAGCTGCCAAAACACACCCACATCCTTGCACAGTACTGGAAGAAGACTTGATTAGCTACAGCAAATGGTGTCAAAACTCCTGTGGCCATGGACTGGGAATCTGTGCCTAATGGTGCATGGGAGAAGGGGAACCACCCTCCTTACTTCCCAGTAAATCAATGTTCTATAGACACCAGGCTGCCTATGACTGCTGGTAGCACTGGGCTTTATCTGCACCAGCAATAAAAAGGAAAGTTAGACAAGAGATTTGATACACATCAACAGGTATTATCTTTTCTTCCTGCAATGAAGGGAAAAAAGCAGCTTCAGGAAGCTGTGGTGGAAAAGAGAAAAAATTACACATGAAGACACAGGCATTGCCAGCTTTGCTTGATCCAATACAGCTGCTATAGCCCACTGCAGTGAAGACATCCCACCTAAACCTCAGCACAGCTCCACTTGAACACCTCTGTGTCATCCCTCACCAGCACAGTCACATCTCAGCTTGACAGCAGAAAGATTAGATTTGGTTCCAGATCTGATTTTTACCTTTCATGTGGAAATAATGAAGTTGTGCTACTCAAACACTGCTACAGAACAGCATCTGCTTCCTTGTGGAGAACATGCTGATTCAGCAAGAGCAGACATTTCGAGAAAACCTCTGCCCTTCCATTCCCTGCTTGAAAGTCAGCTTGATGCAGGCTACTGGGACCCAGGTAAATACATCTCACAACCCACATTAAAAAAAACAACAAGTCATATCTTGATAACAGGCTTTTCTGCCCTGCCAGCAGAGCTCAAAGAACAGTGGTTTCAAACTGAAAAAGGATGGTTTTACACTAGACATAAAGAGAATTTTTTTTCTGATAAAAGGGGCAAGGTACTGGAACAGGTTGGCCAGAAGCTGTGGATGCCCCAGCCCTGGAAATGTTCCAGGCCAGGTTGGATGGCACTGTGAGTAAGCTGGTCTAGTGGAATGTATCTCTGACTAGATGACCTTTAAAGGTGCTTTGCAACTGGAGGAAATCTCCATATTGCTGCCCATACACATCAATGCTCCAGCAGCCTTGCACCCACTTTCTTCCAACAGCATCACTCCTTTGTTCCTACCATCCCATGAAAGCCTTCCCACAGCACTGCCCATTGCTACCAGAGTAACAGCAGATCCCATAGGGCAGTACCAGCTCTAGTCTGAGAAACCCTGTATTTAATTCTCCTCATGTGGATGCATAGCTGAGGTACCATTCAGAGTAGAGATCTTCCTCCTCTGGGACAGGTCAGCCCCATCCCTGCTCAGCCCAAATATTGCTGGGCCAAGCCTGAAGGAAGCTTGTGCCATAACAGTCTGCAGGATGACACTGTTATACCCATACTGCTGTATTCAGGTCCTGAAACCACACAGGAGTGGATGAAAACCAAATATTCTGGGCACTGCAAGCACACCCTTAACAAAGGGATAGAGGAGAGATCTGTGTTAGGTGGCTACATCATCATAATTTTCTGCTGGTTTGTAGTTTTTCCTCCAACAGACCTCCACACTACAGACTTGGCACTCCATAATGAAAATATGGGTAACAGAATGTCTACAGGTAAGAGTGGGCACATGAAGACAAACACATTCAGGGCTGTAACAGGTGTGGATATTATAGTAACAATGGTCCTACAGACATTAAAAAGTAGCTGGCTGACTACATACAATTCAATACAGGGCAGAAAATAGGAGCTCCTTCTGAAATTCCAGTGCTCTTACAGGAGCCTGGAGCAAGCAGCCAGCATTAGGGTCTGAGTACACGGGGTTTGTGTATGATATGAGATAGCAGGGGCTGCAGGGATGGATTCTCTGAGAGGATGTTTATTCCTAGAACCAGCTTCCCTCATGCCCAGAGCCAGTACCAGTCAGCTTGAGAGGGCCAAGGCCCATCAGCAATGCTGATAGTGCCTCTGGGCTTAGGTGTTTAAGAAAGGGGGAAAAAATGTTCTGCAGCAACAGTCAGAAGCAAAGTGAGAATATGTGAAATTAAACAGCTCTGCAGATCCCAAGGTCGGTGCAGAAGGGGGAAGCCAGGCTCTGGAGCAGAGATTCCCCTGCAGCCCCTGGTGATGCAGCTGTGCCCTTGGAGCTCCATGGTGGAGCAGAGATCCACCTGCAGCCTGTGCAGGACCCCATACCAGAGCAGGGGGGTGCCCAAAGGAGGCTGGGATTCCCTGGGAAGTCTGTGCTGGAGCAGGTTCTGGCAGGAGCTGTGGCCCCATGGAGAAAGGAGGCCAGGCTGGAGCAGGTTTGCTGACAGAATTTGTGGCACCATGGGGCACCAACACAGGAGCAGCCTGTTCCTGAAGAACTGCACCCCATGGAAGGGACCCACAATGCAGCAGTTTTTGAAGAACTGTAGCCTGTGGGAAGGGTTCATGCTGGATAAGTTTGTGGAAACTGTCTCCCATGAGAGGCACCTCATGCTGAAGCCAGGGAAGGGTGTGAGGAGTCCTCCCCCTGAGGAGGAAGGAGAATCAGATGTGTGAAAATATGACCACAGCCTCCATTCCCCTGCACTGCTGCAGGGGACAAGGTAGAGAATTAGGGACTAAGTTGAGCCTGAAAAGAAGGGAAGGGTGAAAGGAAGCTACTTTAAGATTCAGTTTTATATTTTATTATCCTGTTTTGATTTACATTTCTCCTTCCTATCTTTTCTCTTCTTTTAATTCAGGTACAATTTGCAAAATATCTGGAGGAATAAATCAAGAGATTAAGTAAAAAACCCAAAGGGAAATAAAAGATGCATTGGCATTACTATATTATTAGATTTGCTGAAATTTCTGCCATAGCTTGAAAAAAGCCATTGGAGTCTATATGCTGACTGCACATCTGCCTTTTTATTAACCCATTTGTCTTGTTAGCATTGGCACAAGCCTGTCAGTCATTTTAGCACTGTGTCAGTGATTGTTTAGACAATTTAGGAGTAAAAGATCACCCTCTATCCTGTAGCAAGTCTGTCCTCTCTGTATTGTAGAGAAAACAGGTTGATAGCACACAAGATTCCCAGATTACTTCAGTGAAAAAAATGTTAGATGACACACTTGCTTCAGTCTCATCTAGAAACAAAAAAAGAAAATAGAAAAAGAATAGAAAAATAAAGGCATGAAGAAATCTCATGAGACCCAAGCCTCTCAGGCTTACTGGCAAGTCTTTAAGATGGCTCTGGAGAGCCTTTGCTAAGTCCCTGTAAATTCTATGCAGAAAGTATCACAAACAGGAGCAGCTACAGGCAGCTCTCCCAGGAATGCAGAGGGACCCATTAAAAGCCTATAGATGGACAACAGAATGTGGCAGGATGAGTTAATGGGATGCTACAGCAGGAGCACAGTGCAGAGGGCGCCAAATATTTTGGAAGGGAAGCAGAGACAGAACAGTGGTGCACAAGATGAATCTTTGTGTCAGTGTCCCAGGGAACACCAGGCAATACCACACAGTGGTCTGGCAAAGCCAGCACAGGCCCAGAGCGGGGTTACAGACCTGCCTCAGCCCTGCAGCTGCACACAAAGGCACTTGAGGTATCTCCTAAAAGTCTAACTATGAAGACAGAGTCTGGTTCCAAAGAATAAGAGGCCCAAATCAAGCAGGACATCAGCAAAATAGGAAGTCAACACGGTTCACAGCACCAAAATGTCTGGGCAAGTCCAGGAAGCATTTATCATGGCCTAGAACAATCTTGGTCACTCTGGAAACAACAATATGACACATTACTTGCCCTGGAGCTTCCAAAGACTGCTCAGGCAGGAACAGGGTATGAAGATTGGAAAGTTTCCTTTCTTTGCAAACTCAGTTAAGCTTTTACAGCTGCTTTCAGCTCAGCTTCTGCTGTTTCTTTCACAGCTTCAGTTGAATACTGGCTTTGGGAAAGGCATTAATTCTGTGTGCTAAGTGCATTAGGCAGAGCAGTCAAATTACAGCACCCATTCAGCCTGTAAATGGGCTTTTTTATGCTGCTGTCTCTCACAGTGGTGCATCTTTTGTTCACAAGCTCTGCAAGTTATTGGTTTGGGGCTTTTTTTAACAAATGCAGTATGAAAACATGAAGAAATTTAAAAGGACCAATACAACAGAACTTGGGCAAAAAGACAAGCCTGCACTTGCTCCAGTCAATGGCAATGATTTCTCCTGCTGAAAGCTCTTCCCAGTGTTAGTCTGCCACTGACTGACCTTTCTCTTAAGTCAATGCTCATGAACTCTTAGCACTCCAGCATTCAGAGAGCAGCAAATTTATCTGAGGTCACCATAACATCTTATGAGCCAAGTAGGAGGGGTTGAAATTTTTTAAACACAGGCAGGACTTTTCAGTGAGCCAAAATAGCAAGTGACACGGGGCGGGGGGAAAAAGCTGCTAAGCTGTGGAGCAGCCTTTCCAAAACAGTCATTGGCACATTGATCCAACCTTACCTTGTCACAGAAGACTTTAATTTGGCAGTAGGCTCTGTGGACAGGTTTGTTACTCCTGTTATTGTAGCTGTAAGTGTCAATCTGAAGATTCAGGGGCAGACCTTTAACTCCCTTCTGAGAAGAAAAATCTGTGCTGAGGCAGTTCACAGAAATGAAAACCTGCAGAAGAGGAAAGCAGCAGCTGTCAGTAGTGACACATGGAGTCCTAGCTGACCACTGAGAGAGATACTCAGGGAGTGCTAAGGCCCAAATGTTGGTCCTTGCTACTACAAGCAGCACCTTCTTTCTTCTGAGACACCAGGTAAAATCCCAAGAAGCAATATAACATTCTTAAATCTTTACATAAGGCATTGGAGGGGACAAAGCCACTTCGTCGAAAGCAGATTTCAACAAGCCCTCCAAACTTTAGGAAAACTCCACCCATCTTTCCACCCAAGAACTCTCAAATGCCACCATCAAACTTTTAGCACAAGAAATGCTCCTACAATCAATCCTCACTGCTCAGCATTTATTAGGATCTTGGTAAGAACAAAAACCATGTTCCAAAAAATTCATGTTACTCTGGGCAAGTTAAATCTTTTCATGAGTTTTACATGAGTACAGCTTATGTTTGAAAGTAGTTGGTTGAAGTTTTTTTCTGAAGGCTATTAAAAGCTTTCTAAAAATATTAGGCAACATGTAATCTTTGAACACAGAAATAACTCCATTATTCCAGTGAAGGTTTCTAGGCTTTACACTAAGTTGAACACTGCTTTGAATATTCCTTAGTAAGACCTGCAATACCCTGTTAACATTCAGATGGAAAGGATAAGAGAAATATTTCCATTATTCTTACAAAAAATTAATTACAGGGAAAATTAATTACATGTTTGAACATATCTAATTTCATTTTCATAACTGCTTGAAAAAACAAAAAACCCCCTCAAAAACACAAATCACACACAACTAGACAACAAGTCCAGTGCTGCTTAAGAGAATAAAGGAATACCCTTAAGTGGATATGAGCAGATAGAGCAGAGTACTTTGTATCTAGAGAATGGGCTTGCAGTGCGCCAGGCTTTTCTACAGACACAATGCCCATTACTGGCACATCTCAGAAGCTGTAAGGATTGATTACCAGGAATTTAAGAGCCACCAAGACCTGCAACGGTTTCTCTGCTCTCTGCCTGAAGAATAAAAGCTGGGAACTCACTGCTTTAAAAAATAATCAAAGCCTCGGGAGCCAGAAGCACCTTCCCAGAGGTGCCGGAGCACCATCCCAGGACCCGACTGCTCCCTTGGGCGGTGCTGGAGGCTCGGCAGTGAGCTGCTGCCACCTCCCGGAGCTGCCGAGGCTCGCACAGCCCCGGACAGCCACAGGCTTTGGGTCTGCCAAGTGCTGCTCATCAAGGTCCTCCTCGCACAGGTTCTGCAACATCCTTTGCCGGTTGTAACAATGATGGGAAGTGGAAATGTACAACCCTCATCTGGCGATAGTTTATAGCCATTGTGTTTTCCCTGCCACATAATATAATGTATAAAAAACTGGGGCAGGGAGGAAAAAATAGCGCAGGTGAGGGACTTCTCTCGCAATAACTTGTCTGAATACTGGGGATTCTCATGCTGCTTCCTGCAGCCCGTGTCCCTTTGCTCTGCTGGGCACAATCCCCCATCCCCTCGTGTGCACACATCACCCCAGAGACTCCAATTCCAATGTCCCCATCAGCCCTGCTGTGCCAAGGGACGTGCAATGTGTGGAACACCACCCAAGCCAGGCCAGCACATCAGCAGAGCCCAGCCCTGACCCACGCTGCTGCCTCGGCAGGGACTCAAGCCAGGAACGTGCCAGGAGCCAGGGTGAGCTGCTGCTCAATGCCTGCTCCTCCAGCCTGTGTCCCAGCATCCCAAACCTGAGTTGTTCCACGACAACTTTTTGTGAAAGCATTAAATACATCTCAAATCGCAGGAAAATTACTTTAAAATAACCTGTTTGCAGTCTTCCCCAGACTAACCCAAGGGATGGCTTTGACTGCTTTTATCCACCCTGCTTCCCTTTTTGCTACCTTTGGCTTTGCAAGGGCATTTTGCCTGCAGTGCTGGTACACCCCAGGGGAAAAGCTTCAAGGAGTTTGAAGAGCTGCTCTCAGCAGACTGGGAGCTTGGTAATCAGATGTATGCACAGCCTGAATAATTGCATTCCCTGAGCAGGGGTTTTGTTTCTTAAAAGACCCTCAACTCTGTTGTTTGCATATTTTTACATTTTAAATTTTAATTTTAAATTTACCTACACTGAATATTCACTCAGCTCATTTCTGTATGAAAAAATGACTACATTCTTTAAGAAAAACATGCCCAAGCAGCCAGATCAGCAAGTCCACCATCACATCGACATTTCTGTGAAATCCCTCAAATGAGTTTCACACCACGGGACACCAGAAGACTCAGTGTGCAGCATCAGTCAACAGTTCTCTAGCACATGGTGTCACTTCTTTCTGAGACTTCAAGTTCATGTTTTTAGTTTTTATGGCTTACCAGCTACACAAAGCCCACTGGGCTGATGGCAGAAAAGTTGATCTCAGCACAACAGACACACGTTACTACAGCAGAGGTGCACAGGTATCCCATGGGAATTTAGGATTGCCTGTCAGATGACAAAGATTATCCTCCTACTTTAGTCTCCTCATTTGATTAGCTTTGGATTTAAGCAGCTGACTTCATTTTCATGCCATTTAAATCTTCAGGACTCTAGGCAGAAGATGACAACTAAAACCTAATCATGTCTCTGAAGCAAGAGAGAGCCAGCCTGTCTTCTGTTTGTACTAAACCATTCAGCTCAGAAGGAGCATCTACTTCTCCCTACCCATCTGTAACTCCTGTTTTTGAGCAACTTCAGGTTGCCTCAAGTTTCACAAAATTTTAGCTAACAGCTTTTCCAGTTTGGGCTAAGAGAATTTCAGCCAGATTATTTATGTACAAGAGTATTTGACTTATATTAGATATGAAATGTAAGGCCAAGTGACTGCATCAGCTATATCCCCACCCCAAAATTGCCAGCAGAAAGAAAAACGTAACCACAGAAGTTGCTCTGCGTCTTCAGCCTGCTGAGCAAGATTCCTTCTCATGTGTCCAACCCATTTTTCTGAGGGCAGTTCCGCATTCTCAGCTATATTAAGATTTGTTGTTACTTTTAAAAAAAAACATTTTCATCTCACCTCCCAAGATTCAACATAAAGACAGCACTTTAAAAATAGAGCACAGTCAAGCCTGGGCACTTACAAACATGCGTCAAGCCCTCCAAAGTTACGCAGATTTTCTTTAAAACTGAGACTTGCAAAGGGATTAGAAACCTGCTCCCGAGTTATTTTGCTTGCTTGGCAGTTGAGCCTCTAGTCTGTATTTTTGACTACATATAGCTAGGCTATCACATATCCAGGCTTTTCTTTCTAGCCAAAGACAGGCTTTATTTTCCCTTTTTTTTCCTGTTGATTTTTTCCATGCTTCTTCTTACTCCTTTTAATGAAAGCTGAGGCAAATGGTTCCACAATGGTGGCACCTCAGATGAAAATCAAACAGCAAGAAAACTGTGAGCTGCTACAAAACTGCTAACCTCCCATACCTGGCATCCACCCCAGCACCCCACAGCCTTCTTTCCCCAACACCATGCTGGGTTTCCTGCAGCCTTTGGGGCAGCCCAGCTGCACACAACAAAGACTGAAGGCAGAAGGATTAAAGCACCTCTCCTCTGGGATCACACTGGAAGTTAGCGTGGGAAGAAGTCAGACCTCATGACATCTCTGTCTGCTTCAACCATCCGACCCCTCGTGCCCCTCCTCACCTAAGGTGGGAGGAACACACCGTGCCTACATTCAAATCCACAAGAAACAATCTTCCATTTTAATAATGCAGAAAAAAAATTAATCCGACAGCTCTGCTGCATGCCCTCGAGGAAGGGCAGCAGACAGCCAAGTTCTTTCCACACAGCACCTTTTTTAAACAAGATCTGCCTTTCAAACAAACCAGGAAAAACAGACATAATTAAAGGGCAATCAAAGCGCTGCAGGAACCTCTCTGTCAGCGAGATGAAAGATGCCTTTTTTAAATGAAGGCTTGCATACCCAGATCTCTTCTCCTCAGTTTATCTTGGACACTGTACTCTTTTGTCACACAGAAAGCACTAGCAATTCTGATGAGTCCAAGGGCTACCTACGTATGCAGCAGTTTTAGATGAAATGTCAGCTCGTGCAGGCTCATCTGCCCAGCTGGAAAGGAGCAGTCTAAGATCTCAGCCATGGCTGCCACAGGCAATGGGGAGCAACTTGTGTTAGCACACCATGAACTCTGACCAGTCAGAGCAAACACAGGCATGGGTAACACTACCCTGCAAGTCTTGTACATCCTTCTGGATAAGGACCTACACAGCCAGACTTGGGACTTTTCCAGGCTGATCACCCTGCTCCACATTTATTTAATTTCAAGAGAAGACAGGTAAATGGTGGCATCTCCTCCTATTTGAGCCTTTATACTTCTGTGTCCAAAGGATAAGACATTACTCAACAATCCAAGTCCATTGGGTATTTTTTTCTCTATTGAGAATTCAGATAAAAACGTGAGCTTTTTCCTCACACTAGTAATGCAAAAGCCTCTCATTTTAAACTCAGAACAGTTTGGGTTGGAAGGGACCTTAAAGATCATCTAGTCCAGCTCCCCCTGTTATGGGCAGGGCACATTTCACCAGACCAGAAGGCTCAAAATCCCATCCAATCTGGCCTTAAACACTTCCAGGGACAAGGCATCCACAGCTTTTCTGGGCAACCTGCTACAGTGCCTTAGCACCCTCACAGTGAAGAATTTCCTAATACCTAATCTGAATCTGTCAGTTTGAAGCCATCCATCCTTGATCTGTACCCCCATAAGCCCTTGTAAAAAGTCCCTCTCCAGCTTTCTTTCAGGCCTCCTTTTGGTACTGGAAGGTGTTCTAATGTCTCTCCAGAGCCATCTCTTCTTCAGGCTGTACAACCCCAACTCTTCAGCCTGTCTTCACAGGAGACATTCCAGGCTATGTTATATTCAGTCTATGTTATAATCAACTTTAAATTGTCAGGATGTTTTTGATTTTGGATGACTGTGCTTGTACAGAATAAAGAGTTTGGAGCCTACAACACAACAACCAGAGACAGGTTAAGCTGCAATGAGCTGCTTTCCAGGGAATGCAGCTGGATACTGCTTTTCTTGGCCTTGGCTAAATAGTTTCAATGTTAGGCCCAAAATACAGTAGGCAAAGGGGTTCCAGTGGGTCTGGAGACCATTTTCCTGATACAAAGGCAGTGTCTCCCCCTCCCATAAAGCTCAAAGCTCTAAATTTGAACAATGCTGATAGCTGAATTCATAGGGATTCTCTAAAGGCTTGGACAAATATAAACAAAGAGAAAAAAAGAAAGTATTTTCTAAAGATTTGTCCCCATATGTTTCCTCTATGCTGCAAGCTGGCTGGATGAAAAACATCTCCAGTCCAAAAGCCTTATGAAGTACACCAGCAGAGTTCCAAGCCCTTCTGAGAGGCAGAGATGTCAGCCTGGGGACTACCTTGTGCCAGTGTGGCTTCCAAGACTGGCTCTGGGTGAGACCCAAGCAGCTTCGAGTGCAGGCAGGGCAAGCACGGGTCTGCCTGCACACATCCACAAAGGCATGTCCCAAGAAAGCACTGCTGGGAAGACTTCTGTATTTAAAAGAAAAAAAACCCCAAACCCACACTTTGGTAAGATCACCTGAGAGGTGGCTAATCTTACTGCTCTCACATGCATTTCTTCACCTCCCACACGCACCACAGGTTTTGCATCAGCAGGAGGTGAGCCAGGAAAGAGATAGAAAAATTGGGCAATTCATGCACCTGTGAGCTCCTCAGCCTCCTCCTGCCTTTGGGATCGGATGCTCCAAAAAAGGCTTGTCTGGCAGATGGGTGACAGGGCTGCATCCACTCCAGATCTGCTCAGGCAGACCCAGCACCATCCTGCTTGCAGCCCAGGGCAGTTAGTTTGCATCCAAACCTACCAATCCCAGTTTGGGTGACTGACAGAGGCCACCACGGGTCCCACACCACATCAGGGAAAGACAAGTGGGAAATATGATCTCCCTCCAGATAAAGAACATCCTCCTAGCAAGTTTACTCCATCAGCAAAACAAAAAGGAATGGTAATGAAAGGAAAATACATATTCCTGCTCACAAAGAGCAATGCTGATTGTTATTCCAACCTGTCCCTAAGGCAAGGAAATATAGGAATGTCTCTGCTCTCAGCACATGGGAAACCTGGGGATAATGGTTCCCAGTCCTACTGATGCTTCCTCCCACCCCACGCTTTGATAAGATAAAGCTGCTGCACCAGGTTTTGTTAGGCTAGTTGGAAAGAAAGTAAAAACAGCAGTTTGGAAAAAACAGTGACAATACATAAAAAACCCCAAACAAACAAAAAACCCAAAAACCCCACAAAAAATCCCTAATGCACCCCCCCACATCAACAACACAAGTCTCCAAAAACAATGGCAAAAGTTGAAACACGACAAAACAACACAAAATACAGAATTAAGTCTATAAAGGTACAAAAATGGCTGAAAAGAAAGAATTACCATCAGGTAAAAAAAAGGAATAAAGAAAAGGGAAAAGAAAAAAAAAAAAATCACTTCCTAGTTTTCTCTATAGAAAAGCTAATGTCAAGAGACTTTCAGCTTTGGGGAAACACCCTGTGAGCTGGTACTTGGAAGACCAGACAGAGGCTTGGGACACCAAGTTCAGAAGAAATACTGAGTTGAAAACTTGCTTCTAGTTGTCAATGCTTAAAAACAAGGGCAGCATATGCTTGTTTTCCAGAAAACCCAGGACACAGTAGGGAGAGGTCAGTGTTAAGAGGCAGGCAAGCAATACTTGCTATGACTTTCCTATGTCACTGCTCCAAAAGCTGTGTGTACCTGTGCCTCAAAGTATTTGTGGTCTGCAGCCTTGGCTTCACACCAATCTCTTTCCTTTAAGTATGTTTGACTCATCACATTTCATAGTTTCATTTCCAACTAGTCAAACCTGTACCTCCTCAATGCTGCTGAAGGTGGCAACACCTTCTTTAATGAGGCATATGACTGCTGCTTCATTACAATGGCATCCATATAAATGTATGCAATATTCATCAATCAAAAAAGTTGAAATTCTTCCTATAGAGAAGACCAAGGGAGGATTATGCTAAAATAAACTCTTAAAATAAATCAAAAGTGTACCACCCAGCCTCACTTCAAACTGTAGCAAGAGATCCACCCTCTCCATTAATTGAACTCCTCTAAACAAAATCTTGCCAGTACGTGGGAGGATCTGCCTAGAAGACCACCCTCATTGCCTAGTTTTCTATTTCAAAAGGCCATCCCAAATTATATTAGGACCATTAATTAATATTAGGACTATTCCACTCTTTTTGGACAAAAAAAAAAGTAATAAAAAAGCACTGTTTAATTGCTCTGTCATTCAGGGCATCAACTAAAAGACACCACAGCGTCTTCCCTCTGGTGAAAAGGCAGCAAAAAGCTGTGTCATGATATCCTTGAGCTCAAAATCAAAATGCCTGCTACACTCTCCCCATGTATTCCCTTTTAGTAGAAAGGGTCTTTTCACACAGAGCATCTGGCTTACAATGCTTTTTTTTTTTCTTTTTGAGGGAAGGAGTAGGAGGACAATAGAACCCTTAATGTGCAGTGACATCATTTTTGGCTACAGTCCCATTAGCCAGCCTAAAGCAAGCCAGACCAAAGACCTCCATGGGGCCCTTCTCTGGGAGCTGCTGGAAGCAGTGCTGCTTTTCAGAAGGGACCCACTGGGAAGCACAGAAGGGGTGCCCCAGCACAAGAGCAGGATCCTTGCCCTGTTAGACTACACAAACAGGCAGGGAGGCTCTTGCAGACAACTCACCCAGTTCAGACAAGAGGCCCCAACCCTCCTGCTCCACAGGGCAAGAGCTCAGACAGGATTTGAGGAAAGCAGGATCCAGCAAAGCCAGTTAACCCTGGGGAAACCAATCTGTCCAGATTGTTCAACTGCCACTGACCTGAGAGCAGGCCATGTCCCCAGGCCAGAGTTAAGGGACAGAATTTGCTTCACAGCCTAACGGGCAACATAGCAGAGATAACAGGACAAGAGCCAATGTTATAAAGAGCAGTATGAAATGTGCATGCAACCACACACATAGTGGCAATTTTCACTGAAAGACCTTTACTGGGTACCAAACAAGAAAAGGAGAGCCTAGCATGTTGCACAGACCTGGGAAGAGATGGATCCCAGCCTCAAAAACTCATGACCTAAACCTACTTCTTCTGACTGACATGGGGGACAAAGACAAAAAGGAAGGAATCATGCAAGGATTCCTATTCCCTACTTCTAACATCCCCACATTTCAAAGCCAAGCCTGCTCAGTCAACAAGAAAGGGCAGACACCCCTAGAGAAAGCTGCACCCCAACTCCAGACACCCTCTTCCTAATGAAGTCACAGACGCAGAGATGACGAGCTTGTGTTCAGACATCTAAAAGCTCCTTTGCAGGAGAAGAACCCCACCTCGACTGTCTGCCCACGGCAGACACCCATCATGGGGTGGGAAACTGTTTGAAGTCTCCACAAGCCTCAGGGTAACTCCAGCATTACCTGCTGCATGCAAGTGAGTATCAGCTACACATCTCACCAGACTGATCGGATCATGCTTCCACTCAAGCAGGATGACTGAGTAGCTACACTGGCTTTCTTAAATATCCCATTCAACAACTCACCAATTCAACAACTAATTTTCTAGTCCACCCTCTTCCCTTTTCTTCTCACAAAGCATGATTGTCTCCTCATTCAACCATTCCCTTCCCCTGCTCTGTGAGGTGATGGGATCAGACCTCACCTCTAATGCAGACATCTGAAAGCCCCACCCTGCAATGGCTCCTGACAATCCTAATCCCGACCCCACTCTCCTTCAAACCTCAACAGCACCACTTCAGGGCAGGTTGCTTCTTTCGAAGTCTGGCCTTCCTCCCCACCCTTTGCTCCCTTCACTGTTTCAGAGCAAGGAGATTTTGGCTCCTGAGCCCCTTTCCAGCTTGAACACACTCTTGCAAAGATCAGAGAATACCTAAAC
This sequence comes from Luscinia megarhynchos, assembly GCA_034336665.1. NCBI lineage: Eukaryota > Metazoa > Chordata > Aves > Passeriformes > Muscicapidae > Luscinia > Luscinia megarhynchos. Next base: position 15,482,960 of record CM067565.1, read on the forward strand.
CAGCCTCTGCTGAAGCAGCTGCTTCCAGCAGCTCCTGTGATGTCCCAAAACAACAGAAGAGGGCAGAGGGGAGCTGATAGAGAAAAGCAGGTTTGCTCTGAAATTCGTGGCCAAGGTCTGGTCCCAGAGTGGGAAGTGTCTGTCATGCATGAAATGCTCCTGGTTTCTGCACCCAAGGGCTCACGAACAGCACACCAACACAGGCAGCTGTGGCACAACCCCAGCTGAGCAGTCAGGCTTGTCTGGTGTGTCCAGTGACCAGAGCCCTGGCCTTGCTCTCAGCTCTCCCAGCACAATGCAACTGGGAAATGTGAAATACTGGTTACTGAGGGCATCTCCAACATCCTTTTTCCATCCCACAGCTGTGAAATCCACAGAGTTTTCCTTGCTACAGAAGGAGCACATGACTTGTGCTTGAAGAGTGTTTCTTCAGCAGAAAGGTACAGTTCACTAAAACCCCCTTAGTGCCCCAAGGGCCCTGGCAGAGACTCAGGCAGGTGACACCTTCCTAAACAGACAGTGGCAGCAGTGCAATATTCCTGTACATCTCCACAAGAAGGCAAGTACCTGATCCCAGAGCTGCTAAGGGCAACTCCTTGTGATAATATGCTATTTCTGCCTTAAATCTGACACACACCCTGCCTGTCCAAATGAGTAGCTACATCAGAAAGCCCAGAGTTTCATTACCTCCCATTTGACACGGCTGCACAGGATCAAATCATTGCCACAGCAAACTGGAAGCAAAAGCAAGAAGGAAACAGGAGAAGCAGCAAGCCCAGAAGAATCACCTGGCTCTGGTCCAGGTAACTCGAGGGCTCAGGAAGCAAATTTCTAATGATCAAGGCTTGCTGGCTGGTTAAACATACTGTCTATGCAGCACTTCTGCTCTTATTAAATACTGTATTTATTACTGTGAAGGAATTTCTGTACCATCAGAAACTCAGCCCTATCTATTCTCTACTTTCTTCATATACTTTAAGACTGCAGTCAGGGGTTGGGGGGAGGGAGGAAAAGGGAAAGAGCAAGAGCATACAAGGTAAATGAACCATGCAATAAAAATTGTTGAAATTGGCTCAGACATCTCCTGATAAGATCACAGAAGTTGAGAAAGAACTCACCAGCTCTTCTGGTGAGAAATTCAGTCATTGACAAAACACATCCACTCGGGGGAAAAAATGAAGTTAAACATACACTTAAGCACATGGAGCACTTGGTAAAAATGCCAATTCTTTAAATACTGAAGTCGAGAGTATTTTTGTCTTAATATGATTCTGATCCCAAGAGTCAAGGCTTGCACGTTGGTATCAACAGTCCCCTCTGAAAGTTCATGTAAACCAGGACTTACAGTATATGGATCTCACACACTAAGATTGTGAATCTGGAAGCAAATTTGCCTCTGTAGCTAAAAAAACCACAAAACAGTCTGTCTCATGGGACGAAGTGGTAAGGGGAGCTGTGAAGTTCAGCCCCAAGGTGAAATACCACCATGAGGGTCCTTAGACCTTTTCAAGGTGCTGTTGGCCATTTCACTATAGACTGAAACTATTAATTCAGGGGTCTTTAGAGTAACTTGGCAATAGCCACCTGGTAGGAAGGGATGGCTTTCCTTGGGGCAGCCACAAAGTGCTCAGCACCAGCTGTGAGCCCTGCTCCTGGGTTAGTGGCCCATCCCTACTGCTGCAGAATGGCTCAGCCAGCAGAGAGGCAGCTGCACAAAGTGCTTCCAGCTCCTTGAGGACTTGCATTGTTCTGTCTGCACGATCCACCCTGTGCAAATCCTAAACGTTTGCATACCTCGCAGACACCGACTACCTGGGTTTGTTAAATGTTTGACTGGCTATGGCAGCAGGATAATATTTACTAACTCCTTTTGACTTTTGATAGCTCTTGTTTGTTCACAGAGTGAAGTGCTTCATGATTTAGAAATCGTGTCAGCCTTTTAGCATCCTCCAGCAGATAAGGCCCTCCCTGCCAGCCCTCTCAACCTGACTGAAGCCAAATCTGGTGAAAAGGCAACCCTGGCACTCAACACCAGCCTCACAACTAATGTCCCACATGCTGCAAAGCAGCACTTTCAGCAGCAGCACACACACAGCTCCTCATTGCTGTCTGCTAAGCATCCCAAACTTCTCTCACAGAGCTAAAACCTAACAGCAGTCTCCATACAAAGCCCTTGTGCAGGACAGAGCAATGTCTGTGGTGACAGCAAGCTCTGTGCAGTGACACCAGCCCTTGCTCCTCCTGCAGAACAGGAGCACACACAGCTCCAGGGAAGGACCTGTGGTCTTTGCTGAGAGTTCCCACATCCCCCCAAGCCAGGCTCTCCCTAGACATGGCACTCTGCAGCCATCAGTGTTTTTCCCCATGATGCTGGTGACTACTGGTACTGTTTGCTGGTACCAGTTACTAGTACTGCCACAGAAACAGCCAGCCTCCAAAAATGGACAGAAATGGTTCCCAGTTTTTAAAGACAACCTAGGCAGTAATGAAATTCTCAAAAGAAAACTCCTTCACTTTTGCCTCCAGCAATTAACCAGTGACAAATGCCTTTAGAACTAAGTTGGCTCCACGCTTTGACCTGCTTTTCTTGAACCTAGAAGATGCACAAGCCTCTTTCCATAAGCCAGAGTGGCTCAAACAGCTGCAGCTAGCTACTAACTAGGGAAGCTTCCTGCACTGACACACCTACAAAAGCGCCCACAGTTCTAAGGAAAGATCAAACCAGAGTTCACCAGGAGGTTGTTCTAGTTTGAAACAGGTCACTGGGTGTTGGGATCTGCGGTTTAAGCAACGCGTGCTTTGGGAGCTCGGAGGCTGCAGCTGCTCCCTCTTTGGTGGGAGGCGAGCCCATGGCTGGAGCCCCAGCTCCCAGCAGCTGCCCCCTGCCTCCCCTCCCGTGGGGATCCTCGGTGCCAAGCTCAGCTCTGCTCCATCACACCTCCTGTGCCACTTCACCTGCTCCGTGCTTCCTTCTGCCAGTACTTGTGTCTCAGGCACGCACTTCTGCCAAGAACCCTAAAGCAGTTGCAAAGCTCTCCCAGTTGCACATGCAAACCCTCTTAAGAAATAGCCAGAAGGTTTTGCCTAATGTAAGAGCGTAAACAAACTTGTTACATGCTAATCACCAGGTAGGCCACACACCCTTCCCTTCCCCCAGCCCCTGAATCTGCTAAAAGGACAGGAAATATAATCGTGGTCACATACCTTTGCTTCCTCGTTGATGTCCCAGGTGAAGGATATGGCATTGTAGGCAATCTCCTCAATGTTGCTGATGGTGTTGAAGCTCTCCTTGTAGTCAGCTGTCAGAAAGAAGGGTTCATGAGGGAGAGGAAGAGGAGATATCACCTGAGACCTTAATCACAAAAAGCAGCCAGAAACTCTCTCTTCAGCAGCCCCTTGGGGGCAAAAAAAAAGCTGAACTGTACCTTAGGAACGGATCTTTAAAGAGGCTGGAAATGGTTCTCACACACAAAAAACCCCTCAACAAACAGGAGGAAGGAGCAAAATGGGACTTGAAAAAATTCTAAACTAGGAACTCCAGTGAGAAAGGCAGATCCAAAATATGAGATGTTCTATGCCATAACCTGCTATGTGCAGGAAACTCTACCCTGTATGGCAAGGACATAAGCTCTCAATAAAACTCCTTCAATAACAAACAAAGATTTGCATGCGCGTCTGCTTTAAGTGCCAAGTGATTAATCCCTGCTTTGATTCACAGAAGGAAGGGACGAGGAGAACAGCCCAGCCTTCAGCCAGAGAAGGCTGGAACCCAGCCAGCCCCAGCCTTGTCTGGAGGCAAGTGGAAATTTGCACTGTTTTCTTTTTCTACATGTACCAAAGTCGAGTTGTGAGCAAAGCTGTGGGAAGGAGGATCATTAGTCTTGAGGTATTTCTACAAGGACCTTGTCCTTTGAAGAAAATATTTAGGACAGCCACTGGGACTACAAGTTGTGATTTAGCTATAAGCACCAGGATATTCTAAAAACGCCTGTTGCCCGGAGGAGACTGTTGCATCTCCCAATACAAAACCCTAAACTCTACCAATCAAAATCCTCCAAAAAAACCAGCCTTTCTAATGAGTCCTAAAAACTACAGCATTAGCTCCAAGCAATCACAAACTGTCTCTGGGCTTTCAGCAAAGCTATGGATAACAGAGAGCGATCCAGAAGTTCCTTAAAATAACAAAGCTTTAGAGAAAACTGAACCTTGCCAAGGAATTAGGTCTGAAGTGTGACATCAGCAAAGAGAGTGTTCCTTACCTATGTCAATGCATCTTTGTTTGGCTGTGTGCTGTCTTGAGTGCCAGTATTTCCAGTGCCTGAGCTGATCTTCCCTTGTTTTGTCTTCAGCAAACACAACCATAATGACACTCTGAAAGGAGAGAGGGAAAGATTAAAAAAAACCAAAACAAACAAAAACATAAAAGAGAAATAGAGAAAAGGTCAGAGAGTACATTTGGTTTGGAGCTTTTCCACTTGAGGCACTCCAGTATACCTGGCACACTGCTGCCAAACAGGAAGGCAGACAACAGCACTTTCTGGGTCATAAACAGAGATGAGCAGAACTGCTCTCCTAACTAGAATTCAAGGATCTCATTCCAGGTGTTGCATCACCTTCACACAAGTGCTGACAGCACTCCTTAACAGTCTGAGCCAGGATGGGCTGGTCTGGCAGTAGGTGGACAGCAAAGGAACGCAGGCTGACGTAAGAGCACAGGTAAGCTGGCCTTTGTGCTGATGCTCTGGTCTAGATTACTGCACTTTGGGAGGCTTTTAGGGTGACCATGGTACACGCCCTCCTTCCCAAGAAACCCCACATGCTGCCACTCACTCGGACTTTACTGATGGGGTGATGGATTCCTTCAGTGCTGCTGACTTCTTTCAGGGTGATTGGGTAAAACTGGCCTTTGTTCAGGTAAGTCATTGTGCTGTCCCCAGGCTTCTGTCGGAGGGACTTGGAGGCTTCCAGAGTGTATTCAAAGTTATTCCTATGGAGTGAAGAGGGTAGTGATTGCTAAGGCATTTTCCTGGAAAGCTGATTAAACGTTCCACATTTAATTTGGAGAAATTCCAAAGTCGTTAGTTGACTCATTAAGCCATCAACAGGCAAAGAAGTTGGAAAACAGGATGAGCCCCTTTTTCAACCATTTCCTTCATGAATGAACATTCAAGAGAAGTTCTTGGCAAGCTAAACCCTAAGACACATCAGCAGGCAAGACAGGAAGGTCCCTATTCAGGCTGAGAGCAGCAAGTTGCTCTCATGGAACAGAAAGGTATCTATTAGCAGTTTAATTAAATTCACAAGCTAATAAGCTACTCAGTGGCCATCGCCCTCTTGGTCAACTGCAACTATCAAGCAAATAACTTGCTCCCCTCCTCTGGGGTTCAGATGAGTTTTATTTTTCCTACTCTTGCTGTAGATTTCCAGCAGACAGAGCAAGACAAACAGACCAGGGAGGGGAGCACAGCGGGAAGCAAACTCCCAAACAACACTGCCCCTTCCCATGGGACACAGATTTGGTGCAAGGACCATAAGTGAAGACCAGTGGTATTTCCAATCCTCCAGGTAGTTTTCCTTAAAGTATTTGATTTCTTTAAAGATACAATTGTATCTTTAAAGCTACAATTTTCAACTGAAATTCAAATCAGCAGGCAATGGTAGGTTTGAGATCCACAGCCCCCCCAAAATCCAACTGTGACTCAGTGCAAATTGGCATGAGTTGTACTGCTTGGCCATGGACAACTAAGAGAATAGGAGGATATAGGCAAATGGGGACCTTAAATTATTACCCAGAAATGCTGTCAAAAACATAATCTTCTGAATTCATGTTGGCCATTCGGAGATTCAGTTCAGTAGGAAAGAAAACCTGAAGCAGACAAAACAACAATTAACACTGCAGCAAGAAAAGTCAGTATTAAATAGATACTCCTTACCACAGAACTTCTGTCAGGCAAATTGTTCACCAGACAACAACTGATTCTTGGTTTGAACAAACAGGACACTTGAACAGAGTTTTAATCCAAAACTTTTGGGTGTCAACTAAGCACAACATCTCATAAGCCTTCCAAGTCAGCTTAAGGCAAAATTTTAATGCTTTCCCAACTCTCAAAGGGCACAGCTACACAGCTCCTTGAGGTTTGGCTTAAAAATCAAAACATGATTACGCTGCTATTTTCAGTTGGCATCATAAAACAAAATCCACAGATTTTCTCACTCAAGGGCCCTACATAATCCAACTCTTTTCTATGGACACACCACACCTAGAAACTGGCAGTAAGGAAGCTTACATACAGTCACTTCAGCTTGGTACCTGCAAAGGCACCACGGAGTGCTGAGCTCTTGCAAAACCTGGCTCTATGGATCGAGATAACTATTTCCACACTCTGGAAACCAAAGCTTCTGCCACTAGTAAGATAAGTCATTTGCTTTTGATAATGATTTCATGTTGTGAAGGTTTTATTCACTAAATTGTAATTATGCACCTTTCTGAGAAAGTCTTCTATTTCTAAGCCACTGGGCAGATTTCTGGCTCATGTAACAAGAGCAGTTAAAGAGAGAACTGGATCTCTCCATCCAGGTCAAGACACACACACACACAGAGCCACTGCCTCTCTTGGTACCTCCTGCACCCCCTCCTTGAAAGTCTCGGAGAAGGTGGAGTCCGGCGTGCGCCTCTGGGAGCTCTGGGGCTGGGTGCTGGAGCTGAACTGGTCGGGGTTGAGGCTCCTGTCGAAGACCACCAGGCGCTCGGGCGGCTCGGGGTGGTAGGCGCCCGGCGGGATGCCCACGGCGAAGCCGTGCGGCTGCGACTCCGTTTTGATGGAGTGCGTGGGCATCGTGGCGATGGACACCGTCACCGTCGTGTCAGGGGTCGTCAGGTGGCCCCGCTTGTCCATGCCCATCTGGGGGGTATGTGGAAGGACAATATTGAAAGGCACATTTTTCAGAACCTGGACTCTGTTTTCTCCAGCAGAAATGAGCGACTGTTCTGAAACGTTTGGGATGCTGTTCCTTAAAAGGGCAAAAAGAAATCAGGTGTAAATTATACAGCTTATTTTCTCATTAAACAAGAGCTAGAAAAACTTTTCACCCTTTTGGACAAGGACAGCTGACACAAACTCTTCTGCTTGTGCAAAATAGCTCAATCCTAACCTGAAAAGCTGAGAAACTCATTAAAAAAAACCCCATAACTCCTCTCCCACTGTTAACCACTCCACCTTGGAGATGAATTACCCTGGAGCAAAGGGTGAGGGTTCACAGCCCAGATCCTCCCTGCTTGGAAAACAGGTCAAAACTAAGCACTTCCCACCACACATTGGCACAGGCAGGCTCCACGAAGCTGCTCTGGCAGAGGGAGAAGGACTGACAGCAAGGTTGCTGCTTCTCTGCCCCAGGACTGTGCACCACCCAGGAAGCACTAACAGGGAAGACACACCCCTCGTTTCATGCACAACCCCCCATGAAAATCTGCACCAAGACTCCTGGGAGTGGTTTGCATAACTTGCCACTCTCCACCCCATCACACTCGTTTCTGCCAGGCCAACACTCAGATCTGTGGCTGAGCTGACATCACAGCTAGTAGCCACTAAGTCAGCCTGCCCTCCCTTTCCCCCTCCCCACTGAGTGATCCTGCCCTCTCCTTTACACCAATTCTGACATTCCCCTGCCTCCTTGGTCAGCCAGTTCATCTTGCCTGGCTGACAGAGAGCCAGCCACCCTTTCTTTCCCTGTTTGGTGATGGATCTGTGTGGGACCCAGTCTGGTTCAAGAGGAGTAGTGGGAACACATGGCTGAGAACCAGCCTGCTCTTCTTGACAGGTCACTCAGTCAGCTCAGCCAGACCACAAAACCTCACTCAGGCCCTTAAAGCATTCTAGTCTGTCCAAAGGAAGAGGATGGTAGGAGTGGAAGCCTGGCCTGAGTGAACCTCCCATTTGTTAGTGTCACCTAATCAGGATCATCTGCTTGGGAGGCACAAGAGAGGGAAGGCAGGCAGGGGAAGAAAGATAGAAGTTCCAGAGGATACAGAAGAAGTCCCAGTCAGTACAAAACCTGATCACAAGCACTTTGAAGTCCTTCCCAACTGGCCCATGCATGAAACAGCAATGCTGCTGGTAGCTGAGAACAAAATTCAGCAGAGAACAACTGGAGTAACTGCATGAAAAATGAAAAGTGTCCCCAGTGATTGCAGCCTGGAGAAGTGCCTACACTACCAGGCCATGCCTAATGTTAGAGAGCAGCTTTTGCTATGCTGACTATATGCCATCAGCACACTAAAAGCAGACAGATGGCACTGAGCAGCAGTTTGAGCCTCAACTCTCCACACCATGGTTCAATCCCCATTCTGTTCCTGGGTCAACACAGGAATCTGAGGCACAAAGTAAAAGCTAACAGTTTCTCTCTTCCAGCACATCACCAAGGTGCAGCAAGTTACTTTATTTCAGCAGCTTTGATGGTCTAGGAGGGAAGGGAGGAAACAAAGAAGCAATAATAAAAAACAATACCTTTTGCTATGGTCTTGTTCAGGATGTTCTACCTCAGGCTTAGCTGTTGAAGATCTCCTCTCCCTTGGAACCTGGGAAATTTAAGACATACTATAATTCATTTCTTCCTCTCATACAAAAAAAATAGTTCCTTAAAATTTGGTCAAATTAAAGAAGCCTTGCTTTGGATGCCAGTCATTATTTGCATTATAACTCAACCCATGTTCACAAGGCTTTGGGATGCCAGACCAACCCCAGGAGATGCCCCATGGATCCCTATGCAGCCAACTCAGTCACCTGTGTCATCCCTGAGCTCTGAGAACACCAGTGCAGAAAAGCATCCATCTGTGGCTGGAGCCCCAGTACTGGGGTGAGCAGGACCAAGAAGAGATTTCCCAAAGTTTGCTGGCAGCTTCTCTCCTCTGCAGGCTGGCAGAGTTCAGTTTGCTGGATGAGCTCAAAGCTTGTGAAAGGATGCTGTTCCACAGCCACTTCCCCAAGGACATGTGCTCTCTAGGCCATTCCCTCTAAGACCACTTGAGGCTCTCCTTTCTCCTCTCTGATCAGGGAATTTGGGGAGTACCACATCCAACAAGCATACTGAGATACTACAGCTCATATTTGTGTATAGCCACACAGAACATACTGGCCCAAACCATATTAAACCTTTTATGTAAGACAGCTCATATTGCTCCTTGTATTTTATGCCAGGCACAGGACTTGCCATGAAAATACAACATCAATCAAAGAAGTGACCTTGCCCACACACATGCCATTTTCCTGGCTGCACTGCTAAGGCAAGGCACACAGGAGAAGTGAACTCTTGGAGCTGTGGTGGCTCAGTTCCTTGCAAGGAGCACGTAATCAGCACCCCAGCAGCCCAAACAGCTCTTGCAGCTGCTGGCACAAGCCCATGCTGCTCAGGTCCCCTCAGCCACACAGCAAGTCCACACAAGCTCTCCTGTCAACCCACATGTAGGGCCCAGGACTTTTGTCACCCTCATCACGCCTCCTGAACGAGCAAAGCAAACATCTTCTGGGGTATGTACAGAGGAGTGAACTCCCAGCACTCTCCCTCACCAAAGCCTGCTCAGATCCTGCCTCCATTTGCCAGCCTGGGTCTAGGATAGAGAACCACCACTTCAGCAGGAACACCAAGGCTGGCAGCACATACAGCACTCTTCTCTACACAGCCCTGACTGAAAATGATGTCCTCCTTCTTATACAACCTGGGATCCCCAGAAACACCAGAACTGTTAGATTTCCCACAGTAACCAGCAAAATCTGGAGAATCTCTAGCTAGAGACTGCTGGGAGGCCAACACTAACTAGCCATCAAAAAACAAGGATTTTCCAAGCTGCATTTGGCCAACACTCCCAAAAGAACTTTCATCAAAAAAATTTTTCCCTATGAGGCCTTATTAGCCACAGTTGAGCAAGCCCAGTAGTCAAATTGAAGGAAACAAAAATCTTTTTGGCTTTACTGCTTTGGTTTTTTTATAGGAAGATGATCTCATCAGCTCCTTTTAATATGCAGAGAGGGCATATTAGAACTGCCTCGACATCATCCCTCTATAACATTACTCCATAACAGCCTCAATAAATCTTTCAATCTCCAGCCATTGTGCTTTACCCAAATGTGCAGAATACCTGTTCTTCCATTATTTTTTTCTGTACACCCACTGATACCCAAACATAAGAGGAAACCCTGAATTAGGCATTAATGTACAGCAAATCACTTCTGCTTTGCTGAGCATGAAGGCTCAAAATCAACATTCTTTTTGTAATCTACAGGTTTAGAAATCAAAACTGATCTTCTGGATTAAAATTGTTCTGGTGAAAGCATATTGCTGTTGTTGGTCTGTTGTTTTTGTTTCCAAAAGCATAGCAAGCACAAAGCAGAAAAGCAGTTTTCTCACAAAACTAGCTGAATAACATCCACATCAGTGAGCCTGTGGCATTTTGTTGTGTGTGTGTGGTGTTAATCTCCATATTAAGCATTACAAGAATATTTTGATATGTAAGACAGCTCAACTCTTAAAAGGGCAGGCAAGGGTTTTGTCTGCACCAGGCAATCTCTCTTAGTGCTTGAAGAACACAACAGAGGCTGGCAACTGTACTCACTACTATTAAAATACACAAGCCAAAGTGCCAGGCAGGAGAGCCAAGTCAGCCTCCTGGCCTTCCTGCATGCTCAGCAAAGGAAAAACAGGCATCTCCACCTGGTGAGCCAGGCCACCATAACACAGGCATCTCAACACAAGCAGGACCCCTCCCTGCCTGGAAATGCCTCCTGCTCTCCACTGACCTGGCCAGAGACAACTACCCCAGCTTATGCTTCTGGTATTCTGGAAACAAAGCTCAGCAAAAGGCACCCCATGCAGACCAGAACATTCTCTGACTGCTCAGTTCAGCTGGGAGCATCTAGGAAGGCACATGTTTCTGAGAAGACCACAAACTCCAGGGAAGACAATCACAGCTATCAAAGGATTAACAGATTACAGCAGTTGAAGCTCACTGAGGGTTTCAGACAGCAACTCTTCCAGGTGGACACTTCTGCCCCACATACCACCAAAAACCTGGAATTCTATCTTAGTATCAGCTGAGCCTAAAGCAATACAACAAAGCCCCAGAAAAAGCCAAAGGTCCACCAGCAGAGGGATTATGTGAACAAAAGGAGTGCCCTTCTTCATGTATATTTATATTCAGACAGGGATATAGTCCTAAAATGTCATTCTTTATGACTATTTCTATAACACATTGCCTCTTAAAGAACCTGGGGTCAACAGAAAAAACATTACTCAAGCTGAAAAGTAGCAAAGTGCTACTTGACTTTTACATCAAGATCTAGGGGATCTTATTCTACAGAGGCAAAAATAAAACAAATTTTTCAGAACAAGAGACATAGGGTTTTTTCAATTTAAAACCCATGTTGTTTAAAGTCCTTGTGATCTGTTCACAGCTTCTCTAGCAAATGACACCTTTTCCACAGGTGGAACACGACCCACACCAATCTACCTTGTAGTAATCATAGAGCAGTCCGAGGGCAGCTGCACTGTCTTCATCCCCATTGATGCTCATCATAGCTTTGGTAGCTGCTGTGAGGGGATTTTCAAGAAAAGTTTTCCAGGCCTCATCTTCATTGGTGTAAGGACGTCTTTGAGAGTAGAGAGAGTCATTCTGAAGAACCAACACGGGTCTTTTACTTGAATCATAAAAAAGAATAAATAAAAAAAAGCCACCTGTTAGAACACATGAAAAACATTCCTAAAGTTCTCAAAAATTAGCTGCCTCAGTTTCATGGGGTTCATATTCTGATTCAGTGTACTGCAAGGATTAGTCAACACAAAAAGCCCAGAAACTTAATTCTGATCTCACTCATGCTCAGAGTAAATCAGGATTAATTTGACAAACTCAGATGGATTACACCAGCCTCTATAAAAAGACAAAGCCCTGTAAGAGCACAACTGACCTGCTCATGCTCTGAATCCAGAAAGAGTTACACACTTTCTAGCCAACCACCTACAAAGCCTCCAGCACATCCTATGTAATACTGCCAAGCTCCAACCTGATCCAGTTCTCATGTGGAACTAGAAAATGTACATTAATGAAACATCTCTTTTCTCCAGCACTTGAAAGTATCTTCACTCAGAATATATCTAAAAACACCATCTAGAAGCTACTGATAAGTTACAGATGACACAGGGAAATTGATAAAGGGGAGTTCAAATCAATGCAGCAGTGTTTTTTTTCTGACAAGGTAAAAAAACCAAAACTTACTGCTTGGTTACCATTGAAATAATCCAGCCCACTAGTTTGAAACACACTCAGATTAGCAAAGAAAAAAGGAAAAATCTGAGTTATTCCCTTTGTGCTATAGTATATCTATTAAAAATATATGTATATTTACTCTGAACATTTGGAGATTGCTGGGAACCAACAAACTCCACAATGCCTTGGACATTCTGTCCACAGACAAAAGCAAGATGTGTAGAAAGTGTTGTTCTGACAGCCTAGACAATTTAATATTTTTTTGGTTCTGTTGGTACAATATGCTTCACCTTTTAAGTCAGCTCAAGCTAAAGTTTAAACCTGACTTTTAAAACAGTTCTGTTTTCTTTCCAGTGCAAGTTCAACATTAGCTTACTGCAGATGGGCTAAGGGAAAAGGAAAGGCTTTTTTATTTTCCTTAATAATCCCAAAGTTGACAATTTTAGGGAATTTTCCATAGTTGTTTTTAAATAATTAGTTTTCTATTTTACCTAACTCCACAAAAAGCCCCCCACCACCTTCACATCCTCTCCCTAGTGGGGAATCCTTCTTTTTGTCTATTTACCTAGATACATTCAGAGACTGAAATATACTACAAATACAAAAAGTTGTGAAATAGAAAGTTGTGAAATACTCTAATCACTATAATCAGCTTAGCAGTATCCTACATTTATCACCACCTTCTACCAAAAAGATTGCAAAGCAAATTACGCATTCGATGCTTTATCAGTTACACAAGTCACCCCGCTGAGCTGCCATCGGACAGCCTGGCTGAGCTGAAGGCACTGAGAGCAAGTGGGAGTTCCCAGGACTTGTAAGAGCACTTGCTGGCTATAAATCAGTATTATGTAGCTGGAAGAAGGGCAAACAAAAATGACAAAAGAGACAAGTTCTTGCACCAAGCCCTTTCTTTAGGTCTCCATAGGTATTTGTGTGCACACTGACACAGACACCCAACGCAGATACCTCTGGTGTTGAGGACAGCTACTTTCTACCCACAGAAACCAAAGCAGAATTTTCTCTAGGGACATGGCACAAGCTCCTGCTCTTATACAATATGATAAAAGAGACCTCCAAAATATCCATAGCAAATGGGAAAATCCTCCAGCTAAACTCACTCACAGAGAAAAAGGCAACTGAAGTAACCTGGGTGCAGTTCCCTTGATCCATGCCCGCCAAGCTGAAGGGCTAAGTCAGCCTTGCTGAACTCACAAGACCACTAAGCTGATTCCTTCCAGCAACACAATACTCACACAGGAAAGGAAAATCATCAGAGAACCAAAAATACTGAGAACAAGAGCATCAACCAACTGGAAGCGTAGTGAATGCAAGATCTATGTACTTTTGTGTGATTTGTCACTGAAACACCCAAATTCAATGCACATTGCCCTACAGGTAACTCAGGCATCTAAAAAAGCACAGAAAAAGTTATCTGCAGCATTATCAAAAGCGCAGTGTTTGGCAGGAACTCACTTCTTTAGAACTGCAGCTTCTTTCAGGAAAATGAGAACATATTAATAAGAGAAGGCAAACACATCTTTTTTCCCCAAGTTTTAGAAGATAATTGGCATGCTGATCTGCTCACAGAGTAGCAGAAATCCAGCAGAGGCAGAAAATTAAGTTTCATACAGCAGCTCTAATGAGTTCCCAATTTTACTTTCCACGTGAGCACAGTGGTAGCAGAGGAATACTTTATAAAAAAAGAGACTCTCTGCCTGCAAGGCTTCCCCAGCCTGCGATGCCGTGTGTTCAGACTACAGAAACTATCCCTCCTTCCTTCACTGACCCAGGACCAGCCAGTCTGTCCCCCAGTTATGCCGGAGACGTTCAAGCTGCCCAGCCACGCTGTGCCTGCCCCTGCACAGAGCACACCTCGAATGCTGAGGCAGCACCAGGAGTTCTGTCACTGGCATCTGCACGCCACAAAAGTGCATGGACCCAAATTGCTACGGCCTCATCTACGAAATGTCACTGGAAATAAAAGCACCTATGTAAAATCCTAGTCAGAGGCATGAGCTGCTGCACTGGAGTCCTCTTCCTAGAAAGTAGCATGTTGAAACAAAAAGTTTGGCTTAAAATCCTACACGGTCCCTAGGAAAGGAGTGCATTTCGGTCACCGATCATTCAAAGTATAAGAATTTTATAATCGGTTCTTGAAATCGAATCACTTCAGAGTTACCCCATTTTCTGGCACTTTGGCGTCCACGGCCACCGTCAGCAGATGGACACGGTGACAAGTGCAGCAAGAGACCCGAGTCCTTAAACACAGCCTGGGATCCGCTTGAAGGCGGCGCCTCGCACTCAACACCACGAAGTTACAGAACGCACGCACCTCGAGTTTCGCTCTTTCAGGACCCAGTTTCGGAGGCTCCGGGCTCGCCCAGCCGAGCCGGCCGCCAGCCGCCCTTACCTGCCGAAGTCCACCTTGCCGGAGGGATGCGCCTCGTAGAAGTCCATGGGGGCGCTGCGGCCGCCGGGCAGCGGCGCGGGGGCTCACCCGGCTCCGGGCCCGGCAGCTCCTCCCGACGGCGCGGCCCGGCCGCCGCCGCCCGCATTTAAGGCGCGGCCGCCGGGGCGGGGGGCGGCCCCACGCCTCGCTGCGGGTGTCGGGTTTCAAAGCCGGCCCGGCCCCGCCGCTCGCCCCGCGGGGCGGGGTGCCCGCCGGAGTCGCCCCGCTGCGCCGCCGGGCCTCCCCCGGGGCTCAGCCCCCGCTCTCCCCCCGCCGCTCCGCACCGCCCCGCCGCAGCCTCCGGGCGCTCCTCCGAGAGAGCGGAGCGAGGGGGGCGGACCCGCGGGAGCGGCTGCTCCGGCCTGGCCCCCGGGCGGCGAGCCCCTCTCGCCGCAGCCCCCCGGCGGGGCGGCAGCACCGGTCGGACCGGACGCGGAACCTCTTCCCCCGCCCGGCTCACTCACTTGTCGTAGTCCTGTGTCATGTCTGGCGGAGGCAGCGGGCGGCAGGACTGGCCGGGCGGGTCGGGAGAGCAGCGCCGCGCACCCGCCGCTCCGACGGGTTTTGTCGGCTCCTCTGGCCGCTCAGGTGCTCCCGCAGCCGCAGGTGGACGCGCGCCGCGCCGCGCCTCCCATTGGCTGCCGCCGCCCGAGGGGCGGGGCCGCCGCGCCCCCATTGGCCGGGCGGGCCCGGGGGCGGGGCCGGCGCTGTGAGGGCTCCGCGGGCCGGGCCGGAGCCCCGAGAGGGCGAGGGGACGGCGAGGGGACGGCCCGGGAGCGGCGAGGACCGAGCACCGCGGTCCTTCTCGTGCTAAAAACGGCATTCCCTTCTCCCGCTCTCCCCTCCCGTGTAACTTCATTCCTTTTTCGTGTACTACACCCACTTTTAGGAAAATCTAAACTCGCCGCAATCATATGAATTGTCTTTAGTCTTAAGGTGCGCCACGGAAGGTTTAGGTTGGACATGGGAGGAATTTCCTTGCAGAAAGAGCGATCGGACATGGAGATGCGGAGTCCCGGGAGGCGGTGGCCTCCTTGCCCCACAGGATGTGGCACCCCGTGCTCTGGTCTAGCTCACACGGAGGTGTTTGGTCATAGCTTGGACTCGATGATCTCAGATCTCCTTTCCAACCTAATTAATTCTGTGAATTTGCACAAGCGCTGCACCAGCTGCTAAAGGGCAGCAGATCCACGCGTTACTCGTTTCCTCTCCGATGAAGCCGGGTTTGGGGAGCACGGGACACTCACAATATGGTTAGTGCTGAAACTGCATCAAAATGCTCCAGTGCAACACCAGCAGCAGCATCACAAACATCAGATTTATCCAAAGTGGCACGCATGAAGTTAAATCAGAAAGATCTTGAGTTTCTCCTTGAGAAATAAGGGTGGGAGGTTGCTTGTCTAAGTAACAAGTTGAATCAAACCCATATAGCAACAGTGCTATCTATCACATGTCAAGATGCTTCAGATAGCTACTGTAATTTAAAAGTATGCTCACTAATAAGAGGGCTCTCCTTCTAGGTCAAAATCTCTTCCCTATTTGTACAGGATATACTCCAATGCAAAACTATAGAAGAACAATTCAACCAGCCAACCGAAGGAAATATGAAACTGAAGACAAACTTTGACTAAGGGTCTAATCCTGGAAGTTGCTTAATATCCTCTGACTGGATTACAGTTAGTATTCTAAAAACAAAATGCTTTGTTTGGATCTGCAAACATTGCCATTTAGGATGGCAAAAGATAAATAGCATTACTGAAGTAGGATCTTGCTCCACAAAGTGAAATGAACTGATGTAAATTGTTCATATACAACATGCAATAAAAAGTATTCTATATTTTGAACCCATCTTTAAAATCTCATTCAAGATTACATAGAAGAAATTTCTTATCTGATCTCACATATAAAAAAGATACTATCATCTGATTAAGAGGTTGGAAAGTTACATTTTTCCAAACAAGTATAACTTGCTTCATTTCTGATACAAATTACAAAACCAGCTCAAAATCACAAGTACTGGGAAGGACTTCTGACTTTCTCAGGTGTCATTCACTCCTCACACTCCCTGCTTTTGTTTGTAGAATTCTGGGATGTGCAGATGCAATGGCTGCTTTTTGGCACAGGTGCACACTTTTCACTAACAATAAAATATAATACTGCCCTGTAGCCATAGGTGACCCAGATGCAGGACGTGCTGGAGTTTATATTGCACCCCAACTGCTAAAATCTTAGCGATGTGCCACACTTGATAGTTCTACTTAACTTGAGTTTACCATGATTTTATTCCAAATAACTCAAGGCTGTTTGTCTCTGCAAAAGGGATGCCTTTTCTTGACAGCCTGATCGACTGATGAAAACTTGGTTATCACCATAGCAATCGCTTCCACATTCAGGAGACAATGCTATAAACACCGGATTGTGACACCGCTGACTAATCTGCCGGTCACAATCTAGACTCTGCAACACCACTTGTAGGTGTATTTATGTGATGTCACCAACCGGCTTGCATCACCGCCAAGTAAAATCAGGCAAGAAGCACTAAGGGATTTAGCAGAGCTTGGCTGGGGCATAAAGCCATGCCAGCCTGGTGGGGCAGTGCTCTGGCAGGACTTCCCTTGCCCTGTGCTGACTGGCCTTCCCTCCACCTTCTTCCTTCTCTCAGCCCTTTCACCTTGAATTCACTCCTCCATCTCTCACGCACTTCCCTTAACCTCTCCCTCTGCCTCAGTCCTTCCTTCAGCATTCTCCTTCCCCTCTTCATGCATTCATTTCCTTTTAAATGAATCCCACTCAAAACACACAAGGAACCTCACCACACTCATACATCATTGGCACCCAATCAGCCTGAGCATTGTCCCACCATGCTTGCCTCTCTTCCCAGTCTGTCTTTTGACACTGCCGGGTAGAGAAACGGGGATTTATTGTGGACAAGAACTAGCTACTGTTATGACTTACCTAACAAATATGGGTTTAAAATCTCATACCTGATAATTATCATCTACATGCTCTGGTCATTCACACCTGTGTAATAAACAAACAAGTTGCATCAGGTTTGTGGCAGTACTTTTGATTTCACAAAACACGGCAGGGAGTCAAAACAAGATACTTTTTGCTTAATCTGAAACCCTCAGATACAACAGCTGTGCTGGATGTAAAGAACAGGGAAGCTCCTATGCTTTCCATTACACAGCACACCCAGCAAGCTTTCCTTCTCTGCCAACAGGCCAGGTCGCTAAGGACAGACCTGGAAAAGTAGCCCAAAGCCTTGCAGAATTAGCCTGAAGATAACAAATAGCTTAAAAAGAAAATAAAAGACTCAGGCAGAGTTTTCACAAATTTAGTGGAAACTGAGGTGAAAAGAAGGCACAGTGGAAACAAATAGACAAATGACAATGGAAAACAAAGCTGAAAATGCCTTGTAAGGAAGAGATGGCAAAATCTGAGGGGGAAAAGATATTGTAATAAATGAAAGCACAATGTGTGAAATGCCAAAAAAAGAAATAGTTAGCTTTCCACTTCAGCCATATCCCTATACACAATCTTGCAAACATTCCTTAAAGATTCCCCTTTTTGATTATTTATCCCTAAAGATAACGGAAATACTCTTAAAAGCCCCAGGTTTCAATTCAGGAAACGATAGTCTGCCACAATTTTGTATCAACACAGCACAACAGAAGCGTCCCAGGATCACAACATAGGCAGTGAACATGCTTGGTGGCACTGTCATGATGCAACAGCAGGGTCTGCAGCTGGAGAGCAAAGCCACTGCTGGGACAATGGGGTGGTCTTTGAGCACACACAGAGTGCTTCTACAACAGAGAGCAGCTATATGGGATTACCAGAGGAAAGTACTTGTATTTTCTTCTAAAACCACCTGAGGTACTGCTGGAGGCAGAATGCAGATGCTGAGGACGGGGGAAGGTGTGTTCTGGCTCTGGAAATGCCATTAGCAGCAGTACAAGGGCAGCAATAACCTCACGTGAGGACACCAGCTTCCACCTCCTGTTCTGGTAATCCTTACTCATTTTTATTCACCATTTCAGCAGCATCCTAGCAAAAGGAGCAGTGAGAAATCTTCCATGTATGCCTGTTTCCACATCTTGGCATCCCCTTTATGTTCTCCCTCATCTAACCTGGCCAGGAATGAAGAGCTTCACACATGAGGAGCAACAGGACCAGTAACTGTGGAGGAGATGCTGGAAAGCAAGCATCCTGCATTTAGCACAAGGACAAATGCAGTGAGAGACACTGCTCTAACCAACCCACACACGAACACGCTCAGCCAGGAAATATGTACAACCATATGTGCTGGGAAACCCATTCCATTTTGGGTCAAAATAGAAGACTCAGTACACAGAGTTACCCTGACTTTTCTCTGCCTGTGGAGAATAAAACTTAATCAACCTGACATGGGGAAAGGGCAGATGATCTAGGGGGCAGACACCTTATTTGGGGATTTAACACATCCAGACTTTACCTGTCCCAAAAGCCCTGTGGGTCCTGGCTCTTTTGCTCTCAGCCCTGCAAGTGCATCATCTTGACAACTTATTACAATTTTTATTCTGAATTTTTATTCAGAACAAGCAGAAGTCTTATTTGTCCAAAACAAGAGAAAACTAATTTGAGGGACTTTTGAGATTTCCAAGAGATTATGAGAAAGCAAGATACTCATTGCCTTGCCTGCAATACTGCACAAAGCTTTCTTAAATCTTCTACACATCATTGTTTCAGGTGTTGTGCTAAAAATGGGTTAGAAAAGACGTAATTGCAGTGAAGGCCATGAAATACACTATGGCAAATAAATTAGACTAGCATTGCTTAAAGGCATTGGGCCTTGCTGATTCTCATTCTCTGGTTATATCAGGTTCAGGGCCTTCACTCTGTGTAAGTCAGACACTTCATGTCTGGACAACAGCAAAACTTCTTAAAGAAAAATGTATTTGACTGAGATTAAACTGATACTGAGAATACAGTCACAGTGAGGTAGTGAAAAACTAGTAAGGGTAATATACCAATTCTGCTGAAGGTCATGCCTTTCAAAAGAAAATGAGACATCTGTCATATTTCTCTACCAAAAAACCAGAAAGGTTACATTTAGAACTCATAAAGCAAGGTTACTTTTGCCAATTTAAACACACTTTTTTCCTAACACATAAACTAGGAAAAATTGAAAATTCACTTTAGAAGGTACATAAAGGTCTTAGAATAACCGATTTGCTATTGTCTAAGTTAATAATTAATTAAGTCTTCTTAGTATATACTGTTTAAGAAGTTTATTCTCAAAACCCCCACTTGCCTTTATCTATATACTTAAGAACAGTCATTCAAATTTTCAAGAAACTAAACAAGGGTAGTCTCTTTTACTCAAAATTTGTACGGGATTAAGCACAAAAAAGCAGCTGAGCTTTAGCTGGGTGCTTTCAGCAAATAGCTAGAGAAGGGAGGCGTAATTTCCAAGCCGAGGGAGGCGATGGGGAGCGCCGGGCTGTGCAGCGCCCGGCCCGGCCGGCTCCGCCTCCGCTGCTCTCGCTGCGCCGAGATCGGGCACTGCTGGGGCTCCCCAGCCCCTTAAACACCATCCAACACAAGCGTTGATTGATTAAACTGCATAGAACTAACAAAAAGCATTTTTGGGGCACACCCTTTATTTGACATCTGACTCTCAGCCTGTGTGTCCAGAAGGCACATGGCTCTTGATGATTACCTGCAAGCTTCATGCCAGTATTAAAGTACAGTTTTAATTTAGTCTAACATCTAGGGAAGCTTTCGTGCGTTTCTAACAATGTAACAACGAGCACAGTATTTTTAATTTATGAAGCTCAGATTTTACTACTACAGTAGTTTTAGGAGAAAGCTATACCTATAATTAAGTGCATAAGTCCTTCAAATAAAGACTACTGAATTAAATTAACCCTTTACGTATACCAAGGTGTCTTTTGGATAGTTAATTCAAAACTTTAACAGATATTACAGTAAAAAGAATGAGACTATCTCAGTCATTTGAGCCAGCACTGTTGAAAAGTGACAATGTGTATTGCATTTCTGTAGATTTTTAACTGATGCAAATACTCATCTAGAAAAGTACAAAATATAATTTTATCAAATACTTACAGATATTAGTAATTTGCTCAGGTGAGGTCAAACATAGTAGCTAATGGCTAATTTTAAAACACAAACACCAGACACAAGAGATTTATACTGGTTTGTTCCAGGTCCATTAATGTAAATTCAGTTCAGACACACCTCACCAGAGGTCTGAGGTATCCAGCACAGCATGGCAATGGATTTAGACATACTACACTGTGCCCACTTACGAAATCTCTTAACACGTACACCGAGTAGTAATTCAGTCTCTTTCCTCTTCCCACATCAAGGAAGTTCTGGATGGCTAAAGCTCTGCCTGCTCATCTGCATGTTAGTCACTTTATAGGACCATTGTTTTAAATCCCTGTGCTACAATAACTAATTAAAATACCTGAAAAAGTAAAAGCTTTCACCCAAACTGTGTCTTCTGTGTCACCCCAAATCAGGACACCATATTACCTCCTGCCTCTACTGAGCCAGCAAAGCCTCCTGGTTTGCCATATTTCCATGTAACTATTAAAACTCACTTTTAATAGTCCTGTCTGCCCTACTCGTATGTGAAACACCAGTTTATCACTTGCTCCAGACAGGTAGGGCACATCACCTCTCCTATCATTTACCTTTTTTTAAATATCATTCCCAGTTTTTAAACAACTTCATGGTTTAAACCCTTTGCAATCTACTCACTGAACTGATTACCCTCCCAGATTAAATCTCACTGAGGCACTTGCTCAGGGAGGAAGTCATTACTCTTTGTCAAGTCTGCAGGCACCATTTTTCTTAGTTATGATGTTTAGAAACAGCTGCTGGTTTTGGATTTGATCAAACAGATTTGGTAAGTTCTGTACTCTGTACTGATGGTTAGAAATGATGAATTCAATTTCATTCAGCTGAAACCAGCATTATTCATCTGGGTATCTACACAGCATCTAGGTTCAACATATGTATGTATATCATTGTGGTGTCTTTCATGGGTGGCAGCACCCAACTTCATTCACATGTCATCTGGGACAGTATAAAAACATGGTGCATAAATAAGATTGAGCATGAGAAACTGGTGGAATGATCAGGGCACAAGCTGCTGAAGGTACTGGGTTATAGAGTGCTCAGAAGAAATTCAAGGCTTTAACAGTGGCCTTGCAAAAGAAGAATGACAGGAGGACCTGGCAGTTACCACTGCAAAGAAATAGGATCAGATTTTATACCAGGCACAAAAGTATCTGCCAAATCTGTGATGTCTGAATTGGAATGTGGACCTGAAAGGCGTTAACCTAAGTGAGAGGCTCTGGCATAACAAAAAACTGGGAATACACAGTATACAAGGAAATGTACAAAATTGTGTCAGAGTTGTTCCAGAACAACTGAAATGCTGTTTAGAAATAATAAAGAAAAAACTCACTGCATGGACAACATTAACAAACTGCTTCTTTTATTAGTTAACATAGTATTTAAAAACAAAGTAAACATTATTTTCTAGAAATATATTTACTGTTATACAATGGTAGGTAAAAAAATAGATAATTTAATTGCAAAATCTCACAACGTAATTAGATTCTGTCATGTCCAGTACACTCAAAACATGTACAAATATGCCCCAAAAAAGGTAATTTCACAGCTTCCTGTTGTCTCTGATGCAAATGTATGAAATAAATGCTAATTAACAGTTTCCTTGGCCATTTCCCTTCCCAGTATCAGTGACAAATTATAGATAACATGACACTAAAACTGAAGTACAGTAGCAGATCTCAGCACTACTATCTCAACAAAAAATGTTCACGAGACAGAAAAATCAGAGCAAGTTTGGATGTAATACGATGGTTTGGGATCACATGTGTTTAATACTGGCGGTTTTAGGCCTTTTTTACTTCCGTAGGACTGCGCTGTGTTTTAGTTTTTTACACAGTTTTTTATTAAAAAGTTTGTGTTCTATCATACACACCTCATCATGGATATAAGAGGGCTGAATCCTCAGAAGAAAGGAGAACAGCCCTAGTACAAAATGGTAACTCTGGGGAAACTCCACTTCTCTGTAATGAGCCAGATGACCACACAATCTGAAAAGAAATGAGGAGAAAACAAAAGCCCTAAATTACAACTGTATTTAGTATTTGGCTAGCATTTATATATTAAACTGTAATTAGAGACAATCTCTACATTTTACCAACAGCACAAATCACTATTCTAGTTTACAGCGTTGATTCCTGTGAAGTGATCCACTCCTGCAAAACCGAAGTATAGGACTGAACCAGGATATCTTCAGAGCTGGTAGAATCACAGCAAGAAGAAAAAGCCACTAGAGCTTCTTGCTCTATGAATCAGGATCTCACCCAGTCGGGCAAAGAATATATTCTTTGCCTTTCAAGACTAAATGGAATCCCTGTTTGTTCTTCTAGCTTTTTAGCAAATGTAGCAGAGTATTAAAATAACTACTTCACCCTATTTTTTAAATTTCTAAGACTATACAATTCAGACACCTTAGGCTCTTTCCTCTGTTCTTCACTCTCCATAGGGTTCCCCTCTCATTTTTCCTGACACTATGTCATGGGATAATGGCCCATTATTTATTGCCCATTGCCTTTGTGTGCTAAATACTAATTACATGTCTAGAAAACAAGAGAGAAAAGTAAGTTAAGTCAATGGAGTAACACAGGAAACATTGGAGCAAACACTGACGTGGTCAACAGAAAGTAATTAGTGGTGCAGAAGCCTTCTGCTTCATTATTTTGTAGCTTTCATGGTGAAAATGTTAATGAAAATGATGAGGTGATTGATATATAAGTATATAATGAAAATAGCAGAACTAGACTTGCTGGCAACAAGTGTCAGAAGGAACAAAATATGAGCTGCAGAGGACGAGCTGCAGAGATAGCTCTGTAAACATGAAGTTCAGCAATTTAGATTGGAAAAACACCAAAGTGTTTTTGGTGTGTCAAATTCAGTTTAAAATACTACACAGTTTTAATTTTTAAATTAAAAACACTGTACACTGATATGGGGGTTCAGGCGCTATTTTTACCTATAAATCCTATACATCTTCTAACTTACTAGGTACTGCCTTGAGATGTGGAGAAGCAGTTTAAAATGTTCCCTGATTCAGAGTAGCTGTCTTAAATATTCACCAGAACAACGACTGGGATCTGTCTGTCCCAATTTACAGGTAAGTGTGCTAATTACTAGACTATAAAGTCATTTGCTCACTCCCTCTGGCCCAGCAAACATTTACATTTTACCTCAAACTGGAGGAACAGCCAGACCCGTCCCGGGTGCCAGGCAAGCCACACTTCAGGGAGCACAGCCTGTTCAAAGCCTCCAGTCTGGCACACTGGAAATCTGGAACTAGGTCTCTCATGCCGTGCATCCCATCCTCTGCCCTACCTCACACCTTCCAAAAGCATTACCACATTTTTCACACTCTGTAATACCTCATCACATATTGAATCACACAGTCCCTTAGGTTGGAAAAGACCTTTAGGAACATTGACTACAACTCCTGTCACCTAAAGACTTCCATATCAAATCAGTTTAGAATCCAGCTTAAAACAGAAAGTTTTAAAATAAAACGTAAAAGCATTTCACCAACCATTTGACTGATCTCAGCTTTGCTGAGACTGTAATCACACTTTAGTCCCAGGAATAAAGCATTTCAGCAGTCCAGTTAGACATGCTGATTTTTAGAGAAAGAGAATTTGTAATTTTTTTTTTTTTTAGTTCTGTTCTACATACACAGAGGATAAGCCCTCATATCTGAGGGAGCAGATGTTGTTTTCCAGCGTTAAGTAAGTGTCAGATGTATACTTAACTACTTGCATTGCAAATGATATAATGGGAAATTTAACCGGTAAGAATTTAAATTCAAATCTTGTTTCATGAAGGTTATGACAGTTTGCCATTAACATTTTAATATATTACATATGAAAATGTAAGCTTAAAAACAGACTTTGCATGGAAGATTATTCACACAAACATACACCGAAATATCTACCCATTCAATGTGTACCTAAGATTTACGCAAATCTGTGGTAACAGGATTATTACCTCTACTCCCTTTAAAAAAAAAAAAAAAAGTTCTTATTCATACAAAAGAATGAATCCATATAACCAAACCTCTTGTAATGTAACACTGTGCTTACATTATTCCAACCCATTTCTGTCACGGTGGGTACGTGAAAAGTAATGTGAAAAGGAAAATAAAGATAAGCAAATAAATCCACAGAAAGACAGAAAAGACTGCATACTTGTAAAACCCAGTTATTTTTCAAGGGGAATTTAATGTTTTAAAAATCAAGACCGTATCACCAAGACTATAAAGGGGCTATTGATCTCTGAATGCCATTTCAAATTACATACTATATAAAGATTTCACATTATTCAACAGACAAATGAACTATCATTTCACATGAATGTAACCCAACCTCCTTTCCAAAAACCACTTTCCAATAGCACACGTGAGAAATTCAGGAGAATCCAAGCCAGCTACAGAGTTGATCTTTTTCACTGATACTCACCAGCACTCCTCTTCTGGATTAGGGTTTCATAATACAACCAATGGCAGAACCAAAGTCTGGCATATGATCCAGAAGTCACTGTGATTATGGCCATCACAAAATCAGTATAGTGATTTAGAGATAGTGATTAATTTTCTGTGGGTTTTTTAAGAGACCAGGGAGGAGAGGAATGGGACTGTGTTTCCATTCTCTGGAGAGCTGAATCACAAGTATTTTTATAAAACACTATGAAGAAATGAAGTGAGTATTTGCACCTAGCTGCTACTCTTGTCATGTGACTCCAGTTGTTGATTTTGTCTCATCTCCCCTCTTCTCATAAGCTCACTTTGATCACTCTTCATGTTACAGTTTGTCTACTCACAGTCCCAGACTATCCATTCCTCACACACCCCTTTCTAGAAGTGATTGTAACTATACAGGAACACATAGCTGTGCACACACCCTGTATTTGCTGCTTGCAAAAATATATGGACAGTACTTTACATTCAGGAGAGCTTTCCAAAACGTATTTAGCAAAAATGTGAATACTTACTTCTCGTTACATAGTTTAACTGTACACAGCCAATAGTCAGGGTTCATGGCTGTCAGTAAACCACATTTTTCTTGCAAGACTCCCTTCAGGCTATGCCCATGAAAACAACTCCCATCTGCGTTTTCTTCAGACCAACTTAACTGAAAACTTGAAGGATTTGGCTTTTTAGCACGTTGCACTGAACCAGACAGCTTGCCAAACTGATTTTGTAAGCTCACAACCATTTCTACACAAAGAGAAACAAAAGAAACAAATTTGGAAGTATTAAGTACCAGAATACTGTTTAGAGGTGATTAATACAGGAAGAAAATGAGGTATTTGTGCATTTGAATTTTTTTTTTCTCTAAACCTCTGCATGAAAGACAAGAAATCCTTGAAGTCTTTAGGTTCTCACTGCCACCCTCTTTATCGGTTTCAGTGAAACATTTTGAAACATAATTCAAAATACCGTGTCTTCCATACCTATGATTAGTAGTGGGGCATTCTAAAACATTCCTGCAAGTAAATCCTGTAAAATCCATTTGATACTGCTGGGATTCTTATGCTAATAAAAAGCACATTCAATCACATTCAAGGTTAAGCTTTTCATGGTGCAAATTTCAACTGGTAAAAAACCCTAACAACAAAAAAACCCACTCCATGCTTGCCCACTGCTAGTGAATGAATGACAAGCTTTCCTAAATTACTGAGGCTGAGAAGGGAAAGAAGGTATCGTGTTAGATCAGCAAACACTGTATGACTGCCTATGACTTGTTTATCTAGGATAAAAAGCAGGTTAAAAAACATTGCTGGAGCTTAAACTTCTTTTTATGAGCTGTATTTAAATATACTCATTCATATATTTAAGGGGAAAAAACCAAAACCAAACCAGAAAAAAACCCTAAAATAATGCAAGGACTGGGAAGTTTATTTTTTAAGATGACACTAAAATCTATGATCAAAATCAAAGGTCTAGGAAGGCTTCTGAAAATTTATACCTGGCACATAAGTGTTCTAGAGCACTGTTTGTCTCTATTATGGTACATTTGTTTTAAGATGAATCCTGCCCAGTTAAAATTACATTATATTCCTGCTCACAACATTATGATAAAAGTTCTGTAATCTAAACTGTTGTCTTCTAGCTCCAAGAGAAGCAAAGCCAGAAGAGGAATCTCTGTTCCTATAAATGCAGGAATTAAAGGGCATCTGAGTAAATAATCAAGCTTGAAATAAATATATCAAACATAGTTTTCTATGGAACATGACTTGACTGCAGAATCACCCCAACTGAATTTTGAAGAGTAAGTACTTAAAAAAAACCCAACTGCAGTCTGGAAGGAGAAATCCAAAATGTGTAATTCAAACTAAATAGGATTATACAACTTGTTCAGAAGTCTCTGAACCAGCTGCTTCCAGAAACTGAAAGAGCATATAAAAGGAAAAATACCACTTGCCACACTTAATATATGTCTCTCCAAATACCTGCTGCTTTCTAGATAACATAAAATGTAGAATGTAGAACTCCAGATCTAATTTGGCTGAATAAAATTCTGTTTTCCTTATTTCTACAGACAACTGGGATTTGTTGTTTTGTTTCTTTGTTTTTATAACAACACAAACCCCAGAAACTTCTCACAAGTACTTCCAGAGCTGCTGAAATACAGTAGTTGTACTTGCTTTCTGACCACATACAGCTGGCTACACAAGTAAAGCCTTCCTTGCTTTCTATAGAAGGTTGCAAGAAGGAGTGGGAGAGAAGACAGACATGCAAGATCTACCAAAGGACATGCTGGGATATTCATACCAAAGCATACAAGAAACTAAAGGAGAAAACAGCAGGAAAGCTATGGAAGACCAACAACTCACAAGGAACAGTGACATAAAGGTGAACTAGAGAAGATGAGGACAAGAGCACTTATTCTGAGACATGGCTCAGTAGGTTATTAGGAAGACTGGCAAAGGCAGTTTCACTTGTGCATGTTTTGAAGAATTCCAGTCACGTGTTACAAAATAGTACTACCTTAATTGTACCCAGAGATGAAAGAGAGGAGACAAAATATTTTAATATGTAAAAGTTAGCAGTCACAGCTGAAGATTTTCCATGATGGGAAAAGTTGGAGCAGATTTCTGTGTTGTTGGGAAGAAGCAAAGTTTACTCACGTCTTCTCTTTAGAACTTTATATTTTTTCTTGACTGAATAAAACAATGGCTTTTCACATCTCCACAGACACCTACCAGTAAGAGACATAAGAATTATTAACAAAAAGAATGCTGACCAAATTAATAAAAGAACAATAACTTATTACAAGTACTGATATTGAGTTTGAAATTAAAATTGAAATAATCTAACGTTTAGTGCTATTAAAAGCCACTGCCCCTCCAACGTATAAAGCAAATCTTTTCCTGAGTAGGCAAACTAAGGCATGTTAGCCTAGATCTACTGTAATCAGTTAATTGTTCAGCTGTATAAGCTATTTTTCACAGTAAGTGAGCATTTAATTAATAACCTGGATAAACATTTTGAGTGTAAATAGAAAATTAAGAAAGTGATTTAATCATTCTGTTCACTCAAGCTTGGTGGATAGATATGTGGAGCAAATTTCTAACCTTTTTTTTAATTTCTGCAGGGATCAAGAGTTCATGTAGAACTGTCTACCTTAAAAAAGAAGTACTTAAAAACCTCTTACTTGGCCCTTTCTTCATCCAATTTCTTTTGCTTCACATCCAAGGAATGTTTTACCACCTCATACCATCTCTTGAACTCAAAATAAGGGCCACCTGAAAAAAACATACACACCTCAGTTTGGGAAGAAATGAAAGAAATGACAGAGAAGGTGGTCTCCAAGCAGTTAGACCCTGTATACAAACTACCCTGAATGCTATGTGCTTAACGAAAACACACTTGATCTAATCATTCTATAAGAAAGAGAAATGCAGAAATGGACTAAAAAACCAGCATGTCATAAGAAGTGCAAAGAAGCCCCATATCTTAGATTTCATAGATTTAGTACAAATCAAACCTTCTCCCTCTTTTTTGGAAAGGTAAGCCTAGAAACTACCTCCTCTCTACAAAATCAACTTGTTCTCCACTGTGTGGAGTGGCCTTCAACTGTTCCAAAACTGAACTTAAGGGATTAATGAAACTATGCATCAAGCTTAAGTTTAAACAAATAAAACCTAAAGAAGCTCAGATACAAAATTTCACATAGTTTCATCATCTCCCATGATAGACAGCTGTCTATTAGCAACTGTCTATTCCACTACCCATGGAATCTTACAAGGTTGGAAAAATAAACTAGACAATGGTCTTGATATCAGCCTCTCATAGATTGGAGCACAGGAACTTCACTTGTTGATATGTGAACAACCAGCACATGCAAAAACATGAAGACATAGGACATTTAGCAGCACCTTTATCACTGATCTGTCAAAGAGGCACAAGACTGAAGAAGACCAATTGGGTACAGTAAAGATAAGAATTCCAAACAGAAATATGGTGTAGATTTATATATTTAAAAATAATCAGCTGCTATTCCCCGTGGGTGGACTATCTGCATTGTGAATTAAGCAGACTTTGCATTTCCCCATCGCCCCAGCTGCAGTGCATGCGATGCTTGCGTCATGCTCAGCTCTGCCAGCCAGCTGTTTAAACTCTCCTGAAGGTGAACAGACTGTTCTTACAATCCAACTTATATATCTTTTCTATTATTTGCATTTCTGCTTTTGCATTATCCTGCCTCAGAATGTCCAGATGATAAAAACATAGATGGTCTCAAAAAGCAAGAGACACATGAAAGGAACAAAGATCCCTCAGTAGTCCTTGAAATTCAAAGGTCTGGATACAACTCCTTTTATCAGCTCCTTAAACCCTAAGATTTAAGTAAATACACCTAAATAGCTGGGAGAGCAATGTGGGAGGTGGTAGAAATTTGTGTTAAACTTCATATGAATTATTAAGCATCTGTCACAGGCAAACCCATTGTCAGAGACATGATGCTACACTGCAATAATCCTTTACCTGGCCAGTACTGCTGTTGTGACATTCATATAGCTGAGCTGACTGGAAAATGCACAGCTCTTATACACACATACATGTACATCTGTATATATCTCAACCACATTTCTTTTGAACTATACTCATATTGTGGATGTGTGCAGTTCACAGAACACACACAGCAGGTAACTACAACTATCTCTTGTACTACTTCCAGTGTGGCTTGAAGAAGTATAGGAGCTAAAATACTACTTTTTAATTTAAAAAAAAAGGACTAGAGAATGGATAGTTGAGAATGAAGTCAACATAAATTGAATCTTTAAAATGTGGTATTAACCATTATTCATTATTCATTTCAGCACTCTAACTTTGGGAAAATGCCAGAGGCAGTTTTGAGCTCTGGCACTGATTGGTCATCTATAACAGAAATTCTCACATCAGCTTCTTTGTGCAGCTGCTCACCATCACCCCAACATTTTAAGCATAGGGACAACAAAACAGAGCATATGGATAATTTGCACCAGCAGATTTTAAAGTTAATAAGTGGGCAAGGAATGAGCTGTTAATTCCCAAGGGCAATGAGACTTGTTAATAAGGGAGAAACCCCATTAAGACATTAATGGCTTTGAGCCTCAGGTTGTAAAGCAGTTGCACAACTCCCCACTCCTGTCACTATCATGTGCTTTAAGTTTTCAAGGGAAGTAAAAAGGAAAATAAAAAATCCATCATAAGTTTGTGTATCCACCTGAATGTGAAAATTACCAGTTTTAGTTAACAGTGATGACTGTCTCTAGTTACAGCAGTAATTGAGCTCACACATGACTAATACCATAATTTTATTACAGACTTAAACTTTAAACAAAGCAGCAGAAGGGTCAAAATGGCCCAAAACTGGATAAAAGGCCTAACCACTGTAACACATCTTGGATATTATCTTTGACTGTGATTTGGATCGGGCTATGGAAAGTCTTCCTGAAGATTTCTAATCTTTGATTTGGTCTTTCTGCCCTCAAAGAACCATGTTCACACCATTATCTTCTCTATCTTAATTGCTGCTAGCTTTTCCACACTCTCTCAGGATTATTTGGACTAAGAAACTAGATTACATCTGAAATATGTTACACACTAAGAAATTTTATTTAACAAGACTAAACAAGTTTGGATTTTATCATAAATGTGGTTTGATGCCCCTAGTAAGTATCTGCTATTTACGATCAAAGTGTGTTCCCTTTTCACATCGTATCCATTCATCTCCACCTACCACACATAAAACTCTAAACCAAGAGGCAAACATGCACAAGCAGAAGCAGAGAGGCACCCAGCAAAATGTGTACCAAACTCCCCTATCCTAAACAATAAGAAATGTGCAAGCCATTTTACATGAACAGGACCTACTCTTTTCTCCGAATAAAATTTGCCCTTAATGAATGACAAAAACACATTCTCATGATTAGTAAGAGAAGTCTTTCTAACCCTGATCAAAACTGTTTCATTTACAAAATCATAACACTGCTTCTACTAGAATATTTATGTACCTTCTGTATTATTTTTATTTCTTTCTTCAGCAAACTCTGAAAGTAACCTGTAAAAAAAAATTTTAAAATCAGGCTGTTTCGTAGATCCCAATACTGCACTTTCCACATGAAGTTCATATACAACAGACATTACAAAAATTACATCCTAATTTTATTCCAAGAATCATATAAAACCCAACAAATTTTAAAAGTAACTAATATTGCATGTCTAAAATGCCTTCAAGTGTATGATTTAAGCTACTGAACGTAACTGAAATTCCAACAGTATAAATTTAACTCCAAAGAAAGAGCAATCTGAGGCAAGCACTATTTGAAATCTGGGGGTTGCTACAGATTTGTCTGTGCACTTACCATTCATAGCGATCATCTAATAAAAACAATATTTTAAGCACCACTATAATAACTGCTGCAGCAAGAACATCATATTTCACTTTTCTTGTTGACTTATTTCCAGGCATAAGAGTCAGGAAATCCACTTCTCCAATACCAATCTTTTTCACCACTCGACAAGTCCAATTATGTAATTCATCTGATTTATAGAAATAAAACCATAAAATGTTAAGACGAGTGTCCAAGTTTGGACAAACTTAGGACAACGAGCATGAAATATTTTTACAGTGCAAATATGTTGGTCATTTGATGAAAACATTGCTTAGGTCTTTTAGGACCATTTGACAGCCATATTTTGGCTGAGGAGTATTTTTGGTCACTTTTAAAAATACTAGGCAACCTTCTCTGTGGCTTACATGGAAAACACTTGTGACTTATTATATATTCATACGGAGAATAAAAAAATTACATATTTAATAGTGCTTTGATGTTACTTGAATAACACAGTGAGATCATCCTGAACATTCTTGTGGGAAAGCCTATTGCAAATCCACATAAATATATTTTTTAAAAAATCCCCAAAAGCAAAAAACCTTGTGGCCAAGTTTTCCCTGCATGCTGAGTGAAGCACGGCAGGAATCAGCCGTGCACCGAGCAGGAGCAGGGCTGGCTGGGCAGGGGAGCAGCGTGGTGGTGCAGGGCAGCTCTGCTGCTCCCCCAGCAGAAGCTGCGTGGTGACTCCGGGCTCTCCCCGCGCAGCCCCACGGCACGCGCGGCTGTGCCAGGGAGATCCAGCTGCAGCTCCACAGGACACAGGCAGCTTATCTACACAGCCTTATTCCTCTGCTTAGTTTTCACAGATACAAATCCCCCAAATTTCTCACCTTTCCTGTTCAGCAAGAAATACAGGAGTTGATTACATCACCAGCGGATTCCACAAAGGTTAGCAATGTATGACTAAGTACAACCTTAATCCAGCTGTACTTATACTCTTGCTGCTTACAAAGAGTTCAGTAGGAACTAGTTTTTAATCCTCTAGCACATAACAGTAAAAGGTAGAAAAAATGTGGAAACTAAATTTTCTTATAAATACTAGAAGCATATCTAGCTTTATTTCAGATACATAAAACAGTCTTTTTGTTGGTATTTAGTGTCCTTTACCACACCAAATCCATTGCTTCTTTTTTAGGAGCTGTTAGACAACAGAAGCAGCCATTTTTCAATTTTTAAAAAATTGCATATCCATGATAAAAATCTTAGTTGCAGGGAAAAGGACAATATATTCCTCTTCCACAGTAATTTTCAAAGAGCACTTAGCTTTGCGTTTCTCTGTAAAAGATCTGAAAATAAAAAATTTGTAGCCTTTTTTTTTAAATTCAATTGATGCTTCACAATCTGAAAACAATGTAATCCTCCATGGGATCACAACACTGGCGTAAAACTACAAAGTCAGAATTACTGCTCCAGAATTTTAGCCCTAAACCTGTTGGATTATCTTCTCTTCATTCAATTGAATAAACAGAAAAAACCAAACACTTTTATTCATTGCAACTAATAGCAAAATAAGACAATAACTCCCTCCCCTACTATGAACTGTTGGAATGTTTTGAGAAAAAAAATTTACAGGCCATTTGTCAGTGTAACTCATCTTCAGTCACAGTGGTATTTGACAGAAAGTATGGTAACTCAACAGAGAGAGAGAGTTCACACACCAGGACATACTGGTCTTTCTTTGACAAGTCAATATTCAAGACTTAATTTTAGGACAGACAAAAAGAGTCAATACTTATGCTATATATGATTTCAGAACTAAATCATAAATCAAGTGAGACAGCAGCTGATCTGTCACACACCAGATAAATGCTAATATACAATATTATATAATACATAAAATGTATACTTTCTTAAACAATATACAGTCTTTATTACATATGTGAATTTCAGAGCTAAGCAATCGGTTCCCAACTTCATGAATCATTTAGCTAAAGTTAATGTATCACATGAATTCAACAGGTGCCTCTCAGTTCACATGGATACTGAAAGATTTAAAATGAAGTATCCACTCCACAGCCTTACAGAGCCAACATCAGAGTGGCCCTGCATATCTGGGCCTATAACACACACTCTAAATGTTTGATGAAGGTGCTTTCTATAGAAATAATATTTTTCAGTTCAAGCTGAAATGGGAATAAATTAGAAGGAAAAGAGCAGACACTTTTGAAGTAGTAATTTAAGACTTTTTGCTAGAGTTTAATAAACAACAGAAAAATTTTATCAGTTTGGGCTAGGGAAAATATTTACCAGGTAAATTAGCTTCCATCAAGTACTTCATGCACAGCATGTCTGGATGAAGAAAGCAGCTTTCTGTTATATCTGGAAAACGAGGAAGGTCTAAATATGCTGCCAGCTCATGCATTTTGTTGAATACTTCTTCATATACAGGCCATGACTGCAAAGACAGGATTAGAGAGGGTTATACATTTGCTTCATTACCATATTTGTTAATTATTTAAAACTAGTCATTGATGGTAAATTCTGAATAGTTTAGTACAGGATGATTTATACAGACTCTTTCAGCACTCTATGTTAAAACACATGTGCAAAAAAGGTACTAGATTGCAGTACTGCAAAGAGAAACGTGTACTAGCTTTAAATTCCATGAAATATAAAACAAATAGAAAGTTGTTTCAGATCTCCCACCAACTTTCTTATGAAATGCTCATTTCGTGTCCAGATGCTCCAAAACTGAGAGTGTTGGGAAAAAAACAACAGAGATGCAATTGAGGGTGAAGTGTCTAAAGAGCTAAGAGGTCAGAAAACCACAGAAGGTGGAGGCTGGCAGGGCCTGCTTGAGATCACTGGGTCCAAGCTCCTGCTTGGGTCAGCTCAAGAAGGCTGCCCAGCACCACATCCAGTCAGATACTGAACATCTCCATAGATGGCAGATTCCAAGGGTAGTGGGAAATCTGCTCCAGTGTTTCACCAACCCCACTGAACAAAGGAAAAAGATTTTGTTTTCCCTTATGCTTATATGGAATTTCTTGTATTTCAGTTTGTGCCCATTTCTTCTCATCCAATCACTGGATACCACCAAGGAGGATTTGGTTTCCCTCCTCTCCACCCTCCTGCAGGTACCCCACCATACCTGCCCTGAATATCCTCCAGCTCCAGGATGAACAGTCACAGCTCTCTCTCAGCCTTCCCTCATTTGGCAGACTCCATCTCCACAGCCTTTTACTGACGCACTCCACTGCATTAATGTCTCCTCTGTACTGGGTAGCCCAGAACAGCTCCCAAAACTCCTGATGGATCTCACCAGTGCCAAACAGAGAGGAAGGATCCCCTGCCTCCCTTGAGGATTTGTGCAGTCACCAGAACTGCCCTGAACTTGTTGACACTGACCTTGCAGTGACACCAGCCAGCTGCCTCAACACTTGTGCAGCATCTCATCACAGCCTATGAACCTTCATATGTCCATGTTGTTCACATATTTCCTAAACATATTAAAAATTGAGGCAAAACCACCAATTACCACTTTAACCTTCTCCTTGGTCTTTGTGGCTATATTCACATTCAGGCCCACATCTTCTAGAACTCTTCCACAGAATCTTTCATGTTATTAGTTAAAAAAAAAATCCATATTTGCATTTTTATTAGTGACTATAAATCTGAAATTCTCTTTTTGAAACCACTGGCTGCATGAGAAAGTTCTCTCAATTTGTGCTGAGGTTTGCTGCTATAGGAGAATATAACTTACAGAAAGATTTTGACATGTTTATTCATAATGAACTCAGCAGGACCTGAAGCTTGCGTAAGGGTGGATGTAAGGTTTGACCTCATTTCACAATATCTGAACTGTTTCACTAAACATTCTTAATTTTCTATAGTTGAAATGATTACCTGAATTTACCTCTAAAAGCAACAATTTCAGTTGTCCAGGCTACTTTACCATTTTAAATCTATAAAAAGGAATGATTTTTCTGCTTTAGGCAGTGGCTCTAATTCAGCAGAGCACTTTATCATGTATTCAGATTTTATAAAGTCAATTTGTACATATGGAACCTTCCTTCAAAAGAAACTTAGCAGGGCTCTACACTTTGTGCACAGCTTCAAAACCTTCCTGAACAAGAGTGAATTCAGGTTTCTGATCTTTTTTTGGTTCAGATTACAGAGTAACCTTGTTTACAACAAGACATGATGTGACCTAATGTGGTTTTATTCAATAATTTGCCTTCATCTACTTTAATATAAGTTCTGTAGCCATTGCTCAAATTTTGTTTTGCGTGATTACCAACATTACACTGTCTTTTTTTAAATGATCTCCCCTCAGACTGCAGTTCAGACTTGCATGAACACATGCTTAGGCAAATGAATAATTCTCCTGTCACCTACTATTACACATGTAACTTTTTGTAACAGTTAGGAAGTTGTATCATGTTCATTATAGTTTCTAAACAGTGTTAAAATTGGCTTAGACTGCTCCAGGACTATCTTGAGAAACAAGAAAAACTCGCATAACCAGCGATCTGCAGAAGACCAGGCTCACAGTACTTTCCATTCCTTCTAAAAAGCAGTGCTAAATTGAATACCAAACCAAACTTGGAACAAACCCTGAATCATATGTAACTTTTCTTGAATGTATTGGGAGAAAAACCGAAGTCCCACATAATTCAAATAAGAACATTACATGAATACTATTCATAGATAGCAAAGAAACACGCTTTCCCCTAATGAAAAGCAGTTGAATTAGTAGCTTCTTAATATTATATCATGTATGAAAATAAATTAAGACACTGAAGCATTCCCATTCTCAGATATCAAGCTATCACTAATGGAGCTCTCCAAAGTCCAATTTGACACCAAGCTATTTCAGGGAATATAGATCTTAATTGGAGGACTCCAGTAGTTATCTTTATCATGTTTTACCTGAGCTTCTCTCCCTGTACCAGGGTAAGGACACTTTTCCTATCCCAGGTATTAGTGAATCAAACCTTCTCTTAGTGAATCAAAACTCTGCCCAACATCTACTTTCGATTGAAAGATTTTGTTTGCAATTTACAGAAAACAATTTGGTCCTTTTTCCAAATGGCTAGAGAATGCTCTGCTCTGCAATGACAACCAATGCCTTCCTTTTTCTGAAGGCAAACAAGGCAAACACAAGTGGCATAGAAACTACAAATAAAAATTAAGACTGAGAGCTACCACTTGGCTTATTTTAAAAACAGTGTTAACAGACAAAAACTGATCTTTGTTGATGTGTGTTCATAAGAAATCTGAACACACTTGGTATGTGCATCCTAACAGAAGATCAACCAAATCAACTGCTGCTTCTCAGGGTTTAAACCCTAAGCTCAAAAACACTCCCTGTACAGTTCCATTGCTGTGCCATGATGGTGAGGCTGAACTGAAGCCTTGCTTTCAGCAACACAGTCACCTCTGGAACTGGAAGCTGCAAGCACAGCTGCAGCCATCACACCTGCCTGGGACACAGCACAGGGCTGAAGGCTGTAAGGTCAGGGCTGAGGACACTCAAGGGTTTCTGCAGCAACCAAGCACTGGCTGTTTTCACCAGTTACTGTATGCCCTGTTCATACTCTTTAATTCTGAAAGAGCTGTGACCTCACACAGAAATTCTTTTATTCTGCAAAATTTCAAACATACTGGGAGGGTTAAAAGAGAAAGAACTCCCAAATTCCACACAGCACCACAGCAAATGTTGAGACAATATTAAGAAAAAGAAAGACGCAACAAACAAGCAGCCTCAAAATTAATAGAAGTTACCACCTTCTACCTAGCTATGTATGTCTGGAAAAAAAAAGGGGAAAAAACCACCCAACCTGATAAAACAAGTTACACTGGAAGTCAACCAGCAAATCTACTAGGAAAGGAAGACCCAGAGCCAGGGCCTCCCTCCTTCAGTGAGAAAAACTCTGCCTCCAGCAACCCATGATTAAACCCCAAGGGAGGAGTACTTGGACAACAGACGACAGTGTTAGATCATATGCCACACACTCTCCAAGTACAACTTTCACTTATCCAATCATAAATTGAAAATTCAAGATGTATTTCTGTGCTATATATTAGGACAACTCCCCTGTCCATCACCACATGAAGTTACTGAGCTCTCACCTTGTTTTGGGAACCTGGGAAACACAATAAAAACCACATATAAAACTCAAGTTACAAACCCTTCAGGGCACCTAATAATTCCAGGAAGACTGACAGAAAACCCTTTTAAAGCTATGCCACCTGCTAGTCTTTTCAGGTGTTTCGCAAGCTGGGATTCCTTCAAGACTGATCAACAACGCTGACAGAGTTTGTAACTTGTCCAGATGGGGTGCAGAGGTTGCCAAAACCTTTTCTTAAGATTTGCTTTTAAAATCTTTGTATCTTATTCCCACGTGTGACAAATAAGGTCACTACAGGTCTTCTCCAGAAAGCAGTACAGAAGACTAGTACTACTTCAGAGTACTCTCCCCTGCCCTGCAAGCACAGGAGAACAAAATACACATTTTTGAGTTGGTGAAAAAGTGTCTATAACAGGATTTTCATAATGATAAATATTCATTACACTATTTAAATCAGCTGTCTTTATCTTTCAAAGTTACATGGCATTTTTCACCTGTATTAGAAAACAACAAACTGGTTTTCAGGAGCAGAAGAGCCAAACTATTAGCATGATAATCAGATCACAGGAACAGGTAATTGTTTTGAGTAAGCCAAGATTGCAGCCTCTCCTACTTGTTTGGACAATATCAGAATGCTGCTGATCAACAAGCAGAAAGCAGTAAGCACTGGCTGGCTTTCTAGAACAATTTGCAGGCTCTATAATTTCTTGTTTTAAATGTGGTCTGATTGACTCTCTTCTTTGATAACTGCATAAGTCAATTTCCTTCCCTGTATCAGGACAATATCCCATTACTTACATATTCACAATTCAGCTTATGTTATAATGATAATGCTCTATTATTTCTGAAAATAAGTAATTAGACAGTTATTCAAAATTCTTCATTTTATATGTTTCTCTTCCATCCTTCTTTCCAGCACTTTTTTCCAGCACAATTTCCTTCCTCATCACCTTTCTACCTGTGCATTTCCATCCTGAGACCCCTTTTATCCCTATGCCTGCACATTCTCTGAAGTTCTACCTACTCTGTGCTGCTTATATTCCACAACGGACATTTTTCCCAAGGGTTTTGTTTAATGATTACTTAATACTGGAACTTAATAAGGTCTTACTAATTTTTTCATTATCAGCATTCTGTAAATCTCGGGGAATCTTCTAGTATATAGAGTTGGATACATGGCAATAATCCAAAACTCAGCAAGGCTTCATAATTATTAAGATAACAAATTCAACTTAGACTGAGTTTGAAAAAAAGTGTACTAAACTCATCAGGAAATGGATTAAGAAAGCAATTTAACTTGTAGATTTGCAAAATAACAAGTCATGAAGGTTGAAAAAGGGGTTTTTGCAACACAATACAGAATTTTGGTTCAAACCTTGTGAAAAGCAGGGCATGCCCATTAAAAAAAAATTATTTAAAAATAATAAACCAAATGGCTGCCCTAGTGCGTGCAAAGATCTTTGAATACTGCCTGGACTGAAACACACATTTCCAGGAACCTAAGATGGCTTACATTTACAAGGTAAAATTAGGTACCAACAATGAACAAAGCAGTCAAGTTCTCTATGCCACCTGGCTCACCTTACTTTGCTTCTGCTGCTCAACTGGTTCAGATATATCTGGTCATCTGCAGCATGAGCCTGATATGGGATGACACCAGCCACAGTGCATGCAGATTGCATAAAAGAATTGACAGTAGAGACAATAACTGTATTAACTGTGAAATTTACAGCCAAATTAGTATTTAAAACTGAATTAAATGACCTTGTGCATCAATCACTACATACAAGAACATTAGTATGGTCACTAATGATTTTTTTTCATGTTTTCTGTGTATTCTTGCAGCACTATTAATCTGGCTACCTTGCATAAAAGCCTACACCAACAAATACTGCCAATTTATTTTTAAACAACATTGGTTTTCTCCTTTGCCTGACCTCTACCTACCTCTCAGGCACAACCACCATCACACCTGGAACAGCCACAAACTAATGTAACAGACATCAAACACAAATTTAAGATACTTTAATGCTGTGTGTCACAATGACTACAATCTTTTTAAAAAGTAGGAAAGACTGAAACTTTTTTTGCCATTTAACCTAGGTGGAAAAAAACTAATGTAGTTATCTTTACTACATGGTTAGATTCTGTGTAGTCTTTTCAGGAAAGCCCTCTTTGCCAGAGCAGAAGTGCACAGAAAAGACATAGGCAATGTTTGAAGAGACTCTTTAAAGGTCCCTTCCAACCTAAACCCAAACCATCCTGAGATTCCATGGCATTGTCAGCACTCAGCACTGCTGTATAGAAACACCCCAGGTTTGTGATTTGCTGGTGAGTGTGAAAGTGTACAGGAGAAAACCTCTGCACCCCATCCTGCCTCCTGTCCTCGGTCACATCTCAAACAGGAGAGCTGAGTCCATGAGCCCCACCTCTGACTCACTGCACTCATTTTTACATGGACTAAATGAGTGGATGGATTTCTCCAAACCCTGATATCCATGAATCACATACAGATGCTGATGTAACAGTGAGAGGGTGTGCCTGGAATTATTAAAAGGGAACCAAATGACAAGAAGACAGGTGAAACTGCTATAACTCCATTTGGACAGCTGCAAAGAAATACGCATCTCGTGAAACTTCTTCCCTTGAAAAAGACAAGGAGACCAAGTAAAGCTGCTCCTTTACAAGCCTGCCATCAAGCAGAAGGAAGAAATAAAAGGAAATTAATTTGTCTGCCTGAAGAGAGGCAGACAGGTTGCCCAAGTTACCCGTCTGGTAACAAATGGGTAGAAGGGAAGAAAAAAGTAGCCAGGATACCATTTGAAAATCACAGAAGTCACACTTGCAGGCTTTCACTTCCTCTCTCCTTTTAATAACTGTTTCAGCTGCAACAACTACTACATCCTAAAAACCCAAATTACTCCTGATCATTGCTGTAGAGCAAGTGAGAAGGGTCTTCATATAGCAAAAAGATTAATTTTAGAAAATTATTCAATAAACAAAGCTTATGCCTTTTTGAGAAAAAAAAATCAGATGCTAGGGTATTAGACTGCATTAAACTGATACAGGCAGTCTTTACTGAAGAATTTAAGATGGCATGAGGATGAGCCAGCGACCTACATACCAAGAAAAAAGCCAACTGAATGTCCAATACAGATGTACTCCTTTACTATGAAAAAAAAACCATTTCTGGCTGCCCAACAGACTTTTTAATGGGTTACTTTCAGAGGAAGACATATTTTTCATTACATGATTCCTGGTTAAAGTGGTTTTTGAATAAATGAGTTTCAATATTATTAAACCACGAGAGACATGTGCTTGTGCATTAGCTTGTTCATGCTCACAAGCAAACATCACTTTTCTAAAAAAATGTAGTCATTCTAAAATTACATAGAAGATTCTAATAAGGAGCTGAACTGTCATAATGTATTGAAATTTAAGAGTTTGGAAACAAATTTTATTGAATTTCATAAATACTATGGTAAGTTTGTTTTCTTTACTCATTAAGTAATGCTTAAAGACAGGTATGGACAAGCTAGAGTTTCTGTTACACAACAGCAAGCTCTCATGATAAACTTGATTACAATAACCCTTTCAGCAGTGAACTTCCTCCTCAGCTTTTTTTCTTTCAAATAAAAGCCTCACCCTCGCTTCTTTTCATTCTGCACTACTTTCTATCCTGAACAAGTACTGCATGCACCTGCTAAAATGCACAAAAAACACACAGTTACCCAGAGAATACTGAAGGATACACACCCACCCGCAAAAACCTTAAGGTTACAAGGTATCTCAAAACACCAGCGGAACAAAGCAGGAATCTCTGCTTGTTTGGGAAAGTAAGTGCAGCATAGTTGATTAGCAGAATTTGTATAGATAGAATTTTATCCCTCTTAAAAGATTTTTTTTTTTAAATAATCAAGAATTACCGGCTTCTGTCTTAATATGAATTCTCTAAATAGTTACCACTGAAAAAAATAAATAAAAAATCATACGGCAATCAAGGTCATTCATATTTTAGCCAGGAAAAGATGCTCTTACACATAAGACCCGGAATATTTTGAGAGGAAGACTTCAGGAAACAGAGGAACATATGCTTTCCAGGGAAGCAGAAAGCTCTTGTCATTCCTGTCCAAACTCTCCAAGAGAAAACAGCAAATATTTTGACCTGCATTTATGAGTTCACGAACAGATTTAGTCAGCAATTACTCTGTTTGAATCAGTCCCAAACTAAAATATACATGTGCAATCCACCAAAACCTAGAGTGTTAGACAACCCATATGTCAGCAGTTTCTTAAGAGCTGTGTGATGACTTGAAGACGTGCTTTAGCCAGTAGCAGATTACTAAGGGATACAAAATCCTTTCAAAAAGCCAACGTGGAAAAAAATAAAAATACAGCCACCATTTAACAGCATTTAGAAAGGACCAAATATTCTGCAACTGAGTTGGTTCATGTGGCTTGTACTAATGCAGGCTTGAATTCCATATTAAATGAGGAAAAGGAAAAGATTCAGAGCAGCTCACTACTTCCTGCATGCTGAACTAAGACACTATCTTGGTTTAGAAACAATATGAGATGAAACTAATGACTACACCCTAAAGCACTTACAGAGTCTCAGCTAAATGCATCTTCTCTTCAGTAATTCCCAAATTTCCTATGCTCAACTGTAAAACTTTAATCAGTATTCAAAGAAATGAAAACAAGACAGATATTAACTTAATCTGCTCACACATCAAGACCTGTACTTGCTTTCAGGGCCAAAAGAGGACTGCACAGAACTGAAGACTGTTTAGAAATATTAAGGGTAAAGTGCAAAACCCCTTAACCTGTGGTCCCTGTCAGCCCAGGATGGCTCCCTCATGACCTAGAATTTATTTACTCTTACATGGCTTTTCATGTTTCTCTTCTTGCCACATTTCTAGGCCAGGCTTCTTGCAAGTGTTCCTGCTCCCTTCAGGCATTGGGATCATCACTACTATTCAACAGTAAGGAATTTCACATTGTGAGTTATTAAACAAGCAATTCCTTTATAGTCCCTCCATCAAAACAAACCAAAAGGTCACTAGAAAAATACAAGCATGAAAAATCTTTTCAAATAGCAAAGTTTTGCTTAAGAAAAATGCATAATATTTATTGCTTAGGATTCACTGGTGTAGGCTAGACATACCCCTTTTATGCAATGATTTTATATACTTTTGCCATTTAATCATTCCTCAACATTTTTCAAGTTGAATAAGAAATATCCTGAGATCTCTAAAGGTGAAACTTTATCAGACCATATTTAGTTCACCTAACTTAAAGGCTTGAACTATGATTTTAAAAGAGTTGTTCTAAGATAACTAGTTAACGAAAAATGAAGTTTTACAATCTTTAAAAAACTCTCCCCAGAACACAAAACCCACAAATTAAAAGCCTAACTGAAACCCCAAGAAAAAAAAAAAGCGACTGTACCACATCAATCAAAAAAATCTAGCCTTGCATCCAGAAGCAAGCAAGCAAAATGTGCAAGGAGGAACCAAGCAAGCCACAACACTACCAAACATCTGTCCAGCTTCATACCACTTGTGGCTGACTCAGCAGTGAGATCTCTCTACTCTTTTGTTCCAGATCTCTATTCCTCCATGGCATTTGTACAGTCAGCATTTGGCCCTTTTAACATCCAGAGCATCCTTTAAGGCAAGGGGTTTCACCAGTTACCCACAAAATGTATGAAGCCACATCTGCTGTTTGATTCTGAGCTTGCAAACCAGCAACCTCTGCTGACACCTCCAAACCTTGAATTGGAAGAGACATTTAACCATTTCCTCCTGAACATGTTCTACAAACTATCAACACATCTTCCTCTTAGTCATCTCCTCTTTAGGTAGAAAAATAAGTAGATAATATTAATTGTTTCTTGTAGGAGAACTGTCCCCATGTTTGAGAGTCCTTGTTCCGACCCTCTGTACCTCTCAGTTCTTCTGCAACAAAGGGAAGGGCAAGAAAAGCAAAACACCCAATCAAAACTCCATATAGTATTCAAGATACTGTACATTATAGATTTATACATTAACATAAAATTCTTTTCGTCTCCATTCTCCACTAGATGCCAGGAGTTCTTAGAAAATAACTCTAATGTAGCTGGGCTGTAACAACTGCATGTTCAAAAACTACATCATAAAGGGATTACAGAAACCTGTATAATTAAGATGACACAGGTATTTAAGCTAAGGCTGGTACATAGCATTGATAACACCAGCTCTCAGAGAACACTACAAATAAATTTTTCTTTACTTAACACTATTTTTTCCACCTAGAATGAAGATATTCATGCCAGCTGTTGGACAAGAAGGAAGATTGAGAAATTTCAAGCAGTATTTCTCCATCTGCATTCTCACAAACATGAAACTCCAAGATTACATATCTTAGTAGATGCAAAAAAGGGAATGTTTGACTTATTCCAAACTGCTTACACAGGAGTCAGAATTTTATTAAGGAAAAAAAAGAGAGGAAAGTGAAAAAAAACAAAGACTGAACAGAATGATGAAAACTAAGGAACTTGCAGGTATATTTTTGTTTTCACTGGAATTTTTTTCAAAATTATTGTTCTTCTTT
The DNA here is from genome assembly GCA_034336665.1 of Luscinia megarhynchos. NCBI lineage: Eukaryota > Metazoa > Chordata > Aves > Passeriformes > Muscicapidae > Luscinia > Luscinia megarhynchos. The sequence continues at coordinate 15,527,343 of CM067565.1, forward strand.
AAAAATTCCTTCTTCAAGTGTAAGTAATCTTTGCATGTCTCAGTGATACGTGTTTTACTTTTTCCTATATGGTTTATTCATCAAAAACGGTCAGCAGACCATTTTATTTAAAAAACCATCTTCAAACTAGAAAAATATTTAACATGTTATTAGCATAGCATTGTTGTCAACTACCAAATTAGTAACACTAAAGCAGTCATCAAACAGTATAAATCATTTCCACAACAAGAATTTCAGTACAATGACCTCACGCAATATTCACAATACAAAAGTATACAGAGAATTTCACTCCTCCTTAGACAGTGGGACAAGAAACATAAAGCCTTAGAACAGTGATTCACTTCACCTGTCCCTCCTAGAAGAGTACTATAATTAGGAGACCAAATCCACACCCACAACTAAAGAAACAGCAGCACTTAAGAAATGCTGTCAAGTTTATAAACTTCTATTCACATACTCAAACTCTGTAATGAAGCAAATTCTAATCCTTCTGCTTTTAAGTTGATGAAATTACAGTACCATAAATAGCATCTTTGATATGAAACATTTGCAAAGAAGGAACTATCATTTGCTGTATGAAAGCACTCAGCCACATTGCATCCAATTTAGGGTACAAATCAAGGAATTACATCAGAAAACTGAAGGGAAACATTGGCCTAAAGGACAAGACAAGTATCTATATTTTTAGCGATTCTAAAAACAGTCATTGTGAGATTTCCAAGGATCTCCAGTGGTCAATATTACAGTTTCATATGAATTTACACCATAAGCTATGAGCAGAACACTCTACAGACATTCCTAAGTAACACCATCCTCAGAGACACTCTGCTCTTCCCTGAGTACTTCACGGTCAAAGACAGAACTCCTTCTTCCCTGTGGTGCAATGATGGTCACCAGTGATTTTTTATTATGTGAGGAGATATTAATTCTTCCAGTTTGAAAAGAATGATGAAAAAGTTCTTAGGCTTTGTTATCAATGCAAGGTGGGAAGAATTACAAGCATGAATGAGAACAGCTCACAACCTTTGCAAATTCACACAGACCTCCAGAAGAGCTGAGTGTAGGCAAAAAGAGAGAAGTATCAATATCCTAATAACAGTCCCTCTGCTAATCTCTATCCTTTCTTGCTGTCTATATTAAAGTGATCCAATGAAAATACTCTCCGTAAGTGAGAGTAGCTACTTTTCAAAGTTTCCTAGGGAAGATCCTAATATACTTTATATACTTCAAACACAGTGAAATATCTGTGATTTGCTTCTGACTTCAGGAAACAAAACAAAAGCAGCTCAAAGTATCTAAACCAAAATGCAAACAAGCGTTTCCAATGTGAAGAAGCCAAGCAATACACTTAGATACAGGAATGATAGTTTCCTTGTTTTATTAGGAACCGTAAATTTGAAGAATTAGTTTTCAATAAACCCATAATACTGATGTTACTTCTGGTCAGAAGATAGATAAATTATTCAATCAATCCAAGCAGCATACTTTACACAAACTCCTCACACTTTGTAACAAGCTGGTAGGGATTATTAGAAATTACTGGGGACTGAGTGCCAAATTACTTCTAAAATTGAGCTGTTATGCTCGAAAGCTAAGGACTAACCAACTCCTAGTTTGGGCTGTATATGGCAGGTAAATGTCAAAGCACAATTGTCTTGCCTTAATCCATGAGAAACCCTCTATTTTTATGTTTTCCTCCAGGCTACCTGACAGTTCTTCTGCCCCCAACATTCACAGGGAAATCAAAATCAGGAGGCGTCTTAAATTACTTAAACTTTTCAGCTAAATTTACAAAACAAAATGGCTTTTATTATGCTTGAACAAAGCTGAATTGATTCACACACATTTTTGTGGCACGTCCCCATGTAATTCAAAGCAGTTTTACTGAGCTACTGAGCTGCTGGATGGTCACAAGGCACGAAAGTGTTTATATGGTACAAGTATTAACAACTATATTCTGATTGTAATATTGCCTGTAATGAAGAGAATGAGAAAAAGGATATAAATGTGAAGTTCTATATCTTTAACCCATCTGCAGTAGTAAAACTCTGAAACATTTAATCATATTGTAACATAAATGATTAACATTACAGGTCATTTATAAAGTAGAAGACAAGTCTCCCACTGGGTAGTACTGCACGAGGATACAAGTCCTGAGTCTAAAACTTGTTCTCAAATTGAGAACAAATTGTTCTCAAGTAGGCTTCTCCAAATCAGTCCTGGTAGGTCACTACACTCCCAGACAGATCTGTCATATTCCTCTTTTTATTGTGGGATAAGTGGATAAAGGGAAAACCACCAAAAAAAGATCCCCCTTTTGAAGCATGGGGGGCATTTGACTGCAGTGCTCAGAGAAAATCTTCTGGATGAAAAAAAAAGGACAAGAAACTACAGATATTCTGCAATGAAAAACAATGTAAATGTGGCTAAGCTGTAAGCAGCAGGGAAACTTAAAAACCCAAACAGCCCAAAAAATCCTGAATTTCAATGCCACAGGTAAATAGGCAAGTCATGAAATAGGAAGAAAAGCAAGACTGTGTTGTAACTGGACAAAGAATATAAATCCATTGCATTAAAATCACATGTGAGGAAGAGAAAAATTATGTCTGCAAAGACGTAAACCACTATCTGATAAAATGGAGTATTTCACAAAGGAGAGGCCCAGATAATTTACACACAAGAAGCTTCAAGGAAATAACTGAGGAGTTCTCTGAAACACAAATGTTGTTTTTTAAATAATCTTAAGAAATTCTAAACATCAAAGGACTCTCTACTTTAATATGCATTAAATTTAGTATTTAAAAAAAATGTAAAAGGGGCAGATTCAGGAACTGTAGAATGATTAGCTTGGCATGGATCCTGAACAAATTAATACTATGGCAATGGGAAAAACAGAATCTAAAAATATCCTGTCAGTCAAGCAACCTTTGTAAGGTCAGGAGAGGAGAGGAGAAAGTGGACTGAAGCTCTAGCTCCCACAAGAAGCTGATATGAAAAACTTTTTTCCTTTTTCACAGGAAAGTTAAAGGGGAACCAAATCAAAGATTACCACTAAGTCTCACTGTAAGAACCTAACTCATAATTCAATCAAAACTCAAGAACTGCTCTGCACGAAAGCAAAGCATGAAAAACAAAGGTGCAGAACAGAAGCATGCTTGATTTGATAGCAGAGGAGCAACCTGGCAAATTCATCTCACAAATCAGATCTCTCATATCCTCAGAAGTGAGACTGAAGCTGACACGGAAAGATGGGTGACAGAAGGATTAGTGCTAGAAAAATATGGATATCCAAGTGCTGCCAAGAATAAAACCAAGCAACATTTTAAAAAGTGGCAGAGAAGAACAAAAAGAAAATACAAACTATAGAATACTGTAAGAGAAGAAACCAAAGAGCTGGAAAGTTTCCAGGCAGAATAGAGAAGAACGATCATCTCTCAATTTTTCATGGAAACCTTTCACTCCTAAATAAAAGAGGAAAGAAATTTACTAATCCAAGCTAAGAAGGGTGTGTGTGTGAATGTGTAAGTGCAAGGTATGTACTCCTCCAACACAAATAAAATAAAGCCAAAGCATCATACAGAATAAAACACTCCATGCTCAAGTGGCATATTTGCAAAAGACCTGAAGATTTCAAGTCCACTTTATAAATACATTATAGCATCTACTTCAACACCTATCACAGGTTACCTTTAGGGAAAGGAAAGTCTCAGATGAATTACAGAGCAGCAAACATTTGTTTACAAACTCTTCAATTTTCCATCAAAGCCAGTATCAGTCCATAACGGAGCATTAATTAAAAACCCTTATTTAACTAAACACAGCTGAGCTGCCCAGAGCTACTGGCCTAAACCAACACAGACAGAAAGAAACATAATTTTAAGGTAGAATGACAAACCATTAAATGTGAAAGAAACAAGGTATCAGCAAGAAGGTAAGAACAAGAAGCTTTTCAGTTTGGTGGCATAAAAGGAATAAAATCATTACATGTCATTTTAAATTTCATGATTCCTCTCTCTTGTCCACAATAGTGATTTATGACTAGCACAGTATATTTCAGTAAATGCTGCAGTATTTTTATTTATTATAATGCTGCAGTATATTTCAGTAAATGCAGCAGTAAATGCTGCTTTACCAGGATGCACTCAAGAATTTTCCATAGGCAACAGTAAGGCAGAATGCTAATACCATTCTCAGCTGGAAGTTTGGAAAATATTTCTGTATCATGGAAAATTCTGAGGAGTAACACTAGGAGTCATTTAAGAATCAAGACATCCAGGGATAGAAAGAGGAGAATTAGACAGAGCAGAATTCAAACTCAACAGTGCTTCTGTTAATCTAAGTTGGAAGTTGGATGGGTAAAAAGAAATAAACAAAAAAAAGCTATACTAAGACGATCAGAAAGCAGTAGAGATGGTAACTTTATGATGTTGGCAATGCCAAATAATTTAAAGTAAGTACATTCCTTGTTATAGGCAGCAATACTCCTAGGCAGCAAGGTGTATCAACAACACCATCAACACTAAAACATCCAGTGGCTTTGTAAAACATGTGCATTTAGAATTGTGCAGCTGCTTCCACCTAAGAGTAAGGGAAGGGCAAGGGAATGGAGAAAGGCTTATAGAGAAGCCATTCCATGACCACACCTCAGGGCAGAAGAAGCAGCAAGGACAACTGACTAAGTACCCACTCCTTTTGTCTTCAGAGACCAGTTAGCAGACAGGTCTGAACAGAATTCAACGCACCAAGCTCAACTTTCTCCAGCCTCCCCCCCATCCCTGGGGAAAAAGAAAAAGATTTTTAGCTAGTTTCTTCCTAAAGTTTTTTTTTTTCAAATTTGGAGAAGAGATTGAGAGAAGGGAACTTGTCTGAGGTCACACATCGTGCTCTTTCCAAGTCCAGATACTTGTGCATCGAGTATCCAAATCATTTCCAAAGCTCTTCAGCACAACAGGATCTGAAAGATGCTTATGAAACTACACCTATCCTGTTGCACATAGCACATACTCCAAAGTGACGTGCTGTTATCTTCATTACTTTAGTAAACCATGTTGCCCAACACCCATGGGAGTGACCTGCTTACCTATATATACACATACATTTAAATTTGTATGTGTGTGAAGAATGTGAGAATCAAAACCAAGTATTACTTTTGCACATTAAAAAAAATCCACTTGCAATGCATTAAAGGTAAAATACACAGAAAAACAGTGTGTTTTATGAAAAGTAATGAAAGCTAAATGTAAATTTGAGGCAGCAAAGCACAAACAACTTCTAAGCACAAGCAAAATAATACTTAGAAGATAATTTAGTATACAGTCCCAAGTCAAGAATGCATGGCAAGACAGACCTATGGCAAAGACAAGTTGTTGATAGCTCAAGACAAAAGGGATGCTTAAATCAATTTTTATAAGGATAAAGATAAATCCGTAAAAGCAAAATAGAGGATGCATATCTTAAAAATGTATTCCTACTTCCTGCAGAAATAAAAGAGGGAATTTGTGTGCAGCTGGAGGAAAGGTAATATCAATAAAATAATACAAGCTGAAAACAAATTATCCAGTGAACTTTATATATACTACTACTAATTTACAAATACATTTTAACTCCTATGCTAATGGCCTTTAAAAGAAATAGATATTCTATAATCCTAGATATCCTATGTGCATTAAAAAGGGAACAAAGGTGACTTCTGCCTAAAGAAGATGACTGCACCTTATCAAAGATGTATTGGCTACTGGCACAAGCCTTTGGATGAGAAGAGATTTACTGTAGCAAACAAACAATTTGCAAATACAAGAAAAAACTCTTGACCTCCTGCACAGAACAAAACCAAAAACTTATATATTTTATTGTTTCTTCATACATACAAAAAGATTTTAATCAAATGGAATAAGAATACTTGTTTTAGAAAAAGGAAATGTTGCTTTTCCTCCCTGGTAAGTACTGGTAAGTTAGAACTTCTGAACAAAACAGGAGCATCTTGCTGCTGCTGCTGCTTTCCCTGTTAACTCTTTCATTGTATATTTAGGTAAAGCCTATTTTCCAAGGGATAATTTCTAATATACACATGATTTAATAGAAGAAGGGATAAATAAGATGACTAATTAAATAAATGCTTAGAAAACTGATACAGAGCAATAGAAAGATAAATACATATGGAAGATAACTCATTTGTCTTAAAGATCTTCTATCAAGTGCTTTTATCCTTTATAAAACACTTTTGAGCAGTACTTACCTTCAGCTAGGCCCTGACACCTGTCTAACAATTACACATCATGATTAAAGATGATACAGAGAGCTGGAAGCTCCTTTTCTCTTTATTTATGAGACAGTCATGCCCAGAGCTCCCAGACCTCTGGACAGAAGTGTTCAGATACAAACATACCTTTGTGACAAGTATTTTAAATAAAGTTCAGTCTCAGTAGAATAAAGAATTATGCACTTCTTGTTAGCTGTTCCACTACCAAAATAAGAAGGGCCTATCTGCCACCTATACTGAAAATTGTGAAGCAGAATACAAAGCATACTTGAGGTTGGAAGGGACCTCTGGAGATTATACAGAGTCCAACAACGCTGCTGAAGCAGCACCAACTACAGCAAGCTGCTCAGGTCTGTATCCCATCAGGTTTTGTGTACCTCTGAAAACAGGGACTCCACAGTAGGCCAGGGTTGCCTGTTCCAGCACTCAGTCACCCTTATACAGTGAGAAAGTTCTATATTTAAATGGAATTTTTGGTTTTTCAGTTTGTGCCCCGTGTTTCAGTTGTCTCTTGTCATTCCACTGCACACCAGCAAGAAGACAGCCTGATGCCATCCTCACTCCTACCTGACAGACATTTATACACATTACTGAAATCCCCCCAACCTTCCCTTCCCAGTGGTAAAAGCCCCAGCTCTCTCAGCCTCTCTTTGTACAGCAGATACTGCAATCACCTCTAATTGCTAAATAGTATGCAACACAGGGAAAAATTGTCAGTGATACAGACTCCATTCCTAAATTACACAGCACAGAAATTTATCACAGCTGGGAAGCCTGAAACTAGTCCCATTCCTTGTATATGGAAAACCATTACTAAATGATAAGTCATAAAAAACCCTTTCTGCCTGTATACATACATACACATGCCACTACACAGAAAGTAGACTCACCTGGTAATAATGTTGCATTTACTTTTCTAACACCTGTAACAACTTCAACCTTCTACAAATTCAGCATATTTTAGGTATATTTAGGGAAATTGTTACTAAAAAATATCTTTAAGTCACTGAGAATATTTATATACAAGATGAGCTTCACCAAGTTAGGCTTCAACTGTAGTTAACTGATAAAGTGATATTTAGTATGATTCCAAATCCTTCAGGACAACTAAATGCACTAAAAATCTGCTCAAAAATTAAAAAGTAGACATATGGAATAGTCCTGTCAGTCATCAATATTTTGGAACATGTTTACAGCTTATATTCCCCAGACTTGAAGCATAACAAATAATGGCATTAGAGCAATTTACACGCCTGGTTATAACAGCCATAATACCATAAAGGTTTTTATGATAATCGTCTACAAAATATTCTATACAGAGCATAAAGCAGAAAAGAATGCAACCTATATTTTCAGAATGGAGTATTATAAAATTTCATTTCCTGCTCCAGGACAATAACCTCATCTCTTGAATTTCTCAAAACTCAGATGCCAAAATTAGACACAGTAAGACACTGGTAATCTCAGTGCTGCAGCAAGAAACATGAGATATAGGAAAGAGCTAATAAGGATTTTGCAATTACCAGCCTCATGATGTAGTAAAAAAAATCATTAAAACTAAATAAAACTGAAGATGCCTTACTAAAGTAACATTGAAGGTAGAGTAAGGAGCAGATGTTCCTAAAAAGGGGAAGCCACAATAATGCTGGAGTGGCTGGAAAACAAATGGTAGAGTAAGCTTACAGAACTGTATTACATATCTCAGTAAAAACACAGTTAAGAGATTACTTGACTAGTGTGCATATCTACTTATGGTTTGGAAGTGAAGGGAGCAGCCCTATCCCAAACGGAAACAGTAGGATCCTCCAAAGGAAACTGTCATCTCCTCTCTACAAACCAGTTCTCCCACTTCAAGGTGTGGTACAAGCTTTCCACTTGCAATTCATAAAACAAAAACTCATCCAGAAGATGGATGCAAAGAAGGACAAAGACTTAAAACCAAGTTTATACTCATATTTCAACCTAGCATCTTTTCTGTTAGGGAAATATCTAAGACAAAGAAAACAAAAGGTTTTATAATAAATTTATCTCCTGATTTTTAGAAGTTGAGGTCATAATTCTCATTTATCCAGACAGGAAAGCAGTAATATAAAACCAAAAATAATATAAATGCTAAAACTTCTGAAGGCACAACTCCTGAACAACTCATGAACTGTGCATAAAAGTTACACATGCGAGGATGGTAATGTTACTTGCAACATCACCAGTGAAGGCTTGGCAGAATTGCTGCTTTCTGCTCTTAAAAGCTAAAATTTTATTTGCACACTTCAAAAATTCATAACACATTTTTATCTGGAACAGAAATGTCATTGGGCAATTGTTACCACAATACATAAGAATCTTAAATAAAGGAAATTTAAATTTCACTCAAGACTGTCCATTACTATTCAGTTCCTAGACGAGTTGTATCCCCTTATATAGATTTTAAGTTTGATATATTTCAATCACAACAGCAAGGAACAGAACAAGAGATAGCATCTAAACCATATTATATTAAAAGAATAGGGAATTACAAACAAATTCAAAAGGCATTTCAAGTAAGCACCAGACAGGATAACATACTGCCCATAGACTTGAAGCTAAACCCTATTTCTGAGTGTTTTGAGAGCAGTTCTGAACACCCTTTTCTCCACAAGTACTTATTGATTTCATTCTAACTTAGGTAATCAGTTTAGCAAGACTGGTTAAAGATTAAAGCACTCCAAGTCACAGAGTGCACTAGTTTCCACCAGGCTCTAATACTGTGAAACATGAACACTATTACATAGCAATAGATTTAATCAATTTATTAGTACAGTGACCAAAATACTTAAAATGCCACTAAATAACTAGGTTTTGGTCAGGGGTTTTTTAACTTTTCCTTTAAGAAAAAAATTACCTCTACACAAAAGATCTTAAGATCAAGTCCACACAACTTCATCTTCTCTGGAAAATGCTCAAAAACATTCAAATATGGAATATGCCCTTCAACAACAAACCTGCATTAAAAAAAAAAGAAGACTAAATCAAAATAATGTATAGGATGACAGTCATATGTTTATTATAAAATTAATATACAAATCAACTTCTGATTTGAAATATTATCAGTATTATGTTACTTAAGCAAGTCAACCCGATGTTACACACCCAAAATGCTCCACAGAACACAAACCAGTTCAATCATTTAACAGGCTTTTAAGTTCAAGCTCAGATGTGACTGACAAATGATAATGTTATGGCAGCAAGCATACAATCAACAAGCTTACATGGAGTGTGTCCAACATTCTTCAACTCCTGCATTTCTTGAACTGCTTTCCTTGGAATGGCATGGATTTTTTTTCTAAATTCTAAAGCTTTAAGTAAATTTTGCTTTTAAAACACAGACTTTTCACTGGAGGAGTTTGAATCAGGTAATTTGATAGGGAAGAAAATCATAGAATGATGAGCAGGTACATAGAACTGAAGCCACATTAATTACAGTTATTTTCAAAGAAGTATTACTGAGGTATGAATAGAAATTGTTTTGCATACTAATAAATAAAAATAGTTCCATTTTCATTTGCACACAAATAATGCATCTTTGTTGTTAAAAACTGGTTTTGGTAAGTGGTTGACAGTATTATTTTATATTTTTCTTGAATATATACACACACATATGTGTTTGTGTGTGTATATATATACACATATATGTGTGTATATATATATATACATATAGAGAGAGAGAGAGAGATAAGGTGAGACTTAACAATAGATACCAATAAAAAGCCACCACTACACCAAACCCCTCCTCTTATCCAGCATTTTAACAGACACCTACAACAGGCCAAGCAAGCATTGAACAAGCACAGATCCTCACAAGGCAACACACTCATTCCACACTAAGGCACACTGGTAGTCTCCCTTGGGACTGAGCTAGAAATGCCTTCCCATCTCCTCCAAACCAATTTTGTTAAAACAGCACATTAAACCTGAATAAGTTAACATTACAAACAGAGAAGACTCTGTTCATTAACTAATGGACTGCAAACAACTTTCTCCCCTGCTGATAAGTGTTATTTGCACAGGACCTCTCTGATCTACTACATAGATTAGTAACTTCTTGGTCTACATGTCCCTTCTGAGCCTACAGGAATTCACAAGCTCACCTGCTCTCTCCCTCATCACTATTTGTTCCATGTTATGTAGAACATATCTACTGAAGTTGACTAAAATTCTCTTTAAAAGCACTAGCTTTTACTCCAAAGTTTACAGTTATAGTCTATCGTTTTTTAAGCAGTCCTACCTGAATTTTCAGTTCAATTGAAAAAAATGAGTTAAACCCAGGATTAAAAGAAAAAGTACATTTCATGATCAAAACTGTCTCTGTTAGAATAATGTATAATGGTTCCTGAAAAATATCTGCAATATGAAAAATCATATTGCCCAATAGCCTTTGCTCCAAAGCTGTGCTTATCAGTCTCTAAAGTGAAGAAGTAACAGGTGGTGTATAGTCCTTTCTAATCAAATTGTGTATGATCATTTTGCTAATGAAATTTCAGCAGCTTTCCTCAACCAGCATTCTCCCACCCCGAGTGGAGATGTGCACTGGGCTCCCATTCTTCAAACCCAGCCACCTTTGCTGGTCCCTGCCACCTTGCCTGACCTGCTGAGGAGCTGGCACATCAGTTCTTTAGCTCATTTTAATCATCCACTAAACTGAGGAACATAAGCATGGTTTCACAAAGTTGATTGAACCGAACTAAAAGCTCAACAGGACCTCTCTCCCTGTGATCCAGCCATGAGCTGCTGCTGCTCATCTCTTCCCCAAATCTAAGTCACAACAGCAGCAGAAAACCACCTGTTACCCTATTGCTAGCAAGGTTTCTTTCATCATGTAACAAACTGGCAAGAGGCTTACAGGTGGCTCTACAGTTGCTAGAGTGAAGAGGGTGCATCACACAGGCAGGAGAAGAGAAAAAAGGGAAGCAGGACCCTCCCCTTTCAGCAAGAGTGATGCATTACTGGCTCAGCTGATGATAAGCTCTGGCCGACACACGTTAAGGCACAGTCACATCCTGAGCTGTCAGATACAAAGGCCAGGAACCAAGACACTGAGAGCAGCGAATGCCTGAGCCAGCACAGCAGCAGCTGAAGAGGACAGGCAGTCAGGACCTTGTTTCGGGTGTGGTGTAGTGGCGATGTAGCCAAACCACCCTCACAGCTTGCAGCCTCTGGAATGGGAAATCCCACCCTCCTTCAGTCCCCTGCCACACACTCCTCCCTGCTGACAAAAGCACTTGTGAGACTTCCAGAGGATCAGATTGGGATCTAGTCCCTTCAGGGTTTCACTCCAACAGACTCAGGTGACTGCAGGAACATCACTGCCAACACAAGGCAGAAAGGGACAGCAGTGAAGCACATTAACCTGCACTAAAATGTCCAGTGAAACTTTCTTTTAAGAAGTTTATCTTCTATAGATCTACTTTCAACTAATAAACCACAAACCAGATGAATGCTAGTACCCATGGCTAGAGAAAGAACAGGAATGTTTATGCAAGACCACAGCAACAAAATCTTGGAACAGCTTAAACTGATGCTGGAACCACATCCTTACACTGCAAGAGACAAGCAGTGTCCACCACATCTCTTTTTTTTATTTGAAGTTTTCACTAATTTGGCTGCACCAAGTCAAAGCACTGCAATTTTTTAAAAATAGTATCTTTTCTAGCTTAAAATTATTGTCTCCAGAAAAAAAAAAAAGAATGCTCTTTTATCTCAGGTTAAAAGTTGATTTTACACTCTAAAAATATGGCACAAATACCCTGTTATGAATAGAATGTGCTGATGATGCAAGTTTTAACACTTAATCCAAAAGTCCAGATTTGGAATAGCACTTCAGAACAGTTTCTTTTGTCAGCTGTTCCTCCAAACCCTTCATTTAACAGACATATGGTCAAAACACCTGTAAGACTATGTTCTATCAGGGAGGTGCTTGAAAACTTGATTGGCAGATACAGTACACAGTCCATGTTCTTTTAATTACGGCAGCAACATACATTAATAAAGCCCAAGTATGAAAAAAATCCTAGGTCCTCAGCATGCTACAAGGAAGTGATGCATCTACTACTGAAGCCACAGTAATGCCACAAACTGATTATAAGTTTAGTCTTGTCACCACAATTAGGTATAACCTCATTTGAAAGGCATTATTTCTCAGAATCTCAAAAGTTTGGCATCTTAAAAAGTTTTCCAAAACCCAAATATTTTATTATTTAGATGAATAATATACATCATATGGAACATTTAAAGTCTATTCACAATGGAAAAGGATTTAATGTGTAGCATAGACTTGAGTAGAACATTGTTGAAAGTGTTATTTTTAAACCAAAATGTTCCTGTCAGAGGAGGTAATTGTAGTGTTTTTCTGCTATGTGTGTCAAGTAGCAAGGAGGAGTATATTTTTGGTGTTGTAAATCCTTTAAAAGCTGGCAGACTGCCCAACCCTAGTGCCTAAGCATGTATCACAAGGGAGGAGTGGTAGTCAGCTGATTTAAGGGTACAGAGAAAACCAAACTGAGGAAAAAACAAGGCAGAACTTTAAACAGAACTCTAATTCAGCTGGTTTAAATAAAACAATTTGCCTACAAAGACTTAAAAGGTAATGCTGAATACTTAATGCTTTCTCTGCATAGTTTTCATCTTCAGTCTGTCGTTATTTTGTATCTTAATGCATGCAAAATTGTGAACATTGTCTGGTTTTTTAAACTTCAATATTCAGAAGTCAGAAAACAAGTATTTTATGGTAGTTCATGCAATTTAAAATTCTTTCTACTTCTTCATCAAACTTGTTGAAAGGCAAAGACCTTAAGGGTAGGGAGGGAAGCATGATAACGTAATTACAGTCTTATATAACTATCGTATCATGGTAAAACTTTGCAATACAAATAACATTCTTTTCAACTTCACTTTCTGTACTCAATCCAGTTCATATGTTCAGTGCATTTAAAGTTACTGAATCATTATGATTTAGTCTTACACACATAAATTGTATCTAATTGAACTGTACCTTCTCAGTCAAATAATCTTATTTCAATTTCCAATTATTAGTTACAGATTATGCCTTTCTGTGCTATATTTGCTACTTAATTTTTTAAATCTTTTTCAAACCTTTTTACTGCTTTCATGTTTTCTCTAAACCCATTCAAGTCTGCTCATCTCTTAAGGATATTAGTCCTAAGCACAGTCTCCAGGTTCCAAATAATTTTCCAGGATCTTTTCTGCAGTTCAATTTTTAAAGTGCCAAATACAATAATTTACCATTCATATGCAAACAAAACAATCTATCTTCCCCCTTGACAGCTGACTTCAACAGTTGTTGTTTGGTTGGGTTTTCTGCCAACCACACCATTGTACTAAGACAGAAACATGGGAAGATGTCTTTGCCTGGTATGAGCTAACAATGCTTCCAGAGACAGTTTCCAAGATACAATAACCAAAGAATATGTATTTAATTATTAAATTTACTCTCCAAACAGGATGGGGTAACTAATAATTCTTTAGTGTGAACCAGTGGCTCTATACCAGAAATTGTAATTTACTAACTGGATTTTTGCCAGATACAAACATTATCAGACAGAGTCTACAATATTTATTTGCTGATCATTCACAAAAATATAGAGTATGTTATGGTAGTTCTGATTTGTACAAAATTTCCTAAGGAAGAACATAGCCAGTAAAAATCTTGTTATTGAGCACTACTTTTGAGTTCTACTATTTCTTAATCTACTCAATAAATACTTTTGTGTTGCAAGGTACTAGTTTGAGTTCTGAATATTATGGCATTTTCATGAAAACTTTACAAGCATCTTTTATGCAACAGCATATCTAGTTATGCAAATATGCAATGGTTTGTGCAATTCTGATCAATGAAGGCAACAACCACCCCTAAAGTAAAATCAAAGTGTCACATTATTTAGCATAGCAACTGATTATCTAGTAGTAACTACCGTGCTTCAAGACATAAAAATCTCTTCTTTTTGAAAGTATTTTCAAAAAAGGTGTTCTTTAATACCCATTCCACTTGGAAAGCTTGTACAAAGCTAGGCAAGTGCAGGTGGAACCTGGCATGCCAGAGGAGGGAGGCCATGATGGAAAATCAGGCTCTGGGGGAAAAAAACCCCTTGCACTCATCACACTTTCAGCAGCTACACCACAGGTGGGGAAAAATGTAGCCACTGCCTTGCCTTTTAACTCACAGGTTGCATATTTGAAAAATAAAAATGAAAACACTGAATTTTTAATCAGTTTTCCCCCTATTTTGTCTGAGTTTTCAATTTCATTTCCCAATGTAATTACTTGAGTATTTCTATTCCTTAAATTTTGGCCAAGTAATGTTTTTTCACCATCTGTTTAGAAATACCCAGTATTTCAACAGTTGTTCTGAAAAGGTATCAGAATACAAAAAGTCTTCCAAGGAAAATCTAGCAATTCCTGAACTTATTTGGGCCTGACTAAAAATATTTATTGCCAACAAGAAGAGTTGATGAATTATTTTTCATTCCTGAAGTAAATAAGGAAAGTGTTCATGGCCTTGTTGTAGGGGAGAGAAGGGAACTGCATTGTCAGCAGCAGCCTGAGAGTCTCCATTTACCATCAAACCCTATTATTACAACAATTTATTTCTACCGTATTAAAAGGTATTATTCTGAACTCTGATAATTACAGATACAAAGATATTAAGACAAAATGATCTTCCTATATTAATTTCAACTCCATTGCATGAAGTTACTTTGCAACATTTCAGATCACTGTATAGTGCTGGTATTGTTTGCAGGATGACACTGATGTAAGCCCTGGAGAATGTTTACTCATTTAATTCTGACATGCTGACAACAGCAAATATCACAGAAGTGTGGCCATACACACCTCCAGCAAGTCTCTAAGAATTTTTGAAGGAGAAGGATAAAGAGCTTCTCTAACTTCAAACCTTCTCCATTACAGGTCTTTGAAATTCATTGCAATCAACAGAGATTGTCCTCCAACAGCAGCTGCACAAATGGTCATGACAAAGGAAAGACAAAAGAACTCACTATTACTGAGCAGATTCGTAAGAGGGCAATATACATATTTTTTAAAAAATATGATTATTTATAAAAGCAACAATTCTTCATTACAGACTATTCATACCTTAAGAATTCAGACAATGTAATTGGTTCTCTCATCCAGAGTAACGCCATATAACAAAACGAAAGGGTCATTGGCATTGTCATCCTGAGCTTCTCCTTTTGGTTCTTCATTAAATACAAACTGCCATCTACTGATCCAGAGTACACAGAGGTGCTTTCTTTGATTTATGTTAAAAACAGACAAGAAAAAAAGCAATTGATATGATAGATACATGAACCATGGCATACAAAAATCAAGATAAATGAACATACAAGACTTGTTCAGCAACTTGTAACATTTTGAAATAATTACTTTGAGTTTATTGCTTGTTTGTACTTTTCTGTAAAATAGTTCAACCCTAATTTATTCATCTACCACAGTATGAGATGAGAACCTGTTTCATAAAGTGCTATTCCACTTGACTAGGACATTAACTCCCATGTAACACATAACTAGTAGTACTTATTATACTTATGAGCTGGAAATACTGTTTTTCCATTTGACAGTTAAAGGAACTGTGAGGAAACAAGAGAAACTTGGATGTACTTAAATCAATGACTCTTGAGTTTGGGATTAAAACACAGTTTTAAATTTCAACAGATAGGACTTGATTGAAAAAGTCATTTACACTGCAGAAATTTTTCTAGTGTTAAAAGTCTGCCCTGAATCCATCTATTCTATAATCTCTAACTGTGGAAACACAGGTATTCTTTAAAAAAAAGTATATAAATTTAATGTCAAAGAAACAACTTTAGAACAAGAGTGTAGGAAAATGATGAAGAGGGTGGGGGAAAAAACCCAAATAAATTAACATCCATACTTCCTTACTGAGGTGAATCACTAAAAACGAAGAAAAACAGAGAAAGGGGAAAATTTTGTTTAGTAGAGAGATTTATGAGTTTGGAACCTTTTCAGCAGTGAAACCTGCAAGTTCAGGGAAAAAAATAAACTAAAAAAAAACCCTGTAAGCCTCTCTTCCCTACATCATGACCCAGCCAGGATGAAAGAAAACGTATTTAAAGCACACCGGCACAAAATGTCAGCACTGCCTCTGCAGAGATTTTCCTCACTTCCCCACAAACTGTTCACCTGCTCAGACAGGAATGGCGAGAGCTGGGTCCAGGGCAAAGAACCCGCTGGAAAACAATTTGGCAGCTCCGCGGGCGAGGGTGCAGGGCCAGCGGGGCAGGATGGGACAGCGCGCACAGCGCTCCAGGCCGGGCTGCGCTGCCACCTACCGGCCCCGGAGCCGGAGCGGCGGGCACGGCACGGCACGGGCACGGCACGGCACGGGCACGGCACGGCACGGCACGGCACGGGCACGGCACGGCACGGGCACGGCACGGCACGGGCACGGCACGGGCACGGCACGGCACGGCACGGCACGGGCACGGCACGGCACGGCACGGCACGGCACGGGCACGGCACGGCACGGCACGGCACGGCACGGGCACGGCACGGCACGGGCACGGCACGGCACGGCACGGGCACGGGCACGGCACGGGCACGGCACAGCCGCTCAGAGCCGGCCCGAACTCCCGCTGCAGAGCAGAGCATCCCAGCACGACCAGGTGCATCAGGGAACAAAGGCTGGAACACTGGAACATCGCCTTAATCCCTAGAGTCAACTGCTTCACCTTTCACATGGATACTTGTGCTTAAAGGCAGCTTCATGACTGATGCTTCATTGTTAATTTCACATTCGACTCAATTTAAAATAATCCTCATTATATTTGTGGCCTTAATGATGGCACAAATTTCCTTTTATTTCTTCCAGTTTATGCAAGGCGTGACAACACGCAGTTATGTGCAGCTAATAATTTAAGAGTTTTATAGGCTTCTCTAGCAATATCTCAGTGCTCAGTAGAATTTGCTATTAACCTTACATGAAAATAACAAAAAAATGCCAACTGCCGTCTGGACAAGCCTCTTAGGGAAAGAAGGGTGTTGAGTTTTCTAGTCTGTAGCAGTAACAGCTCAGCAGAAACAACACCAAGGAAAATAATTATGAATCTTCACAAGAGTTTACAATAGACTAGAACACACTTACTTATGTTACATTTCAACTCATGAAACAATCCCTATGTTTGTCTGATTTCACCAAAATTTACTTTAAGTATCACTGAACTCTTAACTAATTTCAAGTGATTTCAATGAAAGTGATGACTACTGGATGCTGGATTCAATCTCTGAAACAATCAACCAAGACAATAAATTACAGCCTATTTAGGACCACTCTGCCATTCTAAAACTTTAAGCAATAGACCTATTAAAGGCACAAGTACCAAGGAAGAAGGGAGTTCCTAGACAGCAAAAAGTGGAAAGAATTCAAAGGAATACTTTCACTAGAAATTCTTCACCCAATTCTTTCCTTTTTGTATTATATTTGTGTAACACCCAAGATTCTACATGCACAAACATACAGTGACTCTTTACCTCAAAATGTTGTCATTTTATTATATAAGGATGAAAGGTTCTAGCAAAATATTAAAAAACAATTGCATCACCATTTTTATATCTTTTTCTCCCCTCCCTAATTCTGTCTGGAGTTTTCTTATAGCTGCTAACCAAATATTTCATTCTATTACCACTTCTGAACTTTACAACATAGTGTAATGCATGCTTTGGAGGGTAGAAGAGGCAATATCACAGAAGAACAGAAACATGACACAAGGAGGATAGTACATAACAGGGGAATAAGAAACCAAGAGACAGATAAAGAAGGAAGCAAGCAAAGAATAAAGCAAGCAAGAAAACCATCATAACTTTAAAACATGAGCAAAAGCTTTCAAATGTGCCCTGCAATGCATTTCCAGTATCAGGCATTGCAGCATTGTCTGGCATAATATTTGCCCAGTAGAACCTCACACACCAATTTTCTACAACACTTTAATTTAAAACTTCAGCATTCTGAAAATATTTTCCAGATGCTATTGCGAGCAGAAAAGAGAAACTAATGGAAATGCTAAAATATGATTTTTCATAGAATGGGTCATTGGGAAAGCAGTAAAAAGACTGTGGAGACAAAAGATACAGAAATACCAAAATAATGTAAAAAAAATTAGAAAGCTAAATATATCTATGGGATAGAAAAATACACCCCCGGAAAGAACAAACACATGTTTTCTAACATCAAAGTCATAACAGACAGCTCAGCTGTTGGTTAAATAAGTGCTTATTCTTCAAAGCTGCTGTGTTTGTGAACATCTAGCTTGGAAGATATAACAGCAGTTTTTTTCCCACTCCAAACAGGAGGCATGGAGCAAACTTGATATAAAACAGAACTTCCTCCTGCATTTCCCACTGTATCTCCAGGTCCTGTTCAACTTTTATCTCCATGGGTGGGGGTTGGGGGAGGAAGTTTTCTATTTCTGGTAGAATATAAAGTAGTACAGTGTCAAACAAGACTGAAAACTCTACACCTTCGAAACACTTCCTCCAATTCACTGTACACAAACACACTTTAAATCTATTTATATTTTAAAACTACAGAAAAACTGGTTTTCAGATAGTTCAGCTCACTGCTCCTACCTGAGACCTTGCTCACTGATGAGGCAAAGCTGCTGCAGTCGGTCTGCAGATCCCCCTCACCTTCAGAGAGAGACAGCAAGTGCAGAATGCTGGGTCTCTCTGGATCACTGTCCACATCAGTACTGCTCTCACCTACCTGGGGTTTGTAAAGAAATGTTTGTATTAGCTACTCTTACTTATGGTTTCAATTTAACAAACCACATAAAGCATGACAGATGCAAAATTGACAGTATAAGTTAAACTCCAAACTGTTCACATTTTTACTCCATGAATCACCAGTAAGCGAGGAAAAACGAGGAAGTATTTTTAAAGGATTTCTCAAGATTAAACAACTTCAAGTGACTACATTTTAATCTGCTACAATGACCAGAAAGTTGGCAACACAGAATCAAAGATTGACCAAATGAGTAACATCAAGAGAGCAGGCAGGAAAGGATGGTAGTTGATGATACATTTTGCATTGTGATTTGTGTTTACTGATTATCTATGTCAAGACAAAGCAATACTTTTATATAAGCAGTTTCAAACACTCACAGAAATATCCATCTCTTGAAATGGGTAAAAAACTCCAAAACCAAATAAAATGGACATGTGCAAGCCTGTTTATATATCTCCTTCATAATGAAGTGACATTATTACCAGCAAGATATGTAGTCTAAACAAAGAAGATTTCTGTTGTTGCTTTTAAAAAGATACCAAACATCCCAGGGGTTTGAGCTTTCACTTACTGATAATGTTTTGACAGCTTCTGCAGCTGGTCTCTTGCAATATGCCTGCTTGCTCTTCTGAAGGTAACACCTCCAAAAATTGCACAGAATTTCATCCTGATAAACACAAATGGATGATAATTAGCACAATATTTACAAGATCATTAATTGCTGAGAGAACAGAGCATAATTTCTAACTCAGGAATCGGAAAAATATTCCATCTTTAATTTTATGAAATGAGATTTATAAAATATGTTTTAAAATTTCCAAAGAAACAGATTTTAATTTCATATGCTCAATGATTTTAAACAGGGACTTGTGTGATTGACTTTAAAAATTAAAATCTTTTCAAAATCCCACCTTCTGTGACACACACACACAGAGTGTACAACACTGGCATCTACATACCTTCATTTGTGGATGAACTCCTAATGCTTCTAAAGCTTCCACCTGTTTCTTGAGTACAAGCTGAAAGCCTTCACAAATATACCATTCACAGCCTCCCTCTAAGGGAAAAAAAGGGAGGCTATGTTTGTTTGTACTGTTTTGGGTTTCCTTAACCTTATGCACACTTATCCCCATATTGCTAGTTAATAATTTCAGATCCTAGTGCATAAACCAGCTACACTGAACACTCCACTAACTTCCATTTATTCACAGCCTTAAACGTGAAGAAAAGTTACTAAACAAGAACTTCACACATTTCCCAAGACTAATATAATTCATTATAATGTCTAGTGTGGCATTTGTAATTGAGCATTGTTAAATCACCAGTTTAAAAATAACTGAGAACCTGCCATTAAAAATGAAATATGAACATTTCTTTCCCACCCCTGAAACAGAAAACTGGAACATTACAGTAGTAAGTCAGGCAAAAAACAACCAATATCACCATGTGCTTTACCCTTCTCTCACACAGAATCACAAATGTTTAAATAAAAGAATAGCCCAACTTCTAACAAATCCTAGCACAACATGAATTTCACAGGGAGTGGGGCTGCTCCAATCTACTTACTATTTCTCCAAGCTGCATAACAATGACTTTTCCCCCTTACCTCTCTAAATTTACTACTAATCTTTTCTACGGGCTTTTGGTTTTACAAATTTTCTCTGCATTTCTCAACTCCCTTTTCATTCCTTTCCACATCTGTTCTTCACTACTTTTGTTCTGAAACACACCTTGCATCTCACCACCTTAGAAGTTACCTGTCCAAAGCTTCTGCCCTGCTATAATGATGCTGTTCTTAACTGCTAACCAGTGAACTAACAGACAGCGCTTACTCGTGTACGTTCATGGAATACAGTGTAACATGGCTGCATTCACAAAAGGGACTGTGTGAAGACAAGGATTTCTTTCTTAAGAAGCCTAGGGGTTGGCTAACGACCTTCTGACAGGACAAATGAAAACCATGAGTGGTACAGGGCCCAGACTTTAGAAGGAATAAAGGATAAGGAAAAGTGGAGGGGTGCTTTTCACACACCTTCCTTCACTTCCACACAATTGCTCTTTTCAAAGGAATGTAGCAATCCACAGCCTCTGCAGCGAGCAAAGGTAGATCAGCATATCAAAGAGAAAAATAAGCCCTTGCTTTATTTGGCATTTTAATGCAGTTTTGTTTTCTGGAAGTGGCAACAGCAATAAGAGATGTATTCAGCCAACACAGAACACACAGACAGCTCTAGCAGCAGCTTTCCCACTACATCCTTATCCTCGCATGTAATGACCACTATTCTTCTGAACAGTCATGAAATTAAAAGTAAAAAAGTGACTCTGGCAGAAAGATGCAGCACTGGTTCAGCTATTGGAACTGCATGAAACCTCTTTTGTGCAGTCTGTGCACAGGGTGCAGGGCCAAGTGCCTGTAACACAGGCCAGACTGACACTAAGAGCTGGACCACCATCACATCTCACTTGCCAAGACAAACAATCTCTCTGGTTTTGTGATAGCCATCACAGGGAAGGAACAAAGGATCACCACATCTGAATGCCACCAGTAGCTCCAGTGAGTATTTGCTTCCACAAATCAAAGCAGCAGTTAGTAATGCACAGCTCTATTCAATTAAAAAAACCTCACCACTGGGCTCACAGAGGTCATCTGTGGCTCAGGAAGCCACCAAGTGTCATCTCTGAAGGTTGTGACAGCATCAGGGAAGGCATTTTGTTCCCACTCCTACAGTCTTTCCTGCCTATCCACTTCTGTTCTCCACCAAAGACATACTGGCCTAGGTGAACAGCAGCTGAACAGCCACTCTTTTGCAAAATACAGACAGAAACTCATACATACCACTTTTTTCCTGCTTTTTCGAACCTTTGGAGATTGTTTGGACTCTTGAATTTGTAATAAAATCAGTGTTTACAATTTCTCTAGTTCTCTGCAAAACAAGAATACCATCTTAGCAAGGAAAAGACCCACGTCTAACTTGCACAGATTGCCCCATCATAAAACAAATGGAGGAATTTACTCAAAATTCCTACACTAACAGGAGATGAGATAGTCTGAACTTTTCATTCAGAAATTTCACAAGCAGACAATTACTATGATGGACATACAGATGGCATGCATCAGGGTTTGCCTAGATTTGGACTGCATGAAACAAAGCAACACCCAGGCAATGCTTCTAAGGCATCTCAAGAGCACACTGACACCACAGCTACAGCAACACAGCAGGCCAAGATGGCTCATTCCAAATGTTGGGATTTCAAGGAACATTAGTTTTAAACAGTGTCAACTAAAGCAGGAAGAAGGAAGAATAAAAATACTGCCCTCAATGCCAAGAAGAAAAATTTGTCATTTTCTTAAAGTCAAGAAGCAATCTGAATAAACCTTTTCCAAGGCAGCAACTCATCTTTTACCTCAATAACGTTGTGACAAGATCTACAGTAAAATCCACCTCCATCAGTGAGACCCCAGTTCACTTCTGAGCACTGGGCACAGCGCTCATTAAAATCTCTCTGAAAGGAAGAAAAAACAGCAGACTTTCACAATTACTCGGGTAAAACAAATGGCATTATTACTAGGCTACTGCACAGCTGCTGAGATTGTTTCTAGAGGAGAGTATTTACACCCTTTGTGTTCGCTCTGGCTGGTAGCAAGTGATCACCGCGCTCGCCACCAGCCACAGGTGACTCTGAACACGTAATTACAGCTGCCGAGCGCCAGCTCCCGCGTGTGCCGGCGTCAGAACACGCCATCCACGCCTCGCACACGCGTGGCGGGGCTTTAAGAAAAACATATCCATCAGAAATTAAAAAGAAGACGAAAACTGGAGGAGGAGGCGAAAGGAAAAATACGTTTCTAAAACTGCAAAGAAACAGACGAGTTAAGAGAAAGCCCGCACGAGCCGGTGCTTCCCGGAGAAACCGGAGAGGGAAGGAGCAGAGGGAAACCCACAGATTAAACAAAGTGGTTTCCAGAAACGCCCACGTGCGTGCTGGGGAGGGGCAGCTCCGCCGGGCCCGGCCGGCGGCACATCCCCGGCCGAGACCGAGCGGCGGCCAGCGCCGAGGGCCGGGCAGGGCCGGGCAGGGCCGGGCCCGCCGCTCCGGGCCCGCTGCGGGCAGGGCAGGACCGGGCCGGGGCGCCTCCCCCTGTCCCCCCGCCGCCCGCCCGCCGGGGAGGCGCCCCCAGAAGGGACCCAGCGAACCCCGCCGCCCCACCGTGTCCTCGTCCATGGCGGCCGCGCCGCGCCGCGCCGGGCCCGCCTGGAAACGCGGCCCCGCGATTGCGTTCCGGGCTCGGGGCGCCCGGGGGCACGCGCGCCTCCAGGGGCTGGGGCGCTGAGGGGACGGAGGTGCAGGTGTTAGACATGGGCTGGGAGGAAGAAATTCTTCCCTGTGAGGGGGGTGGGACACTGCGCAGGTTGTTCAGGGAGGCTGGAGGCCGGGTCGGATGGGCCCTGCTCTGGTGTGAGGTGTCCCTGCCACGGCAGCGGGGCTGCGGCCCGGTCATCCGTGCGTCCCTTCCCACCCCTTAATATTCTATGGTTCTGTGACTTCTGTGCTTCAGCCACGGGAGGGGATGTGGCAGCTTCAGGGGGATATGGGGTGTCCCAAGGGCTGGAGGGTACATCTCATCACAGAATCACAGAATCAGTCTGGCTGGAAAAGACCTCCTGAGGTATCGAGTCCAGCACCACGCCAGCCGGACCGTGGCGCTCATTGCCATGTCCAGCCTGACCTCAGAGACCTCCAGCGATGGTGACTGCCACGTCCCTGGGCTGCCTGTTCCAAAGCCTAATCACCACTTCTGTGAGTAAATTCTTCCTGATGTCCGGCCTAAAGCTCCCCTGGCACATTTTAGGACTATGACTAGGTGTGCATCTTAAGACTAAGACTAAGTGTGCCCTGTGAGCCTCAGCCCATCGCCATCCTCTCCACAGAGCTCCTGCATCCTCACCCTCGCATCGCCTCACCCCAGCTGGTGACCACCAAGGCTGTGCCAAGGGGGCTGCTACTGCTTGAAAAGGAGGCACAAGAGCTCATTTAGCTATGTAAAAGTGTTTGCAGATCCTCGAATGAGGGAAACTACAATCTGAAATCCACTTTCAATTAAAAAACAACACCCAAACCTCCAGATCTTGATGTAGGTCTCTAATTTCTTGCCTGCTAATAATAATGTTTAACGATGTCTAAACACCAAGATCTGTTATTGCAGCGAATTTGCCCACAAAATTGGAGAACAGGTTTAGGCCCTTTAAAAAAAAAAAAAAAGTCCACTAAGTGAAAGCATGGGAAAAAATTAAAGTTAAAATATACATAGAAAGAGGTGAGGCTGCCTTGACAGCTGTGGTTACATTGATGTTGGAGGATATGTAGAGAGCTAGAGGGGAACTGTTTATGTTTAAGAAAAAAGTTATTACTCATACCAACTGTGATCTTTTTTCAGTGTGGGCTGAACATTTGTAACACCCATTAAAGAGAATTACGCATGTAATTCCTGCCATGTTAAAAAGGTGATTGTCAACCTCACAGAAATGTAGCTAATACTTTGATGAAACAGATCCTACTTGTGTTTTAATTTCCATATTTTTTGTTTGTGGAAGTACTGTTCTGGGAAAGCAAGGCCATTTTGTGTGACAGAGAGGGTTTGATCTTTTTCTAATGTATTTCTAAGATTAAATACTACCTTGAAAAAAAAATCAGGACATCTCTAGCTGTGATGAGAGAGGAAGAGGTGTGTTCTAATGCAGAAGATAAGGCATTGCTCCTGCTGACAGCAGTGCTCATGTGTGACTCGATGCTATGAGCAGGCAGTGGGCCTGCCCAGTGGATTTAACTAAATTGAAAAATTTGTTTAAATTAAGAGTGGAACTGATTGCTTTGATGAGGCAGGACCTCGAAGCTAGGTCTTCTGTTTTCTAATTGCAGCTGGTCAGTAAGATATTAAAGTGTAATCCCAGGACTGTCATTTTGTCAAAACCTGAACCATTTTGTCAAAACCTGAACACTTCATATTCAATGCCAGTAGTTGAAGATAAGCAAGAAAAGAAGAAAGATGTGGGGGACTGCACAAGGAACTGTGTAGATGTAATTGTGGCCATACTGGTGCAACATGCCAGTAAAGTTTTTGAACAGGAAAGCCCTTATTCTCTGCTGCTGGACAGCCCACACTGCTTCTCTGAGCTGCATTTTCCATGCAGGTGAAACAGATATTAAAAGGTACTGAATTTTGGAAAGGAACTTGTGCAATGACAGATGTTGATATTGCTAGTGTCCAGGCTCTATAAATGCAAAGTTTCTATTGGTATTTCTGAAGTCCATCAATTAATTAGTGCAGGCCACTAATCTGGTAGAAGAAAAATCAAAGTATAATAGGGTTACCAAGTCTTATAACTATTTCTTAAATATTTTTTGAAATGGCATGTATAAAACCGGTTTTTCAGCATATAAAATTATGTGTAACCTTTGTCCCTAATTACAAGTTACCCAAGCATACTGATAGGGATATGATAATTTCAAAGCCAGGAGACAGACTGTCTTCCTGCTTCAGCTCACTTTTCTAATTAAGATCATTATGCATAGTAGTCAGATTGATTCAAGGCTTAGATATATAATACGTCCTGTTGTTTCCATTGATTTGAATTTTTAATTAACTGAGTTCCATTGCTGATATCACATTTCTGGTTCTTGACTGCAGACTTTCTGCATGTGAAAATGTAAAAAATACATATTGGATTGAAAGACATGTCCCTTGGCCTGTCCTTTGGGTTATTGTCCATGAAATTGGGCTAGCTCCGGGATACAAACTTCTGTGGCAGACATTCTCCCCAGAGTCTTTACCCATTGTCAGACACCTACAACAAAGTTAGAGCAGAACAGCAACCTCAGCTGCTCCAAAGATTATGCACATGAACACAGGGCAGATCTACCAGATTCTAGTTTATAGAAAATGCACACAGTTATTAACACACAAAATTGCATCTTTGCACCACCTCTCCATGGAAGAACACATGTTTAAAGGCAGATGGAAAACAAAATAGAAATTAGGAGAACAAGAAGCAGATGGCTTCACTCTAGCTGATCTTTAGAGACCACACTGCATAGAAAGGGTCGGGGGAGAAGCTGGGCCAGCAGTGGAAGCAAAGGTGCAGCAAGTTGTGCAAGGACAAAGGTGGGAACAGCAGCAAGGCGTAGGGGTTACAGCAAGCTCGGCAGGGAAGGATAACCAGGGAGGGGCTGAGCTCAGCAGAGCTTTGAAGGAAGCGACAAGAGGAATGAATTTAACGTTACAGCTCAGACACACCCACCACTGCCTTGCGATAGTGTTTGTTATGCAGCTTCAGCTTTCAAATTTTATTGGTTACATAAATTTCTATCCCTGTTGTGAAAAACCTGAAAATATGACCTCAAACGTACAAATCAACAGAAAGCAAACAATCTTTTTTCTCAAAGATTTACTCAGGTTTTCTTAACATTTTCCTAGGAAGTAAGAAACAGGAATTTGAATTTTTGACTACCAAAAGCTGCACTATTGTACCCAAGAGGGAGGGCAAACTGATCCAGTCTTAGGCACTGAGTTTGGGGTTCACACCATCAGTCTTTGCTTTGCCCATGTGCTGCAGCCCAGCCCATCTCACACAGTTAGACTGTGGTGCCCCAGTCCTGCCCCAGTTTCAGCTGTGGTCTCCCTGCCACAGGGAGCTGTAGGGTCACCCAGCCACGGGGTTTGGAGACACAGACCTCAGTGCAGGACCTCACATTCAGATGAAGTGCTCTAGCAGGTAAAACTCAGGGGGGCCATGCTAGCACATGGCCAGCCACAGAGGGATTTGGGAGGTCTGCCTGGGGATGCTGAAATCCTGGCTGGGGTCAAGTAAATACCTCGTGGTGTGTCCTGGCCTTCAAAGGCAGGATCTCTTTCCTTAGGAGCACCACACTGCCATCCTGCTGTGCACAGTCTCAGAGATTGCCCCCCTCAGTACCTGGTGACTGTGTTAACCTGATCCTACAGAGGTATGGAGTAGGGGAGGGACACTTGTAGGAGAGAAGCCACACAGAACAGAGCAGGCAGTGGGCATATGAATGTCCCATTCCACAAAGGCATCTGTAAGGCCTTTATTTTCTTGTTTTTCAGATTTTATTGAGCAATTGACATGAAACATTTCCTCAAATTGTAATACTTCAATAGTGTCAGAGTTTGTCTAGTTTTCATCTTTACTGAAAGAAAAATATGCCACATACTAAAGGGAATCTTTGCTTCCACTGTAGCATTGTACATCCATAGAGCCATGATAATTGTTCTCAAAATCATTCTGGGGTGTATTTAATCCACAAAAGCATTGATATTTTTAAAGGAATCGAGAGCCACCTTGTGGAGCTGGGATTAACAAAGGGGTTCCAAATAATACATCTGGGAACAACTACTCACTGCTAGAAATTCAGATCCAGTATGACCCTGGAGATGGTCAGCCTGGGAGACATGCACCATGCACATGCCTGTGCATACTCAGTGCACAGTGCAGCACAGAACTCCTCTGCTGGCTAAGACTGGGTAGCAAAGAAATGTATTTGTGGGCAGTGGCAGGCAGGAATATAAAATTGTCAGAAAAATGCAGAAAGCAGCAGAATCAGGGAAGCAAAGTAATGTGCTCATTATGACCTACACAGTCTTGGTGTGTGGGGGGTGTTGCTCGCAGGGCATTTTTCACCATATAATTAATTAAACCCTCAAAAATGCTGATAAGTTTTGGAATCATTATATGTGGATTTCTGTCATAGGCTTATTTTCTTCTGCAGTCTTTTATTAACATAGAGAATTATGATTGTCAGAGCTCAAGTACTCCATAACCAGGGAAATAGCAAAAATGGAATCACTAATGTGAGACTTGTTTCTTCACAGAAATAAAGAGCAGTCTTTTCTTTGCAATCTCTGGGGTTGCAGCAGGGACTATGAAATGTTTCATTTACTATTTCTCTCCCATCAGTCCTCATGATGGACTCTGAGCTGCTTGTCAGTACTGATATGTGGATACCAGCACACGATCTTGCCAAAGAAAAAAGGTATTTACTTTTTTAAAAATCTTCTTGGCCTTTGCCAAGAACTTTATGCAGCAGCAACTTTATCCTCAGCGCATTAGATGATATATTAAAAATGTATTTTATGTAAGGACAAATTTTAAAATGTCTGAGTAGTAGACCTTTAGTATCTGAAGAAACTCAAAAAAAGCCTGCCAAAAAACCAACAAACCAGACTGTGATGCTGGAGAAGCCAGCACTGAGGCAAATGGCTGGTAGTCCTCTGATAATCAGTCTGGTTATTGAATCATGATACACCTCTTCTACGTGCTTTACCCATTTTCTGCTGAGTGAATTTTAAGTTCCAGAAGCTTTTAAAATTAGTTACACAGTAGCAGAGCTCAGAGTTAAGTTAAATTTCAGAACAGATGCCCCTTTCAAAATCTCTGTTAGCCAAACAGTCACTAATATCCCAAAGCATGGTACAAAACAAGTAGAATGTGAAAGCAGCCTGGGAAGCATTCTTTTTAGACCAAGTCTTAACAGACAAACCCAGCATATCCTTTATGCTTAATAGAGTTCAGTTTTCCCCTTTGTTCAAATGTTGTTTTGGTAAACAGGAGATATCTGTGGGTGTCATTAATGGCTGCTTCAGACTGGATTAATTTTTCCCTTAGTAATTTAAATGTAACCACTTATAAGATGACATGTGGTAGTAGGAGAAAATTCATAAAAAGACACCACAAGGCTGTGGCAAGGAGTCAACAATTTCTGGTTTCAAAACTATGGAAATCTCAAAAAAAACCTCTGCAACCTTTCCTGCCGTTCTTCATTCCATCATGCTTCCAAGAGGCCATGGTACATGGATGCAAAGAGCACTGAGAGCACGTTTTCAATGTTTGTTCCAAAATAACTATGATAGATGATTTCACATTATAATAAGTAGAGGTGAAGGAGAGCCAAATCTAGAAGAAATAGAGATAAGTAGAATGCAATCCCCTATTTTCAGAATGTTCCCAAGCTTTGGTCTCAAGTCTGCACTTTTTCAAGTTGTCTCTGTCAAGAAAGGAATATAGCAGCATTCAGGAGAATCCAGAAGAACCTGTATGATCACCCTAGCCAGGGTGCTGTACTCTTCAAAACCAACATACATGTTCAAGGTTACAAAGGATGTTTGATAAATGCTGTTCTAAACTAGACACAGTCCTGGCAAAGTGAATTTTCTGTGAAGAAAATTAAACCAAGAATAGTATCTAATACGCCCTTAAAATAAAGAATAGAATATTATTTCTCAATTTCTATTCCCCACCCACAATACACAGCTTTTATTATAGTTTTTATTGTAAATACATATGCAGATTAGTGGAGTATAAGAGTAGAGTTTAGAAAGACAAATTTTCTGTTTTAACTGCACTATTTTCAAAAATTGCAATTAAATTTATAGGACCCCCTGCAATTCATGAACTATTTTTTAAAGGGTAGGCTATAAAACGTAGTAGTGGGTGCTACTAATAAAAATGAAAATATAGTAAAGTTGAACCATAGCTCTGCTTTGATTTACAGTCTCATTTCCCCAGTGGTTTTTGCCCTCTATTTCTCACCATCTATTTTTCTGTCTCTTTCTCTCTGAAGAAAGAAAAGGTCACCATCCCTATTCAAAACTTGATTAAGTCTGTAAGTTACAGCATGCTATGGGACCTAGAACATATTGGGTCTCAGCAAGGCTCAGTGCTGTTTTGAGCTCACCAGTGCATTAGGGTATTTGTGGTGGTGGTGTTACTAAATAGACCCTAATGACTAAGGGACAAAGCTGTAATGGTTCTTTTTTTGTCTCACCACTAATAATATAATTAAAAGAACTTTTCTCTGTAGGTACACAGGAAGGTCACAGAGGAAAGCTTTGCCCCTTCAATGATGAATCATGAAATCATTATAGAATCACAGAATGTTTTGGGTTGGAACAGACTTTAAAGGCCATGCAGTTCCAAACCCCCTGCCATGGGGACACCTTTCACTAGGTCAGTTTGCTCAGAGCCCCATCCAACCTGGCCTTGAGCACTTTTAGCAATGAGGCATCCTCAGCTTCTCTGGGCAACCTGTTCCAGTGTCTCAACATCCTCATAGGAAAGAATTTTTTCCCAATTTCTAATATAAAGCTCTTTCTGCACATCTTTGTTTTAATTGTTAATTATATGATGGGGACATCAAAAGTGCAGAAAGTCAGGATGCACCTGACTCTGTTCTCTGTGAAAACCTGTTAGAGTACTGCAAATTGTGTTTCAGCCCTGTTTTATCAGTACAATTCTAGCAAATTTTTAGCTTAAGAGGGTGCAATTCACAGTGACAAAGGGATCATGCATTATAATTAGGAGAAAAGTGCTAAAGCCAAATTTTAAGAGCTTTTGTGCAATGAGGATGAGAAGAAGAAAGCTATGGATGAGTCATGCTATTTTCAGCTTTTTATGTTTCATCTTAAAACATAATGGTTTCTGAAAAGTGTTGTCTCTGCTTGAGGACAGTAATTTAATTATGATTGAAAGTTGTCCATCTGGTGGCCTTTTAATGCCATTAAAAGTACTGATTGTATCCCTGCAGTGGTTGTTTTTCTGTTTTTAATCATAAAGCTGTTTGGCTCTTCATTAAAGGATAAACTTCAAGATCCCACACAAAACTTGCTAAAAGACTGGAAATTTTCTCACCCGTTTCAGTGGATTTTTGATCATGTCCACTTGGACGCTGACCCAGGCTAGGTGTATGGATGCACATGGCAGCAATTATCACAAAGATTGTATTTAGCCTTAGCTCACCCTTGGGAAACAGAAGTATCACTGTCACCACTTGTAGATGGATCTGTAGATCTGCACACCACGAGTTGTCTTAGTCAGATCAATGCATAATCCTGGAGCATGTTATTCTGGAGTGATACCTTACTATTGCATCAGGGATTTTGCTCCCTGCCCTGCCTTTGTTATTTGGATTTTTTGTTTGTTTGTTTTTGTTTTTATTTATACCTGCTTTTCTGTTCCTGGTAGGTGAAAAACTTTTAAGTAATAATTTCCTTACAGCCTCCCTTTCTTGGTTTAATCCACACAAAACGTTTTACTTCAGCTATACAGCTTTAAAAATAATCCCTGCTGCCTACCCAAAGCACCTCTTTAAATGAGTTCTACTCAGAAGTCACTTTGAGAACAGGAAGGTGGGATGCAAATCCCCAACATACATGCTCTGGGAAGCCCACCCTTGCCCAGAGGAAAACCCAGCACATTTCTGTGTGATAAAGTCACCTTTGCTTAGTGGTCTGCTCACAGTCTGAAGGTAGCATGGGAAATCATGTGGCCTCATGGAGTAGGGATTTGTCTTAATTTTACTCAGGAATTTTATTTTTTTTCCTAATGGTAGCTAAAGAGATGCTTGTTTCTCACATGGATATAATGTGTGGTAAAAAGGCTGTGTGCCCAAATTACTGGTGCCTTCACCATCTTTATTCCATTTTTGCTTTTTAGCCATACACTTAAGGCATTACACACTAAGTCAAGAGTATACACAAGATAGGGAAGGGAGAATTTACTGGTTTTAAAATTCTAATGTTCTCTAAGCGTCCTTCACAGTCGTCCGAAAGGAAGAAAAAGGAGATCTTAAAGTCAGACCAGGAATCTTATTTTTGTCTATCCCTGTCCATAAGACAAGGGCAAACAAACCTAAACAACTGCATAAACAACATCCACCCATCCCCAGAATTGCTCACACCATTTAGGCAATTTAGAGCAGTAAACACAGATAAGCAATCTGCATAGAAGCAGCTTTAGGTGACCACAAATGGATACCGCTGTTTAATTCAACCCTCTCTCACCTAAACAAGTTTGTTTTCTCAGCGGTGTTTATTTGTATAAGGGAGTGCTAGGGAAAAAAATTCCATCCTCCTCCAGATTATCTGCCTCAATGTTGTGAAAATTCAGTATTTCCCCAGCATGAGAATATATTCCTCCTACAGACACGATCTGTATTTTGTGGTCTCGCCAAGATTTGTTAGCTGGTTGTTTTTTTTTTTCCCTGTAGCTCATAGCATTTAGCTGGGACTAGAGCTGATCTTTGAAATGGGAGAAGTCCTACAAAGCTCAGTATGGAAGGGAAACCCCATCTGATCAGCATTTCTGTCTCAAGAGGCAGGAAAATGCGGGAAGGAGAGATAATGCTGAAGTAGATACATGAAAGTTTGAAAAAGTAAATTGGGGAATGATGACAGCGAAATGTTTTTCTCCTTTTCATAAATTTTCTTTTCCTGGACAATGGAAATGGTGAGAAAAAAAAGGTAAGAAAAGCTTTTGTGTGAATTTTTTTTTTTTTTTAATCCACAGTGAAATAGTTGTCTGGCTCAAAATTGTAAACATGTCAAGTTGTCAAAATGTTTTTCCCTAGCTCACGCACATTTCAATCTTTTTCACTTTCCTGTGAAAACATACAGTATTAGGCAATGGCTCCTCCTGTGTGGTGCTGCTGGCCTGGGTACTGCAGGCTGCACTTGCTGTCAGTGCTACTGAGCCATAGCTTGGGTAATCTCCAGGTATAGGAACCCAGTCAGAAGAGCCCATCTGTTTCAGGTCCCTTCATCTGTCTTCCTTCTCGTCTTTCTGTGCAAACACAGACCTGGGAGGGTGGAATAAGAGAGCCTGTGTTCTTTCCCCCCCTCTCTGGAATTTTGTGGTCTCCCTGTTCAGGCCAAGGAGCACACCTGGAACTGGATACGTGTGCTGTGGTAAGGAAATGGAAGCAGAATGGAAAAGGGAAATAGACATGGGATAAGAACTTCTGTATCAGCAACTACATTGAAAATGTGAAGCTACCATAGCTTTCCCCTGTCTATACCCAAGAGGGTCTTGGAAACCTCTTCAAAATCCACATCATCCTCTCCAAAGAAATTTGAGGTAGTTCCCTGATACTTAGGGCCTGGCACATGATCTTTGAAATTTCAGGGCAATGGTCTTTGAGATACCTCAGACTTTGCCAAGGTAGTGAGAAATTCTCTGTATTTTATTCTCTACTGCAGCCCAGTGCAACCTTTTTCCTGGCAAACAAAAGATCTGCATATGCAAGGTGAATACTTGAAACTGGTGCAGAAATAACATCTGAAGTGAAAATCTGCCCACTTTCCACACTTACTCATTCTCAAACCCATGAGAAAAAACAACACATGGTTTACTAGTTTGCTTTGTTATTTCCAAACTTGCAGGAAGGTCCTTTCAACAAAATTATATAGTCAAGTATGTTAAAATAATCCATTCACAAAGGAAGTCTGAAATAACTTTGAAGCATGGGCTGACAATGACAGAAGGTACTTGTATGTGACCCTTAGCTTCAAAAGAGTTAAGAATGTGCTGGCAACAGCACAGAGATTATCTCCACCCACACAGGAGAACATACATGGCGGAGTAGCTCTGTAGCACACAGGGAAACAAAATAGTCTAGCCCAGAACTATCCTTGTGAGGGAAAAACTGCTCTCTGCTGGGTAGCAGAGACCTTCCAACCTGGCAAACAGATCAGAGTCCTGGGCTCATGTCTGAACTCTCCATCCTTATGTCTTTATCACTCCTTGGATAGGGTGTAACCACCTAGAGAAAGAGGAGCTAAAATTTTCACATATTCTGGCTATGAAAAAACCCAACGTGTAAAATATGATCCAGGTCTTCAGAGTACCCCTGATGTCAGTGGTCTGGGTGTCTCATGGAGGTGCTGACCAGCTGCTGCAGAGCACTCCCCAGTGTCTGGGGGGATGCTGCTGGGGTGTGCTGGGCTGGCAGAGCCACCACATTGCTTCTCCCTGGGTTTGCCTGGCACTTTCCACACAAATGCTGCTATGCACTCCTGGCTCCAAAGGCTTCATCATAAAGGAAGGTAAAGTAATACGTGAGAAGACTGAGAAGTAAAATTAACTATTTATATATCTCAATATTTAATATGTAGCTGCAATTGTCACAACTCTCCACTCAAACATCACATTCTGGGAATGTCTTGTATTAAGAAGCAGGCACTGAGGATGGGTTTACACACAGTTTAAACATTCTCTGGGCCTAGCTCAGAATAGTACCATGAAGAACATTCCCACTAGAACCAAAAACACCAGAATATGTTTCTCAGTCTTTTTCTGAGGCAGAAAGATAAAAAAAAAAAAAAGTCATATTTGCTACTTCTTTTTGAAACTCTATATTTATGAATCACAATTTGATTGTCCCTGAACCTCAGGGTATGTCACGTTCTTTCTGTCTGGGATGCTTATCATCAGGAGAGCATGAGGTTCATTGGACATGTGGTCGCTGTGGTCAGTTCACAGTGATTGGGCAGGAAACTGTTGTTTACAGAATGTGTGTGACAAGCTGGGTCCTCTTTTTCATTCACCTTCCCTGCCCCCCTCAGGAGTGTTAACTCCTTTTGTCTCCTAGTCAGTCTTATCAGCAGCCTTTTAACCCCAAACACACAAAGTGAAGCACCTGAAGGAGGCAAAATCTTAACTGAGGATTTTCACTCTAAGACCCTTTGGGAGCAGCTAACAGCCCTTTGCAGTTTCCTCACTCTTTTCTCTTATCTAATCTCAGGTATTGCTGAATGGGAAAGCTATTGGTGGCTGAGAAGCAATGGGGACAGCCACCAGTATCCCAGTGCTGGGGAAGACCTGGAGGGTGCTCTGGCAAGGAATCATCTGTCCAGCTGCATTGAGGTGTCGGGTGCTTTTAGGATCTCACATGATTAATAGCATGGAGTTATATCAGGATATGGCAGTTATATCAGTTATATTAGGTTAGATATCAGGAAAATGTTCTTCACCCAGAGGCTGTTGGGCACTGGAACAGGCTCACCAAGGAAGTGGTCACAGCTCCAAGCCTGACAGAGCTCACGAAGTATTTGGACAATGCTCCTGGGCACATGGTGTGAATCTTGGGTCTGTCCTTTGCAGGACCAAGAGTTGGACTTCAATGACCCTTGGGGGTCCCTTCCAACTCAGGACATTCCATTATTCTGTGATATATCCAAATTCACTTGTACTTGGGCTTCTGCAGTGTAGGCTCTTGCTGCTGCCACAGTAGCACCCACACTCAGGAAGTACATTCCAGTCCTCTAATTTCAGCTTATTAGGAACATCTATAATAAAGCTCCTAATTTCAATCATTTGGATCATACCTGGGTTACATGCCTGAAGTGAGCAGTGTGAAAAACAAATGTGTCTTACTATCAAAGTGGTAGAAACCACTAAAACACTGTACCCATACTCCCACAATTGCATGCATACAAGTGTATACTGTAGGGCCTATAATAGTTCAAAAAAATACTACAGTTGGCAGTTCCCTGTCTGAAAAAGTGGAAAAGACTTTAATATCAGTTCCCATTTCCTTTTCTAAGCACCCTTGGTGCTGCTAGGTGCAAGCAAGGTTCTGTGGAGGTTTGCTGCAGCACAAGGTATTGCTGATGCACCTTCCTTCCCTTTTGCTGCAGTAGCTGCTGTCAAACCTGCCCCAAGGAAACCCTGTTCCCCCTTCCCATCCCTTACACCGGTGGATCTTCTCATATTACGGTTTATAAAGCATCAGTATGGATACACACTGTACGCTTTTAAACACTTATCAATGTTTCTCAAGAATAAAGCAGGTGGGAAGCTCTCTGCGCTGTGACAGAAGTTAGGCTTGGCTGCTGCATTGCAGCGAGCCTGGTGTCATTATGTTGCCTTGTTTAACACAGATTGCCTGCCAGTAAAGTCGATACTTCTACACATTTACATAATTGGTTGCCAAGTTTGAAACAATAAATATGGTGAAACAAATACAAACAGTGTAAAGGAGTTTTCAGGCTTTCAAAGTGGCTCTGATTTGCAGAAGTTGCGCAGCTGTGCCCAGCCCTGGAGCGGAGCTGCAAGGCTGGCTGGTGGCTGTCAGAGCTGTAATACCACCAGTGCTTTCTGTGTCCTTAATAAACAACAGCTGTGGGGGCGCTGGTGGTGACACTCTGGAAGCAAAAGCTTAATAGATATCAGAGAACTTGCCTTATAAAAAGTAAGAAAAATTAAAAAAAACTAATTCAGAGAATGAGAAGCAGTGAGGAAGAGTCTGTATGTGAGCACCTACTTATAGTTTCACTCCCATAAACAATATACGATACATAAATTATTCTCTCCGTGCTGGAAAAAAAGGTGCAGCCCCAGAACTATTAGCAATGGTGGAACCTTTGACTTCAGCATTTTAGCACTGTGGAGAAACACACATCCTTCTGAAATACTGATAGAGTGACTAAGCCATGTGCATGCAACAGCTCCTGCATTTACTGCTGGTTGGAGCTGTGTCATCTCACGTGGATCCAGTCTGCAGACAAGCACCTTTCTATTATGGTGAGACAATGAATTAGGCAGAAAATCATGCTGTCTCATTAAGGTAAGATTCCAGCATTCAGCAGGGGAATATTGGCTGGTGGGCAGAAGCAGCATTTGGAGAAGATGTGCAAAATTTGAATCAGGAGGAGAGCTTCAGGTCTTCCCTTCACAGCTGCCTTTGGTTGCTTCAGTAAGGATGGCAAGGAAACCAGACTTCAAACAAGGTCCAGTTCCTTTCCAGATCTTTCCAAAATCCTTTCCAGGATCTTAGCCAATGGGAATGGCAAAGGCAATGCCTTTCCTTCTGCTAGAGTCACCTCTCAGGGAGATCCCAGGACATTGTGGGGGCTATAACATGGGGGCTGTTCTCAAAGTGAACCTCTTCTGGAGATGGAAGCCGCACCTGCCAAGAGAGGTGCAGGTTCAGGTCTCCCAGGACACTCTTCAATATAAAATGTCTTATAAACTGTGTTACTTAAAGATGCTTATGGCATATTGTTTTTAGAAATATACTTTTTTCACATCAAATTGTGTGCCTAATAGATCACAAAGTACAAATGTGTTCTTCAAAGCTTTTTTCATAGTAATTCTGCTTTTTCAATCCGAGGCAGTTAAACTATCAAATAAACAAATTCTTACATTTCCAATAAATGTATGTATCTGGATGCCTCCTAGTAAAAAATCAACAAATCCTGGTAGTAACATATATTGTGTTATACAGGTTAATTTATCCTTGAACAGACCATTAAATATATAATGATTTTAAATTACATCATTCATACCCAGGGACATTCTACTGATAAACCACATTTAGCAGAAACAGCTGCATAAATATTTATTAATTGAGCCCCTAAGCAAATGGTTACAGTAATAAATTATTTGCCATGTTTCTAAATAATAAAACTGGACTGAATTTCTAACTGATGCAGTGCCACTGTCTTCAGAACACCCTGTTTGTCTCGTTGTACTTAGATAATTTGTTACTTGCACTTGACCAAACATTTTAGAATTCTCTTGAGGTGTATGTAGTTTTACATTCCCGTTCTGGAAAATCTTGTAGCTTGTCCTTAACAAAGACCTTTCTGTAGGAATAGGGGTTTCAAATTATGTGTTTCTAAGGGTTCAGCTTTCTGGCATATAAATAGCTCAGGGGCCTACTGGGGTGCAGGTATCTATCCCAATCATTGATGAATGAAGTATCAATGAAAATGTAATCCTCTACTGTCATTTGCAGTTTTTTCTTTAGTTGAATCCCAATATTGCTTTCGTGCCACTGTCCCATTAAACACATCATTGGTTTCTCTGGATTGTACTGCACTGACTGACAGTAGATAATTAATCACACATTTTAAATACTCTGGGTATATATCTGCTGTTTCAATGCTGGACTATAAACAGCCACTTCTCTAATATATTTGGCTTTCCAGTGTTTTTATCAGTTTGAGATTTCCACTTCTTATTATTACATTGATTTGCTTTGTGAGTTTGGAAGTGTTAGGATTTTTGATGGTTTCCAGTTTACACATTGTTTTCTTGAGGCAAACATCAAGGAGAGAACATGATCATTCTCCTAGGGAAAAAACTTTGCCAAACTAGGCAGATTTGGAAGACTGCTTTCTAAGCAGAGCTCAGAGGAAGAAACAAATATTTCTGCCCAGGACTACATACTGTTTGAGCAGATTTAAAAACCCCACTATCCATCTGGGAGCTTGGTTTGCTTTGGCTGCCAGAACGAGTGTGCCCAGCACCCCAGCAGCCAGCCCTGGGGGTTCCCAGGGTCCCTGGGCGTGGGTTCACCTGCTCCCATCTCCCATTTATGTTCAGACTCCTCTGACAGCTGAATCCAAACATGGTAAATCCCATGAAGCAGGCAACTCTGAGTCGATAGGGAACTATGGGCTACACAGTCTCCACATTTATTTTGTATTTCTGAATTTACTGCTTGTAAAGCTGCAGCACAGGAGCCCCACCATAAAACTTTGTCCCATAAGCACTGCTCTGGATTAACCCCTAGTCAAGCCCTAAAATCTGGCTTGCAGAGGCTGCTATTTTGTATGTCTTCCACGTATTTTTTTACTCCTAGTTAACTTTCCCTGAACCCACAAAGAGCAGAATTGCCTAAACGTGGGGTATGATTGACTGCAGGAGGTGACTCAGTGACTGTGCTGTATTTTTCAGTAATGGCATTCTCCAGGCTTCTGCTGGAATTTGTGTAGTTTATCTATTGGTTGGATGAATTGCTGCCTTTGCCAGCTATTTGTCATCTCTCACTACCGTTTTGAATATAGAAATACATTTTAGAGTGGGTTTTTTTTTTATTTTTATTTTTGGCAGCCTGGTGAAGGTTTTATTCCATTAGCAACATGGAGCTGTGCTTGATGTGTTACAGCTACTCTTCAGCTCCAAGAGTGGGGATGTAGAGATGTTTTTGGCTCAGCATACAGTATCAGCACTTACAGAAAACACAAATGGTCACAAAAGCTTCTTGATTTAAAAGGTGTGCTTTATTTTCTTTTTACTAAAGCTCTGTAATTTCCTGAGTGTCAGATATTTGGTGTGATGACCCTTGCTTTGCTTATTGCAATGATGAAAACCTTAGCTGGGGATTGAAGCTGTTAGGTCAATAGAAGGGTTTTCATGGTGAGAATTGTCAGAGCAGGTTGTATAGTGCACCATAAAGGTGAAGACTCATTTATAACTGTGGAAAATAGTTCCCTTTCTTTGCTCCAAACCTATATGCTTAGAACAACTAAAATTTTCCATGCCTTTATACACAATGTAAGCCTGATAAGTGTTCTAGCATTAGTATTATTTTGGACAAGCTGTAAGTATAGAAATAATTTTCATTCTATTTTTGTCCTTAGTACATTGGCTCAATGTAATGGGCAGGACTACATTTTCCTACAAGGGTAATTCACAAACTCACTGGCTTCCCTCCCGTTTTTGGTTGTGAATCTTCTTAATTTCTTGCCAAGAATTTCAGTGCTTACCTAAGAAAACTCCTGCCAGGATTCAACAGCTCATGTAATCTGCAAGATCCTATCAAAAGTCATTAAATCACACTTCTATAAGAGTGAGTTAGCAGACATATAAAACCTATACCTGCCTCAATTTTTCTGCATATCCAATCTGCTCTCACAGCTGGGGAGTGGAAGTGACAAGGAAGTGACTCAATTTTTAACTATCACACCTGACAGGATCCACCTGAAATGGCATCTCTGAGACATGAAGGGGCTCTGACCTGAGGAACACAAAAAAATAAAGGGTCCTTGATTTTTTTTCAACATCCTCAGGTCAAAAGAGATTTTTCAGAGGTCTAAGAGAGACCTCATGATAACTGCTGCAATGCTGTTGGAGATGTTCAGCATGAAAGAGCTCTTCCAAAAGTCCTTTTAAAAACTTCTAAAATATAAAATACTAGGTAACCTAAGTATATGCTAATGGTCTCATCATTTAACACTGTTCTTGCAATATGTAATATATTAGGTCCAGCTGATGTGAAAAGGGAAGACCTGTACAGGATCTAACTAAACCTCTGAAGATGTGAGGATTTTAGTTGTTCTGAAAATCAAACCACTCTAAAAAAGTTAATGCAATCTTTTATAATATATCTTTTAATCTGTCATCTCTTATAGTGCAGCTAAATTATCTAATAATATTCAGATTTTTCACAAAATCCCTTATGAAAAGTAAATATGTATATAAGTAAGACATATACACACACCAAAAAATGCTTCAGTTTAACAAAGAGCCATACCCTAGAAATGTTTTTTGTCTCTGTCTATATATGCATCAAGGTTAAGGGCTGCCACACAAGGTGGCTGTTTAAGAAGCATGACTATAAAAACCTCCTTGAGTCTATGGAGGACAATATGTTTAGTGCACAGAAATAAATACTCATGTAAAATTGATTGGGAAAAAATTAAAATAGGATAATTATAGCTATAAATCCACTGGAACAGTGGGATGTGAACAGCATGGTTTGATTAGATGATTTGCAAGTTGATTAGTGATCCTTATCTTTTCCTCCAGCATTTAATTGCCCCTGTTGGTCTTAGTTGGTCTGATGAGAGATGGCAAGGCAGGATTTAACACCTAATCACGAGGGCAGGTGCTCTGAGAGACACCAGAACACTGCCACGGAGATCAAATCTCTCCTCAGAGCAATCTTCAGGAGGGATTTTCACTTTGCCAGGGGAATTTGGTGCAGGATGACTTTATTCCCAAGTCTCTGTGGTAAATGCCAAACAGTTTTTCTGTCTTCTCAGTCTAATAGCTGTGGCTGACTTGCAGTCCCAAATGATTGCTTCCCACTGGAGGATGCTGCATGTTTCCTCCTCATCCATAATCCTTTTCCTGGAAATGAATTTTTTTTTGCTTTGCAGTAGTGCCCAGACCTTTGCTCTGGTAGTTCCAGAATCCTTGCTAATGGCAGAAAAGGGTGATGTACCCCAGTTTTCCTGCAACCTGAACTGACCTCCCAAGACCCAGTGGGCCCCATTGCATGGGGATAAGGAAGGCTGGCAGCACCTTCATTTTGTATCCTCTTTGCCTTAGTTTTCTCTAGAGGATATAAAATAAATGAGAACATTTATGCTTGTGTCCAACCCACCTCCTTGGACTTCAGCTAAGTCCAGTGCCTTCATCTTTGCAATGCAGCCATCAACAGGGGTCACCAACTGTGCCCCCAAACCTTGGTGGTGTGGCTCCACGTGTTTGCTGAGCTCCACGTGTCCCTGTGGTCACTGTAGGAAGGTCCCCACCCACAGCATCACTTTGCTGGGGCTGAGACCACCACCACCACTGGTTTCAAAAGGCAGACAGCAGAAATGTTTCAAAGACAGGGCTGAGGCACTTGATCCTTTGAAAAATAAAGCCTTGCTTACCTCCCATCAATCGCTTCAAGAAAACGTCAACAACAGCACACAGGATGAAATACTGCATGAAGCAGGGCTTTCATGCCAAATATTTCTCAGGGATGTTCATCTAATCTAACTTTTAGACATTCAAACTTTGTAGTCTCAGTTTAAGGTAAATTCCATGCACAGGTCTTTCCATAATAAGAAGTTACAGTGTCTCATTTCTTGTCACTGACTGTTAGGGAAATCTAAGGTTGCAAATACCAAGTTCACATTTTACTTCACCATGGTTACCTGGCTTAAAGGCACCAGTGGTCAGCTAATCCACAAGAGTTTCTTACCCACCAACAGATTAATTCGAAGCTTACAGCAAAACCACAAAAGATTTTTTAGTCCATGACTCTGTCCTTGAAAGTCTGTTGTTTACTTCTTATAATCCTGAAAGTCTTTCAGGTTTTTCTGAGCTGTACTCTGATTTTCTGTCTTTGTCAGTGACAACTGTTATTAGCATTGTCATGGTCTTTTTTGAGGTCACTAAAAAAAAAATTGATTCCAAGATCAGCTTTTTAGTAGCACTCTAAATAGTGTTCTTCTACCCCAATAGTTTTTTTAGCTTCTATTTCCATATTAGCCATTTCTTCACCTGCCTTTGATTTAGTTGTTCCTAAGGCAACACTGTATGAAATAGTTTACTTAGGATGAGAGAAACATTGGGGATTTTCTCTGCTAAGGGTTGATTAAGCTTATTAGAGAGAGAGCAGGTTAGAGCCCTGCCTTGGATTAAGCTGAGCTAAACTATACTCTTTTGTCTATCTCTTCCAGCTGTTGAAATCAAATTAACAGTCGGTGTTTAGCTAGATCAAAGTTTTTCATGCTTTCTAAAATATAGAAGATACTCTTGTTTTTCTCCCAACATCTGTTCCTGAGGTAATATATGAATTTACTAGTCTGGGCAGGTTTCTGTGTTGGTTCTGTCAGGGTTTGGATAGAGATGGGATTGCTGCCTTTGTCGGAAAATATTAAGCCCTTGGATTTTTATCTGCTCCAGATGCTCTCTCATTCACCTGAGTCACACCATCTTGGCATGTCACTGTACTGACTACAAACTGAAGAAAAGTTTTCATTTCATTTTTTGGCCCATACTTAGATTATCTCTTACCCCAACCCCCAATTTTTACTGCATAACAGCCTCAAATTCCTCTTTTTGCTCTCTATTTTTTATATGGTTAAAGAATATTTTACAATGTGTTTTTAATTTCCTTTACAAGGTGTAACTCAGACCAGCTTTTGGCAGATCTCACTTTCTCCCCACTCTTTCTGACTTATAACATACAATTTTCCATGTTAGCCCCTTTTTTCCTATTTCTTGCAGGCTCATTGCCTGCTCCTCATATCCCTTTCTGGTTGGACTGTCAGCAGTTGGGTCTGGAGTTCTTCATGAGTTTTTTCTCCTTCCTGAAATGCAGACACAGTTATATATCTTTGACTTCAAGGATCTCCTTTGCAGCCAACTCTTGAAGTTTCATCACTCCTCTGAGATTAAAATACTCCAGGCACAAGGAGGCAGAAAAGCACAGGGTTTTTATCTGTCTGTTCAGAAAGTGCTGTGATTTGCTTGGTAGGGCATTTTCTACAGCCACCTCCTTGATAACATCCTCTCTGTGTTTGAATTAGCACTGCCTGCTGAAAGCTCAA
This sequence comes from Luscinia megarhynchos, assembly GCA_034336665.1. NCBI lineage: Eukaryota > Metazoa > Chordata > Aves > Passeriformes > Muscicapidae > Luscinia > Luscinia megarhynchos. The sequence goes on from CM067565.1 coordinate 15,570,324, forward strand.
TAAATATGTTCTTAAAAATGTCTGCCAGCAGTCTAGAATCAGGAAGAATGGAGCTGTCATCACCTGTAGCCTCAGTTTTATTATTGATATAATTTTGCTCTGATATATCTCCAGGAGCAGGTGGTCTCCCACAGTTCTGTTAATTGTCTAATACTATCCACTGTCCCATAACCACAGTCACATTTTATCCAGAGGATTTAGTGGATCTATGCTACTCTGTAGTAACATGAAGATTTACAGTGCTTTTGAGGAAGCCAGTTGGCCTTCATTAATTTTACTATATCATGCTTTTCCTTCTCCCCACACTACCACATCAGTACAGTGCTTTTGTGTCACCCCTACCTCCCTACCTGAGTTCTGCCTTGCTCTCAGTGCTGTATTCCAGCCAGAAGGAGCTTCCCACTATGTTGTAAATGCCTGGTTTCAGGTCCTGCACCAGAAGATTTGGCTCCTGCACCTCACTGCATGGGCTCATTGCACAGTGTCCAAGCAACCAGCTCTTGCACCCCAACCTCTCTCAACTTCCTTGCAAGTGAAGTTGTTCCACTGCCTTTTGCTTACCTGGCCACCCATCTTGTGAATAACACTTTGTATTTTCTCCTTGCTTTGCAGATTCCTATCTTAGCTATGTTGGTTTTTCTCCTTCTTCTTCACTTATTCCATTTTGTGTTTCCTACCTATTAACTTGGGTGAGATAACTTGAGTTTGTTCCAGCCTTAACCTTGGCACTTTAATTCTCCATGAACAAAGGCAGTTCAGCCACTGAAGACAATTTTCCTCATGTGAAAGCTTTCCAGTAATTGAATGTGCCAAAGCCATCCTTTCCACCTCTGTCCTTGAGCTATTTGTTGGTTTTGTAAGCTTGACAAGCTTTCACCTTTTCTTGCAAGGAATTCTGAGACTTAAACTGCAGATCACTTAAGCCTTCACCTATTTGGCAGACAAAATAAGTAACTTCACAAAAAACATAATCAGATGATTTCCCCTCCCAGTCTTCTCTTGTGGCATAAAGAGATTTAAAAATGCACGTACATTAAATATTTCAAAGATTCAAAGAAAAAGTGAAAATTAAAACCAATCTCTTTCATTCTTAAAACTAAGTTTTCCTGTATTGGTGAAGCTTGGTACATGCAATCCTACCTAGCTACTTTGTATTACTGATAAGTTCCCATCTGACATGCTACATCAAAGTAGATCCCTTGTATAGAAATATACTCTTAAAATGTCTAGGAGTATAATAATGCTTCATTAAATATATATTTGGAAATGAGGAGGTTGCTCTAAATGAGAATATATTGACAAATATTTAAGACAGAGTCAATACAGTCAGTCTTTCTAAGTTTCATCTAAGCAATAAAAAATATTAAATGAACAGTCTGTAGTACAGTTTCTTACACAGGCTTTCCAAGAGTCAGCACTTAGTGTCTTCTTTGATACACATACATTAATTTAATATGTATGCTTTGCCTAAGAACATGAATAAGTCATTCCTTTTAATGTTTGCATTTGCATGTTTAATTTAAGTATGGGAATCAGTGGAAACGCACTTAAATGCTTATGCTAGTTTATTCACTTTGTTTTGAAAATTATTGTGTGCAGCATGGGTGAGAAAGAAGTAATCTAAGTAGAAGCAGAGTTGATGGGAAAGTAGGTTATAATTTACTTACATGTCTGTGAAGTGGACATGTGGTCAAATCTGCAGGGAAATCAACATTATCTAATTCATTAGGATAGGATTTTAAAAGAATATCATCATGATCAGGACCAGTTTCTGTAGAAAGGTAAGTTAAGTGATAAATTTCCAAAGTTACATATTTTCTGCCCCTAACCTGCTATAGGCACTATCCTACCTGCTTCCACTCAAGTTCCCAGAATCACACCATTTACAGAGGCAGAAATGAGGGTTTCATGAGCATTTAGGAGCTTTTTGACTTTCAATTACAAGATCATGATTATTTTTCCATAATTCTCTGGAAATGCCCACTAGAACTTCAGGATTTCTTTAAAAACTAATTGAAGAAGCCTCAGAACTTTTATAGGAATTCCTGTAGCACATCCTTGGGGTTGATATTTTTGAACAAGGCTGTTATAACAGATTCTGTTAGGAGAAGGATATTAATTCAAATTGAATTATAAAGCATAGTCAGAAACTATAAGGAGTACCTACCTTCTTTTTATAATATCAGGGAAGATTTGTGGGTGGGCAGAAGATGGGAAAAAGAAGGGAGGCTGTGCTGTTAGTTCTGTGACAGTATCCCAGGGATGATTTGATGCATTTCTCCCAGAGTTTCACAGAGCTCTTATGAGAGATGTGATGCTGCCCTGTACAGGCACCCTTCTCACGTGGAAGTCTCTTAGCAAATGTGGCCTGACAAAGAGGGGATTAATGTTCCAGGGACTCCTGAGCAAGCACTGAGCCCAGCAAAGCACCTTGTGGTTCTGTCTTTTAGAGGGGAAGAGATGGTCTCGAAGGAAAGCAAGAAAGTAAGCAGGAAAAATACTTCCCCTCTAAAAGCAGAATTCCAGCTCACCTGCTGCAGAAGAACTCAATCTCAGTCTTGTCTTCATTTTCCCCCACATATAAACATACGAAAATAAGATATCGTATCAACTGTAGACAAAGAGTAAAATGAGGAATCACAATTTCCTGGTGTACTTCCCATAAAGTACAAAATGCCTGGAACATAAATTAATCTGAAGGGAGAAGCTGAAGTTCACGTTTTACAGCCCTGTAAGGCATCACTGTAAACTTAACAGTGTGTCACTGGTATGAGGGACTAAGTGAGCACCAAACAAGGTCCTGCCAGCTGAGGAGGAGCAGCTCTCACATATAGCAGAGCTGCTCTATCCTCTCAGGGTTCTGGTTATCTGCAACCCAGCTGCAGCTCACCCCAAAATGCCAAGAAATTCTGTGGAGCAGCTCTATGCCTCCTGTGGAGGGATTCCTTTGCCTCTAGCAAATATCAGGCGCTTCACTCTCCACCTCAGGACTGGGTTACTGCTCAGAACTCCACTCATGTGTTATACAGTGAGAAATCTGTCACTGCTGAGCAGGGACTGAGCTCTTTCTCTCGCCTGTAAATGCATCCAGGCGTCTGCAGTTCCTCCTGGACTGCTCTCCCTTCTGGCAGTATGGAAAGAGCAATTTCTCACCCCCAGTTCTACACGCTCTGACATGCCGAAGTCAGCCCGATCATTGGCACTTTTAAGCTGGGTGAGAGCATTTCACGTGTTTTTCAGCGGGTGAAGCGGCGAGGGGAGGCTCCCGCCCCGTGCGGATGCTGCTGTAGGACGGGGCGAATGCTCCCTCTGGAGGGCTCATCTCTGCAGCCTGCGAGCAGCCTCTGCTGCGGGCAGGAGCCAAGAGAAATTCCCAGAAATTCTCTAAGCCAGGAGGATGATCAGGAGAGGGGGGAAAAGGCTGAGGTTTCTAAACCTGCTGGCCGCTTTCAGTCACAAAAAAGGACAATAACTCAAACCTCAAAGGTGTCCAGGTCCCTGCTTTGCTTCTTTGGCATAGGAGGGCTCACAGGAGACACTGGAGGTGGGTTGCTGTGATTAGAGACCCTGAGCTGCACAAAGTGGGGTTTCAGCTGCTTTCAAAGATGCTGATGACCCGTGTTATCCTCAGCCCAGGTGTACCATTCCATGTGCCCAGCAGCCTCTGTGCTGGATGCAGCACACTGCAGCACATCCCTCCTCATCTGGACATGAATTTACTCGTCTTGCTACAGGCACACAGAAAAACTCAGTCCCAGGTGTAAGGAAAATCAGCCCTGTTGATTTTTACACCACTGGAAGGGAAAAAGCTTGGTGGAAAAGTGAAGCCAAATTTGGCACAATGTTAATATGGGACAGAAAGATCATAAGCTTATTGGGCATGTCTGTGTCTGTACTTGTGTGGCCAGACACCTCATAACCAAGAAAGTATATGTCATGCTGAGCAGATTTGAAAGAAAAACTTACCCTAACAAACTCAGCATTTAGAGATGGAGAAAAATAAATAAGATGAAAGTGTGTTTCTACCCGTTACAGCTCTGTTGTGGTTTACAAAATGAGCCCAGAGCACTTTCCAAAATAATTTTCAACACTCCTGAACACTTGCAAATCATTTGCTTTCTTTGATTTTGTATTGTTTGGGGTTTTTAATTCACAGAATTAAAAAAAAGAGCATATTTTCTTCTGGATTTTCTGAAATATAAAAACACTTAATAGTGCAGGTACTGTGGGCTACAGGCCTCCTTCTTCCTAAATGCTGCCTCTTCTTTCACTGAGGGGTGGTGGAGACCAGCTAGTCCTGCTGGTCATCCCGACTCTGTGCAGGTCATTCAAAGGTGTTGTGGCAGCATCTAGTGCAACAGGAAGTAAAATCATGGCTATTTATGATGTAAATTCTCTAGAAAATAAAGATAAAACCTGTATAAAACTGCCTTTGGTTGCTGTAGGTCACTGTGGTGGTTGTGATTACACAGGAAAAATGGTGAATTATTTTTGGTTACTCTTATCACAAGTTTGTCTGCTTTCTGATTATTTGCACTTTCCCTAACCTGTACTCATTTTAGCTGTGTGTTCAGCCATCAGTCTGTCACCCACAGTGTCTCAATAGTGCTCAGTCTAACAGAGACAGAAAGACAGAGCTCATAATTAAACCTGGAAACCATTACATCTGTAAAAGGATTCTTGGTAAGTATTCTAGTGAGCACATTGGTCCTGTTCAGCTACCATCATCAAGTGTATTTGATAATTTATGTTATGTATGCATGTATTATTGGTTATTATTATATTATAATTAATATTCTTGTATTTGTGTCATATAATTCTATATTTGGTCCTTTTGGGGAATTGAAAATGTCTGTGTTAAAGATGCATCAAAGCAAGCAGCTGTGCCAGGAGCAGGCAGCAACCTCAAAGTCTCTGCAGATGGATCCAAGGAAATCAGAGCTCCCCCAGCACCCAGCTCATCCCCTCACCACTGCTCTGCCACCATCCCACACAAAGCAGCCTCAGACAGTCACTGACCAAGGGAGCAGCATGAGAAACCTCTTGGTCAGAGGTTCCTTTGAAGCTGAAAACTCTGGGCCTTTTTTTCACATCTGGCCAATTCATGTTTGTCCCAAAGTGAAAGGGAAATGCATCAGTCGCTTTTGGGACGGGGCATTTGGGCAGAGGGACACTAAGGCTGGTTTTAGCCTGGGCTTTATTCTTGACAAGGAAGTGTCTGGTGCTCTGTGCTGGTTTTGTGCCTAATCCAGGATGTCCCCATGGTTGTTCCACATCAGCTGCTACCTCTGTGCTTGGGGTTCACAGCAGCTGCTCTTAGTGTTTTGCTATTCCCAGCATAAGGATATTTATCAGGAGATAAGGTGGTCTTTTTATAGTCAGACCTGGAGTTTCCATGGTGAAATTAGCCAACAGGAGTTTCCTTTGCAAAGCAGAGCATATCCTTTACTGGCAAAAACATGTTACTCCCTTGGTTGTGAGGAAGTGTCATTGTCCGAAATCTATTCTGGTGTTTAAGGGCTCTATATCCTCAAAGAAATATTTTTAACCTGAAAGGAATATTTATACTGTCCAGTGAGAACAGTCCACTGGGCTATTCTTAGTTCTGTTTCTGTGTCTTCTTTATCTGTTCATCATTTGTTCCCCTATTGATCTTTTTTTACAAATAGAAAATGAAAGCAAAGGTAGTAGATTAAAGTAATTCCGGGAACTGGTCCCCTGACAGGGCCAAAGTAAACCCAGGGATTGAGTTCCCACAGTGTGTATCTTAACCAACAGGAGTGATCTTGATACAATATTTTCTAAAAATTTTTAAAACCTTTGAAGATGCCCAGAGCCAGCATGTTGGCTGGATCAGCTCTTAGTACCAGGCGTTAGCAAAACCCCACCTTTCATCCTTCTGATATTCAATGTGCTGGGCTAGGAAATAAAAAAATAATTTTATTTCAAACTAGGCACCTTGAAGAAGGAATTAATAAAAAGCTGTTTATGAAACCATATGCAAAAGTTCTGGTGTTGGCACAGAGTTCCACTCATGGGCTAGCCCTGACCTCACCCGTGGTGGATGAGGACCAGCTCCATTAAAACCCACAGGATTATGACACTGTGGGTCTGGTGTGTGACCACAGTCACAACCAAAAGGCAGCAGGGGATATGCATGTAATAAGTTAAAGGAATTTAGTTGGTTTTTTTTTTCCTTAAGGCCTTTTTGTCTTGGATACATTGGCATTTTGCTGATGCTGAGTGTCTAAGGCCGTGCTTTTTTCCCTGCCTGCTGAAGTCAGCATGACCAGCTGCCCATATTTCAGTGCTTTGCAGAATGAGGGCCCTACAGTGCTGATGTGCTCCAGCACCCTTGTCTTTCCTCCCTTGATGCACCCCCGAGGGAGTGAAGTGGCTGTGATGGATTTGTTTTACATTGCTAACAGTCAGCCAGAGCTACCTGCTACCCCCTGATGGAACAGCTCTGATTCTGCTGCAGAATAATGAGAATTGATGACTCATTCACTAATTACACTTTTGTTGTATAGTTTTGTGCTTATTTGCTGCAGGAGCTGAGCACCCTTGACTTTCTGATAGCAAGGCATGAAGCACCCTTAAAAATCAGGGTACTGGATGATGTATAAGCGCAGGCTTGAAAACATGCTGGAGCTGTGACATGTGGATCTCATCTGCATTGCTGAGGTCACCAGGGCAGATCTGCCTTCTACAAAGGGAGGGTTGCTTCAGGCAGTTCAGAAATGCCCCTCTAAATACATTCATGGTTGTGAAAAAATCTCAGTGAAAAGTAGTTCTTTGAAGCATTTATTTAAACATGAATATGAAGAGAAAATGTAGATAAAATAATTCAGATTGGAAAATTCCAAACATTCTGTTAAAATCGTATGGGTAATAAATCTTATCTCTTATTCTTCTAAAATAAGAAATTAATAAAAAAATTTTAAAAAGGCATGTGCTACAGACTATGATCCTGAATTTCTATATCTACATTAATCAAAAAATTTGGGCTAAAAAGCATCCAACATCAGCTTCTCATAAACACAACAGATATATATCTGTAGAGGCACAAACCATAAAGAGAGATGCTGCAAAACTCCCCCTGGCAAGCTTTGGAAAGAGACTCAAACTTTATCTAATACTGCAAACTCATGCACCAAACCCAGATCAGGATGCTGGATTTTAAGTTTGGTTTTAACTCTGAGGCATAATCTCCTGCTTCTCATGTGCAATATTAATGATGCTGTCCAGCAGTGGGATGTGATTTTATGCAGTGTGTGACTTCATGTCAGCGTGTGACTTTAGGGTCACCTTGCTTCCAGGAGACAAAACTATCCTTAATGGCAGGTCATTCCAAATCAATGCCATATAGAAACCTTAACAATGTTGTGCATTTTGCCCATTTTTTGTCAGCCTTACACATATTTGAGTGTCTGGGGCATGCAAGGGCATGAGGAGGAGAGGCAGGGGTCAGAGTGTGCCAGCAGCAGCACTCCCAGCTCCTCTGCCCCTCACTTCTGTGGCCTGCAGTAACCCATTCAACCCCTCTGCTTCAGCCTCTTCAGGATAATTATACCTAGCCCACAGGGGTGTTGAAACAGATTAATTAGCTAAGGTTTATAGAGACCTTTGAAGATGTCAAGCACTGTAAACGCTGCTTGTTATGGAGGTATATTATTGCACACTGTATGCACAGCAGGATTAGGGACTATTTGATATTGTGCAATTGGAGAGGAAAAAGAAACCAGGAACATCCTCAGGGAGCCTTGGCAGTGTGTATTTCTAAGCACAGTTCTTTCCCCATCTCAATGTTATATTACATTTAAATACCTTTCTCAGGGCCCTAATGATTTGCTGTGAAGTTATCAGATATCCATATGCAAACTTCTAAGAAAAGGTATAATTAGGAATTTAATATTTCCATTAGCTTTATGGCTTCATAACTACTGTGGCCACAGCTGCTAAAACAATAGCAACTTTCAGCCAAAACCTGTTAGTTTTAACTTTCAGCTGTATTAGATTCTTAATCCAGCTGTCTGTGTGGCCGCACAGGTGCTAATCTCTGGATGAAATAGAGCTATACTCCAGAGGGGCTCAGGACTCAGTGCAGGGTTTTAAATTTCATTATACTTATCCTCACAGCATCTTTGGGATTAAAAAAACAAAAGCAAAAACAAAAAAAACCCCCAAAAAAACCCCAAAAACCAAAAACCAAAAACCAACAGCAACAAAAAAACCCACCAAAACAAAAAAGATGTCGTTATCATTAACCAAATGGATTTGCTCACAAAGTACCACCACTATGGATAAAACTTGTTTGAAAGTCACCTGGCTCCTTCAGCAGCGATGGCAACATGCATTTCCTTTCTCTCTGATCAGCATAGTTTTGAAATCCATTTAAGTCTCCCTCTCTTCCTTCTGGCTGTTAACTGAGCCTAAGCACTACAGTCTCTCTCTGGATGCAGAAATTCTCTTACCCCTCAATAATTTCACCTTTCACTATTTTTCTAACACCATTTAGACATGAAGCAGAAAGAACAGACCAAAAAGTGTTTCCCAAAATGAGCATGGAATACCTCAGTCTTCTTTCACATGGTACATGAAAGAGGTTAACTTATTGGTGATCATTGTGAAATATTGTTTTCATTATTTGTGAGTTATTATTTATGGTTATGAATCATGCTATAATATTACAAAATATTTTTTAGCAATTATATAAATGCAAATTGTCTCAAGTTATTATAAATTTTGTATCTAATGTCATTCTAGCAGAGACAAAATTGAAGATTTTCTATCTCCCACACTGTCATGTAGTTGACCTTGGTTATACAGAGTCCAATCTGATGTCAGCCCACTCTTACTGAGCTTATCCCTCCACATGATTCCTCTCCCACTGCAGACTAAGAGCAATAGGACTGGAGTCCTTCAGGGAGCTGTGGGGCATCTCTGCCTTCACTCATACCTCACTGGGAACCATTCCTTCAATGGGATTGGTATGTGCACCACTTGGATAAATTGTGTTTTTTAATTAGTTGTGATTCCTCCTCTCTGTTTCCTCTCCTTGGCTTGTGGAACAACTCTGTGTTCTCCTGCTGCATCAAGAATACTTTTAGCACTTAAAAACTAAGCTAGAGATGACTGATACAGCAGTAGAGCAGCTGGTTTTCCCTCTGGGCAGTGTCCCCTTGCCAGCAGAGTGGCCCCAAATGGGGAAGTCCTCACAGATAACACAGCTACCCTGTTCCACCTTCCCATCACTGGTATGTCTCGGCTGGAACACATTTCAACAAAACAGTAGGCACAAGGCTGGATTTGGTGGGCATCTCTGCCCACACTGAGGATCTGCTAGCCCATACCAGCTGAAAAGCTGAAACCATGACCTCATTAGAAATAAGGCTGTGAAAGATGACACAATAATAAAGAGGGGGAAGATGCTGTGCTTGAATGAAGATGTTTTTCTGTGCCAAAACTCTGTGTGCTAATAGCTTTTCCTGTCCATTCAGCCTTTTCCCCTTCTCCTTTTATTTCTGCACCAGGTGGTGCCCAAATTTGGGAAGACTGGATGGGTCAGACAGGCTGGCTTGCCCGTGAGAAAATTACTATTCACAAGTGAAACCAGTTAACAGAATTTAAATACTCCAATTTGGTGGTGCACTGCAAGCCACAGGTGCCACATATGAGAATGCCCATGATCTCCAGCCTATAGCCCATGTTCTGTGAGAAGGGGTCAGTGCACAAGAGCACATTCACCCTCAAGACAGAATTCAATTACAAACTAGTTCAGTGCATCCACAGTTTAACTCCCTAGGAATCAGAGAGAAAAAGATATGTGAGTGTTGCTGTGATTGTACAAACCCCAGCTACTCCCCTCCTCCTTCTTTGTGGCTCTCAGAGCTGTTTTGTTAAGATGAATCCTTTCTGTTTGTCTCCAGAAGAGTCAGGGTGTACAAATAAGTAAGTGACTATGATAAAGCACAGATATAATAGACTGCCTTGCAGCACACTGCCTCTCTCCCTTCCAGGGCTGGATTCTTCTCTTGAAGAGTTTCAGGAGGTACACTGAAGGTGTCTTTTGCTCTGACATTATCTGTGTATAAGGAAACCTCAGGAGTACCCCCTACACTTTTTCCCTATGGCAGGACCTTTACCATGGTGATTGTACTGAATGGAGATGGAAAGTTCTCCTCACACGTTTCACTGAAGTGAAAAATTTCCTTCTTTCTGCCTCTACCCCACCTTCCTCAAGTCAGTGACACTTAAAAGGGGAAAACAAAACAAGCCAAGGGAAAGAAGAGGTTTTAGTTGGAAAAGCATTTGAAGTGCTCAGGTGTTGTCTCCTCTCCTTGGTCCTGCCCTGTTAGCTGAAAGCTTGCCAGCTTTCTTCTGACCCCAGCCAATGCAGCTGGATGTGCACTGACAGTCAGTGGTGTGGCCAGTGCCTCTCAGCCACTGTTTCTTGAAGCTACGGAAAAGCAGCAACAGAATTTCCACTCCCTGCAGGAAGCTGAGTGCTCAAAACTCAGGGCTGGTAGAGGATTATGAGCAGCAAAGTGTGGAGGAGAGTTTCAGCAGGAAAACAAACTATTTGAATGTGTGTAGGCCTAAATGAAGGTTTTAAGATAAGCTGATGAGATTGTTATGGTGATGAATTATTTAAAATTTGCATATAAACATTCCTGCATATAAACAATAACACTTTATGCATTCAAATACATGACTTCTAGATTTACATATTGTGTACTATGCAGGTTACTTTAAAATTTTCACTGAAAACAAAAATCAGGTTTTACAGTGTTCTACCCTTTGTTCAATACCCTCTGCTATTTGGATGAGCATTCACCTAAACTTCCAAGCTATCTGGAGAAATGTCAGTAATCACTAGTTTTTCTGAGCAGGGAAGATCATAAAGCCACAACCTCTTAGAAATTACAAGAAGTGCTGCAATGAGTTGAAAGCTGTGGGAAAGCAAATAATAATCAGCAGATTTGATGAAGACAGCTTGTACCTGATGAGGTGATGAGGGGCCACAGCTGGGTTATCTTGCAGGAAGGTCAATCCACAGGTCAAGGGAGGTGGCTTTCCCCCTCTTCTCTACTCTTGTAAGATCCTGGCATACTGTATACTCTGGGACCCCCAAAGAGAGGGACATTGACCTGTTGGAGGGAGTCCAGAGGAGCCCATCAGGATGCTCTGAGGGCCAGAGAAACTCTCATATGAAGACAGGCCAAAGAGCTGGGGCTGTCCAGCCAGGGGAAGAGAAGGCTGCAGAGTGATATTCCATTACCTAAAGGAGGCCACAGAAAACTGCAGAGGGACTGTTTACAAGGGCATGAGGTGATAGGATGAGGGGGAATGCCTTTAAACTGAAAGAGGGGAGATTTAGGTTAGATTTAGATTAGGAACAAATTCTTCACTGTGAGGATGATGAGGCACTTCAAGAGAAGCTGTGGATGCCTCATGCCTGGAAGAGCTCAAGGCCAGACTGGGTGGGGCTCTGAGCAGCCTGGGCTAGTGGAAGGTGTCCCTGCCCATGGCAAAGAGATTGAAACTGGATCTTTAAGATCCCTTCAAACCCAAGCCATTCTGCAATTCTAAGAACTCCTCTTCCTCAGTGATGGCAGAAGCAGATCATACACCAGGCAACAGACATCCATCCCAGAGAGGCCAGTGGCACTAAACCCTCCTGAAGCCATGGCAGCTGTCCCCTTGTTAGACTGACTGTTGGGGAGGTTTGCACTAGACAGAAGGAATCCTCTTTTTCCAGAGCTACAACAGGCATGTGTCAGGGAGGAGTCTGTCCCTGGAGGTTTCCAGATCAGCCAGGGAAGGTGATGGGTGACATGCTTGACTGTTTTAAGCAGCATCATGGAGTAGACAGACAGAGAGACAAACACACATACACACCACACTGCAACCCACCTTTCCATGAGACACTAATTCCACAAAATCAGAGAGTTTAGGGAACAGCTTTAGGAAATCCCACATCAGTCCAAACAAGGTTTTCTCGAAACAACTGCAGAAACTAAAGTTTGAGGCTCATAACCCCAAATCACCAGGTCAACTCACAGAAGCAGACAACCCTAAATGGCTTTTCACCACAAAGTGGCAGATGGGTCTTGGGCTGGAGACATCTCACAACCCTTTCTCAAGGAACAAGGAGTGGTAGTTAACATGGGACACCATCTCTCCAACATCCCTTGGCTCTGCATCCCCACTCAAATTTCAGTCACCTCTGCAGCATCAGAATTTCCTAACCAAAATAACTGTTTTGTAATTTTCAAAGCAGATGGCATTTCCCTTGGAACAGGACCTGATTTCTTTACATCAAGGATCAGACAATCAAAGTTGTGCCTGGACAATCCTTACAGAGCACAAGAGCTATACTCAGGGCTTGTCCATGTGCAAAGGTTGAACTTTCCTCTGCTGAACAGACAAATCAAAGTGATGCTGAAAGCTCTGTGAGCAGTCAAATGCAAACTGTGAAAGGGTGTGAAATCAGTACCTATGTGTGGGAAGAGAGAAGCCATCATCTTAATTCACCTCTAAGACTTCTATTATATTTTGTTCCCTTTCTGTTTTCGCCCCCTCTTCCATTTCAGCAGTCTTAAACATCATTTACACTCTGAATACTATTTGTCTGTTCTCACCTCATACAAGGTGAAATTCCTGCTGAACTCTTCATACAAAGAAAACACTCTTGAGCCTAATGCTGAAAGTTGCTGAACATCTTTCCAATGCTGCAAAGCCTCAGCTTTCATTTGCTTCAAGATAAGTGGCTGACACACTGCACATCGTAGGATGTTCTCCTGCTGGGTCTAAGCAGAGAAGAGCTCAGATAATTATTAAAATCTTAATTTTAGCTGTCAGTAATAATTTCACTTCTGCCTGTCAAAGAGGGTTGGTCCCCACGCTGGAGCAGGGGAAGGGTGAGGAATCCTCTCCCTGAGGAACAAGGAGCAGCAGAGACAAGGTGTGATGAACTAATTGTAGCCCTCATTCCTCATCCCCCTGCAGCACTGGGATGAGAATGGGAGAGAATTAGGGAGTAAAGTTGAGCTCAGAAAGAAGTGGGGGGTGAAGGGAAAGGCTCTTTAGGATCTGCTTTCATTTCTTGTTACTATTCTCTGATTGATAGTAAATTAAACTAATTTCCCCAAGTGCAGTCTCTTTTGCCCATGACAGTCATTAGAAAGTGATTTCCCCTGCCCTTGACTCATGAGACTTTTGCTTTCTTTTTGCCCCCCTGCCCAGCTGAGGAGGGCAGTGATAGAGCAGCTTTGGGGGGCACCTGGCATCCAGTGGGATCACCCCACCACGTGCAGTCCACTCTTGGTCCTCAAAGCCTTTGCCTGTCCTTCCTGTGCACCTTCTTTGCTCTCCTTTCAAAGTCTGTATAGCTGCCCACTGAAGAAGAAGAAGAGATCTCTGTGTTCAACATTCAGAACAAGCAGTCCAGCAGCCATTGCCTCCTGGGGATCCAGACCCTTCCTAGCAATGGCCAAGGCAGTGAGGAAGAACAGCTGAGATGCAGTATTGGACAGGAGCACCAATTACTGGGTGCTTGTGCTGACAGGAAACAAAGAGGTCCTGTTGCCTTCTGGAAGAGAATGGCAACAATTTGGTAAAAGAGATCAAGAGAGGCATTTTAAAATCATCTCATCTGTTTTAAAAAATTTAGATATGTCCTAGCCTTTTTCAACCGATTTTGAACTATTTTGAATTTTCAACTTAATTTTGATCAGACCTTCATCTTTTAAAGATAATGCCCTAAATTTGTCAAGCACATAGTCGTGGCAATTACTTATTGCTAGGAAGCCCCTGTTTCTTTAAGAATATCTTTTTATTATTTTAAAATATGTATTACATTTCAGCTTCACGGGCAGTTGTCTCTGCTGGTGTAGTTACATGGGTTTTATATCTCTTTCAACTGAGATAATTTCACTAATACCTGTGGTCCAGCATTACAGCACAGCCCAGGGGTGGTTGCATCAGTGGGGAGATACCTGTGCTGAGGGAGTAGTGGGCCAGGCAAGCAGTGACAGCTCTGCACACCAGCTTGGCCAGTACAAAAATGTTTATGCAACGACACAGTGATTTCAGTAAGAGGATAGACTGATAGATATAGTCTCTATACTCTTACTATTGCCTTGCACTGAAGCAAATTGCTATATAAATGTATGTACTACTTAGAGCTACATTTACTTCTATTAAAATATTAAATTCAAGCAGCAGAAGCACCAGTTATGGGGGGACTGTTTCTTCCTAACACCCCCCTGCCTCCATGCCCTGGTACAGAATCCCATAAAACTCTGCATGAAGCGTTTTTCAGTTTCACAGAAATATATTAATCTAGAATTCCACAGTGTGCAACCAAATGTCTTATTATTATTTACATTTTTATAACACACATATACAGATAATATGCATTGAGGTATTCAGGGCAAATAATATGCTTTAAAATAGTAGTAAAAAACCTGCCACAAAATAGTTTGCACATACTACCTAGGCATTCAAAGCTTAATTATATTCTTAGTTAGTTTTGATTTACATTTAAATTACAAATTACGTTTGGCTAACATTAATTTACAATGCTACTTAAAAAATACATATTCTATAGTAGATGAATAATAATTCAAAGCAGTCAGATCTTGTTGGATTGCTATGATCTCCTGATAGCAGGGGGTGAATAGTAATATTTCTAGAAAGTTTTCTCCATTTGAATGTAACATTTCCCAATGTATGTGCCTTGCACATTTGAATTCAGCCAACCATCCATGGTGCAGTTGCCATAGGATTTATGGGATGACCTGCCTGCACGTGCATTTTTTAGAAGACTTCAGCATAACTAAGTGGAAGAATGCTTTAAACCAGTGTACACTTGTTACTGGGCCAGAACAAGGAGCTTTTTATCAATCACTTCATTCTGCGACCCTGTCAAATGTCAAAAACAGAGTAGGATGCACAGACATCAGTGTGGGATGAGAGGTTTTCAAGGAAGCCTCAGAAGTGAACAGGAGAGTTCATCTGGGCCCCACAGCAGGAGGATGTCTCTTTTCTTCCCAGGGGAGCCTTTTGCTGCCATGGAGCTGTCTCAAGCGTTTGCACTCTTCCACAAGAACCTCGTGGTCTCCTGTTGACTACAGGCACGTGTTTATAGTGCTCATGAAGCACATTTTGCCCTGATGGACAACCATTTCCATAAATCTCAGAGAAAATGTGTTTTTAAATAGCCTTTAATCAATCCCATTCCAGTGCAATGACAAGTATCTTCCTTTGGGTAAAACCCTGAAACTTGATGTTTACTTCTTATTGAGAATTCCTTTGGTGTAATTATTTGCTGCTACTGCTGTGCTCCCTCCAGAAAACTCTGGATTTATATTGCATGTAGCCAGGGCTGATCTCATCATTCCACCTGCAGACCATGTCCTGTAGCTCATGACAATAAACACGGCTTAAGTTACTTGGAATGGGAATTAGGCAGGATTGTACAGCATTAAATTCCATTTTAAGCTGAAGATTTAAAAAAAAAACTTCAGTCTTGAGATTCACATCAAAGACACATTCTCAGTTTAAAAACCCATGCTTTTCTGTAAGGCAGAATGGAAAGGGGTTGTGAACACAAAACACAAAATAAAGCAGAAACACAGTCACTCTCACAAACAGTGATGACTAATGACTAATAGCCATGACTGCTCATAAAGCTGAATTTATATTTAATTTCCCCTTGAAAACTTTTTAGGAGCATGAGTAATATTATTTGACATTTATTTTCCAAGGCATCTTCTTGTTGGGGTTGGGAAAGAAGTTGTCATGTAAATGCTGTAACCAATTCACCTGGATTGTATCACACACAGGTGATCACATTTCAGCACCCTGAGAGAATCTGCTGTAGAAAGGACTCATTCACAATGGCTGCTTTAAAAACTTTGAGGAAAATGGTCAAAACAGAGGGCCTAGCTACTTTAAAAATCCTCTTCCATCACAACGTAACTGAAGGGGAAAAATAAGTGTTAGCAGCTTTACAGAGATACACTGTCTTCAACAACACATCTGGGAGGAATTTTGCTGAGAAAATGGTTCCAAAATAAAGTGATTGAGGCCGAAATTATGGGAAAGGAGACAGATTTAGGATTTACCTTCATTCTCAAAGATTTTATTTCTTGCTACTCTTCAGTACAAGGACCTGCTGGGGAGGATGCTCCAGCACACTGAAATCCATGTCCCTTGTGGGGCAGGAAGCAGCTCTAGGAGGGGGCCAAAAACACCATTTCAGTCTCACTATTGCACAGCTGGTAAATCCTGTCCAATAGGAATGGTGTTGAGCAGCAAAAGGGTATAATTCTGGGGGCAAAAAAAGGAACATAAGTTTGCATATACAAGGAACTGGTCAAAAAATTTACTAAGAAGTTTAAATTGGCTAAATCAAGAACCCAGATAAATCTTCAATTTTTTCTATTAAGCAACCACTTTTCCAGTAAAAAATTATCAATTTTATCTGCAAAATACATTGTGTTAGTCAATATATGGAAGGATATGAATTAAGTTCTCATGAGCACAATAAACTTTGTGGTTGTAGACTCAAAATCTAATTACTTTTTAAAGCCACTTTCAGCTTCTTAAAGCCCTGCTACTAATGGGCCAGTATAGATAGTAGTGTAGATAAAAGATCAGCATCCCATGCTCCAGTGTGGATGAAGAACAACTTTTGGTCCCATTATGGTAGCTAAAAATCCTTTATCTTTGGTCCTGCCTGGTGGGTTGGTCTTGCCTTGGCCAGGCCTGTGGGTTGGAGGAGGAGCTGAGGTTGCTCATGGTGCTAATGGTGCTGGAGTGCAAATTGGGGCACTCTGGATTAGTGTTGGCATTGTCACTGCTGATGGATGCCAGGTGCTCCCACAGTCCCTTCCCGCATCCCTGAGGAGCACGGGGGAGCTCAGGATCT
This sequence comes from Luscinia megarhynchos, assembly GCA_034336665.1. NCBI lineage: Eukaryota > Metazoa > Chordata > Aves > Passeriformes > Muscicapidae > Luscinia > Luscinia megarhynchos. The sequence goes on from CM067565.1 coordinate 15,587,263, forward strand.
GCTCTCCCTGCTCCACTTGGGTGCCTCCAGGTGAGCTCCACCCTGCCCCACATGGGCAGGGAGCAGCTCCTGGCTCTGTCCCTGGCACAGCCTGATGTGAGCCCAGCACCCATGGCCAGCCTGGCAGTGCCACACAGAGGTGCCCTTCTCCTCACCGCTGTCCATGTCTGTGCCTCTGCAAACTGCAAGAGCTGTCGCTTGCATGTCACCCTGTGTGAGTGCCCTGAGGATTAACCACTGCAGCACCTGAAGCTGCCGAGGGCCATGCAGACATTGATAAGAGGATCCATAAACATGAGTCCCATGCACTGCAGTTCAGGTGTGTCTCACAGGGCTGGACCTGGCAAAGTCTCTCCTCTTCAGGTTTGGACAGGCTGGGGGAAAACTAGAGCATCCTCTTGAAGAGAGATGGCTCCAGCATGCACCCAAACATCACCTGTGTATGTGCTGTCCACCAAGCAAGACTCCTCCCCTTTATGAGCTATGACTGTATTCACCTTTAATGATTTCCACCATGTGAAGTTACCCACTTTGGGTAGAGCGGAAAACTCTGCATTGAATAATCAGTCAAGGGAAAACTCTGCATTAAATCATCAATCAATCATGTATTTTCCCAGCCTGGGGCTGCAGGGAAGAGGAGACCATCCTACCAACTACCTCCCTGCTGGTATCTTCCTGTGGGTCTCTCCTGATGCTGTGGGGAACCAAGAAGCAGCTCCTGGAGCTTTGATCAGCTCGTGTGCTAAAATCTGCTGCAGTGGTAATTTCAGTGAGGGATGCACACTCATTCTGAAATGTCACTTTTATTCCTCCCACCAGCTGTGCTTTTATTTATTGTTTAATTTGTAGACACCTTCACTTTAATTTATAGACATCCCTCCACTCTCACCTGGATGCTGTGCCTCCAGGTGTGTGCTGTTTCCAGACTCTGTGCTCCTGGCTGTGGTTTTTATGAAGAAAAGAGAATTTGTAATGACCAGAATGCATCCCATTTGACACTGCCTCATTTGTTCCCCTCCTGACTAGCTCATGGCATGGCTGCTATCCTGCAGTCCCTTTTGTCTCTGTCCTACCCCTCTTGGAGGTGCCTTTTTTGTGAGCTTGCACCTGTCTCTCAAGCAACCACCCCGTTTATCTGGAGCGCGGCTGCTGCTCGCTGCCACCCACACGCGGCGCCTGCCTCCCGTCACGGTGCTCTGCATCCATGGAAACCATCCTGCCAACCATCCTGCCAACCATCCTCCCAAACCATCCTCCCAAACATCCTCCCAACCACCCTCCCAAACATCCTCCCAACCATCCTCCCAACCATCCTCCCAACCATCCTCCAAACCATCCTCCCAAACATCCTCCCAACCACCCTCCCAACCATCCTCCCAACCACCCTCCCAAACATCCTCCCAACCATCCTGCCAACCATCCTGCCAACCATCCTGCCAACCATCCTCCAAACCATTCTCCAAACCATCCTCCAAACCATCCTCCCAACCATCCTGCCAACCATCCCGCCAACCATCCTCCAAACCATCCTCCCAAACATCCTCCCAACCACCCTCCCAAACATCCTGCCAACCATCCTCCAAACCATCCTCCCAACCATCCTCCCAAACATCCTGCCAACCATCCTGCCAACCACATCCTGCCAACCATCCTGCCAACCATCCTCCCAACCATCCCGCCAACCATCCTGCCAACCATCCTCCAAACCATTCTCCAAACCATCCTCCCAACCATCCTCCCAACCATCCTCCCAACCATCCTGCCAACCATCCTCCAAACCATCCTCCCAACCATCCTCCAAACCATCCTCCCAACCATCCTCCCAACCATCCTGCCAACCATCCTGCCAACCATCCTCCCAACCATCCTCCCAAACATCCTGCCAACCATGCTCCCAACCATCTTCCCCAAACATCCTCCCAACCATCTTCCCAACCATCCTCCCAACCATCCTCCCAACCATCCTCCCAACCATCCTCCCAACCATCCTCCCAAACATCCTGCCAACCATCCTCCCAAACATCCTGCCAACCATCCTCCCAAAACCATTCTCCAAACCATCCTGCCAACCATCCCGCCAACCATCCTCCAAACCATCCTGCCAACCATCTTCCGAAACCATCCTCCCAACCATCCTCCAAACCATCCTCCCAACCATCCTCCCAAACATCCTGCCAACCATCCTCCCAACCATCTTCCCAACCATCCTCCCAACCATCCTCCCAAACATCCTGCCAACCATCCTGCCAACCATCCTCCAAACTATCCTCCCAAACATCCTCCCAACCATCCTCCCAAACATCCTGCCAACCATCCTCCAAACCATTCTCCCAAACCATCCTGCCAACCATCCTCCAAAACCATCCTCCCAACCATCCTGCCAACCATCCTCCCAACCATCCTCCCAAACATCCTGCCAACCATCCTCCCAACCATCCTCCCAACCATCCTCCCAAACATCCTCCCAACCATCCTCCAACCATCCTCCCAACCATCCTCCCAACCATCCTCCCAACCATCCTCCCAACCATCCTCCCAAACATCCTCCCAACCATCCTCCCAACCATCCTGCCAACCATCCTCCCAAGCATCCTCTGATCCATCCTCTGATCCATCCTCCCAACCATCCTCCCAAACCTCCTCCCAACCATGCTCCCAACCATCCTCCCAACCATCCTCCCAACCATCCTCCCAAGCATCCTCCTGATCCATCCTCTGATCCATCCTCCCAACCATCCTCCCAAACCTCCTCCCAACCATGCTCCCAACCATCCTGCCAACCATCCTCCCAACCATCCTCCCAAGCATCCTCTGATCCATCCTCTGATCCATCCTCCCAACCATCCTCCCAAACCTCCTCCCAACCATCCTCCAACCATCCTCCCAAACCTCGTCCCAAACCTCCTCCCAAACATGCTCCCAACCATCCTCCCAGCCATCCACCCTCTGCCCGCTGCTCTGCCTGACCTCCTGTCTGCTCTGCCCATCTGTGACACCTATTCCCACCCTGCTTCTAATAACAGAGACACCTTGCAGGTTATATCTCATGCCAGGACTAAGTTACTTCTCTTTTATCAGTGGAGGAGTTAGGTTTGGTTTTGGTTTTGACAATTCTAGTGACAAAAGTAAGTTTTTATCTTGCCGTCACTTGACTGAGAAATATTTGTTTCACATTAGGTTTTAACAGCTTAATCTGGGACAAGGAGCAAAGGTGACAGCTGGAGGTTGTATTGCTTTTTCTTTCTACCTCTCAAATTTTCTTCAAAGCAAATTAGTTCCTGGAACAGGTTATTACTTTTAAAAAGCACTCAAGGATTCTGGAAGTCTGAGAATGACCCCATTAACCACTCCAGAGTGCACTTCCCACCAGCATTGTGAACAACACAGGTGTGGTTTGTCTGCTGGAGACCTGTAGGAGATCTGGCAAGTGCCAGGACCCTTCCCTTATGTCCAAACCCTGGGAAGACATCACACTTGGGCCAGACCCTCCTACATGGAAGGCAGGAGAGGATGTGAGCAGGTGAGAGCTTCTAGGGTACTCACCTGGTTCCAAATTTTGGATGGTGAAAATGGAATCCCCTCTACACCCTTGAAGGGCACCTACTTGGTATATAGCAACTTATGTGCAGAATATGGTGGCTGGAATTGCATGTCAAATGTTGAAGTTGAATTTATGAAAGTTTGTCCCAACTCTGTCTTCTTTTTCTTTCTGCTATATTACTTGTCAGACAGATGGGAAAATAAAAAGAAACAAGGAGGCAGTATTGCTTACAGAGCCTTTTTAGCATGCACTGCTTTCTCCCTAGGAAAGTATCTTTGCACCCTGATCACATCACCTCTCAATCTCTCTTTTTATCATAAATGAAACAGACTGAAGTGTTCATGAGTAAGGACTTTTTTCCAAGCCTTCAAATAATTTTACTGGCTCTTCACCTCTTCTGAATATTCAGGATCAATTTCAGCCTGAGGGTCTCTGGGTTTAGATATTCTTTTACATTCTGTCCCAGTTTGCTAATTCTTAGTCCAAAGTTCCCACTTTTTCCATGTCATCTCTGTGATGAAGAGCTTCTTATGACCATGGGTGGAAACACAGGTTTGCTTTCCTTTGGAGTGACCGTGCTGATCTTTGCTCTTCCCCCAGTGTGAATCAGTCCCCCAGGAGCTCTATTGGCTGAGTGCTCTCCAGCATGATTTGTGTTCATTTACTGCATCTCAACAGCCTCTGCTCCTCGAGAGAGGGATGCAAATCCTTGGCAGGAGGTTTCAGAAATCCTGTTCTGCCACTGCTGTGTTGAACAGTGTCCCACCCCATATGGAACAAAACTTTCTCATTTAAATACTGACACACATGAGTTTGTTATCCATTTTCTGCAGGCATTTTCCTATCACACTGAAATGGTCACAGGAATGATGAACAAAATGGCAGGGATTCCAGCCAAACCCATGTCTGCCTTTAATTCCAGAGAAATGCTTGGCAGTATTCAACCAGCTCTATTTTTAATATTGTGTTTACATGGGTAATGACCATGTGCACATAATAGCTGTCCCCCTCCCTGCTCCACCCAGCACTTTCCAGTATTGCTCACTATGGCTTGGAGCAGACATGCCTTATGGCCATTGAACTGGCAATGGCATAATCCAGGGAAAGCACCTCAGCCATTACACATGCAAATGCACTAACTACCAAGAACATTATTTCAATAGATTTTTCACAGATAGCTTCTCCTCTTTGTCCCAGTCACCATCCCAGAGACCCATTCAGGCTGGGCTGCAGGGAAGGGGAGACACCAAGAGGGAGGCAGCGATTCAGCCTGTGTTTTACTGCTGCCAGTGCTCCACAACACCATCACTGCTTGGAGCTTCACAGGAAAGAAAAAAAAAGGCAGTCACCTGGCCACTTCTGGCAGGTGGCTTTTCTGTGAGATAAAACACCTGAATCATAGCTGGGCTAGCCCAAACCTGAGCACCAGAGTGCTTTAGCACACCCTTGGTCAAAACCTGCCTTGATTTCCAGCTGCCCAGAGCAGCAATCAGCTGTCAGCAGCAGTGGCCAGCTTGTACAGCCAGCTATTTCCAGCTCTGCAGCATCTTTTCAGACCTGGTCCTACAGTGATCTTGTTGATGCAGCTTTCATCACGAACATGATATAAGCTCCCTTAGCAGCAGCAGAAAATTATATGTGACTGCTGGTCAAAGCTGTGAGAACATGTGCAGTACAGAGCTTCCATGCAAAAACACTGGAGCATGATGAAAAGGAGGATTTAGCATCACAAAGGACATCTGTAGCAACAACATTTTCCCATCCTCTATCTTCAAACTTTGCTGGGAACATTTTTCATTAAGCTGTGGTCAGTGCAGGAAATCAGTTTTGGACATCTTAATAGGAGCAATCAATTACTGTGCTTGTTTCTTTATGAGTTCTCCTCAGATTCAGGCAAATAGAGTGGTCACTTAGCTCCCCATTGCAGCAAGTGCAAAGTGCAGGGTCCCATCCCCCTTGAAAAAATCAGGATCTGCTTTATATTTGGTTTGCTATCAGAGCCAGAGAAGCTGAGGGTCCGACAGTGCCACTGAGTTGGGCTGGAAGGGTGAGGAAGGCAATGGCATCACACACCTTGCAGTTTGGGCACATTGCTTTTCTGACCCGTGTTACATGTACCAATCCTGCATGGCACTTGCACATCACAAACACCCCACTTAAATGATAAACTCATCAATTTTCCCTCTGAAAGAGGCACATCCTTTGCTGTAACCCATGCTGCTACCTGTGTAGCCATAAACACACAGCACCCCAATGATGCACTATTCCATGGTAAAGTAAGCTATGAGGACTAAAATCAGCTTTAAACCCTCAATGCATCATTCCTGTCCTGATGCATTATTACACTATGCTCTAATTCCCAGTGTAGCAGGATGAAAATCAGTAGGAATTGGTGACAACCTACAGCCAACTTTTTGTGTTTATTTTACCCAGGAGAAGAGAAATGTCTTGGCCATTTTCCTGAATTAAAAGTTGGTTTTGTGCTGCTTGCTGAGCTGGGATAATATGATCAAAGGATGAAGCAGTGGAGTACAAAACACCAAACTGGTAGTCCCATAGCCATAGGAGAGCTTCTCCATTATCTGGTTGTGTAGTGCCTGGCTGTGAGCAGCACAGGGCTGCATTGCAGGGATGGGAAATGGCACAGGAGGAAGGGGAACAAGCAAAGAGCTGAAGTGACCACACTCGTGTTTGCCACAGCCAAGGGCTGCTGTCTTCCACTTGTTGGCCATGCATTTATAATGGGATTGCTTTGGGATGTGTCTCTTCAGGGAATGAATTCCAATTTACATAACAAATTCAGCCCTTGAGAAGCATGTCTTCAGCACTCTGTGGATAATAGCTGACCAGTCATGCTATTCACAGTCCCAGTTTATCACTAGAGGGCTGATAGAGATGACAATCCTATCTTTCTCTGTTCTGCATTGCCCATGAAAAACTCAGTGTACCCCATACTCCTTTTTCCAAATACTTCTTTACAGAAGACATTGTGTGAGTGGGATCACTCATGTAACCATTGTGACTGGAGAGGGACAGAAGGCTTTGCAGTCTTTCTGGAAGCAAATGGAAAGATGGCATGGCACCTATCTATTCCCAAACCACTGCTCCTGAGCCCTTCCAAGGAGCTACCTCACTAGAGGAAGACCAGAGCTGTGAAGTGCCAAGAGACATTGCTGACTCCATGATTTTCTAGACATTTTTGCAGTTAACTTTTGTTCTCGTGCCACTAAAGGTATTCACGAACATTTTGATGTGCCTAACCTGTTATTATCCTCCCAGGGCAGGGTACAGGAAATGAAGATGGCAATCACCCACTATTTAATTACACTGTCCATTAGTTAATCCTTTTCTTCTCGTGCCCAGAAAGGCTTTGCCCATGATAAGTTCCTGCTCTACGCCTCCATGGAAGTGTGAAAGGGGCCAATAGCTGAGCAGCTCCAGCCATCTGCAGGTGGAACCCACCAAACAACCTCCAGCTGCACAACCTGGTCCTCAGCTATGCAAAGCTCCTTCTTTCCTCTAGCAGCTCATCCCTCACCTCTGCAAAACAGTCAGTGAGACCTTGGGGGTTCAAGCACTTGTGGAGTAGAGTGAGAAACCCCAGGGATTTCCACTCTTTGAGGGAGATCATCAGTAGTCTATTCACCCAGGAGAGTTTGTGCTGGCTTGTGCACCAGCAGAAGATGCTGCAGTGTTTCACACTGGGAAAAAAAACCCCAAACAGTCCTTTTTTTCTGAGTTGAGAAATAGCCTTTGGTAAAAGCAGCAGCTAGAAGCGTGCTCATTCCTCCTCTTACAAATCCAAAATAATAACAAGGCTGCATTTTTTTGTGAGTAAACAACAAAATGTGCCTCATTGCAAAGAATATGGAAGAAGAGCATGAGTCAGGAGACCTGGACCAGATTCTTTGATGTTCTGCACTCCAAGGGTCTGGGAGAGCTCAGCAGCTTTCCACATTTCCCCAAATCATGGCTTACTCAGCTCTCTGAGGGGAAGCTGGAGAAAGCATAAGATGCTTTTTAGGTGGAGGAAGTTCAGTAACCTGCAAAATTATGAATAGTTTTGTGCTACCCAAGGCACAAAACCAATTGAGAGGGGAGAGAGAAACCCAGCTCTAAATCTTTATTCTATTGAAATGAAAGCTTCAGATTCCTCTTCAGATATTCATATAAGGCAAGATGCACATGTCCTGATTTCAGCCATCAAAATTGTGGGTAACTCACCTAAATACTTCTGGAGAATTAAAAACAGGATGATGACTTTAGCTATGATTTAAAGAATATAAATTAACATGTGGGCACTGTGGACTGTGAAGGACTTGGGTCTGTTGCCACAAGCCACAGGAACAGGGAGATTAATGTGCATCTGGGAAAACAGTATAATTTCAACCCAATGTGCTGTTGGTCAAAATGAGTACTGCCAAAGCAGCATTGCCACAAGTTGTTAAGAATTTCTTTTTACTTTTTGGACTTTAAATTTTGAAAGAAAATTCTGACTTTGCTCTATGAGAGAGGCTCTTATAGAAACAGATTTTGCTCTCTCTTTTGTGGGCTTCATCATGCAAACTCTCTAACTGAAAGGACCATTATGAAGAAAGGCAACAGAATTGTGCTTTTCATTTAGACAGAGAAAAGGCATCCTCTGCATTGTAAGGGAAATATAATTTGCAGCCCAATATAAGTATCTCTTTGTATGCCTTCAGAGCCAAAACCAATTAAACTCAAACCTTTATCCATCAATATAAAGTCCCACTTTCTTAGCTAATAAAACCTCTAAGAGCATCCTGTTAACCATTGCAACATCACTAGATGAAAAGCTGCTTCTTTTTCCCTCCTTGTGTTTTCTCTTGTGTTAGATTAAGCATTCCACAACAATTTACAATATAATTAAAATTTAGAGTCCTCAGGATGGGATGGAATAATTATAATTGCTCATTGTGAAAATGGGCGTGGAAAAAATCTTATGACTTGTTCTTCATAATCCAACTCATTACAGTACACGCAATACTTAATTTGTGAAACCAGTGTAATTGTATTTGTAATCTGTGCTATCCGTGATGGTGTGAGGAAAACATGCACAGTGACCACCAAACACTCTGCCCAGCCTCCTGGCCACACTGAAATCGCCAGCAAAGCAAAATAAATTGCTTTTGCTTAGCAGGAACAACACTCTGATCTCACCCTCCAAGCAGAGAATTTCCGGCTCCTGCTGCTCTGACTCAGCAGCTTGCTCTGACAACAGGAAGAAAACAAAGAGGAAGAGGGCAGGGAGCAAGGCAGAGGTGGGAGCCGGCGGTGGCTCATCCTCTCCTGCTGACTGATGCTCCTGCCGCAGCTCCGGGGCTTTGGGGCTTCCTGGTGCCGGATCCATCCCTAACCCTGGGGTGCTCTCCCCTTGCAGCACTCCTGCCTCCAGCCTCTCCCCAGTCACTGCTGGAAGGGTCCCTACAGCACGCACATCTTTTCGGGGTGGATGGAAAGATCCTGTACCATTTTACCAACTGGTGTGCACCACTCACAGCCATGAAAGCACAAGGCACTAGGAATTCAGCGTGACTCCTGTAAGCCCATCTCCTTCCCACTGACACATTAAACCTCCTCATTAAGACAGATAAAAGGATGGCACTAGAGGGAAGAGTAATGCCAAGCTGTGGCAATTCCCTTCCCTTTGCATCCACAAGCATGCAAGCCCAGCCTGCAAATAGTAAGGCAATGAATCACCCTGCTGCTCTGGATGTGGCTGTTATTGCTTTTATGCTGATGCCATGGATGTCAGTGAGGTTCCTCTGATTTACTACAGCAGTCTGAGACGAACAGGAGCATGTGAGGCTCATAAAGCAGAGCAGTGTGATTGCAGAACAGCCTCCTGAAAAGCAAGACACAAAGATGTGACTTGGGAGCAGCGCAGCGGAGTCAGTCTTGGTCAGCACTGGACAGAAGCTGGACCAGAGCAAACAAGTTTGAGCAGAGATCACATGCTATTATATTGCTTACATAAATGCTGATTAAATACCACCTTTTCAATTTGTGTTTACCTGAGGAATCAAATGTCTGTACTGCTGGTGGTACTCAAAGGCTACCTGCAAGTTGATCTGCAGCTCATGACAGGCTTCCCAGTGGAACGCTGGCACTCAGCACCAGCAGCACAGTGTTGGCAGGTCCCACACCAAAACCTTCCCACCTGAGCACTTAACATGGACAGTTATTTACAGAGTGAGTCATGGAAAACAAAGAAGAAGGGAAGAGAATTGTTCTCAGTTTTCCTGCAGTTGAGTTAGTAACCCCCAGGGTGAGAAGCTCAGGCACAGTCTCTGGCACTCTGCAGTGAGAGCAGGGCTGCCCCTGCAGACAGGCAGCATAAGGCTGGCTTGCCCCACAGCTCCTCTACTCGGTGAACTACCCAGATGAATATCCTTAAATAGCAGTCCCAGCCTTTGCCCCAAGGCTCTAGAAATGCTGTCTCAGTGCAGGTACATTAACCAGGGCCAGGGCCCCAGCCCAGATACTGGCAGACAGGTGCCCACACACTGGCATGCTCAGGGAGCCACAGTGCCTTGGAGGCAGCCTGGAAGGGATCACCTTGTCCTTGAGATGTGAACTCTGCCCCAAAGCCAGAGACCCCTGTGGAGCAGGGTGGTGGTGAGGATAAAGGCTTTTGCAGAGCTGGGATAGCACACAGTGCCACACATGCCCCTGAATTCAACCTGGAAGCCAGCTCCCCTTCACTGGGAAGGCAGGAGTCGCCCATGAGTCACCACTCAGGGAGCCCCAGGGGCTGCAGGGCTTGCTTATGGCAGAGCCCTGTGGGGAAGTTCAGCAGCTGGCCCCAGCACTCACCTGCAACCTCTGCACAGCCCTCACCTGGAACAGCTGTCAGCTGCAACACAAAAGCCTTCATCATCAAAAAACTCAATTCTCTGCATATTTAACCACCTAGATAGATGATGTGAGTCAGTATGATGGCATCATTAACCCATGATGTCATCATCTACTGCACCAGCCCTACCTGCCATATCTCTCCCAGTCATGGACTTTGCTCTTGGAAAGTTCTGTGCCTAATACAGGGCATTTGCCTATGCAATAAGGAAAGAACATTGAAAATTTGTTTTCCTATTTTTCCCCTTTTTTATTAGCTGCCCCATGTAGTGGGCTTACAACAGGTTAATTGTATGTGATGTAAAATTTCCAGGAGTTTCATTTTGCTCTGGAGTGCACGTGTGTGAGAGATATGGATTGTGTTTAGTACTCACATGAGTACCAGGATAATAACCCAGTGGATCTCGCTGCTTAGACTATGGAAATGGAAAATCCCCCCTCTTTCTGCATGTGCATGGCTATTTCCTGTCATGCCTAGATCCAGCTGTACACAATCCAAATATATTCTGTGATTAAAAGCACTTTGCCTGATAATGTATTTGTAGACTTAACACTTGCACTGGGTGCAGAACTGAGCAGCCTGCTTTATTTCACAGGCAGGCTGCTTGGCAGAAGTTTGGCAGCTGCCTCCAGCTGTGGAGCTCTTTCTCTCACCAGGTGCAGATGGCAGCAAATCTCCTTCCTCCTGCTAAAATGTAAATTCCAGCCCTTTCCAAGCTACTGCTCTGGATAATAACCACTCTCTTTCATAATAAAACTCACACAGTCTGCCAGAACATTCTCAAGAAAGGGCAGAGAGAAGGGAAGAGAGAGAGACAGAGGTGAATCCAACCTGTAGCACACAAGGCAAGGGAAAAAACTTGAGCACTGGTGTAGATCAATTTAAAAATTGCAGTTAAGCAGGGATTGTGGGGGTTGCAGGAATTAGATTAAAGAGGGATTGAGCATCATTCAAGAGGATGCTGTTGATATGCAATGCTTTCCTTTTCTGATTTAAATATCACTGCAGCAGCCAGCAAACTGTGCAAGTGTCTTCTAAGCAGGTGGGAGAGGGGTGCAGGGTACAGGATGCAGAGAGCCACAGTGGGGCCAACTGCAAGGAGCCAGCTGGGGAGAATATTGACAAAAATCTGTGAACCAGTTCAGAGACAGCTTCTATCAATAGCCTTATCATCAACACCCAACAGGAAAGAAACAGGCAGGAATGCACAGGTTTAACTGCATTTTCCTACATGTTGCTTATTTGGGAGAAAAACACATCATCCACTTTACTGCCAGGGTCCTCTTCCCTCACACAAACACACATTGTTTGCTAATCACAAATTGCTCACAAACATGGGGGCACTAAATTTAGGTTGCAGAGATGTTTCTTTGTTTGAAAACAAAACAAACAAAGCAAAATAATTACAGGAGTACTGCGAGTGAATACAGTAAGTCAAAACAGAGGCAAAATACCACTTTTCAGTTCTAGAGCTCAAGCATCTCTGCAAAGCTGCAACAGGGGCAGTGCCTCCTCCCTGCCAAAAGGAAAAAAAGTGCTCTAATCTATTCTAGAACCCCTGGCAGAATTAGGAAAACCTGAATTTCTTGCTTCTGCAGAGCCCACTGTAAAAATTTGAAGTGGGAATGTCATTTTGAGACAGATTTTCCTTTCAGCATCATGCAATATGAAATACAATTCTTGATTTGCTGGAAGGCTTTCCATGCCAACAGACAGCAGTCAGAGCCAGTCCTCAAATCTACCAAAAATCCACATCAGGGAAGGCCCATGTGATGCATCCCTCAAGCCCACACCAGCTCTTCCACACTGGTTTTACCTACTGCCAAGACATGTTTTGTGCCATTTTCCACTTGGAGCTGGTGGGAATGCTGTGCAACCTCCCGAGATTTCTAGCAACCACCAACAATAGCAGAACTCTAGATGCTGAGAGTTCAGTAAACTGCTTTCAGTTCTTAACCCAAACTCTACCCCCAAGCACATTTAAAGCCCAAATCCTTATCTTTCTCCCTGTAAACACAGAGGTGAGCACTGATTTGAGGGGATGTATAAATGACCACCCCCTGCCCCTCTGGCTGTTTCCCATGTGTTCCTAATATGTGTCCATGTGTCCCTCACCTTCAGCAAATAAAGTGCTGCCAGGGAAAAAGGCTGACTGAGAGAGGTGTGTTGGGAAGCTCTCAACAAACTCCTGCTGTGACAGTGCTGTAGCAGAAAAAAAAGTCTGCAGAAAGACAAGTGCATTTTAAGAAACAAGGGCAACATCATTAAAACTATTTCTTGTCCCCAAGTGACCAACTAAACTGTTGGGTAACTGTTGGGAGTGCAGTCAGGAGCTCACATGCTCAGCATGAAGCAGGTACTCAGTGTCTCTACAGAAAAATGAAGCTGGGAAAATCACTGTGGGAAGTCATGGCTGGCCAGAAATCTGCAGGGGAGGCATGATCTGATGGGACTGGAGCTGGATGTCTGGGAGCAGCACCACCAGCCAGGGAAGGAAAAGAGCTGATTCTGGGAGCACTGGATCTGGGTTAAAACTCAGGAGAGTTTTAGCTGGGTCTAGCTGTAAGGATTTGCTCCTGCAGGCTGGGGTGCTGACCTTTCCTCTGGGAGCTCAGGAGTACAGCTCTGGGGACCCTGGGGCATGACCCCCTCATACCAGCCTGCTGCTGGAGATTTGGGAAAAACAGCAAGTGTGGGAAACATCCCACTGAACACAGAGTGTTGGCAGTGCTGGGTAGCAGATCCCACTCAGGGCTGCTGGTGCTCAGTTAAACCAAGGGGTGCTCACAGCACAGGCACAGTGCTGAGAGCTGCACAGAAAGGATTGCTCTGGTCCAGCCTCTAACTGAGTTTACTTTGTACAGACCAAAACATTCATTTTCCTCATAAGTCCTCAGTCCATGATCAGACACTCCAGGTTAATTTTGCTCACAGACCATTTTGGTTTTAAGTCTTCTAAAATTTTCTTTACTAGCACATGTCTTTTCAATTTATTTATTTATTTCCTTGGTTTTCTCAAGAGCTACCAGGAGGTTATATTTAAACCTCACAGGTAACATTAGCTTTTTGTCAATATTTAAATTCTTATGAGACCTGTGTGGTCCTTGAAAATAGAAAAATAGGTTAATTGTTTGACCAATTCAATAAAGAGAAGCAGCATCTCTGTGATGTAAACTCAGGCCTGTGTTATCTGACAGGGAGGATGTTTGTTGTTTGTGTCACCTAGACAACTTTCCCTCACACATCATGACCTAGCCCTGGCACCAGTGCAGGTGCCATCTCTGTGATTCAGTTATTTGGGGATCACAACCCTTTGACCCCAGGGGCAGGAGCTGGCAGCCTGCCCTCTGCCTTCAGCGGGTACTGCTGTGTGGCAGGCAGGAGTCCTGATCTTTAAATGCTGCCTCTGACTCAGCACTGACCCCACAACTAGTGCTTGGGAGAGGAGCACCTTGAGCCATTCCCTCCACATCAGTGATTCCCAGATGAGTCACAAGTGGCATGAGCTGGCACAGCCCTGTTGGAGACTTCTGGGGAGTGGTAGGGTCCTGCCAACTGCTGCACCACCACTCCCACACCCAGCTACATGGGCTGTGCAGAGCAGGAGCTAAAGACTCTCCTGAGCAGTGCAGATCAGCCAGCAGCCCCCAGGCAGCCATCTGGGGGTCCTGGGGGAAAGCTGAATGTGGGTCTTTCCTGATGGGAACCCCTCTGATACCTGGCTCTCTGACTGGAAGGGGTCTCTATGGATTTTTCAAGATTCACAGAATAGTGTAGGGGCATGAATAGTCCAGGGGAAGAAAGCTCCTTGAATGAGTGGAGGGAAAGATGAAAAAAAAGCTCATGGTAGCAAAAATCATGAAGACAGAGAGTGATGCACAGAATGCAGGTAAGGGATTCAGACAGCCCAGTGCATGTGCAACAGCTGCCTGTCATATGAGTATCAGTATAAGCACCTGCACACCACCTCTGTAACAAGAGAAACAAACCAAAATCACAGAATCATAGAATTGTTCAGATTGGAAAAGACCTCTGAGTCCAACCACTAACCCAGCACCACCACCACCATGTTTACCATTAATTGTCCTCAAATTCCACATCCACACACTTTTTCAACACTTTCAGGGATGGTGACTCCACTACTACTCTGGACAGTCTGTTCCAAGGCTTTTCAACTTTTTCAGAGAAGAAAGTTTTCCTAATATCCAAACTAAACCTCTGGCCCAACTTAAGGCCATTTCCTCTCGCCCTGTCTCTCACTACTTGTGGCAGGAGACTGGCCTCCTCCTGGCCACAACCTCCTTTCAGGGAGTAATAGAGTACAGAGTAATAAGGTTTCCCTTGACCCTTCTTTTCTCCAGGCTAAACAACCCCAGTTCCTCAGCTGCTCCTCATAAGAGGTGTTTTCTAGACCCTGCACCAGCTCTGTTGCTCCTCTCTGGACTCACTCCAGCACCTCAGTGTCCTTTTTGAGGTGAGGGACACAGAACTGGACACAGCACTCAAGGTGCAGCCTCACCAGTGCTGAGTGCAGGGGGACAATCACTGCCTGGCCTTGCTGCCCACACTACTTCTGATGCAAGCAAGGATGTCAAACAAGGGTGTAAAAGGAGAGAAAACAGAAAAAAAAATGCCTTGCCTCTTTATTTTTCTGCTCATTTCTTAAGATTACAGCTGATCTACAATGTTTTCTATCAATCAAAACTCCTACGCCCCTCCAATTACGGGAGGTGTTTGCTGGGAAGCACTGGCAGGAGCCAGCCTGGAGCTTGTGCTTGAGCTCTTCATCATCAGAGGAACTCGATTGCTGCTGCTCCTTGGTTACCGAGGGCTGCAAAGGGCATGGGGAGTGGTTTTCACGCTGAGACTGAGGACAATCTCCACTCAGTGGTCTGCCTCAGAGCACTGATGATGATGCCCTCCCCTGCTCCTCCCCAGAGCGTCAGCTCCAGCCCGGCCAGGGGCAGCCCCGGTGCTGCAGCCTCACATCAGCCGTGCTCACAGCTCAGCTTGCTCAGAGCTCTCTCCTCACTCACAGCTGCTCATCTGCTGTGGGCTTTGTTGTGCACTTGCAGGGGTTTACTTTGCTTCCCAGGCCTCAGGGAGCCCAGAGCATTGGTGTTTTACTCTGCATTGTGCTGCTCTGACAGACAGCACTGGCAGAACTCGTGCTGCAGCTGGTGCAGCACCCACTCTCACTCTTCTGTGTTGTTATTACAGTAAATGACCTGAGACACCATAATTTCTCCTAAGTGGCTTTAGGCTACAGCTTTTTGTCACAGTAGGCCTTGCCAATTGGCAGCCAGCAACTGATGGCAGGTTGAGTTGCCCTTTGATTTGGCTGGAGATGCCATGGGGGTAAGGTGAGTGTTCAAGGAGCTCAGAGCACACCTTGATACAGTGATGCCATCCAGTACTGTGCAGAGCCAGACTGTAGACACCCCAAAAGCCCCAGAGCAATGCTGGCTTGTGCATATCTCTGCTGCAGCACCAGGACAGGGGCTTCGACCTCCTGCCATGGATGATGGGCTGTAGGAGAACACTGCCAGGTGAACTGAGCTGTTTCCCACTGAATGTAGAGCAGCACCAACCTGCCAAATGGCCACTTGAAGCTATTTATGAAAACACTGAGTGAAGACATGAATTGTGTCTTTATCCAGACCTGCCTTAATAAGAAATGTAAGCTCTGTGTGGCAATGAGGGAAGCAAACCCCACTAATGTTTTTCTTGCTGGGTGTGCTGGTTTGAAAGCAAAACCAGTAAGAGATTCCAATTCAGAAATATAATTTAATAGGAAAAAAAAGAGAAAAATAAAATATATGCAATAGTACAAAAGAAAAACTACAGACAGAGTCAGAATACAACCTGACACCCTTCTAGATATGGGGGTGGTAGCAATCCAGATGAAGTGGTCTCGTTGAAGTAGTGATCCTGTAGAAAAATCTGGTAGCTCTTGTCCTCTGAAAACCAGTGGGTAAGGGCTGCTTTGGTGTTCCAAATCTCAGTTTTTATCTAGGTAGGAAATGTTTGGCTCCTCCCCCTGGGTGGAGCATCTCACAATGGGATGGTGTAATTTTATCAGTCATGCAGTAGGACTCAATTGCCCATTAGCAGAAGAGATCTTTCTGGAGGAAGGGTGGGTTGTGGGAAAGATAAAGAACACTGCCCCACCTGGTTTTTAACAGATGGCCCATTAGCAGAGGATATCTCCACAGGGATAAGGATCACTGCCCCACCTGGTTGCAGCAGATATTAATAGAATACATACTTTTGGGCACATCTTTACATTGTAACCTAGGACACAGGGGTGTGCAGGACTCTCCTGTCTGGAGCAGGGCTGTCCTGCACAGTATTCCTCCACATGCCATGAAGTTCCTCACAAAGGCAGGGGCTGCCCAAATCAGGACCCTGGGCTCTGCGGGTTTGCTTATGTGTGGAGCACATGTGGGGTGTCTGGCAGCACTTTAGCCATGTGTTGCACTGCAGCAAGTAACATGGGGGTGATGTGCAGGGATTGTAATGCCTTGGGAGGCTTGGGAAAAAGCCTCTCTCCTGTTTCAGTGATGGGATCTGGGAGAAATTGTGATGTGTGCGTTCTCTATCCACTCCCCATCAAATGCTGTCAAAAGTTCTGCCTGCACATCCCTGTTCTTCCACATCCATCCTTCACCACAACCCACTGGCAACCGACCTTTGTCACAAGTGGACTTTTGCTTTCCTTTCTTCTTTTAAATGTGAAGGTGTTGACAACCAGCTTTCTGTCTGAAAGGCAAATGATGACTCAGCCCTTCCCACCTCTGCATCCAGGAGAGAGCTGCCCTCCCTTGGAGTGGCACTCTGCAAACAAACCGTGGGGGATAGAGAGAGACTCCACCATTCCATCAACACGTTCTCTCCCCAGGAGATTTAAGGCTTCCAGCATTTTAGAAAAATAAGCATTTTTATTTTTACTTATAAATTCTCTTGTCCTGGAAGCAACTCTTTTCATTTGCAGCTTCATATTCATCACCCAAGTCCCCAACATGCAAAACCATCATAAACTGCACCAAGCTCCATGTTGCCCTGGGCCATCACCTTCCCATGCCCAGAGCTGCAGCTTCCACTTTTCTTTCCCCTTCCTCCTTCTTGGTTTTCAGTCTGACACTAGTCCTACACTTGGTTTACAGACAAGCAGAGACTTTCCCTGGGTAGAAGGGAGGGAAAGGCACATCTGGGCTCAGGATGGGGGAGTCTTCATAAGTTGTATAAATCAGGGGAGGGAGGAACAGGCAAATTTTCAGCACTTTTATCACTCTGACCACATTCCCACTGGAGAAGGTGAAGTGTGTGAGGATACACAGCCCAAAGGATGCTGTATCATAAGAGAGCTGGATCTCTGTGTGGAGAGAAGAGGCAAGAGAGAATGGCTGACATGGCCAGCTAAGGCCATCTAAATAAAGGCCATCTAAATAAAAGGCTGACATTTTATTTAATTTTTATATTTCTGTGTTACTGCCTGCCTTTATTTCCTTACTGCCTTTCAAAATCAAGCCACCAATTATTTCCTGGTGAATTAGCCCTCATTAGAGCCCTGGAACCACCACAGTAGCAAGTGTCTGTCCAAGGAGGGGTTACTGAGGAATGGTGTCCTGCCATGGCAGGGATGAATCTCCTGGCCTGAGAAAACCAAAGGAACATTTGCTTTGTGCTGTAAAGTTATTCTATACATTGCACCAGGGCACCTTAAGTGCTTAGAAAGACCAAGGACTGAGCTCTGGAAGTGCCTGTGGAGTCCTCTATCTTCCTGGCCTCTTGGTTAAATCTGTGATGAGAGAATTTAATGAGGCAATGAATCTTCTAAAGCATTTATGTTGCATTTCGTCCTTCTGTATATTACAAATTGCACATTTTGTGACAGGAGTTAGCATGTCAGATTGCTTTTCCAAATAATTATGCATGATACACTCCTTCAGCCAGCCCTCTGGTGACTCAGCAGGAGGTAAAGCTTTGAATAGGAGGAAAAAAACCTTCAGACACATTTCTATGGGCTCTGTACAGCCACCAAACAAACATCAAGTCTAGTCTTTTGTACTGCTGTCTGGCTGCTGAATCCCACATCAGATGCAAGGAAGGGAGTTTTGTGAAGAAGAAAGTCTGCAGAAGATAGTCTGCTTTGGAGAAAAGTGGGCATTTTAGTGGTTTTGGTGCTGTCTCCTATTTGCTTTGTTGTTCTGAACCACCAGGTCTGCCAAAATGACCTGCAGAGAAGGAAAATAATCTTATTCAGGGTGGGGCAAAACTTTACAGCTGAGTTTGTGGTGTAATGCTGTGTCCTGAGGACAGCCCTGCCAAGAAAATGAGCACCAGAGATGGTGACTCCCCCATAGCCTGTATCCCCTGAGCTGTGACCGAGAGGCTGGGAAGAGACAGATGCCAGTGAGCAGCTGGGGCTGGGATGGGGCTGGGATGGGGCTGGGATGGAGCTGAGATGGGGCTGGGATGGAGCTGGGATGGGGGCTGGGATGGGACTGGGATGGAGCTGGGATGGGGCGGGGATGGAGCTGGGATGGGGCTGGGATGGAGCTGGGATGGAGGTAGGATGGGGCTGGGATGGAGCTGGGATGGGGCTGGGATGGGGCTGGGATGGAGCTGGGATGGGGGCGGGGATGGAGCTGGGATGTGGGGATGGGGGCTGGGATGGGGCTGGGATGGGGCTGGGATGGGGCGGGGATGGGACTGGCATGGGACTGGGATGGGGCTGGGATGGGGCTGGGATGGGGCTGGGATGGGGCTGGGATGGGGCTGAGGGATGGGACTGGCATGGGACTGGGATGGGGCTGGGATGGAGCTGGGATGGGGCTGGGATGGGGCTAGGGGATGGGGCTGGAATTTTGCTGGGGGTGGGACTGGGATGGGAGCTGGGATGGGGGCTGAGATGGGGCTGGGATGGGGGCTGGGATGGGGCGGGGGATGGGGCTGGGATGGAGCTGGAATTTTGCTGGGGTGGGACTGGGATGGGGCTGGGATGGAGCTGGGATGGGGCTGGGATGGGGCTGGGATGGGGCGGGATGGGGCTGGGATGGAGCTGGAATTTTTGCTGGGGTGGGACTGGGATGGGGCTGGGGTGGAGCTGGGATGGGGCTGTGCTGTTGGTGCTGGCATGGGGCTGGGATGGGGCTGAGTTGGGGCTGGGATGGGGCTGGGCTGGGAATGGGATGGGGCTGAGTTGGGGCTGGGATGGGGCTGGGCTGGGAATGGGATGGGGCTGGGCTGGGAATGGGATGGGGCTGGGCTGGGATTGGGATGGGGCTGAGTTGGGGCTGGGATGGGGGCTGGCATGGGGCTGGGATGGGGCTGAGTTGGGGCTGGGATGGGGCTGGGCTGGGAATGGGATGGGGCTGGGGTGGGAATGGGATGGGGCTGAGTTGGGGCTGGCATGAGGCTGCAGAGGGGAGTGCCCACCCAGCCACCTGCCTTTTGTTTTTTCAGGGTCCTGTTTCAGGAACAGTGGGGTTCAAGTTTAATTAAGCACTCCCTCAGAGAAAAAAGACCCAGGTAGAGACTTGCCATCAGATGTGATTTCACAGGAGCCCAAGAACATGATCTCTTTTTTCAGCATCTTTGTTTTGCCTGGCTAATGAGCATGATTTCTCACAGAAAAGCAGATTCCCCATGGGAGGGACTGCAATACAATCCTTTGCTCTGGCAGCAGTGCTGCAAAGGGGGGTGGCAGAGGCTCAGGACACAGACCCAGAGGGGCACACCCTGCCTCGGGGTCACGATGCCTGATGGCCTTTCCAGCCCATCCTCCCTCACAAGGCTCACCCTCTCACAGAGCCTTGGCATGCCCAAAACCATCCCCTGCCCACCCCGTGTCCCCACTGCCCCCCAGGAGAGGGTGGCCACCAGGTGTGGCAGCTGGACTAGGAGCACCTGCAGGCAGAGTGACAGATTTCCATGGGAAACCAGAGCACCAAACTGTTAGGAAAGAGTCCAAACAAATCCTTCTCTTTAATTCAGTAATGGCATACAGGCACAGAGCAACAGTGGGGCCAAATCTCTCAAGTTGTTTGGGTGCATGAATCCCTTTTCTTACTAATGGCAGCAAAGTGACTAATGGCTTTGAAAATGTGAGCTATCATACATCTGCTTACAAGACCCCATTCCCTTGATCAACAGGAAAATCCAGTCCAGGGACTCTAATGTGGGAGGATCAGGAGCCAACTGAGATATAGGAGACTGGGAAAAATGCAGGACTCAGGAGAAAAAAAATTCCTGTTTAATTCATATCTTTTTCTTATATGGAAAACTGTACACTTGGAGAAGAAATGTAGAAGAAACATTTTTGTAAATTAATTTTGCTCAGAGTGAACAGTGAAGGCAGAGTAATGTTTAACATGAGGTGACTTATGCCATTCTCAGATCTTCAAAATGCTTTCAAAAACTAAAATATTTTAAGTGAAGGTCTTTTATTTCAAAACTGCATGGTATTGAGCAATTAAAATGCTTACAGACTCTCAGCTCCAATACCTAATTTAATGATGATCTTGGCTGCTGTTGTGTCAGCTGCCTCACAGAGACTGTGGAGAGAGAGCAAATGTTAATTTTTCAAGCTTTTTCTCCATTCTCTTAAATCTGTTGATGTCTTGTGGTAGAATACAGCCTTCTTTCCTGCTTAAAAAACAGCTAGCTCTGCTTAATTTTTCAGCATTTTATTTTCCTTAAGTCAGAAATATATTAGTAGGCAACACATGTACATGTAAGTACCTCAATGGTCATGTCCCTCATCGTTTTAAAAGAAAAAAATGAAATTCAGCTTTGTAAATGTATCCATCAGCTCCTTTGCTAAGCTAACTGCATAAATCATATTTTCACCCTTAAAGAATTAAAAACCCAATCATTCTGATAAGCAGCATAACTACTGAAATTGTTTCAATTACCTAAATTTGGTGGGTTTTAAAAAAAAATTTTCTTCCTTAAGCCTTCAAAACTTCCAGAGATTTTCCATCTCCAGGCAGAAGATTTCCCTGTCAGACCCCTGGCATCACATATTCACACATGCCAGCCATCCTTAGTGCTGACATCCCCAAACCAGCCCTGCTCCTGAAGCCAGGTGAGTGTTTCCTCTGTTTGCCTTCCCCCAGCACCCCTTGCCCCAGAGCCCCCCTCACCCTGCCCAGCCCTCCCACCATCCCCCTCCATCCCCAGGCATTTGGGAAGGGCTTTGGGGTCAGCAGGGGATGCTGGCTGCCCTCCTCTCCCATGAAATCCAGCTGGAAAGCAGGATCCACAGACCTGCTGAATGCCAGGTGCTCTGGGAGAGTTAAAAGGGGCTCACTCCCTCCAACCAGCTGGGCTGCAGGCTTTTTGGATAAAAAGCAATCACCCAGTGGAGCTATTTTGCAAAATTTTAGTTGCAGAGACTGTATTGCAGTGAATGCCATGCCTTCCCCAGAGGAGGACTGGGAAGTCATCCTCGTTTCCATGGATACTCTGCAACAGGACTGGAAACAAAGCTGAAGCTGTACTTTTTGATATGGCTCCTGAGCCTCCCTCTCGGTCCTTATGCACAGGGAAGGGACAAACAGCCTCTGCAGCGTGAGGGGGGCATGTCCACATGAAAATAGCCCTGAGCAAGACTGGAAACTTTGTCAAGGCATCTGCTTTTTGTGTGGAAACCCCAAGGAGGCTGAGCAGTGCAGGGCTCCCCTCCCAATTAAATCTGGTTGAGTCCATGTTTTATATATGACCTTGAGGAGCTATTTGATCAAATAGATTTTATTTCATCTCTCCATAAATGTCAGCATTGTGTGGCATGTTGGAAAAAACCCACAATAAGCATAAAGAAAATAGATAACACTTTGTGGGCACCACATAACCAGTGATATTCCCTCTGTTGCCAGTGACATAAATCTGCAGCAGTTGGGTTCTGTGTCACCCACCACCGTGGCACATCTGCTGCACTGCTGCAGGCACCACCACATGGCCCCAAAGCACTTGTGAGTCCAGCTCAGTCCTGAGCTTCTCCTTCCACCAGGGATGCAGAAATCCAGCTCCTTACCCACTGGAAAGGGCTGACACCCAACCTTCCCTGCTTTACACACCTTTGTGCTTGCTCACTTGCAGTTCCTGAGCACAATGCCCATTTTAAGAAGCCATATTCTGCTCTGTGCCAGGCTGCTTGCTGCTCTCTTTCTTCTCCTTCAAGAAGATGCAGAGGATCAAGAAGATGCTCCACCTGACTTGCTGCAGCCTTGATGCTGATGAGTACAGCTAAGAGAGGGTCAGCTACTTTATTCTTCAGTGGCCTCATGTAGAATTCATCCCTGAAATATTCCTTGCAGCAGTGTTGCACAGGATTTCCCAGACAGTCACATCTCATTATTCATCAATGTCTCTCTAAGAGCTAAACCTGCTGGCACCCTACTCTTAGCACATGTTGGGCAGCACCACTGCCTTCCCAGTACTGCTGTGCCTTGTCTTGGTCATCTGTGACATTATTTGGGAAACAAAATGAAAAAAGAAGGGGTATACTAATGTTAAAAAAAGAGAGATGTGAACGTTGATGATATGCGAGTGCTCCAACAATCCTTGGAAGAAGCTGTTTTATTGTAAGGAGCTTTGATTGTTCTGGAGCATGGGAACAAGCTTTGTGTGGATGTAGAAGGACTTGGTGGAGTTTGAGCCTGGTTCCAGCCAGGGTTTCTGTTCCAAGATTGGCAGCCCACTCTAGGGCTCATCAGTCTCAGAGCTTCAGTCTGAAAACTGCTTGGGAAAGGGGAAGCACAGATCCCACAGCACAACCACCACACTGCTTTACCCCAGCATTGGACCTGGACTTGCAGGAGATCAAAACATTCAACGAACAGAAGTCAGCTCTAAGAGAAGGAGACGGAGAGTTAATTGAATATTCAAGTTAACAAGTGGAAAGCTTGCTGAGACTTTTCTTTCAATATTATCCTCTGTCATTTAGTAATTGTATGTACACACACACATGCATGAAATACAAAGTGGTGGGATGTGGTTTTTGGCATGGGCTTCAGCAGATGCATTATGCACAGAGGGAAGAGGCACAAAGTCAGCTGTTCATATCATCCCTCACAAGTGCCAATAAAGTCTTTATACCATACCATTAAGCATTCACGATGCACCATCTGGACTGCAGGAAGGCTAATTTTGGAAGGTTTTAAACACAGCACTTTATAATCTCTGGTGCATTAGTTACCTAGTTACCTGGAGGGCAGTTTTGCAGGATTCAGAGAGAAACGGTAAAAGGCACAAACAAACTGAATCTGCAGCTAGGTGGTTTCAAGTCCTCCATCCTGGACTCATGAAAAACCCCTAAGGTCTCTATCACTGGAAAGTTGCAGATTGCCCCAGCCTCAGTGGATATGCTCTCCTTTTCCAGTCAAACACTGAATTCCTCTTGTAGTACTTCTTTACATATAGCTGTTGTTTGTCAAATCTTCCTGATCAGTAACAATGCAGATAGAGACCAGAACCCTAAATAGCAGAGGGGAGGAGGATGAGGAGGAGAAGGAAGAAGGCAGCAGGTGCCCAGGGCTGTCTGTGCAGTCAGTGTCTCTTTGGACTGGTTTGGGGCTCAGCAGGCTCCAGTGATGTGCTGGCTGCAGCCCAGTGCTGTAGTCAGTGTTAATCATTCCTCCCCTGCCTGGGGGAGGATGCCCCTCTCCAGGCATTCAGCCTGCACTGCCCCACACCTGGCTCACCCTCTGCCACCCCTCTGGCTGAAGGATGGGAGTGGTGGGCTGCTGGGACTGGTGAGAAGCCAGTGTAACTTGGATCTCCTCTTCCAGCCTGAAAACAGGCATTTTCCTTTCATCCCTCTGAGCACAAGGGAGGCCCAGTGCTCTGCTTCCCTCCAGGCAGTCTCGTGTCTGCAGGCAGGAGCCCTCCAGCCCTTGCTCTGCTTTTGTAATCAGAAAAGCTCTGGTTAACCCACCTGACTTATCTCTGCCCAGGCCAGGTAGACTAATGCTTTCATTAGGTCCTTGTTTGCAGCTGCTTTTAATACCTAAAGGCATTTGGCTGCTCTTTCTGCTGGCTTGGACCCATGGCTGCCTTAGTGAGACCTGCAATTTCATGGAGCCTTCCCCTCCCAATGATGGTCATTAACACCTGCAGAGCCATCACTGTGCACACACACAGTCACACATCTTTGTGGGAAAAAAACCACCTGAAAATATGGACTGCATATATTAAATGGCCATATCTCATGTATTAAGTGGGTTTACTAACCAATAACATTTTGAATAAAATTTTCTTGCATTTGAAGTTAACAAAGTTTTCTATGTATTTTCACAGAAGCAGAAACAGTTGACAAGCTAAAATGTTATGCCTTTCTCTTTTTCTAGCTTCTTTGCAGTTTATTTGCCTGTTTTCAATTCACAGGTAAGGAAGCTCAAATTTGGCTTTAGCTGAGGAAGGTTTGGGATTTTTATCCAGCTCTGAGTTGTTGTTTCGCACTGACTTCTCCTTGGAAAGACTCAGCACTCCCATCCACCTCAGAAACTTCTTTCATTTTCAGGCATAGAAAAACCTTAACAATGTGCTTGTCTGCTGTCAGCACCACAAAAAGGATGTGTCCTTTTTGGCACACCAGTGTGAGGGCAGCAGGGAGGTTTTGCCCTCTGTGCTGGGGCAGAGGGCAGGTGTGGAGAGCTCTCTGTCCCTGGGGACCACCACAGCCTGCCCATGTCCCTGGCTGCTGAGCTGGTATCTCCATTCCAAAAGCTGGGATGGTACAGTGATATGAATCCCTGGAGTGCACATGTGTGGGTAAATATAAAAATAAACTGAAATATGGTTGTCCAAAGTGTGTAAGGAAGCAGCAATAAGAGTCAATAAGTTGTCTCCTATGAGAATTGCTCCCATCATAGTGTTATGGTTAAACCATGGATAAGTCAAAACCAACTGCTCATAAGATGTAATGTCAACATTCATATGTGAATTCTTCTTTTGCCTGTACAGGCACTGATCCCCTCAACTGGATACAACATTGGAGGAAGGTATGCTGCACCTTCTCTCAGGCACAGATTTTCTCAGGCACCATGTCCACAGTGGAGAAAGCTGGGGGAAAGTCGTGTATTGAGGGCTGGTTGGCAATATCATGAGAGATTCCCCATTCAATTAATCAGAAATTTCACTATAGCATCCAGGGTTTGAGCAACCACCCCAGATTGCAAGGTGCTCTTCAAGAAAGGAGGTGCAGGTTAATCATTTTAGTGATGACAAAGAAAACCCCATTTTCCTCTGCACTAAACCCCCATAGCTCCCCTCAGCTCTTTTCTACCTGACTCAAAACACACTCACACCCACTCACTCCCTACCCAGCACCAGTCACATCCTGGCACACACATCCCTGTGATTTCCAGATCTCAATATTATTATGGGTCTCCCTGGTGCTTCCCCTGCTTTTCCCTTCCCCTGCTTTTCCCTTCCCCTTGGAAATCGCAAAAGGGGAATCAGAAGCAGGAAACTGTCAATTAGAATTGCTAAAAAAAATAGCCTAACAAGACTATCATCAAGTGGAAATGAGATGCTTCCTACACCAGCAGCTGCAGGCTCCTGGGGAGATAAATGTTTGTGTCAGTCTTCTCAATGGTAAATTATGCTGGTCCTCAGTTGTTGTGGGTTAAGGGGAAGGGTCTCTGCTGACCTGAGGTTTGCTGAAACCTGTGCTCATAGAATGCCCTACAGGCTCTTTTCCCCCAAACCTGCAACTGCAAAAAACCACCCAGCAGATGAAAACCACAGCAGAAAAAGCAGGGAGACATCACACAGAATGTTTGCCCATAAGGGGAACTACAAGGGGACATAGGGTTTTTCTAACAAACCTTAGTACGGCAAAAGATGGTAGAAAAAGTCTCTTTCTCACTGTTTGAAGAAGTTCTACTGTTAGTTATTTTGTGTTGGTCCTCCTCCTACCCAAACCTCATCTTTTCTGAGACAAGGTAGGTACAAACAGCTCTTTCACAGCCAAGTTTTTTCAGTGACTCCCAGGCATGGGGAAATCCTGCCCAGAGAAGGACAAGCTGGGCTTGTTTACATGAGGAACTGCACTTCACCACATCAGTGCACTGAATAGCAGTCATCCTCCAAGCATTGACTTCCCTCAGTGCACCCAAATACTGGGATAACATATCAAAAGGGGAATCACTATGTTTCAACAAATTATATCTGTATTTTATGTGTTGGGTGAGTGGTGCAACTCAACAGCTTCTGCAATATGTGGAAAAAACTTGTGGATGCACAGTGGAACACAGACTTGGACCAGTTCACAGTGAGATCCCCACATAAGATCTCTGCCTTTGAACCACTGCCAGCAGTGAGAGAGGCAAAGCCACTGTGCCTGGGTTCACATTATGTCCTGTCCTGGGATGGGGAGGCTGCATTTCACATTCACCTTGGCCAGTGACAGCCCTCCTCTGCTTTCATCACCTGGGGCTGCAGGTATGGGGGGAAACAAATAACCTTCAGAGTCTAATAAATGGCTCAGGAGATGCTGGAGCAGCAGCTGACCAAGTCTGCAATGTTCAGAGAGTGACCTTGCAAAATGAGACATGGAGATGGGTCAAAATTTCCAGTACAGAAAGTGTTTCCTCAGTTTGTGGTTGTTTTCTTTTCTTCTCGATGTGTGAATTCTGTCTAAGGAATGTGGAAGGTCTAGGGCACAGCATTAGCACATTGTCAGCCTAATCACACAATAAAACCTGCCACAGTGGAGCCAGAATAACCATTTATGGAGTGAGACAGTGCTGAAAAAAAGATGTTGTTTACAGCTTAGCATCTCCTCTGTCTGAAAATCACCCAAAGAGAGGAAGGAACTGAGAGAGGATGCATTTGGTGATTTAATGTTTAAATAAGAGTGTGAAATGGGTATTTCTGTCTCCACTTAAGAGGGTTCAGGATCTGATTCCTCCATCTCCCTGCAGTCACCCTTATGGGATGAGCACACGGGCCCATGCCCTGGGTGTCCCCTGAAATGGGTGCTAGCAGATGGGAAAAAATCCATGGGAATGGGGTGCTTGTCACACTTATAACAGTAGTGGAGGGGGAAGAGGTAAACCCACATTTTCAATTACTTATTTTATCAGGACTGTTCTATTAGTGACTGGATAAGGGATGTGAGTCCATCCTGTCAATGGCTTTAGGAAGACCAGGCACTGTGGAAGGAGCACATTCCAATTTTCATATCTATTTCCAGCCCTTTGTAAATCTATGCACTCCTGGTCTGGAGTAGGGTGGTAGTAGGGCTCCTGCCCTACATAGCTGTGCAGCTCCAGTAGCAGCAACACACCATCAGCCTGGATTTTACATGGATCAAAAGCCTTTGACAAGGTCCCCCAAAACATCCCTCTCTGGATGGAGAGAGATGGATTCAGTGGATGGACTGTTGGGTAGATAAGAAAGTGGTTGGATGGACACATCCAGGGGATTGTGGTCAGCAGATGAGTCTTGATGGACATCAGTGACCAGTGGTGTCCTCAGGGGCCCATACTGGGACCAGGGTTATTTAATATCTGCATTAATAACGTAGATGAAGGGCTCAAGTGCATCCTCAGCAAGTTTGCAGACTGGACAAACTCTAAGAACTGGGCCCACAGGACTTTCAGGAGTGTAACAAGTGCAAGGTGCTGAACCTGCATCAGGGCAGCCCCTGGTATCAATCCAGGCTGGGGAATGGACAGATCCAGAGCAGCCCTGCTGAGAAGGACTTGGGAATGGCATTCTGAGCCATCCATAATTCATCCTTTTAGAATTATGAGCTATATCAATAGTCAAAGAAATAGCATCCTGTTTATTTTGATTAGTTGAAAGAAATTGGTACCTTCTTCCAATTACTACAGCTAATGAAATCTAGTTCCTATATGAAGAAACATGCCCCATTTTCCAGACAAATTGCATGTTTAGGCTAACCAACCCTTGCATAGCCTTTGCAAGGTAAATAATTATGATCAATGCAGAGTGGCAGGGAGCACTTAGGAGCAAAAAAATTGTAATTAGGAATCACAGCAGCTGAAATAAAACTGTCAGGGCTTCCCATGCCACCTGCAGCACTGTGCCCTTCCTGAAAAAATCCTGTATAGGTGCCTAATTCCATTACATGTGCATCTGCCTGAGCCCCAGTATTTGTTCCTCAGCAAGTTGTTCACTTTTGATGTGCTTGTGTGCATCCTCAAAGCTGCATCTGCAGCAGGACCCCAGGAGCCCTGCAGACCAGTAACCCCCAGGGCTACTGCAAAAGGCACAGACAGCCATGCCACCCCACAGTGTGGCAATCCCCAGAATGTTTTTACCTGCCTGGTTTTTGCCTGTCCAGCCACTGCATGGCAGATTGCACAATTCAAAATGAGATATCACTGCTTCAATTAGTGTATGCTTTTCACTACTTTTAGACTGTTGAAAACAGTTGCTTCATAAATCTGGCCCTGGATTTATCTGCTTTCCTATTTATTGTGCAGCCCACTGTGTCATTTCCTTTACATGTTGTGGTTCCTGGAATATATTATTTCAAAAGTGTTTTTCCTGAAAGTGCTACTTTCAATGAAATAGGCATGAGCAAGAGCAAGTGTGGTCTTGGGAGCTTTCAGACACAGTGTCAGCTCTAACATAACATCACAGCTGCTGGAATGCCACCCTCAAATCCAGAACCATTACAGTCACTGGAGAAATTTCACCAAAGAAAGGTGCTAGGGTTGTTATGGACACAGTACAACCTGGATCTAGCTACCATCACCTATCCACCAGTGCTGCCAGACAGTGAGCCCATCCTACCAGTTCTTGAAATATGTGGCACACTGAAAGACTGCTGCTTGCCATAAAAGATGGCAGCAGATAGACATGGCATGTCATCAGCCTCCCCTTCCGTGCCCCCTGCTGCTCTCCTCCTCCCCTGCCTTACACCTCCAGCACCAAGCCCAGGCTGTGGAGTCATTAGCACCAGGGGAGACTTGTTCTGAGCACTTCCTGACACCATTCTCTACAAAGGTCAGTACCAACATCAAAGCCTGCCCAACTTTTCTCCATCTTCCTCAGAACACAGCAGGGGTACTCAAATAAGATTATTCCAAAAGTCTGCAGAAGGGCAGTACTAGCATCATATACATGAAGAAACATGTCATGGTGTGGAAAAGTACCAACATAGTGATGGAAGATTTTTGAGCTGCTTCACTGAACTCTTCTGGAAGGATTTTTAGTTTTTGCTGACTTCTCCAACACTTTCCTTCCAAGGGCACCAGCAAGGTAACAAAAACACAAGGCAATTCAACACAGCCCACACTGGACTGAGGGCAGAATGGGTCATGATCCAGACTGCCAAACTGGGGCAGCACAGCTGTCCTGGAGCAGCAGAGCCACCCAGGAGAGGCAAGACCATGTTCAGAGTGGCAGGAAGTGGTTAAACAACATGTGGGAGGAGAGGACCTGAAGGCTGGAGGATGTGAACTATTCCCTGCCCTTGGACATGGGCAGGAGCACTTCCAGCAGAAGACCTTTAATGAAGTAGGAAACAGGAGCAGGCTTAGGTCTCCCTCCACTTTTGCTGGTAAGAGTTTAAGTGAGCAACAAACAGAAGAGATACAGGTAGTTAATTCTGAAAATCTAATTAGCACTATGTCTTCTTTGGAGCTTTTTGGAGCACCACAGCAGCCACATGCTCACAGTCATACCACTGCTCTTCCTTTGGCCTTTGCTGGCAGCAGCTGACTTCATGTCCACCAATGGCTTTGTCCTTCATGTCCAGCAGCATTTCCTGAGCCCAGAAAAGCACTGGCTGTTGTGGACTTCAGGAGAGACTCTCCTGATGGATGTGGCATTGAGCAGGAGGCACAAGCCTTCCCCATCCAGAGAAGGCACAACCTTGTCTCTCCCATGAGTGAGAAGCTCATTCTGTGCATGATGACTTTCAGAAACACTGTGCACAGCTGGAGCAGCCAGACACCAGCTCTGGGGAGGGTGATTTATGGAACCAGCACGGAGACAGAGAGTGTTTGGGAGCCAGAAAGCTAAAAGCCATTATCCACACACCTAATGCCTTTACTCAGGAGGCAGATTCCCTTCTTCCTGCACTATTAGCTTCCCTGGTAAGCTGCAGAGGGAGGCTCCAGCTCTTTGCTTTCCCTTGTCTCAGAAGTTGTTTCTCCCTGAACTCAGTGGGAAGACATCACAACACCATGAAAACACAAATACTGCTGGGATTGCACATAGGAACTTGCACACACTTTTGGCAGTCTGTAGCTTATTGAAAGCCTTTGTGTCACTGTGCATAAGGGGCAAGGGGATGCCCGAACCTCACCTGCACACTTTAAGGCTGTAATTGTAAAAGTGTGAAGGAACTTCAAGCAGGCATCATCTGACACCAGCACTCCTGGCTAAAAAGGTGGATTTGACACATAGCCTTGCCAAAGCACTTGCAAACACCATTTGGCATCATCACATTGAACATTTCCAGGGGCATGTGTGGCCAAAATTATAAATGCAAGGACATTAGGTGGGATGGACAAAACCCAGTGGGCCAGTTGCCCACACTGTCCTTTGCAAGTTTCATGTTCATACCTGCACCAGTGGCAGCCACTGGGACAAGTGAGGACACACACCTGAGATCAACCTCATCATCTCAGACCACAAAACTACTAATAAAATAAAATAAAATAAAATAAAATAAAATAAAATAAAATAAAATAAAATAAAATAAAATAAAATAAATTTAAAATGGCTATCCAGACCTTATTTTCCAAGTGGAAAAATGCAACTTTTCAGGCTAAAGAGCTTGAAAAATTGATTAATCAAGTTGGCCTTTTTCCATGAGGCTCTAAACATAATTATAATTATCTTAATTCTTAGTTGATGTTTTAACAATCAGCACTTAATGACCACTTGAAGGAAAAAGCTAACTGAAAATCATATGAATTGTGGCCAAAAAAGTTATAGCATGAGGCTGAACGGTCTGGTTCCACTGACTTGCATTATTTCTTGGGAGAGCAATAAATACTAACACAAAAACCTAGTGGTTTTAGTCCCATTTTATGTCTCAGACCAGACCACTAATTTTGACTTTTACATTCATAAAGATTGTATCCCTGAATCAAACATCTAAAAATAAAGGGAAGACTAATGGAAATCTAATAAAACCAAGGCTTTTAGGGGAAATTACTTTTTTTAGCATGCTAAAATGTGTTCTGGATGTTTCACCAGTAGCTGGGAAGGGGAGGAACAGAAGAGCTGCTCTTTCCCCAGCTTACCTGCAGAGTGTAACCAGGGTTTGCCAAGGACAGACCTTCCCTTACACAGGCAATCTTTCGAAATCCATGTAACACATGATGGCACAGAAAACCTGCCCAGGTTTTTGAACATGGCATGTTGGCTCACAGGGACAGCAGCACCCCTGCAGACCTCATGTGGTGCAGAGCAGGAGGATGAGCAGAACTTTCTGGGGATAAGTAGTATTAAAAACACATCTGAGCTGAAATTTTTGCATCCCAAACTGAATCCAAACTTGCCAAAAGTTCAAGGATGCTCAGGCCTGAGGTTCTCATTCAGTCATGTCTCTGGAGACCTTAGAAACCCATTTACCCTACAAAGAGAAAAACAGGAAGCAGAGACTGTGTCACCCCAGGGCCTTTCCTCCAGCTGAGCAGACTGCTCCAGCAGAGATTATTTTGGTTGCAGGCACAAACAGGAGGAACTTTCCTCTGCTCTTTAGTTTTTCTGTGGAGCACTAACCCCCTGACAGGAGGCAGTGCCCACCTGCAAGCTGGCTCTGAGCCCAGCTGATGGAAACCCAGGAGTGCATCCGTGGTGTCTCAGGCTCACTTGGAATTTGCCTGCTTGAGGCATCTGTTCTGCACTCAAGTTCTCACCTGGGCTAAACAAACAACTGAGTGTTTTTTTAAGAGGAGAACTGACCTGCCCTATTCCCTGGCTCTTGTGCTTTGTGTTCCAAGTAGCTTAAATATTCAAATCATTGGGGTTTATCAACAGAAGAACTCACAAAACAGGACAACAAAGTGTTTTTTGAAAGAGAGTTTATAAAATCCATGTATTTGTCAAAATTGCATGTGAAGTCTAGAAACCACAGCACGCAATTCAGGGAGCTAATCAGCCAAGCTGTAATTGCAAACCCTTGCATCAGGCAGCTGAGTCATGAGATAAAGTGGGAGAATTGGGGATGAACAGCAAGAAATTCCACATTCTTGGCTTGGAGAGATGCAGAGCATTTCTAGTTCCCTTCCTGGCTGCTGTCAAGGCTTTGCAAGTAAACAATCAGCATGAATAATCTATGCATTTCATGTACACTACTCCTGTAGAGTATAATGCAGAGAGGGTTTAAAGGATTTTGAGAAAAACTGCTCAGAGACATTTCAAACAATTGCTAGATATTAATGTCACATTTGCAAGTCCTGGTGTTTCCCTGATTTTAGCAGAATAACATTTTCTGCTTGTTAAGGGTTCATCTTTTCATCTTTTTGCTATAGCTGTAAAAATACCAGTGACAATGCTAAATTGCAGGAAAATAAGCTGGGGAATGGCCTTGTATCAGGTGTAATTGAGACAAACACTCTGCAAAGCCAGGAGGCTAAAAATTTGTCATTCATTGAATCTGCTAATAAGACTTGCTGAATAAAATTAGGGAAAATTAGAGCTGATTCATGGGCTATGTGCTGGCCAGAAGGGAAATGAATTTATACTGAATACATTATATAATATGTTTAGTTCAACCAAGTCTAATTTCAGAATTGTTCATGCCATGGTGGTGTGCCTTTATTCTTTCTCTGCTTTTGAGATATCAAAGTATTTAGTTCTCCCACTCTCTCCAGATAATACACCAGGCTCATAATAACACATCTGTTAAATTTCCAGTGTGACCAATCCCACATATGCACGATTCTGTGTGTCTTATGACTTCACCATATCAGGATTATATATTTCCAAAAACCCTTTTTCAAACCTACCATTTGAAGTGTTTGTTTTAGCCACTATTCTCTGTCTGAGCTAGTTGGTGGCATGTGCCCTCCTGACAAGTGGGGAGAAATCCTACTCAAAATTAGAACTTCTGTCGGGAAAGAAAATTAAGTCCTCTTTAAGAAACTTCAGACAGAGTTTAATGGATGAAGGAAACACTTCAGCTGTGGTTTACCTGGGCTTTATCAAAGCCTTGGACACTGTTTCCCACAGCATTTTCCTGGAGAGAAAGGCTGCTCATGGCTTGCACTGAGGTGCTCTTCCCTAGGTAAAACACTGGCTGGATGGCCCAGGGGTGGTGATGATGGGTGCAGTTACTCCAGTTGGTGGCTGGTTGCAAGTGCTGTTCCAGGCTTGTTTTGAGGCCAGTCCTTATTGATATCTTTATCAATGATCTGGACAAGGGGATCCAGACCACCCTCAGCCACTTTGCAGGTGACACCAGTTTGGGTGGGAGTGTGGATCTGCTGGAGGGTAGGATGGCTCTCTGAAGCTCACCAGAAATCTGTGAGCTGTCTGGGAGCAATAAACCACCCAGCAATATCCAAAATGGCAAATTTAGATAAATTTATCTAATGGCCTTAGAGACACAGTTTCACAGCATCTTCTTTCTTTTTCAATGTGAAAGACCTATTCTGTGTTCTGCTAGCAACCCCAGCAAGCAGCTGGACTATGAAAGTCAAAGGAAGGGGTTTACCACGACTGAGATGAGCAATGGGCCACATCAGAGCAGGGCTCAGCCTGCTCTGACCCCACCAGCTCCATCCCAGGTGTGCAAACACTCCCATGCCCCAGGCAAGGGCTGGCACCATGAGACACAAGTGCAAAGCAAGCAGTGCAGCCACCTCCTGGAGGACATTAAGTCCCCGAGGGTTTTCTTGTGTTTCCCACCAAAATCAACCTTGCTGTGATTCTCGGTTGTCCCATGTGAGAGAAGTTTGCATCGTGGCCTCTTTGTCATTGTGGGTGTCCTTCCCTTTCAGCTACATTTATTTTTCAGGGTGTCAGAGCTAGGAAAAGTGTGTAGGACTGATAGTCCCCAGGCACATCACAACAGATCACAGCTGTCAGTGCATGAGTGAGGTTTTAAGGCAGGCATACCCAAATGGGGATGTCCACTCTGCAAACCACCCTTACCCGGAATTTTTGTCCCAGAATGTGGCTTCACCCCTTTCAGACTTACTTGCCAGGTATGCCTGGGAAAGGGGTGTGCTGTTGTGACATGCCCAGAAAATCCCACATTTGCTCACATTAGGAAATTAATCACTAAAATATGGAAAGTGAGCCCAGACTACAATTGATTTCACAGTATGCTTAACTGGTTTCTTTGGAGAAGCAGCACAGCAGAGTCTTTACTTGACCTTCCCACTCTGCACCTTTATTATGGAGCAGTTGTTTTCTTGTGGGTGGTTTGTTTTTTTTTTTAATTTTCGTTTGTTTGTTTTGGGTTTTTTTGGTTTGGTTTTGTTTTTGCTTTCTTCATTTGGTTTTTTGGGGGGGTGTTGTTTGGTTGGTGGGCTGGTTTCTTTTTCTTTTCTTTTTCTTTTTCTTTTTCTTTTTCTTTTTCTTTTTCTTTTTCTTTTTCTTTTTCTTTTTCTTTTTCTTTTTCTTTTTCTTTTTCTTTTTCTTTTTCTTTTTCTTTTTCTTTTTCTTTTTTTTAAACTACAAAGGTCTTTCATAGAATAATAGGCATAGAATACCCTAGGTTGGAAGCAACACATAAGGATAACCAAGTCCCACTCCTGGCCCTGCACAGGACAATCCCAAGAATTAGCCATGTGCATGTGAGCATTGTTTAAATGCTTCTTGAGCTCTGCCAGGCTGGTGCTGTGACCCCTTCCCTGGTGAGCCTGTTCCAGTGCCCAAACACCCTCTGGGTGAAGAACCTTTTTCTAATATCCAAATTAAACCTCCCTTGGCTCAGCTTCAGGCCATTCCCTCAGGTCCTGTCCCTGTCCCCACAGAGCAGAGATCAGTGCCTGCCCCTCCTCTCCCCTCCCAGTGGAGCTGTCACTGCAGTGAGCTCTCCCCTCAGTCTCCTCCAGCTGAACAGACCCAGTGCCCTCAGGCACTGCTCACACCTGAGGCTTCCCCTCAGGGCCCTTCCCACCATTTTATGTTGTCTTCCCTTGGGCACTCTGCAATAGCTTAAAGCATTTCTTGTATTGTGGTGTGGACACTGCTGAAGGCTTGAGTAGAAATCCAATTCGGATTTTTCCCAGGCTGCTGGCTTTCTCAGCTCCAGCTCGGATCTTTCCCAGGCTGGGGATTTTTCTCAGAGACAAACAAGAGAAGGAAGAATAAATAACATAGATTTAACACCTCTTGTTGGTCACAGAGCCATGGGTGTACTATGTGATGTTTTGCAGAAAGCATGTTTTCAAAGAGATGTTGCCTTCTTGGACCAATGAGTCTTTTCTATTTTGTATTGCACGATCTATCCTGTATAAGTGGGATGGTTTTCAATAAATTGTCTCTTCTTGCTGCTTTGAAGAAGTCCTGTGTGTGTTGCTGTATTATTTGCCTTCCTAATCAGACAGTGACCCAAAACTGCCCCAGCACTGGAGGTGAGGCTGCCCCAGAGCAGAGCAGAGCAGGACAATCCCTGCCTTGCCTGGCTGTGATGCTGTGCCCTGATGTCCCCAGGACAGGGCTGTCCCCCCTGGCTCCAGGGCACTGCTGGCTCATGTTCAACTTGCCACTGACCAGGGCCCCCAGGTCCCTTTCATGGCACTGCTCTGCAGCCCCTCATTCCCAGTCTGTGCACACATCCAGAGTCCCATCCCAGGTGCAGAATCCAGCACCTGTGTCTGTCACCCTTCATATGGTTGGTGACTGCCCAGCTCTCTAATCCACCAAGGTCTCTCTGCAGGGCCTGTCTGCCTTTGAGGGAGTCAACAGCTCCTCCCAATTTAGTATCACCAGAACAAACTTCCCAATACAGGTGTATAAACTGGATTCCTGGACAATATCCTAGGCTAGCTTTTACTGTCACTTTACAGACAGGTTCTTTTAAATTTTCCACATTTCTCCTCAGTAGTTTGTGAACAGCTGGCTTTAAGCTCACAGTAAAAGCCAAGAGCTGTGTATGGTGTCCTCAGCTTCAGCAGATTATCCTGACCTTTGTCACAGAAAGATCTGTGACTGCTCTGTTGCATTCCCTGTTTGCTGCTTGAGAAGTAACTTGTCCCTACCTGTGCACTCTGGCCTACAACATCCAGGTCCTGAGAGCTTATGGTAGAGGGTACCTCAATATCCACAGATATCCAGATAATTTTTGCATGAAGATCCCAATTTAGGTTTGTCCTTAAAAATGCAAGGTGTAAATTTGATGAAATGTCACAGGTTTAAATCAGTCTAAACCTACTGAAATCAATGAGGTTATTTTGATTCAAAGCACGAGGGCTGACTCCATCCCTGCTCTGACTACAAAACTTCCCAGTTCAAGCAATGGTGTTTCTTTGATTATACTGTTTAAGAGCCAAATTTATTTAACATATGAAGGAATTACCTTGGCATGAAAGGAAGAATGGAGCCAATGGCATTTGTGAAGAGGCAGTATTGTACAGGGTAGGGACAGGCTCTGGGGATGACTGGGAGGGAAAGCTTTGCCAAAGTGAAGAAAATACATTTAATTTAGCCTAGTAAATTGGGGGAAGGTGGGGATGGTAGTGATCTCCATTAGTGCAGCAAACATTAGGGATAAGCATGCTGATTAAGCACAGCTGGTATCACCAGTTGCTTTGCCAGAGCAAATGGGCTGCTGTGCTCAGGAATGGCTTCAGTCTGAAAATGAAATAGTGATTCTGGCCTGTTAGAGTAGGCAGGGTCTGAAAAGGCTCCCTGAGGAAGCAGAGGGACAAAAAAACTCCTATGAGTTTGAAGATGGGATTGAATTTGACTGAGAGAGGGTGGGAGGGAGATGGTGAGTGCAGTGAGGTCCCTGCCCATTCTCTGCATCTCACACGGCCCCTTGCACCCACTGCCAGGGTCTGCCCATGGGGTGTGTGGCTTCTGAGCAAATAGGGAAGGCTTTTCTGGTCACAGCCAGCTGAGACCTGATGGCACAGATCAGGGTCTGCCCATGGCGTGCTCACAGCCCTTTCCATGCAGTGTCCATCTCTGCTGACAAAAGTGAGTATCTTCCACAGTTGGTTTGGCATTTAAACACTCACCCACCAGCCACTGGGCTGCCCCAAGGAACCACATCTTGAGGCATGCAGCACGAACTGGGTTCAGACCAGTGCCACTGGAGTGAGTGGTGTGTTGTGATGCCAGTGCCCTGCAGCACAAATTCATCTCTTCATCCTACAAATTCACCTCTTTGTTATTATTATTATCTGATAAAAGTCTGGAGATGTGTATTAAAGACCTGTGCATCTAACTAAGTCAGTAACAACACATTAGTTTTATTTTTTTCTCTCTTTAAATGAGGAAAGCTTCCTCTCAGGCCCGCTTAAAGCATAGAGAAGATAAGCATAATAAAAATTAAATCAGTATCAAGAAAACAAGCCTACAGATAATGCAGTCCACGAAGAGGTTCCAGGGAGAGACACACTTATCTTTCCAGCCAGGCAGAGCTTGTGTTTCAACATTAAACTCTTAATTGTATCAAAACTAACTTGTTTCCACTGAAGTCGCTAGCACCCTGCTCAGTTGATAAATATGTTACTAAAATGGGGTGCTAATAGAATAATCTGCAGGAAAGCTCAAAATACACAGATTTTCACTCAACAAATGCTTGGAAATATTTAGTGTATGTTTTCTCAACTGCTTCTAAAATTTGGATATGTTATGAAGCATATTTACACTTAATATGATGGCAGCATCATCTGATAGAGTCTTTCTCTAAGTGGGCATTTGCTCCAGTCTGGGCAATCCCTGTGATGAGGCATTAGGTGATCAATAGCTGCCCATAAGCAACTGCACAATGTAAAAGCAGCAGGTTGGGCTGAACAGAGAACTGTGGTCTGATAAATGAGGTGTCTGTGCTGTATTCCTACTAACAGTACTAACAAGCACTATATAGTAAAGCAGAAAAATTACTTGTTTCAGTGTTTTAAGCACAAAAGAAGGTGGAATTGCTTTACATTTGGTGCTGGTATAGAAAATCTGGCTGAAAATAAACTGAAAATAAATGACCAGAGAGATGCTGAATGGTACAGTGACACTCCTGGTGTGTCACTGACACAAGCCAGGATCAGGAGGAATGTTGAGAATACCTGGAGTAAGCTCTGTTTTCTTCTGAATCTAATTATAACCAGCTGAAACAGCTCTTCCTGCCCCTCATGCCTTCCTTCACTATGGTACATGGGACACACCAGGCTCAAGTCTGGCCAAAAATGTCATGGCCCTGGCTCATGTATCCTGCCACGTGCATGAGCTGTACCACACTGGTGTGGCACATGAAGCTGTCATTTCCTGGGAGGAGGCTGGAGGGAGGCTGGCATGTACCCTGGGCCCTGGGATGGGGATGGAGGGAGGCTGGCATGTACCCTGGGCCCTGGGATGGGGATGGAGGGAGGCTGGCATGTACCCTGGGCCCTGGGATGGGGATGGAGGGAGGCTGGCATGTACCCTGGGCCCTGGGATGGGGATGGAGGGAGGCTGACATGTACCCTGGGCTCTGGGGATGGGGATGGAGGGAGGCTGGCATGTACCCTGGGCCCTGGGATGGGGATGGAGGGAGGCTGACATGTACCCTGGGCTCTGGGATGGGGATGGAGGGAGGCTGGCATGTACCCTGGGCCCTGGGATAGGGATGGAGGGAGGCTGGCATGTACCCTGGGCCCTGGGAGGAGGCTGGAGGGAGGCTGGCATGTACCCTGGGCTCTGGGATGGGGATGGAGGGAGGCTGGCATGTACCCTGGGATAGGGATGGGGATGGAGGGAGGCTGGCCAGCCAGTTCCCTAAATGAGTGGTTTAGGCGTCTTGCAGACGAGACAGGCACTACCTTTTCTTGTCTGAAGATCTTCTTCCTTCCTCTCTCCCTTCCTGAGGCAGACAAAAGTATGTAAAATGCCAGGACCTCTTCTCTGCAGGGGGATAATTTCTGTCTCAATTCCACTTCAAGACTTCCATGTAACTGGCAGCCATGGCTATTACTGGACTTCATTTCATGCCAGGTAATTTACCTGCTAACTTTTGAATGTGAAGACCTTGTTCTACAAAAAGAGTTTATATTTTAAAGCTCTCTTTTTTTCTCTAGTTAAAAAGCACACCAAATAGTCTAGATTTTGCTTTAAACATGCAAGGGATTAAGTATTCAGGATAATATTTCTATTATGGCCAGCACTACTTACAGAGTCACAGAGGATGAAGATGCTCTTCAGTAGCAATGCCACTGCAGGAACACTGAAGAGCAGAAGCTTGTTACCAGCATTATCCAAACAGTAACACAGTGCAGAGTATCCTGAATTTGGGATAATCAGCCTGAACAGAAGAGAGTGATTAGTGACAAGAATATGAACACTAATGCATGTAAATCAACCTCAGCCTTTGAAATATACAAGGAAACAGAAAATAAATTGGACATAAATTCCTCCTTGGGGTCACTTTGAAGTGACCAAACTTTGAGTTCAATCTGGAATAAGAGAAAGAATGTGGCCAGGGTATTTTCCAAAGGCCAATTAACATGGTCTCCAAGCATACAGACACAGAACTGGTAGCATTCAGTGCAGATGAGAAACCTGCTTGCATAACAAAGAGAAAGAAGTTGCAGATGAAACCAAACATCTTCCTCAGTGCACGATGCCAGGGCAGTGGTGTGTGCCTGTTTTCTGCACTGTTATTTTTGGACACAGCCACCCTTCTTCCCTGGAACTGACTCACCTCTACAGGAAAGCCTCTTCCCGCCCCAGGCAGTTGTCTGCATTTTCCTCCCATGGCTTCTGGTTTCCTTCTAAGGGTTTTCCCCAAACCTCACAGACAGTTTTAGAGCATGACCACTGTGACTGTTTACAAGGAGAGGCCTGAGCCAAAGAAAACAATAAATGCTTGAACTCTATGCCATTAATCAGATCTCAAAGCATGATTACAATGAGTCTTGCAAACCCAACAAGTAATTCCTCTTATCCTCACTTTGCCTACTTGGACAGTCAGGCACAGACAATTCAATTTACTTTCCCCAAATTCATGCTGTGTAGCAGGCCCAGGAACAGATTTCAGATCTAGCCCAGACTGGAAGGGTTGAGTTTTCAGTCAACATCAGCTCAGAAGCTGCTCTGAGATGCCCCTTCTCAGTGCCTTCACTTAGATTGTACCAGGAGATGGAATAGGGCAGGAACACTGAGCACAAACGAGACACAAACCTTTCTCTCAGCAACACTGTAGTTACTCTCTCTACAATAAGAAGCTGTTCTTTCTTGTAGAAAATGAATCCCAGTGATTTGGGAAGCAAGCAGACACCATGTTGCACAGCCTAATGGGGGCAGGCACCCTAAAACAGGGTCCATCCAGAAGCTCCAAAAACCTTCAGCAGAAGATCCTTGTGGTGAATCTTTCCTTCAAATTCCTAAATAAATAGATCTTTAAAAAAAACAGGCTGCAGGAAACAAAAAAGCAAGAATCTTAGTAATCATTGTAAGTCTTTAAATAATAAAGGGAGGTGAAAGTGTCTCATTAGAAAACTCAGTAGTCGGGTGGACCTGCAGGTGCCCAGGGGTGGATGGGTGTGGTGACAAAACCTGCTGGGAATGGGAGATGAGGTCATGCTCTGTCCTGGATTTCTGGGTTCTTTTGTGGGTTTTCTTTATCTCTTTGCCTTCCTCTTATGCATCCCCTCAGATGACACCTGAACATCTCATATCTTGCAAAAGTCTACAAAACCACCTTTTGATAAAATTTTCATTTTAGCAGATCCAACTCCTCCAGCCCTGGACATGCTGTAGCATCAAGAGGAAAGCCAAATGCTCAGCACCCTTCCTCCCTGAGCTGCACCATCAGGTCTCAGCTGACTATGACCAGAGACGCCTTCACTATTTGATCAGAAACCATAACACCAGTGAAAACTACAATTTCCTGACGAAAATTCAGATAAAAAATCTGCATAGAGATGAAGTCTTGAAGGGTCATATTATTCTCTGGGCTGATCACGTTTCCCTGCCCACTCTTTCTCATCTGAAGATTTTAATGGCTTTAATATGTTAGTGTTTTGAGCAGTCACACTTTGTAGCTGTGTATTAGAATAAATAGGAAGTGAGAAGACTTGAGCAGCAATAAGGTTGCCATAGCAATTGTTTGCTGAAGAAGAGAAATTG
The DNA here is from genome assembly GCA_034336665.1 of Luscinia megarhynchos. Classification (NCBI taxonomy): domain Eukaryota; kingdom Metazoa; phylum Chordata; class Aves; order Passeriformes; family Muscicapidae; genus Luscinia; species Luscinia megarhynchos. The sequence goes on from CM067565.1 coordinate 15,628,902, forward strand.
CGACAACAAAACCCTGGAAAACATGTCACTGTGACTCTACCCTTCACATCAGGCCCATTCAGACTTCAGAAAGGAAAGGTGCCAAGGGGAAGGGGCCCTCATGGCCCCTCTGCTGCTGTTCAGCAGGAGTTTGGGGAACCTGCCTGCGGGCACAGGTGAGGCAGTGAACCCAGTTTTGTTGAGTGACACATGCCCAAACTTTGCAGAGACGTTAAATCACACATGACTCATCAAGTGATCCCATCATTGTATCAGCCCAACTACTTACTTAAAAATCCTAGATGAATCACAAGGCATTAGTTTGAATCTTTAAAGCATGGAGTATCAATCATGTGTTTTGTCTCAGATTTCAGTCTGCAATCACTTTGAAAACAAGCTGATCTCTGGTATAGGAAGGTTATCTGTAGGGTGTTCTTGTGCTACACAGCTGAATGTTGATGGGCCACTACCCAGACAAGTTGATAAATGGAAAACAAATCCACATGCAATGTGGGGAATTTAACTTACATGATAATATCTCTGACAACCAAAACCTTTTTTACCAGTGTTATCTGAGCAATGTGGTGATAAGTTCACAATATTTGTTGGGAGTTTCTCCTTGTGGCTTTACATTTGATGTTTTATATATTGCATTTGCTTACCCCTGGCACCAGCCTTTTAATGGCTGACTTGCATTATTACTCTCATCTTACAAGGGAAGGGACAAGGACAGAATGTAAATGGGAGCCAAGGTGAGATAGACACAGCAGAGCTGAAAATTGATCTTGTTTCCAGGCTACATTTGACACAGACCCTGCCTAATAGTGTAAACTCATGGTTCAGCTGCCATTATAGCAGATGCTGCTGGCACCTCCTAGATGTGAGGGTCACACCATGTCTGAGCATCAGCATTTCAGTGACAACACTCAGAGACACCCCTGGGACATCTACATTCACATGTCAACATCACTGGCCCAGGAAATAATGTTTGCATAAATAGTTTAAAAATGCTCTCTGGAATATCTTAACCACCATAGGACACCCTTCTCTAAATACAACAGTAAAGTGACCCCCTGTGCCTTAGAAGAGGGAGGCAGAGCAGTATCTCTGGTCACCAAACCAGCAGCCAGCCACATGGGCATCAAACAGCACTTGCAGAATGCCTCCACCCTTCTCACCCACAGCACAGCAGCTCAGACTAGAAGAGTGCTTCTCAAGTAAGGATTTAAAAGTTCACTTCATGACCATGTCTGCACTATACTACAGTGCCACACAAATGCTTCAGCTGTACTTACAAAATACACATGGATGATGGCCTATCCAGACCAGGTCTGATTATCTTACTGAGTACAGCTGGCCCAAATCATCTTTTGTCTTGAAATGATTTGCCAGCATTTTGTCAGGCAGAGATGGGTCTATTTTGTAGGAGGAAGGTGGACCAGAAAGTGTCCCAAGATTTCTTCCAGCTCTATTTTCTTGTGGACCTTGTTCTAGTTAAAATCAAATCCATAGCATCATATTTGAACTATTAGAGCTCATGAAGCAGAACAAACTGCTCGAGTACTTCTTCAGTGCAGGGAATAGCCAGAAATCCAGTGGTGTGAGATATTCTTTAAAAGCTGTGGAAGAGCACCAAAGCTGCTTTCCTACATCAATCAAGGATTCATGTAAAATACAAGCCCATGTCCAGTGGCCAGTTATGCCAAAGTCAGAAGGAGATGCAAAGTAGCAATTGGTGTAAAATCATTGCCAGCATATCACTCAATGTTGACCATGGGTTAATACCATTTGCTTTCAGAAAAACAAGGCAGCTGCAGGATAATTCATGCCCATTTGCCCTGTGGCTTTACACAGAACATAACTTCCTCAGAACTGGCTGGTATAGGTAGTGCTGAGCAAATTTTTCTTGCTCAAAGACCTCCTTGCTCTTTAAAATAAAAACCATCTTGTCATAAGGAAATTAAAATCTGGGATCTTTTACATATTTCCAAGGTATTTTCCATGACAGGATATGATAAGCTAGGGCCAAACTTAAAAGCCTGCATTAATTTAATGTTTGTGCTAGAGAGGGAGTAGCCACCTTGGTCTAAAAAAAGACAGGTGAAACTTTTGGGCTGGCAATTCCCTTCATCTGCTTGGACCAGCTCATGAGGGAAGCACAGCTTGCCAGGGAGGGCTTATCCCCAGCTGGATGCTCAAGGCTGCTGCATGGCACAGTGTCTGGGGTGCTCCTGGCACAGAAAAACAGCTCCCCACTCACTGGCACAAACCAGGGCTACCAGGGGTGCAGAGATGTGAAGGTCAGTGCAATCAACCCTGCAGGTTTGCCACCATTTGGAACCTCTCAGCCTGCAGAGCACATTTCTGCACAGCCCTGCTCCTGCAGCTTCAAAACATTATGTATGCTTGGCATCTTGCTACCTTGACACTGAAACACTGTTGTCAGGCAAAGCTACCTCCCTTGAATAATGTACCCAATGCCAAGGAATATGAACCATCCTACAGCAGGAAATTTAGTTTGCTTTAAGCAAACTCAGCCACCATATCCAAATTATTTTTGCTATGAGACATGTTTGATAAAAAATATTTATATAAAGTTACCCTTTGGAGGGTTTGAACTGCAGGTTTGGCTTTCTTACTGACTCTGCTTCACTCAAATGGAAGCTTTTTATTTCCCTACATTCCTTTTTTTTCGCTTGGTTAAAGATCACTGCTCTTGCCTGACAGCAGAGCACATCTTCTGAAGTCTGGGTCAGAGCCCATGGGTGCTGTCTGCCAGCACTTGCACTGAGTCCCTGGTTTCAGAGATGTAAATACTGACTTGATATCAGCCAAGCACCATTTCTAAAGCAGTTTCCAAATCCTCTGTGCTAAGGAGATACTACTGTCTTGGGAAAGGCTTCAGCAAGCACAGACAGGTCTGCTCGTGGATCAGTCCCTTCCTCTTATATTACTGCAGATATTTACCTGAAAATAAGATGCTTTGTTCATTAAATAGCATCTATTGCTTGATGCAGTCCCCCTCTAAAATCCAGGTTTATTTTAGTCTTGGTATCATAGGATTCCTGCTGCAGAATTAATAGCCTATATTAACAGGATCTGAAAAAATACCTCATTTTTTGGAGCTCTTATGTGCAACAAGCCAAGAGTGGGGAGAAGCATAAGTTTATACTGTCTCAGCAGGATTATTTTCTACTGGAAAGCTTTTGGATTTGTCAGCATTAGATTATGTAATTACTTTAATTTCTTAGCATTTCCCTTCAAGGTAATACATTCACAGGAACTCTTAAAAATTGATTTTTTTTCCTACCCCTGAGAGAAGGACTATCAATATCCAACACAAACTCCTGGCCATGCCCAGCCCTCTCCTGGGTAGTGACCATGCAGCACCAGAGAGAGAAATTAGGACAAAATTTGTGCAACATATTGCCTGTGAGGCAACTCCCCTGTTCCTGCAGCTGCTGAAGGGGTGGGAGAGCTGCTGGGCTCTCCAGAGGCCACGAGGAGCAGCCAAGCAGTCCATGGGGCTGTGGGAGCCCAGGCTGGCCCCTGGGCAGTGCCAGAGTGGCCAGCATTGGGCTGGCAGCGTGGCCTCTGGAGAGCACCTCCACTGTTTGCATTTGTAAACACCAGACTCACTGAACAGTGGGGTGTGGATCTGAAATGCCTGCACAGCTCTCTTGAATCCTGGTCAGGTCGAGCAGCATTTATGCTTTACATTTTTCTCATTTTTTAATGAGTGAATTTTGTATTCCTTAAGATTGCTGGCAGAATTTTCCAAATGGGGACTGGGTATCATCCAACCACATCAGCTCAAGCTCCCACTTCACCACAGAGTATAATTAAAAGGGAAGCCCTTCTCTTTCTGATGAGCTTCTTGTGAGACATTCTGTTCAAGAGTTTGTAATCTTAACCTCCTTTGGCCATGTCTACAGAAGGACAGTGATGGTGACTGATTTCTGTAGCATCTCCTGTAGCTTTGGCTGTGCTTGGCTTCAGGCACAGGTGAGCTCTAGAGCAGACAGACCTTGAATCCAGCAAGGCACACAGTGGCACAGGCCACCAGATCATCCAGAGCAGAGAAACTGTGTCACCTGTTGCACAACAGTCTCAGGGTACCTAAGAAATATACCAATACTCACCACAGGAGCAAAAGTTCTACAGATTATCACTGAATGCAACACTTGTTATTTATTCCATTTTGTTGTTGTTGTTGTTGTTGTTGTTGTATTCCATTATAATATTATCATATTATTCCATTCTTTAAAATAATATTATTATCTTTACAGGAGAAAACCACCACAACTACTTTTTCTTAGCAATGATTGCTTTTTTTCTGTGCTCATTATAAAATTTCTTATGTCAGAGTGGGATGCTGGATGGAGCTTTAAGTGTTGTACAAATAGGATTTCATAAGAAAGTATGATTCATTACCATCAGCAGATAACAGAATTACCTATTCAAAGACCTCTGAACTATTCAATATTCACTGAAGGTTAGGAATTGCATTTATTGACAGGAAGCATTTGCATGAGAGAGTTTCTCCATATTCTGAAGAAGGCATAAAGGCCCTACAGTGTGTGTCAGCCTGTGTAAAGAAAATTAGATGCATCAAGAAAAAATTAAAGGATTTAACCTCTTCAGTTTTGGCTTAGAAGGAAAACACAGTGTGAACTTGCTCTTCTTTCTACTGCCACTAGAATGTCCCAAGGGAGTTTGTACCAACACTCAGGCTTTGGGGCTGAGAGTGGTCCTGCATGCTCTTCACTCAGCCCAAGCAGCCACGAATAATGAAAATCAGGATCCTTGTTGGTCTGAGTGCTGCTGGGACTGTGAGTTGGTGCTGCCTCACATCATCACTGCTCATGGCAGCAAGGCATGGGCACCAGTGGCACTGCCTCTCTGCTCTTCTGGAAGCTCTTCCCAACTTCCACAGCAGACACATAAACCAGCAACTCCTTCAACCTATCCTGATGAAATCTTCCCCTTCTCATTGCAAAAGATAGGTGCTGTGCAGCACTGCCAGCACTGGGGACAGCAGGGTCCCTGCAATTTCCAGGCATCTGGCCCTTTGCTGGTCAAACACATATTCAGCAACCAACCTGCAGGAGTTTAATGTACATTCAAATCTTCTGTCTGGTGCCAATAGATTAGGACAGGTTTTCAAGAATGGGGCCAGAAGAGCCCAAACAAACACGTGCAAACACCTCATGGTCAGCCCTTTTTGTTCAAATAGTCAAATTCCAAATCTTTCATGCACTTTGCTCTCTCCCATGGTGAACTTCTGCTACAGGGAGCATGGCCAGGGTAAGACATAAGCAACACCCCATGTATCTGACCCAGCTGAGCAGACAGGGTGCATCTTGTCTCATGCTCACTAACTCTCCTCCTAAGCTTCCTGAGAAGGAAGGGCCTTGCTTGAACAAATCACCATCAAAAGACAGGGAAAAAAAAAGGTAGGAATAGGCAGGCATTGTTTTTGGATAAGGGTGATTACCAGAGAATTCCACAGGAATCTCTTCCAGAGTTTAGATCATATGAAGCATATGGATCATATGACATCTTCATAAATGATTTGAAAGAGGGAAGAACAAAGATTGATGATGATATGAAATGCTTCAAAGCAATAAAATGGATAGCTGACTGTATAGAGTTGTAGTATACAACCTTGCAATAAATGGCTGGATGATAGAAAGCCAGATGAAATGTGATATTGATAAATGTGGAACAAAGCATTCTGGAAAGACAGCTTTAACTCCATGCACACAGTGATGGGCTCTGCCTGGCTTGCTACCACTCAAGAAAGGGATCTTAGGGTTTGTTAAACTGTCTACTCAAAGCTCATGACCAGTTTGAAAAGGCTAATTTTAATACTACTATTAGGAAATTATAGAAAATTATTTGAGAGAAAAAAAAAGTATTGCAAGGATCATATTGCCTGCACCTCACCATACATCTCCACAGTGAACACTGGCATCTCTTCCCAAAGCAATGTAGTAGCAGCAGAAAAAGCACCAAGATGTGAAGCAAGGGTGATACAGGGAAGAACCTGACAGAGATAAGAAATCTTCAACCTAGGGATAGAGGACTATGAGGAATGTGTTAGGGTTTATAAAACTTTAAGGCACATAGGGTAGATTAACATGGGGTAATGATTTAACTTCTACTAGTAGTAGTGATAATAATAATAATAAGTTAAGAAACCTTACCTAAAATTTTCCAGTGGCAGATTCAAAAACAAGAGGTGCATACAGCGTGTTGTTAAACTGGAGAGCTCACTGAGATAGGACATTGGTGGATGTCACAACTGTATGTGTTCAAACAGTGAATGGAAATAGTTGATGGAAGAAAGAATATATCAAGTATTATTAATTACAAAGATATCATACTTTACTTAGGAGTTCCTTGGCAAAGCCTCCTGGGGAAGTTCTCCTACAGCTTTCACACTTTTGTGCACGTTTCTAAGCACCCACTATCAGTCACCTTATTTTTAATGGGCATTCACTTCCTCACAGTTCTAAATATCATTCTGCAGTCCCATCAGAGGTGTGAGAATGCAGCAGTGAAACCTAGTAGAAATGTAAGTCAAGTTCACAGGGGACTAAATGACACCAGGGTGTGCTAACCCAGGTCACAGAAAGAACAGGTGCTTCTTGAAAAAGAATTTCTATGGCAACAGTGGAAAATTGTGATATTCTTGTTTGTCTTCATATCTTTTGATCTGCAGCAGCCTATGGCTTGCACAATCCTTTTTTTCTGAACATGGGCAGAGAAAACCTGCTGACCATCCAACCATCCATTCTCAGCAGTGTAGATTTGGTCCTAATGCTTTCTGACTGGTGGGCATCTTAACAAAAAAGTTGGGAATATGGAATGTTTGTAGTGTGCTTAATGAAGTGGAGGATTAAGCTAACAAAATAATACAAGAAAGAACAGTATAGATTATTAATGGTGAAGATAATAATAAAATTGTTTCTTAGGCACTGGGGGAAAATAGGTCCTTTTTCTTGGTATTTGAGCTTGTACTTGAATTTGTAAAAAACTTTGCAGCTTTCTCCTCTGTATTTCTTCTCCCTTTTGGCCAACTTGCCCCATGCCAGCCTCTGTGCACTTAGGGATAACCAGTAAAATCTTTACTGAGGGCTGGTGTGCAAGACCTTTTTATAGGCTTCCTGTATGTCATGATACCCAGACTGGTGCAAGAGCGAGCTACAAGACACAGCTCCAGGCTGAGCCTCAGCCAACCCTTCCACTTGCCAGGGCTCCTCTGCAGGGTGCACAACACAGTGAACCTCTGGAGCTCTCAGAGTCTGGGAAAAAATACAGGTAGGCTTTACTTTCTGCAGGTTCAAACATTTCATCCTCACCGTGGGTGTGCTGAGCTTCTGCTAGAAGATTAAGGTAGTTGTCAGTACAGACACTTCTCACAGGAATGGGAGACATTTCTTATTCCAAACTACTGCTTCCTCATCTGAGAATGGGTGAACAGGTGTTGGACGTGATTTTGGAGCATCTGCAGTGTGTGGATGCAAGCTATGTATTAAGTAAGGTTATTAATTTTAAATTGATCAGCTTAGTGCAGCTCTGAATGGAAATATGTCAAATTTGGCCGCTAATCTGGGGGGGAAGCTGAACTCAGAATGCTGCCTAGGCAAAGGAGACAAAATAAGAGGTACTTTCAACCAGTTTGAGAAATATTGATTTGGATGGACTGTGCTGACAGCAAAACCAGAGTGAGCAGGGTCTGGTCTGCTGTGCTGGTGAGGGGCTGTGCAGTGTCCCCAAGACACACCTGCCCCATGGTGCTCGTGCCAGCACTGTGCCTCTACATGGGCACAGCTGAAATGCCCTTTAAATGTCAGTGAACAAGCTAAGAAGGACATCAGTTAGATATTTACCCTATTTTATGTCTTCTGTGGCATCAAAATCCAATATTACAAAATGCAGGAAATTTATAAAGAAAACTAAAGGCCATGGGTGGCAGGACAGGTGACAAGGACAGACAGGATGTCCACTTTGCTGGTGCTGTCTGTTGGATAAACCTTGTCTTCCTGAGCAGGTTGTGAAGCCTAGGAGAGGGCTGTTGTAGCAGCAAATTCAAAAATAGAAGGCTAGCACCTCTCAGCAACTCAAGGACAGTGAGTTGGGATATTAGACAAAAAAGTGAAAAAATGCTGAGGGACAAGAGTAGAAATGTAATTATGGAAGATAAGACCTGCCAAAGAGAATATTTAATTTTTCAAGGAGATTATGTGTTTGATTTATAACTGCAAAGACATAATAGAGTTTTTGCAAGGTTTCTTTTTGAGCACCACATTGGCATTCTGATTAGAAACTGTCTATATATAGTATTAATAAAGCATTATGTGGATAAAGAAGTGACGAATAAACAGCTCAAAAAACTGTTCTCTTCATCAAACAGATTTGTTATCTACTGGATATTATGAAGACCAGCAGGATCTTGGTACTTCTCCAAAATTTTTACCCATTAATGCAACTCTGGAGAACACCAGCCTGTAAACAAAAGTTCTCCTGGCAGCTTGTAGGAGCAGACAGGGAATGGGACCAGCATGGCCATGGCACTGCTAAGGAATTGGCAGTGGCCAAGGGGGCTGCTGCTGGGGCATGCACTGCTTTGCCAGAGCACTTCATTGCTCAGTGTTTGAACTGCCAATGCTGTACACATGTCACTTGCTAATTTTTTTTTTTTTAGCTAATGAAGTTTCTGAGAAGCAAATCAGATTGCTATTGACACGGAGTCTAATGCAGCTCCTTCTTTGTCACAGTCGGTTTCTGAAATGAAGTTATAACAGTGCTGTAAAAAATACTTGATGTGACAGGCCTGGAAGATGAAATGGTTTGTTGATGTCAGTCTGTGCTAATGGAAGCTGAGCTGAATAGCTCAAGAGCAACAAATTATATAGATTTAGGGCACAGAACAATTTCAGCTACATCACCTTAATGTCCTTTGTAATGAAAACAAATTGCTTTGTGCTATATAAAGTGGTGCCAATGGGAGCTGGAAAGTTCAAAATAACACAAGGACATTGTTAGGTTCCTCAACCAGCTCAGAGGAAGCGTGACAGAGTGAAAAATGAGGAAAGAACTTCACTGGTTCCTTCCAGAAGAACTTCATCCCCAAGACATAATCTCGGACCTTTGTTTAGATACTACACTAAGCCAAATATGAAGAAATATTCTTGTTTTATTCATAGCAGTAACAGCTGATCATTTGACTTCATCCAAGTATTCATCAAATGTCACTTAAATTTGCAACACCTCTGAAGCCTGGCCTGTGTCTCAAAGTGTTTAGCCACTTAAACTACAGTGATATAATTGCAACAGAAGAAAAAACAACCCTAAAATAAGTGGTTCTACCAAGGAGCTGTTAATTCAATACAGTTTATTTCAGTGGTGTAAAGCAACATTAGTACTCTGATAAGCAATCATTATTTCTATGGTGTGGCACCTCAAGCTCCCAACAACATACCTGCATCACTCTGTACTGGCTGCTAGATGAATATACAAATCTGAAGCCAATATTTCTGTTCTAGGCTTTTAATATCCAAAATATATCTGGAAAAAATCAAGTTTTTAATTGACGTGGACTAATCATATCCTTGTTTTAAAGAAGAGGAAAATTCAAGTCAGTTCAATACTTCCTTCTATTACAAGAGTGGAAAAGGAGACATTTACATATTTCCACAGAAGAGGCACCTTTGCCCACAAAGACACTGGATTACTGATTCATATAATCATATAAATCTCAAAGGTTGGGAAATCTCAAACTGGTGAATCAAAACCACTACATAAGGTCATATAATGAAGTCCTTTTCTCCTTCCCAGCCCTGACAATGGAGAAACATTATCTTTTTTCTTTTGGAGATGACTACATTATAGTGCCACTCTTTTGTGTTGTAACAGTGATTTTTTCAGGAATAAACTTCTCCATTTTTACATGTATGTTCATAAATGCCTCAAAGCTAGTCTTCAAATCTTAATAGACTTACTAGACACAGACAAATCTATCTTTTGTACTAGAAATAAAAAAAACTGGAATAAAAATTTGGACGTCACTATATCTGTGTGGTTACAATTGGCCACTGACAAGACTGACTTTTGACCAGGCTGGTGAGCCAGGTGCAAGAGCTGTGGTGCTGTTCAACAGACAACACAGATATGAGGGAGCTCTGGGACTGCTCTGGTAAGTCTCAGTTGAGCATCAGGACAGCCACTGATGCTTTGTTTTGCAATAAAAGAGAGCTCTTACAGCCTTGACAGGTATGTATTGCTTGGATCATATCTTATTTCTACCTTTTGATGCTTAGATGACAGACTAAGGACTTTGTTCACTTTCTATTAACTAACTTTTTGCTAATGCATCCATCAGAAAAGCATCGCAAATACTTTTGGAGACAGACATTAATCATGTGGCTGTCAGGAAATGTGTGCTTGGCCAAACTGAAATGCATGAAAGAACTCTCAGTCAGATGCACTGAAAGCAAAAATCACATTGTATAAGCTGGGGGGGACTTTTCCTGCAGCATGAACAATGGATTGTCTTGGAGCATAGAGCTCCAAGAATTTGCTTATCATAAGCAAATTCTAAGAGGAAATGTATTTACTTAACCACTGGCAAAATAATTTGAATATCAAGTACATTTGTTGAAGATCAAAGTCTATTGAAGGATGACTAAAATGGACCAGTCTGATGAGCCGTATGGGCCAGACAAAAAATTTTCTCCATTCTATACTCCAGCAAAATTAGACAGGTTTCCAAATGGCCTCCATTCCCTTGCACACATTCTTAGTGCTTTGGTTATTTGTGTACAGATGTACAGCCAACAGATCCATGAAGTGTTTGTGTGAAGCTGTGTACCCCAGTGCAGCTATTTCACAGACACCTTTCGACTCACTCCCATGCCAGAGTTAAATTTAACCCTAAAATGCCCTTGACAATGAACTAATTGCTTTCAAAAATGACTCTACTGAGCAATGGCAATTTTATTATTTGGCAGCACAGAGAGGAACTGTAGCAAAACCCACGCTGCTGTTACAGAACCTGGAAGCTGAGAATCTGCCCAGTGCAAGAAGGATGCTGACACTCTGCAGCAAATCCAGTGAGGGCCACAGTGGTGATGAAGGGGCTGGAACATTCATCATGTGAGCAGCAGCTGAGAGGTGGGACTGTTCTGCATGGAGAAGAGAGGGCTCAGTGGGATCCTATCAGTGTGTGCAACTCCCTGATGGGGAGGGAACAAAGAGCACACAGCCAGACTCCTCTCCATGGCACCCAGGGACAGGACCAGAGGCATTAGGCACAGACTGAAACACAGGAAAATATGTTTAAACATCACAAATATATTCCTCCTACTGTAAGGGTGGTTGAACACAGGAACAAATTGTGAAGTCTCCACCCTTGGAGATACTCAGGAATCAACTGGACACCAGTCCTGTGTGGCCTGCTGTGGGTGACCCTGACTGAGCAGAGCTTGGACACATTGCTCTCCAGAGGTCCCTCCTCTGGTACCACAGGATCCTTCACCTGAAGGCCAGGTAGCAAGTAGAAAACATTCTTGAACTTTTCAAAATTTTATTACTTAGTTTCATTCTCCTCTTCTACCCCTCTCTTCTCATATCCTAAATTTATTTCTTGTAAGTCTTTCTGACCTCTGAACTGCAAATTTATGAGGCAGCTGGCTGAGTTTTGCTGTGGCTGGACTGGATTATAACTGGACAAGATTATGGCTGGACTGTGTCTCTTGTGGTAAAGCCTATCCTGATGCCAAGGACATCTCCTTTATTAAAGAAACTCTTGGTCGTCTGTCTTAAAAACCAAAACAAGTTGAATAACAATAATGCAAACCTGGCATGCTAAAATCAACCAACACAATACTACAAATTTTGAACCTCTTAAATTCTTGATGAAGAAACCCTCTCATTAAGGGCTGGAGAGGAGAAAAACCAGAAGAAGAAAAAAATTAGAGGGCTATGGAGTTTCTAATTGTACACCTATACATATACATCTATAGATAGATACATAGATGGATGTAGATAGATATAGATTAGATATAGATAGATATAAATATAGATATAGATACAGATACAGATATATATGCCATTTACAGTTCAGTTGTGATACTAATAGCTTGTGTCATTTTGTGTGACAAGGATAGTATACTGAGGTAGGAAATAGAAATGAAGGGGACATTCATAAAGATGACAGCAAGCACAGTAAATCCTCAGGATCCAGGCAGGGCAGGATACTCACAAACACTCCGTTGTCCCTGACAGCCCTTTGCCAGGGGTCTGTCACTGATGAGACAGCTCTTGGCCTGAGACACTATCATACCTTTCCTGCACACAAAGAGGATGGTAACTGGTTTGCTTGAGAAAAATCAGAATTTTCATTAAATTTGGTACATGGGCAGGCAGCCTGCTGCCTGCTGAAACCTGACATATGTGACTGGTTCAGCCTCACAGGAGGCAGAGAGAGAGGAAATCCAGGATAAGGAATAACTCATACTACAAGCAGAACAAGAGTAAAAAGAAATAAAAAAGATCACTTAGGTGCAAACCCCTGCTGGCTATAAGACAGATGGTTTTCCATGACAAAGAATCAAGATGTTTTTTATTATTGGCCAGAAATTGCATGAAATCATGTTATTTATTTATTTACTTAGTCTTCAGTTAAAAGTACCAGTGAACCAAATCTGACAGTGTTCAAATTCAGTTTACTCCAGCCCTACCATTTCATCCACTGATGGGTTTAATTCCTTTTTGTTCTTTGCTGTATAGAAGTTTTATAAGGGCTGCTGACAGCTTCACTCTGCATCATCTCCCAAGACTTTCCAGCAGCAAACCCACTTCGGGCAGGTGTGGCAAGAGCAAGATTTGCTCCTCTTTCCCCTCCTGGAAGATGATGTCATGGTGATTGCAATGACATCATCTGTGCACTGAGAGGGAAAAGCAGTGCCACACATGTGCTGCAAAAGCTGTGCCCCTCCTCAGCACAGCCACACTATTCACCAGATACAGATTTTTAAGCTGCTAGATGAACAAAGCCACGTACAGCAGCTGTGGCAGAGATTTTTGAATACCACAAATGACAAGCCCTTGTGAACACATGGTACCTGGAGGTGGTGATTGCATCCCTGCTACCAATGGCACCAGATCCCCACCAGAGGTTCACAAAAGGGTGGAGGCTGGAAGGGACCTCTGGGAGTCATCTGGTCCAAGAGGGGACATCTGAACTCGTGGAAATATTATTTGTGTTATTTCATTCTCTCCAAACTGTGTGAGGTATGCTGAGACTGTTAGACTCTTGGGAAAAAAGGGCTATAAAATCTATTAATCTCTTTCTCCTACAATTTTCCAAAGTGCTACCACGCACATTTTGAAGTGATGGCCTGGCAATACTCAGCCAAGTTTCACTGAAGGTGAGGATTATCTGGGGGCAAGGTGACACAAGCAGGGTGACAGCAGAGCTGTGCTTGGGCAGGAACAGGGGGTGTGAGAGGGACTGGCTTGCTCTGTGTGACAGGATCTTCCACCAGCACATGGCAGTGCTGAGGGCTGTCACAGCCACAACCTCACTGAGATACTGAGAGAAAAACACCTAACATCAGCCAAACACAAGGAGGGAATAACCTACAGGGACTCAAACTCCAGGATGAGAAACCCAAGGCAGATGTCACAGCCATGGAGCAAGGCACAGCTCTGCCAGGCTTGGGCAGCTCCCACCTCCCCTGCTCTCAGCCACCAACCAGGCAGGGAAGGGGCCAGGAAGCATCTCAGGGAGCTGATGGAATGTGACAGACGTGGTCAGAGAAAAAACCCAGTGCATTAGGTAAGCCTTTATCTCAGGGCTGACTTTGAGATATTGGCAAATGCAAAGAGTTTGTATCAGATAATTACTTCTAAAAACAAAACTGCTGGAGGTTTTCTCACGTAAGAAAGGTCTGGTTATGTGATCCAGCTGAATTTTTATTTAAAATCCTCTCCCCCAGATTTTGTCATAAGATTTTCTCAAAGTAAACTGCCCCAGGACTAATTAGAATAAGACAGAACATTAAACCTGTTAATTCACAAGGTTTTAATTTTCTCTTTGTTAAATTTAGTGAAAGTTCTTTTACAACACACCTAAAGTGTTATTTAAGAGAAAAAGTGATTTTAGCAGCCAGAAACAGGACACAAGGTGTCAGGGCTTATGAAGCAGGTCGTAAAAGGTAAAGCAATGAAAATCCACTGACTTCCACTAAACTAAAGCCATTTTACACCACCTGAGCATCTGCTCTTTCAGCTCCAACTCACCTCCACTGCCAAATCTTTGTTGTGATAATGTCCTTCAATGGAGGACATCCATTAATGGAAACAACAATATGATTTTTCTTCCCTTTCTGCTGCTCCAAAGATAATTACAACTAGAGAGTTTCAAGAAAGGTTGTCTTTGCTTTAGGTTTTGTACAAGGGCATTACTTTTCAGTGTTGAACACAAGGTTTAGTCACAGCTTGCATTACCTTAGTCATCCTGAAACACAAGCACCAAGGGAATGCAGCTCTTTGAGCATCACTGTGTAGGCTCACACGTGTCCTGCCTTCCTTGGCCATGGTGGGGCAGAGCCACCTCCTCCAGGGCTTGGTTTTGGAGAGCTCCCTGCTAACAGACCAGCAGTCCAGCCTCTCAGTCCAGCTCTCCATCCTCACACACATTTCATGGGCTCGGATAAGAAAGGAGAGGCGGACATCAGATGCTCATTGAGCAGATAAAATGACTGAAATGCTAAAAGAGAGCCACAACCCCACTGCCCCAGCTGGAGCATGGGAACCAGTGGTGCAAGATGCTTTATGCTTTATGAGCTCTGTCTAGAGGTCAGACAGCATGTAAGGGTCCCTCTGGGGATTTACTCCATCATTCTCCCTCAACAGACTCCCAGAGCTGCAGGCTGCAGGTGACCCATGCTTTGCTCAGGGATGCATTTCACCAGAAGTCCAAGTGTCTGAGTAGAAGCAGGACCCAGTCATACCCACAGCTGGCATTCCTCTGCTGGCTCACAACTATTCATAGGTCTTTTTTAGGTTATGCTCTTCAGAGCTGGGTGAAAGCTGTGCATCTGAAACTTGCTTTAAAGTGTGCAGCCTGTGGGACACAGCCCATCATGGACTGAGAGTGCCACAGGAGAAACCTTCACATCTGGGGAGTGGAAGCCTTGGTCAGTTTAGGTTTAATAAATTTCCTTTCCTAGGTAACAAGCTTCAGCTTAGGGCAGCAGAGTGCATAGCAAGAACCTCAACAAGCCAGAGCAGTGCAGACAAGCTTCAGAGCCTGCAGAGCAGCCACAGCAATCCCAGCACTTCCAGTCAATGTTAACAATCCTTCCAGACCACTGCCTGTGCAATAAAGCTGGGGAGACTCTGAGGAGCCCCACACTCTTCCCAAGTCTCACACTTAGACAGTGATCCTGCTGGCCAGAGAGGAGGCAGGCTGCCAGCACTGCACGGGGAAGGGGTTTGCTGATCATTCCCTGCAGCAGAAGCAATAGCTTCAGCCACCAGGGCTGTCTTTCAGCAGCACAGAACTCATGTTTGTGGCTGTGAGCAAGTCAGTTACAAGTAAGCAAATCACATTATTAAAAATCTGTGTAAAAGAACATGCCTTGAAACTACATGAAATGCCATGACTGTCCCTTTTTTCATTCTCAGACCTGCTGTGTGATGATTCCTGTCAGGGATGCCCATGTCCTTCTGGTGGCATTCCTGGAGGAGCAGCAGGCTGCCCTGCCAGCCTCAGCCCTCTGCACCATCACACTGCAGGCACCTGTCCCACCAGGGAAAATGCCCACTCTTACCAGAGTCTCCAAACCCAGCCCAGCAGTTCCCAGCTACAGCTGGGAAAGGCAAACAGGATCATGCTCCCCACCCAGAGAGAGTCTGTGGGCAGCACACTTTGAGTGGCTGATCTGGGCAGCAGCTCCAGCCCCAAATCAGGCAGTGGGGTTGAGGCTGCCATCACAAAATGCTGCATTTTGCAAGTCTGGCATTTGGGCCAAAGCCCACCAAATGCATAGGAAAAAGCTCTGTGTTTCATGACATTCGGATTAGACTCTCCACCTTTAATACAAAATAATGTTCCCTTGGCTTATTTTTCTTTCCATTATTAAAAAAACAACAACAACAAAAAAAAAAACCCCAAAAAAACCACAACACCACAAACATGTAGTAAAAGAGCTGTTACTTGAACACAGATAGTACCTCCAAATCATTATTCTCTTGTATTCCAGGACACCTGTGCATTTAAGCAAAATAATGTATTATCTACTACAAGGCAGGTGTTCTAGCTGTATTGGAAGTTAGAAATGAGAGTCTGGCTAAAAATTAATTCAATTCAATGACAATTTCTTAATTTAACACACAAACTGATTTGTTTTGGCTGATCAGTAGTGATAAAAATAGAAAAATATGCTTTGAAATAATTAAAGAAACATTTAACTGGAATAAAATGTTGACTAAAAATGCCTTCTGAATGAGAACAATTTTCACTTCAGTTTTCTGATTAGAGTTTTGGAGATGACAAATGATGTGGACCAGTTTTCTGATTATAGGGGTCCTTGGCTGCTTACAGACTACAGAAGTCATGCTCCATTTGAGAGTAACTATCTGACTTTAGAATGTGGCACTTGAAGTGATGCCATCATTTTCAAATGCCCTTACTTGCACATTGTGTTCCAATCCTTTTTCAGTATGCAATTAAATGGTCTAGAAAACCTGAAAAATACGTAAGAGAAAAAAATTACAGGTCTCAGTTTCTGAATTTTCTCTTCATTTGTTCCCTTCCTGAACCACTCAGAAATTGTAAGGATCGTGATAAATCCAGAAGTATCCTCCTCTAAAGACAGCTACATAGTGTTTTGCACTACAAATAAAGAATCTGTGACATTATTGAGTGGTTCTTCATCTCTGTAAAAAGTAAAGCATGACTTCTTTGATCCATACTTCTTGCTCTAAACTGAGAGACAACACAGGGTGATTAGCATGAGATGGAAATTAGTGGATTTTCTAAGAAAAAAGGTGTTTAAGCAAAATCCAGAAAGCTGGTATCTGGCCTATCAGGGTGAAAAGTCTGCATTGGGAATCAAAGCAAAGCAGCTTTTGTTTTCAAGTTCGTGAACCAGGACTCCTAGAGCACGCCTTAACAGGCATTTGCATCATTTCTGTTGGGTAGGTTATCAGAAAATATTAATAAAAATAATTCAATAATATTTTCCAAGAATAAGCATCAGTAATTTTCTTTGGTTTTCAGTAGCTTTCTTTGTTTTTATACACACAATGACAGCTGTGTAACAGATTCTTATGTTCAAGCAGGGTTTGTGGGCTTTGCTGATGTATATGAATGGCATTCCTACAGGATCCATGGTATTATTTTACTATAGTGGACTGTGTGATTTTGTGTACATTGAAATTACATCAAGAACTCTTGTGTTTTTCAAATAGCTTGAAAATGCTGCACATAACAAACCACTCAGACAATCCTCCAATATTTTTATTGTGTTACAATTTCCAAGGATGCTGATATGGAGTAAATGTTTAAGCTGTCAATATTGCAGCAGGAGAGGGAGGGACAGAGTTGGCACACGGGCTGATCATGGAACTGGGAGGAAGGGCAGGATGCCAGGGTTGTCCTCCTGCTTGTGACACCAACCTGAAGGGTCCCAGCTTCCAGCAGGGATTTCCTTCCATCAACTATCTCAGGGTGGGTACAATCCTGCCTTATCACAGTAACATTTCATGCACATGTGTTAAATGGACAGGTTGAGTTTACTAAACCAAGTAAGAATATTTTCTATTTTTATAGTAAAGTAAAGACAGTCTGAAGGTCAGGAGCATTTAACATTAACAAGTGCCTTGGGAAACCCTGGGATTCCTGTGCAGTGCAAGAGGAAAACATCATAGCCATTGAAAGCAGAGGGTAACATTCTTTGTCACCCCACCTATATTTTTCTAATTGTGCTCTCTACACTTCTTTATAAATAGAACCATTGTGCAGTTAATGTAGGCTCTGAATGAAATGTAAGCTCATTCTAGACACCTATACTAACAAGGAATA
Source organism: Luscinia megarhynchos (assembly GCA_034336665.1). Lineage (NCBI taxonomy): Eukaryota > Metazoa > Chordata > Aves > Passeriformes > Muscicapidae > Luscinia > Luscinia megarhynchos. The sequence goes on from CM067565.1 coordinate 15,646,984, forward strand.
GGGATGACATTGGTGAATCTTCTAATGAAAGAAGAAAAGCTGCAGAAAGATCCTAGACTGTGCCAAGAAAGTTTCTGCCTGTATAAATGCAAGTGCTTTAATGTGCATGACAAAGGCCCCCCTCCCCTTTGGAACTGCCACAGCAGCTCCTGGCGATTCATTCCATGCAGCCTCTGTGCTAGAGTGTGGAAAAGGGGGCTGGACCTGAGCGAGCAGTGTCAGGAGTACGTCTTGCAAAACACAGAACATTAAATTCTGCCTGGGATATGTGCACTCACTGCCTTCCCCGTGCAGGGCAGGACTGCTCAGTGCTTCCTTTGCGCCGCACTCAGACCTTTGCTGCACCAGAGATTTTGCAAGCCTGGCTCTAAAACACATTGCAGAGGTTCGATTACTCATTCACTATAAAATTCTGCATGCTAATAAGATGTCCCTGACTCGAGACTGCTGTGCTGCTGTTGACACAACAGAAATAAGAAATAAGGCAGAAAGCAAGGATGGAATGTGAATCACCAAAATCCGCAGCAAAGCAGACTCCAGTCTGAAACACGGGGTGCCTGTTGATACTGCTTTGTGTGGGGGGAAGCAGTGAGACCCCACTGAGATCTGCAGGGTAGGTGATCCCACTGGGACATCCACTGGCTGGTGCCAGCTCCAGACACGATTCCTGCCTGGGAATGGTGCTGGGGACAAGCCAGTGCAGCTCCCCAGACGGACAAGCACATGAGCCCATCAGCCCCACCACCTCCCAGACAGTGCTGCAGCTGTGGCAGGCTCTCTGAGCCAAGTGGATGTCTTTAATCGAGTATGTGTCACTTTTGACTCACACTCACACTTCTACTCCCCAGACACACTGATTCAGCTACCCTGTCTACTCGAACCAGACTGCAAAAGCTCAGCACTCCAGCACCCAGCTCTGCCCTGAGATGCACAGGGAAAGCTCAAGTAACCCCAGTGAAGACAGTCTGACACAGTAAATAAGAAGATATTGGACCTTTTCCCCTTTAACTCTGACTTCTTACATTTAGTTCTAGCCAAATCTCTCCCATGTTTTTGGCAGGAACCTCTCTCTGATCAGACAGAGTTTCTGATAAAGACAAGATGTATCTTGCTTAAAGCAGGATCCTACTAAACACAGAACAGTTTGTTGTTGTTTTTTAAATTTTGATAGAGTAGCAACTGGTAGGGAAAGAAAACAAAAGTTTTAATTTTTTTAAAACTTGCCCCGCAAATCTGTGCCCAAAATTTATGTGAGATATTGAGCTACAAAAATTACCCATCTACTTGCTTGCTGTTACTGATAGTTCAGTAGACCAGGAGTGCAGAAACTTCTTATCGTGGGGCACAGAGGCTCTGTGCCAGATTCTGATCTCAACTGCACGTGCTGCAATTTACCTTATGTTCATATTGCACTAGAATAACTGAGATGGAAATGTGTTTCACTCTTCCCATCCTTTTGCCTTTGGAGTTGAAGCAAAGGGAAGCTTTACTTTGAAACGTAGGAGCAGTGAAATGATTAACAAAAGCTAAATAGGGCAGTTTCAGGCTGAAAAAATGTATGATTCATAGCAACTTGTTCAGACATATTCCTAAGTCATATACATTATGGCAATTTAATTATGTAATAGAAGGGATCATGTACTGTTCTGTGCCCACAGTTCCCACTCGTTCAACTAAATGCAGATGGGCTCACACTGCACAGAAAATAACACACGAAAGAGAGGGAGAGAGAAAAGTGGTGCTGGAATTTAAGAAAAAAACACGTAGCAAAAATAATTCCTAAATGGTAAGTTCTGTACACCACAAAGTATTCATTTGCTCAACTGTAGCAAAAGGCTGGGCAGGAGAGCATCCCAGCAACAAGCCAAGGCAATCTCAGCACAGGATTAATGCCATTAAACAGAGGGGAAATGTCACAGCATGCATAAGAAATAGGAAGACTTCAGACACAACTACTGCTGGATGTAGGTGCTTTTATTTTATTTTATACAGCTAGATGTGGAATATCAAAGCCTTTCTAGCATATTTCTCCACCTAAATCAGAGGTTTAAAGGCTACTGAGTGCTGTCTCAGCTTCTTCAGCCATTTGATAAAATCTAGCAGTGATTTCTGACTAGTGTGAGAAGGGTGCAGGTATTTTGTAGACCACTCATGCCCTCATCACTGCGTCTTCCATGAGCCCAGGACACCTCCTACTTCATTCAAAGATGAACTGTCTTCAAAAAACTCCTGGGTTGTTTATGTGCTGGAAGACTTAGGTCTATGGGAGCATGCCTCTTCACAGATTGGTGTCATATTGATTTCTTTTGAAAGCAGTGCTGGCAAACAGCAGCTGAACATGAGGGATGCAATGTTGACAGTGCTCACAAAGATAATTACTGTTCACAATGATGGGAAATTTTTAAAGGGGAAATGGGCTCAAGTTGTGCCAGAAGAGGTTTAGATTGGATATTAGTAAAAATTTCTTCATTGAAAGCGTGGTCAAGCATTGGAACAGGCTGTTCAGGGAAGCAGGTGAGTCACCACCCTGGAAGGGATTTAAAAGATATATAGATACTTGGGGACATGGTTTAGTGGTGGACTTGGCAGTGCTGTGAGAACATCTGATATAAAGGTCTTTTCCAACCTAAACCGTTCTACTACAGTAAAAAACTCATTCAGTCCCCTGAGTGCCAAAAGTGTCATCCCTCCTTTGGTTTGCCCCCATATCACAGAAGAGCATGGGCAGCATCTCCTGCAGCCACCAGTGCTGGGAGAGCTGTATGAGAACTCATGGCTGCAGATCTGCCACCACCAGCACCAGATCTGTGCAGGAAGAGATAAAGCCCTGGTAGGCATGAAATCTAGATTTGACACCCACACATAATTGCTTTTATACAGAATTAATAGGATCTGGTCATGCCAAGTTTGTGCTCCTGTTATAGCTTTATGCCTACTTTTGTCAGCTTTGGGAGAGCAGGTAAGAACTGATTATCCACAAGGTACCCAGTGTGCACTGTGGTCCCTGGACAGTGATGACACCCCCTGCCCCACATTCCTGTTGCAGGGGCTCCATCCTGGCAGGGAGGATTGCTCCCAGCAAGAGGGGAGGAGGACTGGGAGTAATATAAAATATAAAGATACATCCTAAAAGATATGATTGATACGATATGATATGATATGATATTATATGATATGATATATGTACATTTAAAATACAAATGAAAATCAATACTTTGGTGGACTGTCAAACCACCTGGGTATGCCCCCAGGTGCATCCTCTCTGTGCCAGCACTAGCAGGGCTGTAAGTACACTGCTGCACTGGAGGAAAACCTGCCTGTTCCAAGTAAATGGCACTTGAGCCAGGAGCAACATAATTAAAAAATACATATTAGTGCACACAGTGTGAGTGGCCTCTGAGCAAACAGAGCAGACACAGCCTCCAGCAAGCCTTGCTCCCCCAGATTTGACTGCTTCCAATGGGAGGAGCAGGTGGAGCAGGAGCCTGCTCACTGGCCTCACACCTTGCTCTGGCCACCCAGAGGTGCTGGGGGACATAGAGGGACACAGAGGGATGCAGAAAGATTCAGAGCAATCCAGAATGATGCAGAGGGATGCAGCCATAAGCAGAAGGAGGCAAGTGCTCACAGGAAACAGAGACAGAATGGGCTGGCCTCAGAGAGAAAAGGGACATTCTGTGCAATGTGATACCTGCACCTATTGCGTGGTGGAAGCTTAAACCCTGGGAGAGGGCAGGTAGGAACTGTTGTATGGGGGAGATATTCACATGCAGTGGAAGAAGAAAACCTTTATTTACTAATCCATGCTCCCCATTAACCAGCAGAGCTGGGCTGTATCATTTGCCTGCAGGATGTACAGAGAAGAAAGCATAAGGAAAGCCTGAAGAAAGGGGGTTAATCAATTTAAATAAGAATAGGAAAATGTAGTAGCCTCCTGCAGGATTGAGGTCTGGGAGGAGGCACAGCCCCCACGCTCAGCTGCAGTCTCTGGTCACCACTCCTTTGGGGGAGAGCACACGCCCAGAGCGTGGGGAAGCCAACAGAGCATTACCTCATCCCACGGGAATGACTCACAGCAGCAGTATCACCTCTGCATGCCAAGCACATCAGGTCACTCAAATTAATTCAAACGATTGAGGCAACCGGTCTAGCAAAGTACTGAGGAAAAATAAATGGACACAAACTGTAGAGAAAGGCACATTATTGTACCTGCCTGTACATCATCCATCCATGTAGCAGCACACAGAGGTGACCAACTCCCATCAGCTGTGATGCTCTTCCTTCTCTCCAGGAAGAATTCAGCATATCCATGCTGAAGGTGTGCATCTCCCCCTCCCTGCTGTGTGCTGTTACCAGTGAACACGGGGCAAAGAAGCTCATCTGAGTTTGGAGCACAAAGGGGCATATTACTAGGGACTGGTAGAGCTGCTTGCACAATGTTGAGCTAGTGCTTGAAAAATGGCAGCTAGAGAAAGAGCCCATGTTGCACCAAAAATATTCATCATCGAGTTTACAGCTCATGCAGCAAGACCTTTGGGCTCCCTTTGCAGAATAATGAAGTATTAAGCTTGCAGGAGGCTGAGAAAGAGGGGTAAGTCTGATCACTGTAACCATTCTGGTCTGGATGCAAGCTGGAATAGTGTCTTCTTGTATGGGAAATGACTCTGTAGCCATCATAGAAAAGTGGAGCTGTCCTTTTGGAGTGATGCAAGGTATATGCTTCAGCTTGCCTCACCTTCTACAGCTTCAGGTGAAAGAAGCTGTTTCAAGAGAGAGACAAAACCCAAGGCTGATCCTACCCTGACTGTGTGTGTCAGCACCCCACTGAGCTGAGATCCACTGTTTCTAGACTGGGATCACCCCTGCACAGGTGCCATGTGTTGTCCTTCACCATAGCAAGCAGAAGGGTATTTTGGTGAACTTTCTTATGGTGAAAGCAGGATTCAGGTTTTAACACTTTGTTAACACATAGTAAGTCACTGGTCAAAATGGGCTTAGTGATAGGATAATTTAACACACTTTTCCTTAAAAAATAATTACAGTTTAAAAATACAGCTCTTCTGGCCAATGATGGGCATCATCTTATCAATGATTTAAACATATCAGAACCCTAGGATGCAGGAGGCAGATTTCTGACCTGAGATTTTAGCTGTGGAATCTTCACATAATCAAGTTGTGAGGCAGAAACTATTTGTTGGTTCATCTTTATTCACAATGTTTTCTGTGGCTCTAAGAGACATTTGGCACTTTTTTGTAGCATAGGTTTTCAAAGGTTTGCATACACTAAAGCAAAACCACAGGATTTAACTTTCTTGATGGAATAAAACCAGAAACATGTATATTTAATAATCACATAAAAAGTCCCATTTTATTTCAGTTTGCCTTTAAACAGAATAAAAAGGCATCAACTTACCTGATACCCAAGCACTGCTAAGAGCCAACAGTGGACTCTGTCCCCAGGGCAGGTCACCACCAATGACACAGTGCACAGCACACTGCCAGCCATGGAGAATTTGCTTAAGAACAGCCCTCCTGGCACCAAAACTGCTGACTATAACATTTGACAATATTGCATCTTTTTTCCAGTCTGATTGAGAAATAGAAGGGGGATCATTCTGGTTTCTGAGGTGTAGCAGATCGTGACAAACAACCAGGAGAAACAACTAGTCCCCAGGGCTAAAAGTCAGTCCTTATTACCAATCCAAGCTCAATCTTCATGCAGAGACTTGAGCAAGTTTCTGTGCATATGGTTGCATCCTGTTGGAGATGACAAAACTAACCAGTCTCATGAGGGAAGAGTTACAGAATTCACTCATTCTTTTAGACAAAAAACATTGCTTGATGCAGTGAATACAGGGCCAGGAGCCAGACAAAGATAACTCCTGGATAAATGCTCTGTGCCCTCTACAAAAACCTGTCTCACTCCAACCCTCTCCAATTTCTGCCATTAGCATCAGTAGGGCTCATTTTTTTAACCAAGCACAAATAAACAAGGATGTAATAGTGGGAACAATAATGTTTATGGGACACTCTCCACTGCTTTGAGGTCTCATGGACAGGATTACATCACTCATTTCTGTCTTTGCCCAGCCCTGGTTGCAGCAGCAGAAAGACCTTCCTGTTAAAATGTCAGAAATCAGGTTTTCTGCTGGGGCAGCTCATTAGCAGCAGGCTCTAAGCAGAAGTTTAAAAAGGCTGCAAGAAGTATTAACAGTGCCTTGAACCTGATATTAACCACAGAAAAGGGGAATTACACCACTATAAAGGAAGGTGTGAATTTAATTAATCATGCTGGCAACTTAATTCCCCATGTGAGTATTTCTCTTCCAATATGAATCATGGCCATTTTCAACACACTTGATGTTTCTTAACATCAGAAGAGGTAGTTTAAACTAAGCTGAGAAGAAGTCACTCTTTATCCTGTAATAAGAGGATACACAAGAGATTATATGGCATAACTGTAGCAATACAGCTATAATTGCAGCAGTCTGACTTCCCATGCAGATGAATCCTGACCCTGGTAAAATTATTGATTTGTGCTGCTTCCTTTAGGAGCAAAACAAGCCCATTGTGTCTGAATTATTCTCTCTGTCCAAGAAGGAGCCAAGAAGGAATTTTTGGTAAAGAAGAACAGAAATTTCCTTTCTGCACTTCTCATTTCACAACTTGCAACAAAATTAATGTATGTCAAACCACCTAGCCTATAGGACTATAATTCTCCCAAAATACCATTTGATCTATGGAGGAAAGGGAATACCAGAAACAGACTGCTTTTTATTTCTCTTTTTTTGCAGGTGCTAATGCATGGGAGAAGAGAGAACGTGTTCCTCCCTTTTCCCCCTGCAGCCAAAGGTTAGATGAGCTGGCACTGTAGGCTGAGCCTGCTTTCATGACATCTTCCCTGACAGCTCATTTTCAATCCTTGATTCAGCCCTGATCACAGGTACATTGCATCACACCTACAAGCTCACTGGCATTTTATCAGACTCCAAAGAGCAGACTGTACTCCTATGTACCATGCTCTGTAAGTAAATAGCATAACATTAAGTCATATGCAAATGTCTAAAGACATTAACTGCCATAGAAATCTATCAAATACAGGCATAATGAGGTGAAGGCACTAAAAAGATTACTCCAAATGAGGATCTAACCTGAAATGCTTGTGAAGTTCAGCACTGCCTTTGTTTGGACCAGGTGTCGTTCCACACGCAGGAGACAGACCATATGACAACTTTTTATTAGCTGCATACAAAAATGACCCTGATATTAATAGCACAACTTCTGAAAAATAGTCGTGCTCAATATTTAAAGCCTGTGGGCTCTAGTCTTTCATCAGGCTGCTGGTATAAACATCCATTTATGAGCTAGTGTCACTACTCTTCTGATCAGGGTCATGGACAAGTAAATGCAATGACTTGGGCTGAGAGACATTTTGTCTTGGCAAAGATCACATTTTCCCTCAAGAAACAGTTTTCACCTAAGCTATCAAAAGCAAACAGCACATGAAACCCGAAGTGCCTACTAAAACACTTCCCTTGATGAAATATTTAATACATTTGTTACTTAACAACATACATACTCCTTGTCTTCTTAAAAATTAAATGTCCTTTTCTGTACAATGAACAAAAACTTGAAAATGCAAATGGTGAAGAATCTCAAAAGGCTTTATGAATTAAAAACACCTCATTCAAGACATTTAAGAACAGAATTCCCACTTTCTGTGTAAGGTCGAAATGCCTGGCCAAGAACTGCAGCCTGGAAGTTCAAGATGCTGCCTTTGGAGATCTTTTCTCCCTGCCCAGCCTCATACATTATTTGGGGCACACAGAACATCCTTGGCAGGCAAGGGGCTGCAGGACAAAACCTAGGCCAGCTGGGATGCCAGTGAATCCCACTTCCATAGGCATTGTACAGGTTGCCACAACATGGATGGAGACCTGAGAACAAAATGAGCATTACAAAGCCCTGCCCTAAAGTAGAAGCCACTGTTAAGGAGAGGTGAGATAGTAGGTCAAAAGCACAGGAAGAATCTTGAGAGGATCCTTTCTCCTAATTTGATCCTCTTAGGTATCTCCTGGACAGGTTATTCCTCCCTTTCTTCTTTGAGGGGGTAACACTCCTGAAAGGAAAAGGGCTAGCTGTACCCTGGACGGTGTGGGAAGGAGCATCAGCCCTGCAAACAGCTCTGTGTTGCACAGGGGAACACACAGTGTGCACAGAGGTGCTTTGGGGCACAGACCTCTGGGTGTACTTGTTTTGCACACACAGTTGTGTCAGTGACACAAAGCAGGTCTGCATCTTGAGCTGCCCTCCAGGCACCTCCCTCTGAGGCCTCCTCCAAGTGGAGGAATTTACAGCAGAGGCAGGGATGACTCTGATGTGTTTGTATTAATTTTGAACTGAAGATTAACAACAGTAAACAACAAATGAGAGTTTTGTCTTGTCATGCCTACTGTGCCACAGACACTGTCCTTCTTCCTGGGGTCTCAGTATGGATGCTCAGTGAGCAAAGGGACTTGTGCCCCTCTTCTGGGAGGGGTTTGCCAGGGCTCACACTAAGCTGTGACCAGCTATACCTACCTCGGCTCTCTCAGAAAAAGGTTTGCTTTCCACCAGCTGAAGGCTATGAATCTGCAACTTTCCCCCTAGAAACCCTCCCCCCTAGAAACCCCTTTTAATCATCCCCAACAGAACTGAAGTGACACGTGGCCAAGGTATAATACCCCAGGCACACACAGGTCTCCCAGCATATTCCCTTACCTACCTGCATCCTCTCTGTTCCCAGGCCAAGTAAGTTGCATTTGCTCATCCTCGGGGGTGCAGGAGCTCACAGCCAGCTCCATCAGTCTCCAGCTTCCCGCTGATACACCCCTGCAGCCCCAGCTCCCCCTCTTCCTATTCCTACAGGGCTCCTACACTCCCAGTTCAGCTTGCCCCCCTCTCCCCAGCCTCCCCAAGGCAGCCTCCCAAAGACAGGGGCTGGAGTTCAGGGATCCCTCTCCATCCCTTTCTGGTTATCCATTTCTATCCAGAGGAATGATTTTTATCCAAGCCATCGTTTTCTCTTTCCTGCCCGGTTTCTTTAGTTCCAGTACTGCCTCCTGTAAGTCTGCATTTCCAGTGAGCAACTCAGATCCCAGGCTGAGAAAGCAAATTGTAAAGGATAATCATTACCAAAAACCCCAAACAAAACAAACCCAAACATATTGGGTGTTTTCTCCCCATGTTAAAAACTATGCAGAAATTGATGTGTATATAAACACAGGAATCTCCTGTCGGGGTGCTGGAGCACAGCAGGGAGAGCAGCAGAGGCTCCAGCACTGGGGGCTGGGGAAGTGCCTCCCCTGAGGTCTGGGCTTTCCTATGTTCTCCAAATAATTGGACATGTTGAAGGTCGAATCACACAAACGGGTTAAGTCCAAGCCTTAAGTCAGCTGGGTGCAGTGAAAATGAGTTACAGGGTGTTTCACCATCCCCCTGCTCCTCCCTCCCAGAAAACTGGCACACTGCTCAGGTTTTCTCTCTGCAAACTGCCAAACCACTATTAAACCTTAGACTCATGCCACTGCAAAGAGGAAACTATTTATAGAATAAAAAATTGAATGAGCTTGCTGGCCCAGGTTCATATTTGGTGACTTCAACAAGTTATATAAGGACATATTTTAAACCACCACCTTTGGAGAATCTTTCTCAGGCTTTTCCCAGTTTTTCTTGTTTTGCTCTCCTCTGGTGATTATAGCTGGGCATCATTCTGCAGGAGTATTTTAATTGGTGCATTTTTAATGTTTTCTTTAGGTGAGAGTTCTGTGGCCTGGCCTGAGGATCTTGCTCAGAGCCTTGCTGCAAGCACTGGGATCCTGCAGCCTCCTGAAGTCAAGGTAGAATTCCCCTGTAGTATACTCACAAGCCTGATAGCAAGGTGACAATCATGGAAGGGATGGAAGATACTCCCTTCCTTCCCATTGTTTAACATTTATCAAAAGATCTTAATAAAATATATGTTGTAAAAAGCACTGCAACTTAACTTGACCTATCATTAATAAGAGACCTGTCTTTAAAAATATTTCATGGCTTGCATAACAAATGCAGGAAATTATAGTTAAATACATAAATTGAAACTCAGAACTGAGCTGCCAGAAGCCTAGGAATCATGAGTGCTCAGTACTTCTGAGGACATTAGTTGTCTTCAAAATTGAGATGCAGACAGCTACCTGATAAAAAACTGACTTTTTCAGTAACACAACTCGGAAGTTGAAGATCAACCTAAAGACACAATTTATAATCCAGAGGAACAGACAGACCTGCTGTCCCACTGAAAATAGCTCCTGCAGACTTCTGAGAACCCCTCACAAGATCATATCAGCCCCAGCCACCAGCAAGAGCCAAAGTGTTTTAAGTACTCATGCAGCATTTCCATGAAGAAAAGCTCTAGTTTGCAAGTGGTGGGAAACAACCCACAATATAAACAGGGAAGTGAATCCCTATCAGCATGCAGTGCTGCTCTCAACTCATTAAGAAGAAGGATTACTTTTCTTATTTCAAGACACATCACAGCAATACATGACCTTTCAATTAGACAAGGGTTCTGGCAGAATGTTCAAAAGCATTGCAATGCATTTTACATCTCTGTCTCCCACAGCTGACATGCATTAACTGCTGCAGAGTTTTATAAGACAGCAGCCTAGGGATGGTTTTGGCATCCCTGCCTACCTCAGGTCCATATGGCAAGACAGAAAGCAGTTTCTCAGGTCACATGGAAGGTGTGTCTTGTTTCCTCCGGTTAGCGGAGACAGGGAAGTGCCCCCTGGGGACCGTGTTTTAGTTGTAGTATTTCCTTTGTTGTAAACAACAAGTTATGCCCTAGGAAAGGACCTGCTAAAATGATCTGGAGGGTGAAATGTGCTTTTCTTGTAGCGTGGCTAGGCTTGGCTTGGCTTGGCTTTGCCACCAGGCACCTGAGTAAGTATCCAGCTCTCCTCTCACAGCCTTTAATGATGCTTTTGAGTTAATTGACAGAGAATTAATACTCTAAGATGCAAGAAATCTGTTAAGACAATCTCCTTTTTTTCATAACTGAGGTGGTTGTGACATTTAGGACCCTTAGATCTGCTGGTGAAAGCTGAAGTTCTAAACTGAGCTGAGCAGTGTTCCAGTCCTAAGGCTCAATGAATGCTTCAGGTTTCTTAATGATTTCAGCTAAAATGATGTGTTATAAATTTAAATATTGTGTAGGCATACACAGAAAACCCCCAAACAGGTGAGGAAGTGGCATTAAACAAAAACAAGATGTTGTATTGAAGGCAAAAGGAATGAAATTATATGGAGTGTTGGAATATTACTCAGATGTCAATGTTCAGTTTTAACAAGCTCTTAAGCAGTGCTAGATTAGATTAGATTAGATGAGAGATTAGCGGGGATTAGATCTAATTCATGAATCAGACAAAGCCTGAAAAAACTGTGTAAGAGTAATGTGAGCAGGAGATTTTAGCAGCACATAAGTGACATCCAGGCAGTGGAAGATGATGGGAGCAGAGGCTGTGTCAAACAGCCTCCCTCCTGTATCTGCAGCCACTAAGGACGAGCAAAACTTTCCTGGCTGCACAAGTGAAGTGCTACATTATGCTCCAAATGCTTCTTCCTTAGAAAGATCCTGATGTCCCCTCAGTTTCTGTACCTCTGGGAAGGGCTGAGATGGAGGCATGGGCAGGACTCGACGCAGCAGTAACAGTTCTGCCCCTGATACACCAAGTACAGGCATGATGACAAAGTGATAGGAGCGTCACAAAGGTAGGCAGGGCATCACTGCCCGTTGCCCAGGCATTGCTTGAAAACATGCAGGACTCCAAGTTATTGCCTTTCAATTGTTTACACTTTCTTAACAACTCACTGACACCTGGGTGAGGCAGGGACACTTTCACCACCAAACTTTAAGCTTTAAGGGGGCTCAGCATCTCTCAGGATGCAGAATGACAACAGAAGAAAAATTGTCAGGGTACTTTGTGGCAAGGGCAGCACAAATTAGAGTGCAAGCTCTGTTGCCATAATTATAATGCCTTTTACAGGCATGATGCACATCCTTGAAATGCTTTGACGGAGATCAGATTTCAGCTATAAAGTCCAGATTACTTTATGGTCCTAATTTTTCTATTCAATTAGGTTGATATCAAAAGCTGCAAGGTGCCTGTTTCACTTCACTTTCTTTGAGCAGGAAGAAAGCAACACTTCCATCTTTATTTTCTCTAACTGTTGTGGCCCTATTCCTCCTGAATTGCAGCTGAGAAGCTGGCTTCAAGCAGGTTGGGGTGTTTTTTTTGTCAGGCATCACAAAGGAGGTGTCTGCTTTGGACAATGCTTCGAAGGACAACTGCTTGAAGAAAGGAAACGTCATTCAGAGCAGACCCATCCTGGCACATGTATACCTGCAATATCATAGGAAGTAAGTTTCTCCCAAATATTTGGCAGTGAAAGCTTGCAATCAAAATGGGGATGAGCTAATTACTGTACAAACAATGCACACTGTCTTTAGTGTACCTTAATGTGTCACATCCTTCTGGAAGGGCGCTAGGAAGTGTCTGTCCAGATTTCGGGAAACTTGAATGGTAAAATTCACATAGGAAGGTAGACAGTATGATGTCCTGGGTTCAGGGGCTGAATCTGCTGGTCCTGACTTTTTCACCAGGGTAAGGGATCCTTTCCTCTCCCCATCCCTTAAAGGGAATAGAGTCAAACAGAGGGTTTCCTTTCCTGAATCAGGAAATCTGTAGAAACAGATTCCTAATCCTTAGTGGAAAGAGCAAGATGCTCCACAAGGCACACTCCCCATTCTCCTGCAGGTTAATATCCATTAACATTTATCCCTGTGCCTCAAGCTGGTGGCTTTGCAGTAGGCTCATGATCTGGTTGGTTCTCCTCCAGACCAACCCTGATGGTGAAAGAATGTAAAGAATGTGATGAAATGGAAAAAGAGTGATCTACTGTAAGGGATAACCCAGGAGAGTGATTTTTGTCTTTTCCTTTCCATGCCTGACTCCAGTTAGATGGGTGTCAGAGCAACAGGAGTTATGTATAATGCATTTCACAAACATGCTGTGAGTTTAACAGCATCGAGATGAACAGTACACAATAAACTCAGTACACAATAAACAATGATAGCCATGTCCAGCTGGGAATGGCAATTCCACCTCCACTGCACTCAGAGATCTGCTTCAGCCAAAGGACTGGTGCAACAGTAGAACTACAGCTAAAACACTAATACAGGACTGGGAAGAGCAACACTGCACAGTCAGGTGTATCTCAAGTCCAGGAGTCACAAATTTTCCACCTCCCTTTTGGCCTTCTGAAACAAGAGAGAGACCAATGCCACTGAAGGAAGAATGTCATCCTTGCCTTTTCCACGGATCCTCGTAGGAGAGCTTGTAGAATAGTGTTAACTAGGCTTGCTCCTGCAGCTTATGGTTTTTACTGCAAACTGACAAAGATTTAAACCCATTTTGCAGGCAGATTCAGCAGCCTATTGGAGGAGCCTAATCCTTTCAGGATAACAGGAAGTGGATCCTTCTGAAAATATCCCATATTCTTCTACGGATATCCCAACAGATTTTGCCAGATACCTGCTTTTTGCTGCAGCCACTACCTGCTTTATTCCATTCTGGCAAAGAGCAAAAGTGCTGGTCTTCAGTTGATTTACCACCACAATCCCATACTGAAGTCTGGAACTGATGACCTTCTGAGAAGCCTGCCTCTTGGCCAAATCCCTAGCAACTGCTTAGTGCAGGAAAAAAAAAACAGATGAGGGATAGAGAGGGATAGTTAGGACCCTGACTGTGACAAAAATAAATAAGTAGATCAAGACTTCACGAGTGGTACCAGGGCTACTAAAGTACACTGTTACCAAGACCTGACTGCACTCTGGTTCTGAGTCCCAGCTGGAGCATCTCTCTACATTTTAAACTGGGGAAGGTACCATTCCAAAGGATGGGGCACTGGAACAGGTTGCTCAGAGAAGCTGTGGATGCCTCATCCCTGACAGTGTTCAAGGCCAGGCTGGAAAGGGCTTTGATTAATCTGGTCTAGTGGACCGTGCTCCATGGCACTATACTGATACAGGCCACGATGTTATTGGTCTTCTTGGCCACCCGGGCACACTCTGGCCCATGTCCATCCACTCCCAACCAACATCCCCAGGTCCTTTTCACTAGGGAAGCTTCCCAGCCACTCTGCCTCCAAACTGCAGCACTGTATAGAGTTTTTGAGACCCAAGTGTAGGAACCAGCACTTCATCTTGTTGACCTCATACCACTGGCTTCAGCCCATGATCCAGCCTGTCTAGATCCTCCTGCAGAGCCTTCCTGCCCTCCAGCAGATCCACACTCCCACCCAACCAGGTGTCATCCTTGAACTGTCTGAGGGTGCACCCAATTGCCTTGTCCAGATTGTTGATGAAACTTGTTGCTTCCTCCTCCACTGAGCTGACTGCCCAGGTGATAGGGCATTATTATATCAGTTAAAAAAAATTCACAGCTAAAGGAAAACCACAACAGTTGGAAGGTAAAGTTCTTTTATTCCAGAAATGCTTGCTATAAACAGAGGAAGAAAACTTTTAGAGATATGTTGTTGACTTACAGTTTAATTGGTGCCCTCTGTTTTGAGCCAGCATAAATCATTATTATGAGGGAAATTGCTGAGGTCAGGCTATTCAGACACTTGCTAAAGGAAAGCAATTCTGAGAGTTGCTATAGGGAATTCTCTGCAGCTTTTCTATGGTTTTGCAGTGTACTTCACACTGACCTGCTGGAATTAAATTAACTTATTCCAAAAGTAGTGCTATCCCTTAGCATGAAGACTGCTCATTGACACAGCTCTCTGGTGGTGCTCAAACTGGGAGTGTGCTTGTGCCTAGTCTGGCCCCAGTATTCTGAAGGAACAGGACGTATTTTTCCTTCTCTGCCCTTATCCTCATTTTAAAAAATCCAGTTTTGCCTGCCTGCAACAAGTTTGATCCTTCAAACAAGTGAGATCCTTCAAAATGAGGGCAGCCATATACGTGCCCACTTACTAATTTGCCTCTCATGCATTTTGCTACCCCATACCAAAAGCAGCCATCAACCCTCCCAATGGAGATACACATACCCCTGAAGCCTCTCTCAGTTAACAGCCTTCCACCCTTCTGCTCTTTCCCTGGATATCTAGGAATCCATGCTATGTTTAATAAATTTCTCCTTGAGTTACCAGAAAAGCACTACCTTTAGACAACTGCCTTTAGGTTCAGGGGACAAGGAAGAATTTTGAAAGATTAAATCCTTGTAATTTCAGATTTATTTAGGTCCGCACAGAGTCTGTGAGAAAAAAGACCTAAACATGAGGAAAAGGCTAAAGGACAACTGCACTGGGTTAATGTCCATAAATTGGAAAGTAATTTCTTGGTTTTCTCCTTTGCATGTCCCCAGATCATCAGTGTGATAAAGAGAAGAGACAGAAGAGTGTGGGAAAAGGGCTGATACCCTACAGCACAACAGCTTTGGGGGATCCTGGAGGAGCAGATAACTTTTCTGAAGCCCACAGTTTTAACATCCCTGTTTTTCAGATGTTTAGTAATGTATTGCTTAGTGTTTACTTCATGTGCTCCCTGCTATTTAATTTTAAAAAAACCCACTGAAAATATATTTCCTTTCCACAGAGAGTGCAATTAATTCTGGGCATAAAACAAGGTAAAAGATACCCATGAATCATGACAATAGTATTCCATACACAAGAAGATATGCAAAATGTTTGACTGGTGGTTAATATAAAGACATATCTGTAGTTCACAAGTGGCTGTTTGAGCCATGCCAAGAGCACAATGCATTTCTGACTTGATGGCCTCAAGAATGTACAGCATTTCTGTGAGACTCCTCATCTGTCTATTCAGGGCTTTTGGCTTGCATATCCTCTATCTTTTGCCACATCTGCACAATACCCTCTTGCTTGTTTTTCCTTTACAAAGCTGTTGCAAGAGTATTTCTGTCCTACTGATGCCTCCCATCTCAGCATCAGTGCAGTCCATTCAATCATGATTCATCCAAATCATATTTTATAGTCCTTATAAAGCTACCCAGGCCATTGGATAAGGAACTGCTTTGCTATCTGTGTGTAGGGCAATAGACTGAAATGAAGCAGTATCCTCTGAATAAGCAGAATAACTCTGCAGAAGACATCAGGATTAGGCTGATTTGCTCCCATGAGGATCTGTGCTGTGTCCTTCGTTTATCTACAAAATGTATCCTGCACATCCAATTAAAGCTTCTTCAAGCTTGGGACCTTGGAACTGATCTTATTTAATACTTTCATTAACAACCTTGGCACAGGAAAATGAAAACATGCTAATGAAACAAGAGCATATCACAAGATTCAAAGGCTGTGTCAGTGCAGGGAAAGATCAGAGTATTGCACAGGTAGGCTAAGAGTAAAACAGACAGACTAAAACTGAAGATCATGGAGTATAAAGTCATGTATTTAGAGATAAACACTAGAATTCCTGCTAAAAACTTAGCAGCCTGTAATTTAGTAGCCAACTACGAGTACCTTAGATTTCTAGCTAAGCACAATCATCCCTTGCTGATGTGATGCAGGGCTGAAAAACCAAAATTTGATGCCATGAGGTATGAGTTAGTTTCACCAGTGAAAAAGTTAATGTGCTAGTACCAAAAGCCTGAT
This sequence comes from Luscinia megarhynchos, assembly GCA_034336665.1. Lineage (NCBI taxonomy): Eukaryota > Metazoa > Chordata > Aves > Passeriformes > Muscicapidae > Luscinia > Luscinia megarhynchos. Next base: position 15,663,676 of record CM067565.1, read on the forward strand.
TGGTACCTTGCTGGGATATTCTAAAAGCAACTGGGGGTTTTTTTGTTGAACAAAGACAAATTCAGGCTCAAGAGATACTGAGGCTGTTTTGGTGAAGGGAAGGAGGTAGACACAAAGGGACTAGCATCTAGGTTTAGGCTGCACTTGCACAGGCAGCATGAGTAAATTGTAAGGCAAGATTGCAGGATTTGAGGCAGATGTAGGCAACCAGACATGCTCCTGTCTTGAAATGTGCACAGAATTTGTTCTCATGCTTCAGTGAGCAAGCACAGAGCCTTCCAAAATCCCCTGTACTGCCTTCCCCCTTTCCCTTCCCTTCTGCTGTTCATAATTAAAGGCAAACCTGAGAAGAGAGACAGGCCTGCAGGAACAACTCCCTCAGAAGCTGCTTCAGCAAAATGTGGAAAACTAATGTGGATCTTCCTTGCCAAACTGGACAAGACATAGACATCTCCTTCCAACTAATGAAACACGTCTTTTTGTTTCGATTTCTCAGCTGGGGCTCCTATCCTGGTGTTTTGATATTTTGATCCCATTTTTCCCCATCTGCTAATACATTCTCTCCTCCCTCACCCCAACCCATTCCCTCTGCAAGTTGCCTATGTGTGCCTGAGCGATGAGATGAACTACAGAAGGGAATGTCTCACATCATGCTCTTGCACTGCAACATGGGCATTAAGGAGCTCTTTTGCAATGAAGCAGCATCAATAATTCAGCAACATGAGAAGAGTGCAAAGCCCACGGCTGAGTTGGAGCCAGGCAATCATTTGGGAATGTAAAACACGCCAGGACTAAGTATTCCTATGTTGAAGGCTTGGGAATATAACATAGGAAAGAAAGCAGAGCTCCCAAGGATTGTGGACTTCCACACTACCTCCTGCATGTTGACTGACAAGCTATGTACAGAAATACATCTCTCCAGTAATGACTAGAATGACTGATGGAAGGAAAAGGAAAAAACATAGAGTGCCTGCATCGATCCCAGGGCAGTGGAGTCTGCAGTGCACTGGCTTAGCCACTTGGCAGAGGGCTCAACACACACCCATTCCCTCTGCCCACTCTTCACTGCCACCCACAGGGTCAGCTGCTAGCCAGGGTGGTTTGACCCCAGATAACAAGTGCTTGGCTCTGAGGCTGTAGGAAACACTCACCTGCGGGCCCCACTCCTACAGGTTTCTTGGAACCACTCTGAGACTCTAATGCCACCACAGCTGCTCACAGGATATTTTTTTATCCAAACTGGTTCAAAATTCAAACAACTTCAAACAATGCTAAAGTCTGCAGGGACAAGATCTGTTAGGCCACCTTCTCAGCTGCATCATGTTCTGCCATTGTCACTGATGCAAGCAAAAGAGGTGGGAATACAGGTTTTACTTTTCACTCAGGCTAAAAATAAATTGCACGGATCCTAAAATTGTAGGCTACTGCTCAATGTCTTGACTAATGATCTGGAAAAGAGTGTGAACAGAGCAAGTTTACTAGTGACACTATGTTATCTAACAGTCAAAACAGAACTCTGAGACAAGGTAGTGAAAAATCTTCTTATAGACCTAACAAACGCTGGTTGAATGGACAGCACGAAACAGAGGAAATGCCATGTTATCAAGTATAGTCTAGGACAAAATGATTAAAGTATTGATGTGGTCAGCAAAATAAGAACATTTGCACAATGTTCAGTGTCACTTTATAAAGCTGAGAGAATATCAGGAAGAATTCTACTGAGAAAAGTCCTGAAAGCATTAAACCACTGTCTAAATCAATAGTCTCACCTTGCAAGCAGTGTCCAGTACCAAGTCTCCCATCACAGAGATATATGAGAAAGAAACATAAAGAGTCCACAGAGGTATAACTGAAGAATTTCAAAAGTAAGGATAAACTAAATGAGATTGTACAAATCCTACAATGGGCTTACAATGAAAATCTTCAAGGAATTAATTAAATACAAAAGACATGCATTCTAAACAGGCAGCATTTTTCTCTGATTTACACCAGACAAAAATCAAGCCTTATCCTTTTAAAGTGAATCAAAAGGAGCTTGTGCTCTGTGAAAGCAAACACTAAACGACTCTTGATGACAGTCACCCTACTTATCACGCCCTGCAATTGCTGTTCCTTCAAAGAAATTAAATGGCTGTGTGCCAATAGCAACAATAAAATATTTGCATCAGAAATATGGAATATTCCTTTCCACCTGAAAAAAAAAGTATGACTTTAAATGAAAGTATAAAAGTGTGGTGCAAAAGGGGAAAATGTAGAAAATTCAAGCCCCTAACAAATGCCACTATAAACAGTATGAAATTGAGCACTTTATACAGGCCTGATGATGACTTATGTGCTTTTTGAGAGAACATAACCTGCTCGTAATTAATATGTAATGCTTGTAGAATTAATATGCAATGATGTTTGTATTGATCCATTAGGGGTAATCTTCAGCCATGATGAATATTCATCAAATTGTTCTCATATTTGTAGACTTTGGCTTATGTTCTATTCAATTTTATTTAGTTGCTTAAGGATCTGGAAACAGACACTTGGAGAATCTCAGAGAGATGGGAAGAATCATTCCCTGGAAATGTTTTCCACAGGCTACAGAGAGATGCTGGGGCTACTATGCTCAAAAATCCAGTAACTTGGAAATACATCTACTGGAGAGAAATCCAAGTCTGTCTTTCTGTGGAGCATCCTAAATAAGTCTTGGCAAACAGATCTGACATTTCCAGGATACACACTTCTCTTTATCTGTAAGAGACACCTTTCAGTATATATAGGGGACTTATAAGAAAGATGGAGAAGGACTTTTTACCAGGGCCAGAGCAACCTGACAATGGTTTTAAACTGAGAGTTTAGATCAGATATAAGGAAGACATTTTTTCTGATGAGGGTATTGAAGCATTGGCAAGCGTTGTCCAGAGAAGCTGTGGACGCCCCATCCATGGAAATCTTCAAGGCCAAGGATGGGGCTTTAAACAACCAGATCTAGTGGAAGATATCCCTGCCCATGGCATGGAAGTGCTCTCATTCATACTGTAGAAGTGGGGGGGGGGGGGGGGAGGGGGGTTTCCATGAAAAACGTTTTGCAACCTTCTTCTTCAGGGTAAGAATTCCTGAAGAGTTTGACAGAGCAGAACATTAGTTTCCTACCTAGCTGTGATGACAGTAGCATGGGTACAATAAAGCAAGCTGGTTAATCAGTATTCCCCCAACATCACACCCAGGAAAGTAAGACACCAACCCTCCAGGAAAACATTTTAATTAAATAGCTAGCAAAGGTGGTAATCTGTGACAATAGAAAAAAAATCTATGAAATATTTGATATATTTAATATAACATTTTATGTCAAAACTTTCCCCTTAATTATCTTATTATTTTAATGGCTCATGCATAGCTTTTAAGCTCAGGTAAAGATGTATAGAAACATTGCATTTATAGTTACAGAAATAAGACCAATTCATAGAATTGCCTGTTCTTAAGACGGGGAGCAATGCTAATTACATAGTATACTATCTATTATATAGTATACTATACTATTACATAGTATTCCATGTATTCAAACACACTCTACTGAAGGTTACACAAACAACAGTAATTTGAGGAACCTCATAAAGAAGCAGAATGAAATAAATACTGGGATTTACTTACAGCTGTTCTGTGTGTTCTATATGGAAGTTTCCACTGTTCAAACACATGGAAATTAGATCTGAAAACTCCTCCCAACATCAATGTTTAACACTGTGAACATCTTGCACCTTCAAACTAAACTCCTCATGTACTCATCCGTGGATCAGGACCACATCTGAATCTCCCTATTCAGAAGTGTATCTCCTCCTGCAGAAATGGCTTTATCTGCCAACACAACCCACATCAGCATGTTACCGTGCTCTTTTTGGGGCTATATATTGTTGTAAGCATAGCCCTTCACCTCAACAGAAAGCTCTGCTCTCTCATTCACAGCAGAACATGAAAACAGGGAAATGGAGGTTGCATCTCTCATTTGGTTTCCCCAGAAGGCAGAACCTCCCACTGACAAGCTCAACCCACCAATGCAGGAGGCAACTCCACACTTAGACACTTCTTTCCCTGGTCTGAAGCTTTTTTCCTTGTTTGTAGCTCCATGGACACTCACCCAGTGTACCTGAAACTTCCTACAACATTAATGAAAGTAATTAAATGATATAATTTGCATTACCACAGGCCATCGTTAAGCAGCTTGCCTATAATGATGGCAGACAAGCACAGCAGTGATATTTCAGTAAAGCAAAGATGCAGTATGTTAACTGCCAAAATTAATTCACTTACTAAAGATGTATGACTAGTGCCCTGTTCTTGGCTTGAAAAAGGGCATTTCAGCTTAAAATATGTATATATATGCATATGCTATGTCCTTCTTCCACTGAAGAAGTATTTTATTCTACATATAAATCACTCTTAATAGTGTACCAGACATATAATCATAAGTAGCAAGACATTTAACATGCGTTTTTCATAGTCCTCAGACTTCTGGTCTTTGTACATGAAAGACAGTGCTGAGTTCTAATTAAACTCATAACCAAGAGCCTTGTCATTAAAATTGTATGAAAAAATTCAATACATACACGTCCTATTGCCACATTGAGCTGATGGAAGAGCATGAACTCTTCAAAACCAACATATATCACCTTTGAACAAATTTCTGAGGGCTACTACACAATTAATTTCAGTCTGTAAAATTCAGATTTTAAATTCAGAGAAAGAACAGTTATATTACACCTTCCCACAGGTATCTCTACTTGACCACTTGACTGCCTTCTTTCCATGTCTATCCTTTTTGTCCTCTCCCTTTCCTTACTTTATTCTTATGGCTGCTCTACACTGGGAATAGTCTGATAATCATAGTTTGTTGTTATTGTTCCCCAAGCATGGACTGTATTTCAGAATAAAAGTGGCTTTCTTTATAGAATGGAGTTTCCATGTAAGGAATTACCCCAGTTTACTTCTAGTTTACAGGAATAACAATTACTTCTAGTTTACAGGAATAACAATTCCTTTACCAGTCAGTTTACCTGTATAGATGAACATTTGACCTTCAGATATCCACCAGTCTTAATATTACATGACACAGAACAAAAAAGTACATTTAAATTATACAAAGAAACTACACTTGTACTTTCAGATCAAATGCTTGTCTATTTTTCAAACTAATTGATACAGTAAGAGATATTACCTGTCTGCACCAGCTTTGCCTGCTAGCATCCCTAGCCCAACACAAAATTAACAAGAGTGGCCTGCAGTGAGCTGCCTGCAGTGAGCTGCCTGCAGGACCCAAGGCTTTCTCAAATCATGCTCCCAACTACTCCTCCAATGCCCCCTCTCCTGTCCCCGCTGTGTCACTTGGTTGATTTATGTCCCTTCTCCCATTTGAATAACATGTTCATATGGCAGTTGCAGGGGAAAGAGAAGAGAGAGAGAGAAAAACCAAGAAGTGCAGAGGTCAAACACAGACAGAGCTCTCCCTGAATTTGCTAAATCTTTTGTAAACCTTTTCAAGGTACCAGTGCATCTTTATGTATTCTGGGCTTGTTCCCTAGTGCCCTTTTCCTTTCCAATACTTCTCATTCCCTAAAAGGCACACTAAACGTGTGCAGTGTTTGTGCTCTCTGACCTCTCCATATAATTTTTGCCTTGTACATCCACCCTCACTACCTGCTTTCTTATTTGTCATGATCACCGGCAAAACAGCAGAAGAACCAAAAATCTATATGAATCTATTGCAATACAGACATTTCTGAAACCAGCAATCTCATAGCACTACAATAAACTGTTAGTGGATAAGCAATTTTTAATGGCCCACTCCCATAAATTGAGTGATTTTTCTTAGATAAAAGCAAGACATATAATTAGAAAAGGGAACTAGTTACTTGTAATGAAAGAATAATCAAATCACCATTAAAAGAACATTAGCTACATTTGTCTTAATTCTAGGTGCCCTCCTGTTGCCTCCAGATAGGATAAAATTTACTTGACAATCAGAGTGACTTTTTCCAGTCATGTTTGTTCATGCAAAAGGGGACCTTCTATCAGCCTTCAGCAGAGCAAGTTGCACGTAACTGAACAAAAGCCATTAAAAGGCTATTTGCTTCATTTCCATAAAAAAAGGACCTCAACTTTAAGGGATACCATGGACTCCAGCTGGCTCCTGTCCTCCCACTCTTAAGTCACACTTATAAGACAGAGCCAGTGAAAATAAAAGAGAAGCCCAAGGGAAATCTGCAAAAGCTTTATGTCCAGCTAGACCAGTGCAGGCTATTCCTGGAGAGGAATCCCATATGGGACTCTACCACACGTGTCTCTTGGCAGCTGAAGCACAGTGAGGTCCCAGGGCTTTGGATATACGTCACAAGAGATTCACCAGATTTGCTTAGGACCTAAACAGACAAACCTGCATTTTAATATCAAGAGCACAAAAAAGGGAATGGTTCTGTTTAGCCAGCAACCTCCCTCCCTCCCTCCCCCACAGGCCATCAGGAGGAAAGGAAAGCTCTCTGAGGTAGGGAGATGGCTCACCCAGGTAACACAGGCTTGACTCTGCTACCCAGAGCCTATTGCAGTCTCCAGCACCACATGCCACAGAAGGAAAGGATACAGAGAAACCCTACCATGTTCAAAAGGTTATATATACTGCAACCCCAAAAAGAGGAGTGGAATGTAAAATCAATTACTGAAATGGTAGGAGGGAAGAAAGTGTGTCAGGCAAAGGCTGAGACACTCTTATCAACCAAGATCAGTAGCTGCCTCAGCACATCAGACTACAGCAGCATTTACCTTGCAGCAGATATCAGTATTAATCAATACCATCCTTTACAAGCAACGATCAAACTACTCCCAGTTTGGACACAGACTTATCCTGAAGCCACTTAAACCAGACAAATGGCACTCAGCAGCAAAAGTAAGGTTCAGTACCACCCTCCCACACTTCACCTTCCTAACCCAAGTATTCCTTGATCTGTCTTCTCTCAGCAGAAGAAAACTATTTGCATACAACAGCACTCATGACTAGCTACACATTCATGAGCATCTTCAGAGACTTGTCCTCTGGTGCAATTAGTTTATAACAGTAATGAGCAAGTCATGCAAGTATTTTCAAAAATTTAAGAAGTCCTGTGGCCTCCTCACAGCACAGTACAGACACAATATGAAATCAGGATAAAAGAGCTTGATCCCACTGACTCACATTTATTTGTCACTTAACTAGATTCTGATGATGCTTTAGCCTCTTACATGGGTGACTTCCTATTTTTAATGTAAGAGCATTTGTGCCACCCTCTAGCACCTTTAAGATATGAGCAAAAAATACAAGGGTAACAAGACACCTTATCCTTTCATTCCTAAGTCCCCCAACCAAGTGCAAGAAAAACAAAGTTAAGTAAATTTAAGTTTTATCTAGAAGAGTCATGACCACTGGTTTAGTTCCTCTCCAAAGGCTTAAATACAGATCAGTCTCTATGAACACACCTAGAATGTTTTTCATGTTTTAGCTAGAATGGTTTAGCTGTTTCTCACAGAGAAAATCAAAGGGAATTCCAGTTTTGTGCAGGATGACATACTTTATTACAATTTGATTATCAAAGAATCCCAACACCTGCAACCATCAGAGTTGTGCCTTTAAACTCTTCAAGAAGTTGGCCAGATGGAAGTTAAATCTTATGCTGGTTTCATGGAAAACTAACCAAACATGGAAAACATAAAAAGAAAACTCGATTTTAATACCCTCAGCTGACATCTTAAAATTTGCCTGCAGAACTTCCTTAAGACTCCAGCACTCATATAAAATGGCTAAATGTCTAGGCCTCCTATGCAAGTCTTCTCTGCCCAGAAGTTTTAGTAAAAGTTGGAACAACAAAGAAGGACAGAGGGTATAATACAGAAAGAATGACAGCAGGAGAACAAGTGTACAGACAGGAGCTGAGCAGAAGGCAGGAATCAGAAGGGGGTGAGATGGGATAGCAGTGTAAACTAGGGGGCTGATAATAAGGAAAAAATTACAGGAAGAGTATGGGAGCAAAAGAGGAAAGTGCTTAACCACTAAAACACAGAGTCTTAATAAACATAAAATATGTTCTCTTGCCATTAAGTGAACAGATAAAGAGACTAGTTGTAAAGAATCTACATCCCACTGAAGACAAGACACAAAATGAGTAAGTTTTTTGACTGCTTCCCATGACAGGACTATTTTGGATAGTTCAGGAGCATGCTGCATATTCAAAGAGCACACTCATACTATGGTTCAGTGTAGTCTGGGTGAATCCCATGATAGAAGTCTGCTTTTAGGGGTTCTTTGTTTGTGTGTTTACTTTCATTCACAGTGCTATATGTGTGCTTTGTGAGATGCCACTTTGACCTGTCGTGTACCTGTTGTACAGACAGTAAGAAGGAAGCTCCTGCTTGTACCATCTCAATCTCATTCGATGTAGAGATGGAAAGCATCTTATGAAGGGGGCTGCTTCTACTGGGAAAAAGCAATAAGCGTCTTATAGCAAATAACAGAGGCTCTAGGAAACTGTCTTCTCACTCTGTTGTAATGATCACATGTAAGTCTGAGGAATTTGCATTATATGTATTCCTCACTTTTCTCCAACACCCCAATTGAGTAATTTGTGGTGTGAGCTGCTAAGATGCTGAATGTGAGTAGGTGCATCTGAAGTCAGCGGCAGGTGGACTTTCTGTACATGCAAAGTAGCATAAAGCTTTTACCACCCTGCAGGTCTTTGATATGGTATTTACCACTTGGGAAATTAAGGTGTTAAATTTCTTCATATAGGTAACCAGAAGTGTTGATATTTTTAATTTCCTGCAAACAAGACAAAAAAATGTCAACCATTTCATAGTGGTGGCAAGGGTAAAGTCATTAATGGCAAGATGACAGCAGTTCTGAAATGCTCTACAGGAAATTAAGGGGTTTTTATTCAATAAAGGATAATGTTATGCAGTAAACTGTACATTGAAGTATGCATGGACTAAGCATGTACAAGAATATGGAAACATCAATAAAAGAAACCCAGAATTGTAAAGCTTCTGGAGCTTACTCTTCTGCTATCCCAGGCAACTACATCACATAAACAGTTTTGCAAACTCATCAGGCTCTGCTTTCCAAGCGGGAGGGCTTCCTGCCCTCAGCACAGGCTGAGGTCTCATGGCCTCACTGCTCTGAAAATTCCAAATCTTCTAATTCACACTCTAAATTCATTTATGTCCATTTTACACACGTGTCTTCCATTTAAACAACAATTCTACATCCATGCCATTTATTCTTCGTTTGAGACAACATCAAATCTCCTCTTAACATTCATTTTTCTAATCTAAACACAACAAACTCTTCAAGTCCCCTCTCAGAAAAGCTCCCTAAAGGACAATATTCCTACTCAGCAATAGGGTTCTTCTGGGAAAATAAGCTTATGGCTATGTGATTGGTATTGCTGAGCAGTCTTATGGCATGTAAGCCCACAAGACCCAAGCCTCAAAGGCAAGGGGCACAGAGAGGATTTGAAGGCAGACACACAACTGCTCTGCACGCATACATCAGACTCTGCATCACACGTGGAGTTCAGTCTGCATCCATCACACTGCTCTGTGCACACAAACTGCCCTGCCCAGCACTTCCCAACTCTTAACTTGGTTCTGTGTTCCTTAATGCAGCCTCTCAATAGGTGGGAGAGACAGGAACTAAATGGTATGAGAGTAATTCTTAATATCTTCTGCTTTTCTGAGATGAATCAGTGAAGGAAGAAGCCTCAATCAGGTCAGATGTCCTTCCTCAAAAAACATACTCACTTGTGCCTTATAGGTGGCATGGTTAGTTGATGGAGACATGGTGTTAACAAAAAAGGCTTTGTTATACAATTGATGAATTTTGGTCTTTACTTCATGTAAATGAAGATAACTATTAGAGACTAATGAAAATGAGAACATAGCTTACAAACAAGGAAGAATAAATGGGCATCCTAAAACTGTAGTAAGTTACCAAAAGGTAACTTCTGAGAGAGATTCAGAGCAGTTTCTGAGTTTCAATAAATTTGAAGAGGTTGTTATAGAGAGGTCTATTTTTTTAATAAAGCAATGTTTCTCAAACTCAAATGACAAAGAAAAGTGTCTTGTTCACAGCATAGCTAAAATTTCCACATGCATAGTCCCAGTCCTAGTCCAAACACAGACCAAGAGCTTTATGAGTTAAGACAATAACATCCTGAGGTTGATTCAGAGAATTCATCATCCCATCTGGGTGCTGAAGTTCCTCAGTGTGACTATATTTGGTGATGCTGAAAACAAAGGTGAGAAATCTCATCACTTCAAGCACAGACCTGATCCTGCACACTGGAGAACCCTGACCTCGCGTGAGCCCTCAAACACCAAAGTGCATTTGACCTGATTTTGTAAGGCAAGACCAACAACACAAACCCACCGTGTCTTTACCACATCCTGAGGCTCGGGCAGCGTGAATGTACGCAAGTCATGCATCCACTCGGTTTTGGACCTACGGCAATAGGTGCCTCACCTTTATCCACCCACGGCTGGCTAACACGCTACCATTGTACGTCACAGCATGACATACATCTCTCTAGAGAATTAAGGCGAGATCAAGAGGATGAAGACAAGCAAAGATACTGATAGTTGCTTATGGGAAATGCTGCCTTCAGCCGGGCGGGGCTCCGGGAACACGTACGGGAACACGAACCCCGCAGTGCCTGCACTAGACCGCGCCGCGGCGGCGGCAGCACCCGGAATCGGTCCGGCCCGCTCCCGAGGCCCGCCCGAGCCGCAGCGGGGCCAGCCGGGCGGGGCCGGGCAGGGCCGGGCTCGCCGCCCGCTCCTCCGGGAGCTCCCGCCCGCCGGCGCTGCGGGGAGCGGCGGCCTGAGGGCGCGGCCGCCCGCGGGCGGAACAGCCGCCGTGCTGCGGGCGCGGCACCGCCTCGCCCCCCCGCTCCCGCCCTCGCCGCCGGCACGGGCACCGCCTCGGCCGGGCCCTCCTACAGGGAGCCCCGGGCCCCCTCCCGCCGCCTCGCCATCCCCGGTCCCCTTCCCGTTCCCGGGTGCCGGGCGGGGAGTGGGGAGCGGCAAGGGTCAGGGCGGGGGGGAAGGGAGGGGGGTTGTAGCGGCGTCACCATGGCGACAGTGACGTCACCCCACCCTGGATCTCATTGGAGGAAACCCCGTGGCCCCAGCCGCAGCCCACGGGCCCGGCCGAGCTCGCGCCCTGCCCGCGCTCGCCCCCGCGGCGGCGCGCTCCTCTGCGATTGGCCGGCCGCGCGCGGGGGGGCGGGGCCGGGCGCGCAGGCCGGGCCGCGATTGGCCGCGTGGGCGCGGGCCGCGCAGCGGGTCGGTGCGCGCGCCAACGCCCTTCAGCGCTGGCTCGGCCGAGACGGGAGCGGCTCTTTCTCTCCGCCACAGCCCCGAGCGCGGCACCGACCGGGTGCGGCCCGGCCCCACAGCCCGGCGGACCCAGGTGAGCGCGGGGCCGCGGCCGGCGGCGGGATGCGCCCCGCTCCGCTGCCTCCTCCTGCCGCGTCCTCCATTTTGTGATCGCGGCGTGGAGAGCTCGGCGGCCCCGGGGAGCGGGAGGTGCAGCCAGCGCCGCCATTTCGCACCCGCCGCCGCTTCCTCTTCCCGCCCCGTCGCCACGGGGACTCCGCCGGCCGCCCCCGCGCCCCCCGCCCTTCCAGGAGACGCGGCCGCTGAGCCCGAGACCGCACCCGCTGCCGAGTACCGGGAGCCGCCGCGCTCGCCGCCGCGCCGCGGGCCGGATCGGCGGCCGCCGGGGCGGACGGGAGGCCCGGGTCCGCCGCGCCCCGCCGCGGGGAGATGAAGCGCCCAGGGCCCCCGCCCCGGCCTCGCTCGCCCCCAGGGAGGCGGGTCCTGCAGGGCTTTAACCCCTGCCGCGTCCTCCGGGGCCGAGCTCGTCCTGCTGCTTTTATTATGTATTTTTTCCCGCCAGTCCCGGCATTCATGCCCGCCTGCCTCTGGAGCTCGCCCGTAGGGCTGGTAGCGCAAGGAGGGCAGGGATTTGGGCGAGGGCCCCAGGCGGGGTGGTAACCAGGAATCCTTCCACGCGTACCTGTTACGAGGGCTTATTAATATGCTCACGTAGGGCACGAAGGAAAAGTGGGGTGATGACTTTTTTCTGATGGAAAAACAGCTGTTTGCACTGCTTGGGCGGCAGGCTGCCGTCCTTTTGATAGCACCGACCGAGCGTGACTTCTCCCTGGCTGGGTTTCTAGGTCGTGGTTTCCCGAGGGGTGGACCCTTGGGACGAGTCCCCGTAGCCTTGCATGGAAGGGCGGGATGTTGCAGTCTGTCTCTCCAGGAGAAGCACTGGAGATGAGGAAGGGAAGGCAAGGCTCACAGTAATTCTCGCTTTTAGCTGGATTGCAGTGGGTGTTGTAGGGTCGTGTTCGGTGCTGTTTGTTTGGGCATCATGGTTACTGTCTTCTTTCTGTCAGGTTTTGAGGTGCATTCTCGTGTTGATAGTGTGACACCTCCAGTTTCTTCTGCTTCTGCTACTCCACTGCTCTTGTCCCACTGCCAGCCACCATGGATAAGACCGAGTTGATCCAGAAAGCCAAGCTGGCTGAGCAAGCCGAGCGCTACGATGACATGGCCACCTGCATGAAGGCGGTAACGGAGCAAGGCGCCGAGCTGTCCAACGAGGAGCGCAACCTGCTCTCCGTGGCCTACAAGAACGTGGTGGGGGGGCGGCGCTCGGCCTGGAGGGTCATCTCCAGCATCGAGCAGAAGACAGACACCAGTGACAAGAAGATGCAGCTTATCAAGGACTATCGGGAGAAGGTGGAGTCTGAGCTCAGGTCCATCTGCACCACGGTGCTGGTAAGTGGAGGCTTTTTTTTTTTCTTGTATTTTGTTTAGGGTAAAGAAATGCAGTGTTTAAAGTGTGCTGCTGTACTGGGGGAAGCACTGGGAACTTGGCTGCAGTGTTGTGCTGGGGTAGGTGAAGTCAGTACAGAAACTTCTGTAACCCTTACACAGGCCACCGTAATGAGGAGAATCAACTGCTCCATGCTATTGGCCCTATATGTGTAGAGGTATTTGAGATACTCAGTTTTAAATGTCTGTGAGGTACATTTTTGGGTGGATCCAAATGCAGTATTTCACCAGGTAGATGCAGAGATACAGGGAGTTTATCCTCTATGCTGTGGTTAGTAAACTTACCTATTCATAAGATAAGCTGAAAATGTGAAAACCCCTTTATTCAGATCAGCTAATAACTTGCTAAAATCATTGAAACCATGAGTGCATTTTGTTTGCTTCCTCATGAAGAAAAATACTCTCGAGGAGTCTTCAAGAGACATTTTGAGGAACATTTTTAACATTAATTTGACGTTACAAACTTACACATCTGTATTGAAGGTGGGAAGGAGACATATAGAAGTTGTCTTTGGTAGATGCAGGCTGACTTTTCAGGGTATTTTTGAGATGAATTTGCAGTAATTATGGAGCAATGTAAAGCTAAAGTATAAAGACTCGAATGACACCTTAAGCATGCATCAAACCCAGAAGGATATTTCTGTGGAAGCAGCAGAATTCCAGATGCTTTTGATAGAAAACCTGTAGTGCACTGTAGTGGGAGCTCAAGAGATGTGTGTCAGCAGTGTGGAGGCTGCTGGACCCTGTTCTACAATTTCTACAGGAAATTGTATCTGCAAGAAACTGCATGTGCATAATGCAGTAGTAATTCTGTGGCAGATCATCTTCAGTGGTTGATTGCTCCTCCTAGTTACCTTTTTTTTGTGTCTAGTATTGCTAATCTGAGAACAGGAGGAAGCATGTCTATAAGGAAATAAGCAATTTTGAGGTAAATTTATCCTAGATTGGTTTAGGAAATGTGAATTTAAAGGTAAGTGGTTTGGAAGTTACTGATTTTTCTTCTTGATTAAGTGTTCTGGCTCACATAAAAGTGATTGCTTCTTTGGATTGTGCTGAAAATACCTCTATGCTTCCTTGTATGCTGCCACCTAGGTTTGTTCTTTCTTTCTAAATCAAAGTGAGTTATCTTTTCTTGAAAATAATTTTCGTATTAGCTTTATGAATCAGTTAATTCCTTAACACATTTGAGAACCCGTGCCTTCCAAAAGAGCAAAGTTGTTTCTCTAGTTACAGGTGTATTGAAATTGTGAAACTTTCACCTTTGTGAAAATGATGGGTCTTCTGTAGGATTCCTACTTCCTGTGACAAGAGTTTCACTAGAACCCTGTGTGATGAAGTGCCAGTATTTGAGTCACTCTTCTTTCTCTTCTCTACTCAGTGCCCCACTTCAGAACTAACTTTTTGGGCCCTCCATATAAAGCTCACTCTTCAGACTTCTTCGTCTCCCTCTGTCCTTTTACCAAATCTATTGCCTTGGAGAAGGTGATGCATAAAATCTCATACCATACCATTTTGACAAGGAACTTGTGTTTCCTTAGGGAGGGGCAGTGAACCACTTCATGCAGTGTCTGCTGAAGTTACTCCACCCCATCTGATGGTGGCCAGCAGGTGTTCTGGTAGCCGTGCTAGCGCAGATCTCTGGTGTAGGGAAAGCAGGCTCTTCCTGTGCTAGATGAGTTTTTTAATGCACTCTAGTCTTCCTCTGTTCTCAGCAATGGCTTGTTGGCAACTCTCCCCTTCCGGCATGAAAGGCTGCAGGAAGTAGTGAAGACCAAAACCTGCAGCTGAGTATGCTTTTCCTGTCCTGTCCTGACGTGCTGCAAAGATGTGCCTTCCTTTGGTAGAAGGAGATGTTGGCTATAGTACGTACTGCAAGCCTTCCTGTTTTTTATTCTTCCTTTGAGGGCCATGTGCCGTTCTGCTCTCTTCTGATTTCCTCCCTTTCCTCCTCCATCCACCACTCCTATGATCCATGAGTCAGCATGTCAGAGATTGGAATTCACAAGGAGCAGGCGTTACAAAAGATGGGTTTCCTAAAGCTGAGCCACGCGATGGTTTTGGCTCCTCCTTTGAATGATAATTTCTTCTGTACTAGTACTATGGTAACGGCTTGTAGCTTTTTCAGGTCTCTTCAGCTGAATCTCAGAGATGCTTTTTTAATTTTAGGAAGGCAGCTAAACTGTAGCAACTGCTGGCAAGTAGTATGGAAAGGTTGCTTGTCATCTGGGAGTATTTTGATTTAGCAAGGGTGGGTGTGTTGGGTGGAGTGTGACTGCTGTTAGTCATACTACTAACAGTTTTTTCAAAAGATTTTTTTTTTTTAAACTACTGGTATGGCATATTTCTAAATCTTAATTTAGAAATACTTGTGCTAGCATTAAAAATACTGCTAATTTTTTTGTTAAAACGTCAGGGACATGGAATCTGTAGTTACTTTTTTCCTGCAAAAAATGTCCCAAGCCTGTTAAGTAAGGCATTTTTTTAGATCATTATTTGTTAAAGAACTTAAATTCAATCACCGCTAGAATACAAACTTCCAAAATTATGTTAAGATATATAGATATGTACATAAAATAAAGCTTTTACTGATTATTTGACTGTCATTCATTAACTGCTTGTCTTGCAAGTAGACATGATCTGAATGCTTTTTAACTGTTAATTGTATGACTGGTCTTTCATATGGGAGTAGCTCGCTGTCAAACAACTTGCACAAATGTTTTATTTGAAAGGTACAATAGGAGGTTTTGCTAAACTCCCTGTATTGATTGACTAATTCTTTGGTAATGTAGAGGATTAATGTTGAATCATCCCTTATGACTCATAGTTAAAACTGTTCTTGAAACTCTTCTTGCATAAAGAAACAGGTTGGCAACTTAATTTTTTTTTTCAAGATAAAGCACTATGTTGTTTCATATACTCTGAACACAAAGTTCATGCTACTTTCTCTTGACTTGAGTGATTTCAAGACTGGTTCAAGATAATGTAGAAGGGGTGGATGCAGCAGCAACTTTCATGTAATTAGTGAAATGATGTGGGAAACTTCGAAGATGGAACCTACAGTATATTGTACAGTATAATGTCTGCTTAATTATATGCACACTCTGCTGTTCAGTGACAATAGGTTTTTTAAAAAGTTAACTTTTGAATTGGAACTTTTCTGGGGAAGCAGATTAAACTGGTGGGTTTTCTGAGAGCATTGGTCCTTTTGCGTGGCTGTAACTTGTGTTGCATTCAGGCTCCTTTGTTCTTTAGAGAGCAGTAACATAAAGGCAGGGAAGGCAGCAGCCCTTGCCTGGAAGCGCTGTCCACTTGCAGCTTGAGGGTTTTTGCATGTGTTTGCATGTGTTCAGTTTCTAGATTACTTCTTCTGTTTCTAGATGAAACGTTAAAGTGTTTTTTTAATATTATTTTTAAATGTTGTGTAGAAAAGTTACATACTTGAGGCTTTTCGGTTGTTTCCCAAAATCTGTTTTCATAGTGTCCTCTGTAAACATTTTTTACATTGTATTGTGTCAGGCCCATGTTGGGTTGTTTCTCTGGAACTGAACGAGGGCATTGTGAACTAGAAATGAAGGAGCAGTCGCATTACTTGAGCTATTTATTCTTTTTGCCACCCTGTGGCAGTGCCTGCAGTGAAATAGTTTTGAGCTATAAGATGTGTATTGTCTGTGTTTTTACTGCATAAAGGCTGATAGGATGCTTTGATCTTCTGAGAGATTGCACTGTTAATTGTTGAAAGCATATATTGATGGGTTGCTCTTGCCAGCTCCCCTTTCCTTCCTTCCTCCCTCCCTTCCCCCCAAGGTTGCAATGTTATTCCTACTGCTGCTTCACATAATTAAGAAACAATAAAAGCTAATAAAAACGACAAAAAAAATCTGTCCACTTCTGATTATTATCCAATTTGTAAATCTAGTTCTAAAGTTAGTCACTTAAAATGAGTGGAACAAAAATCCCCATGCTAGAAGGTAATGTTTAGTGCAGTTTGTTTCAACAGCACAAGTTCAGAGGTCCATTGAAAGTGAAGTTGGCAATTTTTTTGCAGTAGCAAATAGATTCCTCATGTCAGCTGAAATATCTGATGTCTGATAATGGGTAACTTTGACCATAGACTTGTTTCTTCCCTGCCTCTACCTTTGGCCTACAGAAAAGTGAAATCTTTGGGTTTTTTATTGCACATGCAGAAATGTGTCAGATCCAGTAGGTATCAGCTTCATGCTGCTTTGTCAACAATTTACCAAAGTTTCATGTCTTGTGAATTCTATGTCTCTGTGTCCCTATTGTCAGGGAACAGACAGAATTTTTACAGAAATGTGTGGTGTAGATGTGAAACCCAGTAAAAAGGTATTACATACAGTTTTTTGATATAGGGAACTGTGTAGGATGCAGTTTTATTTTGAAAGTCAGGCACGCTAATCATTTAATATTACATTTGGACCTGAGTTACTTGTCCCAGTCGTTGTTTGGGACTGTATTTCGAGTATTACTTTTTAACCTTTTATAAGTTAAAGCAACTGCTATTCTTAAGTGACTGACTAAAAAGAAAGGCTACTTCATCAAAGTCAGGTTGGGAATGTTAGTTCTTGGCAAACCCAGAATTGTGGAGTGAATGTGAATTGAATGAAATTGAGTGAATTTGGAATAAATAATCTTTTTTCTGGTGAAAAGTAATTTGTGGAGAGAGAGAATTTTTCCTTTGTGTTCTTAGCACAACTTCTAACATCATGTTTGTAGTAAGAATTGTGGAACTTAATGCTTTAGTTTTTCTAGTGTAATATGCTTGAAACTTAGATCTGAACTTATTCATAAACCTTCTCTTACCTTCTCTGTCATGTTTCAGAAGAATCTACTGGTGGAATCCTCACTCTTGTGCAAAGAAAACTTAACTTAATAATTTCTGAGAAGGACTGATTCTTGCAGAAAAAAAGCCTAGAATGCATCAAGGTTCTTGAACAGACTGTGAACTGTTAACGAGTCCAGCTAAAAATAGTTCAGGGAATTGTGATGGTAGCTGAATCTTGCATCCCATACAGTCATTGCTTGCTGCCTCCTCCCCCTACAGCTGACTGCTGTCTAGAATTATAAAATTTCCTGGAGGACATTTACTGCTTTGGTGGCAGTGAGACAGTAGGATGTGCTCACTAGGCCAAACTGTACAACAAAACTACAATTCTGTTTTTCTGCTAATGAAGTGAAGATTTTAACAGTTTGGAAATCACTGTCACGCTTACTTGCTAGACAATTGTCTCTCAGTCATTTCTACTACCTTGGATACTAATGTGATAGGTGCCTTTTTGAAGTAAAACACAGAAGACTGTATGTGAGAGAGAGAGAGCTTGAGGAAAGAACACACTTGAGTTTGAAGGTTGTTACACTTGATTTCTTTATCATTGCACTAACCGGTTGTTTAGCACAGTAGGAGTAGATTGTACCAGTTTCTGTACAGACACTGCAGCTTGTTATTCTGGTTTCAGTTATGGGGGATGCTCGATTTTCAGAGGAAGGTGGTGAGGAAAACAGCAGAGGAAGGGCTGGTAAAAGTGCCTGGATAGACTTTTTAAGTTTGAATGAGGTGCCCCTTGGTGTTACTTGTGATTGTGCTTTCTTACTGCCACTAAACTTGAAGCCAATTTTGTCACAAACAGGTAAGTAATAAGTATTCTTATGGAGCACTGCATTTATGGCACTTACTCAGCATAGCTCCACCAAGTTTATTGGAGGGGTGTTTACAAGTTCCTCCTCATCCTTTCTGCATTGCAGGAAGCTGGAACCAACATCAGAACACTTCAGCTGTGCATACTGCTTGTCATTTGCTAATCCATCCTGTATATCTGAATATCTAACAGTGCCTGGTTTGTGTGAGCTAGGCACTTAAGAGAGGCAGCAAAACAGTTTCAGTGCTGAGTTTCACATCTTGTGGTCTGTGCACCCACCAAAACATCAAATGTCAAGATCTAAGAACTGGAAGTCCTGAATTAGCTATCATTTTCCTTGTAGCTTTCTCTTAATTTATTAAAGTAATCAAGGGTTTGATTTACCAGTTTCTAATACTGATAAAGATTTATTACTTACTCTGTTACTCTTTGTTCTCTCCTTTAATTTATATGATCCATTCACTGAGCTAGCCTCATACAGGAAATGTGTTCAGCTCTGAAAACAGAAGAATTTGCGTTTTCTTTAATAATAACTTTTCTAAATAAGCTCTGTACACTCTTACCTGACAGCCACATCATTCCTGGATAAAACTTCTTCAGGAAGTTTTGTTCTGAAGTTGAATGAATACATTTTGCAAAATTCTTGTAAGCAGAAATTGTTTTTAATAAATGTAGGTAGCAGGACCTTAGCAAAGAGTCACGGCTCACTTTCTGTGAGATGTTGTTGTAACTAGGTTATCTGAAATGTTGACTTCAGTTTTTCTCACCTAAGGTTAGACTTCATTGTTGTAGGTTATCTCTTTTGGGGAATAACAAATTACTGGCACACTCCTAACAGACTGAGTGAAATAATATATTGCTGGGTTTCCATTGAGATAAAGTTGGATGATCCAAAAGGCTCTTCCAGGCTACACTATACAATGAGAAGAACGTGCATCTGTTGTGTTACCATTTTGGGTTTCAGTGATCACAAGCCTCTGGTCAAGGGCTCCCAAAGAGAGAAGAGAACTAAAGCAAGTCAAAATGAGTTTTTTGGATAAGGACGATGTACCTTAAGACCACATAACTCCAGTGTGCTTTTGTTCCTCTTGAGTGCTGTTAGTCTAGATATACCTCAGTCAGTCATTTAATCTTACTTTTTGACTTCTGTAGCTGAAGAGCATAGAATTATTTTTAAATTAAAATTTAGATTTTTTTTTTTATTCTTCATATTATGCAATGTCACAAATGAATGGTGAAAGCAGCTTTGAGATGGCCAGGATTTTGAATAGAATGATTTAGTGTCTAAAATTTGTGTTTCTAAGAGGAGAAGAGCATTTGGAAGTATTCTAAGGAATTAGAAATATGTAAAACACAGTCATGGAAGAATGTTAGAATCAATTTGAGATAAATATGTCAGATACCAAGGAATTGTTCCTGAAAGCTTTTGGCTGTGTTGTAAAGCCATTAATTCATCAAACCCTTACAATTTTTGAAAAGAGGAATTACTTTTTTTTTTAAAAATATATTCATTTTCTACATATGAGGGGGAGAAACTGGAAAACTTTAGGCTCTTCCATAAAAACTTATATAATTCTCTGACTTTCACTGGATTGTTCATTTTGTCTGAAAATCTATAGGAAGGAGAACTTGCATTTCCATACACTTCTAATTCCTGGCTTACATAGTTCTCTGGGGATCGCAGGACCTTCTAACCTGAGAAGTATAAGCAGTGAGTGTAAATTCTAGATTAAATTAATCTCAGCCCCAGGTGGGAATAGTGTGGGCAGACGTGCTGCAGCTCAGGCTTCCAGTGCATTTGTTAAGTGGGATTCCAGATACTTCATTCAGGGCCAATCCTAAGTATTGGCTGCCAGTTTTTAAAATTATATAGACAAAGACATGGAACCAAGTGGAAAAGATGAATTAGGTCACCCTCTCCATTTTCATGTCAGGTACATTTGTCTCTGCTTTCACTAGTGCTTTGTCAGGTCATCTTGAGGCCATGCCATTACTGGAAAGGTGCACACATATTTTCCCCAATACATAAACTGTTAGTCTGGAGAGGTCTGTATGAAAATCCCTTAATGTTCTCCCAAAAGGAGTTGATGCATAGAGCTTGAATCCTGAAGGATGAAGAACTCGGTTCCGCTGTATTACACTTTTGAAAGTAAAGTGATCTTAATGTTGCAGCAGGGGACTCTCCCTTTCCTGTCAAGAAAACAACTGCCGAACGTTAAAAAACACCTAGGTTTCAGTGAGTCATACTGTGGACTTTGGAATGACTGATTGTACTTGAAATAGTCAAGAAGTCTTAAATACCACTCAGCTAGACTATTAAAACAGACAGTAATTTGTGAGTAGAGCCTTATTGAAAGGTCTGAGCCCACACCAATCATCTGTGCTGTCAGAGATTTTGGATTTGATGTGTTTAAATTCACATTTAAGTTATAGTAGGTGATTATATTGGTCTAAGCTGCCTCACCAACTTTAGCATTGCTTTTTGACTGCAGTTAGGGTGGAAACCATTTCTCTCTGTGCTACTTCTAGGTCTTTTTTTCTCATATTGGGTCTGCATGGACCATCAGAAATACTTGAGACTGAATAATTTTTCCAAATATTTTGCATACTGCAATCCTGGCTGAATTTATGTAGCCTCACACACTTCATGGTGTTTCTGTGAGATGCAAGCTGCTGATCTAGATGGGACTCTGATCTTGAATTCATGTTTCAGGGTGGTGAGTTAACTTGCTAAAAGAAGTGTTGACGTGCACTCTCTGCTCGTGCATTATTTTTGAGGAGCCTTGTCTAAAAATAGGTTTATTTTGAAACAGTTTCTCTACTTGCAGGTGACTTTAGGTTCTGTGGGATTTGGCCAATTAGTGTGTGGTACAACATTAAGCAATCAGTTACTTGCTGTTACCCAGGTAACATTTGTTCTCCTGGTGAGCTTCTGCGCTCCTTATTAAACAAAGCAAAACAAAAAACCCAGAAGCACTTAAAGCTCAAAATAGAGAACATTCAGTGTCAGTGCAGAAAACAAACATCTAGGAAACAACAATAAAACTCGGTCTAGTTCCTGTAAAACCTGTGAAAAATTGGCACTCTGTGGAATGATGGCAGGTCCAAGAACTCTTGTACACCTAAGAGCTGCTGAGTAGAAGTTCAACTTGGTTTCTTTTTTTTTCCCCCCCATATAATTGAACTTTTTCCATTATGCAGTGAGGAGGAATATTTTTTACTATTATAAGCATTGATATTTATTAGTTTGTTCTTCTGTCAAAAAATTACTGCTGTAGAATTTTCTTTTTTTCCTGGATGCTTTTGTGTCATATGAGTTCAAGCCAGGTGAAGGACATTGTTTTAAATTACTATAAACTGCAAATACCAGTTACTTCACACAAACTGTTAGGATGTGCACATTCAAAAATAGCCTTTAAAATCACATTCCCAGACGATGGAGATGGTGCTGAAATAAGGTATTTTCAGCAACTTGAAGTAAGATATATGGGCTTTAGGCTCAAGGATATTGCTGAAACAGTCTGACTTAAAAAATCAAACTTTATCTAGCATACACTTAATTCAGAAAATTGCATGTTATTTAGAACATTGACACACTCTTTGCTAAATACCATGGAGCAGCTTTACTTACAGGACAAATTTCTGGAGAGCATTGCTGTTTCTGATGGCTGCTTTTAGATAAACTACTCAGTGAGAAATGCAAATGACAATGTAGATCAGTCTTTTAATAGCATAACATTAAATAACTTGGTGCTGGTGATGTGATCTGAACATGTCATAGGTGTTGATGTCTGAGTGATGGTAACATTGTAAATGTTTTACTTGAGTTTACCGCATTGAAAACTTCTGTGGATACCTAGGCATGTGGGGTCTTTAGCATGCTTTGAAAATTGGCTTCAGACTAGTTGTGATGAGTAGATAATCTCTGGAGCTGACGTGGTTCATGTTCATCCTCTGGTATTGAATGGTTAAATGTGAATAATGTATCCACTAGCAAGTGGTATTGGAATATATGAGGAGACTTAAACACATGTATTTGCTACTCTTACTGAAGTCCAGTTCTAAATGGCACAACTGCTGAAGGAAGCAAAAAGATCAGTTTGGTGTTCACAATGTTTTATGTTTTTTTCCAAATTCATCTCTTCTGTTGAGATTTCTTTGTGGCTGGATATGTGGGAAGAGAAAACAGCACAGGTCAGGTAGCAGTGGTATTTTTCTGCCACTTGAACCTACCCTGTGGTTAAACTGTATAGAAAGTATTCAGTGTACACTGTGGTTGAACTTAGTGTCTCAATCAGTCTTGCCTTTTAAAATAGGCTTAGATGGGGAGAGAGTGGTAGGACTTTGTGTTTTGATGTCAGCTTTTTCAAGGAGGTGTTGCCCTGAAAAGAGGTAACAGCATATGTGGAGTGGAACGAACATAATTTGCAGAGGAGGTGTGCCAGTGTATTATAAGGAGAGGTTGGCTGGATGCACATACCACAAATAATTATTAAGGAGCTCTGTCTTCAGGGAGCTGCTTTGTCTGTGTCAAACATACCTTCAGGCAAAGGTATGGCTGACACTCTTTCAGGGTTTGCTTTTCATAAAGCTGAAAAAATGGGAAAGTGATGAGAGCAGATATACTGACTTAGTATTTCTGGCTCAGGTTAATTGCAGTGGTGAGTGAGTATCACGTGTTCGACCCTTGAGCCTACTTAAACAGAGGGGAAATGGGACTGAGAGAATACTTATGTAGTTGGGAAAGAACAAGAGTAGACTGGAGAAGGATCCAAAAAGGCAGTTGAAATGTAACTTTGATTTGGCATGCAGGGGAGTGTTTGCCAATGGAGAGAGAAAGAAAAAGAATTCACCTTTCAGGGGGAAGAAGTATCTAGCTACCAGGCTCCCAACCTGCTCTCCATGGCTTCTTCAGGCAGCTGCAGACCTATTCCAGGGGAGGGGAAAAGAGTATCACAGATGAGAATATGATGCTGTTAGGATGACAAGAGTGTTCGCAGAGTGTGAAGGTAGAGATAAATTGAGATGGATGAGCAACACTTAGGAGGAGTGGAGTGGGAAATCTTGTCACCTCCAGGAGGACCAGCAGGCCACTTGAGCATAGTAAGTCAGTGTGGGGCAAGCAGCAGCTACCAGCCACAGACTGTCACTGCAAACCTACTGTAATGTAACTGCAGTGGGACACAAAGGGTCTGGTCTGAGGACAGAGCTTTGATTCCTGCATCTTCATACTGCTTCTGGTTCTGAGAGTCACCTCCCATCTGAGCAGATCATGGCTCTGACATCGTGTGGCTTTCATGCAGCTTCTGAGGCGTGTTTTGTGTTGCAGAGCGTATAATTGCTGGTTTTTCAAGGCTTGGTTTAGAAGGTGATGGGAAGAGCTGCAGTTCTTAAGTAATGGTGGCAGCTGTATTTTCATACATAAAAGGGATGGGCACATTCACTGTATGGGAGCATGGATGGCAGTCTACTGTATTGCCTTACTTCATCTCAGAATCCTACCTCTCACAGTTCTTGTTTCTCCCTAGGCAAAGTCACAGAAACTGAGGCTCTCTGTCATCTGCTTCATTGCTTTGCCTGCCTGCAGTTATTTTACTTAATATCAGCCGATGTTTAAAATAAGAATTCCTGGCTAATTTCTGTCTGCTGGAAAGGTAAAAAAGTCCAGGTGGGGAAAGATGGAAGAACAGATGCTGGAAATTGTGAGTTCCTGGCTATTAACGGACTCAGGATGGTGTAAAGTAAATAATTTGGCTTACTGTGTTGTCTGCTCTCACTACCCCACCAATATTTTTTCTGAGAGAGGGAGGGTAAGATGCCTTCCAAGAAATGATGATGATGATATCCAGAGATGAATGGCTCACAGAGTACACTGAAGACATTATTGATTCGAAAGATTAACATCTGGCCTGATAAATAATTAGCTCCACTCAGTCTATTTGGATTCTGTTCTAACTTACATGATTCATAAATGAGAACTTGTTCCATTTAAGGCTATTAAAAAAACCCAAAACTGAATATGTGAAGTCCAGAATGAGGATGTTCCACCCTAACTGAAGGAAAAGGCACAGGTCTCTTCCTTATTTGTGTTATGTAAGGATTAGGAGGCCCTCAAGATGAGCTGGGAGTGGGAGCTACTGGGTTACTCAGCTTCTCCACCTGAGAAGTGCCTAGGAAATAACCCACTCTTTGCAGTTTGAAAAACTGTATCTCATTCTCAGCATCACTTTTTTCTCTAAGTTTGTCAGAAGTTTGGACAGAGCCACTGGTTATCAGATAAGTGTAATGAAGGCAGCATTTTAAGGATGCGCTGACACAGAGACCACAGTGCTGCTTGCTTGCGGTAGGGTTGGATCAGCAAAATCCTTCCATACTCCTGGAAGGAGTGTGTGATCTGCCCCATCTGGTGGGAAGAAAAAATGGGCACTGATGCTCTAGGGAATGTAGCTTTCAGATTCGGCTTAAATTTGCCACGCTAAAGCTTTCCTGCCAACATTCTTTAGTGTGCACTAGATTCCAGGGGTTAAGTATTTTTCAGCTGTAGCCAAGTCAGATCAGCTGTAGTGCTAGAGCTGCCTCCAAAGACAGAATTTTGTAATAAAATGGGTAATACCTTTTGTGTGCTAAGTATACAGTAAATTTCTGTGTTTTGGAAAGCATAAATGAAAAATGCCTGGTTGTTCCTTTGCTGATATAGTTGTAACATCTTGAAAGTTTTATTTCAGTATTTGATGAATCAAAGATAAGGTTTTGTGAAATACCTGGTTTAAAATGCCATGTTGTATCTTCACTGCTTGTCAGGTCAGTGCTCCTTAGACTGTGGCACAGTTAATCTGAGCACATGGATAAATCACATATCTGCTTCTTAATGCAGTCCCAACCATAGGATGGCTTTTAGAGGCTGGTGGTTACTCTTCAAACATTACAGATTTATGGAGCCTTTCTAAGCCATAGGTGTATTATGTGTAGTGTTTCATCATTGTGGGCAGTTTCTTGTAAAGTTGAACTCTTCTGTTACACTTGAGGTTACCACGTTGTTGTCTCTGGGACTTTGAAACTAGTTTGTGTAATGTTGCACTTTTATGGCTGATGTGGACATTGTCATAGGAGAAAAGCAGCAGGAAGATACGAGCCGAAATGTGAAGTTTTTTTCTGTGGAGTGGGAAAAACTCATTCTAATATGGAATGATTCATGCACAATAGCACTATTAATGTAGTGTTGTATTACTCATCTGCCTACTACCTTGCCTAAAACTCTTGTTTTGAAACAGACCTAAGGTTTTGCGGCCTTTTCTGTAGCATCAGTGAACTGCACTGTTACATGTTCCCAAGCCCCTGCATACTTGACTGTGTTAAATTGTTACACAGATTCCTCAGCTAAGCCTTTGCCAAATAGCCAGTGTCTAGGCTTTGGCAGTGGTTTTATATCCTTACAGAAACTCCTAAAAATGTCTGTCACTGATTTGGTAAGTGCAAGGGTATGTCAGGCTTGGTATTATCTTACCTTCCTGCTGTGTTCTCTAGGGTGGTATCAAGGGCAGGTGTGACTCTGTGCTTTGCTTACTGCCTTGGTGGGGATCTCTGAGGGAGCTTGTCTGGGCTCTGCAGTGTTACATCCATGGGACACGTACAGTTTTGATGCAAAAATTCTTTTTTAACCCAATTGGAAGTACCCTACTGCAAGTGTCAGTTTAAAATAGTTACCAAAACCTCAAATGGACTTGGAATGACTGAATACTTTAACTCGATTGCTCTGCTTCCATTGATCATTAAAGGAAGTAATAATGGTATGGTGGTGTGCACAGGGAGTAGATTTGTGTCTAAACTTAGCTTGCTTTGACTGTAGTGCTCTAGTGGCCAGTTAGTGCTAAGGATTTTTATGCAGAAAGCTAACAGTTCTGTGAATATTTCCTTTGTAGCTGCTTCATGAACTTGGATACATGTTCTGTAAATCTTAACTAGCCAGCTGCAGGCTTTGTGGAAACTTTCTGCTCCTTTTATGACCTGTTTACTTTCCAAATAAGTAAATGCAGATCTTTATCACTTGTTTTCCTACTGTGAAATTTCTCTGGGTATTGCAGGGTTTCCTTGAGTGTATCAGAACTCGTTTATATCTTTTGTCAACTCTGGAGAACATGGGTGGTTGTAGTAATGAGTTTGGTAAAATCTTTGGAGTTCAGGGGCAAGGTCAAGCCATAAGCTACTCTGCTGCTTGTCCTTCTGCTTACCCTGTTCTCTGGGGGAAAGTCTGTACTTCTCCCCTTTCTTCACTCCCTGTCTTAGGATGGCTTGCAGCCTTGAAGAGAGACTTACCTTCTCTTGCTGGAGGCTTTCAAACCTTTCCTTGTCCTACTGGTTATCAGGTAGGGGAGCTTTGGGCCGGGGGAGTGGTATTTGCAGCAGCTCAGGGTGTGCTGGAGAGCACTGTATAGCTCTCTCCATTTTGGGAATGGCAAGGTGGATATGAAGGAAGCCTCCCTGCTGTGCTGGAGCCAGATGTTCTTTAGAGCCTTGTGGAGAGCTGGTGCAGCTTGGTGAGCTTGGCTGCTGACTGGATGGGTTTGAATCCTTGACTGCCTGTGGTAGGTAGGCTGGAGATTCCTTACCACAAGTCTAATAAACACAATTGATTTAATTAAAAAAAAGTAGCTTTGAAACTTTCTGTGTTGTGTTTTGCTTTTCCGGTAAAAGCTTACTCATTTGCAATGTTCTTGAAATGAGAAGCATATATCATGAAACTAAACTTGGTGCTGAAACTGTTCACCAGTAAACCTTTCCTTGTTACTTGCAGTCTGATTGGCCAGTTGTCTGTTCATCTTAATGTAGTCTCTGGTTTTGTGCCTATTCTCAGTTTGTTGAAATAAGTGTGCATGTTTAAAATGCCTTAAAACTCCGTTTAGCCTTGTAGCAAACATTTGAGTCCTTCCAAACTTCTGGGAGATAAATAGATTGAACTTAGTTGCAGTGGTGTTTGCAATATGTCAATGTGTGTTTTGTTGTTTCAGGAGCTCTTGGACAAATACTTAATAGCTAATGCAACTAATCCAGAGAGCAAGGTATTCTACCTGAAGATGAAGGGAGACTACTTCCGATACCTTGCTGAGGTTGCCTGTGGTGATGACAGAAAACGTAAGTGCCTTGGGTATTTCACAGCTCTGGTTTGGTCAGGAAATGAAATGCACAGACTCCAAATTCACATGAGTTAGCTGTGTCTCAGTCAGAAATCTCCAGTTTTCATACAGACAGAGAGTAAAACTGACTAGACCTTAAGTATGCCAGGGAATTTTAGCTGGTGTTCCTGTCATCTACCCTAATTTTCTGAATAGTTGCTCCATAATGCTTAATGAAATCTTCTGGGAAACAATGTAGGTGAAGGCATGGTAATATATTTGATGTTGCTTGTTTGTAATTCTTTACTAAAATAATGTTGATTGAGGAGAGCAAACAAATCTCTGTAACATTTTGTACTCCATAGTAGAGTCCTGTTGATCTATAAATTTTAACCATTTCACTGTGAAAGAGACTTCATTATAGTCACCTGTATTTATAAAGAAGCTACAAAATTACCAGGTCAATAGTCTAGCCAAAAAGCGTGAACTGTACTCTAAAATGGGAATTTTAATGCATTTTAATGGGAATACTACTATTCCTGAAATTTTAGTTTGCCCTTTTCGATTCAGCAGGAAAGGCCTGGAAGCTGCCACTTTATATGGAGACTGTAGACCTTTCCTAGGAGTTAGAACAGGTGCATAGGTAGTTGCAAGTACCTCAGGAACCTCTTCTGGGGAAGAGTTTAACTCTGTATTGAGCAGATGTATTGAATTAATTATTAAAATTGTCTTGCAAGGATGCCCAAATACTGTAGTCATGTTAAAAACTCTTGGTATGGCGTAAGCTAGTGATCTATTTCTACATAGCAAACTAAAATTAGTTGTGCAGTAATGCTGTGACACAAAGGAGAGACTGCTGGAGCATGTGGATGCTGCAGTGCTGTCCCCTGGGGTTGGGCATGCAGGATCTGACAGTGTTGGCCCCCTGAAATTGATTGCAGTGCACAGTGGGAGGATGAGGCTGGTTGTTGCTTCAGTTAAGGCTTTGTTAGTCTCCCTCCATTGTAGGAGCATTCAAGTTGAAAGATGAAGACATACAAAATAGGGTAAAAGTCTTTGCATTATTGTGTTGTATTCAGAAATTCTTAACCCTTAATCTGATTCAAAGAGAAGCAGCAAGTCCACGGTAGCAGAGAAGACTTGCCTTTGGCTTTCACAAAGATCATTTTATTTATACTTTGTCTCAAGCTACAATCTGAGCTTGTTCAAGCACACAAATACCAGCTTCTCTTGGCTAAAATGATTGCAGTTAAATGCCACACATGCTGATAGGGGTACAGTGCAAGAAAGATTGATTGATTGCTATAACCTTGTTAGCAGATCCTGCTGGGGTTTAGCTCTGAAGTTACAGCTGATGTGTATCGCATCACGCAAACTTTTCTGCGTAGCTTCTTGAAAACTTCAAGACTTGAGGCTTTTCTGATGTTCCACCTCAAAGCATCTGTTTATGTTCTCAGCTTCAAATATATTTTATGTACTTACAAGCTAATTTGTCTCCTAGATTTGCTGGCTTTTTGTCTTCTTTCATCTATTCTCAACAAATTGATCGTCCTTTAGCACTCATTACTGTGTAAATAATGGAAAATCGAAATCTGTCTTGACTCTTTTCAGTACTTAGTAAATTTTACTTACCAAGCTTTTTTACCAACATTTGCTAGAGCAGTGGCAGTACTAGCTAGCTCCCTCACAGAGCTGTATTTTGAGCTCTGACAATGACCTTTCTTTTCCTGCAGTCTCCTTCCATTATGCAGCATGTTTAGGGCAACTCTTGGCCCTTTGGGTTGTCTATCAGAAGTGAATCTGGAATAGACCATAGATAGCATTCCTGAAGTACTCTCTGATCTGGTAACTTCTTTTCTCTGTGGTGTTTTTCCCAGTTATTTTGGCCACAACATTGTGGGTTTTTATCTTGACCTATCTATGTGCTGTTTTTGGAGGCAAGCTTTCAGTTTTTCTGGAACATGCTGTACATGCCTTCCAAACTTTCTGAAGAAATTGGGCTTTCTTTACTCTGCACACATAATTCACATGAATATGTCCATCTTGTGCAAGGAGCAAAGTATGAGTTCTGTAGGAAAAGTAATGTGCAGATGCTTTTCCCCCACCCCAACTAATATATCAAAGGCAGTGAAGACTGAAGTAGTCTTGGAGATTGGTTGTGTTTACCAAGTTCTGTGTGTTTATCTCTCTTGAACACCTCTGCTCTGTAGTAGCTTAGTTTGCTCCTATGTTTCGTCAGTGTGGCAACTGTACTTAAGATGGGTGTAAAATCATTACTTTGATTAAAATAAGTGCAGTTTTCCTAAGAACAGGTTTATGTGCAGCACTGTAGACTCTCCTACTAATGGAGTGATTTAGGTAGGAATATCTTCAAAAATATTTAAACAAACCCCAAACCACTTTGTCATTCTTTTACAGAAACAATAGAAAACTCACAGGGAGCTTATCAGGAGGCATTTGATATCAGCAAGAAGGAGATGCAGCCAACACATCCAATTCGCTTGGGTCTAGCTCTTAACTTCTCTGTATTTTATTATGAGATTCTCAACAATCCTGAGCTTGCCTGCACACTGGCAAAGACAGTAAGTCACTTTTTTTTTTCCAGTACGCCTGCATGGAAAGTAGAAGAGAGTTTATGCTTAAGACTGTATGAATTATTACTTCCTAGAGTTTGTGAAGGACATGATCCTATTTAAAGTTTCGGGTTTCATAGCTAATATTGTTAGTGGAATTGAAGGGGTACAAGCAGGCTAGTATTTACAACATGACTTAAATTTTCAGCAACATGGCAGGCTTTTATGACTTTTTTTTATGGTTTTATTTCAAGTAGAGCAGGTCATTTACTTCTGTTGTTGCTTTTTTTTTTTAACTACCTTTTCTGATAGGTTTAGCTTCTGCTTGCTTAATGATCATAGGCTAAAGATGATTTAATTATTCCAGGCGTTTGATGAGGCAATTGCAGAACTTGATACACTGAACGAAGACTCATACAAAGACAGTACTCTCATCATGCAGTTGCTTAGAGACAACCTAACAGTAAGTTGTTTTTTCCTGTATTATCTAGTTCTGTTCTCCAGGTGTTTGCTGAATTTGTGATGGAAAAAAACCCTTTATTTTGCTCTAGCACAAAGACTTGGGCTGTTTACCCATGATACCTTTTCATAACTTAATTTGAATGTTGTGTAAATTGATGTCCAACTTCATGCTGTGTAATCTGGAATAACAACCTGGTTAGCTCACAATCTTCCTGATGGCCTTATGGTAGAGGGGAGAAGGGGCATTCAGCCCAACCGAATGTATAAGATTAGACAAGGAATTAAAACATCTGTGATCTGTCAGGGAATCTTGCTCAAATTTTTTTGACTACCTCAAAACAAAGTTTCTCCTGGTGTGTATCCAGTGTAGCTTGCTTCATTCATTGTCCTGATTTTCATTTAAAAGCTCTGAAATTTCAATGTACTAAGAATAAAATCAGTTTGTTTGAGTATGTTATTATAATAGTAAACCATTTGAGGAAAGTTCCTTATGAACAATTAAGTTGTATTAAAATATGCAACTATGGTAGTTTTTGGGAATATTCTTGTCTGAATAACAACTGTATTTAAAATTACAACAACATTATTTTGCAATAGTCCTTCAGTAGAAGTGTCTGTTGTCAGCAGAGTGAAGTGCTTAGCTTCAAATTGGCAATCTACACTTGCAGGCTTCAGACTGCTGCGTTTGAAATGGAGGTTGCCTGTGGAGCTGCTGTGGAGGCTGTTGAATGGCCTGGAATCTATGGCACAGCTCACTGTTAAGCACGAGAGCTGGAGACGTTGAGAACATGGCTGCTCTGCCTGAGAGGAAAAGCTCGTTGTGCCCTGTGCATGTGGAGCCCTGTCCAGTTATTTCTCTCCCAGCAAGTACTGGAAGCCAGGGTTGTGCAGTGCCAGAGCACTGGTACTTTGTGGGCATCCTTAAGTTTATTCATTATCATTTCCTTCCAGTCAGTAGTTGTCCCTTTTTGGAATTCAAGCTGCATTTCTGAAAGCTGACACTGTTCTTCTTTTCTTTCTAGTTATGGACATCAGACAGCGCAGGAGAAGAATGTGATGCTGCAGAAGGTGCAGAAAACTAAACTGCGCGTGGGGCGTCATTCTCCCTTTCCTTCTCAAGAAACCTTTTTACACGTCTCCATTCCTTATAGCTCCACTTGGATTTCCTATAGCAAAGAAAACCCATCCATGTGTATGGAAATCAATTTATAGTCTTTTCACACTGCAGCTTTGGGAAAACTCCATTCCTTGATTTGTGTTTGTCCTGGCCTTCCTGGTGTGCGGTTACTGCTGTAGAAAAGTATTAATAGCTTCATTTCATATAAACATAAGTAACTTCCAAACACTTATGTAGCGGACTAAAGTGTACCTGGTATTTAAAAACAAATCTGAACCAGTTCCTGCCAGTTGACTGTGTTTTGTATTACATTAAGATATGAAAATGTAGTTAATTGCAACTAAAGAGTGTTCCACATAGCATTTAATTCTCCACATTCCCTTCTTATTCTGCAGGGTTTCCTTTCCATAATTGACTTTCACATGCTACTGTGTATTTGTTTCAGTAGGAATATGGAAGTTTTGGGCCAGATCAAGTTGAGCATTTAAAGTTTGGAAAACCACAAATTGAGTTGCTTCCCGTATCATGTAATACAGAAGCTTGTGTGTTCAAAAACAGGGGCTTCTCTTAATCTTCAGTTGCTGCTGTTTAAGTTGATATCCCTTCCCAATAAAAGTTCACTTACACTCCTGCCTTTGTAGTTCTGGTATTCACTTTACTATGTATTAGAAGCAGCATGTTACTGCTGGAGTACAGGCAGTGCTTTTTGGCAGACTAAAGTGCATGTCATTTCTTAATACACTGGAATGGGAAAACCAATTGAAGTTCACATGTCCAAGTATAAAATTTAGTACTTTTCCATGCAGGTTTGTGCACATGTGAGAAGGTGTCAAGTTTGTCCAGTGATTGTTAGAGAGTTTGGACCACTATTGTGTGTTGCTAATCATTGATTGTAGTCCCAAAAAAGCCTTGTGAAAATGTTATGCCCTCTGTAACAGCAAAGTAACATTAAATAAAATTACATTTTATAAACCACCTACTGCTGACTTGTAACAATTCCATATAATAATTTAAAGGCTGAACTTAAAAAAGGAAGTATCTTGTGCTGGAAATGTCTTTCTCAAATTTATTGCATACTTCTTAAAAGTCTGCTTTTGAATGAACTTGTTTTAATAAAATTCCCCAGATAACTTTTCATACTTAATCTGACATGTGGACTTCTCAATAACTAAATTTGCTAGAGGAAATGGATTCACCTTAGTAATGAACTAAGGAAAGATAGCAAATTTCTTGATACTCTTTCATGGCTTGCAGATATTCTCATCTAAATGATGCAAATTTTTGTAATCTGTTGGAATTTTCTGCTGTATTCTCTTGTGTTTTTCCTGATGGACCTCATTACAGTGTTCCAGCTACATGTTTAGTAATGCAGAGGAATTTGTCCTGCTCTAGAATGTTAGTTTGTGTGCTGCTACATCATGATCTGCTTTCTCTTGTTCTTAGATTACATTTAGTGTTACTGTTTTCCCTCATTTTTGGAGCTTTTTGTAACAATATGTTGCTCTGCTTTTTTCTTTTCCCCCCTGGATCCCTTAAGAGTTTTTTTTCCTAAATCTCTACCTCTTACTTTCCCATGTTGGTGGGTTTTTGAAAATATTTAACTCTTGTTAGTGTTGTGGCTGGACAAGAAATCAGCTTATGAAAAAAGGATATATATTACTAGTCCTTGAAAGCTTCTGGTGGTGTATCTTCCACCTTCCATGTTTTTATTCATTCTTTGAGTGTGCACAGTGAGTGTTCCTACAATAAAACTGTTCTGATTCTGTGCTTCAATTGACATGCATTACTCTAAAAAAATTGTATCAATTGCATTTTCTTCATGCAATCACTAGGAATTGCTGTCAAAGTATGGCAGGACTCTACATAAACTCATATGCTTCTTAATCGCTGTTTTGGTTTTGTAATTTCCCCTCACCCACACATTTCTTACTGATCCTTTATTTATTTCATAAAGGTTTTAGCTCCTAAGTGCTGCCATTCTCTAGTAAAGCTGTTTGGGTACTGACATGTAGCAGTCAGCTTTATCTGCTCATTTAAGGGTTTGCTGGCTTCTGTCTCAGCTTGCACTATATTGTCAGCTAACACTGTTCTCTTGTTTCTTTTCTTTTGCACCTTGTTGAGAGAGTTGTTAGTTTTCCTTACAGGAACAGCAGCTGGGCCTTGTATCTAGATTATGAGCTTAATTTATTAAATGTGCTTTCTGATGTTTATCAAGCTGGGCAAATTCTAGCTGTCTGTTGTTGATTGCATCTACGTTTTGCATGAAAAAAGTCTTGAAACTGCAGCATCAGCTTTTAAATTTTAATAATGATGAATACAACAGCATCACCTCATTGTTACTTAAAAAAATTGGCCAAGTATTTGCATTGGTTTTTTTTGGAGGAGAGAGGAAATGAAATGTGTAGGGGAATGGGATGATACCACAAATGAAAAGGGATGGATTGTAATTCCCTAAATTGACTTTTGCTGAGTCTTTCCCTCCCAGGTAAACTTGGGCAATAAATCATCATATGTAGGAAAAGGGCAGACTAATTTATCCTAGATGTTACTGGAAGAGTACAGACTTGAGATTCCCATTGTGCAGCTGAAATCCCAGACTTGTGTAACAAGAACTGCCCTGTTTTGTGTGAGTGTGGCTAGATGACACGGCTGCTGAAATCTCCAGCAATTACAGCTTGGCCAGCTTTCAGCTGTATAAAATGCCTGAGTGGGAAGGGTGAAATGTTAGTACCAGCTTTGGATTACTGCCATGATGTTTTCTGCTACACTGCAAAGACTCCAGCTTCCTAGAGGAATGCTTTGTTGTCTTCTGCCACATGGGCATGAGTACACCTGATAATAAAGTGTAGCCTGAAACTATGACATCAAGTATTTTAAAACTTGTATTTCTGTATATGCAAACTAGTTTAAAGGCAGTTTGTAGTGTAGGATCTGTGCAGTGACATCAGTATAAGAATTCCTGAGCAGAAATTCTGTAAATGCCATTAGAAGTGGTTCATAAGCTTTCTTTCTGCAAATTATGTTCTTTGATGTCCAACCCCTTTGCTTAGTTAAATTCTCATTCCTGTCGTAGTCATTGTCATTATAAAATCCCTCTACTTTGGAAGCAAAAGGACAGTTTGTAAAACCTGTTAGGAGGGAGAAGAGTGAGCCTTCTTTTTTTTTTAGGCCTTGGCTTCAAATCATATATGACTGCTGATGTTATTGCTGAGCAGAGCAATGCTGAGCAATGTTCCGATGTGTTGTAAATCTGTTGGAAACAATAAAAGAGGGTCATTACAGTCCTGTAAAAAGGAGGAGAATGAGAGGGAGAAGAGATGCTATTAATGACTTAAATTGCATTCCTCAAGGAAATCTGGTGTGTGACATCCAGGGAGTGATAGTTTGGTTTCAGCAGTAACAGCAATAACAACACTGTACTTACAGCATTCTTCACATAACTCAAGGCTTCCAAACAGATTTTGTACATGTGTTAAGAGATACTGAAGCTTCTGTAGTGTAGGATGCATGAATCAGCCCAGTGAAGTTTAAAAAATACTTGTGTTTCTATTCATAGAGCAAATTATGCCAACGTGAAGCAGGAGGCAACAGAATATCTGGGTTTTATAAAATGGTAGAGTCAAGGTTTTGCCACTCTCCCTTCTGAAGAATCCAGGCTGACACAAAAGGCTGTCTTTGTTCTGTTAGCATTATTTCATTGGTTTCAATGTATAGTTTACTTAAACTTCATTTATAGGGCTAATTTGCTCAGACTGAATGGTCTGAACAAGATCTTGCTATATGATTTTAAAAGTTTCAGTGGTTGGTGACTTGATTCACTTTTAATGTTAGAATTAATTAGTTTAAATACAGGACCTCGAGAACATAATTTTCAGTTTTCCTATACCAGGTCTTCAGTAGGGTTTTATGCAAACATAGAATAAGCACCCACATAAAACATATTTGAACACTTCAAAGTATAGATATTTGTTAATATGTAGCTGTGCCAAAATGCTTCAAATAAGTATTAGTGCTCAATAAGCATTGTGTCAAGTGGAAACTCGTGCCAGCTTATTGCTGTTAAGGTTTGTGGTTTGAGAGATGGTTGACACTTTCATCAGTGGAAGGAACAAGAGGAATTTCTCAAGGAGTACCAGAGCATCACCAAAGAAGTCTGTGTACAGTGGAATTGCAGCCAATTTAACTGACCCAATATTTGATACTCCATTTTGTCCCTGCCCTCAAGTTTTATACCATCTGGGACAGTTTCAATAATGCTCACTGGGAAATAAAATTAAGACTTTTGCTAGGCTTGCCTGAATTACTTAGCAGCCAAGTTCAAAGCTACTTTGCTGTGAAACTTCCATCGCTACAAGTGTGTTTCTAATGTTCTGGTTACTCTCCTGCTCTGCTTTACTCCAGCTGGCCATGCATTGCTCTTCCTTTCTGCCCTGTCCTTCTAAGCCTCTGGAGTGAGGGCTGGGCACAATGGGTGGTGGTGGAGAGATGCTCAAAGGCACAAATTGCTCTCATCTCTTGCACATTGAAAATACTTGAGGGGATGGTCTGCACCCAGGTGCCAGGTGTGTTAGGATCCCAGAGGGGAGAAGATACAGCAAGATGATCACTGCTGAAAGTGTGAGGCAGGAGAATAAGAAAACCAGAGCCTGTCTGTCAGTACTGAATGCAAACACTGCTGTCTCTTATTGCCTCCAGAATGGAAAGGAGTTAAGATACTTTGTCACTTAAAAGTGAGGGATGTCATGCAGGAAGGTCGGGTGTGTGGTCAAGGCTGAGATGTTTATATCTCTGCATGTGCTGCTCCACTCTACAAGCAGTGAGACGGTGATGTGCTACTCTGTACCAAGAGCACGTCATGGTCACCTCTAGTGAATCTGTGGAATATGGTTCAAAACAAGTAGCTTTGAGAAATAATAAAAAAATATAAATTTTGAGAAATAATAATATAAATTATTCCTGTGGAAGATACAGCCTTAAGTGTGACAGCCTAGCCAATTAAGACTTCTGCTTCGAAGTGGGGCAACTTTGTGGTTCATGTATTTAAAATAAGTCTGGAGGAGACCCCCTAGATAGCACATCCCACTCCCTGCCAACACAGGCACTCTGCAGTATGTTTATCAGTCTGGTATTAGATTCTTTTCCTCCTTTGGTACTGGAAGCCTGTTCCAGCTCCTCATCCTGCTGATAGCTAGAAATCCAAATAGAAGCTTTCTCTTAGCTAGTTTCTACCCACTTATTTTAGTGTCAGTACTGCCTGATAGTTAAATCTTGCAAGCATTCTGCTGTCAGCAGCTCTGCATGGAGAGGAATCTTAAATTAACAGAGTGCTCCAGGAACATTTTGTGGTATGCAGGGATAGTACATTGTGCAGAACTTCAAAACATCTCTCACCGTAATTGGTTTTCAGAGGTACTAATGCTGCACATCCTTTTGCTCAAGGTTTTACTGATTTTAGTGAGGATTCAGTTCATTGATGGTCTGTAATAGTTAATTTATCAGTGATAATTTGGCTGGTAAGGGAGGCAAATTGTTTTGGAGTGCATCTACAAAGAATTTATTGCAAAGGGAAAAAACTGCTGAGGAAGAGGGAATTGTTTTGGTTGCCAAATAGAATGATTTTTAACAGCATAGGTATTGACATTTGAAAGAAATAAACATAACTTCATTTTTCCCAATGGCTGCTGTTTATAAAAATACTTCACTTGTTAGTTCACTGTCATAGAAGATAAAAAGGAAATGTTGCTTATCTGTCTGGCTTGGTTTTTGGGTCAATTGCAAATACTTTTGTCCAATTAGAACTGGAGGAAAAATGGCGAATAATTCTTGCCAAAGGCACTTTAATTTTTAAAAATTGCTTGAGCTTTCCAAATGTAACTTTTTTTTTTCCCATCCAGCTACAAATATGAGATCTCTATCAGCATCCTGGGACTTCATATTGCATCCCTTGACTTTCTAAATTTCACTTGCTGAGAAAACCACGCAGGCCTTACTACTAATTAATAAATCACTAGGGTTAAATGGTGCAGTAAGAAAAGTAACAGGAAAGAAAACAAGTTGCCTGTTCAGTGGATTTGTAATACTGGAATGTTTTGTTTTTCTCCAACAGTAGGAAATTGCTACACCCACAAAAGGTCTATAATTCAGTGTGTTCTTCTGTTAGTAACCACATCTTTCTGCATCAAGCAGAATCTAAAAATCTGTTACTGCAACAAAGCCAAGGAAAATTGTCATGTCACCGTGGATCTAATAATTATTGTTATTACAGTAAAGTTTCACAACCCTACCATGGCATACACAAGCATCCAAACCCTGGGAACTCCCAGGCATGCTGACCCTTTCATGACTGATGAATTTTGGACAACCTTTGGTAACTGCAATGGCTACCTAAAATCATGGGATAAAGACCATTTAAATTAAGACAAGGTCAAGCATTATTTATGTAAAGGAATGGAATACAGAGTTCTCATGTACTTTAAAAGACAAGAAGGATAATAAAAATTTGACAATGACTTCAGGGTTTATAGCATGGAATAAACCTGCAGTGTCTTTGTAGTTCTGCTGGGGACAAAAGGAAAAGCAATGTGGATTAATTTAAAGACTATAAGGCAACTGGAGAGAATAAACAGTTTTATTCCTGAATTCTGGAGCACCTGGGAGCATTCCTCCTCTGTTGGAGAAGGAAAAAAGGCATCTTTTATCAAGAAAATCTTATGATTTCTCTGGTGAGACATAAAAAGCAACCACATGCACTTGTACTTTGAGGTTGCAGTGGTTGTGATCTTTTCAGAGAAGATCTAGAGAAGACATTACTCATTTTGTCATGAGCTTGTTTCTAACTACTGTGTTTCTATAGAAGTTCCTTAAATGCTTTTGAATCCTCTCTGGTGAGAATGTTGCTGCAGGGTAAAGTTCAAACAAAATTCTCTAGTGAAGGATGATGGTCTGAAAACATCAAGAAATTATGTAGGTAAGTGTGAGAAGGCAAAGTAGGATGAGAATTTGGTTGCCAAAGGAAGTGATCCAGTGAGTCTGAGTACAGTTTGGAGAATCCCTGCCTAACTTCAGAAATTAATCAAGCCTTAAACCAAACTACATGGTCACATCTCCCAGTAAAACAAAGCAAATGGGTCCTTTGGGAAAAGACACCAACCTTAGGGAAATACTTGCGCTGCCACTTACTAATTCAAATACTGGATTTATTCAATGAGCACGGTGATGTAGTGGTAAAAGGTGGGGGTTGTTTGCATTTGCAGGCACCATGGAAGTCATGCTAAAGCTGCTATAAGGGAACTAGTGTGCTATTTCCCTATGTGTAAGTTCTATCATTGTTTTTCCATTTGTGGTTTTTTTTTTTTTCCC
This sequence comes from Luscinia megarhynchos, assembly GCA_034336665.1. NCBI lineage: Eukaryota > Metazoa > Chordata > Aves > Passeriformes > Muscicapidae > Luscinia > Luscinia megarhynchos. The sequence goes on from CM067565.1 coordinate 15,702,860, forward strand.
TTAATAACCAGTCTTGCTCTGTATAGTGTGACTGTTTGCCCACTGAGATGTTCTGCTGAAGGGATGGGGATCCAAGCACTTGGAGTAATTTATCAAGGCAATCTGGAATCCTTACAGTCAGCTAGCACTAATGCTGGGTCTCCTGATGATGATCTGCTCAGAGTATCACAAGTACTGGATGCTTCCTAAACTACTTACACAATTAGTTGCCTAATCTTTTTAGCAGAAAACCTATTATTTAATTGGTAGAATTGAGTCACAGAAACTATTTCCTGTCTAATGAAAACAATGTCCCCAGTTATCCCAAATATTGCACTATTTTTCTATTAAAAAGTTTTTATTGAGAATGAAATTCTGAGATTTGTTTTTTTCTCTTTGAAATGAATTTAAAATTGTTAGATCTGATTCTCTCATTAAGCAGTCTTGGCCAAAAACAAAAGTCCTCAAAAGCTCTGAAAGCCATAGCCAAATGGGACTCTGAATTGCATTTCCATCTCCTAAAAGATGGTTGGAAAGATAACTGTGTGGGAAGTGATCCACTGCAGAGAACAGTCATGTCCTGGCAGCAAGGATGGACCAGATGACCTAATTTCTCTTTTCCATTGGACTTGTCCCCGATTCCCCAACTAGTCATGCAATCACATGACTGACAACAAGGATAAAAAATATGGAAAATACATCTCCCAGTGTTACAAATAAATCCTGTTATTCTTGATTCCATCACCTTGCAAGCACTGATTAATTGAATGCCATAGAGCCCTATATCATTATGTTGGTTTTTTAGATGAAACCCTTGAAACTGACTTGCCATCTGCTGTGCCTGGAATTCAGCACTGCTTCCTCAGCTGCATGAGACATCTGCTTGGTGCAGTTGATGTGTGAATAGAAGCTAGAATTGAGAAGAAGAGCTCAAAGAAGCAGTTTTAGGAATAATATACTCTATTGCCCAGTTTTAATGTTACCCCATACAACTCATCTGCAAGATTTTGGAAGTGCAGCACTGTGCTGACTACTTCTCCATTATCATATCTTGTATACATAGGACATGAGCTTGCTGTGTCAAAGTCTGCAGTTAGTTAGACTGGCCTTAAGATGGCTTTTTTGCCACTGTTTATAAATCAGCCATGACCTGGCTGTCATGATCCAAAGGAGATAATTTTTTCTTTTATTTTTTCCTTTCCCATCACTGGGTGCTTCTTGCTGCCTGAACAGGCAACCTGCTCTCCCTGAGAGAGGTAGCCCGAGATCTTGTAGTGTCAGATCTTATCTGCAACGCGAAGAATTTTGGAATCAGCATTTAGATTATTATCAAGGGATAAGTCTGAAAGACATTTTATTAATATAACCTCATGCTGCAGAGTTTGTACATGGAATCTTATTCTCACTTGGTGCATCCCATCTGTAATCATTCTCCAGTAACATTATTCATATCATACCTGCAAACAAAACCAAACATGAAGGCCCAAGAGTCCTGACTGTAGCCTTAAGATGATAATGGATTATAAGAATGCACTTAGAAACACCTGTATCTGGGCAGAGAAGTGAGGGTGTACAAGATAAAGACCTTTAAAAAGCAGAATACACAGAGCAATAAAGCATTTTGCTGTTAACAAAACACAAAACCACTGTATTGTCTGAAAGAGGATGTTTATCCTTTAGCTCCTTCACAACTCTGATTTGCAATTACCAGATGGATGCTCATCTAGCCAGCTGAGATCCAGGAGGAGATTGCCTCTCAGATCCACTTTGGAAGAACTGTGGTAAGGTTGATTTCCTCCTTGGTAAGAGAAAGTGGAATAGAGTGCTTCTTGCTAGAACTGTTATGTCGTATATTTTCTATTACTGCAGAAACCAAGGGCCTCTGCAATGCCCAATCTCTCCTGATCTCTTTTTGTACCTTATTTTTTTAATAGTTGTGGCTTTCAGCCTTTTTCTTTGGGTATTTTGGGTTAAAGGATGTTAAAAATCTGCTTTTTAGCTCAGATTTATTGAGAACACATTTTATAGGGCCTTCCAGATGACTATATCAGACTTTCTTGGATGTACAAGATTGGACAAGTCCTGTGCTCCTTTGGCCCTGGTCATCAGTTCTTTCCTACTCCTGTAGCCAAAGGGAGCACTCTCTCCACCTTGGCACCTGTGGAGCCAGAGACACTGACAAGATACAGGGATGTCAATTGTTTTCCATGTGCTTCATTTCTTCTTCTAAAGTATTTTCCTTTGCAGACCAATCCCAGTTTCTAAAAATATGAGAAAAAATCTTCAAGCTCTTAAGAAATATAAATAAATACACGTGTATTATAAAAATATCATTGGTTAATGAGAAAAATACAGTGATAATAAGAAAGTTTAACATTTAGAAATGAGGAGTGTCTGACTTCTGAGGGACCTTTGTGGAAGGAATGACCAAAAATTAAAAATCTTACATTTAACAGCATATTTCCTGTCCCTGCTTGTTTTTTCTCTTGACTTGTGAATATTTCCCATGTTTTCCTTTTCCAATTGGAATAGAGAGATTGCTGCTGCTCAGGGAAACTGCCTCAGAGACCTATTCCACTGAGACAAAAGTAACTGGTAGATGCAGTCTGATGTATTTTTGTTTGGTTTTCTTCCTCATCACTCAGGTTTCATATTAATTTGCACCCACCCCTCCCAAAATTCTGGTTTGCTATCAGTAATTTGTTTACTTACTTTCTTAACTCAAAGATCCTTAGCTTAAAAACTCTACATATTGCTTCTAAACAGGGTTGTAGGATAAAATGTACCAGTCTGAGCCTTACAGCAATTACAGCAATCCAAAGGCTGTGCTGATTCATACTCCCTGCCAGTGATATCTGAAGATTTTCATTAAATAGGAATTGCTGAGGTACAAAGCTCCAGTGGCAGCCTGTCCTCCTGGGCCATGTCTCCTCTGCTGATAACCAGCTGCTGCACTGGATACATGCTCTGGAAGATCCCTGAGGTCAGAGTTATGCAGTCAATTTAGTCCAACACAAATCCATACTGCCTTTGAAATCTGCTGTCTCATCTCTGCTTGTCCCTACTGCCCCTCTTAGGCTGGCATCAGACAGCCTGAATGCAAAACCCCATGCAAGGATGGACACCTTTCCATTTTCCCTCCTCAGCCCACATGCTGACCCCCACACTGCATGGCTCCTCAAGAAGAGGAACACTTGGGAGGAGAGGCCGTGTGCACTCCTCCTCCCTACGGCAATGCAAATTAGGATGGATGATGTGGCAACATAACAAAAACCCAGGTACAAGGACTTTAACATCCCTACTTGTCAGACTCAAGGCAGATTTTTTTGTCTACTTTGCACTGTATTCTGGGTCTGGTCTTGTAATGTTTATTGTTGGCTCAAATTGAGTGACACCGGATTCTCACTCATTAAGCTGCATGATCAAAATCTCTTTAAGAGTAATATCTTCCAGCAGGGAAAGCTCCTGAGTCTTAAACTGCAGAAAAAGAAGAGTGTAAATAAAAGACAAAACTTAATATCTTCACCAAGGAAAGAGCTTGGGGTCCTTAGCAGAAGCATCAATCCAAATGACCCCGTAGGAGAACACAGGCATGGTCAGCAAACCTGTTTTACTACAATTTCAGGTGTTCTGCATGATCCAATTTCTTTCGACCTTCACAAGCTGGGCTTAAGGGTAAAAAAAAATTTAAGCATCAAAAGGCAAACCTTGTTTACAGTTCTCCTGTGCTTTATTGTGTGGGAGGTTGTTTCTGTACTGTTCCAGAATGAAATGTTCTGGTAGTGATGCCTGTAATCAAGGAAACAGAAGAATATGGGATTAATGCAAGAAACAAGATGAGCTGATAATTAACCATAGAAAATTAGTTCACTAAAGAAGTTTAACTCATTAAAATGAAACAATCTAGTGCAAGACTCCTATTACTTTCAACGGAGAAGTGGATTTGGAATCCTCTTTTTAAAATTATAACCTAAAAGATGCACTGAGATGCAATGAGAAATAAAAGATGGGAAAATAATAAGTAATACACCAAGTAGTTTCAGTTATGTTAGTGTGTGTATACTGAAATATATATTTTATTTGTAAGTATCTTTTTATATATATATTTACATGTGTTTGTATATATATATGTATTTATTTATGAGATCTGACTGTGTCTGCTTGCAGAGGACTGACTCATTTGATGTTGGAAATGAGTTATAATCAGATGCTAAAAACTATTGGTTACTAAGGTCCCAGGCTGACCCCATGCCAGTACCCACACATCATTAGCTGTAAGTTTGCAGTCCTGTGAGCCACTCCTACTTTTGCATAACTTGGATTTCTGGACCCAGATGGGGACAGAAAAATGTTGTTAAAATTTGGTACTAAATACATTACTTTAATTATGGTGTCTTGATTGAAGACTACTTAGAAACCATATTTAACAGTAATTACTGGTCATGTGGTCTGGAAAAAACATAAATAAAAATCTAAATCCTTAGAGATAAACACTTATTTTCTGGGTGTTTTTGTATACAGGTAAGAACAGCCAGTTTACTCATTAATTAAACTTTTCAAATTGAACATGGTTTAAGTTATGATAGGAAATACTAGAAGCTTGCACAGTAAACCAGCAATATAAAAGCAATAAAGTACTACAAAATAAAAAACCTGCTCAGATTTACTCACTACCATATATGCAGTATCTTTGTATTAATAGGAGCAAGACAAGTAATATACATTTAAAAATCTTACAAAACATCTTGTACTTAAACTTTTTCTACATTGCATAAATTGCATACACATATATATAAAGTACAGCTGTTTATGGCTTCATATTTTACTGATTATGACTTTTAATAGTTTAACATCATGCCTCCATTGGTCTTATGATTACACAGTGCTGTCAGCCCCTAACAAGGAAAATATTTTAATAAAAGCAGTTTTGTTTCAATAATGCTTTAGAGTCATAAAACCATTAAGGCTGGAAGGGACCTATGGAAATTACATGGTTTATATCTTCCCTGAGAGTAAGTCCAGCTTCAAAGTTACAGGTTCCTCAGGGCTGTCTTTCCAGCACACATAATGCTAAATCATCTCAATACTCTACAAAGCATTAAAAGCATTAATGCAGTCAGTTGTTCTCAGTAATCCACTAATAAATACATTAAAACTGTGTTAAAACTAGCCACTATAGTTATTGCATCTTACATAAACAGAAGTGTTGCTGGGTTTTTTTCTCTCAAGACCTTAATTTCTTTTATTTTATACTATTTTTTTAAAAATTTAGACCTCTTATTGCACAGTCATTAAGTACAAATATATTTGTACAGTCAGTGGTGGTGTTTTTATTCTTGGGGAATTATCACTGCATTCTGGAGATTGGGGCTTGGTGAATTATGCATTAGACTATTTTGTAGATACTCAAAAAGCCAATAATCTGTATTCTCAGGGGAAAAAGACCTGGATTTGTATCAGATGTGGTAAATGAGAAAACCTGTCCAACAACAGCACACTAAAATTCAACTGGTTTAATTTTGTTCTAATCACTTTAAGGTTGTAAAAGGCCCTGAAAAGTGATGTTTTCTTTAATCTCAGTATAATTGCCTCAAAACCAGCAGCAATGCATCCTTGCTTACACTGGCTCCAACAATGTTTTCATCAAAACACAAGAAGAACTGACTTTTGACGAAAAGGATGGCTTGCAGTGGACAGTCTGCTGGTCTTACTGATTCCTACTGGGAAATGACTCCTTCAGCAAGACCTCTGCCAGTAGAGCTGGAAGATGCTGGTACAGACGTGATCAGTTTGTAATCCTGACAAAGGCACCTAAGCAGGATGACCAGTGTTACAGGAGTCCAGAGATCTTGTGCAGACACTGCTGCCCTTACAAGGAAAATGTAAGTGGAGGCCCATGGGATCCTACCACAAGTGTTTGCCAGTGTCTCAGTCTTCCCAGTCAGTTATCTTGGAGGAGTGTTCCAGACAATCCAGAAATCCAACTGTAGACCCTGATTCTGCATAACTATTTATACCTTCCACTCCTTTTTTTTTACCTGTATTTGTGAACACAAATAAATTTTAAAAACCCAACCAGCCAATAAAATAAACTGAGTGTACCTAAGATTCAGTTTTATTTAATTACAAACACAAAAATGATAAACCGTATTCAGCATCATTTAACTGGCCAAAGTGGAATGGTTTTTGTGAAGCTTAAAGGGAAAAGGAAAGGAGAAGAGGGTACCAAAGAGACAAGAGCAAAAGCTCTGATAGCACTGCAGAGTTTGGGTTTTTTTACTCTTGGACTTTTTCTTGGTCACCTTATTAACCTCCTCATCTTTCATGGCCCGTTTTATGACCTTTTTCAGGCTCCTTCTTTGCCCTAATCCCATGGGTCATCTTTTCTCAGCATCCCAGATAAAGCAAGAAAAGTTACCCAGTTAACAGTTACCATCTGACAGCAGAGTAAATTTGATTTGGTTGATGCCAGATACCCAACTAGCATAGGATCAGAATTTTGCTTTCCCTGTGTATCTTAGAGATATGAACCATACTAATGTGATCCTTTGAACCACATTCTTGATGATATTTGTCACACATTTCCTCAGCAACTTCAAAAGTGTTTGTGTCCTTTAATTACAGTGCTGTTTACCTACTATCTTAACTAACCGGCATTTTCTCAGAAGAGATATTTTCTCAAACACTTCCTTTATTATCTCTTCCCCCAAGTGCAAAAATAATTTACAAAGAGCCATATTAACATCCCTGGTTATATAAAAATCAGTATTCTTTTGAGAACAAAAGTATTAAAAGAGTAATAAGCAAGTATGAGTTTCTGTCCTAGATTTGCAGTAAACTCTGTGCTTGTGCTTTCTGCTTCAGGGACCTTAGAAACTTCTCCCTACCAGTTCTTCACCAATAACACTTTGCAGTCATGTGTGAGAAACACAACCTTGGTGTCACTTTTCATAAAGAAAATTACCTAAGAAAATTACTTTAACATGGGTCTAGCACTGTGCTTGTTTTCAGGTTATTTCCCAGTCCTTGTAAATTGGTGCTTTATGTCAGCAGGTGTGTAATAACTATGAACACTTGGCTCTTGAATTGCATATATAATACATATCACTGTCTATGCTCTACCACTGGAAAACTGATTCATGCACAGAAAGGTGAGGAGACTTAGACAGAGTCTCTTTAATGGTACCTTAAGTTAGTTACAATTGAAGTATTTTGGCCAGTGGTTTCCTTACTGTGCCCCATGAGCCACTGGTAGGGACTTTACAGAATCATATGAAAACTTGCTTTTAGGTAGAATTTTAATAACAGGGTACAATACGTTTTTAGTGTTGACTACACTCCAGTGGTCCAAACTGTTTGGAGACTCCTGACCTAGTCTGACATTTGTGATTACAGAATTACCAAAGTGCTCCCAGCTGCCTTATGTTGGCAAAGCTGTGTTACCAGGGCGATCTAAGCTACAGCTCAATGAATAGCACAGCCAGCATATTTGCTGAGGGCAGGTCTCTTGAGGCTCTTCATTACCACTACATGGAATATACTTCCAACCAACCCACTGCAGGTAGGCCAGGAGAAGGATGAAGAGCCTGCACAGGTATAAAAGGTAACATGCCTTCTAGCAGCACTGTCCTGCAGCAGAAGTGTCCCTTGGAAGTGCCCTTCTCTTCGTCTTCCTGCTGTGTGTCCTATATCAGATCTGGGTGGTGAGCACACCCCAGAGCAGTGTAATCAGGCAGGGCTGGGGAGTGGCGATTCTGTGAGTCACATTTCAAGCACACAGAACTGAAAGCCCTGCAGTGGAGAGAAATGAGGCACCATGAAAATGAGACATCAAAGGCATATAAATAAGAAGACATATTTTAAAAAAAATTGAAATCTCAGCTGATGGGCAGGTGACTTGAATCACACACAAATTTAAGCAGTTCAAATGCAGCTCCTTCACCAAAGCTCCATCATGAGGATGGCTAGTCTGAACTCTGACTGTTGGATGAAGCGAGCCAGTGGTGCTCCTGAGCCTGACATCAGTAGGCTGTCTACAAATCCAAAACACATGCAGGCCCATTTTGCAGTGGTGAACTCCTGCCGCAGATTCAGGCTGCCCATAGAGATTTCCTTTTATTTTTGGAAACAGGTGGTATGTGTAAATTCTGGTCACATAAAGATTTTGACAGTGTTCATAGACCCAAGATATTTGGTGAATTTTTCTTTGTAAAGAAGCTATTTAAAAATAAATCCTCTTGGTCTCACTCACATACTCGAGAAAACTATTTTGTCTGAGAAAGAGCTGTGAGGACTTGGATCCAGATTTCCTGCTCAGTGCAGGCACTTACACCTACCTATTCAGAGTGTGAAGTACTTGCTAGCCTAGAGCAGCAATGCTTCACACTTATGTTGCTCAGATATCAGTGAGCTGACAGGCTCAAAAAGTAAGGAGAATGAAACCTCTGAACAGGTTAATAGCTTGTAGACACTAAGGACTGCAGCAGCTCAGCAAAAAGACTGCCTGTATTCCTTCAGTTCTAGAGTGAATAATTGGTGCAACTCAGAGTAACTGCTGCAAAGTCACCGGGTCACTACATGAGATCCTCTTGTCCTGGTCTGTTCCCTCTGTTGAGGTGTTAAGATCCCATCCCATCCCATCAATTTTTTCAAGAGCATCTGATTCTGTAGGAGGCTCAGGACTCCAGTTCTCACTGTGGGACCCAAGGAAAATGCAAGGTCTCATTTAACTGGCTCAGGCATTTTTCTCTTTTTAAGCAACTCTCGATAGTGCCTCATTCACAAGTGTAGTCTACTACAGCTCTCCTTAGGAATAGCAAGCAAAATCTAACACTACATTCCATGTATTCCATGAATTGCTCCATATTTGAGGTATTGCCAAAAAAACCCTAAAAGGCACACATCCATTCCAGCGTAGCCTTTTTCTAGCCCACTCCTTTTCTGTTTCTTTGTAATGTATCTGTAATGCAGATAGTACAGAATTCAATACATGAATTTTCCATAGCATGTTGAAGTCTCCACTTACACTTAAATCCCATATTGTCAACATAGCTTGTAAGGGAAAAAAACCCAGGAGTGCCACCTTTCAACTCCCATGCATGAGAATAAATCTCATTTGTTCAATCATTCAAATCTTATTTGAATACTGATTTCAGTTTGCCCAAAAGAGTTTCATTTGTCTCTTTAATACAATTCTAAGCCTAAACTGGAACTTTTCGTATGTATTTAAAGACATAGTACAAATAAATACACACACAAAGTACAAATAAATACACACACAAATGTAGAAGCAAAGCAGTCTGCATCAGGTAGAATGCCAGCAGATCTTTCCAAACCCAAACATATGCAAATCCAATCAGTTAAATGTTTTGGGGTGTTGTGTTTTGTTTTTTTGCTATTGTAGGTATCCAGTTGTCCAGCTGCCAGTTTTACTCAGGCTGCCGGAGTATACTGGCAGTCAGTTCCCTCTGCGTCTCATACACCAAAATAGTAATGCTGGAAACTGGCCCACATTTCATCACTTTCCACAAGATCTACATTTGCTGCCTTTATATTAACAATACTCCTGGAATAATATCTGGTCCTAATGTCTGATGAAAAATACTGCCCAGAAGAAACACATTTTATCTCGTACTTAGATTCTCTTTTCTTCTCTTAAGTTTCACATCGAAGAAGTTTTTTCCTAGGAGAGAAAAGAGAATCAATAAAAAAATCTCATGTCCACTGAAGAGCAGGAATTGATACCAGAGTTGTTAACTTCCAACAGTGTCAGCTGTTGGGTGAGTAAGAGAAATCACCACGATATATGTTTAATCGCCAGGATGTATTTTAAAACCAGAACATAACAAAACCTGGGTATTTGACATTAGGTCCAGTTATTTTTTCAGTTTGGTTTTTTTTTTTCCTTTTACTGTAGCCATGAGTGTTATCAAACAATTGCACTGATGAAAAGAAAATCTGATACCAAATAAACAAAGCCAAATAAAAAATTAATCCTTTAAGCTTAAGAGGAAATACATTGCTCTGTGGTATTCACACATATTTATAAATGTGATCAAGCACAAGAGAATGTGTCTCTCCATTATACATTGCAAGGTCTTTTCAGGCCAAATTTTGTGAAGTGCTCTCAGTGGAACCTGAAGCCACATGACCTGTTAACATTGGTGCTAACAGAATTGTCTAAATTACAAAAAATTATTTAGGATTAATTTTAAATCTGCATCTTGCTTCCATTTAAAGCAGTGTCACAGCTCTTGTTCTCTGAACAGAGGTGGGATGCTTGTGAAAGTATGAACCATCTTGCCAGAGTGTATCCACAGATGTGGTGTAAAGGTGAGAAAGGCATATGTGAAACTACCCAGAAAAATCATAAAGTTAAGTGGTTTATATTCATCATCCTGCCAAGGAACACTAAAAAATCTCTGGAAAGTTCCTGAATGGCTTTGCCATTGACATCTGGTGAATCTTAAATATGTATGTTCAGTTGTAAGATAGTAGTAAGCTTTAAATATGGAAAGGTATTTTCTCTTTCTCTTAAGATCCCTATTAGGACAAAAGCGTGACAGTCAGATGGCAGAAGTATCTTCATTATTTATACATAAACATGGGCCACCTTTCCTAAAAACTGGAAAGGAAGAGATGGAAGACTGGCAGCACCATCTCCTGGCAGATAAAAGAAATAGGGACCACTTTGTGTCAGAATGTAGGGCCAAGTAATTTCTTTGTAGATTTTTAAAAGGCTGTAGCAGGAAGTAACTTCACAAGAGTATATTCCCTCTCTAGGAAGATTAACTCCAATGCTTCAGGGGAGAAAAGCATTATGTGATATTATAATTATAGAGAACATATGCTCATAATAATGAAGAACAAATTCAGGCTGCTTCTGCCTTTAAAAAACTCTCTCATGTTGGTCTCTACTTTCCTTTGTGATGCAGTAATAGCAGATTTCAAAACTAGCACAGCAAGTAAGTCAGTCCAGTTGCAGCATTATTTGTGTAGTCCTGGAAGACCACAAGAGACCATAGAAGTTTCTCGAAGTCAGAAAATATTGAAATATGTATATTTCAAGAGTTGTAGCCAAATTTCTGTCTTGCTGAGTAGGTAGGGGAAATGTTAGGAAATATACTACAAACTCCTGGATCACTAATGTGGGGTGTTATTTTACATATTTTGAAAGTGACAATAGGCCAAACTGCACTAAGTAAGGGTGAGGGCCTTCACAGTAATGAACTGCTGTATGGGAAAGAAAAACATCTATGGAGATAAAAGAGACTAAGTCAGATGACTTGGTGAAAAACAGACACGGTAGAGAAGAGAGGAGGAAAAACAAATAAGGACGAGAGGAATTAGAGAAACTTCGGAACTGGTATGCCACAGGAGTCCAGATCTCATTTATCAGCGAGAGGGAGAACACAACCTCTGCAATGAGGCCAAAGTATACCAGTCTTCTGCCTGTTAACTCTTGCACACCCGCTCTTGCTGTTAGGTCCCCTGTTCCATGGTGTGAAACAAACACAAAAGCCTCCTTGTGTCACATAAACGGGGATGATGTTTTGCAGTTGGGGATTTTTTCTATGTTTTGGAGATTATTTCACTTTGAGAAACTCCTAGGGGCTTTTTAATTTTTTTTTCTTTCTGTAGATGATTATGAAAGTGGAAGAGATTTATGAATTTATTTATTCCATCCTTCTCCCAAAGTATGAACACTTCATATACGTCACTGCACTTCCTAGGACTTTGCCCAACATAGATTCAAAAGCCACATGTAATACAGGTTTCAGTAATTCCCATGGGAAAATATGCAGCTTTTTGAAACCTACATTTCCCACATGGGTGGGGAGGAGCTCTGCTTATCTCTAGCTCAGAACCAAGATCAGAACTTTTTCCTCGAGGGATCATTTACTCTTCAAACATTCACAAAACAAAGGTAATCCACCATTTTCCTCCAGGGCATGCCACAGATTCCATCTTCCTTTCCAAACAAATTACTAAACTGTATATTTTTGAATCACTTTTGGTAGTGGGTTTACCTCTTTTACCAAACAGTTGCTCTTAAAGGAACCCTTCTTGTGAACAGGGTCAAGTACCCAGCTAGCTGTCACTCCACATCTCCAGCTTTTATTATTAACACAGGGAAACACATTCACTGCCTATGTATATTAAATTATTTTGTTTCTTTCTTTTATTCAATGTGATATACTTGTGCTATTCCTCACCAACACACTCAGCGCTGTTTCCCATTAATTTCTAATCATATCCTATGTATTTAGCATATCTTTGTTTAGTCCCTACTCATATTAAATAAAATGGCTCAAATTCCTTACTGTGGGAAGCAAATAATGCATTTCTATTAATACTGAGTATCAGCACACTCCAAAAGTGGTCTGTACTGGACACAAGACGATATATTTGTATAAACAAATTATGATTAAAAAACCCCCCACACTCAGACATGCCATTAAACTAACCTACTGATGCCAAATCAATTATTGTTATTAATCAGTGAAAATTTTCTTAATAACTATATACTGTTATGCTATTATTAAATAGCAATAGTCTAAACATTTTAATCTACCAGCTCCATTGTGATGGTCTTTGTCAAAACCAAAATCACAGTTCCATAACCCTAAAAAATATTTACAGGAAGTCAACCTTTATTACTAAAGTGTCCTTATAAGATAAGAAGTAAATGGAAGAAAAAAACCTAGTCAGTGGGAAAATTCAAGTGATAAGAGAAAGTTTTTATCTGGCTTTCTGTATCTTCCTTCACATCGTACAAAATAGCAAGAGATAGGGTAGTCCATCCATCGATAAAAAAAATGCATCTGTACTGGGACCTCTGAAGTCCAACATGTGGTCTGGAAATTGGGATAAACAGTTCCAGAAAAAACAATGCCATTCAAAAAAGTTCCATCTATAGTTGATTCTAAAGCTTGCAGAAAGATCCTGCAATATTAAAAAATATCTGATAAAATGGCAAATTACTATGTTTATAAATGCTCTATGTAAACTTCACAATATACTCACAATGATGAACACTTGTTTAGTTGCTATTAATCTGGAAAGACATCTTAGAAAGCCAGTGAAGTATTATCTACCTGAAACTTCAACTCTGTATTCAGTGGAGGTGAAAAAGTACAGAAAGTCACTAGAATCAAGACATGGGTGGAGGACAATTATTTATTATATACTTCAGAATGGCTGTACTATATTAAAAAAAAACCAAAAAACACAAACCCAAAAGCCAGAAAGCAGAAACATGGATTAATCACACACAAGGAAGGCTAACCAAAATAAGACGTTTCATTTGGAAGAAACCCCAATCAAACCTATAACTCAGAGAGTTATGGTAGATTTCCTAAATGACATCAAAGGAGTCATAAAATAATAAACAATTTTCAGAGAATCTGAGATAATCTAAGATTATTTCAGTAATCTTAGTGTACCAGGTGCCAGAAGCTGAAACCCACCAACCAAACTGGCTGCAAAACCAGTACTGAACCAGAGGTGATAAAGTCATGGTGAAAAATTCAGGAGAACCTTCTGAGTCTGTGCTGCTCTGCTGGAACACTTCATCATTGGCCTTATCTCTGACCTGTTTCAAATGGAGATGTTGACTTAAAAGAAGTTAATGACACAAAACAAACAGTGACAACAGACATTGTTCACCCAGAAAACTCAGGGGTGCAATAATTCTTACTGTGCAGTGAAATTCTAACTATGGTATAAATTCTTGCTTAAAACTTTCTTGGAATCTAAGAAATGGATTGTATCAAATGTTACATTATTTTTTAAAAATTCTTTCTAAGGGAAAGCTGGACAACTAATGGCCATTAAAAGTGACACCTATTCTGCACAGACTAGTACAACTATAACTAGTACAACTATAATTGGTGCATACGTGGGGAGATGTGATATACCTTGAAAGGTCAACAAGGGTTTTGTGAACATTGCTCTTACCAAGAGAAGTCTTGTCTTATAAACTCAGATGGAAGTCTTCTGAATGTGTCAGCAAGCAGTTGGATAAGAGGGATTGCAGACATAGTTTGCTGAGATTTCTGAAAGACATTCAAGACTTTCTTGCCAAAGGTTCTTAAGGAGACTTAACCACAGGATAAAAGAGAAGATCCCAGCACGGATTGAAATTCAGTTAAAAGACTAAGCATATGGTCATTTTTCACAATGAAAGGAAGTCACTAATGCACCTTCACATCTCTGTGCTTATTCATAAATAATCCGAGTAAGGTGAGGAGTGACAAGACAAAGATTGCTGATGATATAATATTATTCATGAAAAGAGAGAAAAGGTGTGGCTGAGAATTGCAGAAAGACCTTCCTCTTATCAGGGCTCATACACCCTCACTGATGCTCCACCATATGGGGGACACATTTGCTCTGGCACAGGACTCAACAGGGACCCCCAGACACTTCTAAAGCCTCACTCACACTCTCTGTCATCCAGAATAGCACTGGACACCCACATGTGGGCAACTGTGTGCCCTCAGTGCCTGGCAGGAAAACAACACATGATCATGAAGACAGACAGATGTAAAGCCATGCACATGGGGAAAAGACAGTCCTGCATCACATGTGGAATAATGCTCTCTGAACTGACCCCTACTCATCAGGAGTGGGAGCTGGGAATATTATTTGTAGGACAATGCCAGCTCAGTGGAGATCAACAGCACATTGAACATTAGAAATATTCAGAAGCAATATTGGCAATAAGGCTGGGAATATTGTTAAGGCACTTTATGAATCTACTATGTGCCTCTGTCATGAACCATACGCAGTTCCAGTCCCACTACCACAAACAGGAATAACAGAAATGGCAAAGTTCATAGATTAGCAGCAAACACTTCCTTGGAAAGAAGGAGATTTCACTTGAACTTGTCAGTCTGCAAGAGGAGTCTTATCAGACTGCAAGGGGATTACATGGAGGCTCTGAAGTGGTGACTGGCATAGAGAAGGCAAACTTGATGTACTGTCCTTTCCCAAGCAAGAAGCAGGGTTGGGTCATCACATGGTATCACAAAACATCAAGTTGCAAGCAAGGAAAGTGGCTGCTCATATATACAGTGACATTGTGGAATTCCCTGCCACAGGATGATATGGATGCTACAAGTTTACAAGCAGTAGGTCACAGAAATCACAGAAAGGGTAAGGTTAGAAGAGATCACAGTGGATCATCTGGTCCAACCTCCTTGCTTAAGTAAGGGCCATTCCAGAGCACATGGTACAGGAGTGTATCCTGGTGGTTCTGGAGTATCTCCAGATCCCTGGACAATCTTTTCCAGTGCTCAGTCACTCACACAGTAAAGAAATTCCTCCTCTTGTTCAGGTGGCACTTCCTGAGCATCACATCAATTGAAAAAATGTATGGAGGAGATACAGTGAGGGCTGCTAAGCAAGACACAACCTCTCATTTCAGCAGTCACTACATGGAAATTGTTGGAAGTTCAAAGCAGACCCACTGGAAGTTTCCCCAGAAGTTTCATCTCTTATAGTCTTCTCATCTTTGGAGACAAGAACTAGTAGACACACTCTTGGTTTAATTGATGCATCTGTCTTTTTGGTGTTATGAAAAACTGAAATATGAGTAATTTTATTGATACTTTTTAAATATTTCAGGTTAACTAAAGAGCAGCACAGCTTAAGCAGGATGGGCAATGGGGACACTTTTTCTCCATTTTTGCCAAGTACATCACTTGCAATCATCTTTGATGGAGGCATCTGCAAAAAGGTGAGATTCACCTAACTCTGGAGAACAATAACCAGAGCACTGCAGCACAGCTGTGACACAAGTACATTTTCTGTCCTTTTGTCTCAATAAGGCATGCTTTTTGGGAACAGTAGAGTCATGGACCCATCACTTATTATTAGTACTAAGTGCCACAATCCTCAGTTATGCTAAGGAAACTACACAAAACCTTGTAAAGTCACTGAGTACAGTCACTCATATGGGCTGGGGAGAAGCAGCAAACGCAGCTATGAGGGGCATCACTGAGAGTGGAAGATCTGAGAGGATCAGGGTCCTGCCCAGGCAGAAACACACCCCACGCTGCCTCAGAGAGGGGCTGCAGAGCCCAGAGCCTTGTTCCTTCCCAGGAATCTGTTCCTGCCCTGGGAAGGCCGTGAGGGGGCTGTGGTGAAGATGTCTCAAGAAAGCAGGTGCTCTCAGCAGGAAGAACAGCATTGCCAGCAGGTGGAGGAGGTGATCCTGCCCCTCTACTCAGCGCTGGTGAGGCCACGCCTGGAGTGCTGTGTGCAGTTCTGGGCTCCTCAGAACTAGAGAGGCATGGAGCTCCTGGAGAGGGTCCAGCAGAGGCTACAACGATGATAAAGGAACTGGAGCATCTCTGTTAAGAGGAAAAGCTGAGAGAGCTGGGCCTGTTCAGCCACAAGAGATGACTGAGAGAGGACCTCATCAATGTATTTCAGTATCTGGAGGGAGGGGGTCAAGAGAGTGGAGCCAGACTCCTCTCGGTGATGCCAAGCAATAGGACAAGACGCAACGGGCAGAAACGGATACTCGGGAAGTTCCACTTGAACACGATGAAGAATTTTATTATGCATGCAACAAAGCACTGCAACAGATTGTCCAGAGACTGTGTTATCGCCCTCCCTGAGTATATTCAAGAACCGTCTGGATGCAACCCTGTGCCATGTGGATGACCCTGCAGGACCAGCGAGGCCGGACCAGACGCCCCACTGCGGTCTCTCCCATGTTACCCCTTCCAGAATCTCCATGAGGGCAGCAGGCACCGCTCCCCGCCCTCACAGGGGAGCGGGCACCTCCCCTCCGCACCGCCCCCGGCCCTCACGGTAGAGCGGGCACCACCGCACCGCACCGCACCGCACCGCACCGCACCGCACCGCACCGCACCGCACCGCACCGCACCGCACCGCACCGCACCGCACCGCACCGCACCGCACCGCACCGCACCGCACCGCACCGCACCGCACCGCACCGCACCGCACCGCACCGCCCCGGCCCTCACGGCGAGCGGGCTCCTCCCCTCCGCACCGCCCCCCGCCCAAGATGGCGGCCCCTCCCGCCCCACAGTGCCCCGCGCGCAGCGGCCGCGCTTCCGGGTGCGGGCCCAGGAGGGCGGCGGGCCCGGCGCGGCGGGCGGAGCGCGGCGCTGCCCCGAGCGGATGCGAACGAGCGGGCGCGCAGTGCCGGAGGAGGCCGCGCCCGGACATGAGGCTTCGACTGTGGCTGGTGCCGGCCCTGGTGCTGGTGTGGGGGCCGGGCGGGCCGCAGGCACTGGGGCGCCCGCAGCGCTACGGTGAGGGCAGGGCTCGAGCACGGCGAGCGCGGAAGGGAGGGGAGAGAGGGGAGCAGGAGGGAGAGACCACTGCGACAGGACGGGGGGGAGGCTCGGCAGCGCCGCCCGTGCGGGGGCCTGCGGTGGGTGATGGTGGGGTGGGCAGAGCCCCCTTTTTCTGAAGGCATGGCGGATGGGCAGTGTTTGGGGTTACTGCTCTCTGCGGGGAGCGCGGGAGACACCATTGTCTTCGTGCTCGAGATGTGCTGAAGAGTTTTTCTCACGGAGTTTGCGTTCTGTTAAGGCGGGATAATCCCAGAATGGGTCGGGCAGGAGGGGACCGCAGTGGGTCATCTGGTCCCGTCTCCGTGCTCCTGAGGGTCAGCCTGGACCACATTCCACAGGATCGCATCCAGCGCTTCTGGAATATCTCCAGTGAGGGAGGCTGCACAGCCTCCCTGGGCAAAGTCAGATAAATGGCTTCCCTTCATAGTTCTGTTTGGAGAGTCACCAGAGAGCCCGAGGCCACTGGAGCTGAAAGTGACCTCTAGAAACGCTTGACACGGGGGAGAACCGCTGCTATCTAACTGCTGTAAACAGTGTTGCATCTAAGCTTCTGCTTTGCAATGAACAAGTTGTAGGCTTTCGTTTGATAAGCAAAAGCAGATATGGCAGATGGACTCCTGCAAGAGCCAGTGGCTGTGCCTTCCCCTTAAGTCCCATGTCTGACATAGCCCTTGGATCCTTGCCTTTGCTCCATTTTTCTTCTTCTCTCTACAGCAGTTCCTCATCACTGAAACAGAAAAAAATTTGTTTCCTTTAAAAGTTTTGTCTGGCCCCCAAATGAGAACACCTATTTTGAAAATCAAAGGTACATAAATGGTTTTGTGATGAGTTCAGTTGCTTTCCTTGAGCCCATTGGAATGCAGGGTGGGGATTCACATGTGACTTTCAGATCGACAACTGAACTGTCTACAGACAGTGTCCAAACACTGTTCCCAGTGATCGATCAGCTTTACATTTACACAGAGGTGGTTGTCCTGTCCCCAGTCAGTGAGGCCAGCAGGGACTGCTCCAAGTCTCCTTTCTTGGCTCAGATCTCTCATCACATTTCCTGACAGGTGTCCAGGCTGCAGCTCTGCCCTCCTCTCCTGCACCTGGGGTGGATCTGTGGTTCTGTGCACACCTCAGCAGTTGGTGGCTGCAGGAACCTGGGAAGGATGGGGCTCAGTGGTGGGTGCTCCAGGAAGTGTAATAGGAATAAACAAACATAGCGTGTCCTTTCAGTATCAGGCAGGTCAGGGAGGTCCTGAACAGCAGTTGCATCTTGGGCTGGCAGATCTTCATGCCTTCTAAGGCACCTGACTGCTATGAGTTTCAGCAGTCTTTATCTGATGGCGTTTATCTTCTTGGCCCATGTATCACTGTGTCTGTACTATGAGCTCTTCAATTTTATGAAATACTGCATGGAGGAAAACCTAATTTCTTCTGTTTCTAATTGTTGGAAGAATTATTCATTTTCTTCTCACTGTTAGTGACTTAGACGCCTATGCAATATGTCTTATATGTACTATCTTTTGCTTTTCAAGTGAGTAAAATGTTAGTCTGTATAATATTTCTTAGTATGAGGAAAGAATCATGACTTTATTGGTTACTTTTGTCTGTATATTTTGTGTTGGATTTTTGTTTATTCGAGATGTATGGTCAAGGCTGCAGGACACCATACAAGGGTAGCATAAATTTATAATGATGAATGCTTTTGATTTTGTCTCCTCTCTGAGTAGTTTTTGGTCTTTAATAGTCACTCCAATCTCTCTTTTCTTTCTGTTTTTTTGGTTTGGGGGGCTTTTTCGGGGGTTGGGGTTGGTTTGTTTGTTTTTGTTTTCTTTTGGTATTTTGTTTATTTGTTTTGGGTTTTTTGTTTTGTTTTGAGTGGTAACAATTTATACTGACGTATTTTGCTGTGTAAATGCAGCGAGGAATTATTTTACTCAAGTGTTATTTCACACATTTACACCTTGAATTTCATCACGTGTTTTGTTTTCTTGTCCAGTAAACTAAATTTACAAAAGTATTTTGTGAGGGAGCTTGAAAACTCCGTGTGTACTACATTAGCAATTGCTTTTATCCACACACTACTCCCATATATATATATCTATATCTATATATGCTAATATATAGGAGGCACAACTTTCCTAGTATCTTATTTAGCCCCAGGTCTAGTAACTTACACGTTGTTGTTACATGTTTGCCAGGTTGGGACATAGAATGTATTTGTTGATTTGGCCCTTAGATGGTACTTGGAGTGGAATTTGGTCTTTTCAGACCCCCTGCACTACACCAGTGGCACTTTAGTCCCATGCCACAGTTAGGAGTTGACCAGTTCTATTTTTGCAGTGCTTTGTAACTCTTGGGTTAATACATTCATATCCTATGGATTTATTGGTTATTTTCTTGCTTGTAAAGCCTCTTTTCCTGAGTCTCGAACACATGTTTTTACATATATCCTATCATGACAAAAAGTTCCTTTTTGGGAACTTTTTAATCTCCTCTGCAGTGAATACTAAGGCCAGTTATTGGTACTGGCCTTTAGCATCCATTCTTGGGGCTGTATTTGCAGCTTACCTGTTTTACAAGCCCTTTTGGTTATTTAGCTGTGTGTTTTCTTCTCATAAAATAAAAAATATTTAGAGTATTAGCTTTATGTCTTTTACAAGCTGCTTTTAAAAGTACCTTTGCATATTTTATTGTGATTTTATGTTCAGCTTTTGTTGAAGTTCTGTTGACCTCATCTTGCTTGGTTTTCTAAATATCATCTTTGCCTTCTAATAATTTCAGTGTTATTAATTTGGAAGCTCTGTTTATCCATAGCTTAATTTTTGGGAACTGAAATCAGATTTATGATAAGCACTATCCTTAAGGAAGTTTCATGTCTGAACATTTTGTGATTTCTATTGAGAAATTCTTGCTTATTACTCTGAGTTCAGTTTTTCAAGGAGGAAAAAATTATACAGTGAAGAAAAGAATTGGACAAAGAATAGAATAAGTGATAAAAAGATATGGGTCATTTTCCAGCTTTTTTTGGCTGAAGTAATCTTAGGGTGTGGTGCTGCAGGAGTCTAAACTGTTCTAAAATGGAACTGCCACAACCTGACCTCAGCTTTCCAATCCCTTCCCCATTCCTGTGAGCACATTCATGGAATGTGAGCTGTCTGGAAACTAATCTCTTTTGTTGGTTGGTTGGTTTTTTTCACCTTTTTTTTTTCTTTTTTTTTTTCTTTTTTTTTTTAGTGGTTTGGAGTCTTCATTTGTTTGGTTTTGGGTTTTTTTCAGTGAGGGATGCATTTTCTCTCTGTGAACTCCATTATTGTGGAGCAGCTCACAGTGTGACTGTCCAAGCACCTGCCCATTGTTTTTAGGGGGTGGAAGTGGTTTTGTTCGAGGTGGGGGATGAAGGCAGGATAGTATCCACCTCAGTTTGTCTTTAGGTGTACTCTTTTCAATAGTTGACATCGAGGATCAGTTTCTAGAGAAGTGGGACTCTACTACTCAATACAGTGACACTGTAGTTTGGCCCCAGAAAAATTAAAACTCTTTCAAAATTTTTTTCTTTTTGTTGTGTCTCTGAAGATAAACTTTTATAGCTATAAAATATTTTTGCTGTTTGTTTTGGAGTTCAGACATATCTGAATGGTAAGAGAGCTTAATGTAGTTGAAAAGAGTAACAATGCAAATATCCAGCTTAGGTGCTGAATAGGTGAATAGGTCACTGAAAATATCTAAAGAACTGCCTGAATCTGTATTACAATAGAGTCATGTGCTGCCACTAAGCAGCATGTCTGCAAGATTACCCCAAACAGAGTCTGAAAAACATGTCTTACTGTACTGTTACCTCTTTTGAATGAAATTTTTTTTGTCACAAGCTTGGCAGGGAAGTAAAATAAGATAGTTGTTCTTTATATGTTTTATGTTCTGCCCATAGAATAAGATGGGGAGATAATTCTTTAAATCGCTCACTGGGGGTCTTCTTCTACCTGCCAAATTGTACTGATAAAATTCTGAGGCAGATATCCTGGTTTTCACCAGTTTTTTCTCCACACATAGAAATACCATGCAGAACTCAGAACAACTGTGTGGGCTGGAGAAATGACCTGTTA
Organism: Luscinia megarhynchos; assembly: GCA_034336665.1. NCBI lineage: Eukaryota > Metazoa > Chordata > Aves > Passeriformes > Muscicapidae > Luscinia > Luscinia megarhynchos. The sequence continues at coordinate 15,724,266 of CM067565.1, forward strand.
CAAATGGTTTGGTGCAAACCTACCTAATGCACATCAGAAGACTCGGATTTAGAAATTGTTGAGTACAACAACTCAAAAAACCAAATGGTAGTGGTGTTGATGGATAAACCAGGGGAGCTAAGTGATACAGTGAGCAGCATAAATTGATTTGCAGTCAGTTTTGAATTCTTCACACTTGGTGTGACAAAATTCAGGAAGTCCAAAAGGTCAGGAACGTAACTTGCTGCCAAAGAGTTTAGGGGTTGGAAGTTTAGCTCAGTTTCAAGAATGTGCAGTGAGATAATTCGTGACAAAAATCTTAATACAAGATTAAATTTTATCCTGCTGGACTGAAGCTTTTGTTGGAGACTAAGGCAAGACTTAGGTGAAGGTCAAATGATTCATTTCCTTACCATGATCTGCCTTTTTTGTTACTGTTTCTTACCCATTTGGACATCCTTTGAAGCAAGATTACTGTTCTAGATGGAGCTGGTTTTGCAGTTTGTCCCCAAAAGCTGAAGGTTGAGTGTGTTTCTCCCCATGCATCACATGGTGGAGAATTCAAGGACACACAATCCCACAGCATGTGGTCCCTGCCCAGAATGTGGAGAGTTTATTTCAAAATCATTGCAGGAATTTGTTGATGCAGTGTCTTTGTCTCCATATAAACAGCAAATGCTTGGTGTAGACATGGCCCTATTGAATGCAAATTACCAGTATTATTTTTGTGTTGTGGATTAGCAATCTTTTCCATGAAGTTCCTTAATATCAAGGTTTTCAAGTACTTTTCTCAGGTTTGTTTTCATTTGTTCGTATGAATAGGTCAGTGTTTCCATTTCCAGCTGAAAGAGGTGATTGAAGTGTAATTTCTGTAAAAAGTACTCAAGGTCAGCAAAAAGAAGAATGTCAATGCTACGTTAAATTCTAATTAATAAGAATTACCTTTAACTATTGCAAGATTTTTGTAATGGGAGCATAATCCAGTGCTCAGCATGAACTTGGTTTTCAGAAATGCCAATTTGTTCTGACCTTTAAGCAGACAAAAAGTAAAATTCCTGTTTGCATTTAAGGTTTGGGGTGGTTTAATTTTCTCCCCAGTAAAAACCGACAGGTTCACTGCTGCTGTAAATTGCTGATAGCAGCAATGACTCATCTCAGTTTCTTGCTTCTGCCACTCTGGAATTTTTGTGTGCATTTACAGGAGCCCCAGTGTGGATTTCTGCTCTGTGTCTGGAAGGGCTGAGTGAGGAAGCACAGTCATACTCTAACACTCTGGTACTCTGACTTTTGCATTCAGATTTAATTGTGTGTTTAGTAGTCAGTGGAGATTTGTCTTTGAGTTAGAAGTTTATATTTAATTTCCTTTATAAACAGGGTGATCTCCTACCCCAGTTTTTCATAAACTGTAGGAGTCTCAGTTTGCCTGTTTGCCAGACTGATGGTGGGACATGCTTTGCAGTGAAACCAAGAGCCATTTTTTTAAACAATGAGCAGTTTATTCTGCTCTTCTCTTTTGTGATGTTCATGTGCAGCACACGAACTTGCCTTTTTTGGGGATGTCCTGCAACCCTTTCAATGGTTCTAGTGGTCATCGTGATGTCTTTCATTCTTGCAGATACATGTGATAGTACTGCCTATCTGTGTCATTTATGGCTTGCATCTCTTCACAATACCCATCCCTATCTCCCTGTGCTGCCCTAATGTGCATTATTTGTACTCTTTTCCCTCCTTGATATTTGCATTTTTAATCTATGTAGCTGGATGGACTGGGAAGTGAGAAGGCAAGGGGGCTCTGGTATGAAGGGAGGCACCTACAGCTGCCACCCAGTAGATGTGGTGTTGAACAAGAACATGATTGATACTCCTTGTTTCCCTTCTCACTTTTCCAGGTTGTCACTGAAATAGTAAAATTCTGCCCCTCAGGACCTGTGATGTGCTTCAGATTTTGGAAGTTTGTGTGTCAATGAGTCCAAAGTTGTATCCACACAAAGAAATGCAGTCAGAAGTGAAGGGGTTGGTCTCACAAGTGTGATCTAGACAATAATTAGTGTCTAATTAGAATCAGCTCCACTCAAACTCATTTTGTGACAGGATTTTGTGAGGTGGTATCTTTGTACAATAGTGAGGCTTGTAGTGTTTTGGTAGCCAGACAAGTGACCTGTTTTCAGATAACCCTGCATCCTGTGACTGGGCAGTTCCTCTCTGCAGGACGTATGGAAGCATGTGATTTGGGGGTGGGTTGTGTTGGGGATTTTTGAGAATCAAATCATGTGATGCTGTTCTGGTGTAAGATGGGGTGGCTGTATTGCCCTTGTTTCACTTTAATTATGAGGATGTCAATATTTGGCAGGATATTGCTTTTTTTTTCCTTTGTCATTAATAAGACAGACTGTTATTAAATCAAGTAGATGCAAGAGGATGAGTTTTGTTCCTCACTGGTCCTTATTTAAGATGTGATTATTGAAGGAGATAATTTGCAAGGTTGGAAGTGTGTGAGGTAATGTGTAGGAGCCATTGTGGGTGTTCAGCTGTATTCAAAACCACCAGAAACAGCAGCTTAATTATCTATATAGCTTCTGCTAAACAGAATTTGCACCCTTAAGGAAATATTCTCACTGCCTAGCAACAGATGTTTATTTTACTGTGGGAAAAAAACTTTGGAGTAGTATAAAGGTGCAGCTACATGAACAAGTTTTTCCTGAGATGAGCTAAAGGGTATTTAGTAAGCTGCTAGCTTTTCCATGATACCCATCACTGGCATGTCTGAATGTGTGATAAGGAAAGAGTAGTTGCCCAGTGTACCTGCAGGAGAAGTGCCCTGTGGAGTAGCTGGTGGACAGTAAGTAGCAGCATCCCTGCCCTCTTTGCATGAGGGCTGATTAACCCTACCCCGAGGCTTCATCTGCTGCTGCCTGAGTGCAGGACCTTGTTTTCTCACGTGGTTTAACTTGTTTGGTGCAACTGGGATCGAGTCAAAAACATGCCTTTTAAAACATTCAGCAGTGCTGACGTGGCTGGCCATTCTTACTAACAGGTTTGTCCAGAAATGTGCTCAAACAGAGTGTAAACTTTTATCTTGTTATGGTTTATTAGAACACTGACATGTATTTGGTTCTTGCTTTGAACTTGTTTCTTGTACAAGTTCTTCTGTTTATACGTTCTCTATGAGCTAAACAGCAACCACTTTTCAGTGAAAACAAGTAAACATGATTTATCTAAACTGTTAAAAGCATAGGCTGTTTTGTGTGGGATAAGTGCTTCAATTCGCTTGTATTGTGCCTCTGGCAAGGTCTCTGTACCAGATGTACTGGAGAAAGATGTAACAGCACATGCAAGGAGTTGTTACAGAACAGCTTTCCCACGGTGAACCTTCTCAGTGTCCTCTTCATCTAAGGTGTCCTATAAGCAGCATGAAGTGCTCAGAAAAGGTATCCACAAACATTTAGGCATGGCTGCATCACCTCCTGCCTGGCACAGACCGTTTGTGTGCCCAACTGAAATGCGGATATATTTGCCTTCCCCATTAGCACTCCCTGAATGGTGCTGCAGCCAGATGATCCAGCTGTACTGCAGCCAGTGAGCAGCTGTTACTGCAAACACAGGGGCAGCTGTTTCATGTAGGGTGATAGAGACCTGCTTTAGCTCTTGTGGTTCAAGCTGGAAAGACTCCAGTCTGTGTTTCCTGGTCTAAATTCTGAGACTCTGAATTATATTTCAAATTACTGTATTTGGTTACTTCAGTTAAAATATTTCAATGTACAAGAAGAGCATACAAAACTAAATAGTAACAATAAAGAATATGGAGCCCTTCAACTATTCAGTCACTCCTCTGCTAAATCAGAAAAGTTGTTAATAGTCAACTGTTCATAAGCTTTTGATAGGTGTTTGATACTCATTGGAAATCAGCTTGAGATCAGAGCCCAAATGTTGTTGATAAGTACTGCATGAAATACAGTCTGGAGCCCCTTTTTCAGTTTTGGAGATGACACTGATTTAACAGTCCCACTGCAAAATCCTTCGTGATTGTGTTTGCAATGCTTGTTCTAGAACTGCTCCCTGCAGGCTTGTCATCCCATTCCAGTACCTTTGACAGAAACGTTATTTCTGCTTTTATTCCCTTGGGATGATTGGAGAAATAACTGCAATCATTCCTGCAAACCCCACTGATTATCTAGTGGTCTTTTTTAAATCCCAAAAGTAATATATTTTTGAAAAATTTTGGGTCTTGAGTTTACGTAGGGACATTTTCTATCATGGAATAATTTTGAAGAGAGTTTTAAAAAATATTAGTTATATCTTCTGGGTTAAAACTTTATGCTTCTAGATAAGCTTAAGCTTTCCATAAACAATGCAGTGCAAAAGAATGCTTGTGAAATGGGCGACTTGCCACATTTACATGTTGCGTTCCAGACAATAGATGGGGCATGAGATCATGGGAATTTACTGTTGCACTTATGAAAGCCAAGCTGGTTGGAGAAGGGTGACATTGGTATTTCAATTGCTAGCTGAGCACTGAAAGAGGAACTTCTTTTGAAATACATGCAGTGGCCTCCAAGTCAGGGAATTAAGCTGTTCCCCTGTGCATTCTTGAGCTCTTTGGTGCAGGAGCAGAGTTTATTAAAAGAGACTTTCCTGTGTGAAGTCTGGAAGTCTAGTGCCAGGAGGCTTTTAGCCCAGAAAAAAAAAAAGAGGGAAGAGTTGGTGAGTTCAAAGCTGGGGATAGAGGAGGAACACTGCTGTGGATTTCTCCTTGAGAGCTTTGGGTTGCTATCCTTGTCACTGATGTTCCTTCCCTGTCTCTCACAAACCCTTGATCTGTATGTTCTTGGGAGGTTCCCCTCTGGGAAAGAGGGTACCATGAGGTGAATGCTGGTGGCAATAAATAAAAATACTTGCCATATCAGGATGCAATTAAGGTGTTCCCTAAAAAGACAGGAATGCAGAAATCTAGGAGGGCATGGAAGGGAATGAACTGCAAAAAAGTGATTTGGGAAAACTAAGCTCAGGTCAGATGAAGCCCATGGGAAATGGCTCTTGGACCATAATGAAGATAATGGGGAAGGAATACCAGAAAGATTGTTGAACTTGAATAAAAAGTCAAGTATATGCTTTCTATGGCTCCCATCACTATACAGACTGCTTGTAAAGTTGGACTCTACAGTTCTGTGTTTTCTTTAAAATAATGACACTTCATCTTTTATTTTCAATAAGCCATGGACATAGATTCATTTTTGCAATATGAACATTTTACAGAAAAATTTTGGTTTGAGTTTATTGCCAACATTTTTCTTCCACATCTGTCTGGTACCATAATTAGTTAACATATTATGTCTGGGTGCAGCATGTGTTAAGCCTCTACTTATGTTGTAAGTAAAATTAAAAGCAAACAAATTTAGGAAGGGTAAGGGGAAATATGAACAAGTGCACTCTTGTTTCAGGGTTACAGGAACTGGGAGTGCCGTGTGTCTCATTTGTTACTTCAATAGAATCATCTTACTCATCTTCATGAACTTCTTAGGTCTTGTTCTTACTACCCTTCCTGTGTCCATTTCCAGAAGGGTGTTTGTGTATGTTAAGGTGGAGTAGGACTTGCCTACCAAATAAAAATGCCTGTTTTTTTTTAGCAGGGTTCTCAGTTCTCTTGCCATGAAACTGAGACATTTTGTCTGGCTGTAGTGGCAATTGCATCTTGCTCTCTGGCATGGCTTTCTCTTGGTTCTGGTCTGTACTTCACAGGCAGAGGTAGAAAAGGCCAGTAATGTTTTGTAGCTGGGGTTGTGCCTCTCGGGCAGACCTTGTGCTTGGCAAGTCCCCAAACAGCGCGGCAATGGTAGCACACCTCTTGTTTCATGCCCCACGTACCACACGCTTGGTCTGTATCATAAACCAAAGTTGGATATCCTGTATATCAACATTCACTTTAATTGAGGGGTCAGCTCTAGCTGAATGTGGTGAGAGAATCTTGAGTTTAGTTAAAAGATTTCAGACCTAGGCAGTTTAATGAGGTTTTTTTTCCCCAGAACTTCCTCACCGTTCCTACCCTCTTCCTAGGTGGTTCTGGATGAAAGCAGATGCCAGACAAAAAGCAATTAATTAGAGCAGACTTTTTAAGAAAAAAAAAAGAGCTGTTTGGAAGGGGAAGTTAGGCCTTTACTCACTGTGTGGCTCTAGTGAACCAGCTCTGCAGAATATGGCAACTAAAGATGAAGGCCTTGCCTGACATGCAGCAGTGGGGCATGTATGGGGAAAATCCCCACAGCAGAAAGTACAGCGATAGAAACTGTCTTTGCATATAACCCGAAACACATGGTAATCAATTGCAGGTGCTCTCGACCTGTGAGTTGTAAACAGAAATCAGGAAATTGCAACTGCTTTGCTTTTCCTGTGTTGCTCAAGGGCCGGGGAGGAGCAGCTGGGGAGGGAGAAGCCTGGGAACTGCTGCTCGGTGGTGCTGCCCAAGAAAGCAGCTGTGTCACCGTGCCTCACTCTGTGCGTGAATCTGGTGCATGGCCACGAGGGCGTGAGGGTCTTCCTTGCTTCTGTGCCTTCCTCACTTCAGTGTAAACAAGCACATGTGTGGCTGTACACTGCTGGGTAATTCTCCCCACCCACCCCCTCACAAAAGGAAAAGCAAGATGCATCCCTTGCCCTGATCAGTGCATGCATTCTCAAAGCTTTCCTGGGCTTTACAGCCATGAATTTGGGGATAAATTATGGTACTGAGTGTCAGGTTTAAAAATCCCATATTATTTCAAGAGCTGTGAGCATCTCAATTTCAAGTTGGCAATCTTGATTCACTGCACAATAGCCAGTAAAACACCTTGTTAGTGGTGCTGCTTACTTAAAAGTCATAAATGGCTTTGCTGAGTGGGGTAAGCTAGTGACCAGGGGCTCTGAAGGAATGCCATCTGCCTTAATGGAAAACCCCTTTGGTTTGCTATCAGGTCTGGTTTAGAAGCATAACTGGAAATGAAGGAGAAAGAAACAATTTTTTTTTTTTTAATAGAGAATGTCTGGGTGAGCACTTCTGTCTTGTAAAACACATGTGAATCCTCATTTAGTGCAGTGAAGAGTGAACATGTCTGGCTGAGAAGGAAAATGGCAATGTGGGAATTAAGGCTGCAAGTAGCAACTGAATCTATCAGTGCTAGTAGAAGCCAAGGTGGTTGTTGGGTGTCTTGCTGGGTGGTGGGTGCTCCAGAGAAGGAAGAGTGTGGATGGGTCATTTGATGAAGAAATGCCTTACAAAGTAGCAGGAGGCTTTTTCAGAAAGAGCCAAACCCTGCAGCACTTGTTAATGGTGGAAACATCTGCAGAATATTGACCTGGATTTGTAATTTGTGTACTGCTCCCATAGGAATTCAGGCACTTGGTCTCCTTTCTCTGAATGAGTTCTCGTGTTCTGAGTAGGAAAAGGGATTTTGCATGATGCTGAGGCATTGGAAAACCAGGGTATCTCGCATGAGTTGGCTTGTTAATGAGTTCTGATTGATGCAGATACCTGTTTTCTGGCTACTGCTGGGCAGAGAGGCCCAATACAGTCCAGTCTGCAACTAACTTGGCTTAAGTCTCCTAGGTTAAACTCTTTTCTTCCTCGGACTCATGTGGGGACCAGCAGTGAGGAGAGTAATTCACCCCAGAGAAATGGGAACGTTCTCCTCATTTAATTTCTGGGGGGCAGCCAGGGAGAGTGTTAGTTCTGCATTGCTGTGGTAGTAAAAACAATTAATTGGTTGCTCAGAAATTGTAGAAAAAGTGAGGCAAATTCTGTCTCTCTCAGATTGTGTCTTGTCTCACTCTGTGATTTCTGCTTGCCTACACAAAATAAACCATTACAGAAATGTGCAATAGTTATCCTAAAATTAGAGCAAACTGTGATCTTGCTGTTGAAATGTGAGTCTCTGGTTTGCTTGTTTTTTATGTGTGCATTTGGAAAGAAAGTATTTTAAAACTAAAACTTTCTTTGTTGGCATTTCAGACACAGTTGAGTCCATGCTTTCAGACTACGACATCCTCTCTCTGTCTAGCATCCAGCAACACTCACTCAAGAAGAGGGCCCTCCAGCCTGAGACACACGTAGAGAGGCTCTTAAGTTTTTCAGCCCTGCAAAGGTAATTAAACCATCAGCAATGAAATAGCATAATATTTTCCTTTGGTTTGTGATGAGTAATGTACAGTTTCAAACCCAGAAATTGCCTTGTTTTCCATCATAACTCCCCAGTTCTAGGTTAGTGATCTGCATGGTTATATGACTTCAGAGAGCCTCAGAGGAAAGGGGAAAGTAAGTTCTATTTTATTTCTCTGAAGGCTGAAGTGGCAATAATTTAGGATTTCTTTTGCCTTGTTCTTAGGTTTAGTTTCATGCAGATTACTCCCACTGATTGGGTTGAATCTCACTTATACCTCATCTGGCAATGTTGTCAGTACTTCTTGACTGTCCTCTGGTTCTTGAAGATCTCAGCCTTCAATTTGGGAAGTGTGTGTGGCGTGTTGCCCAAGAGATTTACTGTATTTATTTTCATGGAGGTTTAATCCTTTTCCTACTGAGTATAAATGTCTATTAAGTAAAATACTTATTTTAATCTTTTGTTTGTTTGGTTTAGTTTTGTTTTTGGTTTTTGTTATAAGAGGGCAAATAAAGCTCTGGTGAAAGGGGGAGTAGAGGTAGGAGGGAGCAGGCATGAAGATTGCAGGGATTTTATTCTGAGAGTCAGAAAAGTGCCTTGCAGGTATTTCAGTGCTGAAATTGTGAATCTGAAATGGGGAGCAGGGTGAGAATAACACTTTGTATTGACAATTGTAGATTGATTTTTGTTTGTCTGACATCTTTTGTCCTCTGTGTATTCATGTGCCTTCCCCTGTGTCATCTTCAATTGTCATGCAAGTATTGCATACTTTTTGAATCTCTGAATGTTTGAAAGGGCAATTTTTTTTTTAGTTTGGAGGGGCAATTATGAAAGATTAATGGGATCAGATGTCTGACTGTCCCTGTTTTGCACTGCCTCATTCATCCTGGCTTTAGGGTGAGGTTACCAATGACGATTACAGAATAATTGCAGAGGAGCATGCCAAAAATCTTTGACCCAAAGCCCACATAAACTTAAGAGCCCATGAAGCTTCTTCCAGAAAAAGTTACCGGCTTACTTCTTGGGATAGTGTTTAGTTTCTGTGACAATATATTGTTAAAAACGTCAGGAGTTCAGATTTCTGGTTTATGGTCTTCTGCCTGTACTATGTCAGAAAGTAAGAACTTCAGGATTATTTAATTTCAAGTAGATGAAGAAATTTCTTGCTCTGATTTTTTTTTTTTTAGTAGTTTCCAGTAACTGGTTTTACTTAACTGCAAATGGAGAAAGTACATTATGAGCAAACCGATGGTTTTGGATTTTGGGGTTATTTTTTTAACCTATTCTTAATTAAACATCTATGACTCTAAAATATTTACAGTTATCAATTACATAGTATATGTTTTTGTAGCCTGCTTATCAGAATTAATGCTTTTTAACTTTTTTTGGATCCTCAGTAAAATGGAGATTGAATGTATCTGTTACGTGTATATACTTTGCTTAAAAATAAATGTAAGTAAATTCTTTTACAGGCACTTTAAATTGTACTTAACTGCAACTGCTGAACACTTTTCAGAAAAATTTCAAGCATTAATTGTGGATGGTGAAGGCAAGGAAAAGGAGTATCATGTTCAGTGGCAGGACTTTTTCACCGGACATGTTGTTGGTTAGTATGAAGTAGACTATGGGTCAATGCTGAGAAACCACAGCTTTGCTCGAGTCTCTTGAGCAGAGTAAATGGTGTATTTCCCTCATTTGCATCAGATATGGGTAGGATGAAGAAATAGCTGTAATTCTTATCCCCTTGGGTTTTCTGGTTTTGTTTTTGTGGTGTGTTTGAGGAATTTTTTTAGGTTTGGTGGGTGGTAGGGCCTATTGCATCAAGCTCCTAAGATAGGGCTCTTGTGTTTAGTTTGGCAGAACACAAAGGTATAATTTACTTAAGCAATGGCTTGAAAATTATTATTTTTTTAAATGCTGATGGTAGCTTTAATTCCAGCTGGAATGTAGGACTTGAATGTTCCTTGCCACAGAACACAGAGCTGAGGTAGAGGTGATTCAGTGATGCACAGACTGTTCAATTTAAAGACTTAAAGATAGTTCTTTGTAGATTGCTCTTCTGTAAAGAAAGATGCCATGCTCCACTTTCATGCAGTGCTAATGCTTCTACTAAGTTGTTTTGATTTCTTTGTTGCCTTTGTGATGTGGTGAGACTTTTCCACTGAAATGCAGGCTGACGCCATGAAACTGCTGTCTGATAGTAGTTAGATGCACCCTGCTTTTGCTGGCAGAAATACTGTGTCCCCCATTACTAATCCCCAGAGCCATCTCAACACTTTCTGCAAAATTTATTATTAAATCTGAGTCTCGTTGACTGTGACTTTTGGGAAGTTAAGACTTGGGGGAGGTGCTGTTTAATTTCTTTTTTTTTCTTTAAATTGAACAGTACAAAGACTGAGGAAGGTAATTTGTCATGAGGTTTAGAAACCCCCAACAAACAGTGTCTGGGCAGGAGGACATGCAGACAGCAGAATTAATTTAATTCTTCCATTCTTATGTTAAAGGAGAGCATAATTCCAAGGTTGTGGCACATATTGGGGATGAAGATTTTACAGTGCGAATCAATACCGATGGAGAAGAATACAATATCGAGGTATGCTTTGCTGTGGAAAACTGTATCCAGACAATCACTTCTTTTCCTCTGGGTGTTCCTTTTCATTGTTAGTTGTGTTGACACTTCTGTACTCAAACTGGATTTGGTAATAGTGTTTGTTTTGGGGTGAGGAGGGAGAGAAATAAGAAACCAATTTGGTTTGCAAGTATTGACTTTTATTAGTGAGTGACATTCTCTGACAGTTGCATGTTTTAGATACATCAGGAAGAAGGTATGTTTTAAATAGGAAGGGGTTTCAGAAACAGAAATGGGTAAAGTTAGAAATTGGTGGTGATCATGGCCTCTAACAAACTTGGCAGTCTAAACAGAGTCAGTGTCTGTGAAGCTTTTGAAAAACTGGCTTTGTTACACCTTGGAAGTTTTCCCATTCTTAGAGCTTCATTGAAAATCTGGTTATATTACCTGAAAATCTAGTTATTTTATCTGAAAATCTGGTTATTTTTCCCTACTCCCTTGTTTTTCACCATTTTTATTGCTTGTGTTATTTTGAACTCTTTGTTAAAAAAATATATTCAACGAATATATAATTAGAGACTGTCATAATGAGATGTTCAGTACAGTATATTCCCAGACACATGCAGTATTAGAATGGCTGAATAACAGTAATTATGGCTGAGTGTTATACGAATATTGTAATTGTCTCCAAACCCACAGAATTATGGGTAAACCTGAGAAATCTAGTCATGTGAAAGTATAAAAATGTGATCAGAATGCCCAAATCACTGTACTGTGTTTTACACTGAGAATGTACAGTAGCTGTTTGCATGTGATGTAAAGCATTTTTGTGTTTGTGGTCTGGAGCAGTTGTGGGTGTGCCTTGTCTCTCTGTGCAGCCAGACCCTGTTCCTGTGTGGCTGTGGCTGTGCAGCTGAGGGCAAGCAGTGGTGCAGCCTCTGGCTTGCCCATGCTGCCACGCTGGTGGTGTCCCCAGGCCAGCTTTGGCCTCTAACAGCCCTGGATGAGATGATTCCCGTGTGCAGTAGCAGAGGGAGCATGCCTGAGTCTGTTCCCCAAAGGCAGCATGGACAAAGGTGCTCTGCCATTTCCTGCTTTTGTTTTAAAGGTAGCTGTGTATGCTTTGGAAAGGCTGTGGGCCCTTGTGTAAACCACTGTTGCCCTCACACCCTGCTTTAGTGTGTGAAACTCTCAGTTCTGTGCTGCAGTTGTGTGGCTGCTGGTGTGGCACAGTCTTCACGTTTCGGGACCTTTTTGCTGTGAAGTGAAAGCACAGTGTGGTTAATAATGGCTGGCTGAAGGTGCAAGAGCCCTGCCTAAGGGCCAGAGGAGACCCAGAGCCAGGTGCAGTCTGTTGTAGATGCAGGCAGTCTGTGCTGCTTGGCTTTGGCCAAAGAACTGACCTGATCCGTGTCGTATTTGGTGGTGTTGCTTTAGTTTAACATTCAGATAAAGATAGGACTTGTCAGGAAAGTAAAAAGATGGTTTGTATGCATTTTCTATGGGAATTGGTGTCTTTCCTTCAGATTTCATAGTCTTCTTTGGTTTTGGAGAAATTTTCATGTTTATGAGTGACTTGGATAGCTATTGAACATCAAAGAGCTCACATTCTGCTGTTGGCTTAAAGGCTCTCTGTTACCTGCCTCTTCCTGTGCTTCTGGTCAGTGCATTTGTTAGCAGTTAAAGATATCCTCCTGGCTTCATGCTGTTAGAGAGGGGAGCAGAGGAACCTGACAAGCCTCTTCAGCTTGCTCAGATTCTGAGAAGAAAAGTTCTCTACTATGGCTTTATCAGGTAGCTGCCACTACTTTGTTAAGATGCTCTCAGACTTTTGGATTCCCATGTAGCATAAGAGTGTGTGCTTCTGTTGGCTTTCTTGGAGACTTGTTGCTGTGAGTGAAGTGCATTTGTGCATTTATGTGTGTAGACAGAAGGCTGTGGAGATACAATGGGACATGCATAAAGTTTTTTACTTTACAGGACTTTGGGTTCACTGTGTTCCTAACTTCTCCTTGTGTTGTCAGCCACTGTGGAGATTTGTAGATGATGTGGAAGATGAAAGACTGCTGGTCTACAGATCTGAAGATATCAAAGATTTCTCAAGGTTGCAGTCCCCCAAAGTATGTGGTTATTTAAAGCTGAATGAAGATGAACTGTTGCCAAAAGGACTAGAAGACAGGAAACAAAATGAAGGTGAGTGTCCATACCTTGGGAGAGCCGCATTTTTGAAACAATTTAGCTCTTTCGATTCACTGTGGGGATGGAGGGGAAGCATCACTCCTCATGCTTCTTGAAACAACTTTGTACTTCTGTGCACTGTGCAGCAGGAGCTGTTTGGCCTCTATGGTCACTCAAGGAATCCATCTTGAGCTGTGATGGGGTTTTGAGAGTTTTTGTTCCCTCTTTTCTCTGTCCTTTGCCAGCAAACGTTGGGGTCATGACTAGGAACTGGAGGAGGAGAAGTGTTTAGGCTTAGTGATGACCGTAAAAGCTCTATAGGTAAATCTGATTAATAACTGAATTTCACTGCTATGTATTCTTTTCCTTACAGTAAGTTTGAGGACTGTTAGGAAGACAAAATGTAAGAATAGCTATTAAAAAAAAAAAAAAGCTCCGAACTAAATCTAAACATCCCCATTCTCTTCTCCTTCCAGGAGCCCACCCACACTCACATTCAGGTCTTAAATAAGGGACTCAGCAGTGGTAGTAGTATTGAGTGTTTATTTGAAATATTTACTTTAGAAAGCACCCATAGGAAGAAAAGAGCTGTTCCAGAGAACTCCAAAAACACGTGCAAGATGTTGGTAGTGGCAGACCATCGTTTCTTCAAGTACATGGGCCGTGGGGAAGAGAGCACCACTATAAACTATTTGGTAAGTAAATGTGCCCTGTTAAAATGTGCTGGAATAGATGCAGGGAAACACACTGATGCAGTAGTTAAAACAACATACAGCTTATACTACTTTTGTACACACAGCTATTACCTGGGGAAGTGCTAAATCACACTTTAAAAATATTCTACAGTGAAGCTAATGTAGTTCAGTAGTCTTCAAATTTCACTTGAAAGCAAATTCCTTCTTTTTCATATACTTCTTTGGCTACGCCATCCTGGATTTTGAAATCTACTGAAAATGATCTGAGCATCTTTAAAGTTCTAGCATGTTTAATGAGAGGTTAAAGCAATATATAGATCTTCTTTTCCAAATTCTTTCAGGATTCTCTGTCCAGAACAATAAATTAGAAGCAAGCCCAGTAAACAACTTGTTTGGTTGTACATTGATGTTGTGGATTAACCCCAGCAGGCAGCTCAGCCTCAGGCAGCCACTTACTCTCTCCTTCCAGATGGAATGAGGAGAGAATTAGAAGGATAAAGGTGAGATAACTTGTATGTTGAGATAGAAACAGTTTAATAGCAAAAGCTGTTCACAGCAGCAAAGCAAAACAAGGGAATTAATTCACTGCTTCCTCATCAGCAGGCAGGTGTTCAGCCATCCTCAGGGAAGCAGGGCTCCCTCATGAGCACCAGTTACTGAGTGACCCAACTGAAACACTGGGGTTGTCTATCTGGCAGATTTTTGTGAACTAGAACAAGGCCTAGCCACAGCCTTTCAGCAGAAGAGGAGAGAATGGGGGTTTGGGGACTGGAGACAGAACAAATGACAACAGGTTTGGAAGCCTGTTGTTTGTCAAAAGTCTTTCTGAGCTTTACTCTTTGAAATGCTAATCACTCTGTTCCACTTTTGCTGGCTTTTTGACCTTTCTGTCCCCAGAAATTCTCCAGGTGCAGGGGCCTCATTTGGTGTGTTTGCCGAGGTGCTTTTATCTCAATATCTGACTGTGCTGAGGCTGACTCCTTTTGTGTTTCCTAGATAGATGGGTACTGTTAGCAACACAGTGATTGGAAAACTAAAGCATGAACTATTATTGAGTGGTTCTGAATGTCACTTCTCCTCAGCAAGTTTATATTTAGAAAAAGGTGCTTTTTTAAGAGAACAGCTTGAAAAGGGAGATATTGATTGTGAGCACTGACAAGAGACTTTCTGGAACCTTGTGTTTGAACCATAATGAGGAAAATAATAGGTTTTTGGCTGAATGAGGGAAACAAGCCTGGAGGGTCAGTTAAACTAATTAAGCACAATGCTAAAACAAAGCAGTAAAAACAGCTCCCTCCTCTGCCCTTCCCCTCAAAGAAATCTGGAAAATCAGTGTTTGAACAAAGTGTTCCCCAATATGTCTTGTTCTTAATATTTTTGCTCTTCCACTACAAAAACAAAAGTGATGAATGTGATAATACTTTTTTATTATGGAAAATTTTCAAGTATATTGGATAATACTGATCCAAAACCAACAGTCCTTGGATCCAGGGAGTTTATCTTGTTACCTTACATGAGGTTTAGTTTTAATTCAAGTAACTGTTTCTAGATAAGTGTGTTGCAGTTTCTCTGAATGTCTTTTGCTCCATGAAAGCTCACCTGGGTAACTTGTTTTTCTCTTCCACACAGATTGAACTGATAGACAGAGTAGATGACATCTACCGAAACACTTCCTGGGACGATGGAACCTTCAATGGGTACGGCATACAGATAGAGCAGGTATTCACTGGGCTCTGCAGAGAGCTTCCAAGTTAAAGGGACATGGTTTAAACAGCAGTGTTTCTGATTATTTTGTCTGGGTTAGAGCTAAAATAATAAAATCCTACGTTATTAACTCCAGCCAAGAGCACTCTGAAATAGCATCTTGCCAGCATTAATGATCTGACATGATGCCCATGTTCAGTTTCTTGCAGTGTTTGAAATGTGAAATTTCAGGGACAATCTTTCCATATTTATTCCTAATTCAAAAGTGCTTTTTTGCCTGAATATGTACAAATTTTCTTTCATTCAGACATACTTATGTATTTATTTCATGTTTCTGTCGCTAGTGCTTGGCTTACAAAGCCTGAGTGGGCCTCAGACACAGGTGTATACACAGAGTGTTGCCTGAAGAGCTTTAATGATTTTCTTAGATATCATGGTAGGGTAGAGGCTTGTATATGGACACAGGGAATGTAGTGCTTCAATTGCTATGGTGGTGTCTCAAAGTTAGTGCACAGAAATCTGGAAAACAGAATTACAAACATGAGGACTCCATCAGCTTAGCATACTGCAAGAGCTGTGATTGTGGGACATGGAGACTAGTGGTACAAGCCAGCTGCCCCTTTGCTGGGAAAAGAACTGCAGGCACGAGGAAGGAGCATTACTTGGGTAGGGAGGGGGTAGAGAACATGATGAACTAATTCTGGATTAGTAGGAAGTCGAAATCTTTTAACATACATTTTGGTTAGCTAGAACTCTGAAATGACTTGGGGTTATTTATGCTGGTTGTATTTGTTTGGAGTTTTTCTAAAAGTAAAATACATCTCAAACCAGAATTTTCCAGTAAAAGCTTCTGATGTTATCCTGTAAAAGGGTTACTTACAATGTAGTTACTTGTGATTTAGTTGGTGTATTTAACTAGCAGAAGCTGAAAAGTTAATATTAGAATCATGCTGCATCTGAATTTTTCTTCTTACAGATCTATTGAAACATTTAAAATCACATTGAAACCTTTTCTGTAGCTATAAAATTCACCAAAATTCCTCTTCATTATCATTGCTCTTTTTGACATGTAGATTATCATCCACAATGAGCCAAATCCTGTAAAACCTGGAGAGAAGCATTATAATATGGCAAAAAGTTGCCCAGATGATAAGAAAGATGCCTGGGATGTGAAAATGCTGCTAGAGGTAGGTTGTAACCCTTGAAAAACTGTCTCCCTTAACAGAGAATTGCTCATTCATGTGGCTGCTCTGTAGTAACGAGTGAAAGTCCTCTGCTCCCCCTGCGTGACATGTGGATGTCACACAAAGTCAAACCAGCTGGTGTGCCCTGTAGCCTGTGGTAAAGGGCTCCCTTGCATAATTACAGAGCAGACATCAATTAGTCCTATTAATGTGGTCTGAGTCAGAAAGGCAGTCCTGATAGGTCTGGCCCTGAAACTGGCTGCCTTGTGACCTTCATCAAATTATTGTACTTGGCTTTGTCCTCCCTGTGAAAAGGGAAGATGAATAGACAAGTTATGTTAATGAATGTGTACAGTGTACTTGGGCATTAGTTTAATTTCCTGCAGCTCTGTAGGACAGCTAAACAGCTGCTGTTTTCTGACTTAGCCAGATCCAGGAGGTACTTGTCTGGCACATTAAGTAAATGTTATTATCTATAGACTTCTAACACGCACTGTAAGCTAACAGAGATTTGTCTTTTTTTTTATTAAGCAATTTAGCTTTGATATTGCAGAGAAAGCAGCTCATGTGTGCCTTGCTCATCTCTTCACGTACCAAGATTTTGACATGGGAACCCTTGGACTAGCTTACGTTGGCTCTCCCAGACCTAACAGCCATGGTGGCATTTGTCCTAAAGGCAAGGCTTCTTTTTCTTCTGTCCCAGTTGTGGGTTGGAAGATAGTTTTTGTTATTCATGTTTCATTCTTTTCTCCAACTCTCATGGAGTATGTTGCATATTTGCATAGATTCTAGTAGCTGTTTCTTTACATAAAAGGGATGGCCATTTTTTTTTTTTTGGCTGGAGCTGGAAAAAGTGGGGAGGATAGAAGTCACTAAACAAAGTCACTAAGCTATCTGGTGTGAGCAGGCTGTATAGAAAAACCCTTTCTAAGGGCTGCATTGTGTGGATGCATCCTGCAGCAGTTCTGGAATGGCACATGCTGTTGTCTTGGAAATTTTTGCTGGTTTTGCCTTTACTGCAATACATGGGCTGTTGGAACTATGCTTGAAAGATTCCCAGCTTCAAAAACTGGCAAGAGGCAGGGTCTCACTAGTGAGCCTGTGAGAACAATAAAGCTGTAAAGCTGTTCATTTCCCCAGACAAATATCCCTCTCTTCCAAAAGTACCCTGAAACACAATAAAAATGTCTCTCAATTTTAATTTGTTTATTTCTTACTCTTTCAGCTTATTACAGTCAAATTGCAAAGAAGGATATCTATCTGAATAGTGGCTTGACCAGCACCAAGAACTATGGGAAGACCATCCTAACAAAGGTAGAAGAGTATCCTCATACATATGTGCTGGTGATGTGTGCCATGGGATTGTGACAAGCTTCTGTGCTCTCTCAGGAAAGAGCTGCTGGCTTTCCATTTAAGTGAGATCTCTGCAGACAAGGATATAGATGATAAAACAAAAATCATCTTTTTTGTTGTAGCTGAGAAGGGGAGTCAGGACTGAATGGAACCGAAAATTGAATTCACTGTGGAACTGGAACAGAAACAGCTACTGTCTCATAGGAGCTATAGTTTCCTAGATATGAACAGGTTTTTGATGTCTAAAGATGAATTTAAATATATTTTGTTTTAACAAAAAATCCCCAAACAAAAACCAAAACTCTAACAAAACAAGCCCTCCGACAGAACGAGCAGGCAAAGTAGGAGGTTTAGTTTGAGCCTTTTAATGAAATTCCTCCACCTGATTTTTGTGTATTCTGAGTAACTAGAGCAGAGAACAGTATAGTAGACAGGGCTTATTAGTGCTAATACTAAGCTTAATGTAAGTTGATGCTTCCTGGATTTTTTTCCATACTTTGAGATAGTAAATGCACAAAGGCCTAAATATGAGCTTTGTCTCACTTGTAAAGACACCAGAGCAGTACCTATGTCTGCCTCTCTTAAATCTTTGAAGTTGGGCTTATTTCGCTTTTGCTGACTTCTGCCAGCTTCTTAGCTGTGCTTTTCTGTAGTGTGATTATAATAGAAATTTATAATTGATGTGTGGGCTAAAACTTGGCACAGAAACTGTCAAGAAGATGGGGAAAAAAAGACACTGAAGCTTTGTGTTAGAGGGATGTTGACAGAGCTCTAGCAATAGCTGTTGCCATGCTATTTGCATTTGTTCAATCTCCAGACTGGAGTTCTGCCTTGTGTTACAAAGGAGGTTGAGTTTTCTGTCTTCCCCGTGGCAGACGTAAGGCTTGGGATGATGGTTCACATTGTTTTCACAGGAAAAGTGTTGCATGGTGTCTGGTTAAAAAAAACCAAAACAAAACCAAACCAACCTTCTTAAAACTCTTCTCCGAATGAGGCCCAGTGAAGCACAGAGGGGATGCCTGGCAGCTCTCCCATCTCTGGCTCCCACATTAGCCATGCTTAGAGATGGACCAGGGCAGCTCAGGGCAGCGTTTGGTCCTTCCCATGCCCACACAGCAGCTTCAGCCACAGTTCCTCTCCAGAACTGCTCGGTCTCCTTGTGCTTATCTTTATTTCTGCGTGAGTTAATTTGTGGTTGTCACCTTGTGAGCTTGACACCATCTGCTGGGGAAGGCGCCGTGGGAGGTGCGCAGCGAGCAGAGCCGGTTTGGGATCCTCAGCACAGGCACAGACACGAGCGTGTCTTGCATAAATGATGGAAATCCATCCCTGTTGGGCCACAACTGTAGGTGTCTTTCCTAGAAATCATGCAGTAGCAGAGTTTATTCACCGCTCCTAATGTCATCGTCCATTTAGAAGAAATAATTCTAATGGCAAGATGTGTTAAACAAGAGATTGACTAATCATAGTAGCTGGTGTTTGTTTGGATTGGGTTTTGTTTTAACTTCTTATGCCTTCCAGCTATATAGAAGCAAATTTTCATATTTAAGCATCTGCATTGCCTTGAAAACTAGTTGGAATTGGTATTCTAGGACAGCATTTTGCCTCTAACAGTGATTTCATGTTTAAATCTATTTTATTTACCTTTCTAAAACCAGAAAAATGTTCATAGGAAATCCCCTACCATGTTGGTGTATCTTAGTATTGCTGATGGCCTAGAATTAGCTGGGATCTTCTGTCCCTTACCAGTCAGACTAATTTTTTCCAACTTTTCTTTTTTTTCATGTTCAAAAAAGGAGGCTGACCTGGTTACAACACATGAACTCGGACATAACTTTGGAGCAGAGCATGATCCTGACAGTCTGCCAGAGTGTGCCCCCACCGAAGACCAGGGTGGGAAATATGTCATGTATCCTATTGCTGTCAGTGGGGATCATGAAAACAACAAGGTATGGTTGTTCAGTTGTGCATCAACACAAGAATTTCTGCTATGGTTAGTGACCCTTTGCATGGCAAATCTATTTAGTTAATGATTCCTGTAGTTTGAAACCACCAGAATGTAATGGAATAGCCATAAGAAAACATTTGCATGCAGTCGGGTTCTCTGCAAGATAAGCTCATCTTTGGAATCTGGGTTTCACTGGAGTTAATAGCATGTCAAGGTGCAGTGTAATTAGTTGTTTGTAATTAGCTGTGGCCATATGCTGCTACAAGCAAGTCCCAGCAAGAGTCAAATCCAGGACCTTCAGTACCACACAGAGTTGGTGTGGTCCTTAGCTGCTGTTGGAGAGGGGCTGGCAGGTGCCACAGCCGTGGTGGAAGCTTGCTCTGGCAGTGTGGAGTTGGCATTGTGCCTGTTCTACAGCTGAGAAATCCAGATTAGCAGGGATGGTTGGCCTGCAGTCTGCTCTGACCTGTGGCTGTGCCCAGCCCCTCTGCCCAGAGGCAGCACAGTCTGTGCTGTGCCTCTTGCTGCAGCTTCACATCCCGTCCTGGGGCTGCTGGAGCCGTGGGAGAGCTGGAGTTGTCTGTGAGCCAGACTGCATGGGGGCGTCCCTGCCGTGTGTAGCAGTGTCTGTTACTGACCCAGCTGTTACTTTCCCATCTTAGAATTTTTCCAGGGTATCAAACTGACAGTATAGAGGGAATAACTGCTTTCTGGGATGCCAGAGCTCAGAGGCATAGGGAAGCTGTGGCTGTCTTAGATGGCAGAGGTTGACAGAAAAGTACACTCAGTGCTGCTTTTTTCCCCTGTGACTCTCCAGATGTTCTCAAGCTGCAGCAAAAAATCCATCCATAGGACCATAGAGGTCAAGGCCCAGGAGTGCTTCAAAGAGCGCAACAACAAAGTGTGTGGGAACTCCAGAGTGGATGAAGGGGAGGAATGTGATCCTGGCCTCTTGTACCAACTGGCTGATCCCTGCTGCTCTGCAGACTGTAAACTGAAAGATGGTGCCAAGTGCAGGTAAGGGGAAATGAGCTGCAGCTTTTCTTTATGCAGGAGAGAATGTTGGGCTGGGCTGAAAACTCCTAAAGCCACCTGCAGAGTCAGAGGCCTCTTTCCTGGCTTTAAGGCTGAATATGTGAGCTCACAACAGTGAAAGATTTCATGAAAGGCTTCTGTGTGCATACATTAATTTTTATAGCATTCTGTTTTGCTGAGAAGTGTCAAGAGCCACAAGCCTGAAAATTAATATTGTGATGTCATTGTTATTACTACCATTATTATTAGGCAAACTTAGGCAATAAGAAAGCATTAGAAATTTCCTTCGCACACTTTTTGTGCAAATGCAAGTTTTGCTTGTGTTGGAAAGTGGCTTTTTACACTGGTACATACTGGTAATTCAAGACTGCTGCAAAATGTGTTTGAGCAGACAACACAGTGACTACACTAAATGGCTCTTCTTTCTGTTGTTGTTTTTTGGGGTGTTTGTGGTCTTGTGGTAATGCAGTGTCCAATTTTTATTTTTTTTTCATAGTTCAGCTCTACACCACGTAACATTAGAGAGCTTGTGCAATTCCTGTTGTTTAGCAAGAAAATCCATCAATTTTAATGAGTGTTTTTTTTCCACTAAAGGTCTTCTTGTGTTTGGTGAGAATAATGAAACTGTGCAGAATACAAAGTAGAAAACCTTCAGGACAAACAGAAGGGGTAGAAATGTTTGGGGAAGCAAATAGTGAACTTGTCCTAAGTTGCACAGCAGGTTACAAGAGGATGATCCAAGTGCCTTGAATAAACATGAAGGTCCCTCTGTTTCTCAGTATGTTTTACTTTCTATGTGATTTGACCTGCAATACCTGAAGGCTGAGTAGAAAGGTGGTTGTGGTATGAAGCAGAGAGAACAAGGGTTGAATCAATGAGTCAGTCTCCAAGAAGTAGCTTTTTATTTCCTAAATGTCTTTTTTCTCCAGCTTTGCCACACTTGAACTTTTGGTTAATATTTATTTCTTTCATTTTGATCTTTCCCCAGTGACCGGAACAGTCCTTGCTGTAAAGGCTGCCAGTTTGAAAGTGCACAAAAGAAATGCCAGGAAGCCATAAATGCCACTTGTAAAGGAGAGTCTTTTTGCACTGGTAGGATGTGATTCTGTCTCCTATATGTCAGCTAGCCAAGTGCTCCAGGCTCAGTGTCCTGTTCAACCCACTTTCAGTCTAGTGCCCTTTAGTCATCCGGTACATGTAATTTTAGAGACCAGTTAAGCATCACAATATGCTCCTATAAGGAATTTCATTGTAGTTCAAGGGTCACTTTGTGATTTAGTGCCCAGAAGAATATAAAAAGGTTGATTTTTTTTACAAAATTTAAAAAAATTTTTTTTGTTTTCCTTAGAACAAAAAAAAAAGCGCTGAACAGTGTGTGTCACTAGGAGGGGACAAGAATGAATTATGCCGTAGAAAGGGTGGAATTACTGTAACTCTGCTTCACTTCCCCTTTGTTTCCTTCCTCCTCATAGTCTTGGAGGCTGGGAGTCAAGTCAGAGTGTGTGCTTTGCCGAGGGGGGCTCCAGGGTCTGCACCTGCTGCTTGGTTGCCAGTGTCACAATGCCTGGGCTGTTGAAAGCCTCCAGAGCTTCTGCTGCCTCTCAGAGCAGCTGGTAGGCAGCCTGCAGTTGAAAGCCAAGAACAAGCTATTGGGGTTTTCCTGGGATAAGTCTGTGTTTCCATTATTTTCCTTCTTTCTCTGCACACTTAGGTTCTCTGCCCTTTGCTCTAACACAGTCCTCCCACTCTGCTGATTCCATCTGCAGGGAACAGCAGCGAGTGTCCCCCTCCAGGGAATGCTCCAGATGACACCGTGTGCGTGGACATGGGCAAGTGCAAGGATGGGGAGTGCGTCCCTTTCTGTGAGAGGGAGAAGAACCTGCGCTCGTGTGCTTGCAATGGTGAGTGACACAGACCGAACTGAAGCAGGACTGGGACTGAGATTTGTGTTTCATCTCTGCTCCTGGGAGAGTGCCAGCTTCACTGTGGGCTGGCCTCTTGGAGGGCTGTTTGTGGTTTCTGGAAAAGTTTAAACTATTGGGTTTTGTCAGCTGTTCTCTCTTTAAAAAGGGAATGTGAATGCCGTCCTGTCTTCTGGTGATTTGGGTTGAAGACATTAAGATGAGACTTTAGGTTTGACACTCCAGCTAAAGGAGAGAACATTCTCCTACCTTACAGCTTTACCACAGATGGACAAGAAGGGATTGTTAGGAGATTCCAACCAACCTCTGGATCCAGCATCTGGCAGAGTAGTGGTCTCCAGCAATGGGTTAAAGAAAGATTTCAAAGATACTTAAGTGCCTTAAGACTATAGAATCCCCAGCTTCATTTCCCTGCTAACCTGCCTGCCATATACTTCTGTCAGTGACTTTTCCTGCTCCTTTGCTGTCCATATTACCCCTAAATGTGGGAAAGCAGCTGGTAGTAGGATGAAAACTTCACAGGGGTAACACAAGAAACTGCTGTGAGCCCCATTGTTTGAGATGGAGGGCACAGCCAATGAGACAGGTGCTTAGAGGACTCAGAGCCCAAGAAATATTTAAAATTGTCTTTTTGGATGGGCTTGGAACCTCTTCATTGCCTGTTAATTTGTGCAGTGTTGGGGTATCAGCTTGGAGAACTTGGTCCCACTGTACCCCTTATTAAGTTGCACAGGGCATGCGATTGAGTTTTAGGCTTGATAGTGCCCAAAATTGGGCAGCTTGGTTCTGCTTTCCCTCTGGGGGAAGCTGGTCAGGATTGTGCTCAGCCAGGATACATGTGGGGTTGTGGCTTGCAGGTGACACTTTGTGCTTGGAAGGAATGAGTTTGCTGCTTTATTTCAGAAACAGATAATTCCTGCAAGGTGTGCTGCCGGGACGAGCAGGACAGGTGCACGCCGTACGTGGATGCCAACGACCAGTTCCTGTTCCTGCGCAAGGGGAAGCCTTGCACTGTGGGATTCTGTGACACAAATGTAAGTGTGCCAGCTCTGCTCTGCTGGGGAGGACGACTGTGCTGGGGAAGAGAAGCCAAAGCTGGTGCAGGGTAATGGGTTTTAAGTACCTCTTCACGGGGTAAATATTAAAAGGTGTTGGAGTCTGCAGAGACCCATGCAAGAGGAAGCTGTTACCTTCTGGAGCTGCTCATTACCCACTATGCTGCTCCCCACAGCTCAGCCAGCTGGCACCCTGCACAAAGGAGGGGACTGAGCACTGCTGTAAGCTTAGTTGGGTTTGCAGTGCTTGCCTTTCCAGTTGTTCCAATTAATTTTTATTCCAATAATTCAGGTCAGGGAGCAATCACATGAAAATCCAGCCAGCGGTATCTGAAAGGGGCAGTGAGCCTGTGGCAGGGATACTGGTGTGTTGCTGGCACTCAGTGGCTTTTTCCATGGTACAGCTGCACAGACACGTGCAGACCCCAGTGGCTGGAGCTAAACTGGGTGTCAGCAGAAGTAAATTTGGGAGGGCATGCCCCAGTCCTGCTAGCAGAACTGGAAGACCAAGGTTCTACTGTGTTAAACCAGCACAGCCAGATCTGGGAGTGAGTTTGTCTGTAACCTTGGGCTCCTGAGAGCTGAAGCTTATCTTTGTTGATAATGGGAACTGAGGTTTCCAGTGTTTAAATCTCTCCAGAAACATCAGTTTTATGTCCTCTAACATGGGCCAAAGGTGGAGTGGATTTTGCATGTTTAAAACTTACAACTTGATCTGATTCGGACCACAATCGAATTGAAACTGACTTGATAAAAATAAAGGCAGTAAAAATGGATTTCTGCTATTGGGCATAAGTGCAATTCTGTATTCAGAATGTAAATGAACTCATGCTGTGTCTGTAGTTCTCATTTCATTACTATCACTGTACCTCCCTGTCAAAGAAGGCAGTACTTAATACTTGGGTAGCATAAGATTATTTTATTACTTTTGCAGGGCAAATGCGAGAAGCAAGTACAGGATGTGATTGAACGATTTTGGGATTTCATAGACCAACTCAGCATCAATACTTTTGGTAAGACACATAACCCTATCATATGGGGACTTTTGAGTTCATGGCATGAACCTCTAAAGCCTTGGGGGGAGTTAACTGCCTGGATTTGTTCCCCTGTGTGCAAGGGTAGCTAGTAGCTGTGCTCGTGATATATCAAAGTATATTTTTGCCTGCAGTTTGACACTGCTTACCTCACCTTTTAAAGCTGAATGGATGGGGGATTGTTTTGCATTTTTGTACTCCCATTTTTTTCTAGGCATCTTCCAGGCTTGTGAAAGGGATGATAGGTTCTTTTCGGAATACTAAGAACTAGGTCAATTAGAGAAAAGGAAGTAACAGTCAGTCTCTTTAGAAGTCAGCTAGATTCAGTAGGGTACAAAGTGGGCCTCTCAGTGGGATTTAAATGTCAACAGATCAGGAGGGGAACATTTCCTTTCTCTGTCATTTAAGAAAACCAGAGGTCACACACTTCAAGCTGTGCCTGTGCTGAGTCACTCCCTGTGACTGAGTGGGCCTCCTTGGTCTTGATCCCAACTGTGCAACCCAAGCAGGTGTGACCTCACCCCAGGTGTCACCCCCAGTGTCTCACCCTGTGTTACTGGCACCAGACAAAACTTGTGGTTAAGCTGGTGTTGTGTCATGAGCCCTAATTGTGTGTGCTCATGGCACCACTCTGCCTGCACAGTGAGCTGCAACTTTCAATCTCAAGTGTCAGGCACAGTTTTTGAATCTTTGACATTTAAATATTTTGTTTGTGGATGCAGGTAGAGATCACATGACTGTTACATCAGAATTTGGTAATGGATTTGCAGTGTGTCTTGGATAAGTGAAAGGGGCAGCTTGGCTCACTCAGTATAGGCTGTTCTAAAATAACCTATATTCAATACTACACCCTCACAGCATTTCTCTTCAGAGAACAGAGAAAAATTCTGTTATTACTAATATACTGGATACAATTTTCTAAAATAGTGTAATTTTATCTTTGCCTACTCCAAAGTAGGCAGCCTGTGCTTCTCTGAGCAATTCTGAGGCTTCACTTGCCAGAGCAGTGGCTGCAGAAGGGGGGCATAGATATGTGTGTTGAAATGAAACAGTATTTGGTAGGTAACTGACAAATTTGAACTGGTTTCACAGGGAAGTTCCTAGCAGATAATATTGTGGGCTCTGTGCTTGTCTTCTCCTTACTGTTTTGGATTCCTCTCAGCATCCTTGTGCACTGTGTGGTGAGTAAGCTGTCTTTGAGATGATTGCTCTGTTGGATTTTGCTGTGAGAACACCCTTCATATGTGAAATAGCAGATGGCTGTGGGAGAAAACGATGGGAAGCTTTTAGCAAACCCTGGAGGGAAATCCAGCATATGTAAGGCTTACTGCTCCTTCAGCAGGCAAAACTCTTGCTAAACTCTGCCAGGCCCTGGCAGACCCAGTGCTCCCTATGACTATTCCCTGGAGCCTTTCCCAATCTTTCCCAGGCAGATTTTCTTTCTCTGCCTTCTGAATTCTACCAAAGTATAATTTTGGTATTTTTATCATTAAAAAAAAAGTCTTCTAAAGCCCTGTGAAGAAATGATACCCACATTTTGAGAGGAGACCCAGAGTGGGAAGTGATCTTAGTTGATCTTGGGTGGATGGGTAAAGAGAGTCAGTGAGCTCATGGCCACTGGGAGTGTGGACATGTGGTGTGCTGCTGACAGCAGTGTGGGCTTAGAGCTAAGGGATGCTATGCCCACAAGCACCCCTGGGATGAATGAGAAGTAGGAGAAGGGAAAAGAGCTACACAAAGTGCTGTCTCCTTGCAGGAAAAAGGAGACTTTGCCATAGGGTAATTAACTTTCTTATTTTGTTGTGTTTTTCAATAGGACAAGAAATTGGACAAGCAGTATGAGGAGAATACGAAGTCCCTGTTTTGCCCCAGTGTAAGTTTTTGTCTAAATCTGAATTGGCAGAATGCTGTCCCATGTGTATTGGAAAACCTGAACCTCAGGTGTCTGCAGAATATTTACCAAAAGAGTTGTAACAGAGAGCCTGGGAGCCCCATGCTGCAGAGGAGTGAATCCATGTGAGAGGAAGCTGGTTTCTGAAAAAACCTCTGTTCACTCGGACCAAGCACTGCAGTGTGGCAGGGTCTGGTTCTTCCTTCCTGTAAAAGCTGGGCCTTGTTGGCAGAGCCCCTGTGGTGCAGCAGAGAGAGACAGGAAGCCCCTCTGCTGTGCAGAGCACAGCTTCATCTGTGCCCCTCAGCACAGCACACTCGGCAGCACCAGCCACAGGTTGCTTGTTCCCAGCCAAGTGGAGTCACTGAAGCACGAGGCTCAAAAATCTGTGCAAAATGCAGTGTCTTTGCTGCAGGATGGCTGTTGGCAGGAGCTGGCTTCTAGCAGCCAGATGTGCTACAGCCTTCCAGTTGCTCAAGAGGCCCATCAGTGGCACTTCTCATTTTGCAGATACTGAGCTGGGAGAAGAGCAAAAAAGTGCCAAGATAAATTTTGATTACAGTCCAGCACAAGGCACATTGTGACATAGAGTTTTGGGATCCTTTCTTGTGCTTTGATAATCCAGTTCCTATTAGGAACTGAAATATTCAGTTAAGGAAATGTTCTGTAAGGGCAAGGGGGGAAAAAATCTTACAGAACTCTTCCTTGTACAACCATTGGAGGAAGCATCCTGAAGTCAGATACCACTGAGGCAGAATGTCTCTGTCATCTGCTGTGGGTAGAACTGAGGGTGATCTTAGTTTGAGTACCCCATAGCTGTGCCATGACAAAAGTTAGTGCTTGTAATACTAGTTAGTATCTTAGTGCTTCTTACCTGCATTCAATTGAAAAAATTCCAGAGGCAGGAGAAGAGAGCACAGGTATAGCCAATGGTCTCCTTGCATCAGCAAGTTTAACAAACAGATTTTGTGTCTTTTGAATCTGCTGAGGATGGAGCAGTTGGGAAACGGTAGCAGGTAAACATCTCATCCTTCCCAGTATTAGTATTTGCCAAGGTCCTTGGGGATTTTTTTATGCCTAGAGATCTCTGGATATTTTCCAAACCATGCTGAAATAGAAGCAGATATTAATGCACTTGAACTTAATCTGGGTTGCAGAATTTGGTTGTGATGACACTCATTCCTGCAGTCTTTGATCCTATTTTCAGTGCAGCTTCTTGTAGATGAAATCATGAACTCTCCAAGCTGGAGGACTGGAATAAGCCATACTTCGGACTGTATCCCTGCACTGAGCTCTGTGTCATGTGGCTTGATCCTGCATTTACAGTCCCAGCCTTTGCCAAAGCAGTTTGGGCCCCAGGAAGGAAGGGCCAAGTCATCAGCTCTTCCCAGGCTGTCAGCTGTGGTTCTTTCTACAGACGAGGAAGAAGCAGAGGCAGAGTGGCCTTTCTGCCTTTAGGGAGTGGCACAGAGGACACGGTAGCTAAGCTGTTCTAACAGGAGTGCAGCTGCTCCTCTGAAGGTGCCTCCTCCCTTTGAAAAATGGTGCAAAAATCGAAGCCAGGACTAGATGCTGGTGGCTTTTGCCTGCAGTGACGCGGCCCCTTTGTCTTGCAGAACGTGGAGATGCTGAGCAGCCTGGACTCGGCCTCGGTGCGCATCATCAAGCCGTTCCCCGCGGCGCAGGCGGCCAGCCGGCACCAGCCGCTGCAGCCGCTGACGGCCGCGCCCGCCGCGCCCCCGGCGCCCAAGCAGGAGCACCAGAGGATGGACACCATCCAGGAGGACCCCAGCACCGACTCGCACATCGACGAGGACGCCTTCGACAAGGACCCTTTCCCAAACAGCAGCTCGGCCGCCAAATCTTTCGAGGACTTGACAGAGCATCCTGTCATTAGGAGTGAGAAAGCTGCATCCTTCAAACTGCAGCGCCAGAACCGCGTGGACAGCAAAGAAACAGAGTGCTAGTGTCCTGCTGCCTGCTAAAGGTGTGACTCGTGGCAGCAAAACAAGGATCTGAAACCATTTCATTTCTAGAAATAAATGTATGTATATATATTTTTGTGAGGGAGTGGGAGAATAAGGAAGTGACCTACTGCAGATGCTGGTCATGTGTATGACCTTCCTTAAACTACATTTATGAGCATTATATCTTTTAAAAAGGAAAATCCAAACTAGAACTGGCTTGTTTTTGAAGCTTTTTGGATTTGTTTTTCTATTTCCTTGACCTTTAACATTTCCTTCAACCTGTGGTGCAAAACCAAATATCCTGATGGATATTGGATTGTGTATATCAGCCTTTTTTTATAATTTAATATTTTGTAGTCTGACAGCACTGATAGACAAAATTACAGGGCTTTTAAAACCAAAATGAACACTGCAGTATGTCCCATAATAGAGTAGATAATTTAGCAATTTAAGGTACATGTAACCAAAAGCCTAAGCAAATGCCTTGAGAACAGAGAGAGAGTAACGAAACAGATAAAAATAGTCTCACAGCATTCAGTGAAAAGCATAATCAGAATCAAGAAACTTAAGATGCCCAGCTTCTGTATAGATAAAGGATCACAGAGGCTGTTAAAGTGTATAAGGTGCATGAGAAATGCTCCTCTAGCATGAAACTCCTGCCTCAGTGATGAGGCTGTCTCGTCTTGGTGGCTTTTGTTGGGAGCTTCCCACTCTGCACTAAGGTTTGTGTGTCCCAGGTGTTGGAGAAAAAAGTGTAAAGGAAGAAATAATTTATGCAGATGACACTTTAAACTGCTGTTTACAACAGTTTTGGCGCAGAAATATTTCTCCAAATGCTATTTTAAAATAGTTAATGTTCAAATTGCTGAGCTCAGTTTTCCATGGTCTCTGTGGCCTTTTGGAAGCTCCTACTGCATGAATGACAGGGAAAAAAAATCACTCCATTGCAGGGGAGACATTTGTTTAAAAACAATTGTGAATTTAGTAAAGAAATAAAGCTTTGTTAAAACTTGCAGGCTAAGTATAAGGAGGAGATTTTGTGAATACAGATTCTCACACAGGTAGTAAAACTTGTTAAAAGCTGGTAATTGAATGGTGTCTTCTGTACACCTGGAGGTCTGTCAGGTGAGCTGGGACTGGCACAAGACCATTGTTTTAGCTTAGTAGCAGTGGAGTCACAGAGCAACTGTCCTGGTAGTACAGCAGCATCATTCTGCAGCTGTTTTCTCCCACAGTAATCTATTGATAAAACTGACAGAACGTGGCCAAGGGCAGAACCATTTAACTGTTACGAGCCTGGACTCAGCCATAGGGAAGCAGAGCTCCAGTGAGCCTGTGTTGTTAAATGTGAGGGAAAGGAACTGAACCTGTGCTGCGAGGTTGTGTGAGTGCTCCCTCTCCTCCACACCCAAGGATACTTGTTACACTAGTACTTGAATGTGTGCCTTATGGTAGTCCTATCTGACTAGCTATTATGTTTTATATGCTGGTTTTGAACTTTGTTTGGGGTTGTTTGTTTTTGTTCGGGTTTTCTGATTCAGTGCAAAGTACATGTATAAGGAGTTAATTTAATTCCCAACAAAATAAAAGCTTTTTATATTAAAAAAAAATTCAGTTAAACAAGAGCTGCTTCTATGCAGTCCTTTTCTAAAGATCTCCATGCTTTGATTGTCAAAGCCTGGGTTGAAAGTCGGGCATGCAGCCAGGCAGGAGCCAGGATTTCTGACTGCTCCCTTCTGAGCTCGGATGCTGCAGAGCCCAGCCCTGGACTATCCCCAGTGAGGGCTGCCCGCTTCCTGCTGCTCTTGTCATGTGTCCTGCAGATTATCATCAGTTCAGATGGTGACATTAAATGCCTGAGGGATGGGGGTGTGCTCAAATGCATGTTCAGGTACCAAATTTGTGAGTACATGTTCTCAGCACAAAGGTCCTTACACATGCCAGGTGAAAACCATGCAGTGGCAGGTGCTTGGGAGCATGAAAATGGAGATTTGGAGCAGGCCTTGGAAATCACTGAGTCCATCCCCCAGCCTGAGCTGTATTCCAGAAACTGAAAGCAGTACTTTTATTGTGTGTTCCTAACATCTAAGGCAGGAAGATCCACAGCTTCCCACTGGGAAGCCTGTTTGCTGTTCAGCCAGTCTTTACTGTCAGCATTCATTATGAAAAGGATAGTCCAGTTTAGTACTCATAAATATTTATATATCAAACTCGCTTCTGCTCTGGCTCCAGGCACATGAAAAATACTTATGCTCCAGTTTATAACACTGTTACATAGTAGATGACAGGCCTTGGCTGGCTTGTCTTAATTATTTAATGAAGCAAAGGCAGTCTAATGGCACTAACAGTGCAGGACAGCATGAGAGCCTCTCTCACCCCCTACATAATAAGCACACCTGTTCCATGACAACATAACTGTTAGCACAGCCCAGAATTATGGAGGGGTTATAGCTGCAGTGATACACTATTTGATTTTCATGCACAGTTAGTTGTATCTTCATTTTTGCTGCTCGACTTGCCAGACATTCATTTCCCAAACCATTTTTTTTGGTTGAATTTCATCTAGGTTACAGGCAATGGCTTTTTTTGTTTGTAAAGGTAGTTTTGTAGTTTGTGTTCTCTTGGCCAAAACCTGCATAGTCTGCAGTACTTACACATTACATGAGCTGTAAAATTATGTTAACAACTCACTTTAAAGGTCTTCTTAACTTGACGGCAAATGACCTACAGTGCAGCTTTGTCAGCAGAGATGTAGACCTTTGCTAGTAGTTTCTCCAGGGTTGTATATCACCAGTTTTATACCGCCCAAAAACATGCACTGGTCTGAACCCTGTGCCTCTACTGAAGAGCTGGGTATAAAGATACTGGTGCTAGAGTAAGTTACATTTTAAAAACCCTTCTCTAAACTATTCTCTATCACTACCAAAGCCAAAGCAGAACTTCGGGAACTGCTGTTCCTGCTGTATTACATCCAAATAAATTAATTCTGACTGACACTAATGGCTCTTGACAAACTCCACACTACTGCCTCTTATAAGCTCCTCTGTGTTTAAAGCAGTAATCGTAGTGCAGTCCTCAAAGCTCAGCAAGGCCAGGAACTGCTCAGGGCAGCATCTATCCCTTGGCAACAGAGCAGCGGAGACTCATTTTTCTCTGAATCCTCCAAGAAAAGAGCTACTCATTCCCACAGCTATCCCAGCAACAGCAACAAGAAGAAAAACCATCCCAGGACACACCCCGAGTGGTCTCACCTTTATTCCCCCACAGACCAAGAGAAGGGGACAGAGAAGAGCATTGCTGGGGACTCCCCAGTGCTGTGTTCCCTGAGCACAGTTTGCAGCACGTTCTGGTTAATGGGCTGGCTCTGCCTGGCATGGCTGCCCCAGCTCCTCCTGCAGGGATGTCACAGCAGACTGGCCTCAGGGTTTGTGTGGTCCACGTCACGCCAGTAAGGAAGCAGTGAAGGAAGTGCAGACAGTTTGTTCTCCAGGCGTGACCAAAGCTGAGCTGCTAGAAAGCTGTTGCCTTTTGCTGATAAATGCAGGCCATCAGACAAATAGGAAGAGAAATCCTACAAGGGAGGTTAAAACCATGTGTTAGAGTATCTGCCAGCTGCAAAGAGACAGTCTTTAGTAATTCTTCAAAGCCAGCTGGTAAACTGTTTTTATTTTTCGCTGTTTATGTTAAAATATTAAGAGAATGTTCTGATGGCCAAAATCCCTGCTGTTCCTCAGTAAAAGATAATGGGATTAAGTGATGCAATCAAAAGCCACCATCTACTGCACTGGGGAGGGCAGGGGAGAGAAAAGCTTCAGGGTCCAAACTAGAGTCACCTGCTCCCAGGAGAAGTCTGCAGTCTCCCATGGATGGGTCTGGGTATTTAGTCAAAAGCATCAGCAACACCCTTGTGCAGAAAGATCTGACTGTGAAATTAGCCTAACACTGCATACTGGGTTGGACAAGAAACCTCCAGAGGCCCCTTCCAACCTAAGCTATTCCATGACTCAAGTCCAAGGAAAAGGCTATTTAGATATAATGTATTCAGGGGATATTTGCTAACCAAGTACCATGGCCAGACTGTATAAAGCTTTATTTCTCATTGCCAATGATAAAGCAGTCTGGATTCTTTTTTTCCTTCCTAAAGTGTAATTTGGATGTATTTTGTATCATTTCAGTGGTAATGCAGCACCACTGGTTCCTCTATGCTAAATGATGCATTTCACAATCCACGACAGTTCCAAATATTTCTGATTTCATACCTGATCCTTCTGCATCAGGGTCCAGAGGTCAAGCACGTCCGTGCTGCATTCCCTGGCGACCTGCACGCAGGCCTGGGCGTACTGCCCGGTGGTGCCATTGCAGCGGTTCAGCTTCTCACCTGCCAAGCAGAAACAAAGACCATGCAGCCACTGCCACTGATGCACGCGTCATTTCTGTGGCACACACCATCTGTATCAGGTGTTAAACCAGCAGACATAACCAAGCACAAACTAAATCCAAAGCACAGCAATGTAAGTGGCTGGAAGCTACAGCCTGTGTGATCTTTTTCTGGGCACTCTTTAGTTCTGAGTCACTTGAAAATGTCTCTTTTGAAGAAATGCATCAGGTTGAGAGAAAAGCAACAGCTAACATGCAGACAGTGTAACTGCTGCTCACAGCTCTCACCTTCTGGCAAGCTTCAGGTGAAAGCAGTGCTTAGATTTAAAACTCTTCATACACCTGCTAAGGTAGGTAAAACAGAGTTAAGTAAACAGAAATCTATTGACAAGTTTCCTTCTGCTTTTTGTCCAATTCCACATGCAACTGCTTCTTGCAGTAGCCCTCTTGCTACTTTTTGCACCTGGATGAATGTTCCTGTGAACATCACCATCCTCCTGCTTCCCATCTCTCCTTTGCTTTGATATATATCTGACAAAACTAGAAATTTCTCCTTGATACTGGAGGGCAGATGGTCTGATATTACTGCTTATTGTGCCCACAATCCTTCATTTGTGGTCCATGGTCTGAGATCACCCATTCCTAGACAGTACTCTCTTTTAGACAGATGCTGGCAGATTCAATGCTGTAAATGCGAGTTTCCTCCATCCCTACCCCATAAAAAGGGACAGTTTTAAGAGGAAAATGGATTCACATTACAAGTGCTCCTCAACAGCTGGGAGCCAGATAAGCAGCATTTGAAGTGTGCTCACATGACATCACATCAAAGCCTCCTAATGCAACATCATGCAATAATGTTGTCTAATTTAATGTAGTTTAAACTTAAGGTTATCTTCGGTTTTACTACTTTGATTGAAAACGTGACTCAGGATATGCAACACCACCTAAATAATAGAAAACTGCACCACCAAAGGTACCAGCTCTCTATTTACCTAACTCAAGTTCCTTATAAAATGTGCAAGAACTAGACAAGGTGTCCCAACGAAAAGAGAACATGCTCTCAGGAGGTATAAACTGCCACTGCTGGAGTCAGTGTGATTATGGCAATTTCACCAGTAACACAGTAACACAAAGTAAGTGATGCTATTATGCCTCTAATTTTAGAGTTTGCTTAAACAACATAATGGGAAATCATTTAACTAACTTTTTTTTTCTTTTTCAGGCACTTTTATTAGCATTCTTAGAATATGATATTCTCTGATATTGTTTCTTTTAAGATAAACCTGGCTGGGATATTACTGCTTATCCAAACAGATGTGAAATCTGCTGTACCTAGTAAAAATCTTCTAAGGCCCACAATGCCAACATTTCTTCCATTATTTGTATTATTCTGGAAGCTGCTGGGACACAATGGAATCTGCCTAGGACATGCTGACAAACACCAATGTTCTTAGAGGGCAGATGCTTCTGTCAGCTCTATGCATTAACAGATCAAGCAACACTTTGGAAAGAATGTTTGTTATTACTTGCTAGTTACTCCATGAGCTTATCCAGAAGTCGTTTAGCAGAACAGCAGCCCTCTTCCAACAAGTCAGAGAACATGACTGCAATATGGCACACACACAAAGGAAATCATCTGACAACCTCTGATCTGTCACACTGGTAAAATGCAGAAATTCCACCCATCCTCAGCATTCCTTTACCTTTGGCAAGACATGCCTTTTCCCAAGCTGATTCCTGAAGAGGTGGTGGTGTTATCAAAATAATCCTGTCTGCAGTAATGTCCACTGACTTCAGGTACTGCACCATGCTCTTCAGGTTGGCAGCATACTCCTCCAAAGGAACGTGTTGCTTGGGGTTCAGCTCTGTGAGGGGTGGAGAACATCATCAGTGGGGCTGAGCTCCCTGTAGGTTTCTTACACAGCATAACAGGACTCTTACACAGAATGGCCATGGACACTCATTTCCAGCATGCTGTTCCCCTCAACCACAGATCTGAGAGGTGTGGTAGGAAAATTCTGTTCCTCAATGCCCAAAGCAGACAAATCAAGAGTTTAAAGACAGCATCTCCAACTAAAGCAAATGAGGCACAGGGATAAAAAAACCCCAACAGTTGGGTTATTTTAAGATGCTTTTTTTTACAACTCCATATCTTAGTATCACATAATCACCTCAAACCTCACCTGAACCAAAACCCAAGACTTCCAATATTCTTGGATGCAGTGAAAGTTTTGGAAAGTCCCATGACATGCAGTCAGTGCTTCATGCACTGATGTTATCATTTTGATTAGACTATGCATCCTGCTATGCTTATCTGAAAGAGAACCCAAATGCTACCTTCCCTCAGCACATCTACCAAGAACTCATCGTTCTCCTTTAAAGACAGAAAAAACAGCTGAATGCCCAACTCTAATTTTAGGCAACTGCTACCAAGTCTTGAGCACCCTGAAATTTATTTTTCTAGTATTAAAACTTGGTGATAGGGAGAGAAATGGAAGGCATGACATGGTTCAAATACAAATGAAATGACTGAAAACAAACCTCTGTATATATAAGAGCAATCGGTTCCTGACAAGTAGCAGGAAAAGCCTATTCTGAAATGTTCTGCCTGCTCTGTAAACTGTAATCTTAAGGGAACAGGTCACAGAAAAAAACAGACAGAAAGCAAGCTGCCATACCTTTCAAAGCACTATCATTAGCTCCAAAGAAAATGGTAACTGCAACAATACTGTCAGCACTAGTATTTTCAGGAATCAGTCTTGGAAGAATCAATTTAGCCCATCTGGTGTTGTACCCCGAGATCCCACGGTTCAAAACATCACATTTTCTGAAATGGAGACACATATCAAAAAGAACATCTCTGTTCACCAAAACAAGTCTTGGGAAGCTTTGAGCCATTCTGTCAGGCTATCTGCCTCCATCCCTCTCACATGAGATGTCACATGAGTATTGAATGGGATCATGCTTTGAAAGTGCACACACAGAGGATGCACGTGTAGAATTTACCTGTTGCTTTCACCACGGAACCAGAACAACAATCCTGACAATCACTAAGAAATTTTTAATTTCCACTCAAGCTTTGAATAGAAACACCCAATGATATATTTCTATCAGCCCTGGGCATGCTGCCCAGAAGGCAGTTCCACTTCACTAAATAAATAAATGTCAGTATATAAACATGCATTAGATATTAACCACTGTTAGTTTTAAAAAACTGCATGAGTTACTGCAAGCTAGAAATTACTTCTGCAATTCAAGCTCTTACCTGACCAGTCTCTCAGCAAGGTATGTCCCCCAGCCGTTTTCCTGGAAGGAGTACTGAAAACAAGGAAAATGGTGAGATCCTCACTGGAAGAACTTGTTCCCCAGAGCTCAGCCCCACCACTGGCACCTTCCCACCTCAAAATCTTTTGTGCATGGCTCTGGCACTGCTGCTGCAGCGTTTCCTCCCTCCCTGCCCTGTCCCTCCGAGGTCAAACAGCCCTGGTTTTACCCAGGCACACCAGAGGGCTGGTACCTCTGGAGGGACACACCCATGGGCCCTTCAAAACACAAACTGCTGCTGGACTGTAGTTTCTTTTTGGTTTGCTACGTCTGTTTGTAGGATTTTTATACTTTATTTCTAAGACGCTCTCATTCTGGAGAGCACCTCTCAAAAATCCTCTCTTCATGGAGTTCACCTTAAAGGAGTTAGGATGGTTTTAGAGGTTTGGTTGATGAACAGTAGTTTGCTCATAATATACAATCTGAAATATTAAATTAAATGTACCAGAAAGGTTATTTAAGCTGTTGAGCATAATTAGATACCTGTTTTCATTATTTTAATTTCCTTAAATAGAGGATCAACATTTTTCCACCTGTTCTTAACAGGAACAGTTAAGAACTAACTCCAACCTCTTCCAAAAGCAGAAAACTAATTTCTTCTCCTTATTCCCACTGCTGCACCATCCTCCCTGCTACAATTCTGCACAGTGAGACGACTTAGAAACCCATCTCCCAATAAAGATGGATTTGGTCTCTGATTAGTTACATTTTCATCAGAGCAGCTCCACCACAACCCCACGCAACACAAGGCAGGAACCCAAAAATCGACGCTGAAAAGCTGGCGCTGCCTCAGAGGTGTTCAGCGGGCCGTGGGCCGGCCAGCGGAGCTGTGCTCGGGCTGGGAGCGGACTCGGGCAGCTGGGCTGCACCGGGCAGAGTGCGAGGTGTCTGCGGAGGCGCGGGCAGCACGCAGGAAAACGGCCCCGGCACCGGAACAGCCGCAGCTTCACCGTCGCGCCTCCAACACAGCCACCTCAAGGACTGCTGCGGAGCGGCTCCAGCTCGCAGGGCCCAGGCACGGCCCCACGGCGGGTCTGCCCGCCGGCCCGCCCCTCTCCCGCAGCTCGCACCGGAGCTGCTGAGCCCGCGAGGCCCCGCGCGGGAACTGCGGGGCCAGGCGGGCACTACCTCGGTGATGGAGTCTCCGAAGAGCAGCAGGCGAGGCCAGCGCAGGAGCCGCCCGCGCGCTCCCGCCTCCGCCAGCGCCATGGCCGCGGCCGGACATCCGCCGGGAGCGGCGGCACGCGGGGCGGGCCGCCGCAAGGCCCCGCTCACGAACGGGATCGGCTCCAGCGCCACGCGCTTTTATCGCCTCTTTCGAAGGCTCCGTGGTGCAGGTGCGCGGGGAGGGCGCGCCCGGGACCCACCCCTCACACCCCTCACACCCCTCACACCCCTCACACCCCTCACACCCCTCACACCCCTCACACCCCTCACATCCCTCACATCCCCTCACGGTGGCTAGAAGCGCTTTCAACAGAACGCGTGCAGTTTCATGGTTTTTATCTGTTTCAAAGACACTTCCTTCTTAAGAAAATGCAACTACCTCATTTAAAAGACTTCATACTGTTTAGCTTGCTAACGACACAGTTCGGGGAGGAAAGTGTCGCTAATTTTGCTAATACACTAATTCTGCTAATACTACTACTACTAGGATCATCGTGTACAAGACCTTTTGTGGAAAACTCAGGTTCTGTGGACATTTTTCAGTATGACAACGTTAGGCAACAACCACAGCCACCTCAGAGCCTCAATCACACTGTATTTGTAACTCTGCTCTGTGTCCTGCAGTGTCTGATACTCCGTGTCCCTTTTCCCAGGCCGGGTGGTCACTGACCGGGGGCAGATGAGGCTGTCACAGGTCATAACCACCCACTTCTCTACTCCAGTTAATGGCACGCCAGCATGCAGAGTTTTAAAGCTCCAACTAGCTCCACCACACAATGGTAGATTCCATTTTCAATTGTGTCCAAAACCCTTCTGACTTAAAGTAGATACAAGTGTGCAGGCACAGGCACTTCCTCAGCAGGAACAAAATTATACATGGAAACCCAATACCATCCAATTTATCTTCCAACTGGTTTTAATATTCAAAAATACGAAACTACATTTAATCTTTGTCATTCTGTATCAGGTTAAGAATTATTTCTTGTATGTGCACATAGGAGAACATATGCACACTTTAATTGCATCTATATGCACAAATACAGTTGTTACAAGGTTGCTGATCCATTATGTGAAATAACTCAGCACTTTCACATTCACAGAATTGAAACCTTTGACTTACTCAAGAAAAAAAATTTATTTACTCATAAAAAATAGCCCAAATAAATTGAAAATTTAAAAGGTTTTTTTTTAGGCATTCTAAGTATCTACAGAGGTCAGTATACAGGGCTGAGGGCATCATAAAGCCTCTGTGCTGCCAGTTCCACCATTTCACGAAGGGATTCATCATCTTCACTTCCTGGCTCACAGTCAACTGTCTGGGAACAGAAGGAGAAGGATGTTACAACCACTGGCACTTCATGCTCCCTTTCAGCACGCAGAGAATGCTTCTAAGTGGACAGGGAAAAGCAGTCATGGAAATTATCAAGAGCAGCACTGTGTTTTTCAGTGATCTGCCAGCATGTAGAGGAAGCTGAGGAGCAAGAAGCTTAATTTTGAATCTTATGCTCAAAACAGTTACATAAAATGCATTGTTTTGTGGATTACATTTAATTCAAAATCAAATAAAATCACACAAGATTCAGTTCCCAGAGATTTTGTTTTATCTGTGAATTCACTCACTCTGTATTAGGTTAACACTACAAAACACATGCAGTCACTAGAGGTAGAGGCACCACACTGATGCTCTCACACACAATGACATTTATACAAAAATAATCCAAATAAATTAATTTTTTACGGAAACGAATTTTCCTAGAGAAAGATGCCCACCCCAAACATGAAACTTAATCTGCCTTCCAGACTGTTCTACATCAGAAACAAAGGGCAGCAATTGAGTAGTAATACTGCTCTTGGTCCTGTGGCCTTTCTAGACTCTAAGACTACACCTCCTTTAATTCAGTATTAACTTGTGACTCTTCTGATCAAGTAACTCTTTCCAACCATAAAGGTCTTGGGGGAGGAAGAGGGCACATAAAACAAATGCAAAATGCAAAAATGCATTTAATGTTATCTAGCAATGTTATTAAAATCATGTTAACTGTGAGAGCACTGTGTTAACATGGAATAAAATAAATCCTCATATCCTGCCAGTCAGATCTACATTAAACAGATTTTTATTTCAAAGCCAATAAAGTTTTATAAGATACATATACATATGAAGGATAGAAGATCTGCCTCCTAAAATCTGGTTTCACAATGGCACAAGCTTCCCATTAGATACATCCTGGAGTAACTAAATTGCCATCGGGGTTTTGTCAGTACACAAATCATTTTAACAATAATGACATATTATAAAAATGAAATCAAACTTCTTGATTAACCAGTATTCTTTTCCAGTCTAGTTACTTTTTTCTTTATTTCAAGAGTTCTTTCACCAGTCCTGTATTTTTTTGTACTATGTACAAACTGAAATGTAGCAATATTTATTGAAGAATTGAAAAGAGAAGGCACAAGTTGTGTGTTAACAGCTGTAACTCACTATTCTCTTATGGTAATTAACATTCATTTGTTTTGTTTCAATAGGTAACAAATTTTTGGCAGGGGACAACATTTTCTTCTGGGTTTGTAGAACACTTAAAACATTGTTGTGACCCCTCAAGAAGAGCGTGAGAGCTACTGTAGGATGAATTTACATTAAATTATTACTATGAACAAACGCAATACACAAGCTTTGTTTAATATGTTATTAGTAATGACAGAAAGTCAACATGTTAAAATGCTTAACAACATGAAAGACATGGCTTTAACCATTCTTTACAGTTTTACATTTTTCAAATAAATAGGTGTGATGGGTTCTTAAAGCACCCTTCTAACATGGATGACATCCAGTTCTAGACCAAGCTAGTAAATTAATAAAATATTTGTTTTTGTGAGTGCTTCAGGCTTTCAATTTAGTGCCAAAAGGATCAAGATGACAAAAAAATTAACAACATTTCTATCCTGTAACTGTTCAATGATTCAAACCAGAGCATGCTTTAAAAGCATTTAAAAAATTGTTGATTAACTCGGTTTCTCTTCTATGATCTTTCTTTATTCATTTTTCTTCATAGAACTGAGTTGCTGAAAAATACTGTTTTTTTTCTTCCCAAATGTACTGCATTTGTTGCATAAACATTGCTAGCATTTTATAATTAAGAAGGCTCTGTTTCAATAGCAAGTACATTTCCTTAGCAAGTGAGTACATGACAGTGCAGGCAGCACTGGGTGCCAGACAGGAGACTGCTGAACACAGCACACACAAAGTGCTTTGCTTTACATACCCGAGTGTCCAGGGAAATGTTGGCAGTCTTTCCATCCACTGTGATGCACAGGACAGAGTCATCTTTGGAACTCACACAGTCCTCTCCAAACATATCCCTAAAGCAAAGACCTGTGAGTGTAAGGTTTTTCTTAAAAACTTAGGTTTTTCTATTAGATTTGTCAGGTGAGTATCACCTTTCAGCAACAATTATTTACCTCACTCTGATGTAATTAAAATATTAATCTTTGTTATGATAGTGGGTATCAAATTACCAAAGTAATCTCATCATTAACAAAGGGAAAGATTTCTTTGATTTCAAAAGTGGCAAGATTTCTACACAAGTAACAGAATACACATCAGAGTAAGTTTTAAAAGAGATGTGATCCAAAGTTGTTTTTATTAATCATTTGTAGCATAACTTTTGGAGACAACTTAAAAATCTGCTTCTGGAAGATATAACTGGGCCTTGTATTCAAAATTTTAATGATGCTGAGAACTTTTTACTGTACCTCTTTCTTTAGTTAATTCCTGGCCTTCACAGAAATTAGACAAGTGAATTTGCATGTAGTATTTTTACACAATTATCTTTAAATACTTTTATACTAAGACTATTCTAGTTACATGATTAACTGTGCTCATTTTCCTTTAGAAAAATATATGCCAACTTACTGAAGCATGATTTCCATTCTCTTCCTATACACATCCATATCTATTTTTTTTGAAATCTTACTTACTGCAGCTGAAAAGAAAAAAAGATATTTCACAGACATTTACTGGGAGGGAAAAATGGCTAATTGATAGATGCTATTTACAAACTGACTTTCCTGAAAAAAAAAATCCAAAAACTAAATAAAAGATGTATGCTTAAACAATTTATTTAAAAATGTATTTTTAAAAAAGAGAGTCCAGGAAATGCATACATTCCATTATATATTCCTGTACTTATCATATTTTAAAATAAATTTGCAATTCACATTCTGAGTTTTTACTTCTCCTGTTTACTGTTAGCACTCATTACATCTCACATGTCCTTTACTTAATGGAGAAAATAATCTACTTTTGTAAGTTGTTTATAAACAGGAGGACATGGCCACAAGGGCTTAGATAGAGAAAACTATTACAACCAAGATGAGAAAATTACACTCTGAATTTGTTCAGGTCAAGGTGACTGGCAAATCCTTACTCCCAAACAAAGTAAGAACTGTTATGGGAATTTATAAACTCGGGTGAAAGGATTTTTAACAACTGTGTTAAGTCACATATGGAACTAAACACCTAAGGAACACTAACTGCTCTTACACAAAAGTGTTAAAATATATAATAAAAAGACAAGAGGGGTAATCCAGTGAAAATAAACACCTATTTGTTCATATAGAATGATAAAATGGCCTGGGTTGGGCCACATATACTTAATCACTCTAGATTTTTTTTTGTATGAGATTTAAAACTTATTTTAAATAAGGCCATGTTTTCCACAATCAGTTACTGGCTGCCATGTAAGAGAAAATTTCGACAAATGAACATGTCACAAATAATGAAGACCAAGTTGTTAATTCTGCAAATTTTACTCCCTAGTAAGTTCCATAAGGCAAGGAAATACAATAAGGGGATTGCAATCTATTGGAAAGCATTATTTCCCTCTAAGCTTGATGTAAAAAAATAGGAAGAAATGCCTCAGTTAAATAAGCATACACTGAACATATACCTTTCTGTATTTTGGGATTTGACTGAACTTCCAGTATCACTGTTGTCACAGTGTCTGCATACATATCATTAGCAGGATTTGCCACCCACTAGAAGAAAAAAAAATAAATTCTTTATTTAGACTGAGTGAATAATGCAGCATAAAGACAATTTAACATGAATTGCATTCTCCTTTTTGCTTTTCTCTGAATTCCAGCTTCAAATGACTGTCATACAGTTCACACCAAATTATTAGCTACTTTTAACTAAGTGTACTCTGTAACTTCCCATGAAAATTCAAGCTTTTGAATGTTTCTGATCACATTTACAAAATAATTAATTACCACAACTCCCTGGGGGAGGAAGGATCACCATTTGATGTTATTTTACTATCTGCCAAATAAAAAAAGGGCACTAAATCTGCCATTATACTCATGAAATACAGCAAAAAACCCAACTGCACTGGATAAATCAAACACACATCCACACAGGCCACAGCTCAAGGGGAACTTTGTTTTAGCTTTTGCTCTACTTGTCATACAACAGAAAACTCCTTAAAACATTGAATTCTGCATGGCATCTCTATGACATTATTTTGAAGAAACTGGAGAACAAAATACTTCTTTCTCCCTCACAATGCCCACCTCAAGGACTACCATGCCTGGTTCCTGGATGACAGTAATATTTTTGAAAACTTTCAGGGCTGGCTTTTGTTGGATTTCTATTTCTTCCACATCACCTAAGAAGTGACAACAAATGGTTAGCAATAATGAAATTATACTGGAAGCAAGACTAACTTTATTTACATAAGAAAATAGGTCAGTTTAAGAATAAGAGGGGTTGTCTGTTATCACAACTGCTCAGAGTAGCTCACAAAATCGAACTCCATACCCTCTTCCCTTACCTGACAATATTTTTTTCTTTGTTCTGGATTTTTAGGGGGTTTTTTATTAGTTAATATTGGCCATTTTACTTGGTTTGGATTCTCATATTTGACTGGCTTAGTACACTGAGAGTACACCAACAAAAAAGAAAACATGAGAAATGTAGTTAATTCTGCTCCATTTGCAGAAGGAACCAGCTCTTACCCCCTTAAAGTATAATCCATTGCTCACATCAGCATAGAGCTTAAATGTAAAGCACTTGTGTGCCTGGTAGCACTCAGTTATGAGACCTGAACCTCAACTGAACATAGGTGTTCACTAGTGACATGAATTAGATTCTAACACTGGAGAATTAAAAAAAAATCTTTAAATCTGGAAAAGGAATATGCAAGGTATATTTACCTAGGACAGGAGCTGCCTCTAACCCTTGAGAAAGCCACAGAGAGGCACAGGGGATCATCCCAGTGTCAGGTTTAAATGGCTTCTCATCCAGGAAAAGCCAATTGGACAGAAGAGGCTGGCTGTCACAAAGGAGGGCAGAGATCCTGTTTTGATTAATTGGATGGCATTAGCCTTTCCATCTGGGGCTGGAGATACGAGATCAATTAATAAAGTTTCCATCAGAGTGGCCAGAGCACTCACTCTGGGGGCTGACAGAGACAGAAATCAATCTATGCTCTATATTGCTATATGCTCATCACTTTGTAATATGAATACAGTAGAATCTCCCCCAAATCCGTGTCACACTCATGAACTGGATCTGGCAGAAGCTGCATAGTCTAATGAAAGCTGTAAAAATACAAAGAAATCTCCACCCAGAAGACCTCTGAAGACTGGAAGTGGTTTTAAAAGCTGCCCAGTATAAATCAAGACCGTGTCCTCCCAAGTACACACCGGTGAGTTTCTGCAGCTGGTAAGAAAGCAGATTGAAAGGGCCTGTGTAGGGAATGGCTTGTGTCTGTGTCACTGTGCTCATCGCCAAGTCCGTGTAATCTGAAACCATTTAAAAAGTACATGTTAAAAATTAGTCTTCTGAATTTACTTCCTAATAAACAGAATTGTCATTATAGATAAATAATTTAAGATAAGAAGGCTGAAAAGGGCAATTCATAAAGAGGAAGGTGGAACACCCATTACACCAGCTTGTTTTATTTTCCTGCCTATTAGAGACAAACAATGAACCAGGGCAGCAGAACTGGTTTCCCCCAAGCTCTTCTGACCTTAGATTTAATTCCTCCTCTATTCTGAGGACAGATCAACTCCCTGAGTAATAAAAAGCATAGGAGGACGACACATGTATTTTCTGTGTTCTGTGGCTTTTTACACTAAAAACTAACATTTTAGAAAATTATAGGACTATTGATTGAGGTGTTTTTTTTTTTTTATTCTCACTGTAAAATGTTTTATGCTTATTCTTGCAGAGGAAAAGGTTTTAAGTAACCAGAAGTGAAATGGAATTTTGCTTCTTTTCTGTTAGAGAAAGAAAAGAATTTAAACTAGTGAACAACGAGTTAAACACCTTTCGTC
The DNA here is from genome assembly GCA_034336665.1 of Luscinia megarhynchos. NCBI lineage: Eukaryota > Metazoa > Chordata > Aves > Passeriformes > Muscicapidae > Luscinia > Luscinia megarhynchos. Next base: position 15,769,109 of record CM067565.1, read on the forward strand.
TCACTGCAACAGTTCAGAACTTATGGCAAATAAATAAAACTAAGATGTTCACTGATTGCTTATGAAACACAAAACTGCAGTAAAAAAACCCAGAATTGTAGGTGTTTTAATGACACAGTAAGTTTCAATTACCCACAGATCACATCACTGTCTGTACTTACTGGAGAGGTCACACGGAGAAAGGATGTGATAGTTAAAATTTCTTTTAACCAGGATTCCAGAAATTCTCTGTCCTTGCTCTGGTTTCTTATCTGCTAAAGATCCCATCACCTGGAGAGCAAAAGAACCACATATAGTGCAACAAGGCAATCTGAAGCATTCACAGCTTCAAGTAATTATGGAGATGAAATACAGTTCTCTCAGAAACATCAGAGTCTGAAATTAACTTTGAAAACAAAAGGTCAGAGTAACCTAGAAACTTTCTGAAACATAACACAAGAAAAGTTTGTAAGAGTGAAAAACCAAAGAAAAACCCAAAACAACAAAAAAACCACCCTCAAAATAAAACCCTCTGAACCAAATCCCAAATACAATTAAACACAAAACATTCACATACTTTGAGACCGTGGAAAACACGTAATTTGAAATCAATTAAAAATAGAGCCTAGGGAGATAGCATGTAGTTTTTATACCAGAAGAAAATACTGTTCTACATATAAGAAAACACTGATTTCATACCTTGGCAAGTTTTTCTCCTCTGAAATTTAACGTCACAGCTTCAGTATTCCTAGGATTATGAACTTCTATATGAACTTCATCATTATCCTCATACTCCCGTATCAATGCTGCTTTCAATCTGGCCATTTCATTCTGCTCACCGTGAACTAAAATCTATTAAAAAAGAGTTTTCCTTTTAGCAGAAATTATTTGTCCAACCAGACATGTTTAGTAAGTAAATTATCCAAGAAAACTGCCATATTCTATCTCATGCAATTCCATGAGGTCACAGTGTAAGAAACATGAGCTCAATTACAGTTCTGTGTCTGTGAATTCTGTGCATTATTCAAAGGGTGGAATTTCACAATCCTGAGTATTAGTTGAAAAATCCATGCTACCAAGAAGACTGCATTACAGAGATCCCATTTAAATTTTCACACACAAATATATTGCTGTATTATGTAAAGGAAGTATTAAGTTCAAGAGAAGTTAGTTAACTTTATATTTTTGTGTCTGTGTGTAGATATAAACATAATAAACATGCAATTCAGAGAGGATGCTTCACAGTTCACAATTTTCTTTACCAAGTTTATTCTCTTCTGTGATGATTTTTTTCTTTCTTATCTGTGCTCGCACACTGTATCACCACCAGCTTCAGATCCTAGTCCCCATTTTCACATTCTGGTCCTCCACACCTTCTTCCCATGATTTAGCTCATGCTTTTCCCTCCCAGTAACCTTTGTCTTTTGCTGTCTGCACATAACATCAATTGAAGGTTTCTTATTTATTTCAGGGCCAATTCCAGTGAATTATTCCAACACCAGCATCCCCAACTTAATGTTGTCCCATACTGCATCTTACTTGCTCAAAACACAGCTGAAACAGATTATGGATCTACACCATTGTCTGGAAAGTCATCCCCAGGCATGCAGACACTCAAGAACAAGTTGATTTTTACTTTGCTAAGACAACTTGACAAAAAATCATTAAAATCTCCACCTTTAATTATTCAAACCACAGGGATGCTGGCTACTGCTAGATACTAGTCCCTGCCTTGACTCAAGGTTGTGAGCTGGTTTGATGAATCCCACTCTGGAGAAATGGGCAGCATGGATACTGACCACATGTGGAGGTTTCAGGGCCCGGATAAATTCACTAGTTTGTTGATAATCTGTGTGAGCAGAAAAGAAATGTAATCCACAGACATCTTCAGTGGGAGTTTTTGCCCTGACATAGTTGTGATCTCTTCAGGTTCAGACATGATGTGCTAGAAAATAAAAAGAACCTTAATTAAAAAATGATAAAGACACCATGTAACAAATGCTTTACATTTCAAAAATCAATGAAATAATAGTGGCAGCCATGTTAAATGTGAAACAGTGAAAAAAATCTCTCAAATTTCCCAGAACACACACTCACACATGAAAAAGGCATGCACAACACACACCATTTCATCTTGTGCATCCTCAGCAGATCTGGAGGCTCATCCTTCTTCCAGATAAATCTCTCTAACTTGCATCAAAACAGTAATAAGTGTGTGATTTCTACCTCTAAAGGCAAAATCAGATGATGTGGCTGCCCTTAGCTGCTGGAATTCGGAAGGATTTCATTCCCCACAGATGGTCAGTGGCACAAGATGCACATGGCAGTCTGGTCTCTGACACATAAGTAGTGTTAGATTTAATATCAACTTCTCTAGAATTAGGTTTAGGGCTACCTTCTTGAAAAATCAAGCAGTGGAGAGGTCTAAAGTACCAAGCACTCTTTCTCATGACAAGGTAACTGCCCCTAGAAAAGATTATTCTGTATAACATCACTGGAAATGATCATATGCAAGTTTTCTGTACTTTTCATTAGCATTAGCCAAAAGCAATCAGTTTTTACTACATACTCATACATACTTGACAACAATCTTAGTAAATCAAATAAAGACACTTGCTATTGACCAATTCTTTTAAAACCCAACATGAATGCTACCTGTTAGTAAGAGGTTGTGGTGCATTAGCAACTCACCTTAGCAAGAGTTCCTTCAACACAGTACCCTGCAATAATGACTCCATTTCTCTTATCTGTGCACCAGCTCTCAAACAACTCCCTGGATAAGCCACTCTGCATCATTCCTGGGGAAGCCATGACAACACTCGGGCCAATGTCATCAAAGTGATCCATACTCTAGAAAGACACAGTGAGAATATCAGTTACCACAACTCACTTACACGAAGGATAGCCCAACTGCACCCTTGAACAATTTACAAGAAGGGCCCTGTGTTCACAGATTATACCCCATCCTCACATAAAGTGCCCGTTGCAGGAAAATTCCTCTTACTGATACCCACAAGGAGTAAACTGCAAGCACAAGGGATCTATAGTGAAAAAAATGTTGGGGCATAAGCTTCCCTCAAACAGCCCTCTTAAGCACTGGGACAGCAGATAACTCAGATATAAACCTGGACCTAATCAATCTATAGGATATTAAGAATATTGACTGGCTCAGCTGATTAGAGCATGGTGCTAAAAACACACCAAGGTTGTGGGGTCAATCCCTGGAGGGGCCCTTCACTTCAGAGATGGACTCCATGATCCTTGTGGGTCCTTTCCAACCCAGAATCTTCTGTGATATCAGGATATTCAACATGCAAACAATTCAACAAACTCTTCAGTCACATTCACCTTTTTGTAAGAGTCTCAAGCTTACCTTCAGATTACTAATATGCTTGAAAACAAAAGGATTGTTGATGTTAATTTGCTTGCGGATTTTGTCATTCATGGCATTGACGTATGTCTGATAAACTGCCATACATTTCTTTGCCAAAGAGGAGGCATAGTATATGGGGATATCATGGAGTTCAGGGTGATTCTGCCAGTATTCATCTAAAAACCCAAAACAAACAAAATAATAAAAAATAACAGAAAAAAACCAAAAAAACAACAAAACCTAGTCCGTAAACAACAAAACACAAAATTCCATCCGCAAGATTATTTATAAAATGTGTGTTCTCAGAAACATTAGTAATTCTTGTAAAACAGATTTACCAGTGGACTTTTTTCATTTTTAGCACTGAAAAGCACCATCACAGCCTCTTTGCTTTACCTGCTTTTCTAGGACAGTCACCATCTAGAACTGTATGCAACCAGAACAAACAAACAAACAGGCAAACAAACATGACAAAGGTGAACGTCAGGCCCTTTTGGCAGGTCAAATTTCAATCAATCACCACCTTCAGCTTTAAAGTATCCACAATACTACACTGCAAAAAGTCTACATTTATGACAGCAGAAGTTTTATTATACCTCTACAATAAAGCTAAAATGTCCCTGTCAAATATTAATTATACATCTAAAAGCCAAAGTCATCTGCACACAGATTTATTCATAAGAATTCAGTATATGTCTGTAAAACAAATCCATGGAGTTCAAGGTGAGAAGGAATCATTCATTTATCAAGCCTGACTTTTTAGTATAGCACCAAGTTATATTTTACATGCCCAACTGAACAAAAACAAGAAAAGAGCCTTCATTAACTACAACTTATTTTATCACTGGTGACAGTAGCCATGACCTTTCCTAAACACAAAGTGATCTGAATGCAGCTGTACGAATGTAACTTAGCCATTTTCCCATTTGGATACAGCTCTGCTAGGCTGAAAGAGATTTATGTTGCACAATTGAGACACAATCATCCAAAAATAGAGGCTGTATTGGTGTATTTACAATGCTATTACAATGTGCTTTTATCTAACTTTCCTGATTTGCAGGCAAAGCTGCTCACAACATTTCAGAGAGGCTCACTGCCACAGCTACCTTAATAAGCTCAGGTGCAAGGTGGAAACAGCCAGTAGAAGATAACCAGTCACAAACTGAATTAATCATCATAATTTTCTACATCACAACACAGTATTTTATTTTTGTCGCACAGTTACAGAAAGAAGAAAAATAAACACAGAAGCCTGCAGGCTCAACTGCATAGGCATGTGACATGCAATTGCATTTTCTACCTAATTAAGCATCCAATTGTATGTCTAGCTTTCCTAGATATATTTGCAAGCTTATCTTTAGAAATTCACTTGAATATTTACACACAGCAAAGAGAGGCAAACAAATTACAACCTAATGGCTACATATAGTTGAAAATGTTCAGTTTTTATGTTCTCTATAAATTAAAAAAAAACCCCTCTCAATCAATGAAAAGCAAATAATCTACAACATCAAATACTACCTCATGCCTAGATCTGAATTTCTTGTTAACATTTGAATAGACTAGTAAGACATTTTGAAAACAAACCAGTTTCTAACACTGAGCTAAACTGAAATGAAAAGTGAGAAAAATTTCAAGTAGTTTAGGGAACACTTCACATTCAACACCCTTAAATACAAGCATTTTAAGCTTGAGATAGTTATCTTTTGATCTGGCCAGCCTTTGACTGAGCAGAAAGACTAGTGAAAAAAATCACAAAGCATAGTACAACTTAAATGTACTAAAAGGAAGCTAAGAGGCCTGAGAATAATTTACTTTAAAACTGTTTTTTCTGAAGTACTTTATAACAACTAGCTATTGTCTGTGAAGTAGCTTGTTATGTTCATGGGTAATTCTCACTCATTTTTGTTCAAAAGCCTAATTTCCTTTTCATTATTATTAGTACTTCAGAAGTGTTAGAAGGGTCTTCTATGGTCTTCCAAGCTTTTCCTATAAAGAGCTTTTTTCATACAGGTTTGTGAATTAAAACACAAAAGTAGTAGAACTTTGGAAGAAAATATACCCCTTTTTTTAGCAGTACAGTTTAAGTAAAACAGTTGTTGTTGCAACTGATTATGTTTCTATTTGTAATAATTGTCCCTAATTGCTGAAATCATGATCCAAAAAGAGTCAAAAGCCAATCACATATTACTTCACCATCATCCTTTCCTTTCTAGGTCTCCCATCCTACTTCACAAAGTAGAACTGCTGGTTGGTTTACTGGACTATTTGCATTTGAACAAACATGCATTCTATATTAAATTATCAGGTAAATAACACGCTGTAAAATGACTGAAGAGTTGTTCAAGGAATTATCACATCTGAAATATTCTAAATCCCTTTATGTGCCTTTCCATGAAGAGGAGCTGGGAAGGTACACACCTAGGATTAGGAGCAGCTCCTGAGCTCGACCCAGGGCAAAGACAGGGATGAGACCTCGGCCCCCTCTGTTCACGATGTCGTGAACGGTGTTGCAGAACCTCGCCTCCCGCTCTTCCCTCTTCTCGTGAATGTGAGTGCCATATGTGGATTCCTGCAAATGGGGAGAGAGAGCACTGAAAGGGCTGGCACACAGAATAACTCCTGATCTGCTCTGAATCCCCAAAAAAGCAGATAAACATACTGGTGTTAACATACTAGGGAGAGGAGAGAGAGAGGTCAAAGAGAGGGAAAAGTCAAAACCACCCCCAAGTTCCCAAAACCACCCTACCAAGGCAAATAAAGAAAACTTCCCCTCTCCCAAATCCCTCCAAGCAATTCAGACAGACAGATCCTGTTAGCACTAAAGAAATTAGAGCTATTAATTTCAGTGTTTCTTTTAAGAGGCTTCAAATTTAGCACACTTATTTTCCTAACTGGAAATGCTGCCAGTGCTTTGATGATCACACTGACAGGGCCCATAGTGGTACGTACGCCATGGTTTAACACCAGACTTAAAACATAGGAATTTCACAAAATACAAGATTCTGATATGACTTAAAATTAGATTATCAGTTTCAGAGAACAGTTAGAAGGGACACAGTAAATGAAATAATTTTGAAAGTTCCCAGTGTTTGTTTCCAGCTAAAACTGTTACTTATAAAGTTTGCCTTGAGCTGCTGTTTTCCAAACATGGATTCAGAATAAAAGAACTTGACTCAGAAAACAAAAAAAAAATGGAATGGCACTCAGGGCACGTCCATCAAGGACAAATTCTTAACATTTCTAGAAGTAAAAGAGACATCTGGTTAAATTTGGGTTGGTATAGCACAAGTCAAAATTGAATAAATCTCCCATCTCAGAAAAGCTGTCGAGAGCCTTAAGGAACTTCATCAGAAAAATTATAAAATTATAATTAGACTTTTCAATACAATGGGAAGCAATGTCAGAGTTCTGAACATCCAAGTATTTTGGATATTTAACACAAATCACTACCACTAAATCTCCACTGTTTTTGTCATTCCATTTTGGCTTTAGTTAAGTCACAGGCCCTAATCCATAATTAACCACTAACAGAAAGATACAATTTTGCAAAACTTACAATTATAAGAATATCGGGTTTAATATTGGGAATCTCAGCTGCCATCAGGTGTCTGTCTTCCTGCCTTGAGAAATCCCCTGTATATAACAGCTGTTAGAGACAAAGAGAAGCAGGTGCTCTGGTTACAGGTTCTACCAGTCAGCAGCCTTTAAAAAGCTGTGCAAAGATAGTTTTAATGAATTTTTGATAAAAAGGTCAGCTGTACTTTAAATAAGACTCTTCTTCTGTGAGCAGCACTTACAGTATTAGGTCAACAGTACTACAATACAAGTATTTAAAGCTCAGTGGTAAAGATTTTTCAAGCAGTACCATAATTCCAACAAAACCAGGTAAACAATTATTAACCTCTTATTTTTCATTTCAAATATCAAGGTGCTATTTTCAGCCTTTGCATACTTGCACTGACCACAAAGAAGTAAAAATAGACATAACAGCAACTCCTAAGAGGAAATAAATTGAAGATTAAACTGCATACCAGAATGCAAATATAATTAATAATGCAATAAAATTATTTATTAAAAATTCTTTTAATATTTTCTGATACTAAAAAAGGGCCTGTAATCATATTGATTTTCCAAATGGAATAATCATTCCCCATTACACTAAGAAGTAATTTTTAATTGTTATTTATCTTTAAGGGATTCTTAACTGCAGGGTGGAATGCAACTCTATGCACCCAAATTGATGGTTTTAAAACTGACTTTTTTATTGATGAAAATGTGAATAATAAATAACATACAGTCAGTGACAGCAGACACCTGGTCTGCCAGGTAACCTACTATCACAGGAAATTAAAGAAAATAATGATACTAAAACTCCATTTATTTGAGTCATGCATAGTAAGAGGGAAATCTTCTTTGTCATGCCTCAATCAGAAAAAAAACAAAAAAGAAACACTAAGAGATCTAAATTTTATTCTGATTGTTGTAAACTTAGTTCTATTTCTAGGATTTTTTTAAAGGTAAGACTCTTATAATTCTCAATAATTATAAATCATGAACAAGCTCCTACTGGGCAGCAAGCCTCAGAACCACCTTCTCTCTTCCCTCTTCAGGACTGTGAGAAACTTTCCTTGAACAGTGATTATCCTGCTGAACTGCAACTCATCACACGTGTTTCAAGTATCTGCTTTTGGCACAGTGCTGCCTGTGATTATATTTTTTACTTAATCCCTCTGTGCCTAAAATTAATAATAATCTTATTTCTTTAGATACATTAGTGTTATGAAGAAAAATGTATTGACATGCGTATCACATGCACTGAAAATGCCATTTAAGCACGAGATAGAGACGTAAATGAGAATTACTGACACAAACCATCTGTTCAGAGATTTTACTAAAATGCAGCTTCCACACAAATGCCTCAGCTACCATCTGCCTCTGATCAGACCAGCAAGGGAAACCACCTATTTCATGGTTCCAAGTCTGAGTCATGTCTCAGACTCCCAGGCAATCCAAACATCCTACCTGATCTGTATCACTTGCCAGTTTTATCAATGAAAAAATATGTATTCTAAGCCAGGGCCTCTCACCTTGACCTGAGTCAAAGTCTATTAGACAGCTCCAGCCACAGTAGTAGAGCATAAGAGACAACAATAATTAATGACTACATTAGTACTTGGGCTTGATTTCAACTTGTAATAAAGAGAAAATACCTTCACACCAGCTATTTCAATCATAAACATGGCTGCTCCCAGAACGTGGCCTGCGTGGTAGCACCAGAATTTGATTCCTGCCACCTCTTTCACTTCATGGAAGTTGATGGTCTCAATCTTGTCCATGCTTTCTTCGAGGTCTGTTTCTGTGTACAGCATGTCATCCGCTGAGATGTTACTGGATATAAGTGAAATGGCTGAACATCAGCTCATCTGAACAGCTGGAAAAAACATTCCTGTTTTCCCAGTTAGACTTCATTCACTAACACCACGTCTCCTATGTCAGAAATCAAGTACAGCTACTACAATGTAGCTCACCTAGGGAGCGTTAAAGTATCTTTCTTTTGAAAGGCCATGCTGGAAGAGTCTTTTCAGTTAAGAATCTGCTCCTCAAAAAGTACCAATAAGCCTCCCAGCCCTAGACAGAGATCTGCAACGTAGCTTCTAACAGTCCTCAAAAACCACATGGATCCATGCTTTGCCTAGCAGCCCAGAACAAACAAGTTAAAAGAGGACTGACTGTTCATTAGGTTTCTGATCCAAGCTCAAAACAGCTGAGTTGAGATATGCTCAGGAGACCATTGCAGTCACATGGAAATAATGTGTCAAGGCATGAGACACAAGAAAACAAAAATACAAGGAAGATATAAAATCCCAACATGTAAGTAACCAAGTACTCTTTGTATATTTAATCTGTCCTAAAAATGAAATGTATTCTTTAGGAGCTTAAAATTCACTACAAACTATCCATAAATTAGTAAAATGATTCATTACTTCTAATCTGGTTATATGTAATGTTGCTACTTAGGACAACATCCAGGTTCATCCAGCTACTTTTGGTAGCTTCACCTTAAGTTTCCTGTTGGAAAAGGAACTAATAGGTGAAATAATTCAGGAAGAGACAGCCCACATGTTAGCTTACCTGACTTTAACATAGTCTGATAGAAGCCATCTGTAAATAGCTTTTGTGGCATGAGTCATAAATGTCCTTCCCTTAAAACTTGTTTTCTGTAAAAACCATGGCAAAGCCCCACAGTGATCTAAATGGAAGCTTAAAATAGACACACAAATCAAATTAATACATTCATATTGCACAACACTAATATATAGTATCTATAATTCATTACTTCACTGGACCAACATGGTGTCATGAAAATCCAGAAACAGAATTTTCAGCCTTGTTGTTAACTGTGCTGGTCTATGTTCTGCAGACTAGTGACTAGAAACACAACCAAGAAAAGGTAAAACTAATATTGGAAATTCTTCATTAATTGCCAAGGTATTACAAGCATTATCTTCTTTTTCTAATTTCCATGTAAATTTAGAGGGAGAAAAGGAATGGGAACCAGGGACACTAAACATAAAAGAAACATGAAAGCTAAAAAAGTGATCCTAATTTTGCATGTTTCCCACTACAGTATAAAACGATCTCAGAAAATTAGATTATTTCTTTACACTTCTAGTTCAATCCATCTTAATAAACTACTTTTGAAAGACAGGTAGGACAAACACATACTACAAAACCCCAGGATTTTATGGAGAGCTGGTCAATCTATTACTGATTGCATCATTTAGAAACAGCTCTCCCCGTCTCTCAGCCACTTAGCAATACTTAAACCACATTCAAAGCTTGTGTAAGTCTCCAAGACTTACAAGTCAAAGCCAATAGAGCAAAAAACACAACCAATACTCTTCTGTAGTCTTTGTGTAAAAAACTCAGTCCAGGAGCTATCACAATGGTGTTAAAGCAGGCCAGGTTATGAAACAGTCAGAAGTCAGAGTGAGCTCAGAGAAGAGTTGTAATGTCAAAAGCGAATCCTCAATATTTAGTCCTTAATTCTACATGAAGATCCTTCTAAGTTCTTTTTTAAAAAATCTGGAAACTAAAACTTTTCCATACCATCCAAATAACACCTCTCTTAATAACCTACAAGTGAACACAGCTCAGACTATAACCTCAAGTTATTTGTGCTTTCAGGTACCACTTACTGACTAATGAGAAGGAGATCAATCTCAGCTGGATCAATCAAATCAATGTAAGGAAGAGCATCCATTCCTTCCAGCCCAGGATGGATTCCACAATCAAGCTGAAAAATGAAAGAAAGTTAAAACTTCTAACAGAACATAAAAAACCTTCTTCCATCTTGGTCTATTATATAGTTACTAGCGACTGGTAACTTTTAGCATCACGCAAAAAAAAAAATAAATCATTAAACATTACTTTTAGCATTGGATTTTAAGTAGAATGGTTTGGGTTGGAAGCCCATACATTCTATACAGGGATATGGTTTTATTTTGTAGAATAAAACAGCCTCTGTGATGCCTAATATACATGCTCTACAGCTCCAGAAAGCTACAAAATGTGCCTTTTCTAGCACTGTGTCTGACTTGAGTGCAGAGGCTGAATTTAACCTGCAACATTTCACATCACTTCGGTGATCTGAAGTACCACACTGACAGGGTGTACAAATATATCCACACAATAATTACCATGATTTTTCTTCCTTTAAACTCCAGAATGATGCATGACCTTCCTACTTCCTGACCAGCACCTCTGCAAAAGGATATCAAAGTCATGATGACTGAAACAACGCACAACACACAGATGCAGCTACACTGGATGTCTTTACTGGGATTATTTTTCTGTGTAGAAATAACAACTGCACGGCCCTTTTAAGTCCAGCTATCCAGAGTACCTGAACAGCTGTACTTATCTCAAAGGAAATGAGGCCCTACGTAATGCAGCCAGAAATAAGAAACAACCTGTCTGAGGAAATTATTTTGGCCTCTTTAGTTTTTTTACTGAGCACTCGAGTCTCAAACTATTGACACGTATAATTAGAGGTCACCTAAGTAACAAATCAGGCCGAATGAGCCTGGAGTAGCATCTCCAAGCTGTCCCAAAAACGAGGCTTGTGGCGCTACCAGAAACACCCTCAGCCTGCAGCGCAGCTCCGCCAGGGAAAGCAGCGGCTCCCGGCGGTGCCCCCCCCGCGCCCCGGCCCGGCGGCTCCCCGGCGGCTCCCCGCGCTCACAGGGGCCGGATCAGCAGCTGGTCGCTCTCCTCGGCCGGGATCAGCGCCTCAGCTTTGCGCTTGGCCGCCATGGCGCCGCTCCCGCTCCTTCCGCCCTGCGCCGCGCCTGCGCCCGCCGCGCGACCCGGAACGGCATCGGCCGCGGGAACGGGAGCGGCTGCGGGAGCTGGAACGGGAGCGGCATTGACATCGGCCGCGGGAACGGGAAGGGGAACGGCTGCGGGGACAAGAACGGGATCGGGAACGGCTGCGGGGACGGGAACAGCCGAGGGAGCGAGCGGGACCCGGCGCGCCCGGTGAGCAGCGGCCGCATTGCTCTGTCACTTCGGGTTATTGGCCGGGGAGGGAGGGACGGGGAGAGAAGCGAAGGCGGGATGCGGTGCTGCCCTGCCCGGCTTCCCGGGCCGCCCCCTGCACCCGCAGGGGCGGAGTGCTCCGCGGAAAGCCGGAGCTGTGCGGGCTCGGCTGAGGTACACAGGGCGCGGTGGGGCGGTGGGTGCGGAGCCTGCTCGCAGGCCGCTGCAGAGCCGGCAGGAGCTCCGGCGCAGCGCTGTGCGGAAAGCCGGCACATCCGCGCTGGGAGCAGGGCGGCCGGGGCTCTGCAGAGCCGGCAGGAGCTCCGGCGCGGCGCTGTGCGGGCGGTGCCGGCACATCCGCGCTGGGAGCAGGGCGGCCGGGGCTCTGCAGAGCCGGCAGGAGCTCCGGCGCAGCGCTGTGCGGGCGGTGCCGGCACATCCGCGCTGGGAGCAGGGCGGCCGGGGCTCTGCAGAGCCGGAGGTGCCGGCACATCCGCGCTGGGAGCAGGGCGGCCGGGGCTCGGGTCCCTGCCCCGTGCAGCGCTGCTTGCCCAGAGTGGCTTTTAGTCCGCCAGGGACCCGGTGTTTGCTCAGTGATGGAGCAGCGGCGGCCTAGGGACTGTGACCCGTCACTGCATCGCACATCTAAGCTCCGCCTTGTGCTTTTTCCAATGTTTTCTGCTGTGGGAGCTGTCTTATGTAGGTTGTCATCCTCCATTGGCCTCTGCTCAAAGTTTCTGAAGTTTTGTAATGAAAATAATTAGTCTCTGAAGCTGAGAAATGGTGTTTCAGAGAAGTGAAGAGTCAGCATCCTGTTCCTTGACACTGGCCAGCCAGATGTTAAGTGAAGCAGGGTGGTAGTGGAGTAATGGAAATGCTTCTGGAATGCTCTCAGAACTCCCAGGAACTCAGTTCTAATGCAGTAAATGCATCACGGTTTTGCTTTAACTTTCAGGAATATGTTAAGTGATAATGGCTGCTCCTATGAGTATTCCAATCAGTAGTTCTTCGAAATTAGGCTGGGGGTCTCTTTGTGGGCTTTTTGTTTGGGGGGGAGGGGGGAAATAAATTTTGCTTTTTTCTTTTGTTTTATTGGAAACGCAGTCATTGGAGCAGAGAATGTGCTGTATGCACTTTATAGTCACAAATAAAAATCACCTAATGCATTTAGGTGGGAATATAAATCTTAAATTTTGCCATGTTTCTAAATCTATATATGCATTAGGAACTGACCTTTGCAACAGTCTTTTAACTAGGTAGTGGCCTTTTTAGACGATTCAGAAGGATAAGGAAGTTTTAGCAGAGAGCTTGAGGAACTTTCCCCAATCACACATTGGACCACCAGAGTAAAATTCCTACTTCCATTCAGAGTCCTGTGCAAATTTCCACTTTTGGTCCACTTTGGACACAGTTACTGGTGTTTGCCTGGACCTCCTTCCTTTGATGATACGACAGGCTTTAATTTTTATTTTTTCTACTTAGAAGATCTTCCTTGATCCAATTATGAAAAAATGTTTAGAAAAGGAAAAAAGCGACACAGCAGCAGCAGCTCACAAAGCAGTGAAATCAGCACCAAAAGCAAGGTAAGCTTATTCTCTTTGTGAATCACTTTGGTTTGTTACAAAGTGGTTCACTTGCACTGATGGTAGGATGTGATTTCCATAAAATGCTACATTCCACATGGAGAATTTCCTGCTTCCATTCCTCAGATTGTGTTAGGAGAGTTAAAAATATCTTATCAATCATAAAGCCCATGTATTCTGAGATGGATATTCAGTCACTTCCACAGTGAATTGCATAAACACAGGATTTTCTGGCAGCACATAGTAAAGTTTGAAGGAAAAATTAGTACATTTGTCCTTAAATTTTGTTTTTAAAGACAGTTCCTGGTGCTAGGTACCAAGAATGAGTTTATCCTTCAGTACTTTTTGGTTTCTCAGTATCTCTAGAAGTATTCTTGATTTTGAATAATATGTTCATTTTGTCTGATTGGATCAGTTGAATATTCTGGATTTTCCAAAGTGCTGTTTCTTTTCCCCTGCACTGCTATGTTATTTCAAATATTGGTGACAAGCATGTAGTTGTCATTTTCTTCATGTAAAAATGCAGTACTAGAAAAGTTTGAATGTAACCCTAAGGTTTTTTTTTCTATTTCTCTGGACGTAACCTTAAGATTAATTTTCTTTTCTTCTGTCATTTCCTCCTTCTTTCAAAATATCTGTGGGTTTCTCAAGGGTTCCTGATGAACTTTTATCAGTCCAATCTGCATTGAGGCAGAAAGATAACATCAGGAAAGAAACAGGTGGTACTGTTTTGTCCTCCCCATTTTCCTGTGCTGCTGAAGTAACTAGAACGTATACTGTAGGGTTTTGGGTTTTTTTAAAGAGTTGAGGCAGGACATCTAGAAGTGAATTATTAACACATTCTCAGTAACTTTCTGATGATGATGATTTTTTTTTTCTTAGTCTGTAGATTCCAGTCTTGGGGGACTTTCCAGGTCTAGTACTGTGGCCAGCCTAGATACAGACTCTACAAAAAGTTCAGGTATGCAATCAGAGCTTGAACAGGTTTGGATGGACCATGATTAACTTTGTGTCTTTGTATAAAACAGCAGAAATGGAAATGCTTAAGACAGGTATTTTCAGTAATAGTGAGTGAACCTGTTAGGTAGCCTAATACAGCCCTAGGCCTCTAGGTATTATTAATGATTCATCTGGGATTAAGTCACTGTTTTCAAAGTGTCTGAGAAAGAAAAACTTTGTGTTACCAGTCTGTTACCAGCACAAATCTTGTACAGCTTTTTGGATGGCTGTTTTCTGCTTTTCTATGTTTACATTTGCACCAAAATAATGGAATAAGATTTTATTTTACTTGTTTTTAGCCATCACATTATAGTGTGCCACTGTTGGACCAAACAATTTGAAAAAAATAGACATGAAAGGTAGAACCAGCTTTTCTATGTTTTCTGATTCAAGGTTGTTAACTCCAAATTTGAATTGGTATGAACAGTGCTGTGTTATGGATGCATACGAAACTGTTGCCTTTACCAAGGTCTGTTCCAAATCAACCCAGTACAGTTCATTAAAGAGGAGTTAATATACTGTGATAAGTGTTTGAGGAAAGTCTGCACAATTAGGGAATTTAGTACATTTGCCCTGTTTACAGCATTTAGAATAGCATTACAGTTCTGGAAGTCTTCAGAATGGCTTTGTTTTACTTTGTTGCAGGACAAAGCAATAGTAATTCTGATACATGTGCAGAATTCAGAGTTAAATATGTTGGTGCCATTGAAAAATTGAAATACAATGAGAGCAAAAGTCTTGAAGGGCCACTGGACTTGATAAATTACATAGATGTTGCACAGGTAAGTGGGTTACAAAAGGCAATACCAACAAAGTCATAACATCTTAAATTTAGGTTGTGGGTTGTTTTGTTGTTTTTTTTTTTAATTTATCCTGTGCATTGACATTGTTAAATTTAGACTTATTTGGAAGAAAGTGCCATACTTAACTATTAACCTTTGAATCTCAAAAGCCATCACAGTTCTATAATTTTCTGGAGAAGGTGTACCCAGAGAACCATTCTGCAGAAGCAGGCTCAACAGCCAAGGCCCTTTTCATGAGTCCCTATTGAACAAGTCCCACCTGAAAGCTGTTACATTGCCTCCAGCACAATTAGGATTAGTATCCAGAAAGGAATATCTCCCCAGATTCTTCAGTGCTGTAGAAGTTTTTCCATAGAGGAAGATGTCAAGTTTCTGCTTATGATCACTCATGAACCTGTCACCAAAGAACCTGAATAATATTTGGGTCATTCTTGCCAAACTCTGGTTGCTTGCACTTACTTTTGTACTAAAAGCCATAACTGGTTGTTCTCACTAGGTAACTGATTATGTATTTTTAAAAGCACAGAATGTCTGTTTATCATGCAGCAACTTGACATTTCTGAATATGTGCTAAAACTATTTTTGCAGCCAAACAACAAAAGTTCTGCCAGTGGAACACAGATCATCTTGGGTCAGTGCAGCATGATAGGCCATGCATGATTTTTTAGCCATTCTGATTTCACCACAGGGCCAAATTCTCCCCCGAGGTGATAAATTAATTCCTAGAAGCGTGTAATATTTAGAGTAGAATAGAACAGAATGGAATAGAGTGTTTCTGCTGGAAGGGACCCATGGTGACCACCAGTCCAAACTGCCCAACCACTTCAGGGCTGACAAACAATTAAGTATTTTGTAAAGGGCATTGTCTAAATGCTTCTTAAACACTTGACAGGTTTGGGCCATCACCCACCTTTCTAGGAAGCCTGTTCAAGTGTCTGGTCAACCTCTCAGTAAAAGAAATGCCTCCTAATGTCCTGTCTCCTCTGAATGTATTTCACATAACATTCAGAGACTGGGCAGGTGCATGAGCGCTAGGCAGACCCCACACATCAGGGTCTGAGCAGTGGTGGTGCTGACCCAGTGGACCCAAGTATACATAAATATGTTTTCTGTTGTGTATCTTCATTGTTCATGTCCTTCTGTCTGCACTAAAGGCTTTTGTTTGTTTCCCTCCAAAGCAAGATGGAAAGTTACCTTTTGTTCCAGGTGAAGAGGAGTTTATTATGGGAGTTTCCAAATATGGCATTAAAGTTTCCACACCTGATCAGTATGTAAGTGCTTCACCCAACTTGTCTTTCTGATGAGAGTTGAAAAGTACTTTCATTTATTTCTCTGGTAGATGATCTGTGTGACCAAAATGTCATTTCTGGCTTTAAGCAAAAGTTAAACAAACAAGCTCTCCCAGAAGCACTGCTTCATGTCATATCTCTGCAGGCTGTGTTTTCCTGGTTGGATTTATGACAAAAAGCCGTTCCTTTTGAGACAGAGCAAAAGGCAGGCAAGCCTTTGGTAATGCTCTTTGGGCACATCTTCCTCCCTCTGTGGCTGTCCTGCCATTATTTCATGGAGGAAAGTAGTGTGACTGTGGTGGTCAAGACCATAGTTTCCTCAGCCCGAGTTAGTAAGGCAGTTCCTCTTGGTCTTTCTGTGAAGAGTGAAAAACAAAGGATGGAGTTTTTCTAAGAATACCTCAGTTGCCCACCTCTTTTAAGTTCCATCCTTGCACTCATAATCCAAGAGTTAGAGTTCACTCCAGTATTAAAGCCTCATGATTCCACTTTATTGATCAAGCCTACTTTTTGTTTGTTTCATTTCCTACATGTAGTTTATTTTCCTTTAGTGCACTTCAAGTAGCTTCTTTGCTAAAAATAAAAATCCGGTCTCTTCCCCAGGGCCTTCCAGTTGCCTTTGAGTAGCTTTGTGTTGCAGCCATGTGGTTTCCTTCTGGTTCCTCTCAAAGCCCCAGATACCATAAATACTTGGCCTTATGAAGCCTTGACCCATCAACAACCCACAGATGCCTCTTCATAAAAGCTTCAAGTATGAGCACAGAGAATAGCATTGCTTAATAGCTGAATACTCTAAAGAGAGCCAAAAAGTTTCCTTTGGTCCCTTCAGAAAATAAAACACTTGTTTCTAATGCCTGGGAGGGAAGGGTAGTAGTTGTTACTCAGACTTTGAATTCTTTTCAATTCTGTTTTTGCTCTCCTAAATTTCTTAATTCTCATTAAAAACATAGGTTACACTATTATTTAAATTCCTTCGTGGTTTGATAAAGATCAAATAGCTAATTTAAGACTTTAATCCATCACTTTTCTGTCTTCAAGCTGAAAGCACTCACAAGCAGATAAAGCTTTTGTGGTTAAGCTTGCTTGCACTGACAATTTATTGCATTGCATTGTTCCCCAAATTCTGGCTTTTTGCATCTATGTTACTGTCGGCATTTAATTTTTCCTTCAGTGTGTTAGTTTACCAAATTCTTTTCACAGAGTTCCAAGATAGTGAAAGGATGGGAGAAAATTAATGTACAAGGAAAGTGTAACCAAAAGAATTCTATCATCCCTCTTTTAGTGATAATCCACATACACATCAGCACTATAGCAAGTTCCAAGCAAGCAACCCTTGAGAGTCACTAGTAATTTGGTGAACAGTCTTGGCATCTTTCTTACAGAGATGGGAAGGTGGTTCCAGTAAGTTCCAGGCTCCAGCTGCCCTGGGCTTGGTGTGATAGTTGCTGATGGTGAGCTCAATGTGAGCAATGAGCCGAGTGAGCAGCAGGATGGAGATGTTTTTCAGCAAGGTGACCTTAGGGCTCTGGTGGAGGGCTCTCCCTCCAGGGTTTCAAGGCAGGCAGCAAGCTCACTGCCCATTTTTACATCTTCTGTATCAAAGTGGTCATTTCTTTAGACCCTTCAGCTGACAGAGACAGGTGTTTGATGCCATGAACACAGAAATAGAGCTGTCTAGAATTCCAAAGACCCTGGAGATGGTATGACTGGAATAGACCCCATGAGTACAATCAGAGGGCAGGATGGCTTGGAGAAGAAAGGCTTTGTGTAGGGTAGGGCTGCAGAGACCTTGTACTGGATGTCTTCTACCAATCCCTTTCTGGAATGGCCAAAATCAGAAGTGTTGGGACTATGGTGGAAATCCTGCAGCTCTGATGGAGAGTAGAATTCTCCAAGAGATCTGTAGAAGAGTCAGGACACATCCTGTGGCTTTGGTCACAAACAGCTATATGGCTGCTTCTCCCAAAAGCAACTGACCTTGTCTGTAGCCTCTTCTGGGAACAGTTTCTTGTGTGTATCCTTCCCAAGACTGAGACAGGGGATTCTCTGGAAAAATATTGGGAAAGTATGAAGGTGTTATAAGTTCCCTCTGTGCCAGAAGGACTTAGTGTCCCAGCTGTCACAGAGGGTGATGAGGGTTGGTGGGAAGGGAATGTGCACTTTCAGGTTATGGCCAGGAATGTCATCATAGAATCATAGGAGGGGCTGAGTTGGAAGCATCTGAAAGATCCTCTTGTTCCACCCCCCCTGCCATGGGCAGGAACACCTCCTGCTAGATGAGGGTGCTCAAAGCCCCCTCCAACCTGACCTTAAACACTTCCAGGGATGAGGCATCCACAGCTTCTCTGAGAAAGGTGTTCCAGTGCCTCACCACTCCCACAGTGAAGAATTTCTTACCTTAAATTCAACAACCTACTATAAACCTACTCTTTTTCAGTTTAAAGTCATTCAAATCCAATAACCTACTATAAACCTACTCTTTTTCAGTTCAAAGCCATTCAAATCCCTTTTTTGTCACTACACTCCCCTGTAAGAAGTCCCTTTCCTGCTCTTTTGCAGGCCCCCTTCAGGTACTGGAAAGTACCCCAAAGTCTCCCCAAGAGCTTTCTCTTCTCCAACTCTCGCTCCTTGTCTTCACAGTCCACATAGGAATGCACTTCTAAAATAGAAGCAAAAATTAAACCTGAACTTGTGCTTAACCATCACTTTTTAAAAATCTTGACTAAAGTCAGTAAAAAAAAAAGTTACCAAGGAAAACTTTCCTCTTGTAAATAAATCTGAAGTATTCTTTTTTAAGTGAGAATAAAAACGTGGACAACTGAAATATCTGTTGCACTGTTCCAGAGTAACTTTTATTTGCCATGTGCTTTCAGGATGTGCTACATAGGCATGCTCTCTATTTGATTGTACGGATGGTGTGCTATGATGATGGTCTGGGAGCAGGAAAAAGTTTACTGGCTTTGAAGACAACAGATGCAGCCTCTGAAGAATGCAGCCTCTGGGTATATCAGTGCAATAGTTTGGTAAGAGCTTATGCTTTCAGTATTTAAATTAGGTATTGGAATTCTGATTGTAAAAGGAGATTCTAAAACCCAAGCCCTTGTGAAGGCTTTTTGGCACAAGGAGGATTGCCTAATAAAAAAAAATACATATATATATATATATATATATATAAACATGTGCTGGCAGAGATGGGAAAAACAGTCTTGCTGCCTACACTGGATCAGCTTTGAGGAAAACACCTACATTCCCTAAAATTGCCAGTGACTACACTCACCTGAGAAAGCTCTGTCCAGTCTAAAGTGTGCTATGGCAGCTCCTATCTCCACTTGTATTTCCAAAGACAAAACCTCTTAAGATATGGAGCAGGAAGAGATGGAGTAACAATTCTGGTAATAGAGCATGCAGCCATATTTGTAAGCAAGGGAGGTGATCCCTTATGAGTAGAATTCTTAGGATGCTCTGATGACACCTACTCTTGGCTGGCAGCACTGGCAGAACACAAGAAATGACCTTCTGAATGCTGGTGCTGTGCTGACAGCCAGCAACTCTGACTTGTTCAAAAGAGCTTGTGTAAGACAGCTTCTACTTATTGCAGGCCAGAGAGATGAAATCTGGTCTCACAAAGCAATATGAAGGACACACATTCTGCTTTAATGAGTTTTGAGAAGTTTAGAAGTTCTTCAGAAAGTGCTAACATGGGTGTTTGGGTTTTTTAGGAACAAGCACAAGCCATTTGCAAAGTGTTGTCTACAGCCTTTGATTCAGTTTTAATGTCGGAGAAGTCCTGATTTCCTTCGGCAGCAGTGTTTGTGTGGGAGGCACTGGGGCTCCTCGTGACACCATGGACAACTTGGAGCCACACACAGTCCTAGGAAAGACTTACTGTGCAAACAAGAGCCACACAACCTTGCACATGGTACTCTGGCATTCCCCAAACATGACTTGAAGATTCCATCTTCAGTGTCCAGGACATTACAGAATTTTCTATTTAAAACAATTTCTCTTTTTCCTAAATCATGTTTTGTATGTTAATGTCAATATTGCAGAAATGTAAAATAAAACTGACACTTGCTTCTACCTCATTGTCTGAGAAACAATTTGTTAATACAGACTTTCATTCTGCTTAACCCAGATATTAGAAGAAAACAAAAGCAAAGTGGCAAGAGGGAGTTATTTGGTGCTTTACCCGTCTAATTTAATCTCAAGTATGCCATCTACAGTTTCTCTGTTCAACTAAAGTTCAGAAGAAATATATTTTTTCCTCAAGTGATACTTGTTTGTATTTGTCATTTTTATACATTAAAAAGAACAGTATTGCATAAGCAATGCAAGGGAACAGAAGAGAAGCAGACAAAGTGATTTTAAAAGTAGTTTTATTTTTCCAGACATTTGACTGGTTAACAAGAGTAAAATTTATTAATCATGCTCTAATTATAAATCACTGCATCCAGGACATTGAAAATAAGAGTTGATTTTAGGTTATACAATATATACAGTTGCTCTGCAACTAAACAAAATAAAAACAACTGAATTGAATATTATACATCTCATAGCATTCTAAGCTGCATTTTAAGTGTCACTTGCTCCTTTTTAAACAGTTAACACAGCAACCTAATAGTCTGTCTATTAACAGATTTTTTGAATCAGATTTGAAAAGTTGTATGAAATATGCCAAAATTTTGGACTTAAAATTCTTAATTTTATATTATAAATAAGATATCTACAGGCTCTAGAATTTCATTTTTCTCTGCCAGATGAGAAAACCTTTTGAGAAACACAGAAAATTAAGGGATAAATTTTGCTTAGCTGCTCTTTATTGGTCCTTATGATTTTATCTGTCTGCACTGTTAGTGCTATTAAGTTGTAGTCTACAAGTTTCCTGGTTTTTAAGCTTTACTCTATTCCTCTTCTAGGAGAACTCAAGGGAAAATTGTATTTTTTTTAAACATTACTAATTGTTACATACACTATAAGATTCTGTGTTAAAAATACTGTACATTAGGAGATCTGTGCAAAATAATATGCCCATTTACTCTCTAGACTCTATCAGGGATAGAAACATACAAAATAGTGTTGAAAACTGAACATATCAGTAAGTGAATAAAACTGTAGTGCTAAACTATTACTCTATCATTTTACTGGGAAATTTGAAAATACAGACTAATTTGCTTCAGCTTGCAATAAAAATATCTTGAAACATTCCAGTTTGTTCCCCATTTATACTGCAGCAACAGCACCTAGGAGGTGAAAGTTACACATCTACGTGGCTGTACCCACACGCCCGAGAGGCATCAACCAACGGTACCATTCAGGAAGGGTGATACAGGGTGAGATCAGTGCTGCTCTTCCAGCACTTTCGCAACGTGGTTTTTTTCCAAATAAGCACAGGTGGTGGTGGTGGCCTGTTTCCATTCCTTCCAATATGAAATGGCCAATTTAAGCACCATTTGCCAGAAATTCAAAGCTCTCTTGATAAATCTAGAGATACAATGTTCACATAACGTGATCAAAGCCAATGTGACCTAGACATTGATTTTCTGTATCCTATGCCTCAGTTGTTTCCTGTAGCATAAGAAAAACCTGGTACATTTTCACAATATACAAACATCAAAATGATGTCAGATCTGTATTGGTGTTTTCTATTCCATCAACCAACTGGGAACTATCCATGGCCTAGCTTTTGTTCACAAATCAGTAAAACAAGTTTAACAACAGTGTAGCTACCATATATGTGGGTATTCTATATAAATACAGAGTGAGTTGGCAAACTATCATTGTTTGCAAGGTAGTGGCACACAAATTCCATTAATCAGAACATAACGTAGTGAACTTGTGAGGTGTCAGGTATCTTATTGACCAAGGATAATTACCTAAGTGTTCCACCAAATATGTTCTCTCTGTGAACACATTGCTGGATGATTTAAAGAAAATTCAAGAATTTAAAAACAAAGTCTAAATGCTAATAATGAGACAAGTGTAAGAAATGTTCTGCAATCCATCATCATAGTTAAGTACATTTCAGGAAGTGCAGTTTTCAAATCCTTGAGTTAATGTAGTAACTCATTAATATTGCCATAGTTTAGTTAACCAGCAGTAGTCACATTAAATGACCAAAATGGATGTAACATACATAAAGAACATTCAAAAAACAGGTTCTACACACATGCAGCATAGAAAAACAAAACAGTCTCAAGCTCACAAAATAAGAACTAGAAAGTTCAACGACTAACACATTTCAGATAACTTTAAGCAAATATCTACATCCATTCTGAAAGAAAGAAGTTTCTCCTGTGGTAAACTGAAATACTTTTTCACTTTCACCGGGCCAAAGACACATCATTAAAATAATTTCTTCTGCAACTGTTGGCATCCTTGAGGCCAGTACAGCAAGCTACTGAATGAGTCCACTTCAGAACTATGCAGGAACTTGCATGCTTTGGTTCCAGCACTTCAAATGGTGTCAAGAACTGGACAAATTCACTGCCCTGGTAGATGCACACACAATTTCTTTGACTGGGGAAGCAACACTGAACTGTTGTACTGTCATGTTACAAAAGGGAGAATATAATTACAGTGAATTGATCAATAAGAACATTCATAATGTTGTCATATTCAGACACATGGATTTTAAAGCTTTTCAGTTCACCTTAAAAAATACAGGAAGAGGTTTTTTTTAAAAGTGTAAACTGCTTATGAGAAGTTTTCACGTAGAAAAAAGTTTAAAAGTCCCAAAATCAGAAGGATGGCAATAAAAAAGTAAGCTACAGTACCTCGGACTTGGGCAGTGCTCTGGCAAGGTGGCTGCAGATAGGTAGGTGAAATGAAATAGAACAAAACTTATTTCTGTGACTGCTGGAAATAAGAAATGTCTCCACTTATCAGTAGCAATCTAGTCAACAATAAAGTGCACAAATGATACAGGGAAAGCTCCTTTCCGACTGGGATCTCCATCAATATGACCAATCTGAAAAAATCCAGATATTTTTCACGTTAAATCTCGAAATGACATTTCAGTATCACCAAAATGAATACCAGTGACCTTCCTGCCTGTAGTACAAGCCTCCCACCAAATCTTTTCTGTGGTAGTGCTACTTTTCTTCTCCCAATAGGAAAATTCAGTCCTACAGGGTGCATGTTTTTCAGTAGGTTTTCAGTAGATTTTTTTTTTTTTCTGACTGAGAAAAGATAAAAGCTTGTATGATGTTTGACTTTTGGAACTTCATCTCAGATTTCCATGAGATGAAACTTTTCTTGTTATTTGGAAACCCAGCAGGGGATCTTCTGAAGTGAGTGTCAACCTCTAAGATTTCATTTCTTTCTTTCAAAATGTGTTGCCAGAAAATGCAAAATACTCACCCACCACTCCTGATCTTCTTCACCATCAACTACAATAATATCTCCCTCTGAAAAAGTCAGCTCATCTGGGTTATCTGCTACACAGTTGTAAATTGCTTTTACTCTTTTGGGTTTAGTTTTTGACTGAAATGAAAAAAATAAAACTCTCAATGTAAATAATACAGCACGAAACAGACACAGAGTTGACTTGAAGTTATCTAAATAAACTTTCAGAACTGCTTCCAACAGCTATTTTTCATAGGTTAGAGTACAGTTATATTTTTTATGCTTGGTGCTCATGCTTCAGGCTGAATTTGGCACCAGCCAAAGGGTTTTGGAACCACTGTGACAATAACATAAGCCATGATTCCCTTATGAATTCTCCATTTTGCTCACCCAAACCTTTCTTCAGAGCTCTACATCACTGCAGTGAGCATGATTTTATTCAGAAGAGGTGGTAGAGTTCTGTGCAAATGTAACAGCAGCAGCATTATCAGAGGGAGGCCTAAGCTGGCTGCCAATATGCTCCTTAATTTGCTAAACCCATTTCAGCAGTGTATGAAACCCACCAAAATATCCTCTGCCTCCCAGGAGTCTTTTGGCAGCTCTTTCAAAGGTGAAGTTTAGTAACTTAGTAACTGCAATATTCCAGTATGGCAGTGGGACTCGGTCCTAGCCATGTTCTGTGCAAAGTGATATCAAAATTGTTTTACACTGGTTTTCCTCATCTCACACTTTTTCCAGTGCAAACCTGCCTGCTGCTGCATTTGTTTTCAGCCTCCTAATTCTCTGCTGCAGACCAAAAATAATGCTGCCTGCACAGTGTTTCCATGCAAAATAACCCAACAAGTGAAGAAACTCAAGAGCTGGAGGCAGAGTGTAAAGCTTTCCACCATGAGTCCACCCTTTTCCCAGCCATAGGGAGCAAAAATCTCTCCTTGCTACCCTAAGTTGTCAGAGCAGAGCTGTAAGTACCGTTTAGGTCTGAGATGGCTGTTAATGCAGCAGATGTTTGGGACAAGAGCTCCACATGGCATAAGGAAAAGATGGCCTCATCACCATACTGGAGTTCCCCCAGTGCCTAGTCCCAGTCTCTAGTTAGGTCAGCCATGGAGCAGGAAGTTTGAAAAGGGACAAGAGACTCAGTTTACAACTCTCCTTTTCTCCATCAGCAAAATTCTCTGCTGAGAACAGTACTGCCCAACAGTCTGTCACTGTGCCATTTTGTCAGAGCTGAGCACCATGCAGAGGAAAAAAGGGAATGTGGACAGGGAAGGATGGAGGCAGCATGATTGTCATGTTCCTCTAGAAGCATCCATTTGCATTCTAGTATAAATTCTATATAAATTCTAATATAAATAAAGCTCTGGCCTGCCCAGGGCAAGTATACCGTGAGGCTCTCTCACCCCTGTGAGCTGCCAGCCTGGCACTGCAGCACAGCAATTTTTCCAGACAGTCCCTCTCAGACAAGTGACAGTCTGAACCATAACCACCCTTTAGGTCAAAAGAAAAAAGCTTCACATCAGTACAACAGTGATATAATTACTAACTTTGAAGTGCAGTAATTACAGGTATTTCTAGCTCTTTACAAGGCAAAGAAATTAAAATAGATCTCATCCCCAGAGGAATAAAATCTTTAAGGAAGTTTCCCATATATCTAGAATTTGGTTTCAAAAATCTAAAGATCACATGGAGGAAAAAAATGAAAACAAAAGATGAATCAGGAACTTCCACCTTATAAACAGGCTGTTGGGTAAATGCACTGTGTAGGAGATAAGCCACTGGCTAAGTGTGCATGTACAACTAGACCTGTCTTTACTCAAGAAGCATTTCTACAATCATTTTTTAAACCTGGGCTGGCCTCTGGATTCCCTGGCAGGATAAAGTCTTAGCAAAAAAACCAGGAGTATAAGGCTAAATGGAGCAATTTAGCCAAATAACTTTAGCTAGACTGATCTAGCTAAAGCGCTTTAGCTGAGGGGCCCTTGACTAAATCTCAGCTAAGATGCTTTAGCTAGATTGATTTAGCTAAAGCACCTTAACTAGCACACACTCCTGAGCCAGGTTTTCCCTTACTTCTCTGTCCTATTACAGAAGAATATCACCCAGCTGATTTGCTCAGTCACAGAATTCACCTTACTGAAGACCTAGAGACAGCTGGAGAGTCAGATATGTTCTTCATATTATGTGCAATTAATATTAAACATCAAAGACACTGACCCCAAAACTAGCCAGCACAGCCCACTCCTTCATAGCTAAATCAATTTGTCCTATTAAAAAAAACCAAGAAAGAATAAACCCCCCCCCCCAAAACAGAGAACAACATAGAGAAACTACAATTTATATGAAGGTCAGGTTGGGAGTCGTTTCAGGTGTGCTGAAAGGATGTAAATAGTGCTTACACTTGAATCCCAGCACACACAATAGAAATTAAGATCAAAGTCCAACAGCTTCACAAAGTAAATATGAGAACATAAGCAATTTACACTACTTAGACCATTTAATTTTTGATGGCTCAAAAAATGAAGGTTTTTTAATGCAAGATGGACAGTAACTTGGTTGAACAAGGGTGGGGGAGGCAAGAAACCAGAAAATTTTATACTCCCAACCAATGTCTCTGAGAGTTGTGATCATTATCAGATTAGAAATAGCTAACAGGGGCTCTGTGCACTCAAGACTAATGACAAGGCTATGCACACAAACACTGAGCTCTGTCCTGGAGAGCTGCTATTTCAGTGGACATGGTTAAGGAAAAAAGGTTGAAGGGAGGGAGACAGGGGACTGAAGGAAGCAGGTCTTTCCATTACAAGCCATTAAGAAGACCATTGCAGAGCCCAGAACAGCATGTCTCCTACCTCTGTTTATTATTCACCACTGAACCACACATCTACACAGAATATATGAAACAGCCCAGACTTAGTCACAGAGAGCATCTCAGAAATGTATGTGCTCGTCATACGTGATTTGCTTCCTGCAGAGATAGACTGTCATGATCAAGAGTATGGATCTTTTACATCTATCACACAAGAAAGCAACATAAAATTGAAGCAAGGTCCAAAGACCACGTTAACTACACATAATGTATAGCTCCACTGGCATCTGGAAATACATCCCTTTACCTACACCAAGTTAAGATTACAGGCACTGACACTAATATGTGTTACCATTCATGGTCCTAGATTAAAAATAATAAGTAAAGAGTACAGAAAGGCCTCACAATCGGATCAGGAGTCCATCTAAATCCAGCATCTCTTTTCTAACAGTCACTGTAAGGCTGGGGGAGAGTGGAGAAGAACTATAAAGAATTAGCCACCTTCTGTTGGGGATACACTTACCAAGAGATTTCTCTCCTGTTACCAGGTGAATGCTAAGAACCAACAGCACAAAGAATCAGTTTCTTTTGTTTTGAGCTTGACTCCTGCTTGTCTTGTCTGAAGTTATTTCGCCTACTTATGTGAACAACTTTCAGTATATCTATGTCCATCATAGAAGCACCTGAGTTCCCTTATAACTTACTTCACTGAAGACTGAGAATGAAGCCATGTATTATGTGACTCACCAAGCTCATCTACAAGTCACTAACTCAAAGCTTATCTATCTCAAATAAGTCAAACCATAATTCTGTGGATTGTGTTGGTCACATCAGGACATGAGCAAAGAATCCAACCGTTTTGGTTACTTAAAATCTCATACTATTCTGTAGGAAATTCAAGAAAAAAAAGTTTTTGTAGAAATTTACTACAAGTCACACAAATACTTAAAAACAGGATACAGGATATGTTGTATGTTTCACAGCTCTCACACTTTCACTACAGCAGAACACACTATCATGTCTACAGTGTGACAGAACACAGAAGATTATTAAAATCAAACGTCACATTTTGTACTTACTATTTGTGATTTCCTTGGCATTGGTGCTGGTGGCTGGATTTGTGCCAAAGTATTTGCTGTAGAACCAGTCTGTGCTCCTGGAACGTCACATACAGAAGACGACTCTCCTGCTAAGGTAAATAAATCAAGTAAATATTATTAGGCATGCTTTCAAAAAAGTAAGAGTGACGGTATAAATTGAAACCAAACTAATTATTCTTAAAAGTATATAAATAATTTTATATCCCATGAGTATTTAATTTAAATTTAATTTAATTGTTGAACAAGATGAGATTCTGGTTACAAAGTACATGGAAAAGGCTGAGCTACTGAAAGCCTTCTTTGCCTTAGCCTTTACTAGCAAGACAGGTCTTCAGGAATCCTGGTCCAGGCATCAGGGAAGCATCTGCAGCAATGAAGTGCATCTGGGGATGAACAGGCCACACACCAATATATGTTGGTGGCCACCTGGCTGAAAAGCAGGACCAGAAGCAATGGACACAAATTGAAACACAGGAGCCTCTGTCTGAACATCAGGAAATACTTTGTCATTGTGAGGGTGACCCAGCACTGGCACAGGTTGCCCAGAGAGGTTGTGGAATCTCCATCCTCTGGGCACAGTCCTGGGTAATCCACTCTTATCCCTACTTGAGGAAAGGGGTTAGACCTGATGACCTGCATAAGTCCCTCCCAACATCAACCATTCTTACAACATCAACCATTATTACATGGTCCCATTATTGACTTTATTTGGCCCATAGCTCTGCTTGTGCTAAAGAACTTGATGCATCAGGGCCTATAAAATCACAAAGAGAAACAAGAAGAATGTTGGTACTGATTATATTTAAATGTTCAAGGTAAATAAACAAATTAAAGAAAACCTCAACAAACCCACACTCTCCCTTTGACTGTTATGACAGCTTAATTACAATAAAATAAATCTCTAAACCACAATTACCAGGTTGTTGTAGAGATCCAAGTCCTCTGCTCTGCCCTTTGTTAGTTAAGCCAGATGACTTCTCAGTCCTATGCAGAAAGTGAGAAATGGGTCAATTTCAGAAACAAACAAGAACTCAAAAAGCAACAGTATAGAGTACTTTCCAAATTATAAAAGTCTTGGCACATCTTCAGTAAAATCTGGTGACACTATTTTGCTTTTAAAAATACTACTTTTCTTCTGGATTTTTGATTAGGTGAATTAAAAGTTGCACTTAATTTTAAAAAAGTAAGGCAGGAAAATAATACAGGTTTGATTATTGCAATTTGTGCCTTTTCCTGAGATTTGAAGTTCCTTTCACTGTTTGTTTTTTTTTAAATTATGCATCCATATTAGTCTGCACATTATAGCAAGCTTCAACAATTTGTGTCTACCTTTTAGGTAGTATGGTACATCCAAAAAAAGGGCTAGAAAGGAGCTTAAGGGTCAAGGCTGTTTCATCTTTCAGTCCCAATTTGCAAATGAAACCTTATTTCTTCAAAAATTTTCTTAAAGGCCCTATTTGGATCTCCCCTGGTTACCACCTCAGTATTTCATTTCTCTGCAATGCTCCAAACTGAACACAGCAGTCCTGCTGAGACATCACTGATGTTGAGTCAGTTGAGAGAATTAATTCCTATTGTTTGCAGGCTATGGCAAAACTATACTCTTTAACTCTTTCACAACAGCACTAGGTCATCTGCCTTACTATGTCCTTACAGATCATTCTTCTAAGGACTTTTGCTTACCCATACTCTGCTGTTTTCCATGCTTCATTCCTGTAGTTGATGGTTGTTAATTACTAAGGGTTGCTTACTGAATGACACCCTTCTTTCCCCTTGACTACTACTTCAGTTTCTCAAGGATGCATTGGATATGATCCTGTTTTCCAGTGCATTTTCTCTCCTAACTTATTTGTCTGTAAATTTAAAAGCTATTTTTTCTTTTCCAGGTCTCTCTACTTCTGCCACAAATGAAAAGAGTCAATGGAACAGAACTTAAGCAAAGCATGTGAACAATAAATGGCACAATCAGACATTAGATCCCATTATCTCCTATTTGTTACTAGAAAAGAATAAGGAATTTAATATTTTTTCTGGCTTTTATCTCCATCATAGCTAGGTGTTCTGGAGATATACTGCAAGTCATATAACCTTAAATCACTAGGCTGTCTTGTTTTTACTGTAGGAATCCTTGTCATCCATGCCCTTAGCATCTGCCTTCTGTTCATTCCCACACTCTAGAACACATCACTGGCAAAAGCATCATGCTTTACTGATAACTGCATGTTATAGATATGTTAAGTTACTAAATATGATGAAGTATATTAAAGACTAAAATGACATCAGTTACCCAGGAATAGGCTTTCTCTGAGAGATTCTGCTTGGAGGTTGTGGGGGCAGTGGTGGGGGGGTTGGCTTGGTTTGTGGAGGAGCTGGCTGCTGTTTTGATTGCTGGTTCAAAGCTTCTATAATGCTGGCTGTCTTTGCCACTGGAGGTGGTGGTGCTGGAGAAAGTACATCTATATAGGGAAATGAGAAACATGGAATTACATTTCTATTTACCATTTCATTTCTTGGGTTCTCATTACAGGTTCTCCTGCTACAGGACTTATCTAAGAAAAATGCTTTACATGTAATGGAAGGAGGGCCTCTTTGGAGAGTGGTTTACCTTTTGTTTCACCTAGTCGAAGTTGGAGAACTCTTAAATTTATTCAAGCATTAAAATGCAAACAAAGAAAATTCTTACTGAAGTCAGTCATATTCTTGAAAACAGTATATCAGAATACATTTTTAAAGTGCTAATATTATTTGGTCAGTCAAGGCCTTCAGTCTGTGTTTTATGGAAAAGTAACCAAGTGAGTAATATCTGGCAAATTTTACTTAGAGGAACATATTTTCTTAAAATCTTGTTGTGATTCACAACTAACAGCAGACTAGGTTTAGCAATTAATTAAAATTGCTATTGAATTCTTAAAACCACCACAACAGCAGCTGGCAATGAATTAAAACATCCTTTTGCATTCCAGTGGTCTGCAACAATCAAGCACAATGTGGAGACGCACAGCCCCAGGCTTACATGTAACACTCACCTTTACAACTAGTGAGAAATGCAGCACTAAAATTATATATATATATATATACATAAAATGATGAGCCCTTAGCTCTAGTAATAGATGGTGTTTCCTGCTGACCCTGCACTACACCATACAGTCCTCACTGTAGCATCAGAGAACACAGTTTGTTACTGGATGGGAACGATAGGCCGAAGCTACAGTCACCAAAAGAGGAAGTATGAGTTGTGGAAATGGAAGAATAAGCCAACTGTGATTAGATACAGTAGAAGGGAAAACAGAGGAAAGTGGAAACATACTTGTAGATGTTACACGCAATGGCGGCACAGGGGGATGAATAGCTGGTGGATCTGATGAAGACCTCTGCCTGCTTATACTTTCCACTCCTAAAGAATTTGTCTTCCATATTGCATTAGATGAAGAAATTGTCTGAATACCACTGCCAAGAACTGAAGGCTGAACTAAAAAGAGAGGAAAATACTGCATTATTATTATTATTATTGCTTACCCTACGCACAAAGTGTTAATATTCACACCCGTGCTTTCAGAAATGGTGTGGCTAGACCACTATATTCAGCAACACTATATTCAATAACTATAATCACTGCACCCTGAAGGCATGCCAGAGTAGAAATCAGTCTGGTGTTAAAAATTACACAGCAAGACTTCACCCAGAAACTTCTAATACTTAACCTTAACAAAATTTGTCTCCAGTCATTACTTTAAAATACATCAATACTTGAAAAAGCAGATTTCTCTGTAAGAACGCAGAAGGCAAGTCTTGCTACCTTCTTTAATCCCTGACTGATAACTGTAATTTTCTCAGGTACTGCAAGAAAAAGAACCTCACTCTTCCACAAGCATGAACATGTATTGCTGACTCAAAGTGAAACATCAGTTTTGACTTAGAAGCAAAAAAAAACCTGTAAACCTGAATTTCACTCAAGGAAGAAGCTATAATAACTAGTCATGAAACAGTCACAAAGTACTTCTTCAGAGCCTCTTAAATGACTTCATTCTGAAGAGCCGCCTCCTCATTTCATAAAAACAATCTACAGGTTTTTTTTATAAAAAGTATTTTGCACATTTTATGCCATTTCTCCCTACTCATCACATGAGTATCATATAAGGAAAAGATGAAACAGAGTAAGGTATGAGCAAATAACAGGTTGCAGGGAAAAGCATAAAAGGCTCAGAAGACTTGGAAAACAGCCTAAAGGAGTAATAATACACCATAAGCATAACATTAACAACATCAGCAATCGACAAGAAGCCACGATCGATGATACTATTATGGCTTTTAACTAAGAATATAAATTAATAGGCTAATTGCTAACAATGGGCTAACGCTGCTAGAATAAAGAATATGAGCTAATAATCTAAGGCAGGCAGCATGTCTTCATGGCATGAGTTCTATTACAGTGATGCCAAGAAGCTTGGGGTTGGAAATGAAATTAAAATGATACTTTTTGAAATCTGTCATTTAATCAAGGAGCAAACTATGGGTATAATTGGCCACGATTAAAATAATATCAAAGGGTAAAATAGTCTTTTTAACTATTCAATTGTATTACTACCTCAGAGATAGAATCTAACAGTTAAACAAACCAGGCAAGCTCCTTGCATCAATTTTCCTGTTCAGTAGGAAAAATACTCCTTTCCACCAAGTAAAAACATGTTGTCTAGATATTAAGCTTCATGTGAAATGTTAACATAATCCCACCTGGTTAAGTTTTACATGCAACTAAACTTCTCCCAGTCCCATGTTACCCTTTCCAAGTAACCCAAACCATGCTTTTCTGCTCTCAGTTTTTCTGCCTCTTTTATGCAGCCATTCCACAACTGAGTTTTCCATATTACACAGATCAGTTTGCCATCTCAGGCACAATCACTGGTGTGTAGAGTCCTGCATTCTGACCTCTGCACAGTGTTCCCAAAGGTAGAAGCCACTCATGTGTGCCCAGAACATTTCCTGATCATATCTCTGCATATGGAATCTGAATTACAGCACCATAGAAAACCATGTCTTTAATGGTAACTTCATTAATTGAATGCATAAATATAGCCTCCATGAAAGATGGTGGATTAATAAAGGTATTAAAACAATGAAACACACCGAATATGGCCTGTACATAGAGGACCTATAGAGATTTCTCTATGTTTCTTTACTATGATGCAAACAGATTATATATGAAGATAAGAATGAAGTTCACAGCACCAGCTTTAATGGTAGATTTTACAAGCATACGACCCTCTGAATCAGGATGAGACGTACTTTTACACTGCTCTAATGGGGACAACCAGTGATTGGCAGCTGTATTTTCAATCAGTTATCAGGTCTCTAAAATCATCCAGTTCTCCACATCATGACACTTACACATTTATTTCAACAACCCTGAAGTATGTATTTATTAAGAGAAGAATTTGCAGGGCTAAAATCTCATGTTCTGCATACACTATCCATTCTCTGAGGTCTTAAAGTTTCACAGCACACAAATGCTATTGAAATTTTATCTTTACACTGAACTCTGACAATGACATCTTCAAGAAACAGAAGTATGAAAAGACTGAATATAACAAAAAAAAATTGATGAGCTACATTAACTACAGCCATCCTCTTAATTAATGGTTTAACTCTGGTGAGGTTATCTGGTTATTGTTTTCCCAAACGTCATTGTGTACTGTCTTGCAAGTATACTTAAAATCAAACTCAGAGCACATTATGTAGATCCACTTCAAGGATATAAAATGAGGCCATCAATAAATGTTCCAATACTTACCTGTGGAAAATAACTGTAAGAGAAAACCTAATTTTTTTTTTTTTTGTAGTTATGATCCTATTCTCCTAACATAGAATGATATTATCTAGTACCTTTGCCAATATTCCTTGGAGGTAGAGGAGGTGCACTACTTGTAACGGGTACTGCAGGCTGAATGGAAGGTGGACTGCCACTGAGTATTGCTCCATATGTTTCATTCTGTAATATATTTGGCATAAATCCTCTTTGCTTGTCCTTAGCAATGTTTGCTGCATCTCTTGCCAAGGATGCTACATTAGGCTGAAGTTGGTTTGATCCAATTTGGTAGAAGCTGACAGGCCTGTCCTCTCTCCGGTTTGGACTGGGTTGCTTTAACACAATAAAAAAAAGAACTAATTGATACCACATTACTTGTACTCATTTTATTTATTAGGTAATAGAAAGTTATTTGTTTTTAGAAAGAAAAAATGGCTTCTAAAATGCATTTTTGTTGCTTTTAATACATAACCTAAAACCTACATTCTGCCCTCTTCAAGACAAAGTAACTATGCACCCTAACAACAACAACAAAAGATTAAAAGATTAAAATTGCACTTCCAAACTATTAATATATTCTCATTTCTTCCTGTAGTATACTGCCACAGGACAATACTATATGTCTATATACACAAGACTATACTTCTGTAGATAACCAATATAGATTTTCAGACTGGATCAAGTAAAGTTTCCCTGCATCAAAATACCCAGCAGTATTTTCAAAACTAAATAAACAACTGAAGGTCCTAAGCCTCATCTGAAGTTCAGCAGAACTAAATCCCAAATGACCTCAAAATGATCATGACCTCAAATCCCAGACAAGATTTCATCTAGGTATTCTACCTGTAGGTCAGCCTACAAGAAATGAGTAGCCAAAATAGCCAGAACTTCTCATTAACTCTTTTTAGCTCACTGGTATCACTGGAAAAATTTGGGAGATTACTTCAATTGGTAGCTGGGATGGAACATTGCTCATCCCACACACATAGCTGTTTTTGAGAGTTACAGCAGTCATCTGCACTTAGCATTATTCTTCTTGTTTCAACAGCAAGCATAGTCATTACTGTTATCAAATGATAATTAAAATAGCTGGAGTTACAAATTCATGTCGCTAGTACAGCAATGGGCTTTAACAATCCACAGCCTAGAGAGCATAAATATACCTTGCTAGATAAACATGCCATACTGACATATTGTCTGTATGAAACTAAAAATAACCATTTACAGTAATAGCATTTAGGCAGAATAAAGATTTACATCAACAGTATCACTAACAAGCAATTGATTTTCCTCTGAATACATTCAATGCTTACTTCTGGATTGGTCATGTAGGGCCTTCAGATATGTTATAGCACAGCATTATAGCTCCAAGATGTATCAAATGATGTACATGATAGTCTCTACCCTTGCTTTAGCTTAGCAGCCTCACTCCTCACTGACTGACATTCTCCCTGACCTCTCCACTGTCCTAGTTCTGGGACTTGTTTCTGACTTCTAAACCAGCAAAAAAATTCTTTTTCATCTTTATGATTCAGCTTTTCACTGGCTCACCATACTGAAGCAGTTCAATACAGGAACAAACGTGTGCCAGAGTGGAGGGAGAAGCTGAGGCAGGACCAGACAACCATGATGTACAACAACAGCAGAAACAAGTTGAATTATCTTAACTTTCCTTTAGGTTAGGCTCTCTTTCATATGAAATATTCCAGACTAAAGAATTTAAATTTCAGACATGACCTTTTCTGACATAGATTACAAAATTTATTCAATTGTCTTGCCAGCAAGACACACCCAATAACTTGGCATTTAAAAACAAAACTCTGATGTGATCCTAAGCAACAGCAGTATTCACTCATGCAAACAATGTAGTCACAGACACTGTGACACTGTGATTAATAGTCTTTAATATCCTTTCAAAAGTCTCTGTAGTATAAACCTATTAATAGTGGGCAGTGAAGTAGGAGCTTCATTATTTTAGCCACACTGCTGAGTAGCAGATACCTTCCCATATGAGATGGAGCTCAGGACTAGACAAAAAATCCACTCAACTGCAAAAGGCAACAATGAAGAAAGTGAAGGTCAAGAACAGATCAAAAAACAAATTCAGATCATGCCAGAAAGGGATTTGTATTTGCAAATTACAAAAACCTTTTACAGCTGGAAAAAATGAGACCTCTAAAGGTTTCAATCTGTTATCAAAATCATAATTATTACATAATTATATTATGATAAAATAAATAAAATTATCAA
Source organism: Luscinia megarhynchos (assembly GCA_034336665.1). Classification (NCBI taxonomy): domain Eukaryota; kingdom Metazoa; phylum Chordata; class Aves; order Passeriformes; family Muscicapidae; genus Luscinia; species Luscinia megarhynchos. Next base: position 15,804,982 of record CM067565.1, read on the forward strand.
ATATATAGGAATATGGGGATAGAGTATGCTTATGCAGAAGAACTAGATTTAACAGCTCATGGATTACAGATTCTTCCACAGATACCAAATTTTAAGGAAAAACCTTAAGAAGAGTCTCACGAGGTAGAAATTGTGCTTTGAAAGGAATGGCCTGTGACACCTTCTATTGCCAATTCATTCAAGTCAAGCACCAGAAGTAACAGCTATCTTGGAATAGAGAGACAGGACATGAGGACATAGGACACAGGACAAAGAGTCACAGTATTGTAAAAATGGTATTTTGCAACAGAGGAATTATTGATGACAAAATTATTCCCCAAAACATTTAAGCCAATTTAATGGTCTGATGAACTAACAATTTTAAAAGGGATTCTATAAAGGTAATGGAAATGAACCCGTAACTGTCAGGTTTTAATATTTCTGAAAACAAAGAAAAACCCAACACAAAAGACTTGGTTTTATCTTATTAATTTAGTGTTAGCAATTCATGTCCCAGTTGAGATGGGGGATTTTGCAAGAGAAGTATTAAAATGCTAAAATTTGTAGAAAGAAAAAGTTAAATTTCATTATCCAGAGGAGAAAGGGGTTTTTTGCTAGCCACTTTCAAAAAAATGTTGTGCTAACATCTGAAGACTAATATAAAGCCTATTATGTATTCCTTGTACTTCAAAAGGAAAGCAGAAAAGGCATAAGCAATTATAACACCACACACACACAAAGAACAAAAATCTGTTTAATACTTACATGGAACACCTCAAACTATAAAAGTTTTAGCATGTCAGGATTAGTACTTTGGAGCCTATACATAATTTCAAATTATTTGTCCCCTAGAAAGCCATACCATTTTAGGTGTCAGAACACAGTAGCTTTTCACCTGTCTGTGTGTTTAGGTGCTTAAATAATTCAAGTTGGGCCCTAAACTGGGTAATTAAGTTTTGAAAATACAATGAAGTTTCTGTGCTATTAGAATGTTTTGTAATATGACCATCGTTCAAGCCATCTGGACATGGTCCTGGGCAACTTGCTCCAGGTGATCCTGCTGTAGCAGGGAGGTTAGACTTCCAACCCCAACCACTCTGTGATTCTGAGCCCAAAAGTACAACTCCACCAGATATTTCAGGTATGAAAAGCACTAAAATGAAAAAATATTTTATACATGAAGATTCAGCATTAAGACCCTATGCTGCTGTTAATGGATGTAGCTTATTTAATACACAGGTTCAGCTGAAGGCAAAACAACGCATAAACTTTTACAATTCTAAAATTAGAGCCATTGACTGAAGATGTTTCACAAACATGAAGAGAGAGTCTGAGGTGCCTGTCTTTGTAAAGACAAATTTCCCAGTTCATGTTAGATCTGCTTCACAATCAGCAGATCTAAATATTACTAATGTATTGAAACCAACTATTGATTTGATTGAAAAGAATATATAGCACATGGCTAATTATAATTTGGAATCACATGGTCATGTTAAGAGGAAAAAGAAGACCAACTATAATTCCAGAAACAAAAATTTAAGCTACTGCATTTTACTACAGAAATTTATTTCAGTGTCTTCACACCTATAGTAAAAAGCAAAGTTATTGAGATAATTATGAACATCACACTTACACATACATGTGTACAGAAAAATAATGTTGATACAAACCTGCAGCTTTTCATCCACATCATCATCACTTTCATCCAAATCTTCATGAAGTAATCGCCATTCATATTCTACATGAACATGAGAATTAAATCTTCCAGACAGTGCTTGAGTAAGCTAAGAAAAAGATGACACTTATGTTATGGGCACTACTTAAAAGCAAACAAAGTCCATATACGGGAAGAATCTTGATTTTAGCAAGCTGGAAAGTTACTGCACTGAAGTTAATTTAAATTAAGCTATGTTGCCAAATACAACACAAAATAAATCAGAAGTAACTAGACATTTCATTAATCATTGTAGATCCATTCTCCATTTACTGAAAAGAAGTACCACATTACATTTGCTCTGATTTAGAAATTAACTGTAATGACTGTTTCTTTGAATCAGAGTCACTTATTAATAAGCCTTGACCCCCCTAATATGATGGGGCATCCACATCTTCTCTGGGCAACAAGACAACAGCCTTCATCCATGGCTTTCACACACAAAAAGTATGTTAGTACTTAGATTTCAAGGAGATGTCAGACACTTAGATTCATAGAATCATTTAGGTTGGAAAAGACTTTTAAGATCATTAAGTCCGACCATCAACCCAGAACCGCCACACCCCCACTAAACCACAGCCCTAAGTGCCACATCTACACCATTTCTAAATACCTCCGGGAAAGGTGACTGAACCACTCCCCTGCATCTGAAGAAAAATATTGTTTTCTTCCTAAAAGCATATAACTTTACATAAGCTTATGACTATTTCTGAGGATATAACTGTTTCTAGTACACCACTATTGCATCTGAAATATATTCACTGAATATTCAGCTGTAAACTGTTAAATGATCAGACACAAAATGCACACATGCAATGACACAATACTCACCAACTCTTCACAGTGAGTATGTTTTAAACGTTTAGCTATATCAAGTGGTGTCTCTCCTGCTTCGTTTGCTATATGACAGCGAAAAAAGAAATGTATGATGAGAGGTGTCACTATTAACAGATCCATTACTAAAGACAAACCTGCATAGTGAAGTACTAGACCAACACACTCGAACACTCATCTCTTTCTTTCATAGGTAGGTCCAACTCACATCAACCCTCTGAACATGACAAGTAGTAGCAATTCAACATGCCATACACACGTGAATGATAGCCATGAAATGGCAGTATATAACTCGACAACAAAACAGCAGTTAAAAATCCAAACCTGTTTAAAAACTAAGTGTAATACATAAGTCAATTTTAAACTTGAAATAAACAGTAAATACTGATTCTCTAACAATGAAGATTATATTTACAGAATTATGATAAACAATAGAGGAGAAAATGCACTTATTCACTGTTTCTTATCTGAAGCAATGACCAATAGGAAATTGAAGTACACATTACCCTTTTACCTATTTCAATAGAAGCCTTCCCTCTCAGCAGCAGTTTGAGGCACTCAACGTTGTCTGTTAGACAGCAGTAATGCAGGGCTGTGCTACCTTTACAGGTTTGCTTATCTAGATTGCCACTTTTGGAGTACAAGAAAGAAGAAAGATAATTAAACTTAGGTTTCCTACCCTATATTATTAAGCCACTCTCAATAGAAGATATTTGAATAATAAAATTACATTTGCAAATACAGCTTTAGTACTTTAGTATTTGTATTTATTTAGTATTAATATTACTTTACATAAAAGCAATGCAAATATTTAGCTTTCCATACTTACCTGTTCTGCACTAAAAAGTCAACTATATGAAGGGATGTTCGATCAACTGATCTAACAGCAAGGTGCAGCGCTGTTTCATCTTGCTCCTAAGAATAAAACGAAAAAAAAATTGTTTCTTCTTCTTCTGAATAAGAAATTTTAGTAAGACATTAATTGAATCAAATAAAGTGCATAATTTCAAAATACTCAAACATGCTACCATTAAAACATCTGTGAAGACTTACCGTGTCCCTTTTGTTCCTTTAAAGGAAAAAAATAAATAAATTGGTTGAAAACTAACAGATTATTGAATGATTTAATGTTTTAAATAAATTTAAAATAAGATAGTATTTGGAAACAATTTTAGATTAAACTATTTAGTATCTTCTTTTTTATTGTAAAATTACATAATTATTAGGACATACATTCAGAACATATATTATTTCAGATATTATTTCAAATAAATTTTAATTAACAAATTAATATTTCACTTACAATTTGTCTAATAAAATTTACAACACTTACATGGCCATTGGCCAGTGGAATTTTTTCTGTGAGATCCACGCCATCAGCATATACTTGAACTAATCCAAGAATGTCTCTTGATTTCACTGCTTCACAAAGAGCGTGCAATTTAGCTGCATTGTCTGCATGCTTCTTCCTTGCATATTTTTTCTCAATATACTTGGCAGTAATGTAATCTTTTCTTGCATTCCTGAAATTCAATATGATTTATTTCTATAACTTTCAGCTGAAGATACACATTAGCATTTCCATAAATATATGCAAGTCATTTGAAATCATTCATTATGATAATTTTTCTTTTTAAATATGCATGTAACCATGCAGTCTCATATTTCAAGTGTGAAATGTAGTTACAGAAAATGAATAAAATATCCAATACAAAGACAGACCACGAATTTCTTCCTCCAAACTATGTGATGATGTTGAGATCAAGACTATCCAGCAATATGTACAGAAGATACATCAAAGCTTCATAATGTTGGTTTATGTTGCCTTGCAGGTTTATGTTTACCTGACTTGGTACTCCTACACACATGCTGGAAAGGGGTGGAAGGCATGGGATACAAAAAACAAACAAGCAAACAAAAACAAACAAACAAAAACCCTAAAAGCAAAAACCTCAAAACAAACAAACAAAACAAAATAATTTAGCTCATACCTCTGCAGACTATCTAGGCCTTGAATTTGAATTCACAGTAGTGAATATATTCTTTAAACTCCTCACCACAACTATAACAGGAGGATGTGTTGGAGCTTTTAGTGATGAAAACTTAGTCCACCTGACTCAGCACGAGTTATGGCTTCTGTTGTTGACGCCCAGTAACACATCTACCCCTCCTCCCATCACTGCAAGACAGGACCTTGCTTGCCTCCCAAAGACATAACTCCTTATCAGCTCTTGGGATTTACACAGCATTGCACAGAAGACATTTAACAAAGTGATACCTCATCATCTAGACACTATGTAACTGGCAAAAAGTAAAAAAAACCCAATAAATAATAATAAATTGAATCAATAAATAACTCATGCTCATAAAGCATTTGATAGTATTCAGGTTCTCATTTCAATAAAATAGCCCCAAATTCGATAAGCAGAGGTATCAAACTAAATGATCTTTTGAAATAGAAATTTTCAGAAGTGTTCGTATTATACTGATTCAGCATATGGTAAAAGTATTAGCAATCTTAATTATTAATATAAATATTAATAACCTGCATTATTATTGAGAGTAATAGTCAAAAATTATCTAAACTGCCATAACACTGGTTTTGTCAGAATGCTAAAAATCCACCTAATGTAAAATCAGCTTCAACCAGAGCCAATCCTTCTGGGTTTGTTTCTGCATTGTTTACTAGCCCTTTTATGATGAGTAGTATCCAGCCAAGCAGGCAGCTGTCCTTGCTGTATCTCTGCCATCACTGTTCAGTGCTTTCGAGGAATTTGGTTAAATGCTCTGTCTTCATTCCATACAGACTTTGGTCCTAGATGTAGTTTCTAAATGCTGTTCTGTATGTGCACTTTATTACAATTTCCATTTTGTTTTCAAATAGCACAAAATTAATTGCTTTGGTTTTAATCCCTAGACTTGTATGCCTTTAAGGTTCCCAACAAGTCACAGATAATTTGTTTCTGTCTCATAAACCATGATTCAAAGAGTTGGTAAGATGTTCCTTACTATTGGGGAAGCTACAGTCAGATAAAGCTAAATAAGAGAGACATGCAAAGCATCAGAAGAAAGGTTTACTCCTCAGCTGTAAGACCATAAATAAGATATTACACATCTTCCATGGCCTGCCAGTGAAAACCATAATGGCATAGCCCCTTAGCAATATTAAATTAAATGCCTGTCTTTCTCAGAAGTAGCTACTCTTTACTTACATATCACTGCTTGGATTAGGTTTAACCATCTCATCAACTGGAAGACAGAATTCCATAATCTCATTAAATCCAGCGTTCCCAATATTCTTTGCAAGCTGTTAAAAACCAAAATCCCACAGCTCAATTAATAAACATGTTCAGTTATTAGCCACACGCATAACAAGGAGAGAACAAGGGAAAATGAGAGTTAGGACCTCTTATTTCTGATTCCTTGGTCCGCTGCTGACGTCAGCACTAACAAACAGATTAGGGAATTTTTTTGGATGTGGATTTTCAACTGGGATTTACTACACAAACAAATAACTGCAGACCATCAAGACACCAGTTCATACAATAAATGCAAATACTTTGTGCTGGGTAAGAACATACATAAGAACTGTCACAGAGCAGCTGATAAATGGTAACTTCTTTGTGTAGCAAAGCTTAAAGCATTTTTTTCCTTTGAGGATTAAAGATGTCTTATAAAATAACGCTAAATAATTAATGGGTCAAGTATTTGTGAAGTCCTCCAGTTTTTAATCTGAGGCATTTATAAGTCAAACAGCTGTGTTCTTTTAAAAAGCAACTCAGGCTAAAAACCACAAAAAATATGAAGCCTCTACTAATTTGAGTTCTAAGATAAGAAAAACTTTACAGTAGGACACTATGTTCCAGGAAATTCCAATAAACTTCAAAAATTAGGCTTTCTTAAATTGTGTTTATTCAGAGACAACTTCAGGATGGGAATATCTTGCTAAAGTGACAAAAAAGATACTTGTGTTATAAGTATTTTATAGTACTATTTTTAAGTTAATAAAAGCAATTTGATTACCAAAAGTTCAGATGTTCCCAGCACATCTAATGTAAGTGATTGCATTCTGGAATAGTGAACACCAAGTTCTCTATGGATTCCTGAGCATTCAATGCAAGTTAAAATTCCCAAATTTGTTGAAAGCCAGGTAGGATCTGAAATAGAAGGCATTCACAGCATTAAAATTTATTCAGGCAATTATTTCATCTAGAAAATATAGAATACAGAAATGAAATTCTGTAAAATAAGATTATTGTGCATTACTATCTTTTTTTTTTTTCCTTAATTTATATCTTCACACTTATTCTACTTGGAAAAAACCCACCCAGAAGTGAAGAGTAGAATTTTTATTGTATTTTTGTGAAAGACATTGCTATCCAAGGGAGACCCTTAACCACTCCAGTTTGTCATTCTTCAAACAACTTTCTGGAAGTGTATTTTCCCAGCACCAGTATAACGGTGTCACACTCTCAACTGGGAACAGAGGTGCAGTTTAAACTGAAATAACAACATTTACAGGGTTTGGATTCTTTTCTACTTAAGATACAAACTTTAGACTAAGTGAAGCAGCAGTGATTCAGAAGTGCACATACAGCACACACTACAAGATCCTCACTCAACTACTTCAAAGACGTTAAGGCTCATTCCTCTCCTTTCTTAGCCCTCAAATGTCTTTTCCCTAGTAACTTTCATTTACTACATCATTCCGTCATCTTCCAGCCAAATAATTAATGTCTGAAGATTCAGACAGCTTAGCAACTAATTTTTTTGATAAAGGTTTGTTAGTTGCCATTTATACTCTCTTTATTTAAGACAGCAGGCTTGACTCTTCCCATAGTCTTACACAATACTTATTGGTGGAAGTAGCTATTGATCTGGAAAGTGCCTACAGCATCAGAGCTGATGTTTGCAGCTACAGTTTTACATCAAAAAACCTAAGTCTTGCAGTGCCACTGCAACATGAAAGAACACAGGAAACAGCAGGACTTAAAAAATAATTTGAAGAGGGTTAAAGTAGAAATTAATTGATCAACAAAACCAACACTGCAAAGCCATAGTCAGCATTCTTCTCAAAATGTATACAGCCTTAGACATATTCCCTCTCTCACTTTTCCATCAAACATGATTAAAAAATAGAAAAGAAAAAAGGTATATTAAGAAAATGCTTCAAGTAGCTTATGGCTGCTCAGTTTTTCCCTAAATCTTACATGATTAACCCATATTTTATGTAAGTTCATTTGATTTATGTAAGCAAAAGCTACAATTAGCAAAATATATGGGAGAAAAATAAGCTTCTTAGTAACTTTTCTCCCCTCTGATAATAAGCATATAGCAAATCAATCTTACTAAAGTAGTTTCCATTAAACTGTTAGCATATTCTACTATGTACATAATTTTTGTGAAATAATGAGTAAAAGTGAAAGCATAAAACATTAGCTTAAATATTCTCATGAGACAAAGAATGTTTACCAATTAGAAATATGCTTAATTGAGTCACCTTGTGCTCCACAGTCACAACAAACATCATTTCCAGTCATCCTCTGGACTTCAGATATAATTTCTTTTGTCAGTTCCTGGACAATATTATTTTCTCCTGTGTTATCATCTCCTTTGAATGCATTATTTAAAGCTTCCTCTTTGCTGTTTTGTAGCACAGATGTCCATCTAAAATGGCAGCAATATTTTGCTATTAAGTGTTATGGCACTTCTGAAGTTCAAATTAAGTCTCAGTAGATCACCAGTGTCAAAAATAGAATTAGCAAAATAACTCACATTTGACATTCCTGTTCATCCTCTGCTTGAAAGTGGTATGTTCTGTCGTCTGCACAATAAATAATTCACATACTGATTAAAAAAAATTATTGAACAACTCATCTTGCAGATTTCTCTCAATGAAATCTAAAATTAATTTATTCCTGATGTTTCTATTCTCATTACTGGAATGTGTTGACAGACAAAAAGTCTGTTTAAGAAGTTTCACCTTACTACCTACAGTTCATCTATAATTACATCTGCATTTACACAAGGTGGCTTGTTGCATTTTAAACAGAAGCTGTTTTCTTCAGTGCTGTGCTTTAATCTCACGAGCAGGAGGAGAGCAAAGGAAATGTTCCATGTTCTGGATATAATCTCAGTAATCACAAGTAAAAAGTTCTGCTGGGAGGGAGGGGAGTGAAATATAGAGTTCATATTTGAGTTTATCTGTGTATGTAAGAAAGACTTAAAAGAGTTCAGATGAGCTCTTAAAATCCAGTAATAACAAACTTCAAAAAAAATCTGCCAGACACAAAGTCCAAACTACAACCAGCATGAACCCCAGGCTGTTTGAATTAAGCCAAGCTCATGATTTTTAATTTACTACTACTTTTCTAATTCTTAGCTTTGTTATCATAGTGTACTACTAAAGAAAAATGCATAATGCATTTAAGTCTATGGAGAATACAAAATTACACAGTTTAATGACTGAGCTGGAGTGAGAATAGTTGATGAAAACAACAGAGGTAAAGCTATTGGCAAAAATATTCTAAGATTCTAAAGTTTGAAAAATATTCAGGCTAAAAGGTATTAAAAGATAGTTTCAAGCATGGAAAATATTAAGATAGAGAAGATATATGAAAGAACAGAAAGGAAAGTGCTACATTAAGAGATTTTTATCTTGGCATGATACAGCAATTTGTATTTTGTAAACAACAAGGAATTTTTTTAACTCTACAGTAAAATGAAGTAAAAAAGTCATCTGGAGAAAGCTAAAAGGCCGGTCATACCTTTTCAAGTATGTGGTAACATTGCAATAAGCTGATACTGGGCAAAACACGGTATGATCATCAACAAAGAAAGAAAGTGCAAAAGTAAACGGGGAAGCTCAGTCGCTTGAGCAGAAATGAATTAGCTGTATGTTGAATACAAGCATTCGAGTCTATTCACTTAAGCAGCCCAGCTTACATTTACAAATGCAGAACTTAATGCTTCAATAAAGGAACAAATGAAGAATACACTTATATTCTTCTCCCCAGCTAATTTGAGATAGAAAAATATTCTAGTGAGAAAACAAAGGAAACATTCTACTACACACTTTTATTTCATCCCATTCTGATCCAAAAATTAGTCAGTTTTGGTGGTTATTCAGTTTTTATCTATTATGAGATAAAAAACCCAAAAATTGTTTTTAGTATTTTCTTCACAGTTGCATAGCAACCACCAGACTTAAAATTTAAGTTTTACAAGCATCTTTTGATCTTGTCCAAAAGTTGGAACTTTTCAAGATGATCAGCTAGGACATTTTCAGTATGAAGAGTGATGTCATAGGAAAAAATAGTTACTCTGCTGTAAGACAGCAAAAAATTATATAGAAAAAAGAAGTGAAGACAGCTTTTAAAAACAAGTGGTTTTCCGAAGAAACAGGCACAGTTAGTGCGTTATGCTAAAACAACTGAAAGGTCAAATTGTCACAGGAAGGGCATTTTATAAAGGGAAGCATTCTACAACGGCAAAAATGTTCTAGTGGATTACTGACACATCTACAGAAATAATGCAAAATTCTGCTATGAGCTGCAAGTAAAAAGACCTGAACAACAAACCTACGTGATATGAGGTCAAAACACTTTTTCTCCTCTGGATTTGTTTTCACTTGGCAGGTTAACAGATTGAGCTTTGCTGGAGGTCGGTTAGCCTATTTGAAGATAAAACATACACATTTTAGTATATCCATACTGACTGAACCCTGCAGATTGAAAGCACAGGATAGTGTCCCACTGGCCAAAAACACTTAACAAATGGCTGTTAAATTTTTAAGGTTCCTAGTTTTTCGTTCATGTCTTCTTCTGCATCATGGTCTATAAGATACTTTTATTTGACTATTTTGTTTACTAGTAACAAGATAGACAGTATAATTTTGAAAGGAAGAAGGGTAGAATCTCTTCAAGTACAGCTCATCAGGAACACTTACCTGAAGGAACTGGGTATGAAAAAGAGACAGGTTCATCCTTGTATTTAATGCCTAACACTCAGACATTTAGTTTTTTAAAAATTACTTGTTATGTTTTCAATAATTAATTATTTTGACTGCTGTTAATGTCTTTAAGGGATCCCAAGATAACCAGTTGAGAACAAATGCTGAATTTTAAAATCAGTAAAGGGAACCAAGTGAAAGAAAATAAGTTTTCACAGAGAATTATTGCAGCAAACATATGTAAAAGTAAACTGAGCTAGCTGATTACTAAAAAGTGCAATAATATATATTTTTTAAAAAATATATATTTTTTCTAGTCAAGTTCCTCTCAGCTATTCCAGTTCCTCTTTGAACAGAAAGCGACAGTGTTCTACTAAGAGCAAGATTCACAAGGAACCAGCATTTTGAAAGAGTCATAAAGGCTACAAAGACTTTTCAAACAGCACCTCTGCACTCGTCTTTCCCTTAACCTACCTGCACTACAGATCTGGGGTAGGACCTAAAAAGACTTATTTGCAATCTTGACTTGAGGAATGGCTTTCACTTCCTACAGTTGATAACTAGTTTTACTCTTCTAGAATAATTCAAATCAAAAAGCAGATTTAATTAGGCAACCTTTTCCTTAGACAATAATATCTAAAAATAATAATCTAAACCATTAGGAAAGTACTGTTATAAGGATAGCAATATTCACAAACACATTACCACACTTATTGTTGCATTCTAATCATATTAATAGACTAAGTTGCTAAAAGAAGATTTAAACTAAACAAAACTATTACCAAATGAAGCTGTACTATCACGTCACTAACTTGCAATGAATCATAAGAAATGTAGACACTCTCACAATCTCATCTAAATTTATTGAAGAAAACATTTAATTTAAAAAAAAGCAAGGGACAACCTGTCAAAAGATTACAGATTCCCTTGAAACAATCTGATAAAACAATGTAGCTGGCCAAAAAAAACCAGTATCATTATATCTGAAGACCAGTTAAAAAAAATCAAACCATGGAGAAACATAAGCAAGGAAACAATTATGTATTTTTTTCCTGTTAGGAAGAAAAAGAAGCATGGTGTCCTTGAAAAATAGCAGGCTCATGCTTTGCCCAGCATAAGCAGCAGACAAAACAAAGTCATGCAAGCTTTGAAACAATAAACGTGTAGGTCACTTGCTGGGCAATGAAAAACAAATTATACCCAAGAGAGGTTTTGGAGGCAGCAAGATGACAATTTATTGACAATCACATTGTATTCTCTGCCTAATAAATAGCTTTTCAAATTCCAGGCTTCCTTTTAGTAGTAGAAGTACATACAGTTTTAATTATTTAGTTATAAATTATATATAAATATATTAAAATATTTATAAATTATTAATTGTATAGACACTGGGCAACTCATACATACCTTTCTCACAAGCTGTATCAGAATGTAAAAATGCAATTCATGTTTAAGAGAAAATCCCCTCCCCCCAAGACTTCAGATCTGAAATGCATTTGGGATCTACGTAATTTTCTCTAATTTATGAAATATGAAGTTTTAAATGAATGTAGTAAAATGCTTCCGAGAGGTCTGAAGGACCAATGCACACAGGACTTCTCCCTATGGACAGGAGAATGCAGCAGAAGAACTCAGTATCACAATCTGAGAACCCAAAGAAATGGCTGCAACAACAACAACATACCCTGGGCCAGTATGCTGGTCTTGGAACCCATACATATTCTTAAGCTTTTATCTGAACAACTCCTAACCTGAAGTCAGCATTTACAAGGGTATAAAAAACCCTGTGCATGTGGCTGATAGCATCTCATTCATGCTTCCATCCTGCAGCCGAGTAACAGTTTTTCTCCAGCAGCCTCCCTGGCCTGTGCCCATTGCTTGTGGACAACACACTTCCATCACATGGCAGGACTGCCTGGGGAGAAGTTGAAGCTCAAAGACAAAGGGAGGAAGGCTGTATGAGCTCCTCAGCCACACTGATTTAGACACTTGGCAGGATTAGAAGACACTAGACATGGGAAAAAACTAACAAATGTAATTACTATTACACTACTTGTTTAAAACCTCTGAGATTCACTTTCCTGATCGAGTCTCTGATTTAGACAATTAAATTTCAGACTACTGCTGAGTTTTTGGACACCCACATTAACATGCCAACATCCTGGAAAAATGTTGCCACTTTTCATACCATACACAGACTTGAGAGCATCAATTCATGTTCCTTCCTGAAGAAATTATCCAGCAAAACTGGCTTATAAACTGTTCTAGCAACAAACAGAAGTGTAGGAATCAAAAAGTCAGGCCTCTGAGACAATATAGGAGATATAGAGCTGATTTTACAAAAGGCTGAGCAAATATGTTCACTTAACAGACTGGCTGGCTGATTTCATCATGCATTTTTTCTGGATATCAGTGATCAGCTTCAGAATATAAAAATGAAATCTGATTGTTTTGCCTTCAGATTGTCCTTTTAATCATCATGGTGAAGTTTTCAGGAGTAAAGAAAGACCAACAAAAAAGATTTGATAAGGAGTTTCTCTTATATTATTTTCTTTGCAAAAAACCAGTGAATCTTCTTTAAGCACAAATCAGCTTCGAGGAGTCTGATATTTCTGAAATCTTTTTGCCTTGTGACGTCTTGATCTGGAATTGACTTAGGAATTCCTAATTACATGTTTCAATCTTCTTCTATAGTTTTTTCATCCACGTACATTAAATGTATGAATGTTTATTTCTTTTAAGCTTTTAGTTATCTAAAATTATAACTTGGCACATATGCCAATGCAGGCAGGCACATACAGGGTCACAGCTGGGTGACTGACAAAGAACCAAACATATTCTCTCCATCCATCAGGAGAGCACGTGGCAGGCAAGTTTAAGCACCTGCAATTGCTTGAAGACAGCTGCTCTAGAGACTGACAGAGTAGTCCCTCATAAAGAGAACCTATATGACCAAAGAAGGGAAATCCGTGAAGAATACTTAGCCCTTAATGAGAAGTATTTACAATTTTGTATTTGATAAAAAAGCAAAACTGACAACTGAATTTCTGAGATTTTGATGAAATGTTGGGATGAGAGAACAACACATTCTATTACAGAGACCATGAGATATAAACCCTGAGAAGCTTAGAAATCAATGTTGTTCCTTCCAAATTCTCAAAAGACATTCAGAGCAGTCCATAAAATTTTTAATGAACAAAAATCACTTCTACCTGTTTCAGTGTCTGTGAAAAATTCATTAATTTTTTACATAAAGCTGTCATCAATATTATATAAGGGGGAAGTGAGCAAATAAGTGAAAATACCTTTTAGGAATATATTTTAAAGCAAGAAGGGACTTGTCTAATGTTGCAATATAAAAACATTGAGGCCATACCTGTGAAACATACCTATCTAAATTCACCTTTGAGTATCTGCCTTAGGAACTGATTTCCAGCTACAGCTGCACTGATTTCAGTGGGAACTTACTGCTTCTAAAAATGTCAGGCCATCTGGTAGACAGTTTATAAAAAGAGAAGAAAACGGTATCTTGATAGACTCAGTAACTGTACTTGCAAGTGAAAGTTTTCAAATTCTGCTCCACAAGTGGATTTTGTAGCCTCTGCCAGCTCTGAGCTCCCCTACTACATTCTTACTGGTACCAGTACAGCATGTCCAACATCAAGCACAATCACAGCACATAGAGACACCAGCATAGAATACCAAAAGACCTCTCTCCAACAAAGACACACTCCTACACATCCAAATGAGAAGAGGCATAAACAAGGGGACAATTCCAAAGCCATAGTAATGACTCTGTTTTGCAGGCCTGACTTTACACTCTTCCTTAATTCCCGATTATCAGTTCTGAAGGCAGCAGCTTGTGGTTAAATGAGAGATTGATTCATTTTTGCTGCCAGGGTCAACTTGTAGTCATAGCAACAGGCATAACAGGACGAAGAACAGAACAGTTCATAACAGGACCAAGAAACAGGACTGTTTATTGGACTAAGAATGGGAAATACTGTCACTGTGTTATTTTTTGCCTCAAGAAACTTTCTTAAAAGTTTTGAGAAAGCAATATAAAAAATGTTACAGAAAAGCAAAACCAAGTTGAAAGCAAATTGCAAAAGGTCCCAACCACAAAAGCATAAAGTTTTAAAATTTTAACAAATGGTTTAATAGTTAATGTGTTCAAACACTGGTAGCCATAATAAAGAGGAATTTTTAACTCTCTGTTTTCTGTGATTCTGGTAGAAGTTGTTTTCAGACTTGATTTTCCTCGACAGCTACTCCTAAGGAGCTAACAGACTACTATACAGCAGCAAATCTAGGGGAGAACAGCAATTCAGCATGCTCTCAGTTTATCTTGCAAACTTAAGATATTTAACTTATATCTTAAACATGGAAAAAAAAAAAGTTAGAATTTGTATTTTTAGAGAGCCTGGTAAAATATGAACATTTACATGAACTGAGTCACTACAGAAGCCTTTTTTTCCCATTAACAGTCATGAACATTAAAACAGCTGTATTTTTAGATACTGTGTATGTCTTGATATATTTCTAAAAGGCTGCCTTAAAAAATAAATCCTTCACATTCAAAACACTGCATCAGGAATCTAGTTAATTCCAAATCATAAATATAGACCAGCATAGCTTGCCTTTCTGTATTAGCAACCATGTACATAAAATACTGTAAACAAATACTTACTGTACCATGGGAAATTGTAAGAAAACCATTTTTAACTGAGCACTTCCTTTTCTGCCACACTTTTCTGATTCTAGTTTAAAGGGGAAAAAAAAAGGTGACAGTTTTAAATATATTTTGTATTACATTGCTTGAGCTCTTAGGACCTAATATTCCTCCCAGCAAACTCCAGCAGTACTTACCCATCACTTTTCTTGTAGAGACTGCCACTCCGCTCAGTGCCATGCTCCTTGTTTCCCTGAGGTTGATGTAAACTGTAAGCTGTACTCTGACGAATCTGAGAATCCTGAAATAATCAACAGCAATTTGTGATGCATTCCACACTATCAACCAAACTACCCCCCGCTAATGAGTTTCAGAGCTTTTCCTTCCTGCTCTAATCCTACAGGCCAAATAAAGCACACTTTTCCTCCTCAACAAGAGAGAACAAGATCCATTCATTTCTTCAGAGGACACAAAAACCATTTGAGAAGTATTCATTATGAGCATCTGCCAAAATCTTTTTACTTGCTTTTGTTTAGATTTACTCTTGGCCTTAATATATAGGGGTTTTAACCCAAAACTTAATTGAGCAGTGGCTTTCCAACTCATGCAAACACTGCAAGGTACAAACATTAAAGACTATTATTACTTGCAATTGCTAGTGCACTCTTCCATTGAAAAAATAATTACATACATCAATCTGAAGAAGTAATTTTCTTTGTGGAAACTGAGTCAAGTTATTGTCTGAAAAGCAGAAGAATCCTCCCGGAAACACAGTTCAGGAGTCACAAAGGAAAATTGAAAAGTCATTTCCAAAAAAGAATAACTTAAAGCAAAATATCCGGAAGAAAGTAGAAATCTGAGACAGGAAGAGACAGGGATTAATTGAACCCTTCTCACTGCTCTCAGAACTACCTAGAGGCAGGACCCACTCCTGCAAGAGTCCAATTTCTTAAAAAATAAGAACCTGAAAATGAGGAATCTGATGTGTCTCACCATATCAAAAGCAGTAACATGACAGAACAGACTTTTAATGCACACAGTAGCAATGACTATTAAAATTTTCATTTTTTTCTTTTCTACTGTCATTGCTCTAAGGACATAATTACTCTTGTGCTATATAGGGTGTATAATACAAGTATAGTAAGGAAAAAACCACAAAGCAGCTCACCTATATGACTATGAGCTATTCTAAACATGACAGTAGGGACAGAGGTCCCACCAACACCCCTATTTAGAGCACTTAGGACTCCACATCTCCAAGCTGCAGGATTTCAGGCTCACCCTGAATACACTGCTGGAGCTCAGTGGTCAAGCCATGAGCTAAGCTCTGCCAGGCTGCAGCACTCCTTGGTGCTCCTTTTCAAGAGAAGCAACCTGTGCCCTCTTCCTGCCTCTCACCAAGTGACCCAAGAAGCCATACCAGGTAGCTACTACATCATCTGAGCCTTTTAAAGGCCCTAAAGAACTATCACTTAGCTGTCTGTGCCTGACAAAGCATCCTTTAAAATTTAAACCAGTCTGTTTATCATTCCTGTCCAGTTTGTTTACATAGAATTATTTGGTTTTGCACTCTGCACAACATAAAGCCAGAACAACATTTTTTTAAATATTCCTGTCACTCATTAAAAACTGCTGCATGCATACATTTAGTGACTTTTGAAGAAAATCTGATCTGACACTGCCTATTGTGCCCTACCAATGCCTTGATCTCTGCCTCCCATTAGTCAGTAAAGGAACTCCATTCCCAAGATTAGAGGCCTGACAGGAAATTAATTTCAGTTTTCCCCATCCTCAATTATGTAAAGATTACTGTTGACCTCCAACACCTGCTCATTACTTTAGTCTGTGCTGCTACTTTTTGTGCATTATTTTCTGCCTCATTTCAGCTACCTCCCTTCATCTGTTTATGCTCAGCTGCTGTGTTTGGCCAAACTGGCAAACCAATAATAAAAGCTTCCTGCCTCATTTCAGCAGGAGAGGAAGCTGCAGCAGCTGACGTGTATTTCCACACATTCATGACTATGAGCAGTATCTTAAAAATGTAATACTATTTCATTAAAAGATCTTAAGGACAAACACATTGTCCATTTTAAATTCTCAGGTCAGGTCATGTCTAGATCAATACTGTCCAGCGTGATTGCCAAACGATGGTTTTCCACAGCTGTCTGACAAGAACTTTATGATTTTCATCCAGCTCCTAAGAGATGGTAACCACCCCACAAATCACCACCACAATTAACATCCTTCCTTTCAGCATGCCTTTTCCATAAGCAGGGTCTCCAAGGATCTTCCCTTGCTTCTGGTTTGCATACTGCACAAAACAGATACAAATCACAGATAACAGGGTCAGACCCAATAGCCTCATTGGAGGAGTAGAAACAATGTACATTACCTATGGGAGGAAATGGATCACTGCTGGCTAGAGGACACACACCTAATACAGAGTATTGTCATTTTAAGTATATCTTGAACATAACAAGATCAGAAAAGGCTGAAGTACACAAGCCTAAGGAACTGAACTTTGACCACTGTATCAACTTTGAAATGCAGATAGGCATATAAAAAGAAGTGAGTCATTTAAAATTTGCAGCATGTTCTTAGTGAATCACTTCACTGACCATAGAAAGGTTTGAAATTTTTTCTTCCAAAGTCTAAGTCAAGCTGAACAGCAGAACTAAAAGTGAAAGAAATGTGAAAGCAGTATTATCTAAAGATGGTCTGTGACTACTGGTAAGAGATATTCTAAAATCCTATTCATCAGCCCCACTACACAACAGAACTTTTCATACAAGGTGCTTCAACATATACACAGCAAATTTTGGCTAGCCCTTCCACAGCTCCCATGGAGGAGGATTTTTAGACTGTATAGATCACTGCTGTGTGTACAGCTGCCAAAAACAGCTCTTATAGCTCTCCCGGAGCTTAAGCTTCTCTGACATTTACAGGATCATTGCCAAGAGGATGTTCCAGAGATCCATCCCTTATCTATCCCATCCCTATTACAGCCCCAAAAAGTCTCCAAAAGATGTATCTATCAGAATCCCCTGCAGGCAGCCTCTCCTACAGCAAAACTACCATAATTTTTGTAAGAAACACAACACAACATTTATCATATTTTGCAGTAGCCTAAGTAGATTATAGGTTCTACCAAAGAAGCAGAAACAAATCTAAACACTACAGTAGCAGGAGGTGACCTCACCCAAGGTCATGGAAACATGAACAGTTAAGGCAATACAACTCTAAGGTTGACTCTGAAACTTGCAGAACTTCTACCTTTGAAAAATAAAAGCTTAAAAATCAAAAATTATGAAGGTGTACATAATGACATTTCAAAAATAAGTTTCAATACAAACCAAATTTGAGGAAGTTGTGTGCAGGAGGAAACTATGCATACAGGCACAACAAAAAAAGGGTCACTAAGAGTACTTATGTGTGCTCAATTTTTTAAACACAACAGAACAATACTTGTCAATGTTCTGCCACTTCATATGTGAATTCCATTTTAATAAAAAATACATATATCTTCAAAATCTTGCAAGAACATCAAACCAAGCAACTGGATTTAATTTCCAAAAGAAAGTACAAAGGAAATCACCAATTTGTCTTACAACAATGTTCTTTCCCAAGAAAAATCTAATATTTTTTTTATAATTTTTTTTCTTATTCTTTTTTTACTTTTTTTTCCCCAGCAATCAAATACACTAAAGAGGAGAAAGAACCAATCTTTTCATGCCAACAAACAAAAGCTCAAATGAAAAATCCAGTTTCTTGAAATCTGAATGGAAATCATGCCACTATTTTCATTAAAACATAGTAACACTTACTCTCCTAGACTTCGGTCACAAAATGTAAATGCATTTCAGGAAGGAAAAAGAAATCAGTTATAGTAAAGAAAATTACAGTGCAACAAGAATAATATTAGTGGGTTGTACAGTAAATTATATAAGAATTCTTTGCATCTCATTGATTAATTGATGTTTTCAAAAAGCTTTAAAAATAATTAGAGTAATTCTCATGCTCTGCAGGTAAGCATCTATATCTAAATTTGAATTAATAAAAAATGACTATAGCATAAAGCACTTTTTGTATTTGTATTTTTACATGTCACAAAACCAGTAGAAATAATAAATTTATGTGCATAAATTTTTGAGTCTGTAAAAAAATGTGTAGTCGTCACATCTTCCATGTATATATTTAATATCAGTATCACTGATAGACATTCCCAGCAACCATGAAAGCCAACTACTACTGCTAGCTCTCTTGAGCACAGATCCAGTTAAAAGAGGACACCTAAACAGCAAAGACTCCTTCTTGGGAATAGGTAATCAATGGCTAACTCAAAGCAGTGACCATTTCCACAGGGGTCCCTAGTCTCTTATTCTACCAAGCTCAAATTTGGAAGTTTTTGGCAAATCAGTGAGTCCTGAATCTAAGGAAGTGACTGATGATCTTATGGGACTTTGTGCACAATGGATATTATCACAAACTTCCCAAAGTGACAAGGTGAAGAGCATTTGGGACTGTCCCAAATGCTTGTCAGCAAGTCACAGAATCACATGGGTCTGGACTGGGAGGGGCCTTTAAAGATCATCAAGCCCAACCCCCAGCTGTGGGTAAGGACATCTTTCACTAGATTACATGGCTCAACAACCCTCATCTGTGACCAGTAAAAGCTAGGAGTCACCCTAACTTTTATGGGAAGATCAAAGCAAGACCGGAAAAGATCACGGAAGTCTGTGCTTTGTAGACTAAACTCTTTCATTGTGATCTCTCTCAGAAAGAGAATCTGAAAAGGGGGCAAGGGTTCATTCATCACTTACTCATGGCCCAGCAGCCACAAAAAGGAAACTGGTGGCATTTATTTATATGAAGAAGAGGCACTAGCAATCTGAAACAAAAGTCGACCCAATATTTAGGATTACATTATACAAAAGATGCTTACTTCCAGATCAGAGTTTGAAACTAGTCCAGAAGTCATTAAATCTAATGGCAATTGTAATTGGAATTCAAAAAATACTTATTAGATTGCAAACTGACCCAGCTCTTGCACATCTGAACAGTGGCATTTTGCAGCTGAGTAGCAAACTTGATTGTCATTTTTGCAGATGATGACAGAGGTGTTTTGGGATTTGAAGCTCAGATTTACATAATCATTATACAGTTTGGAATAAAATTGTGAGATAAGGTTCTATGAATAGGATCTTCTTGATACTACCCAAGTTCTTTCATTCTCAGTTTGAGCAACAGAGCACCATATGAAGCATTTTACAGTACTGGTAACAAAAAGAAACTATTTTTCAGTAAGTCTCATATTTTTAGAGGGCATTCTTTTTTTTTTTTTAAATACCTTTGTCAGAAACATTCAACATCAGCATCAAAACAGAGATGAATGAAGAAAAAGAATTAAATGTCTGATAAAAGTTAAAATAACTTTATTTTTAATATTAACATTACATTACAAGTAATTAAAATAGGAATTCCAAAGTTAAACCACCTTATATACTCACCTCTTTCTGATCAACTTGGAGTGCTGATTTTAAAATATCTCTGAGCTGTGTTAACTGTCTTCGTTCTTCATCTTGTGCTTGTTTAATCTTGAATGAAGAAAAACGCAGGTTAAAAATAACTTTTTTTTTCTAATTCAGGTCTTTCAAATTTGCTGCTTAAATGGTACATTATTTGAGAAGTATTAGGCGAGAACAAAAGTAAAGAAAAAGATGTGATCAGTTTATTTTCCCTTTCATCTTCAGAAAACTTGATAATGGTTAGGATATTGCTAGATTAAGACTTTGATATTGCCTCACAATGCCCTTGCTTCCTTGTGTTCCATTTGAAACCGCACGTTATTTTTCACTTAATAAACACTTCAGGGCAAAGGCTGTTTTCATAACATTTTACACAGTGGGGTCCTGAACTGAAACTAAGGCTTCTAAATGCCATATTAAGACAAGATTTTACCAACAATCTACTGAAAATCTTAAATGCTGACTATTAAAGCAGTCAGGGAACCTGAACCAAAATGATCATGCTTCTGCTGTAAAAAGCTAAATTTACCACACAAACATGAAAGGCTGCTACTCACTGTATAAAGATCTGTCGAGAGCATCTCAATTGAAGGTTTGAGACTTTCAACTGCTTTTAACCCATCCTGAAAGAAACTTAAAAAGAAAGCAAAAAGCAAGTGGTTATGGAACTTTAGTTTGTATTTTCTGCTTTAAAAGTTGCCACAGTAAGACATGCATATTATTATCCATGCCATAAACTTAACAGCTTTATTAACAAAACAGTAAACTTCTTTTAATCCATCTTTGACTGATTCACGTCTTTATTTCCATCATAGCTTATTCTAAAATGCAAAATCCCCAATTAGATTCAGAATTGCCACAATCCACTGCCACATAAATTTTCCTCATTCTCACCACAAGTTCTCATCACACTTTGTGAAGGCCCAGAATAAGTAAGATTCATTTACAGAACAGCAAAAATTCTGGCAGATATAAAACAATTGTGATTACTTGAAGCCACATAATTTTATATCTGATGCAATCTTTTTACTAAAGGAAAACGCCCTTGTTTCCAAAGCATTAATTATGGTCTATATGCAAGCTGCATATGCTACATCTTTCTGTAGTACATGCATTTTGTATTGGCAGAGTAATGCTATCTATGCCAACTATTCCAGTTCTTAAAAAAAATAATTTCAGATTTAAAAAATTAAAATTTAAGAAATCACAGTTACATGCATATTTGATTAAATATTGCTGCAGTGTTCACAACATAAAACATTTTCACTCTGGGAAACAGTATGAGAGTGACAACACAACACAGCATTTGCACAAAATTTTATTAAACAGACAGAACAGATTAATGACACTACAAGTGAAACTGATTTTGAAAGCAGCACAGCTGTTTAAGGAAAAAATACATAGATGCAGACTGGTATTTTAAGATGAAGACTTTACTGATTTCAACAGGTTAGCAGTGGCTCTTCCAAGTTTATAGCTGAGACTTCACTGCTACATGACAGATTTGTAACAATATCATAATAAAAGCACATAATTCTAATGACAACTATGTGTTTTAATACTGGGTCCTCCTCCAATAACTAGAAAAAGAGTGCCTCTTTCAATAGTTTTATTCCACTGCTTATGCAACTTATTTTTCTTGAGCACAGAATTAATTTAGATCATTGTTAGATATACTCAAAGAATGCCATTAAAACTAATGGACCACTAAGATCAAACTAAAAGCCCTGTTTCAAATGTAGTTTATAAACATGCAAATTATTGTTCAGTGTTCCTTAGGAACATACGATTACATTCAATGTAAAAAGCTCAATCACATTACGTGTTTCAGAACATAGTAACAAAAGCTATGATTAATCTGACTAAAGCAATATTTCAAAAGACATCAGCAAGAACAGCTGAATCTTAAGATTTTGAAAATTCTAGAAAAGTGTTAGATGATATCAAAAGTTGGAAACAAAATATTGCTCCAGTTAATGTACAGATAAAGAAAAGAAAAACATACTTGCACTGAGCATGAAAATACTTGATCAAGTTCTGAAGCAAGTCCACTCCTTTTTTAATCTTGATTTCATTGACTTTCAGCAGGTACTGTTAAAACAGTAAGTCACAAAACAAATTACTTATTACTGCTACGGGGGTTTTTTTAAACACTTTATTTTCAGTTATATTTCAACAAGTTTTAACAGTCACAGATTTACAAAGCCTAAAAGAAAATGCAGCAAAAAGTGGCTTCAAGAGTTAAATCACACAAAAAGAATTCTTGTTACTGCTGACTTTTGATATCCTCTGAGGATATTTCACTATGATTTGTTCAAATTGTTAGAATATCCTTTGGGGCTTCTAAGGAAAGCCTCTGTTAAAGAAAGCATGAAAGGGTTTGTGAAGTACATTTAGGAACCCATTCTTACACGTAGCAGCACATCCAAGAATGTATCTCACTAGTTGTTAAATGCATTGCTAAACATACATCATTAAGGAGTAAAGCAGTTTGCAAAAAACCCAAATTTTAAAATCTCCCTGTTGATTTTATAGTTTTCTTTATCAAATCCTTATACATGGTAATTATGACAAATTACAGTTTAGCAAGAGATTTTTCAATCTACTGTCAAGTGTAAATGAAATGTTATTACTGTCCTTCTGCATAAGGCACAATCAAAGTCCACATTAACAGGCAGCTCCTCCCCTCAATATCATAGCATAAAATGTCAGACATGCAAGCAGAAGTATGATTGCTCAAATATCAAAGTCCTTAACTGTCCATTAAACATCAACAAATTTTAACTGCAACTTAGCCAGTGACCTCCAAGCAAAGGGGTGAATGCCTTCTTAGTGATGCTCTAATGAATCTGGGTTTCCCCTTCTCACAGTACAACCAAAATGTTTTAAATCAACTAAAGTAAAGCAGCATCCAAGTGCCAACTTTCAGTGTTGCAGCTTCTTATGCTGGTTCAGGTGAACAAATGATGAGCTTAAAGGTAGACATGTGCACTGGATAGTATTTAGTTACAACAATCACTTCTCCTGCTCCCGTTAATTTAAAATGGAGCTCTAGGCATTTGGTATTCAGTTCACTTTCATAATTTACAGAGAACTAGTCTGTACTTATGATAAAACTTCAATATGTCACCCTTCTCACTTATTAACAAAACAAAACCAAATACCTCTTTCACAACTATTCATGAGGTAACCAAGTATAAACTACTTTTCCACAAAATCAAAAGAAAATACAGGATACACTTCAGCTATTCCACATTTAAGGTAATTTGACCAATTTCACAGACTTCACCCTGCATTATCACTAAAACTTACTTTATTGTGACACAGCAAGAGAGAAGCATCTGCTTCTAGTTGCTTCTTAGGAAGGATACAGATGGGCAATTAGCTGACAACATCCATATGTTTATTTGTTACTCAAATCCCTTTATCAATTTTGAACATTTTAGTCCAATTCTGTATAGGAATGTGAAGCTTTTATGTATGAGTGCATGTAGTTACTAAAAGTAATATCCAGGACAACTGCAGTTATGCTATGCTGGCATATGAGTCAAATTAGCTATCATCATTACAGGAAAGGCAGTAGAAACATGCATGGTGTATTTTTGGGCAAATGTGTACTAAAAAAGAACACAGCAACTTGAATTCCCAACCACAGAACCAGACATATCCTTAAATGAATCAGAACCAAAAATACTCACATCAGGTTTAACATACTGCAAAATCACAGAGATTTTGAAGTAGAAATATTCTGAAACAACTTGAAAGACAATTGGATTCCATCCCTAGCACTTTTTTCCTGCACCAACCCAGCAGTGTGCTAGACTAGAGCCTCTCTTCCTCAACAGCTGTCAGCACAGGGAACAATTCAGAGAATGATCAAGGGCTTAAAATAACTTACAGTGAAGTAGTAGTGTAAAGACTTATTTATTATAATATCTTAGTGTTTTATTTGCATTAATTTACCTGCTAAGTGAAATTAGAAAATACCTAAATTCCCTGCAGTTTTCCCACCAGGACAACAAAAAACTGTTTTCACAAATGGAGTCAACAAATAACTTGGCATTTCCCTTTAATATCAGAGCTACTCTTTAAACAATTGAATTTTTCAAAAATTTCCTAAAAACAGCAGCAGAACAATAATAGTTTCACAGTGAATCTTACCTCACACATCTGTAACTGGAAGAACCTTCTTTCTTTCTCCATTTCTTCTGCAATTTCAGCTCCACTTATTTCTGTACGAATCATTCCATGCAGTTTAGCGTGCTCTTTTTTCTCCTTCTCTATTTTTGTACTATAAGGCAAAAAGAATCAGTCAATGAAGTGAGAAATCCACAGCCTCTCAGGAAATCAGATTATTCACAAATTCTCCTGACAGATGAAGAGCCAAACTCCTGTAGCTTTGCATATGACTTACTTCCAGATGACATTTCATTTGAAATTTGACAATGACTAAAGATCAGCAATGACATATAGTAGCTGAAATCTAATTAATCATCAGTTAAAGTAATGTTCTGACAGATATTCCAAAAGAAGACAGTCAATGAGAAGAACACACTAAGTTCTTGCTCCAAAGAAAGAAAATACAGGAAAAAATAACGAGTTTTAATTGAAAACATAGGGGGATGTTTAATCCCAACAGAGCAAACACTGGTTAACAAAGTTCAATTATGTCACCAGATTTATTGAGTCTTGCCTGTCATCAAGTCATCTTCTATATATACAGGGTTTCCTAAGCCAAAATCACAGTTGCTGTCTCCACTTGCTGCTGAGCCAGTTGGCACTGGGAATGCCGACCAGCCGGCTGTGTTGCAGACTTCAAAGTCTGCTAGACCAGCTGTCCTAATTCCCTAAAAGTTTCCATGAACACTTTCCAAGAGCTCTGAATAAAACAGGTTCTCCTGCAGAATATAAATGAATAACCAATGCCTGGCATATTCCCATAAACTCACTTCTGAATTTGTTAAAGCTGTTCTCCTCATTATTCCTAAATGCAGTAGCATAATTTGACAACCAAGTTAGACAAGTCTAATATAAAAAAATTATATATATTAAGGAAAGAAAATTTTTGAAGACTTTTAGTTTGCCTCTCATACTGTTTAGAACATCAAAATTCTGAAAAAAGTTTCCTGAGGAAATGCTATACACTGCTTTTGAACAAGAGGAAGCATTACACAGGAATACAGGAAGGAGATCGGGGGGACAAACAACACACACAACTGTCCTACCTCCTCTTGGGTAGTCAAGTGTCTCTTAGCTCACTCCCTGAAAAGATGACATGTCTCAAGTACTCTCTTAACCTGATGTTAGCAATACCCTAACAGCTTATTGGAAAATGTCTAGAAGGTCTAAGGACTCCCAGTCAACAGAATATTCTGTACTTACACTTTTCAAAATTGAGGAATTGCCTCCTATTACACCTCAAGAAGCAATGGAAAACAAGAATTAATTCCATTAATCCTTCCCTTCAACATTCCCACTGGGAAGCATTTTGAGCAGCAATTCAAAAAGCCCCACTGTGCTCTCAGCACATGCAGGCACACCAGAGCCAGTTCCTGTGCAGTATTCCAGCAGCCAGCACATCCAGCAAGCACTGTGTCCCTTACATCCCACCAGACACAGACATTTGGAAGGAAGCTCCTCTCCTTTGAAATAAATATTCTGTAAACTTCCAGTTGCCTGAATTAAAACTCAATTCCAGAATGTTCTGTTTTCATGAAGAATAAGTCAGCACTCATACCCAATTACTGCCAATTATGCTATTTTGAAGTCACAGAAAACAAGAGTCCAGACACAAGAATTAAGTGGATAATCCTTAACAAGAAAAATAAGCTATGACAAAAAAAGATTCAGAGAAAATTATGAATATGCAGCTCCTTTCTAGCACACACTCTAGAGGAGTTTACATTACTTGATAGTTCTGAAACAGGTAAACCTCAGAGGAAAGATCCAGGATGTTTCAGTTCTCTCAAGTTCCAAATTAACCTAACAGTTCTTGAGGCCACAGAACTCACTAACATGTGTCCAGGTGTGACAAGGTTAATAACTACCAATTACTATTGTATAGTATTTTCGTTTTTTACAGAGAACAATACTCAAGCATAAGAAAATGAAACCACCTCCAAGATCTTAGGAGTTTATTAGCATGTCATAAGGTTATCTCTCAATACTAGTTAAACCAAAAGACAGTGAACACTGCCAAAGAGTCAAACATTATGCACAATATCACAGCATACATTGTATTCCTCCTAAAGAAAGCCAGATTTTGGTGAAAGAGTGCTTTCTGCTCTTTAAAGAATAAATCATACTCCATAGGCAAAAAAAAACCAGTAAAACCAAGATCAAGATATACTGAACTTCTATCAAGCAATTCAGAGAAAGATATCCTTGAAGCCATTTGGTGGAGCTTCAGGCTACCTGTTTGCAAAAACTCCAAAAGATACTTTACCAAAACCCCAAAATAATCTCTCAGTGACAACTATCAGAGATACATGGCTGGTACATTTCCTCATTATTTATGCTTTTAATATATAACTACATCTTAATGTTTGTAATTCAGAATTTACCCCAATAATATGCTACCTCCTACCTGACAGTACAGGACACTTTGTTTCTAGGGAAACAAAAAACCCCTCACAGCCATTTCGCAGGCAAATCTTCTGAATGCTAAAGGCTGGCTGAGTGTCCGATCCAAATGCAAGGATCAAGTCAGCTTCAAGTGTCAGTCTATTGTGACATTAACCAAATCCTCTTGGCAAAGGCAGTCCTGAAACACTACACTATGGGATGTCCAAATTTTGCAGGGCATTCAGGTTTTCCAGGCAGATCAATTAACCCAAATTGATAAGAAAATGGTGAAAACTCTAAAAATTACCCTAGAAACAATAAGAAAGCAGCAAATGTTTTGTAATGTTGCTATTCTTGGAGCTCATGCAGTACATATCACATATACAGACTTTGCTGACTAAGATTAAAATGTGAGCACACGTCACTCCATTTACAACACAGCTGCACATAACTAATATACAGTGAGCTCAGATGTAACAGACAAAGCTGAAATACAGAACAAGGAATTAGAACAGTAAAATCAAAGAGAGACAAAGTGAATGGTCTCACCCATTCAGTTTCCAATATAAGACTATTTTTACCACTCCAATTTGAAAAGCAACCATCTTTCAGTATAATTACAATTTTGATTTCAAATAAAGCCAGATCATGGTATAAATAAGCACCAAAGACTTGTATTTCTTTTCTGCCAGAAAATAAGGGTAAACAATCCGAGCACCCTGTGTACATGCAGGAGTAGTGAAACAGCCGGCTGGGAAGCATCTCTGTCATTCTTTCTCTCCTTCTCCATAGAGCAATAAGCCAGGCTGAGTCTGGTTACATACATGAGAAGGTGCACAGACTGAGAATAGCACCTGGAAGAAGCACACTTGAATTGGTAGCACTTTGGAAAAAGAAGTGCTTCTGAAGGTTATTTTGTTTGACAAAATAATACTAGACATTTTCATCTCAAATATCCTTTCTTTGTCTAGTCTTTCTCTTCAGCCTGACTCTCCAGGCTCCAGCCCTCCAGCGTTTTGGTGAAAGAGCCTCCATTTTATATCAGCCTACTGCCTGCCAATGCTCACAGTAAAGCATGTCTCTCCAATCACTCAAGTCCTCAATGAAAAGTCACCTTTTCCGTCTGGAAATGCTGGAAAGGTTTTTCTTTCCATATATCCTGCTCTGAATGATAAAGGGGAAGAGGGCAGAAAGATGAAATATGCTCAGATATTTTCATCATTTCATCCATAACATCTGCAGATTCATTTAAAGACCTTTCCATTTAATTTGTAGGCAATCTCTTTCAAAATAAAAAAACTTAATATGAAATCTTAGACTTGAAACAGTATATTGTGGATGCGGTTACCTGAACTTCAGTAAAGCCCTTGACACTGTTTCCCAGAGGATTCTTCTGGAGAAACTGGCTGCTCATGGTTGAACAGGCGCACTGTTCACTGGGCAAATAAACTGCCTGGAGAGTCAGGCCCAGAGGATGCTGGTGAGTGGAATTACTCCAGCTGGTGACTGGTCACTAGTGGTATTCCCCAGGCTTGGTGTTGCGGCCAGTCCTGGTTAATATCTCTATAAATCACCTGGAAAAGGTGATTGAGTGCATTCCCAGTAAGTCTTCAGATGACACTAAACTGGGGGGGTGGGGGGGATGCAGATCTGCTGGAGAGCACGAAGCCTCTGTTGAGGGATCTGGACAGGCTGGATCAATAGGGAGAGGCCAATGGTTTGAAGTTCAATAAGGCCACATGCCAGGTCCTGCACTTGGATCGCAACAATCCCAGGCAGTGCTACAGGCTGGGGACAGAGTGGCTGGATAGCTGCCCATCAGAAAAGAGCCTGGAGGTCCTGGTCAGAAGCCAGCTGAACACAAGCCAGTGTGTGCCAAGGTGGCCAAGAAGGCCAATGGCATTCTGGCCTGTATCAGTAAAAGTGTGGTTAACAGGAACAGGCAGTGATCATCCCCCTGTACTCTGCACCAGCGAGGCCACACCTCAAGGGCTGTGTCCCTCCAAGACATCAAGGTGCTGTAGTAAGTCCAGAGAAAAGCAACAGAACTGGTGAAGGGTCTGGGGCATAAGTCTGATGAGAAGTGGCTGAGGGAGCTGGGATTCTTTAGGTTGTTGAAAATGAGGCTCGGTGGAACTTATCACTCTTTACAACTACCTGAAAGGAGGTTTTAGCAGCAGAATTTCAGTTTCTTCTCACAGGTAACAAGAAAAGGACAAAAAGAAACTGCCTCAAGTTACACCAGGGGAAGTTTTGATTGGATATTAGAAAACAAATTCTTCTGGAAAGGGTTTTCAAGCACTGGAAGGGCTGTCCAGGGGAAGCTTGAGCTGCTATCCCTGCAGGCATTTAGTTATGTAGATGTAACACTTAGGGACATGCTTTAGAAGTGGACTTGGTAGCCTCAGATTTATGGTTTAACTTGATCACCTTAAAGGTATTTTCAAACTTAAATGATTGTATTATTCTATTCTATGATTCTATATTTAAGCAACCTTGTTTAGCACTTTCATTCTCTATCACTATTTACAAGCTGTGACCTCCACTTTGTCTTATGTAGTTGCATTAAAAAAGAAAGCATGGCAGAAATACCTAGGAGCTATGAATATCAATCTACTGAGTCAAGTTAGAGCTCTGAAGAAGTCAATTGAGAAATGCTTGCAGAATTTTCAGAAATTCTGAAATAAAATTGTTTCATATCTTGTAAAACATGAGCTTACCAAACTGGAAATAGCATCACTTAAACAGTTGTGCAGACATCTTAACAGATGACTGTATTTGACTTTGTTAAGTTTTCCATTGACTTCAAATAGTTCAGTAACAAATCAATGATAGTTATTTCTAGACGTGAGTGCTTGCGTTTCTTCACAGTAATGTATTGTTAATGCCTGGATCTTAAAATGTCATAAGCACATTCAAGCAACTTGTTCTCATCACTCAGTTATGCAAGAGACCTCATGCCCAGTTTTTAAAAGGGGAATGACAAAGGAGAAGAGGTAATCATCCTTCCCAGAAACAGCTCATTAGTCTCCATTAAACCTTTACATTTCATAGCATTAGCACAACACTTGTTAAAGAAGACTTCTGAAGCTGATAAGGCATTTACAGGCCCCAAAATAAGGTAACCCTATTTTAAAAAATTAACGTTTTTTTTCTTTTCAGGAAAATCAGGCTTATGTCTAGAATACAGATGTATTCAGCTAAAAAAAGAAAAAAAGTGAATAATATGCTTCAGTATGTTTATACTTTTACTTCCTGTGTAAAATTGATACAAAGTCTTTACCTTGGAATCTACCACAACAGGACCGATCATACTGAAGCATGTGGGTGATATTTGGCTCAGCGCCTTGCTGAATCCGATCTGTCTGCTGGGAGAATGAGCAGTTTTTATCACGTGTACTCCTTCCCCATATGGTCCCCCGGCAGGCCTGCCATTAGTGTTTAAGGACACAGGGGAAAGCCACTGCCTCGTAACAAAAAGAGCCCAGTCTGAAACGGCTCTCCTGAAGGACATGGACCAGTCCTGCTGCACTGCTGTGGTGGCCAGCAGCATCTCCCAGCTCTTACCTGGGAAACAACAACTCTAACTGAGGTCCCATGAGAAATGCACTGCTTTAAAGCTTTAAAAGCATTTAAAAATCTTTATAACTTCAACTGAGTCATGTTAATGATTGATGGTGAGAAAAGATAAATTATTCATTAATGTCATCTCAGGATAGTCCCAATTTTTGAGGTAGGTTTGCATGAAGGTTACTTACTCTTCATACTACCTTACTCAAGAGCAGCCCCAGGGTACAGAGAAATAGGGATCCAGCTTCCCTCAGTTACTTCAGCTGAAGTGATCTTGAGGAAAACAGTCTGAGAAGTTAGGTGGCTACAGGGCAAAGGAGGTGCATAGTAATCAACAATAATGGATGGCAATCCAAGAGCATCAGAATGGATCTTAAAATCCTTCTCCCAAACAAGAACTAGATACATAGGATTTTTAAAATGTGCTTAATTACATACAGAGGTTGAAGCAGCAGTTCAAACACTGTTATGAGAATAAAGCAAAGCAGATGCCATTTTTAAATTAAGCTTCTTTCTTTTCAAATGGGTCACACTTGGTATATTTGCACCCAAGAGGTCATCACAAAGGTGCAAGTAAGAGAGATGCGATAGTGTGACAAGCTTAAAAATTTTCCTTATAAGGACAGCAATCAATATGAAAACTGTCACTTCCCAACAGACTACAAAAACACCACTTCATTATCTTGCATGTAGCTTTACAGGTCTGTACTTGTGATTGGGAAATGCAGATGAACAGTGTGATGTTAAGCATGTGACACAAAGGCATACGCAGAAAAAGGCAGCCTAGTAGTCTTGAATAGTTTGTTAGCCCAAAGGGAAAAATAAAAGAAAGGAAAAAAAACCCCAGGAAGAATCTAAAAAATAATTATTCACATATTTGAAGAAATATCACTGGAAAAGACAGCTCACTAAGCACACACCTAGAATTGGTTTTAGGCACAATCCAAACAAGGAGTTATCAAAAGTATAGACTGAAGAAGACTGAGTAAACCTCTGGCTATTGGCACCTACATTCCCCATTTTACTCTGGCAATACAAACTCTAGGTGAGACTGAGGTTACCTCTCCCAGTTCCTTTATCCTTTTTATTAAAGCAGAGAGCATGAAGATGCCACAACAAAACCCCCAAAATTCGCAATTAAAAATTGTTGAGGTGAATCTACATCCACCCACTGCTACAGACGACCAAAACGCACAGCTATAAGGAAGTTTAGATCCATTTGGGACAGCCACAGAATGAAGAGTTATTTTCTTAAGAAACCTCAGCAGAATATATAATAGCTACCCAGAAAACCTCAGTTTTCCTATGTCCAAAAATTAGTATGAGAAAAAATATGACCTGAACAGATTCAAGCTCAAATTAATATTGTCCTAAATTGAAAATCACAGAATCACTAGGTTGGAAGAGATCTTCAAGATCATCGAGTCCAACCCCGTGCCCTAACACCTCAACTAAACCATGGCACCAAGTGCCACATCCAGTCTTTTTTTAAACACGTAGGGATGGGTGACTCCACCACCTCCCCAGAGGCAGACCATTCCAGTACTTTTATCAATCTGTAAAAAACTTTTTCCTGATATCCAACGTATATATCCCTTGGTGCAGCTTAAGACTGTGTCCTCTCATTCTGTCAGTTGCTGCCTGGAAAGAGAGACCAACCCCCACCTGACTACAACCACCTTTCAGGGAGTTGTAGAGAGCGATAAAGTCACCTCTGAGTCTCCTTTTCTCCAGGCTAAACAACCCCCAGCTCCCTCAGCCCTTCCTCACCAAGCCCCTCACCAGCCTTGTTGCCTCCTCTGGACACACTCAAGCGTCTCAACGTCCTTCCCAAACTGAGGGGACAGAACTGGACACAGCACTCAGGGTGTGACCTCACCAGTGCTGAGTACAGGGGAAAGAATGACCTCCCTGCTTCTGCTGGCCACAATATTGCTGATACAGGCCAAGAGTCGTTGGCCTTCTTGGCCACCAGGGCACATTGCTGGCTCATGTTTAGTTGGCTGTAGACCAGTACCCTCAAGTCCCCTTCTGCCTGGGCACTGTCCAGCCACACTGTGTCCAGCCTATAACACTGCAAGGGGTTATTGTGGCCAAAATGCAGGACTTGACACTTGGACTTGTTAAACTTAATTCCACTGGACTCTGCCCATCCATCCAACCTGTTCCAGGTCTCTCTGCAGAGCCCTCCTCCCTTCCAACAGATCAACACACACTCCCAGCTTAGTGTTGCCTGCAAATTTACTAATGAAAGACTCAATACCCTTATCCATGTCGTTAATAAAAATATTGAATAGAACTGGCCCCAGCACAGACCCCTGAGGAACACCACTGGTGACTGGCCACCAGCTGGATGCAGCACCATTCACCACCCCTCTCTGTGCCCAGAGAGTCAATTCTTAAACCAGACAGGAGTGTTCCTGTCCAAGCCAGCTTTTCCTGGAGTATGCTGTGAGAGACAGTGTCAAAGGCCTTGCTGAAGTCCAGACAGACAACATCCCACAGCCTTTCCCACATCTACCAGGCGGGTCACCTAGTCATAAAAGGAGACCAGGTTGGCCAAACACAACCTACCCCTCCTAAACCCATGCTGGCTAGATCTGATCACATCATTAAACTTCCCATCTCTGGTTTTTAAAGACAAATGCTCCATAATGACAGCTTGTAACATCTCAATTTGTCTGGGAACTGATTTTATGCACAAGAGGTCTGACAAATCCCACAGTCCTACTGCAGGAGCAGAGGTCTCAGGGAAGTTCCAAGACTGAGTTTAACTCAACCAAACAATAGAAAACTCCAGTGCTCCTTGGTACAAGCACAGCTTGCACCAGAAAACAATACTCCCTGACTGCCAACTGATGTCAATAAAAGTAATTTCTGCTGTTGTAGAACAGCCTACAAAAAGGGCAAAAAAATAGCAGCCCATTGTTTTAAATAATTTTCTTGTACACCGAATTCCCAGGCTCCCTATCCTGAGCCTCAAGCAGATGATCCTTTAGTCTTGATCAAAGTCAAGGAGTCCAACAGGCTGGACTAAGAGCTTAAAACTTCAAAATATTGATGTGGAGCTTTCATCTAACCACTCAAAAAAAACTGAGCACTCAGTAATTTTACCAGCCCACCACTGAGAAATGCCAAAAAAATGGCTCATGGATCTGAAAGAATTTCCTGATGAATATGTGCTACCTTCAACTTTTGCATGTTGAATAACCTGCCACATAAATGGCTTAGAAATGAACACTATCAAGGAGGTGTGCTTCATTGTTAAAAAATCTTGCAGAAAGTAGAGATAACTGCAAGTGGAAAAAGGAAACCCGTTTCAGATCAAAACCCAAGTGTCTTACTTGAAAGCAAAGTTATAAAACAGGTTTTATAAAGGATTGCAAGTTGAAAGAAAAAGAAAAAAATCTCATCATACAAGCAGCAATGGATTCAACACCACAGACAGAAAACACATCGTCAGCATCATGTTTTCAGGTCCTGAATGACATAGCACACAGAACATTTCCAACATGTCCATAGCCTCAAATTAAAATTCCCAAATACACAAATACATTTTCTAAAAGGATTTCTTACTTCTCAAGCACTTAATTAAATTAAATAATAACTGATAATATTTCTAGCATATCTGATTCTGAAATGCCAGCTCTGAGCAAATTGATGAGCAAGTACAAATCTTTACATCACTTCAACACACTCATCCTAATGAATATTAGATCAGAAATCCTAAAAGCACTAGATCTTGGTCCAGTAGTAACATTGCTCTTGCTGTATGCCTCAGCAGTACACAAAATTATTTTAAATTCTGCACATAAACTTCTTAGGAGGTCAGTATGAATAGTCACACACAAGTAAATAAGGTTTCAGATCCAGCAATCAAGAAGTGCTAGACAATAGCAGACTAAATTATAGGACGATTCTTTAAGGCCTGTCCTCAGAGATCAACTACTGCCATAGGCAATGATTAGAAATCTTAATTACGTCATTAGTCAATAACTGGTATGGCGCCAAATGAGATTGCTTACTAGTGTCAGGAACATAAAACACTGGAGCCATCACAATCTTCTATGGATTTAGAGTGTCAGACTAGAGGTTTATCTCAGTATTTCAGAATGCTTTCTTATGAAAATCCAGCTATAACTAGGCAGTTTCAAAAACCAAAAGCCACACAGCCCCACAATTTGATGCTAGAAAGCAATAACTAGACCATTCTTATTGCTATTCACAAAAGGAATAATGAAGTTTAGCTAACTGATTACTTTTGTGGGTAAATCAGCTACAGGAATAATTTCTGAAGACTTGAGACAGACTAAGTGAGCACCAGAGAATCATTATAACTTTGTGCAATTAAAAAAAAATACATAAATGGTGCTAGATTTTCAGCCACTCTAGTTGGCTGTAGATCTGCAAGTTATTTATGTTAAATAGTCATCATACATGATTCTTCTGGACCTGTATTATCAGAGATGGTCTGATACAAGGCAGCATTATTTCAGAAGAAAAAAGATACTGGACATATGACACAAAACTGATAGTCATAATCCAGGTAGTACTGTAATGTGGAAGAAAACTCACTACAAAATTCTACTTCACAGACTGTCAGCTGTACTGATACAATTGACCTGGCAAACCCTGGAAACAACTGCCCTTGATGTAGGGCACTGAACCACTTAAGATTTATGAGGAACCAGAATAAATTGTGTTTGACAGGTGTTGAACTTTGTTGACTCATTAAATTTATTTAGCTGGATATAAAATTTCATTTTTTATAAACTTAATTTATAGCTGTTTATACAGTGGATCTGGTAACTTCAAATAAGTGGCTTATGCTAAGCTGGGTTAGATCCACAACATAAGACACAATTTACAAGCCTCTGATAGGTGTACATCCACTTCTAGCACATGCTGCACTTGCTGAGAGCATCCAGCCTCAGAATTAAGCAATAATCTCTACAGATTTCAGTTATATTTTCCTCTTAAATAAAAGTTTAAAAGATACATACACTTTTGTTTCATAGTCCTTCCAAGCTTTATCAAAGGGTTTTTTCAGGTCCTGTCAAGAAAAGAAAAAAAAAAAAAACCAGTTTTTTGCATAAAAAATACTGTGGTTCTAACAATGAACACATGCCTTGGCTGCTTGCAGTGGCTACTAGAATAAGGGGCTTCTTGAACCTAAGGTTTCTGAAAAAGCAATCTTGCACATAGAAAAACCAATCTTGTAAAAAGAATTAATACACTCATGTTTTTAAAAGCATCTCTAGGATGCTTTTTACTATGATTTTTACAGCTCCATTTTACTCTCTAAAAGGTATAACAACATGTTATCCTAAGACCACACTATGCAATTAATCAAAGTAACTACTTTCTCATCATTTTGTCTCTGGCTCTGTATTGGAGAGAAGACCCTGTCCTGAGGCTGCAGCATAGCCTTGGCTAAGAACTTGATTCATCACACTAAAGTTTAAAAAAATCAATTTTCCACTGACTTAATGAGGACAGTATAGACCTTATTGTTCAGCATAACTAATTCTGTGAGAATTCTGTATTAGTTACATTACAAATTCCTTTATCTTCTTTCCCTTGAATAAGGTAATTTGGATAAACCTATCTTAATAAGTTATTTCATTGATGTCTAAAACTGCAAGAGCTGAAATTTTGATGAAGTTAAAGAGAACAGCCAGCCACAAGAAAATATTAACTGTCAGACACTGGAAAAACTTTGCAACTACAGATTAGGAACTAATTCTTACATGTTAGTTAGTTATTGAGACAACTACTAAATTAACTGAAGTAGCATTGGATTATATTCTCAAGGCAGTAGGGAAATATTGTAATAAATGCATTTATTCTGACAAAGAGAAGAAAGCAAGTGAAATCGGGAAAGCAAACAATACAAAGATAATAAGTCTATCTCACTAAACAATCTATTTATCTTCCAGTAATTTACAGAAACCATTTTTAGTCTATGTACATATTTTTCTCCTTCCTTCGATGTCCTAGAACAATAGCTGCCAGTTGCTTCCTGTTTGCTCACTACTAAACAAAGCAAAAGCCAAGTAAGTTTGCTCACCATAGGCTCTGAAATTTATCATAAACATATCATCATTTGAGTCCTAAGATGCTGTTATTTCAAATAGGAAATGTCCTTGGGCCATAAACAGATAGATTTCAGCTTCCTTTAGAAAAATTCTATGCTCATACAGTCTAATGTGTGTTTCTTAATAGTTCCAGGTAAGTTTAGAATGCTAAATGCTAGAATGCTAATAATCTTTTAAAATATAGTACTACCCTTCACTCAACTAAGTAAATATCTAAATCTTACACCTCTTTCTCTGCTTATCTTCTGTATCTCAGGCCTGCTTTTAAAGCTTCTCAAATGTTGTTTTGTATACACAGTCAAGAACATGAGGTATGTGAATCCACAAACAGAACAGATGACTTGATTACAAAAAAACCCCAAAAAACAAACAAAGCCCCCAAAGTCTTGTTTATTAAGCTAATACAATACTTGAATATCCTACACCTCCCAGCACATAAGATTAATACATGTGCTAAATGTATCTACTGTACCAACAACAATCCTATATATAAATAGGAACAAAGACATACCCCTTTTACTCCTTTCAGGTCTCCCTTCAGCAAACTGTCCAATGGAAAAGTGATTATGTTGTTCATATTCTGAATCTATAACAAGAAAATTACAACAAATCAGTTATTATATTCAGACACAGAACATAAACTGTCTTAATACATACATTTCAGAAAGTTTCTCAAGGAAATCTCACATATTATTTTCCTGTCCCTGCCTTGTGGAGATGTTTATCAGCACAGCCAGTAATCAAAGATGAAAGCAACACGAGTTAATTAAACTCACTCTGGAAACACTACAACCCAAGCCAGCAGGAAACCTCCAGAATTACTGCTGATTATAAATATCTCAACAGTGTCTGCAAAATAAGACCACTAATTTTTACATTGCCTCATTTCCCCATTTAAATCATAAAAAAACAATCATACAATTTTTTAGCACTGGTAATTCTGAGTTCATGAGCATATTTTATATTAACCTTGTTTACTTTCCAGCCTCCTCAGACATATTCCATAAAGCATATCTGCTACTCTCCCAATACATGGCATCTTACTCTGATAGAAGTTATAAAGAGAAAGAATGTTGGCCTGTAAAAGAGCCACCATTCCAATATTTTACATTTGCTTTTAAAAAGCAATACATCTGTATTTGCTTACTGCATTTGCTTGAAATTTCAGCCAAAGTGGACCTTCATCAGTTTTAAAGGTTACACAGATTGTCTCTGCATGGGAAAGCTAAAGAAATACAGAAAATCTGGTCTTTTGAACTCTTAACACAAATCATATTTCCCCTCCTCCACCTTACTTTTTCTCCTCCCCAATAAGCTGCAGGATGCAACTATGGCCCTTCAGAATCAACAAGTTAAATTTCAGCTCCTGTGTTTGGGCTAGTTTTTCAAAGTACTTTCTGTAAAAATTGAATAAGTAACATGTACGCATGTTTAGTTGTCAGTGCTGGAAACCATCCACCTCCTAAGCTCTCAGCAGTACTGTCACATGCACATATCA
The DNA here is from genome assembly GCA_034336665.1 of Luscinia megarhynchos. Taxonomy (NCBI): domain Eukaryota; kingdom Metazoa; phylum Chordata; class Aves; order Passeriformes; family Muscicapidae; genus Luscinia; species Luscinia megarhynchos. Next base: position 15,843,387 of record CM067565.1, read on the forward strand.
TCACAACCATCCCCAAAGGTAATAAAATTTTATGTCAGAGATACAGGAGATAAATCCAAAGGTTTAAACTGCACAACACCTATCTAAAAAAATCCCAAAACTTCTAGAAGCTGCAAGTGCACATCCAGAACCGTTACTCAGGTGGAAAAGAGGTCTCTTGAAAGATACCATCCCATGTGAAGTTTTCTACTTTGCTATTCTATTTTATGAGTATGATGCAGCCAAATGTCTAACTTAAGGATCAATACTTTCATAGCCTCAATTTAATTAATCTTCAAATTCAGAAGACAGGAATAAATAACTAGCATTTCTCAACAGCAGACCCAAGACAACTGATTTTTCTTTAAATCATTAAAAAAAAAAATCCAAAGTATTATCCCAAACATACTCATGTGTAAACATCAATCAGACTCCAAAACAGTTATGGATATTTGCTAGAATTTCACACCATGAAGTCTGGAGTCCAAAGCAACTTCAAAAAAAACCAATCAAAAAGAATAAAAAACAAAACAAACAAACAACAACAACAAAAAAACCACTCTACAGCAGAAAAACTCTACATTCCTTTAAAAAGTTTAGAGAATGTTTGACCATTCAAATTAATTCCTTCTTTGTGCTATCACCTATACATTACTATCAGTCTATTGTATTCCCTATGCTCCTATTCTACTTGTAACAAAAGTAAGCATACATAATGCATGAACTTGTCATTATTAACCTAGTTAGATGAATCATACTCCCTCATATTTATAAGTCAGCAAGCAATACACAGATGAAAGATCTTACGTGTTTTTCTCCTCTTTCTTGAGAAGTGTAAGCTGAACTATCTAAAAATATAGACCCATTTTTGGCATGCAGAGAAGCACTAATATGCTGCAGCTCCTACCTTGTGTACAGAGTACAAGGAGCTAGAACATATGCAATGGCCTCTACATTTTGACTACTTGATGTTTTAAAATATGCTTTAAAAAAATATACAAAGGTGCAAGAAAACTTCACAGATACTGAAGTCATCCCATCTCAGAGAAACACTAACAAATTCCATGTTGAAAAAAAAAATAGGAAAAAAAATAGTTGACCTCGTTTCCACTTCCAACATTGCTGCTTTGGCACTTGCAGTTTTCCTCTGACAGTTTCCAACAAGATGACAGGGTAAAAAATTAAAACTTCCTATGTTGGAGAAGGCTCAAAGAAGAAGAAATGGCAGGGGAGAGAACAGATAAACAAAACACATAGCTGCCAGAAGTGCTGGTAAAGGCAACAAGCAAGCCAGCATTTGTAAAGGGGAAAGATGTTCAAGTGGTTTAAGGGCCTATGGCTAAACATTTAAATTTGCTGTTTGCCAGCTTTCCTGATTACTTTAAAGTAAATCTCTTTTCCATAAGAGCTTTGGATACTGGTGCCCACAGTACTTCTGTAGGTTTTGTTTCCTAAATCCAAGCAAAAAGGAAAAAAAAAAACCCTTTTCAGTATACTTCAGAAGCTAAATAGTTTTCTTAACTATTAACTTAAAACTTTTTCAGTTTAAACTAAAATTCAAGCAGTTGAGCAGCATATATCCCCTATTGCCATTACTAAACTTTAGATGCAGACCCTGTACTTGGCTGTGGGCTTCTCAACCATCAGTGAGCTTGGGTGTGTGCAGGTGATGGCAGTACTGCCTGCTAACAAATCATTGTTCTTTCCTTTTTTTTAATGAGAAGTGCCATTTGATTTAATACTTTCCAATAATTTTCCTAGTGACATGTGCAGTAGTAAGACAAGGCAAATCAACACAGCAGGGAGAAAGTGGAAATCAGAACATCCACCACAGATGAGACATTGTTTGTCTGAGCTTTAAGGTTTAGCATCTACCCCCAAGACCTCAGAAAAATCTATAACAAAGACTAGGGGCACAAACTTTCATCTTTGCACTGTGCCTTTGCCTCCCACACAAGGACACAATGCTGCCCCTCCTCTGTCCTCACCCCCTTCCCCCTGGCAGCACAGGTGTGGATGAGCTCAGACATCACACACCACCAATTATGCTCCAGGGAAAATGACTCAGCAGAACAGGAGCTGAGCACCACTAAGTGTCCACATGGAGCTGCTGGCACAGCTGCCTAGAAAAATGCCTTCACACAAGATACCAAGAGTCAGCCCCATAGCACCAATGTGCAAACTACAAACTGAGAACTTCTCTATTAGGAAGTATTTAATGGAATATCTGAAAAGCATAAAATGAAGAGCTGCAAAAGCAAAGGAAGGAAGAGACTTGCAGTTATTCCAGCCCTACTTCTGTGCCAGTGAATTCCAGAGTGCACATTTTCTAACTTAGGCTGAAAGACCTAAGTTTCTTTCACTTTCTCTGGGACACTTCACCTAATATTTTGAGAGTGAGATCCCATTTATAGCAATTTATTATTTTCCTTCTCCACAACGAGAGTTATCTGTGAAGCAAACCATAAATTTAAAATTCTTCTAAACTTTCTTTATAAACCTATCTATTGAAGCCCTAATCACGTTTTATTATTGTCCTCTGCATTTCCTCCAGTTGGATCAATACTCTTTGGGGGGGAAAAAAAAAAATTGATTCCAGGTGGAGCTGAAGCCATGCTGCCAAGGAGGAATTATTACATCTTGACTTATATCTCTACAAACATAAATCAAACAGTACTCTTTATTTTTTAACTCTCACTGTTAGCCAAGTTTTCCCCAAGTATACTGGTGAAAAACAGAAAGTTCGTAACTTAAATCATTAAACTCTATATATAATACTCCAATCTCAAATATGCATACCTGTAAAGTTTTTTCAGTTTTTGTTTTTTCTAAGCAAAAATATGCTTGTAAAAGTTCAAGCATTAAACATTGTTTTTTAAAACCTCAGTCTAAACAAAGAAAATTCTGGGCATAAATTTTTCAAGTTCATTATATAATGCAGAAAAGATAATTCCTTCAGTTTTGCTGTTACCTTTTACAGTTAAGCAAATTTTCTTTCTTCTTAAATTTAAAAAAGTAAGTAAAGAAAGAGCATACGGTCAGAAAAATATCACTGCTCTTCTTCCATTTTTTCTGAGCTGAAGTCCAAGGATTATTAATGAAAATAGAATCTCTTACTCCCAGCTATCTTCCACAGAGTGGAAATACCAGATCCGCTCCTCTCAACTCAGCCTGTTTCATTAGCTTTAAATTGATGCAAATGAAAAAGAAAGGAAAAGAGTAAGTATAACAACAACCAATACAGAAAATGGTATTTGTTAAATAGCTACTTCATCTTCACAGATCAAACCCCTTTTCAGGGAGTATTGACAATGATGCTCAACTAGAGTTTATTTCTTGTCAGTGTAGCAATTAAATAGGTTTTAAAATCCTATGAAAATATTTGAAGTGCAAACATATTGCAATGAGCCTTTCCTTGTCTAATATTTTTTTATGTTAAGATTTACAGCTTTATCCCTTGGCACCATACTTAAAAAGACAGAGTTATTAACACTACAAGCAAGTGCCATACAGACCTAACCTACGTGGGAACTCCTCCTTCTCTAGTGGGTGGTCCAATGCTATTAGGAATTAGTAACAAGGTTGGCATCAACAAGCAATATTGTGCTTGCCACAAAATGCAGTACATTACCTCTGAAAATGGCCTCTAGTATTTTCAGACCTTTCATTTCCAAAAAGACAAGCTAATTGCTCAATCTCCTTAAAAACAGAACTTGAAGAAAAAATTGTAAGTTGATATCAGAGCTTTGGCAATAGAAAATAATTGCACGGTTTATATCACAAAATGATCCAAACAATGCAAACTGGGGTAGAATGGCTAAAATGAGTAGTTAAAAGGACCTTTCACACAATAAATATAAATTCATTTACTGAAGATGCATTTATAAATCTCTTCAAAAGCAAAGAAAAACTACAAAGGTTGGGGTGGGGTTTTCTTCTTAATTTTATGCACTATTTGAAAGTGCACACATAAAAGTAGCATAGCAAATTTATAAAAACCTCAAGACCTAAACTTCAACTTGAATAGTATAAAGGTTTTAGGATTAAAAACAAAAACACTTCAGCTGTTATTGAAATACTTTAAAACACCGATGCCTTGGTAAGGCCATAAAAACTTCAAAGTCTTTAGGGAAACTTTTAAAATTATTAGGGAAAACAAGCACCTGAAACTCCAGTTAAAGCAGAAGAACCTTACAACGGCTTTCCTCTGCCTAAACTAAGGACAAGTTTAGGGAAAAATCTTTGTGCAGAAGCACTTCACAGCTACAGCTCTAAATGGCATCCAGGCCAAGAGCTGACAGAACACATCAGCTTCTAGAAACAAAAGTAAAATACATGACAAAGCAAAACTTGACAGTAGCCCTAAAGCTTTGCCAGTGTTAATAGCTTTGGCATCTGTTCCAGTCTGAACATGTCCTCTCACCTCCCTGCACATCCCCCATCCATTTCAGTTAAAATCTGTGGAAATTCAGCACCTTGTGAAACTCCAGAGATAGGTCTATTTAAAGAATACCTTTCAGAATGTTTTTTTTAACAGTAGCAGGTTGCATGGCCCTGGCTACATTTTGGATGAAAATATTTACAACCAAAACATGAGGAGTGCTACAAGGAAACACCAGAGGAGAGGCATGTTTTTAAGGTCAGGATCTTGAGAGCATTCAGAGTTGGATATATCATCTCATTGTAAGAATGCACATATGGCTATGACTTTCCCAAATTATTTCCAATTACTGTACGGAACTTTTTCTACTGGTCAATATCCTTTAACCTTTTAGAAAACTAGACCTCAAACACTGAATTTATGAACAGATTTTCAAAATAATCAGTTACTAAAAATTCATTCAAGTGCCATTAACTTCTAATAGGCAAAGCTATGCACAGCTATAATTTTCAATTATTCAAGATTTATTTTTCATAAATATGGCATTTGCAAGCAGTAATGAAGTTCACATCTTTTTTTCCATATGTATTTCTTTCTGGAGGGAACTATTTTTGTATTAAGACACTAAATTCAAGGACCATTAGGTTTCCTTTGCTAGTCAGGAAAAAACTAAAAGCTTCAAACCTTAACAATATGAAGCATATTAGGAAGGAGCAGAGCTTTACAGAGATCTGCTCCTCACCAGACAGTGTTAAAGTGAGAAGGTGCCTATGCAATTGCAATATTTTTAAAAAATTACATTCATGCCCATGCTAAATTACTCTTGCCTTCAAAAATAGAGAAAATAAGAACCACAAACTGAGAAAACTACAGACTTAGCTACTGTCTTATGACATATCCTCTTTTTATACACCCAAACTGAAGCAAAAGGACATCAATGTTACTAAAAAAACCACTAGTACACAGAAAAAAGAACTATAAATATTCCTTGGAGAAGACACACAAAACACTTAGGTAGATAACAGGTAACGAAAACATGCATTCCATAGATATTATTTTGGTGTTTTCCCTTTCCAAAGTACGGAAGAAAAGTTATTCTTGTCAGAAACATTTTGCAAAGATAAGTTTCTGGTTTTAGGAGAACAAATAGCTTAAGATTTTTGGTAAAAATACAACACCTTCAAGCTTTTAGAAGTATTCTTGAAATGCAATACATTAAGAGATTTTTCTGGGGAGAGGGTGTAGCTTTTAGCAGATTGATTTTTAAAATCACATAAACACCACATTTCCCAGATCCATTTGCCTAATGAATTCATCATATTGCAATTAATAGATGACAAGAGAGTGGGTTTTAGTCAACAGAAGGTATCAATTAGAAGACTAGTTCCATTTTCCTTTCCATAGGAGCTGCCTGCCTCTGTATAAGGGGCTTGGGATAACTGACTCACACTGAATCAGGATGCCTCTTCTGATACATAATCTCAGATAGTATTTGTACATCCAGAGAAGTTCAAATCAATATAACCAGTATGAAAGACATTTCATTGTTGATAAATACATTTGTGGCTGTATTCATCAATATCATGATTAGGTAAAAAGAGAGAACAGCATCAGAGAGTGAATGGAACTGCCCTAAATCCCATCAGCTGGAAACATTCCCCAAAGAAGTGATTATGACCAGCTGGCTGTAAACTACAGACATTTGGTCTAGACTCACAAAAGCATTTGATGTGTCTTCATGTCATTGATTTCAGCAGACACAGACTTTTAAATGCTCCTGGGAATCTGGGTCATTTCCCCTTCCTAGCCCCTGGTATAAGAGTTCTGTGAATTCAAGTAAATTTGGTACTTAAGATATGAGAAAGCTCTAGCTCGTAGCATGTAATCAGAATCTGCTCTATTTGCACCCTCTGATTAATGTGAAATTGAGGCTGAAAATTCTCCATTTATAATTAAAAATCCTGTTCTTCCATTTGGCTCCATCCCATTTGGCTCACCAAAGAGCCAAAGCTACTGGCTTCAGCTGTAGCATTGCTCCCCAATGGATGCTACTGTTGTTTTAGCATTTCGCTTGATTTTGTTTTCCTGACTCACTTCTCTGAGAAATAAAAAAGCTCTCTTGCAGGGCCACTAAAATCTCCCTTTACAAACATAAATGGAAAGTGGGGAAAAATTAAAGCAAAGTAACATGATCACACAGTAAACCAAGTTGGTTGATTTCATAATTTAAAGCAAATTGAGATGTGTGTTTTATAATGCATGTTCTAACTATTGTGGGAAGCTTTTAGGTGTGAGAAGCGTTGGAAGAAGGAGGGTTGTTGTGTTTTTGTTCTGTGGTGGTTTCTTTTGTTTGAGTTGAGTTTTGACTTCTGTAAAGGAAAAGCCTAGGACATGAGATATTTTCATAAGCTGAGAATTTTTTAAGAATGGTGATTGCTAAAACACAAATTGTTTTCAATATGAAGAGCTGTTATAATTCCTAAATACAGCCTTTGGCTTTAAAATTCCAACATGTTTTTCTAAAGTAATTCTTACCAAATTTTTGAAGAGTGCAGTTAATTCCTTTGTAAACACAGAAAATTTTAAAAACGCTGTTCCCAAATCTGGGTCATCCCTGCAAACACAGTTGCCACCAAACTTCTCCAGTGCTTGTGTATACTGTTCTTCATTTTCCACGTGAGCTTCAAAAAGAGCAAAACATGAAGATAACATCAGTAGATAAAAGGTTATTGAAATCACAATTGATGGGTTTTTTAAAAAAGACACTTTCCAGAGTTATTGCTAAAAATGTTTACTTGGTACAAAAACCAGTCATTATTTACACTTTAACACTGATATACCAGAAGTATGACATACATCACTAATTCTGGTTTGCATGCACCTATCCACATGTTGCACAAAGGACAATGTGCCAAGACAAGACAAACATCTGACAGTCTAGAAAGACCCATAATATTTCTGCACCATAGCAGAGACCTCATAACAACTCCCAACTCCTATAATGAACTTTCAAGTTTTAGAGTCTTTCATTAACATTTTCTTATTTTAACTGTGTGCTATTATGTTTTACTGTGTGCTGAAAAGGAAACAGAGGAGCTAGTGTGCTGGCAGTCTTGAATCTCTACAACAGAAGGCAACAGATCAAATACTCTTGGGTAATCCCAGGAAAAAGGATTATAACCCACATTACAGAGGAGGACAAAACCATATCTATGTTAGTTCTCTGATTCAAGGCAGCAGTGGGGATCTGAAGCAAACCCTAGCAAACTGCATTTACCACAGGCCAGTTCAGTTCTGAAAGCAGTGCTGGTTTATGACAACCAGATTCCTTTCTGAGACAACAAAACCAGAAGCTCTGCCCTAGAAGTCATCCATTAGTCCTGGACTACACCAGGACAATTCATCCAGCATACACCTAACATCAATGTTCAGAAAACTTTCAGTTGCATATATTGGGGGATTATTCAGCCCAGGGCAGGAGAGGAAATCTAGGCATAAAATAAATTCCCCTGATTCAAATAAAAAGGAAATCTGAAAGGCTTCAGTCTTAACTAATTTGCCCAAGTGATTTACTCCTAGGTCACCAGGTTACTGCCTATACAGATAGGAATAAAAAGTCACTTTGTCAAAAGTCAATTTGACCTGTGGAATAAAACAGAAACAGAAAGTTTTCTGAACCCAAGTTTAGTGATCATGTGAAGCTTGAGCATGTGGACAAAGCACACCAAGTTGGCACCTGAGAAAGTTAACATTGTCTATTTCATATTCTAGCTGTAGACAATTTCTAGAGCTTCAAAGGAAGTCAGGGAAGAAAAGCTCCACACCCTAGAAAACAAATCATGTATTAATAAGGACAAAGACTATCTTGTTCATTACATGAGACTACCTAAATCCTGAAGATTAGTTAGAGAGGATTAATCTGTTTAAACAAGCAATGATGCAGTTTTATTTCAAGCCCATTTGTACACATCAACACGTTTAATATCCAAAGGATTTTTGATACTACGTCCTTTCCCAAATTTCAGTGAATTAGTTATACAGCCTGTTCAATAAACTTATCATGTTCCAGACTAAAAACAAACCTGTCTGTTCATGTGTCCTATCTGAATAGCCATTCTAGAATTTTGTTTCTCAAATAGCTAGAAATTTTCTCTGATTTCCAATATATGAAACCAAAACCCTGTGCAGCAGGGATATAACGCCATGTAATTAAACACTGACATAATGTACATGCAGAATAGAAATTACACAAGAAGCATTAATTCTACAAGTCTTTAACTTGAGCACTTGAATTTGCAGCCTGTGACAGAGAGTTTGCAGATAGCAATGAAATTTAAGAACTGAATACTAGAACTGAAAGTTACTTTTTTTCCTCAGCATCAAGAGAAAGGGCTGAGCACTTACCAAAATTTTTGCTGTAGAATGAAGCAAGAATGTTCAACTAATTCTACTGTGTGATATATATCCACCTGAACAAGCTTTCAATGAACTGGCACAGGCAGCAAAAACGAGGATCTGGCAGGTCACAGCTCCTTTAGATCTCCCACATCTACCCAGTAAGGTGAATTATTTCCACCACACTGCTTTCTGCATTCTTGCTACTTCCTCCACCCAGCTTAGCTTATGTGAACCCAGGTGAGAGAAGAGGTCAGGCCACAATTCCTACAGCAAAAAAGATAAAGCTGCCCCTGCATGAAAGCAAGGTGAAAAGGCTGCTGCCATTAAGTGTTATGGTTAGATGTGCAACCAGTAGCTGAGCCATGCTGACTTTTTACCTTAGGAAACAAGTACAGCATCCATTCCACATGGCATCCCCAGGAGTCTTCTATTCCCCAGCATCCTAGGGACTGTTCTTCTGGATTCTGAGACATTCCCCAGAATGCTGATGGTAGTTTACTGCAGCAGTACTATTAACCGAGCTGGTACTCCCCCCAAGTGCTTCTGAAGAACACAAAAATCTACTTTTCCCATGGAACCCTCCAAAATACTTCTTCCTGTCCTATGGTGTTTTCCTGACAAATTTTAAAAGTTTCTCTACAAACAAAAGGTATGAAATACACCCAAAAAAGAGACTTGATACAGTTTTGAGGGTTTAGAGACTTTCTTTAAGTAAGAACCCCAGCTGGGTACAAACTGGAAGTCACTATGTAATCCTTAACAACCATTTGTAAACGCTCACACTAAAAAAAGAAAGTCAAAACATGTATATTAACTATTTATGGAATCTATACTGAAAATCCAGCCACTGTGCTCTTATGAGTGTAGGACCACAGGGTTTGTTTTGTCAAAAGGAACCCCAGAGACTGACAAGTGGCTCGATTAGTGATGTTTCCAAACCTTTCTTGTCAAGATTGGGTGGGCAGCACAAATTTAAAACGTGGGCAAGGCACTGATTTTATGTAAAGACTAGTGATTTGCTACAACGTTCTAACAGGTACTCTGATTATAAGGCACTGTCTAGCACACCAGGATAATTTTTTTAAAAAATAAACAGCCAAAAAAACCCCAGCCAAGCAAGAAAGAGAAGAAAGGATGCCAAATCAATGAAACAGTTCCTAATGAATCTTAAACTGGACCCTCCACAATCCAAAGATAACTGCTTTATTACATTCAACAAGGAACTTCCTTTCAATTAGCTGAGATGAATTATACCACAACAGTAGTCCTTGTTCTAACCTTGTCTGAACACCAACATAGCCACAAGTTCTGTCAGATATTGGTGGCTCTCCAAGGTTGACAGGCCTATCTATTTTGCATTTAATATAGGTTTTGTTAGCTCTAATTGCTATGAACTGCACAGTGAGAACAAAAGCCAACCAAATGCCATTTCTTATCCACAAAAACAAATGCTGTTTCTTATTCACAAAATGCTGCAGATCCACAAAAAACAAAAGCTTCAGTTATTTTTTTCAAAGGAGATAAACGTACACAACTCTAAGAGATTTGCACACATTTAAAAATACATGCAGCAATAGTTATTTGTATTTTATACAGCATTGTAAGAAAATTATCTAATTTTTTACATCATGACAATAAAAAGTTGCAGTTCATCAGCCTCCTCTTCTCATGAAGTTCTCAACATACGTAAGTAGAAGCCACAAGGGAGACTGAGGTTTCACATAGCAGTAGAGCCAATGTAGCTTCTTACTGCTGCCAAAGAGTAATTTCACTCCCCCACACCCTCATCTCTTGATGATACACATGGCCTTACCACTTCAGGCACTCATCTAATCCCAATTAAGTTGATCTCACTGCATATGCAGCTTTGTACAAGCTTAAAAACTCATCTAGGGATCTGCAAAACAGCAGGTGTGACAGAAGGAGTAGGTAGCCCAGAGCTGGTGGAAAGAGGAGAGCACAGCTTCACCACTTAGTACCACTATGGCAGTAAGAGAGGATTAGCTACCCCACAACATCTCATCCTTACTGAGGTCATGATCAAACAGCTAGTTCAAAATTGCCATTTAAAATGCACATATTTCTCTTCTCAGAGTTACCCATATAACTCTTTCTGATTCAGTATGACATCTGACTGCTTAAATCTTACAATTTCACCAATATAAACTAACAGGAATTACGTACTTACCCAGACCAGATAAGTTTATGGCTTTAACAGATTTCTTCATTTTATAGAGAACAGTTCGGTCAACATCCAGAGCCTAAAAACAAAAGAGAAAAAAGTAATAGTGGATTGTCCTTTGGCAAATTTCTGCCCTGGAAACCTGCTGTAGTTACAACTATTACATAGGTAACTTTATTTTCATAATTAATAAACTACTTGCCATTTTCTTCCACCCCCATCCATACAACCTATTCTGTCCCTTTGCCCAAAAATACACCTTCTCCATCTTTGGCTGGTGACCAGCATCATGTAAACGCAGCAGGAAACAATTTACACAGTATCATCTTTCCATGCTGAATTATTAAAGAAGCTTAAAACAGTTTTCACCCATCATATGTTCTGACACTGCTGAAGAAACGAGCAATAGCACTTCCTTAGGCAGAATATTGAAAACAGAATTTAATTTCACTTCTCCTGGATAATTTAGTTAATTGCATTCTCAATTATATGAACTTTCCAACTGCTATGCTGAGCAAAATAAATTGCATATCTTTCAAAATATCTTTTAAACAGTTTAACACTAGGCTAAGCTTTCCCCAACACTATATAAAATTCAAGTTTAAATCTTGTCCAGAATGCTCAAGCACTTATAATCCATTTGTTTTGAAGAAAAAAGTAAAAACAGGCAACCCTTTTGCTTACTGAAGTGAAATATGAGCAGACTCAAAAATGTAGAATTGTTCCAGAAGGGAGAAGCAGAATTATGGCTATACAAATTATTAAAAAAAAAAAAAAAGTTGTGAAACTTGAAAATATGTTTCAGAGATGGTGGTGTCTTTAGACCCCACTGAAGAACAATATTGAACACTACAAATTGTATTATGCCAAGAGCTGCTTAGCATGATGCATGATAAAGCAAAGAAACCCACCAAATTAATTCCAGTTTTCATTCAAAACATTTCAATGAATTGCAGCAGCTACACATCTGACCTACCATTGTTTTATTGTTAATCATTTGTGTAAGAGACACAATGTGGAAAAGTCAGCCCCTAGGAGTCTATCCAATTATTTTAATACAGTGAATGCAAAGAAGAAATATTAAGCCCCCTGATTCTGGGAGTATTCTTAAACTGAATCCATTTAGACCACAAATAGCTGAACAAAATCTTCACAGCATTCCATGGAAACCAACCAATTTAGACATTGCCTTAACATTAATGGTTACAGCATCATGGTACTGCTGTATGTGTTGGAGGTTCTACCTCCAATATCTTTATATCCACATCTGAAACATATTAGCAGGAGAACTGCAGAGGCCTTTTCACCTGGAGTTCTGAAGTACAGAGGAAGGGGAAGATAAAACAATCTAAGCAAGCCCATAAAAGCCATGCCAGATCTGTTCACCCTCTTCAACAATTTGATTTCCATCTACTACAACAAGTCTGTATCTAGTGTGATCTCCAAGGTTAGATTAGTCACCTGTTTGGATGGGAGTACATGAAGTGAATTCCCTCATTGTATGATTTCTAAAAATAACCTCAGAAAAGCACCCTCCAATCAGCTGACTACAGAGGAATAATTTAATTGATGACTGCATCAAAAGGCAATCACCCTCTTGGAGTCCAAAGGAAAGGAATGTCTTTAACTACAAGCAATACAAGCAACAGTCCAAAGAGAAGGCTGACAGCCTTAAAACTCACAAATTCAATTCTCAGCTAAGCCTTAAATTTGTGTGTGCAGCTGAGAAAATATTAAATCTCTGCACCTTAGTCTGGGGGAGATAATTCTTGAGGAAGATAAATGCTGGAAGGATAAATGCATGGAATCAATCGCATTACCATGGTCAGGGTCCAAACAGATCTATGGATTCATAAAATCCTTGGGCCCAAGACTGCCTCAGTCAGAAAGCACAAACTCCCAGTAAGGGAAAAACCTCAAATCCTCTTCCTCAACTAAAGCCATCATTTTGGTTTGAAATGTCTCTCAACCAACTTCCACTTTCACCAGGATAAAGCAGCAGAGGAACAAACCCACAAGGCACGGTAAAACTAGAGTCCAACAGAAATGGCAGATAATGCCCCAATAAACCAGTGACAACTCAAGCATCAATCCATTTCAGACAGCTGGTCCACATAAAATTTCAAAACAAAGGATAATGAGGAAAACACCCCACTGACAATACCAAGGACAACACAACAAGCAAAACCTAAAACTTTAATGTGTCTGAATTGTACAGATCAGGCTTTCTTGAGTCCTCTCTTCACCCCTGCCTTTCTTTTCAGCTGTGTCAGTGCAAAGTTGTACCTGAATCTTAACAAACTGTGATTAGAAAACTGGGGGGAAAAAAATCATTTCTGGAAAGCTTTCCAAACAGAAAACAAAGGATAAAAAAATATCTAACTATTTGAAGAGGGACCTAGATACAATTATAAAATACAATTACTATGTTTCCAACTGTCGATAAAACTTGAAAATGCCAGCTCCTCGTCTTCAGTGTTGCTCTTCGTATTTCCTTGTCCTTTTCTTTGCCCACATCTTAGCACTGGGAAATCAGTTTAAATCCAACTGTAGCTACACTGTAGTTCACATTTCTGAGCTTGTGTTTATCACATAAATATACACACACTATACCAATGTACACACGTGCATCAAAATGCAGCCTAATTCATCTTCTTGGTGCATTCTCAGTAGTTTCAGAAGCAGGGAATTTTAAAATGGCTTCAGATGTTGCATATACTAACATTTCTTTTTATTCAATTAAAATGGCCAGTAAACTCCTGAACAAGAAGAAAAGTGACCATATAGTGTGATCATTGTGTCCTCTCATGTAATGTTTCTAGTTCTGCCTCAAAAAACTCTATTGTAAGACTGCTTATTTTAGCATCTGTTTCAGCACAACTCAGTCTATGAGGTCATGTAAATAATTTTCATAGTCCCACTCAGTTCTACTGATGAGCACTCAGAATTCTCTATTGTTAAAAATAGTAAATATAGCTTTGACTTAAAGGGGGAAAAAACTCTGTACAGTACATAAGACAAGAAGTCTCATTATTGTGGAAGTGGCACTATGCATGTGGACTGAACAAAACAGAAACTTGAAACTGACTTTCTTGAGTGTGCCCTTCTCTGTGCTATCTTTTTTCCAAATACAGTATTTATGACTTCTGCTCATTTACTTTCACATGATTTCTGATGGCAATCTGATGAAACCATTTTTAAGGTAAATCATTTTTTAGCCAAAAACAAACTAGGAGGGGAATAAGCATATCAAAATCAAACAAAATTTTCAAAGGAACACAAGACAGAGGACTACCAGTGATAAGTAGCAAGGCCTTTTTCCACATGTAGGAACAAGGTCCAGTTTCACTTGCCAAAGGCCAATTTTCATCTTTGCTTCTTCAAAGTTTTCTACTTTGTACAGTAAAATGTGTCAACTAATTAACTCTTCCATTTTACCAGGAAGAAATCAGTCTGAGGTTAGTGGAACATCCTGAAATGTTATTCTACATCCTACTCTCTATGCCTCAATCTAAATAATAATAATAATAATAATAATAATGATAATAATAATAATAATAATAATAATAATAGTAGTAGTAGTAGTTCCATTTAAGTCTGTTTCATATTGCCTAGAAGGTTTTAAGCCCACCAGGATATACAATTTTCAAACATTTAGTTGCACTGCTTCCCCCCACTAAAAAAAAAAAACAAAGAAGAAAAATATTAGCATCAATCCCCAAATCTATATTGTCTAAATAGATCTGTGCAATATAGATGGTTGCCACAAAAGATGAATGTATTATTTGCTCTTTTCAGAGGAGAAAGGAGAAACAAACTGTTCTATTATTATCATATTTAACTGAGGGAGGAAAAAATGAATGAAGACAAACTCAGAAACTGAACATCCCAGAGATGATTTTGGCACCTTTCACAGAGCCAAAGGGTACAGGGAAAACCGGGGCAGTAGCAACATAAGTGGAGAGTCTCCAGGCTCTAGTGGTTCATTAAACATGCTTCGTGCCAAACTAACAACAGAAGTCTGGGTATTTATCTTGTGCAAGTGTCCTCACACCAGGGTCTTTTTTCTTTGTGGCCCAGAAAATAATTAATTATCTGTGAAGGAATAGAGAAACAGCCATACTAGATCAGATCAACACTGCATTTAACCTGATATCCTCTATCAGGAGCAGCCAACAGCAGATGTTCAGAGCAGTAAGGAAAAGCACGTACACATCCTTCCCCAGGATAATCTCCCAGTTTCCAGTAATGAGTTTAAAAACAGACAGAGATACTCTCAACCATAAACACTACATAGCCCAACAGGCTATTCTCAAGAGAAACAAGAAGCCCAAGTTTTCTCATTCCAGACAAGGGACTGAGAGCATACCATGGGAAGTAGTGGCAGAGGAAGGAGTTAGCCATCATCTTTACTTTATCTTGCATTCAAAACACTTCAAAATCTCAAATGCATTCTTTCCTTCTTACCCACAGCAGCTTCCTTTTGGCAAGTGTAAAAGTAACTATTTCACATTTTCAGCTATTGGTTTTGCTGAAAGTATTCATAGCACTGGACCTGAATTTGCAGAAAGTTTCAAGGTTACCATTTTGTAAAATAAAGAGTCCATTGGAACAACAGCAACAAATGCTTGGAAGTACTGCTAAAGCAGTAACAAAATTTTGGGAAATAGGTCCTCATGTCATTTGAAAAACTATCCTGGAGCCAGGAACCTATGTGTTCTTCCCTATACTGAACATCTAACTGACAAATATACAAAAAAAGATTAACACACTGATATTTGACCTACTATACATAGTTACCTTAACATTATTTCTTTAAAATAAAATCAGATCTTACTCCTAATTTTAGCAATTTACTTTAAAACACTGGGCTGCTCAACAGTCATAAAACCTCCACTTCATCCATTCCAGTATTTCAGAATAAATAATAATGCCAGAGGCTGATGCAGATGCTGAACACATATAGGAACAACCTTCCCAAAAACAAAAGGGCACAGGAAGAAACCTGGTCAATAAAAGAAAAGAGAGGCAATCAAGTAGTTATTGTAAAGACAGCAAAACAAGACAAGGCTCTTGTGCCTCACTGGATTAGTCTTGTTTTAAAATTAACAGTAGGTTTTTTATACTTGTATCCAGGAAGCACAATAGTTTGGCTTTTGTGGTGTATCTTTACAGGCAATCTGATATTTGCTGTAATTAATCCTTGCTGACTCAAAAGATCAGAGATATCCACAGACATTCTGTCTCAGTTTGTTATTTTTCTACTAGAACTGAACTGTCAACACCACTGGCTTCAATTCACTTTTCTGTTACAGAGAGTGGTAAAAAAACTTCCTAAATTTTGTTATCCCTTTCCAGAATCCTCTTTCCATTCTCCTACTGTTATGTCATTTCCTCCTTCAATGTATTAGTTTCTTTTCTAAATCCTCTCCAGTTTCCTTCCACTGATCACCTTGCACATTCATAGAGGTACAAAGGTGGAAAAAAACCTTGCAGGCATAGTCTGGAGCAAGGTATTGTAGCTTCTGAGTGTATCCTAGAACAACAATAATTTTTAAAAAACTTTAATTTGGGGCAATTGCTTTACTTGGAGTTTGCATGTGAAAAACTGCAGTAGCTATGATAGTATAAATGAGGTCTTTGGTGTGAGATCTGTCAGCTAAAGAGACTGAAGCTTCAGAGACAAACCTGCAAAAATAGGATAGAGTTTATGGCAGAATCATCTCTGAAAGGTCCCTTTCCACAAAAGCATTATTTCTCCAGCATCTGGGTTCGTGGTTCTTGTGGGCCCAATGCCAAGGCAATCTTTTTAAACAAGTACTAGTGTATTTGGCAGAAGAATGCAGTAGACTCTTGAGCTAAGGATATGCATGGTGGAAAAAAGTAATACCCCTATGCTTTGGGAAATTAATACTTGAAAGTGCAAGGCAATTCTGCTGCAGAGGTAAATGATGGAAGAATTTGGAACTGCTCTATGTTGTGTATAAAACCAGACCTGAGCATGATGACTTGGTACAATGCATTTATTAAAAAAAAGAAGGGATGCCTAAAAACCATAAGTCTCCAACAGACTACTTCTATCAGAAGAGAAATCCCAAATCAGAGGTTCAGAGATACAAAATGTTACATCATTAATACAAGTCACTAAATGAGACTGTTTCACACCAAACAAAGCAGGTATCTGTGTATTAATTGATTTCCACAGACTTCACTTACTACAAAAAGTTAGAAATGCAACAAATATTTATCTGAGAAACAGACATCAAGCATTTTTGTGAAATAAAATCCCATGCTTAGAGAAAGAATGAAAGCTGCTTATGCCAACTCTTTCTCAGAACACATCCACCTCCCTGTATTAACTAATTTTTACACTGAGAAATATATTTTCCTTCTCCAACACTGCAGCTATCTGCTTTCAAATACAAGATGACTGGACTTTAAATACAGATCTCATAAGCAATCTAATAGATGATACACTTATTCTTTATAGTTGCTCATTTATAAACAGAGGGTGTGTAAATAAAATTCCCTTATTTAATATTTAATTGTTGTATATTTTTTCAGTTGCAATAGGCAATTCCTGATATCCATCTCAATTTCTTTACTAGTACATGCTTTGACATCCTAAGAATTATCACCATACAAAATAAAGTAACATAGGCAACAGGATTAAAGTTCCAGTGATGATTGTCTTAAATGGACAAGTAAGATTTAGTAACCCTTTACCCATGTCAAAATTCTCTGGTCCTCATCCTGCAAGGGACTTTTTTCTATCTTCATGTTTTTGCATTTCTATCTGCTGTCAGCATCTATCAAAGCCACTCATGGTTTGGAGTCCAGCTGTTGGAAGAGGCTGATCCTCACTCTATATCATTCAGCAGCATTATGATGAGATGGCTGATGGGATTTTCCTTTTGCAGATTTTTTTAATTCAGTAACTCTTTTCCCAGTATTAAATCTTTTCGGACACCATCAGAAGCAACAAGAATTAATCTTTGCAGAACATAAAGCTCTTTTATTCTGCATGTGATAAGCTTTCTGAAAAGAGAATTTTTAGTTATTTATGCAAGCAATTAACAAATCAAAATATTTTCCAGATACTCAAAATAGTAGTCTAATTTGGTATCTGTAGTCTACCTCTACTTGAACCAGCCAGACACTCCTGTTACAATCTCTATAAAGCAATGAAAAACTAAACAGTTACGTTTCTCCCTATGTATAATGTATTTTATGCTAAAAACGAGAATCTTTGCAGCATGTGCACAAATCAGCTGAATGTCATAAACTGATCTATCCCTCCTCATCCAACACTTCTTTGACTTTTTCTTCTTTAGGTATCCAATAATTCTAGGGACAAGAAACTAGCCTAGAAAAGAGTCTACAGCAACACAGCAAAATCAAACTTCAGTCTTAACAGGCCTCTGAGAGCTTTTTATCAGAAATAAATAATAAATCAGTACCACAAACATCTCTGGCAAACACATACAAGGTGTCCATTATGAAAGGGAATAGAAGGCACACAAACTCTATCTGGTTTATGACACACCTGAAACTCTTAGGACACCAAATTCCCACAAAAAAGAATGGCAGAGGTATCTAGAGGGGACTTCAGGAGCGGAAGACATATCACCTCAAATGAATCAACTATTCCTAGGGACATAAAGAACCAGCTGTCAAAACAAGGTTCATCAGAGGTAAAGCAGCACATTGGACACCATTTCTCTATTATCAGGGTAGAAATTTATTAACAGCATCTACCTATAATAGTAATCGTATATTGTTACACATAAAATCCAGTGTCAAATGATAAAACTTATTTTCTCTTGAAACATTATAAAATTATTTCTGTCCTATACTGGCTTCCAGACTTCAGCCTGTGATTTTCACTCCAACTTCTCTGTATTCACTTTACCTTTGAAAATCTCTGCATGGTCTCAGTATCAACACACTTAAACAAAATAATGCATCTGAAGTGCCATTCATTTTAGATGCTCAACATAGAAATCACAGGACAATCTTGAAAGCAATGGTCTTAAATTCTACTGGAATTTCAGCAGCTTTAAGTATAACTTAATGCAATTATTAGTGTAATCCAAACAGTAGATATAAAATACTCATTTACATAATGTTAATGCAAAAATAAAAGCTTTATCGCCAGAGTAGACTTCACCAAAATAATGACAGAGTTCATGTCATGGAAGGCATCTATCAAATGTAACAGATGGTACTTCCCCATATCAATGAAGCATTAGGAAGGTAAATTCATGCACAACTGACACCTAAGACAAAACACTACCTAAGACAAAGAACTTCTGCATTTAAAATTGAAGCAATTTAGAACAGAGAAGCATGTCCAGGTCAATCAGAACTTCTGTTCTTAAACGAATAGGAAAGAGTTAGTGAACCAACTGATTGAAGCAGAAGAGAAAAATGCCTGAATCTATATGTAACCAAGCACCATGTGTCCTTACACCAGTGCCACATCGTATGGACTGGGGAACAGAGAAGGCAGTGGCAACCATGACCACTCCATCCCTAGAACAGACTGGGCTGGAAAGCTTGTCATCTACATCCAGACCATTTAAGCAACAGAAGAGAGGGAACTAAGCAAAACCAAACAAAAAGCAGCTTACAAAAGATTTACTACTTCATTGCTTCTTCAATGCTATTCTCATCAGCACAATTAGCATCTGAGTCTATGAGCTCAGAGCGTAGGAGGACTCTGCTGGCATTTTTTCTATTGTTGTGTAACATACACCTACAGTGCTGGAAAATAAACAAATTATTAAAAATATGCACTCTGCAAAACTCCATACTGCATGTTTTACGGAGCAGGGGTTATGTGTTTGCAAATGGTAAGGAAATTTCTACTCCTATTGTAATCCTGTTTGATTGAAGGAGCTTTAAATGATTACTAAATGCATTTGTTTCAGAGTTGACTTCCCTAGAATACAGCCTAAGTCTCCTTGAAATTGCATATTCTAGGAAAGAAATCTTTCCCTAACAATGAACAGAAATCATATAACATGAGAAAATCTGTAAGAACATCCACTACCCTTCACTACAATTTTCCTTTCCTATATGCTTTTAAAATGTAGTACAAAGCTTTCAGGAACGTGAAAGTAGTTTGTTCAGCTCTAATCACTTCAGCTGTTTTGATGTATCTACATGCATACTTAGCATAATGCCTAGACAGAATTATAGATTTCAGGCTAGAACTACATTGATAATTTGATCTTTAATCAGGGCCTGCTGAGGGGTCCACAAACAGCAGATGGTTGTGAACACCACACTGCTCCAAGACAATAAGGAGAGGAGTTTCAGCCTTCTCCCTCAGCTCTCTACTCCTCTTGGTTTAACAAGTCAGATGCTAGAATTTATACTACAGCTTCTTTCACGTTAACTTTTATAGCCCCCTCTTAAAGAAATACACTTCACTGCACAGTATGTCACTTACATAGTAAATATTTTTGTGAAGCAGAGCTTACACACACAAAGAAGCAAATTTTTCAAATTCTGTCCAACACCTACACACTTGAAAACAAATACTTGAGATGAAAAGTACTGAATCACACCACCCAAGCTAATTTCCTGCAAAGCACCACTGCTCATAAGAAAAAGCCTATTCAGTTACAATTCTATCTCAGTTCCTCCATCAGTAAAGTCTCCCTGTAAGGTAAATTTTTTTCTCTTTCCAAATAAAATTGAGGTATGTATAATATCTCATAAGGTCTGCATAATTCTAAGAATCGTATAACATTTTCTGGGGAACATGCAGAACTCTTCTTCCACTCCTAAACAACAAAGTAGGATACAGCTATCACCATTATTCCCTGTCCCCCAGCATTACCCCTTCCCTATATTCCTGCTCACCTCCTTGCTACACTGATCCTTTTGACATTAGCCCTCCCCCCACATTTTCAGGCGTGTTTTCATCCTACTTCCTGAGTGAACACTGCCACACTCCCTCTTCCTTTGCAGTTCCTGGCAATACCAACTCCTCTGAACTTCCTCAGACTTTTTATGTATTTCCTCATCCCCTCCTTAATGCTTCTCCCCAAGTGGCAATTCCTGACCCTTCAATTTCTCATATGCTATCACAGTACTTCTGCTTCTAGATAACTCAATTTCTCAATTTGCTTTTAATTCCAATTTCCTTTTCTTGTTCACAATTTTGTTTATTGCATCTCTATTCCTGCCCTCCATTCTACCTTCTCCCACAATTTGAGCTCAAAAATTGCAGCACAGCACTTGTTTAGATTTGGCAATACCTACATTATCTTCAATACTACAACATTCTAACTGCAAATTATGTCTTCTTTTTCCCTTGCAATTCTATGTGCTTAAGAGTGTTTTTGTTTGCTTTACTATCTCCTGTCACTCCTAAAGAAACTTGACCTTTGCAAATTTGTCTTTTATCTTTACACATATTCATTACAACAAAACTTTCCTCTAAAAAAACTTTCCTCTGGCTTTTTCTTCACATGTCTGACAGGCTCAGATAATTTGTGACATTCTTCCTGGAGTGTTTAACGTCTGTAAATTTTCTCATTATTTTCCCCGTTTCTGGGATATTTAATGAACATTTTTCAGACTTTAGTACATGAACTCTTCAGTTCTATCAACCTCACCAGAACTCAGTTTAATGACTTTTTCCATATATACATATATATATATATATATCTTTTAATTTCTTTGTTTTGCTTTTAGTACACAATTAATTCATCCCCTACTATTCAACAAACACTTCATTTGTCTCCACAACTTGATTCCTTCTTTTAAACCGGTGATTCTCACATTAGCCCTCCAGCTTCTGTTTCCCTACATAAAAGTTAGCATCTTGGCTTGCCATGACAGATGCCTGACTATAACATGACTTCCTCCCTCTCTAGCAACTTCATGAAGAATATGATTTATCTGGAGACAGCAAGGGCTGAGAACAAGTGAAGGCTCTTGCCACTGGTCCATCCATGAGAGGCATTTCATCTTGGGGTGAAGCCCACCTGAGCTCCAGCCATTGCTCCAGTACCTTGGACAGGGCTGGGCCAAGGAACGGACCTCCACAGAGGTAGGACAAAGCACCAATAATCGCTGTAGCAAATGAGTTTCAGGAAATTAAGAAACATAAGGAGACTGTAAACATTTCAAAAGCATGGAGAAGCTTGATACCCAAGACAAGAGAGGGAACAGTCAGCCTAAACAAGGCTAGACCCGACTTTTGTGGAGCTTTAAGTGGAAAGGTTGTTTGTGGGAAACTGGGGCTGACAGATCATTTGGGCAGTCGAGAGTGAGGCTCAGAAGGTGCAATGCTGGAGCTTACACAGGGAATGGCTGTATATAATACATACACATACTCACACACACGGAAGGTGGAAATTATAAAAAAATAATAGCTTTAAGAGTTGAATTAAGTGTTTAATAACCACTACTCCAATGTATATGAATAAAAAGAAAGCACTTCACAGTGGTTCATCTACTAACAAACTACACTAGAGGAGTAAACTAGAAGTTTTCTTGCATTTCTCCACCTGTATTCGTCAGCCAGATCCACTTGACATGTGGACTGTAAGAACTCTGAAGAAGGGATTAGGCTTTTGTCCTGTGACTTTCCAAAGCCCTTCAAAATAAAGGCTTCACCTTTACCTAAAATTGTTGCATATAATGGTATACAGAGAACAACATGAAGATAAGAAGAGGAACTGAAGGTGGGTTAAACCTAAGCAGAAGTTGCCACTTTCTACATTACCCTCTTCTAGCAGCACTAGATTCAGACAAGATGGTTCTGAAAAATACAGCAACATTACGGAAAACTCAAAACACAAAACCAACAATTAGTAAAATACTTCAGAAATATTTATCTCTTTCTTTATAAATCTGTATTTTTCATTCATCCTTCTAGAAGGAACAGGAGCATTTGGTAAATGCTGAAGCAGATTCATCACCAAATGTTCTAAGGTAAGGTGCACAGAAACCTTTTCTTGTGGTTCGACATTGTTTTAACTGACTGCATATTGACGTTAAAGGTTTAAACTGCCTATTTGAAAATATGCACTAAGCTCCAGCTGAAGATCTAGCTCCTGCTAGATTTAGCTCCTGCATTTATGCAATTTTCATCCTCTATATGTCTCTCAAAAAGAAAACAATTCCCACACTCTTTCTGAAATCATCATGCCTTTTGTGTTATAATGACTTTTCCAGAAACCTCTTTGGATGCCGATGACAGAGAGTCATGATTCCAGAAAGGAAGCAAAAGTGGAACACAAAAAAAGTTTTAAACAGCATGCATTTATGGAAGTGTATTTAGTAACGAGGTAAGAAAGTGTGCAAATTTCTAGTAAAGAGCATACGAATAAAGATATATTTTATTAAAAAGAAACATACATGAAACCACAATAAATTTCTCAAAATACACTACAGAATATGACACTTCCTACTGCTTCTCAAACTATACAGAAACCTTCTTCATGTAACTTTGAAATTCAAAGCACAATCATCAACTATATGAAAACAGAATCCAGTCCTAGAAATGTAGCAAGCAAAAAGTAAATATACAGATGTATCCATGTATCCAGACTCACACTCCCCCACTCTACCATGCTGCTATTACATCTTCCCCTTGTTAGCTTTGCAGAACCAAAATGCAGAAGAGAATATTACAGAATTGTACCATACAAGGGGTAAGCAAATTCAATAAACATCGACCCCTTACACCACTCCAAGCCAGCTGAAAACTGTGGACTGCCTTAGGTGGCAAGAAGATGTTGCCATTTCTGACAGAAAATTGCATTATAAATGACAGTGACGAAGAAAAGGATTTGATACAGAAATGACATGCTGCATTTGTAGGAGTAGTAATTTTTTTAAAAAAATATTTTAAAGAGAAAAAAAAAACTTTTAAATAACAGAATTATTGAGGTATCATCATCATGGAATGGGACCTTTACTGTTTCTTTTGGTTGTACATTTTTATGTATTTCCCCACATGTTTGTCATTTCTACTTTTTAGAACACATTTATCCCAGTAGCAAGTGCCACTATGGTGTGGAGGTGTTCCAGTAACATATTAAACTTCTCTCAATGTTTCCATTCTCCTCCCTTCATAGGGAAGTCTGTGCATGCAGCTAAGTTTAAGTAGGTGGGTAAATTTTGTACCTCAATCCTGACTTAGATAGAAATGTCTTCAGCACAGGGACTGTCTGCTACTCTCTATGTATTAGCCTGCAAAATTGCTCTCTGTCCTACTTACTTGGTTCAGCACTGGGCCCCAATAAACAGAACAAAAATATGGGCTTCCCTTCCACTCGTTGTTATAAAACTTGACTCATGCTTAAAAAAAAAAAAGTGGCACAATTAGATTCTAGTCATTCAATTACTCTTTAAACTAATTTCTAAAAATTTGTTAAAATGATCACAGTTACTAGAAACACCTTGCAGGTTTCATTACAATTTAGGGGCTATTTTACTTAACTTTCAGCATATAAAATGGAGAAGTGCCTGTTCTAAGTAAGAGCAATACTGAAACCAGATTTTTTAAGCATTCATAGTTTAAGAATGGTCACTACAAATTTTTAGATCCTGTGACCTTTAACAGAAACAGACAATTAAAAAGACTGCAGTCATCAGACAAGATTACTGATTTCAAGCAACCCCTCCCCCAATCATGTGACCATGCTCTGCGCTCTATCAATTAAAACTTATTTAATCTTAGTCACTATCACACATGTAAAGATTAAACAGTAACCTGTAAGGGCCTGTGACATATTGCTCACTAGCAATTTTGTTTCAGAAGAAGCTAAATACTCCCAACGTTTCACTGAACAACACCCTAATCTGAGAACAATGCAGAAATTATATGATTTCTTTTCCTTTGAAATCACTTTGTGTTCCACAAGCATGCCTTTCCTAATCCCTTTTCCACTACAGAGAGCAAAGAAACAGATTAAGCAAAGAATCAGATGCTCTTTCTGCAAGTGTTTGAACAGGCACCAGCTCCCAAACTGCAATGCAGGTGTTTCTGGTGATCTCAAAAGCCATGATCCATGGTATGTAATCAGTGTATATAATCACATAAAACAGTAAAACTGAAAGTATTTTCAACAGATACTAAGAATCAACCATATTGTGAAACTGACAGAGGTCAGTTAATCCAAGTTCAGATTTAAGATAATTCCACTGCCCACAAAGATATAAAGATAAATTATACACTTCTAATTGTCCAACATCTTATTGATTTCCTCACTTAACAAGCCTCTTCCACTCCAACATGGAAAGCTTCATTAATTAAACTTTTAAGACAGTACTAGACGCCTACTAATTAACAAAGACAGCATTTCAAAACTAGTAGCCAGCAATGTTAGTGCAAAAGACATGTGGGATGTGAAAACATATCAGTGTTTGAGGACAGTTGAGCTCAGGCTAACAAATGACAGCAGCCTCCTCCTCTGGTGCTCCTGCACTGCCTCCCCAGCTCCCAAGGGAGCACCAGACTTGGGAGGCTACAGCTGGCTTCATGCAGGCAGTTTAACACTCCATTCCAGAACCAGATTTTCTGGGAGTAGTAGTAGTAAAGAGACATCCTCTAAGTATCAGTATTAACTTAATTTGTTGATTTAATAAATGCATACAATATCCTGGGAAGTAAAAATGTGTCTTCAGTTAATAAACTAGCTCTTACAGTCACTTGTTCAAACCAATGCATACACAAAGTCAGCAGTCAACCACTTTCAACTTACCTATTAACTGCTTTAAAGTAACACATTCCCTCAATCATACACAGCCAGACTTCCTAGTTCCCAGAAGTACACTGCCTGCTGCAGGAGAGTAGTAAGCACTGGAAACCAATGCTTCACACTACCAGTGCCACTGGAAATGCACAGGTTCTTTGTATTCCCTGAACATTTTTAGATGCATTCTTTAATAAGCTTTCGTTCATAACAAGCTGATGAATTACTTCTTGCCCAGCCTCCCAGAAAAAAAAATAGTGCTGAGCCCTGACTTCTCTATTGCACAATTTATAGACAGCTTTTTATCCAAGAATCACATTTAACCTGAAAAACCAGGCACGTCATGCTATAGGACATGAGTATTTCCAAACCAAAGAAGCCTAAGCCTGAAAAAAAATTTCACCATTTTGAAACTATGAAAATATATTTGTTGTTTTTGACAAATCAGAGTAAAAGCATTTCCACACATGCTTTCAGACAGCAGCACAAACAGGCAGGAACTGCTGATATTTTGCCAGAAGTGCCAGATAGATCAATACTATTAACAACTACTGCCTGTCTCTGCAATCTCGCACCTCCTGCTTTTCAAACTTCACTAGGCTTATTCTTTATCATGATTATTACTAAAGATAATTTTGTACTAAGCTAGCAGACAGCATCGAATACCAGAAATATGCAGATACAAAGAAAGATTTAATGTTCTGATTGAGTTCCATTAAAAATCAAACCACCAATCCACTAAATTCAACATAGAGAAAAAAACAATTATTTTTCAGAAATAAAAATCTCTAAATCTACAAAACTGCTTTTGACCCAAATGTTTATACCACCTTCGATCTTGTATTAATCAATTATTAAGCAGTTCTACCTTGCAATTAAAATTATTCATTACTCTAAATATTCAGGAAGAGGTTGTCTTTGTTACAGAACTGTTGATCTTAAGACTATCAGGTTAATAATGCATAATTAAATCCAGGCATTTAAGTGCAAGAGCTTGCAGGGCAGAAAATTACCTCAGGAACAAGATTATTTTGAATTCAACTCCTTGCTTTAGTGGTTTTGGGAACTGGCAAAACAGGAAAATCCTGAAAAGGGTGTTTAAACACCTAACCTGGGTTTTGCTCACTTAAGACACGTTAATAATCCATTGCTAGTGGCAGTTCTTTTGTAAGAAGGGACATCAACAACTGACAAGATCGTTTTTGCTGAAGACGCTTTTTAAAAAATATATGCTTACTACAAAACAAATCAACTAAACACACACTGTAAGAACTGATGTAACAGGTAGATGGAGCAAAATTAATCTGCAGCACAAGTAAGATTCCCCCTTCCTACAAGTTACTTCAGAGAAGCTGCTAGAGGAGTCAAGATATACAGACGCTTCTCCTTTCATTGTGCATGTATGACTGGGATGTGGAATGTGCTCTCACTGTGTTCAGACCTGTCCCAGATTTCCCACTGATTTGAAACAGGAGGGAAGCGAGTCTCCCTCTCCCGAGTGCTGGCAGACATCCCTCGTGGGAGGCAGGGTGGGCTCTCACCATCAGGTTCAACGGCACGTCCTGACTATCTTTAAAGACAGAAAAGCAGCCGGCTCTTGTGGCGAGACAAAAGCGGCTCACAGCAGGCACCCGCAGCCCGGCTGTCCCGGAGGAGGCAGGGAAGAGGAAGCTCGGGAACCCGCACGCCGAAGGGCGGGCACGGCCCTGAGGGAGCAGATCCCCAGGGAAGGCTGCCTTAAACCGTGTGGCCGGGGGAAGTGCGCTTAAATTTCTGTCTGCGGGAACTAGAAAGCGGATTAAATCCCACCTGTGCCCGGAGGCGGGCAAAGACACACTCGGGGAAAGGACAAACGGGGAAAGCCGAAGCCCCACACGGCAGCTGGCGAGGCCAAGGCGGTTCAGGTGTCGCTGTGAAGGAAGGGACTGATGAAGGAGCCTGCAGAGTTCAAGTTCCCCCCACCCCCCAGTTACGAGGAAAGCGGGCGGAACCGCCCGGATCGGGGCTCCTCGGGCGTTCAGGAGCAGCGAGAACCGACGGCTCGGGCTCCCCCAGCTGAGGGCGGCGGGCGACCCTGCCCCGCCGTGCGCTGAGGGGCGGGCGGAGCGTGAGCCCCGCGGGCCGGGGGAGCGGCGCCCCGGCCCTTCCCCCGCTCCTTTTCTTTCCCCTCTCCACTCGGGCGAGCCCCACTTCCTCCGAGCGGCAGTCGAGGGCGCTGCTCGGGGCCGGGCGGGAGAGGGAGCGGCAGGAGCCAGCGCCGGTAGCGCCTTGTTCTCTGCAGCCAGGCCAGAGAGGGCTGCGCGCCCCGCGCCCCCGCCCGGGCTCACCTCCTCGATGGCCGCCACCGTGTTCCTGCACTGGGCCATCCTGGTGGTGAAGTTGGAGGCGGTGGGTGACTTGTAATCCTCATTGGTCTCGGACACGAATTCCGACACGGAGATCTGGTCCGGCATGGCGGGGCGGGGATGAGCGAGGGGAGGGAGGGGGAAAGCAGGCGGCTCCAGGGGCAGGGAGGGGAGGGCGCAGGGGGAGCTCCCCCTCACATCGCTCGGCAACCGGCGGCGGCGGCGGCAGCGCCCTCCTCGCAGCCCCGCCGTCTGGAGCGGTGTTGTTCCTCCGCCGCCACACAAGGAAATTCCCCGCACCCACACTCCTCCTCCTGCTCCTCCCGCGCGGTCACGCAGCACCGGGGGCCGGGCACACGCCCAGCCGCGGGAGCTGCCGCCACACCCCGCCCTCCCGTTCGCTTTCTCCCTTCTCGCTTTCCTCCTCCTCCCTCGCTCCCTCACACGCCGGCGGGGCGGGGGCGCGGCCCCCCTGCAACCCCCGGCGCGGACCTGCCGCCGCGCACTCGCCACCCGCGCCCGCCCTGGGAAGATGGCGGCCCCCTCCCTCAGCCCGTCCTCCCCGCGCCCCGAGGGGAGAGGAGGTGGCAGGCGCCGGCTGGGTAATCCCGGCGACAGGCAGGGCGAATCCGGCCGTGTGGTTCGGGTGGTGTTTAGCAACAAAAACCCAAGGGCAGGGGAAGGTGAGGCGCAGTGCCTGCCTGGTACGGTGGGGAGCAGGTTGAAGCCCACAGGACAGGTCTCCGCGCTGTCTCCTCCGGGACTGCCCGCAGGTGCAGGGACAGTCTCTTCCCTCACAGCTCGTAATTTATGTCTCAACAATTTAATCTGTTTTACGAGTTCGTTGTCTAGTTTCGAGCCAGCTAAGGAGAAATGCTGTCGTTCCCAAGAGGTCCGTGCAAAAATACTTTTAGGCTAAGTAACGTTTAAATTCTTGGAAAGCTTTTTCTGTACTCAAGGAATAAGAGCTATCAGAGGAGGTGCTTTGTTCTTCAATTTAAAGCCACAAGAATTACTCAAGGCAAAAAAGGTGAAACTCAGCCCGAGCTGTGGGCGCTTGTGACTGATGCAGCAGAAGGGACACTGGCAAGGTGTCACTGAACGAGCATGGTGTTGCTTGCATTGGGAATACGGGGATGTGATCCATGACAGTGGTTTCTTTTGGCCTCAAAGCCCTTAGGACGTCTAGCTGATTCCTGCAGAAAGCTTCAGAAGTCTGTATTTTGGCCCAGAAACTCTCCTGTGGCTCTTTCACTCCCCTCTGGTGATACAGTTATTAGCTTTCTATAAGTGATTTTTTATTACTCTGTTTTAAAACTCTTCAGGGAATTCAAATGAGCAAGCAGGTACTCTTTTGCTGCCGTTTGTAAAATGTCCAAATAAATAACTGCTGGCCTGCCCAGATGTTACTGCCCTGTGTAATCCTTGCTAGATCCTTTAGCATAAATAATAAAGCTTGTCAGCCATATTTATTTTACTGGTTGTAGTAAATCAGATGAATTAACAGGGACTACCTACATGTTCTTTCAGTTTTTTAACTCTTAATAGTTTTTCCATCCTAATTATTCCTTATTTTCTCCAATGAAAATCACCACTGTTGTTTTGCTTTTAACTTCTTTGCCATTCTCCTTGCTAATATTTATGCATGATCAGTTACTACAGGTATAAAGATATACATTGTTCTGCTGCTAATGCATTAAGTTTATTGTCTGTATTTCTAAGTCACACAGTAAGTAAGTATAGTTGGGTATAAATATTCATTCTTGATAAAAATGTGTGATCTTACATCTTCATTTTCGCGTTAGCTGATGGTGGTACCTTTAAAGCAACATTTATGACACTATTATCCAAACTTACAGTAAATGCTAGCATTCTTAAACTGACTTCCATACCTTCCAGTGTGGCATATTTATTTTGATATTTTAAAGGGGATAAAAATCTTGTGGTCTGAAAGGCAACTACTACTAGACTTTGACTTTCTGCAGCAACTCTTCTATCAGATATAGTGCAAATCTGCAACATAGTAATGCAGCCCCTAGTGGTTGTGTCCACAGTTTGATATTGGAGTATATGCAACTGAGATGGTGTCATGGTTTAACTCCAGCCCAGTACAAAGCAACAAAGTACCACACAGACGCTCATCACTGCTGGTCTGCTCAGTGGAAAGGAGAATCAAAAAACAAGGAAAAAACTTGTGGGTTGAGCTAAGAACAGTTTAATAACGGAAACAAAATCAAGTATTGTAGTAATAATAATGATTACAAGAGTAATTTTATTGAGAAGGAGAGAGAGAGAAAGGACTAAAGCTGAAGATGAACAAGTGATACACAGGACAATGCTTACCAGCCAGTGACCATTACCTGTCCCATCACCGAGCAGTGGTTGATGGCCCCAGCCAGCCCCAGTTTATATGATGAATATAACATTCACTGGTCCAGGATATCCCTTTGGCCTGATCAGATCAGCTGTCCCAGTTATGCACCCTCCTGCCAGCAGCCAGAGTATGGGAAAATGGAAAGTCCTTGATTTAGAGTAAGCACTACTTGGCAACAACTACATTGGTGTGGTATCAACATTATTCTCATACTGAATTCCAAACACAGGGTTGTGCCAGCTACAAAGAAGGAGATTAATTCTATCCCAGCTGAAAACAGGACAGACAGTACCATCATGCAATGAGTCTGTGAATTCTACAGATTCTATTTTTTTTTTGTACAGCAGGTTAAGTTAGATGATTGCTGCAGTATCTGATCTTCTTCTATCGTTAACTTAAATAGATTCAAAAATATGCCAATCCAATGAAAGTGTGAGGCCTTTTTTTGCTTGACTGTGCATTTGCCTCAACTCTTTATGAAGCTAAAGACTTGTGCTTGGGTAAGCTTTCTAGAAGTTGTTTAGACTTGATATAAAGACCCAACAGTTCAGAGAATTCCTTACTTCTGTTGTGTTTTAGGACATCAGCTAATTGCATCTGCTATTATTAGCTCTTATTATTCCAATTTTCAGTAGTTAAGGAACTATTTAGTGCTCAGACTTGTAAGCATTCTTGTACACAGGCATGAAATAATTTCTCAGTTTATTTCTTGATAGATCAAACTGAACAACTCCCCTCTTCTAAAGAGGGCAGAGTTAATTTGAGCTGCTTTGCATTGGCCACAAACCCAGACTGAGTACCCAGGTGGTGACTGTGAGTCAGCTGACACATGGCACCTCATTACTCTGCAGTAACACTTTTACTAGTGTGTGCGAGTCCTGTGTCTCTCACTGAAAGGCTGTTTTCTCAGCACTTCCATCATTTTTATAGTTCTAACACCTCAATAAATTATTCTCCTGGTTCTCTACTCCTTCATTGTTATATTCAAGAGTATTATTAGACATTCTGGTCCCAATGTCATACTCAGGCTCATCTAACCCTACACTCTGGCCTTTAGGTATTTATGAGTGATACTTAATTTCCACGCCCCATTCTTTGAACCTGTGAATGAGTATTGAAGTGGAATGCCTTGATAATGAGACAGCTGTGAACAAAGCTTGCTTTCCGATAATGGGGTACTACTATTTTGTGTCTAGGTTTTCCTGTTCCTCCTTTTCTGGTTTTGGACCTCCCTTCCCTCCCTTCCTTCCCTTCCTTCCTTCTCTCCCTCAAAATGCCATTGCCTTCTTTGACCCAGTCACTCAGTTAGAGGTCTTCTACTGAAGACAAATTAATAACAAAAAATATTTTCTGAAGATTCATGCTCTGCGCGTTGCTGGAAAACTTCTAATCTCCTGGATACACGCAGACTACAGCTCCCTTAATCAGAATACTTGATTTGTACAAACATTTCTTCCAACACTGACTTCAAAACGGCATTAATGGTTACATCAGTCAGTGTTGTTAAAAACATGTCAGATCTTCAAAATAGTAAGACAAATTTAAAAATAACTGATTTTCTTATCTTTTTGTTTATTTGTATGGCTGGTTTTGAGCCTTTAGAAATCTTATCTGTATGTCAAAATCCTTATTTGCATCACTGCTAGTAAGTGAGAACTCAAACCGAGGAGCAGGTGCTATAGAAACAGAACAATAAGGCAGCCTCTGGAGATCTTGATATCTAAAATTAGCTAATTGAAAGGCAGTTGAGTGAATATAAGGAAATGCTGGTTATTGCTCTGTATTAGAGTCTACAATCTTCACACCCTGCTGCCCAAATGTTTCTTTAGACATTTTAAGTAGGATTTTCAAGAAGGATTATGTGGTGGATTGGTGTGTTTAAAGGGGAATTATTCCAATAATAAGGGTCAACGTGAGAGAACACGCAAAAGACTTTGTGTCCTTGAAATTTAACAGAGTTAGAGGTAAACATCATGGATCAGAGGCAAAATTAATGTCTGTTTAATGAGAGGACATGCTAAAGGACTTGTGAGAATAGCAGGGAAAGAACATGATGGTCTGGTTAGAATATGATGATCCCTCAAGCAGCTGCCTAGGATAGGACCCAAAACGTGCAAGGTTGTTTTTTCTAACCCGCAGCAGTGGTGTCCCTCAGTGACCAGCTCCATGACATTGTTTCTATTTGCTCTATTTTTATTTTATGTCAATGGTTTTTCACAGAATTTCTTTCTTTAATAGCTTTAGATGGTTTAAAGAAATATTTTTCTTGGCCTTCTTTGTATGTACTCAGTACTTACAGTGATTTTGAGGTTTATTTGTTAGTTCTATTAAGGGTGTTTTGAGGGAACAAAACAAGAAGATGGTTCATAGAAAAATCTCATTACCATCATCACTTGTCTTTGAACTTTAAAAATAAGCATGCAAATAAATGTAGTCTGGCAGCCGCTAATTACCAGGTGACAATTTTGAGGCAGGTGGTTGTTAAAATCAGGAAATTTCTATAGTACATATAATTCATAGAAGGTAAGTAAAACACTTTGTGGTGAGCCTTATTAGTGGATTCTGTAATTTTGTCCCAATTCTTACATTTTGTCCATAAAGCATCAATCCCTGGTGTTGATTCCTCAGAGAAACACTTTCAAAACAGCTTCCACTTTTGAAAATTTGTTACCACAATTTTGAAAAAAGTCTTCTCACAATTTCTCAATGTATTAATCCCCAAAAGAGCAGATATCTGGTTATTTTAAAGTCTTTTCTATGATTTTGGAGGTTTAACTCATGTTTTAATGATACCAACTACAACATGTAGCAGCTTTAGAATAGCAACTGTGTCTGCTCTTTTAGAATTAATTTGAAAATAATTGCTATTTGAAAATTTATTTGGTCTTGTAGGTCTGTTTCCAGAGATTTATTTCTATAAATAAGTGCAAATTCTGCAAAATCAAAAAGCTCAGAAAAGTATATTTTTCAGGTCCTTTTGCATATGGAAGTGCCTACTTAAAAATCCCTGTTTCAAGCACATGTGATTGTATGCTTTTCCCACCCTTACTACATGCTGCATTGTGTACCTTTGCATTGCTCTCAGACTTTTGTGGAGAATTTGAAAATATTTATTTTGCCTAGTAGTAGTAGTAACAACGTCACCTGCAACAGGCATCCTAGTGTGGAGACAAAAGCAAGAAGGAAAAAATGGAGAGGAGTGTTTTCCCTCAAAACTCCCCAAAGATATTATTTAAACCAGCAGTGTGGGAGCATGCTGCTTCAAGAGTGAAACTGGACAGGACTGCATCTGTAACATCTAACATCTTTCAGTGTCAGAGTTTTGCTTACTGAGATTTGGCAGAGCTACACCATATGTTTTAATTTAAATTCAATATTAATAACTTAGGCTCACAGTATTTGTAAGGTATGCCCTGGATGAATGTGTGCACTGCTGTGTGTTATCTTTCAGGACACCCTCGAGCATTGCTTCTCTCTCAGAGCCTCGGGCTGTCTTGTGCTATGTGGATCAAGCCTCAGGCCCCTGGGCCATCTCAGGAACTCACATCAGATGGGAAGGCCTCAGGGGTACCAACTGCTGAAGTTGTCTTGCTACTGTCCCAGAGAGATTCTTCTAACACTCATGTGCAGAGCTTGTGTTTCCCCTGGCTGGGCTGCTCCCTCAGCTGTGTCACCATCCCTAACCACCACAGCCATTCAGTCTCTGCACTGGGCCATAAGCCAGCCTGTTGACACAAGGGGAGGAGAGTAACATCTGCAGAGGGAAACTCAGTCTTTCTAGTACCCGGGCAGTCGTAAATACCTCTGTAGTTGCAATGTTCGTGAGAAGAAGCACATCCTGAAGGGTCATTTCTCAAGCTTCAGGTCATGCTGAACATCCTTCCTGTCAGCAGCTCAGCTGTGTCTAGAGGCTACACAATGGAGGTACCCTTACATACACATGGCTTTTTGGTCTTAGTCTAATCCTACAGCTTCAGATCACCAATGAAAACAGGCAAGGTCAGCAGTCTGTGGGCCATTTTTGCACTCACCAGACCATATTCAATACACTGCTCTGTTGTGTCAGATCCCTGACGTATAGCTTGAGATAAGGTGATTTCTCTTCTGAGAAACTAAAGGTTTACAATTCAAAGCCAGAATCAGCAAAGTTTCAGGTGACAGCACTTACATGGAAGATAGCTGGGTGGTGTTTAGGAATGAAGAGACATTAGTTTCCATGGGCACAAAATGAAAAGACAAGGAATGTTCTCAGATTCAAGAATTTTTAGAAAGAAAGAAAAGCCTGTATTGTTGTCAAACACAAAGCACCTTTATTCCTCCCATAAATTTGCTGTAAAGGACCAATTCCTGAAACTCAGTTCAGAAGAGTAGTGCTCCATTGCCCCACTGGAATTTAGAAACTTGAAATGGGTCTGTCTTCAAAAAGCTACTTAGAATACTACAAAACCCTAAGAAATGAAATTCAGTAGACAAAGACTGAAAAAGAGAACTAAGACTGAAGTTCACCTGGCTTTAACATGGAAAACAAGCATAGAAATTTGAAGTTTCCCCATTGTAATAAGGCATGGCTAAAAACAAAGTAGAATTTAAACAAGAGAGCATAAATCTATTTTGTTTCCCAGAGTCAGGCTTGCAATCAAGAGTGTAGCATATGAGATCAAACACTTCATTAATGTCTGCTAAATAAAATATGGTGACCTTTAAAGTGGAGAATACATTTAGAAACAATAAGTCTACTAGCCTGGCATCTTCTATCCTTGTATGGTAAAGCCTTCACTAATTCAAACATATGCAAGATCAAGTGCAATGAATGGGAATATCTGGCAGTGATGAACTTTAAACAACAGGCTCTAGTGGAAGGTGTCCCTGCCCTTGTCAGGGGCATTGGAACTGGGTGATCTTTAAGGTCTTCTCCGGCCCAAATATATTCTGTGATTATATGAACTAGCTGCCTTGGATGCCTTTCAGGGGCTATAGTTTGCTACATTTTTTTTGCTTGCCTGAATCTGATGGTCTGGAACCAATGGAAATTAGTTTACTTGATGGGACATTTCTTGGTAGTAGGGGACATGGCAGGTCTTAGGCAGTACAGAAAGGAGCTCCCTTCAGAGTGGTGGTTCTGCTTTTGAATTTTGCCTGAACAAGATCATAGTCCAGAGTGTTCTTAGCTACTGACTCTTGTACTTAGCTATTTGGCATTCCAGGCGTACAAAAGGCCTGCATCCTCCTGGGGGACCCTACAGAGCCTGTACAGCTTGGGTCAACCCCTGCCTAAGGAGGCTCAGGCAGAAGGATTCAGTGGAGAAGTTATACCAAGAAGATGTCGTTTGTATAGCATGGCACTGTGGCTATATGGATATACTGGAATATTCAGCTGGAAGGAACCAACAGTGACCATCTCTCCAACTGCCCGACCACCAGGGCTGACCAATATCAGATGTTGTTAAGGGTGGTGTCCAAATGCCTTTTAAACACTGACAGGCTCAGGGCATTGATTGTCTCTCAAGGAAGCCTTTCCTGTGTTCGACCAATCTCAGAGTAAAGAAATGCTTCATGATGTCTTCTTTGAATCTCCCCTGGTGCAGCTTGGAACCATTCTCATATGTTCTATCTCTGCATCCCAGGGAGAAGAGTTCAGCACCTGCCTCTCTCCCCATGTCCATTCCTCAGGAAGCTTTAAAGAGCAATGGATTCACTCCTCA
This sequence comes from Luscinia megarhynchos, assembly GCA_034336665.1. Lineage (NCBI taxonomy): Eukaryota > Metazoa > Chordata > Aves > Passeriformes > Muscicapidae > Luscinia > Luscinia megarhynchos. Next base: position 15,879,471 of record CM067565.1, read on the forward strand.
GGTGCCTTTGCTCTAAAGCAGACAAAGCCAGTGTCTTCAGCCACTCCATGAAGGACATGCCTTCCAGCCTTTTCACCAGCCTTGGTGCCTCACGTTGCTAATTATGGCTGCTTCAGTCAGAATGACTCTGCACTTTGTAGGTTTGAATTTAGCATTTTGTGGGTTTTAAGCATATCATTTTATTTCCTGCTCTGTCATCTAAAAATAACTGTGCAGTCTGATCTCATCACACATACCATAGTACCACAGTCTTAACTTTGCTCACATCTTACCTGTATATGCACAACCTGAGTCATTACCCTCCAACACTTGTAGCTATCCATTTTAAAATGCAGTCCTGAGTATGGAATTGCTGTCAGGCACTTTCAGAACTCAAGAGGTGATCTAGCAGTATTCCTGCAGTTGCAGGACAATGGATGTAGGGACTATCCTTGGATAAAGTGGTTGTGTTAAGTTAGACCTAATATGACAATGGAGTTTCTTAGAGTACAATTATAATGTTTTGAAGTACATAATAAAAGGATGTGGGAAATGGTGAACAGGTGAAAAAGCAAAGCATGTGCATTTAAATAATCTCTGAGGCTGTTTCAAGAACAGCACAGGCGCTTAGGCAATAGAAAGATGTGCATGTCAGAAATGAATAGATTAGCTAGCACCTAAAGGCTTGTAGACTTCAGAGAGAAAACAGAATGAACTAAACCTAAATCAATACAGCAAGATGTGTATTAATTTTCTAGTCTTCCTTATTACTTATTAAACACAGTTTAAGGAAACAAAATAATTTCATTAAACAGGGAGAATTGGAATAACTAACCAGCTTTAACCCTTTGAAGACAACTTTTATAATGGTAATAATAAATCCACCACAGGCAGAACATTCTAGCTTTGAACTTTATCCATGCAATCATTATTTTGCCGCTAAAGAGAAGACAAAAAAATAAAGTGTTTATTTATGTGGCATTTATTGTGGATAGAGAATTAAATCATAAGCATGAATTGTATATAAAACATTTGTGATGAATGGAAATAACACAAAAACCCTGAGAAAATACAGATTTGTCTGAAGCACTGCATTATACACACTGTTAATATTTGCTAAGTAACAGACAATCTGAATGAGGCTCACAAGGTCTTCAATATGTACAAAAACACAGAGTGTTGTAACAAAGACCCCCTTTCATTGGTGCTATCGGCAGCTGATCCCTACTGAGCTTTGTGGGATTAGTGGCAGACAGTGACGAACTTCAGTAGAAATGTACAGACTTTTGGATGCCACAAAGCTCAGTCCTTTTACATCAGCTTTATTTGTGTTTGAATTGAGTTACACTCACTCTCTTAAGGTATCTGACAGTCTTTCTTTTGGTGTCACTAACATCTAAAAGATAGTGAAAAGTAGCAATGAGCACACAGTTCTCAGTGGCTAAAAGAATGTCTTACCTAAAGGAAAAAGAGAACACAATCCATTGGTAAAGTCCAGACAAGATGAAAAATATACATTATCATGATGTGCATTAAAATAACAACAACAACAAAAAATATTACTACCTCAAAAATTCATTTAAATAGTCCATCCAGAAAATGCTAACACTTAGAACCCAAGGAGATATAATAAATAGCCTGTGCTGCAAGTAATTAACTTTTCATGCCTCAGCACAAAAGGCTTTAAGCATATTATCAATGAAGTGAAACAAATCACATGCCAGCATGTTGCTTGGTGTGTTAGAGATGATTAAAAATAATTTTTTAATCCTTTCATTTATACCAACATAAACATATACAATGTTGTATGAAGGAAACAAAAAAAATAAGCACCAATAACTGACTTGTGGTTAAGAATTGAAATGCAGCAGTGCTTGGATGCAGCGCAGTTGTTGCTGTGATGTGTGTAAGGAGCCTTAAGGCAACCCCTTAATTCCTCTGCATTAGCATCCCAAGTAGCAGCTCATGGAGGAAATCTGGCTCCACAGAACTAGACTGTCCATATGGGTCAAAGTAAGCTGAGATGAGGATTTGCTTCACAATTGCTGTGTGCATGAATGGCGAGTTATGGGAAGTGTCTTTACCGGGCTGAAAGCTGATGCAATCCACTCCCTCCTGTGGTTTCTGAGCACCTCTGAAATGAGGCTACTCTGGTGTAAACTGCAAGCAACCTAATTTGATATTTATGGTTTTACAATCTAATTTTATCCTGTAGGAGACTAATTGATTATGCAAAAAACTTATAAAGAATTCCAGTATATGCTTCAAAGCACATGTGCCATTTTGAAGGCAGCTGAGACTTTTTCTGATGCGTTTTTAAGTGTTAGAAAACTTGTTGAGTAAATACTACATTGTTTCATCTCTAACCAAGGAAAGAATTAGTGCAGTAATTGCAAAGCAATTTATGAGAGTCAGTCAAGAGGTTTAATATAGCATTCCAAGGAAATCACATGATTTCCATTCACATATTTTTAATATCTTTACACTTACAGACAACATAGCACTCTGTTTCCAAAGCTATTGTCTTGTGATAATGCTCATAAGAGAGCCATTACAGTGCCCCGTTGGTTTTGGCTGAAGGTAGAGGTTGGGTTTACAATACTTATCTTCCCTTATCTTTCAAAAATTGAGGAAGTTCTCTAATGCAGGATGTCTGATTATTTACCCAGATTGATCTGTGATCCTTATGGCTTGAGTTGCTCTGTTTTTACTTTTCCACATATATATTTGCAAAATTGGAACAGTGTTGGCATGTTCTACCAATGAAAATTCTTAGTTTCCTGCACTTAAACAAAAAATAGCCTAGATACTGGCAGATCCTTTTAAAAAAATTAAGATGTAGGAAAAGGATAAACATAGCTGCAAGCAGTTTTTCAGTTTCTATAAATATACTTAAAAAAAAAAAAAAGAAAAACAGAAAAAAGGAAAAAAGGAAAATAAAACTAAAAAATGGAAAATAAAAATACATAGCCCATATTTTCAAGCCAGTTATACAGAATAATTTCTGGAAACCTAGAAAGTTGAGTTAATTTTCACATACATATATAATGAAATATGAAGTGCTTGTATGTTAAATATGTATCATACTGATGGAGTCTTTTTAAATGTGTAAGAGAGAGATTTATTATTTATATTGCTCCAGGAGTGTACTTGGTTCTTTTCAGTAAAAAGCAGAAGGATGTGCCTCCTTCCTCGAAGAATATAAAATGCCTCTTAAGCAAATATATTTAATTCTATACCTTTAAATTTGAAACAAGCTATTTTATGGGGATGGAATGGTGTGCAAAATGAAATGTACCCATAATTGTTAAGGTTTGTGACATACTGTGTTAGCTCAAGCTGTTATATCTATTCCTATACGCGTTCAATTAAAGAACCCATCTTCAATGATGTAGTCTAGCACACTCCTGGGAACTAATCCAATGTCTTTAGCTATCTGTTTTACATGAAACCAATTATTGTAATATCTCTAATGTCTAAGTGGTATTGTCCTGAGTGCTATTTTCAGCATGGTCCAAAGTATTTATTTCAATGGGATTATCTATCTACTCTAAAAATTTATTATGCTCTCAAGAATACCCTTAGAGTCACATTAGCATTTTTGTATTCCACAGCAAATGTTCAAGCAAATTGTAATATGAGATAAATAATCAGCTGACTAAATTTAGTGGTCTCCACTTCTGTTTACATAAAATGACCTCTTGCTGGTGCTTGACCTCTCTCTATCCTCATTTGGAGTTCCCTGTGACAGCCTGTGTCCATTATATGTTTTAATGCTCTGTTTTTCCCTGGTGCTGGGTGATGCTAGCTCAGCTCTGCTATAGACTGCAAGCGCTGTCCGGAAATCTCTGGAAAAGATAATTAAAGCAGTGTTATAGGATTTTGCAGAAGAAAAGTTCTGTCTCTAGCTACCACAAACAAATTATCGTTGTTTTGCAGCAATAATAAAACGTACCCACAGGCACTGAGGTCTCAGTTGGGCCACTATTTGACCACGTCTGAACTAGTGCAGTTCTCCGTTGTGCAATTCTGCCTTTCCAGAAGTACAAGGGGGATAATTATCTAGCCCAAAAGAGTGTTTAGGCTTTGTGCATTAACATAATGCCTGTTTGTTGCAAAACAGTGTGTTGTTTCATACACTATTGTTAGCAGGTTCTGAAATTCTATTTGCATGACAAGTGCTGAGGTTTGTGGAAAACCTCGAACAACTGTGAGGCAACTACTCATCATTATGATTTCTGTTGCTATTGTCATGGTTTGTTACTGGTAGCTCACTTTGACTTGCTGGCATTGTGTAACACGTGCTCTGTGAGCTCTTCAGTGACCTTCTATAGCAGTCCTGCACAGACCTCATTTTATAGCATAGTTTTCATTTATGCCGAGACTTCATAAAACTTAGCAACAGAACAAGTGGAAAACTTAGATTTGGTGATGCTTTGAACTCCCTTTATTAAAGGAAAACAGCTAAAATGTAATGGAGTGACAAAACCCAGTACTTGAATCTGAAACACAGGAAGGGGAGGTATGCAATGATTCATGGCAAGGTGCAGTGGGGTGACCTGTTTTTCATTTCAGTGAATTTACTGTATGTCTCATGAGGAATTTGCCAACAAAGCTTTAAACAAAGATGATGTTTTAGGGTCTGTCTTGTTAAGGAGGTCCCAGGATAATTTAAAGCTTTTCAGATGAGACAAGTACATACAGCAAAGTGTGTTGTTTCAAAGGAAGAACACGAACGTGCTGGTATGACTATAGGGAGGCAGCAGTAACACTGCAGTGATGGAGGGATGCCTGCATGAGTAGCATAGTAAATGTACCAGAGTAAGAATAAGTATCTGTCTGGAAGCTCATCTTGTAAGCTGCTCTTGTCTCAGCTAGCCAAGACATTGCATGCCACAATCATTCTAGGATAAAATCAATGCACTTTTATTTTCACTCTGAGAAAAGCAGAATTCTGCTCAGTGAATACTAAAAAACTCTTCTGTCTTTTGAATGAGCAGGACATACTAATTTCTCCAATCTCAAAAATTCTGAAATGTCTCTGCTTTCTGAGGAGTTTTCTGTTGGAAAAGCATGCAGTTACCCTTTCTTCCACTGGCAAGGGATGTCTATTGAGTCTGCAAACTGGAAATCAGCCTGAGGCTGAATCGGGCTTACAGACTCATATCAACGGGAAATACATTTCTGTTGTCTCCTTCTGTCATATGCTTATCAAAACTGCTAATACAGTGAGTGTATTTTGATATGCAACATGTAATAGAAACAATAAATCCTTTGACTTTCACTTCATGGAGGATTGTGTAGAAACATAGCCAAACTGTAGATGTGTTTGCTTTAATTTTCCTCATTTCTGTGAAGTAAATTCTTAAGCACTAGCCTGCACTAACAAGTTATTGAATTAAGCTTCCTCAGCCTGGTGGTGATGATGATTTTCAGCTAAAACTATAGGAAACAGGGATTGGAACAAATACTATACAATGGCAGTTTTTAACAGAAAGGAAATTATTATTTATTGAATATTTCTGGAGGGGGCTAAAATAGCATAAATAAACAGAAGAGAAGACAAAGGCCAAGGGAAGAACAGTCTACAAAGCTAATTTAAGCATGTTTGAAGCCTCTGTAAAATTCACATGAAAAATAAAAGGATTACTTTATAATGATCTTCTCCTCTTGGCCCAAATTCCTGTATTGCAGTAAGAAATCAGGATTTATCAGGACATTCATCAAGGATGAGAATACTGTTATGTATAGAACTCTTCATTTAAGATTAAGAAGTTACTAAACACTTCCATGGAAAAAAGGCAGCTGAAGCACCAGCTGCTTCATCCAAAAGAAAGCACATACCTATACAGAGGAATTTGTTGGTTGTTGTTTTGTATTTTTTTGTTTGTCTTTACAAAGGAGACAGAAATATCACTTAGATAAATAAATAGATAAATATGGGATAGAAGTCTGGTACTGGTGATCTGAGAAAAAGCTGAGAAAGAATAAGGGATTTTTAATTGAGTTTTGAATGGGAAAGATTTGAGGATGGGAATTATACATTATTATTATTATTTTGATTTTTCTTGTGTTTAGAAAAGAGAATCTATTCAGAAATAAAGAGAAGAATCACAGCAATTGCCCTCAAATCAGCTCCCCTTCTCCCTGGTACAGCCCCCCTAGAACATGGTAATCTGGTCAGCCTTTTGAATCACAAGGCAATAAGAGTGTGTGTTTGGAAATGGGGGAATAGGAAATATTAATAGGATCCAGAATAAACCTGCAGTGCACCTGGATGTCTGTTCTTCCAGGATTCATTTTACCACCAGAAAATCTGGAATCAGATGATCACTTGTATTCTACATTGTCATTCAGCACTGGAGTGTAAGCAATAGCAAAGCACTAAATGACATTTCAGCCTGTCCTTTGGGATGCAACAGGCACTGCTTCCAGGCTTCCTTTCCTTGTAGCACTGCATGAGCACACCCTGGCAGCTGAAATGACACAAACAATGAGATTCAGGTACCAAAATGCATGAGTAAAAGGACAAGCTAGCCACTAAAGGACAGTAAAAAGTGGAAAAGCCCAGCAAAATTACTATTTTCATAGAGGAATTTAAATGAGGAGTAAAAAATTTTTGACAGAGTTCCTGTCTTGATCCTCTGTTTCATTGTTATCATTACTTTCAAATCAGATCGTGCAGATAGTTCAATGAAATGGGTTTGGTTGATAAAATAATTACTATAACCATTCTGATGCTATCTTAAGAGAAAGGAGGTGATTCCAGAAGTATTTTGCCAGAGTGTACTTGTTAGTTCAATACACTGAAGGACTCAAGGAGACCTGGATAAAAACTTAATATTATTAGCAGTCCTAAATCCACAGAATAGTACTCAAATAGGTGGCAACATATAATATATACAAAAGTACAATTTATTAAATCCTTCTGATTTTGTTAAATATGAGTAGTCATTTTTTAATTTGACTTAAATTAATTCAAGCAAATTCTAATAAAAGTTAATTAAAAGAGCAATTGTGTAATAATTTGAAGACTGAAGAGGAATGGTGTTGGGAATATGGATTGCAGAGTTATCTGGGCCTCTGATTTCTGAGCAGAATCCTTTCAGTGTGCTAAGACAGGACTCTGATTACAGCAATATTCTCAACCAAATCCCTGTAATCCTCTTCATATCTCATGAATCGTCTTTATTGCTTTGTCTGCTTTAGGAGGCAAATGCAATGATGTGTATTAATTATAAGGTCACAAAAATTTAGTCAGAGGTGGCACAGGTCATGAATTCAACCCAAGATTTTGTCAGCAGCTTCCTCACAGGCCTTGTCTAACAAGATCCTAAAAACTTAGTGAGTGTAATTGCTGCAAATAGTGTAATTCCACCGCCCTGCTCCTCTCCACTAAAACGTTCTGAAGACTATTATGAGGCTTCCATTTGTTTTTCCTCCACAGGATAAATATCCTTTATTCTTCTGTTCCTTCCTTGTATTTCTAGACCTCCAATTGCTTTTATTGCTCCCTCATGGTTTCTGTCCAGGTGACAATATCTTCTGTGCTTTTGTTGGAGAGAGAGCAGGTGATGGAGTGGAAGTGCCAGTGGCCAAGGGATCTCTGCACTTCTTGCCGTGTTCTGCTCTCCTGCATCTTCCTCCACCATTGTACCATGGCCCTGTGTGTGGCAGTTGTTGTATTTCCCCAGGACAACTTTGTCCCCAGAAGATCCCTAGCACTGGAAAGTCCTTCTGATTGAGGAACAGTGAGTGGATTGTAAGAGTCACTGGATGGGATGGACACAGAAGGACACATGAGGGGATTCCAACCTTTCCAGTTATCCACAGCCCTTCTCTTCCAGAGCTGCAGTTGTCTTTGCATAGCCCAGCCCTTGTTGCATTTTAACAAATTCTGTTACACTTTAACATCTCTGGGTTGTCTGTATTTTTGCCAAGCAGAAAACTTGCAAGAGTAATTTGGGGATTATTAACACGAGTTGGGAATAATCAATGAGCTGTCAGCCTGGGGGAGCTGCCAGGTCTGGCAGAGGCTGGGGGTCCAGGGCGGGTGCAGGAATAACACCTTAAAAAAAGACTAGGAGCAAGGTTTGCAGAACACAATTGTTTACTGCTTTCACTCCAGCACATGCATAATTTCACAGCACAGCAAGCAGTGGTCAGGGATTGTGCACAGCACACTCGGTCAGGGCATTCTCCACAATTTGCCCCTCCCATTTGTCCCGGGTGAGTGAACAAGCTGTGGCAGGCACAGGTGGTGACCGGGGCTCCATTTAGCCTTCTTGCTCTCTGTCTGCTGCCATCTGCTCCTCTTTGCTCCTGCAAATGCCATGCAGGAGACAGCAGAGAAACAGAATCTTTTTCAAGTTAGTCAGAGATTTTTCTTCTCTTTAAGAAATATTCCTCTGGCCTTCAGGTGATCAAGCACATTTTCTGCAGCCATCTATGGATGCTCATTCCACAGTTATGAGATGCCTCTTTTCTCATGGGATAATTTCAGACTGGAGTCCCTTTATTCACATGGCTACAGTGACTTCCTAAAGTCTTAGCTGAGTCATCTCTGTTTACAGTGCTGTGGTACCTGGAGCCAGTCACATCTGTGCTGCTGAGTTCCTGCTGCCCCACTTAGCCCCAGACACATTCCCATCCCTCACAGTGCACAAGCTCATAGAATTATGTGGTGAGCTGATTCTGAGAGCTGCTCTGACAAAAAAATAATCACTTTCTTGGCAGAGCCAGCTGTCAGCCCCCTGAACTGTCTCAGCATGTGGTTGAATTAGAAGCAGTAGTAGCACAAAAAAAAAGGATGGGAATGTAGCTGGGAAGTCCTGCAGATGGCAGAACTACAGCAGCCCAGATTTGCTACAGATGGCCATACAATTGCACTGTCCCTTTGTGATGTGTGTGACGAGCTTTGAATGGGACCATTCCTCCTCACACAGCTCTCTGACCACCTCCAGGCAGATATCCAGCCTACTGTTGCTGCTGAAGGTAGAGGTGAACATGGCATGTTGCTCATGTGGTTATAGGTTGCAAATTATGATGATAAAAACCATATTTGCTTCTAAGTGAGATGGTAAAGGTGGGTGATTTAGCAGTGCACAGATCTCTCATGATTGTGGAAACAAGGCCTAAGTATATAGGTTTCCATCACTTGGACTGGATTTCCTCTCATGTCTTCTCCCGAATTTTTTTTCTACAAGTCCAAACTATTTTGAATTCTGATCCTGTCAGCCAATATCCTTTCAGTCTTCTGCAGTTTCATGTTGTCTGTAAATTTAATAGAAATGTTGCCTATTCTATCATCCAGGTTACAAATGAAATTTTGAATGAAACTGGACCTAGGCCAGATTTCTGTATCCCCAAGCTTGATAGGAATAGCCTTGTTGATCAATCCCTCAATTTAAATAGTGGTCCATTAATAAGTACTATTAGCATATTGCTGTCCAATTATATTTTGTACCTACCTTCCCTTACTTTCAATTAAATGTCTTCTGAAATTCATCCCTCCCAACTGCATCTGATCTTTCCCTTCTCACATACCAAGATGATAAGCAATTTCAGGGACAGTTTGTTTGACCTCTAAAGGCAGTTTATTTCTACACTTAAGGCCACTTGAATACCTAGTAGCTAATCTTCCCACAATGGTGGGAAATTATTACGGTGATTTCACAACAGAGTGACAATAAATAAATTACCTGTCACTGGTCTGCAATTTCTGTGAGCACTTGCAGAGTCTGAAAGTCAGCATTTTCCTCATTCCTTTCTTTCATGCCCCTGAATGAAAATACCTGCTGACTTCTCACAGAAAAGCAAAAGAAGCAGAGCCTCATTAGTGAAGACTCTTCTTCACATTTTTGCAGCCAGTAAGGCTGTTTATGCTTTTCCTTGTGGAAGTGGGGCATGTACTTGGCATCCCCATGGCAGGAGAGCACTCACATTGTTTAGAACAGTAGCTCCTTGCACATTTTGATAACCAGTTGAGGTTGCAGTCACAGTTGCTCCCATAATAAGCCTTTATGTAACAATGTTATGATATAGCATCTTCAGTGTTGTTCTTTAAAATACTCTGTTATTATTTTATCTCACTGTTTTATAGTTCCCTCATTTCTGCAGACAATTGACACTAAAGGGAAGGAGCTGGCAGTTAGTCCCTTCCTCGTGTACTCTCTGTTTAGACATTATTTTCATTGGTAAACTGAAAGCCAAGGAAAAAGGTGCATGGCAGTGGGAGTATAGAAATAATGTCAATTAATAATAGTTAAAGGAAAAGGACACTCAGTCTTTAATTCTACAATGTTCTGAGGGAAAGATTAAATGCAGGCTCAAGACCTCAATTCCATATATAAACCAGTTGCCATCTCTGCTTTTGCCCAGTGGCCAGTGCTTGCAGTAGGTTATGTCTAGAGGCAGTGCTGGCTGTGCTTAAAGAGAAGGTATTTGGAGTGTGCACATGTGCTGCCAACCTTGAAGGCACAAAATCTTCTGTACACATAAGCAGACAAGCATCTAACTGAGTAAAAAATACTTAATTTAGGTTTGCTCTCGCTGAATAGCATTTGTATGGTGATACAAGTTCACTGTGGTGATGGCATTAAGCTCTGAGAAGTTATTTTCTCCCTTCTTGCACAAGAGAATTTGTAGAAATCACCAGATTTTTCCCTTTCTAACCGAATTATTCTGTTGGTGGTGATAAAGAAGTCTCTGTAGTAAGATGGACAGAATTATGTCACAGCAACATGCAGTCAGTCTCTGAGTCTGCCAGATATTTCAGTTTTGACCTTTACTGTCCTCAGTACTGGAGTTAATTATGACTGGATAGTACTTACCACTTTAAGTCTTTGCAGAAATCCCGTAGCCAAACTGCTTGCTAATGTAGTGTCTGTTGATGACTTCTATGTTCCTCGAAGACTGGCACCATTGTAACAGACCATGATAATGGCATTCAAATTGTGTCACACTTGGATGTTACACTTAGCACACTGATACTGTGTCAGTATGGTACAGGGGGACATGAATCCCCTTCGCCCTGTGCCTTGCTAGGTAAACATGTCCCTATAAAATCAAGGTAAATATGTTACAATTCTGATATTCATTATTTTTTAGGCAATTTCTGGGATGTAAGTTAGTACCTCATCAGGAAGAAACATCTTCAGGTAGAAAGGCTTTAGGTCTTCATCTTCCCACGTAGTGAAAAGTCAATGGGGTGTGATACTGCATGTCTAATTGTGATTTAGAATTTTGGAAACTGCCAAAGAACTTCCAGAAAGATGTTGATACTACCCCACTGTTTGGAAATAGTAGGAAAAATAACAGGAAAGCCCCAGTCGCTAATAAAAGACCACTGTCTTGAAAAAGAGAAATTTAATCTGACAGCTCCAAATAGGAACAGATTTCTCAAAAAAACTTCAAGGTCTCTTTAAGGGGTTGTCTCCTGTAGAAGCATTAGGTTATTGTTCCCTGCAAGCAAAAAAATGTATCACAGTAAGGGCTGTGTGGGATGTCCTTTACAATCTGCCTTGATTATGGAAAAAGCGAGTATATGTCTGATTTTACTGCCTGAAAGAAGAAATAAAATGCTTATGAGAAATTTATTTTTAAATTAAATCCACCACAGCCTAATAGTTTGAATGCCAAGATATCTGCCCACAGTCTAATCAAAGAGACATTTTATTAAGCAAACAACATCTGACATTACTATGGCAGTGTCAGCCTACTCTTGCTTGAATGAAGCAGCCAATAAAGCTACATGGGATGTAATTTAAGAGTTTTCTAAGCTCTGCTTTGCTTATTTCATGGATACAGAGATATTTCTCCTTAGAGTAGAGGAAATAGAAATATCATTAACTGCTGTTGCAGGTTACCACCCTCCAGACTTTCTATGAATAAGATCTAAGATTTCAAGCTTTGAGCACTCATTAATTTTTTTAGCTCCCAGTAACTACATTATCCATTTTATTAAAAACTCTTTGAAGAGTCTCACCAAGTTTCTTCATGAAATCCAGCTAGTTAATTCTGATAAAATTGACTAATACTGGAAGTTCACCTTAAGGATTTACATTTCTTTGTCAGTTTAGTAAAAAATGTGCCTGACCCAAAGCAACACAAAACAGCAATGATGCATCCCAGATGATAAGATGAAGTTTAGAGAAGGAATCTTATAAAGGGGGTGTGGTTAATTTTCAGTCATAGTTCCTCTCCACACCCAACACTTATTCTATTTGCTTAAATATTGAAGACCTTGGTTTGTTGTTTGCTTTCACTTTTTTTAAATACTTCTTTTTCCCTAAATTTCAGGTGTTAAGATAAATCTACAAATTACATCAAGGTAGCAAACATACTTCAGCAACAACTTTCCAAGACTTCATCATGAACAGTGATGTGCAAAAATGTTGTTTTAATATCACTTCCTTATAGACATTCTGGATACTCGTATCACTTTTATTGTCAACAAATATTTGGAACATGTTGCAAAAAGATTTGTCCACAGCCTAAATTTAATGTGGCTCAAGATGTAAACATCACTGGTTTAAGCTGTTGCAGTTTATTAGAGACAGCCACTATGTTTTTAGCATTTGATTTTATGTGGTTTCTTACAGAGATGGAAGAGACTAATTTCTCTCCCCTAGCATGGGAATAACAGATAGTGTCAGTCAGGTAGAAGTGCCAGGGTGTGTATGAACAGACAGTTGAGAAACAAGATTTACTTTGGAAACACAGAAGAGAACAACAGCCAAAATGTCCCTTTTCATAACTGCTTGGGCAAGAATTTTCTCCTTCCGTCTTCATCTTCTCCTAAGCCCAGGACAGTGGCTGGGAGTTATTTCAAATGAATTCATATCCATCTTTAAATTTGAAAAGGGAGTTTGGAACAAGGACCAGGCTGAATGTCTTGCAGGAGGGGCTTGAATTCCCAAAACTTGAGCAGAATGGGCTCTCACAAAATATGTAAACTTTGCTTTTCCATTTAAAGGCTTGTGATGGATGAGCAGTCAGAAAAGCAGACATATAGTCTTTCAAAAAGCAGTTTTCTGTGCTGCAGCAGAAACTTTCTCTGACTGTAGAATCTTAGTAGTTTTGTGTGGTATTTGCAGTCTAGCAGAGATGTTCCTGTAGGGGTTTGGGTTAGAGAGAAGCTACTCATGAAACCAGTCACCATCTTCCATGACATGCAGACTATGTTATGTAGTAGCAGCTCAGGGTCCCTTGCTGAGGAAGAACAATTCTGGAAAACTTAGAAAAGGTGGAATACTTGACTGTACCTGGGACAGCATCCTACAGCACCTGAGAATTTCTCACATTTTGATTTCCTTCTTCAGAGTGTTCTTGACTGAAGAAGTTATATGAAAAAACATCTGTTTTCCAAGGCATTGGTTCATAGAAACACATCAAAAATTGGAATACACAAATATTTTGCCTAGCTTTTCCCATGACAAAAGATTTGATGAATCTCCACTCAGTAGAGAACTTTGTGTGAGAGCATGAGGCTTCCAAACCAAGTCTGGCAAGGACCTTTCAGCTTTGGTCATAGCTCTGCCTATTTCCTATCTCCATGATCCATTCTCAATCAGTTAAAAGAGTATGATTTCCCATCATGGAAACTCAACCTGAGACATGTCTATTTGTGCAGGTGTAGGACACAAGATGCCTGATCAGATCCCAGTCTGGTGGCTGCATGGTGATGGTGATTGGAACAGATTGCTTTGTTTCACTACCCTCTCTCTAAAATGGCATAATGTCAGGTTAAAAGAATAAGTGGAAAAATTAAAAAAAAAAAAATCAAGTGAATAGTGTTTTTCTCTGCCTGTTTGAAAGATTAATGTATTAAGGAAGGAAGGATTTCACATCTATGTAAAATACCTGCTTATAATTCTTATATTTATAATTAAAATACTTGAGAATTTCTAGTTTTTACAAGCACTTCTAGTGACAGGACAAGGGGGAATGAACTCAAAGTAAGAGAAAGTATGTTTAGGTTAGATATTAGAAGGCAGTTCTTCACTGTGATAGTGGTGAGGCACTGGAACAGGCTGCCCAGGGAGGTTGTAGATGCCCCATCCTGGGAAGTGTTCAAGGCCAGGCTGGAGGGAGCTCTGAGCGACCTGATCTAGTGGGAAGTGTCCCTGCCCATGGCAAGGGAGATGGAACTGCACAGTCTTTAAAGTCACTTCCAACCCATGCCATTCTATGATACTGTGATGCTGTGATTTTAGAAGTGTCCTGATTTAGAGCAAAATATGAAAACGTCTCAATGATTTTGTTTCTGATCAGTTCTAATTATTTATGACATTTTTCTGCACCTATGGGCAAAGCTTCTTTATTTTCAATCGATTTTGTCAGATCATTGAAGAAATTGCAAGACGATGGAGGTGTGCATAAATTCTAAGTGGTCTGGAGCCTGGGCAGCCGTGCATAGGACAGCCTGGCCCTGAACTGCAGGACAGCTGGGCTGCTGTCCATCTACACCACCCTGTTCTGACAGTCGAGATCAAGAGACATCAAAAATTCTCTGGTTATGGTTTCCAATGAGCCTCCCCACAGCATTGGTCCTCTTCACACAGCTACTGGGCTTGAAATTCCTTCTTCCTGCTGAAGTCCCTCTTCCCCTGAAAATGAAAGTGCACTTGGTCCTGTTTCACAGCCTGGATAACTGCCAGGATGATGGGAAGAGATGGAACTTCAGGCAGAAATTCAGGTAATAAGTGGCCTTTGTGGCAGATTCATCAGAGGAGTTTGTCAAACAGGATTTGCTGCAGGGATTCAAGGGGGATTTAGATTGAGATTAACCAAGACTGCTGACTGTAACCTGACTCTGTGCTGGGCTGGCTGCTGTTCCTGCTGGTTGCTGCAGGAAGGATGTAGCTCTTTCCACACCACTGCTCCAAAGCCCCTTGCAGCTGTTCCCAGAGACCATAGTATCCTGTTTGTTATTACAATAAATTCTATCCTAAAGTACACAGGCACATGTGTAGAACTACTTTTCAAGCAAATGTGAGAAAGACAGGCCTTTGTGAGCAGGAGCTTTTCTTCCATTGACAGCTGTACCTCACCTTGGAGGCTTAATCTGTCCAATTTACTCAGAAAATTTATTCAAACTCTTGACTCAATCAAAAAATTGAACAACAAACCCCAACCAAAACAAAACCCCACTCGTACAAAACTCCTGAGGGATGCAAACTTCCATAAATCACCTAGTGCTTTGGCACTAAGCAGTGGTGGGTGGGAAGCAGGAGTTGAGGACCTTTTGGAAAGTTGCACACATGTCTTGTCTCTGCTTCCAGTTGCTTCCTGAGGACTTTGGCATTCATGGACCCACAACAAGCCCTGAAAAACCCTGATGCTTCTGGTTTATATTACAATCCTGGTGTCTTAGAAATACAAAAATAAATTTTTTAGACCTTATCCTTTATTGGCATGAGGATTTGCAGCTCTGTCAGTGGCATTAGTCACAATACTTTGGATTTTTTTTGAGTAACTGATAAGAGTTCTGCTTTCAGATCTGAAGTGCAGCTGAAAACCACACTAACACAAAGAATGGTTTTAGTGACGGGTGGGAAAAACAGGGATTACCCAGGCTACTGGAAAAAATTACTCCATTCTGCAGTCAAATTCCTCATGAAGTCAAAGGGGAAAGTAGAGGCTTTCAGTGATTTTAAATTAGCCTGGCAACAATAACTTTAATTATGGTACAGCCAAGAAAGTTCTCAGTCCACTTCATCCTTCCTTTCCAAAAGTCAGTTTAGATTTCTTCTGAGAGACCCATATCAAAGATCTTAAGAACAATTGAGTGTCCCATTTCCTGCATGGGGCCTTAATGTTGTAAAAAATATTCATTTCACTCAAAGGTTATTTCTGTCTTGTTTTGACACTACAGATTTAAAGAATGAGATCATTTCTGTTGAATGTCCAGCTGTTTAGAATCTACATCTCTATTTTAGAAGCACAAGAGGAAAACACAGTGTCTTTGCCAGAAAACCAATCAGATAGTAAGATTGCATTCTGTTTAATTAGGAAAAAAGAAACAAACCTAATATGTTGTGTGGATGAATCTGCACTGACAAGAACTCCCAGGACCCAAAAATTGTTTAGTCTTGAAGTGACTGCCATTCTGTGTGTCAATTTTACCTCTTGTACTTTATACTGGTACTTCATGTATAAGATATTCCTATCATGCTACATTTCCACTCTGAGCTAATTTTACTGATTTTATCACAAGACTTAGGACCATTGTTTATCTTTATCATGCCCAGTTCTGGAAGTGATAGAGGAGCAATCTTAGATATAATTTTAGTTAAAAGTTAGTTTCTGATCACAGTTGCTACAGGAAAAAAAAATATAATCATAATGAACATCAACCTAGAGTTTCCACAATATTTCTGTGCTACTCATCACCTGATGAGTTTTTTTAAAGCTGGGGACAAGCAGAAGAGTTCATGTGTTTTAGATCGTTACAAAATTTTAAAAAAAATAGTGGAAGTTACGTAGAAGCTGCAACATGCATCAAGACGGTTATTCCAAATTCTACACCATGGGAAGGTGAAGGAGAAGTGCTGTGAGCTGTGGTTGACATACAGTCACTGCATGGAATACAACACAGTCACTATATTATCAGAGAAAATCTATTTATCCTCCCTTTACTCTTCCTTTAGATTATTTCTTACTTAACTTTGTTTATGGGCTTTGAAATTAAAGAACTATTATAAGAGTTTGAGATACAAGAATTTTTGTAGTTTGAAAAATGTCAGCATGTTGAATAATTTATTATGATGTTTGCAGCATGGAGTGTTTTATTATGGCAGAAGGCACTTTTCCTTTACATGGAGTTGTTCAATTATGAATCCTGTGGTGGCTCTGGAGATGGAAAGAATGATTGAGCTTGAACAATAAAGCAAAAGATAGACACTGCTAATGCTGTACTGGGATGTGGTAAAGACAGACCTCATGGGAAAGCAAAGTACTCACACAAATACAATCACCACATGATCCATTAATTACTATTTAGACTATTTTCCACCAAAATCTTAATGCTAATAAATGAAAACAAATTTTGATGCCATCCCTGCTGTTATGCCCTTACCCTTTTAAAGGGATATGTAGCTTTATTATGATTGCTGAAGACAGAAATACAAATCTTACATTCAGTCTGCTCTGATGTTGTCTTGATGATTTGCTACAGTGAGAAATATTTACACATAGGTATACTGGAAATTAGACAGAATTTCCTTTACCACACCCTTAATATTTTTATAAGTAAAGTGCAGTGGAAATTTTGAAAAGGGTAAGTTCCACTGAATATTTTTACTATGTTCCTACTCTACATATTGACAATTATAAATCCTCCTCTGCTTAAAGAGGCTGACCCATTTTCCTGTTTTGCTGTTGTCTGCATGAACAGAATTTTGCATCCTGAGTCTGTCTCCTACTTACAAATTGTCACAGTGGAACAATCACTCTTAAATCCATAAAAGACTTTTTTTTTGCACAACATTGAATAATGTTAGTAACTTTCAGGCATCTGATGCCAAAAAAATAGCATAATTTAGAAAGGAAACAAATCTCTGTTCTCACAGGGATAATTGGAGGCATGGGATGTGAATGCTAAGGATACAAACCACCCTTCACATTACCTTCCTGTCCTGACACCTACAGAGAAAGCAACACGCTGAAGTGCTTTACAGCTCCTTGTTATCACACACTTCTGTGTCATTACCATGTCAGAGTCAAAGATTGTGTCTTCTTGACCCTATTCTTTTGGACAGCAGAGTTTGCCAGAGGACAGTGAGCTTTCAGTGAGGACCTGGGCATGGCCTGCTGGGTCAGGCCCCTCTCCTTGCAATTCCATTGCCAGTGGTGGCAGTGGGAGAAGGAGCAAGCATCTTGGCAGCACATCTTTGTCACCTGCTTTACAGGTCTGAAGAGCAGCTGGTGAGAGTAACCTGGAAGTTCAAAATGTCCCTCAACCATTTCTGGTATGCTGATGTAGCAAAAGCAATAGGAAGAACATATATAATTTCTTTAAATTCTTGATTGGAACTGACTTTTTTCTAGAAGTTGAACTAGCAGAAATTGCACTGGACACAACACTGGTCTTCCAATTGAAGACAAAAAGGTATTATAATAGCTAACATCTGAAGAGCATCTTGAGTTGTTAACCTGGGGAAAGGGAGGCTCAGGGGTGACCTTATTGCTCTCTACAACTGCCTGAAAGGAGCGTGCAGCCAGGTGGGGGTTGGTCTGTTCTCCCAGGCAACAGTGACAGGACAAGAGGACACAGCCTGAAGCTGTGGATAATGTGTTGAGGCTGGACATAGGGAAGAATTTCTTCACTGAAAGGCTGGTTAAGCATTGGAAGGGGCTGCCCTGGGAGGTGGTTGAGTCACCATCCCTAGAAGTGTGCAAGAAATGCCTGGACATGGCACTGAGTGCTATGGTTTAATTGATATGGTGGTGTTGGGTCAAAGGTTGGACTCAAGGTTCTTTTCCAGAGAATCTTAATGATTTTATGATTCTATGCTCCTACTCTATGTTAAATCATAGCATATGCTTCAGCCACAAGAGGAAGGCTATCCAAAAGTCACATGGGATTTCACACATGGGAAAGAGAAGGCCGAAAGAGATAAGTTTCAATTTGATGGTTCACATAAGCTGAGGAAGCAACTGCTGCCCAAATGGACACTTGATCCCATCCCCATGCCACCTCTTCCCATGCTGTCCCTTCCACCTGAGCTTGTCCAACCACCTGGTACTGAGCTAAGGGAGCTGAACTGGCAAAAACGCATTGACCTGTATTTTTTCAGTGGATAGTGTGTTTTCTGTCAGTTTAGATTTTTTAACCAGTTTGTGATTTGATCAGGCAAGTACCAGCTCAAGGGCCTAAGCCAAGAGTGGGTAAGAGGAGGCAGTCTGCATCTTAGCAGCTTTACTGTGTTTGAAATCATACCCTTTACTCATTTCTTTGAAAAGCAGTTTGGTTTATAGTACCACCATCACCAATAGAAGAACATTCCTCCTCTAATTTAACTGTTAAATAATCTTCAAGGAGTGGGAAGCAGTAAACATTGCTGTGGTTGTAACTACTACTTTCTTCTGTGTTAATTTGTTTATTTTTTCCTAACACAAAAATGTGTGAGCCTATAGCTACAAGAGCCTTTACAATTATGTTTTATCTCCCTTTTCTTTTAATGGTTTGTGTCTCCTTCTGAATGAAAGCTCTTAAGTTAGCTTTTAAAAGGAGAATGGTGCACAGAGCAATTGTGACAAATGTAAATCAATTTCATTCAAACCATCATATTTTTATATGTCAAACACTCTTCTGAGGTGATAGTTTCTTTCTTAATCAGTACTGATATTCTTCTCTGCATTTCTTCAAAGAGTAGAGTACTGTTTGTGTTTTTCTCCCTTTTCCTAAAAGCTATCTTAGAAGAGTCATACGAACCACTAATCATCCTGTAATCTTTTATTTTTATCTCTAGAATTCCCAGTGTCAACAGCAAGGATAAAGAACAAACCCAAGACAAGCCTACAACCCAAGCTGTGCCTTCTAGGCCTGCTGCATGCTGAAGCTGTGATCATAGTCTTGTACAGGTTTTGTTTTATGGGTGTATTCGCCCTCATCAACTGCAAATCCTTTCTTCCTACCCTGTTCCATCCCAGTCCAAATCCAGCTTGCTGTGAACTCTGTTGAAAAAACTCCTTTCCAAATTAAAACAAGTTCTACCAGTTGGTATCAGTCACCTTAGCTGCATGAACAATTTTAACAATATTTATGTGTATTTCTGGCTTAGCCATGTCCCCTCCTGAAACTCCATCTTTGCAAATGAAGGAGTAAAACATTGCCTAAAAATTGCTTAAAACATGCTCTGTGTATCACAGCAAGAAGCACTTTAAGCCTGTTCTTAGATCCTCTCATGAAAGGGGACTTGGCTCTATAGATCTAAAATTCCTTTTAATGTACATTACCAGCCTGAGGATTTACACAGCCTCAGGCACCAAGAATTTGCAGTCTGCATCATCATAACTCAGAATGGTTTCCAATATCACAAGTACAGCACAAAATCTTTCACAGGTTAATGAAAATACAGGATATTTCTGATAGAAGCTAGAGCAGCCATTCACATGTGTAAAAAATACACAAAAAAGTGTACTTTTAAGCTGATTTTTTAAAATTGAAAGACGAATATTAATTCAAAGATCAAGATAGATAGATAGATAGATAGATAGATAGATAGATAGATAGATAGATAGATAGATAGATAGATAGATAGATAGATAATACACACACGTTCCAGCATTAAAAACCTCCTCCAAATCTATGTGTGCAGGTATTTATTTACTCTCGGCTCCACCTCACCGTGTGACGAGCAAGAGTCGCCCATGGTCCTGATGCAGCAGCGCCTCTTAGTGATGGAAATAAATTCTGCATTTAGCTACTATGGCAGCAGGAATATTTTTGCTTACCTGTCAGTTTTCTTTATTCCCAAGCCACTAACACAGCAGACAAACATTTTAACTTCTAACAACTTATACCTGAGAGTTATTGTTAATTTTCAAAATACAATTCTTGTTGTGTTTATGAATAGGCATGGAATTGCACTACAATCTCCTCTTCAGATCATGGGCTGACATTTTCCTCTCTCTCTCTTTTTTCTTTGTTTTAGCTTAGACATATTTCTAAAATCTGAAACACATCTTTTACCGGCTACTAAAACAAATTCTCATCTTAAATCTACTTAAGATTCTTTTTGATTACAAAGTATTTGATTTGCTAACCAGTAGAATTTCCAAAGAGATTGCAGTCTGGGTTCTTCTTTAGTCAGGACTTTTTTACCAGCTTAGCTGGCTGAAATTCAACAGAAGCGTTTTGTTTATACACAGGTTTTGATATTGAAATACAACTTTTCAAACAACCTTTGCCTTTTGCTGGGTTTCAGTCTGATAGCATCCTTTACAAGTACGGTGGAAAGCAGCTTATTACAGGGAGACCTGATCAACATGAGTTTAAAAGACTCATGAAAATGAAAAAAAATGTACAAGAAGAGTGGAAGGTATTAAGTAAAACTCATTTAATTCATCATGGTCTCTACAATAAAAGTTGATTCTAAGTTCTTGATACGAATTCTCTAGTTAAAGAAAAAAGGGTGCATCTATTATTTTTAGAGTCACAATTGTAAATTTTATAAAATCCAAAATGTTTCATTGGGAAAAACTGGTAGCCTGCATATCTTCCTTCCTATGCCTAGAAATACTTCGTTTTATGCCAATTATGTTTCAGGGAAAGTGATTCAACTGGTCGGATATGGGACTACGACACTGACTAACCCCTAAAGCCCTAAGTAGTTCATACTGGCCTTCTTGTATATTATTCAAACCTTAGCATTAGAAGCTTCATTATGGTTTTAGCGTTTCCTCTGGTTCCTTATCATCTCTGCGAGACTCATTTCTATGAGACAGCTTTAGTCCGCGCTCACGCCGTGCTGCTGTGGGATAAGCCGGCTCGGGTGGTTCCGAGCAGCCCGAGGGAGGCGCGGCTCTGCCGGCAGCGCTGCCCGGCCCTTCTTCCCCCTTCTCCCTCTGGGATGGAGCGGGGAGAGATGCCATTCCAAGAGCTTTTGAAGCTGCTGGCAAATTGCAGCCACATTTGCCAGAAGGGTTGGTGGTGTAAGGCAAATCAGAAAGCAAGGGCATCCTGCTCCAGATGTGTCTGACTTTCAGCAGCATGTTGGTTCTGCCAGAGCGCTTCTCTCCCGGGGTCTCTGAACCAAGGGAGAGACGCAGTTGCTGTTGGAGGCCTCCAGAGGGAGATCCTGCCCATCTGAACCCGAATGCCCATCTGCTATCTTAATTCCACACGGAATTCCTGAATGTTTAATGAAAGAAGATGATCAGGGCGTGGGGGAAGCTAAGAATACTGTGGCCGGAGAACCAACTGCAGCATGAGTTGTCTTTAAACCGAGAGGGAATCTTACCTGTAAAAAAACATCCCAATCCCCCCAGTCAGGGGAAAAGCTGCAACCAGAGTTCACAGAGCTGTAACAGAGTTCACAACCCATTATCTAGAGAACCCTTTATTAGGCCTGTAATCATTCATCATGAAAGAAAGCAGTATTGAGCTATCAGTCTGTATATGCAGACCATACTGAGTGTTAGCAATTCTTTACATAAAACAGCACACAGAGACACGGAGGAACAGCTGTGGTCACTAAAGCATAGTTCAAACCAGAAGCAAATCCCTGGAAAAGCCAGAAATGGATGTGTTTTGAATTTAGGGAGTTAAATTCACTGGAGTGTGGTTATTTCTATTTAAATGAAAATATACTATAAATATGTCAGTGGTTTTGAGATGCCATTCTCCTGGGATGAGTGCTAGTAAACAACCACATCTTTTCCAGAATGTTACTTGTACTGAACTGGCCTTGCAAGTGCATAAATTGCAGCAGTTTGAAATCACAAGCAGGAGGGGATGCCAAAGAGTGTGGTCTGTCCATGGCAGATGTGATGAAGCCCCTGACTGAGCAGGACCACAGTTCTGCATATCACCTTAACCATGATGGCAGTAAAAAAACATCAGAAAAGATGGTCCTTACTAAACATCCTCGAGTGAGGGCAATAAAACTACTGTTCTATACCAAAGAGAAGTACCAGAACCAAAGAACCTCAGATCCCTTAGGGATGGGAAAAAGCTGATCAAATCACACTTAACGTTAGCTGTAGTAGGCAAAGAATTAATTTAATCTGTCTGATAGTTGTTCACTAATGCCGCCAGTAAGGTGTTTGTATCACTCTATTTTTCCTTTGGATCTGGAATAACTAGTGGTTCTGATTGAGGGTCCCTTTCCCAGCCTTGCCACCAGAATCAGCTGGTGGGTGAGTGGTGAGAAGCATTGCCTGGATCACCTGCCCTGACTGCAGTGTGGCAGCAGTGCTCAGCTGGTGCAGTGCTCATACCAGATCATTAAGTGTGCACTCGTGGAAGTTTATCAGCTAAAAACATTGAAGAAAATTAACATGATGGAGAAAGTGCTAAGTCTTTGCTACATGTGCCCCAAAGGGCTCTGCCCTGATGTTATGCTCCTGTCCAGAGTGAGGGTGAACTTACCCTGCTGTGTTTTTGTTAGAGATTTCTAAAGACTCTTTACTCCTAAGTGAAAATGTCCAGGTCTGTCAGGTTTATATTTGGCTTCACATTTTCTGTCTCACTGCCTTGTTCTCTACTCAGTGTTGGGGAGGCTCCATCTGAAACATCTTTCAGGAAGGGTTTTTTGGTGGAGTTAGGATGGATGCAGAGAAAATGGAGGGGAGGATGCAAGGATTGTAAAGGGCTTACACCTACAATGAAAAGTTAAAGGCAGTCTGTGACCCTTCAGAGACAAAAAAAATTAGGTTATCAAGTAAGCATAATGTAGAAAACCTGCTTCATTCACAAAAAAAGTGCAGAATGCAAAGTTTGGTGAATAATTCTAAGGTTGGGATTGAAAGTAGAGAAATGAAAGTATTAATTATAAACTTTTAAATGTTTTAAGGAAGTCCTGCTTTATGAAAATATTTATTTGTCAGTAGTTTTTACCATGACAAATATTTGATAGTGATAACACCCCACAAATCACAGCTGCGCTTTTGTGGTAGAAACACCAAACCTCACGACCAGGCTGGTGAAAGCCAAAGACAAGTTATGTAAACTCCTTAACTAGCCCTCAGTCTAACATTCTTCATCATCTTCATTTTTGCTTTTAATTGGCAATCACCACGTTTAGGTCAGCCAGCTGGCAGCTGGGTCTTGCTTTGGCTTCTTGCTCTGAAACTCCTTTTTTGTGAGCATTTGATCCCTTACATGTGCTGACAGTCGAGGCCGGTTTGAGTCACACTCTTGTGAGACTTTCTTGAAGATTTGAGTATTGCTACAAGATCTGTCACAGTGGGAAATGTAGCATGTCATATTCCTATTTAGAAATGACTTCCCTGAAAGCTGTGACCCTGATCCTGCACACACAAACACACATGAGGATGTTGATACTGGAATAACCCCCAAAACCACTAGAAGTATCTCAGGCATAAAGCTATCCATATAACCATATGTTTGCAAGTTGCTGACTACTGCAGGCACATGTACTAAGACGATTATAATGCAATTGAATACGTAATACAATCTAGCTTTGGTTTAATAAGGTGAAAACAAATAGATGAACAAGTGTTTTTTTACTCATGAGCTCTTGAAGCCTGTCCTTAGCAGGTTTAAATCAATTTAGAGCAGAGTACGTGTCCCAAATATTTTATAACTTGGAAAGGGAAGTGAATTACAGAAAAAAGGAGTGAAATGCATCTGAGCACTAAAACTGATAGGAACAGAGCACTAAACGGATAGAGAAAATATTTTTCTCTCTTCACAAATAAGAAAATTATGCTGAACTGAATACAAAAACATAGATGTTTGTCCCCATCTCAGCCTAGGTTAGGCAATCACAGAATACATGAAATGATGAAGAAAACAGTAATTGGCCTTCTTTCTTTATGTTGATAGACAGCTAGATAAATACAATAATAATTATAATAATTTAGGATAAAAAATGACTCAAATAATGAAACTAGTAAATTCCAGTAATTTAATAATTATTGAGGCTGTGATTATTAGGTCTGTTTATGGACAAATATAGTCAGAGACTACAGCTGACTGGCAGGACTATGGGCTGCAATGCCTTGCTTGTGGCAGAGGTCTGTATTGCAGGGAAATAATGAATCAAGCTGAAGATTGGCTGGTTCAGACAATTCTTCTCCCAGTAGCAAGTGCTATATATCAAGTGTTTATGCTTAATATTTCTAAATAAATCACTGCTTTTTTAAGCTTATAGGAGCAGACAAGTGTTATTTATTTTTGAAACTTCAGCAGTCTGAATTCTTTAATTACTGAGAAAAATTAAAAATATTAATGCCAATATTACATTTCATTTCCTCGGAAAAAATAAATGTCATTTTCTTTGAAGTGATAAGGAAACTGAGATCTGAAACCCATTCTGGTTTGTGTCCATGAGTCTCCACCCACTGTTTCACCTTTTTCTGGTCCAAGTACCATCACTAAGCTCTGGGCACCTGCCCTCAATTACATTGTGCTGAGCATGTTAGAAGCCAGCAATCGCTGTTGATTGAGTGAGGGAAGTGAAGGGAGGAAAGAGGAATCTCTTCATAAGAAAGTACAATGCTGAGGTTGTAATGGCCTGAAAGTGCAAGTTTTAGTTAGTGAAACCTCAGCCAGTGTCCTGGACCCCCTCCCTATGAATTTCACACAGGAAAATATGACTCTTCTGCAGCTTAAAGCACTGTTGCACTGCAGGGTGCTGATGTTTTCTTGTAAGGAGCCCTGCCCTGGGCTTCAGTGAGTGGGGCACCTGCCAGCACAGACACTGGTGGAGCTGAGCTACACTTCTGCTCCCAGCTCCAGGCCAGCACCAACTCACAGCACCACTGCAGCCTCCTTGGGCCCCAGCAGTGCAGTGCTGCTGGATCTCCTCTTTCAGCAGCTTCTCACTGAAGCTGCCCAGGGAGAGATCTGTCCCCTGCCATGGGAGGTGAATGAGCAGCAAAACCCAAGTGCCACTTCTGCTGTTGTGCATTTACCCAATCTAGCTCTCCCCCACACAAATACATACCTTGAGCATCCCTCTCTGAAACCCTTTTCCAGGTTGTCAGGCTGTACCTTTATCAGCCCAGAAGTGCTGCTCTGCACTGTTGACCTCTGTCCCAGCAACACCATGATGAATATAGCAATTTGTTTTCTTGGCAGAGTTTCTGTGTGATACAGTAGATAAACCACATCAATCAAAGAAGCAATCCACCCATCCCAAAGGGTTAACAAAAAACTGTAAGAACTGATGTATTGAACCAGGCCAGAGGTCCATCTAGTTCATTAGTCTTCCCTGAAAGTGGCTGACAGAAGGTGCTTGGGAAGCATGTGATTCTTCCTCCCCAGCTCACCAGCCATTCCTCAGTGATCTGCAACTAACTGAGTTGCTGAGAGGTGACACCTTTCTTTTCACGGCACTTGAAGTGTTTTTCTTCCATGAATCTAATTGCATTATGCACATGCATAATATTTTGAAATCTGTAACACCCTCTGGAAGTGTTCTGCAGCTTTTTGCTTTGGAGGCTCGCTTAATTTCCATTTTTGTCTTAACCTTGCTAACCTTGTTTTATTAAATGAAAGTCTGACATTTTTATTACTTTCTGACTAGTGAGTTGTGGTGGCTAATTTAAGGAATGTGAAGAAGGTACTGGGGGATTTAACAGGCAAATAGGTATTAAAAAGATGTAAACACCCATGATGCTGAAAAATCTTGTGTAGTAATAAGAAAAAAAATGAAGGGAAGAAAATGAGAACTCTGTTTAGCTTGTGAAGAAAAATGCTGTCCAACAGTTCATTGTATTCTTATCTGAAGTATCTAGTAAGAGATTGGCTGGGTCTAAAAATGGACTGGACTGAAACCCTTAGGAAAGAATGGGTAAGGATACTTCTGCATTGGCTACTAGATGTTTTCTCTCTTTGCAGAGTTCCTTTATATTCTTCCATACATGAGAAACAAACTGCACATCTCATATTTGTGTCCCTGCTCTTTTGTTCTTTGGCATCTGATCTAATATAGGTTTAGTTCCATCAGTTTCAGATCAGGGTTATAAATAGATCATATAATGTTTTTTATCTAATCATCATTATCTATTAGAGGAGGAAGTTTTAAATCCATTTATTGCTTTTCCATTTTATCTCCCAATATCTAATACAGCTAGTTTAGGAAATTGTAGCAGAACAATTACCTGCAGAACATTAGCTCAATTTGCTCTGGGTGCCTCTTATCACAGTCAGGCAATTGCCCTTCCTCATGTCCTCTGGTCCTTCTAGCAGCTGGACACACACATGGCAGTGGTATGGAAGCAACTTCTGCAGGGCTTTCTGTGCTGTAGGGTTTTGCATCTCCTCCATGCCTTCTAAGGACACACAAAAAAATGAAAGAGGAAATAGTCAGGCTTTGCATCTGTGTGGATTTACTGCTTATTAAAACACCAGTATTTCTGGACATCAGATGCCCAGACTGGAAATCTAAATAAGTTGGTAAAAATAAACAGGGCAGACAGAACTCAGTGCATTAGGTCTAATCCCGATGATAGCGTGGCGTGGCCTCATTTCACACTGGGAACTGGCAGAGGTATCAGATAAGGAGAGAGTGGTGACAGATGCCAGTTGGCACCAGATGAGGAAGCCTAGGTTTATAGCCCACACTGTGAGTTAATAATGGTCACAAAAGAGAACACACAGACCAAATTGTATACACTGGTGAGAAAGCTTCTTAAGAGTCAGTCCCAACAAATGAAAAGTGGGGTTTTGTGTGCTCCAGTGTAGTGATCGTGCTGAACAGAATACATGTGCTGCTGTGGGTGCAATTGCCAAAAACCTTTTCAAGATTGCTTTAAATTTTCCATTGCTTAGAAAAAAATCATATAAAATAGAGCTGAAAAAAAAACCCAAAACTTTCTGAATTACTCTGGCTTATGAATGCAACTTTTCAGTCCGTTATGGCAAAGAATAGTAACTGAACAGAAAACTGTGTTGGGACTCATCAGCTACAGAGTGCCTTTTTAAAAATTGCTTGACCTCTACACACATAGCATTATACTTGCTTTAAGAAGTGATGTGCTAACAAATAGCTGACTAGGAGAAATTAAATGTCAACATACATCTGTTCTGTATTTTTAGAGCAAATAGGGAAATTTTCAGTTTTCAGTCCTTGCCTTGGGGAGAAGGAGGTGCCCTGTGTGGCAGATTCCTTCATTCTTCTGCTGTGTGAGGCTGTGCTTCTCACCCACATCACAGTGTAGATGTGAAGCAAATGTGGGCAGAAGTCTACTATGGAGTTTACTTGGAAATAAATGCTTGGAAGTGAGATGTGGGACACAGGGTGTGGAACTAAGTGTGACAAGCTATTACTAAAAGCAATACAATGGGGAATTTTCATAGATATAAAATATGTATCTAAATTATTTGGGGTGAGATGTTGAGCAAATTGTTTCATCTTCTTCATGGTTCAAAATGAGAATAATTATACTTACCCTATTGAATAAACTAATTAGAGATCTAAACATAGAAGTACAGTATGTTCCTAATGTGATTGTCCTCAGCTCAAGGAAGAAAGCATATCAGAGAGATAACTGAAAAGGCAAACAAAAAGAATGCCAGCCCTTGGTCAGGTGCCAAAGTGGCAGAAATGCCTCTGTGGCATTTATATAAAGACTGCCATGAGAAGTTCATCAGGCACCTTCACAGCTCTCTTCCTCCTTCATCAGCATCAACTCATTTACCAGTGATAGCTCATGTGCCAGTAAACTAAATAGTAATGGCATCCTCTTAATTTGATTACATGCTAACTCCAGGTCAAACAACTCCATTGTTTCATTTTCTGATCCTCAGTGGGAAGCACATGCTGCTGTGAAGACAGCCTGCCACTGACATCAGATATAAAATGGGAGGGGGATATTTTATATATTTGGTAAATTCAAGAGGAATGTGGGAATAAAGCAGAAGATTAAGTCAATAGTTTGTTTTTTGAACAGTCTTCAAAATCCAATACAAGGTTAACACAGTGAGAAGTCTGTGAATATGTATGTATGTGAATGTGTTGGTACCTAACTATTGTCTACACTTGATACTGACCAGGCATCCAATCTGTGCCCTTCAGGTCCTGAAGACTGAGCACAGACCAGGAAGACCTCATAGTAGAACTCAAATAGAAAAGCAGGGATCGAAACAAAGCCAAACCTTTTTGCAACACAATATCCTCCGTGTTACTCTTGGTTTCATTGCTCCAGATTGAAAGAGGTTTAAACAAAGTCTTAATTATTTCTCCATAGAGAATACAGCATGCTAACCTCAAAAGCTCGAAAAATACAGTAAAAACTCCTGGTTTGGCTGGCCTAATCTTCTCATTCCTTTTCTGACACATTATGTTTAGATATGAAATACTGGCAGGTAAAGTTTTGGAAAGCATTACAGTACACCTGTGCTGGTAGTCCCTGTCAGTAAAGTGGTTGTGATAAGTACCTATTTTGCTAGCATGGCAGAATTTTAGCTCTCCTCAGTATTTTAGTGAAATAAATTATTTCAGAATTTCTATGTTACATAACTGGCTCTAGAACCAAGTCTTTAGTCAATAGAAGTTCATCTGCTCAATATCAACCATATTGTCAGCTGGCAAAGCTCTGACAGTAATACAGGGCTTGGCTCAAGTACACTGGGCTATATCCCACCAGCTCTTAGCTGCTAATGCTATTTCCTTGCATCGTCTTTTCAGCTGTCTCTAGAGAAGTAGACAAACCTAATGAGAGGAGACTGTCTCCATCTCTGCTCACTCCTCAAAAGAACACCTTGAGGTTGGCTCCCTAATGATTCTTGTTTTTTGTCAGAGTACATGGGAAAGTATCTTAACATTAAACCATCACTTGAATCTTGGTTCCAGGGTGAAAGTCATCTTGCAATGGGTTATGAGAAATAAATACAGTATTATGGGGAGATTTTTCTGAGTGGTGATAAATACCCTTAGACTGCTAAATTCATGACTGATCTATTTTCTTTTCTGCTCTCCTAAAATTCCATGGGTTTTTTGTTTTTGTTTTTCTTTTTAACAATGAAGTGGTCAGAAGATTTGTTTTCAGAGGTTTCTTGGTAGCTGAAATTCCTTGCTTTTTATTTTATTTTTTATTAAAGGCATGCAATAATCCCTTTACAATGCACTGCCTGTCAGGTTCAATTGCTTAATTAAGCTATTGTGATGAAATCATTAGAACTGTAACAGTTTATAGCAATTACACATAGCCAGCCCACCATTAGTAATAAAATCTTAGTATGTTATTTTGAAGTCTGGATGCCAAATTTCTGCTAGGGGGCAGAAATAATAACCTGACCTGTAACTGAAAATGTTGGCTCCTTTTTATTGCCCAGAGTCAGTCTCCTCTGAGTGTCCATGTAGGTATGCATGTCCTTTCTTATCTACAACAGTAAACTAATCAAAAATAAATTAAAAAATAGGAAACTGTTCAGCAATAAACTTCATAATATGGTGTATAACTGAATGTTGGTGAATTACAAATAGTACACCCATATGATTGCCAAACTAGGCATGATTTGAGAGGAATATGGACATCCACACAAATCAAGACATTTGATAAATATTGTTCCAAGCTTGTTTATGGCTATATGACTTTTTTCTCCAGGATTGAACTGCTAAGTTTGAAATGAGCAAAGAAAGAATGGAAAAGATTCACACAAAAATTCTTGGTAAGCACATCATAAATTACAAGAATGATACAGGTCATGCTCTTAAGAGCTCAAGAAAACAAAACCGGAGCATTGAAACTAATAGTTCCCTAGTGGGAGAGGTGGCCAAATCCAGAAAAAATCCCAGGACTTAATGTATTCCATAATGGTCACATCTGATTCTCTGCCCACTGCAGTCATAGCACAGGGTATTCTCTGAGTAAGTTGGAGCTGTTGTTCAGTAGCAAGTGGGACTTTGGAATCAGAAAGAGAATATTCAGCATTTGGGCAGAATTTATATTTAAGATCCTCATTAAATTTAAAATGGATAACAGTCTGTATAGGTAGCCACTGTCTATAATAAATCAGCTCTAACAAGTTAAATAGCTGACATGATGTTTCACACAGTGTTTTGCGTCTCGTTTTACTACAAACTTCCTGCGCTTGTCACAAGGATTTTCACTGATACAATATTTAGTTGATATCAATTAGAGCCTCTTTGAACTAAGAGGGTATGAGTACCAAATATAACAAAGTATTTCCTGGATGTTCTGTGAAAGCATGTAACAGCTGTCCATATTGTGCAATCAGCTGCTGGTTTTGCCTCTGTGCTGGTCAATATTCTACTTCTTTTGCTTCAGTTCATGAATATAATTATTGAAAGAAAAAAAACTAAGTTGCTGGAAATGACAAGTACCTGTAGTTTTTCAAGTATGAAGTCAGCGCTCTATGATGCACACCAAAGTCAAAAGCTGTCCACTCTTGTGAAGTGCTGTACAGGAAAAGGGGCTACATAACTGAAAATATATTTAAAAAAAAACTACAAAGAGAAAATACATTAGGTGTAAGATCCAGACATGAATGCATAACTATTTTAAAGAATAAATAATATTTAGCAGAGGCCAACTCCATATGTTTCAGTGGAGCTGCACTGACTGCTAGCTTCTAGGCAGGACTGGGTCTGCCTAAATAAATGGCCAGGAGAAATACCCTCTGCCTTACATGCAAATGACACTGGTGCAAGATACAGCTTCACTATAAACAAGAAACAACTGTAACACTGAGACCGTTTTGCAGGTTTCGTGTTCACTTCTGTCAATTTTGACATCTAGTTTAGGCAACACTGGGCAACCCTGTGGCACTTTACGCAGGACATGATACTGCAATGGCAGCATGACTCTCTCCAGCCTCCTTGTGAGCAAAGACTCCATATCTACAAATGATGGATGCTGGAGGTGAATAGCAAAAATAGAGCCAGCTGTCCCTACATATTCAGAACTAAGGGAAATGCTTTTTTGTCTTCTCCCTGCAAAATGGGAGCACAGTCTGGAGATTCAAGTTCAATGCATTGTAGTCAGGTACTGCCAATTGCTGACTTTATCACCTAATCAGTACTCACTGAGGAGAGGTCTAGGCTGAGTATTAGACAAAAATTCTTCACCCAGAGGGTAGTCAGGCACTGAAACAGGCTTCCCATGGAAGCGGTCACAGCACCAAGGCTGACAGAACTCAAGAAGTGTTTGGACAATGCTTTCAGGCACATGGTGTGACCAGGGCTTGTCCTGTGCAGGGCCAGGAGATGGCCTAATAATCCTTGCAAATCTCTTCCAACTAAGGATATTCTAGTGATTCTATGAATACATTTTTAAAAAGGAACATATATTCAACATTTATTTTCAAACGTCAGTGTAAATCTTTTTCAGGCATAAAATAGTTGGCTGAATTTGAATAGAAGTAGGGTAGAGAAAATACCCATCCTTATTACTCAGTTTGATGACTTAACACACTTTAGCATTTAAATGATTTAAGCAGCTATACATTAATTTTTTAATCAGTCACTCTGAAGACTGCGTAAAATAGCTACTCTCAAGGAGTAGAGAGAGAAGAAAGTTTTTGTCCACATAGTGAAATGAAGTTTTGTAAGAAGCTTCCCACCTCTGTCTAACTCAGAGAGCAGCATTAACATTCCATTTTTGGGTTATCACTGACAAATTGCAGGCAAATTCCAAATCTCTACCCAATCTACTTATCAGTCATCAAACTGGCTGAGAAATTGTTTGAGCTTTGGAGCTGGTCCATGCCTGAAGGGAACTTGTGAAGCCTGGAAACAGCTGGGTTTGTTCAGCAACACAAGCCTGTAGTGAGATCCTCTTGAGCTGGCTTTAATATCCCTGTGCAGCACAAAGACTGATGGAGTGGAAATTGAAAATGTAAACCTAACTTTTATAGGCATCACTTGCTGAACAGAGTGCAAAGAAGTATTCCACCTTTTAGTATTGACATACAAAGTAAGAGAATGAAAAGTCGTATTTGTACAGAAAGGAATAGCAGCTTTGAAAACACAAACCTTAAAAGTGGCTGCAAAGCAGCAGTTAAAGTGAATAACAATTACAGTGAATAACATCCACTATTGTAGAAAGGCTGTGTCTCAAAGTAAAATACTCAAATACCAAATATATCAAGGATGCATGAACTGGCATTATGATTGCCAGGCCATGACTGGAATAATGGGCTAAAGTATTTCACACTCTGTGTCTAAGAAATGAAAAGCACAGCTCAATTACACTGCTTGCAAATATTTGCCTGAACTATCCATGTACTGCAGGTTCTCCTTCACTTAAGGCCTACTAAAGCAGCTGTCTACATCAAGAATTGCCTTCTTTATGTGTAGACATGAAAGAAATATGGGAATATAAATGCTGACAAAATGCATTATAGTTGCCCTTTCAAATACACAGTAGGTTTCCTCTCGACTCATTATATTTTAGTTTTGTAATAGAATAATGTTCACTTTTATAAGAATACTACATTCTTTAAGTTACTTCCCACAGATAATCTGCACATTTCTTTGGTAATTACCTCAAACAAATAAACTAGAATCTGAAATGGTAGATACACAGCCATTGTTTTTGTTAAGAATAACCAAACTGATTAATACTTGCAGCACATAACGAAAGTGTTTACAATACACAAAAGGAACTACTATAAAATATTAATTTTTGGCTCTCAGTAACAAAAATGCATGCAGAATGCTGATGGAGAATTGCAGGGGTGTGATACAAAAGGGGAAGTTTACACCATACAAGAAAACCTATCAAAAGACTTGATGCCAGATTTTATCGTCTGGATTGAATTTTAGGAAAAAAGACAATGGTTCATGGAACATAATTAAATCAATCAGCTAGTACATACTATAGTTCTCACAATGCATGATGACTCTGCTCATAGAACATAAAGTGTATGAAGGTGAGTTGTCTACACAGGGCAGTGATTTGTGCTTGTTACTGCCTTTCAGCCATTGGATTTCACTGTTTATCCCATTGTCATTATTGATGCGAGGAGCTGAGACTCACCTGAAATCTGCCCCCTTCTACCAGCCCTCTGCCATGGATCCTTCCTGGGGGAGCATATCCACCTCTCCCTGTCAGCACTGGCTGCCATTCCATGTCAGTAGATGATTTCTAGGCATTGCATTCATCAGACTCTCTTTCCAAGCCTCTAACATCTTTTTCTAAACTCTGACTGTAGTGGCCTCAAGGTGATAGAATCAAGCAATACTGCCCAAAGTTAACTTGAAGGTTAACTTATGAAACCACTAAGAAATGCCCATAGAATTTGAAATATTGATGTGAATTCTGTCAAATGATAAAGAAATAACTTTGTTCTCATGGAATGGGAAAGGAACAAACCTAAATACTTTGGTACTTAGGTAACCTAAACAACTCATCAGTGTTAGAGGACTTCTCTGTGTCACTGGAAGATAAAGCTGGTTTTGACAATTAACTGGCAAAAGTTAACATGAACAGTTGAATTGCTAGTATTAAGTAGCATTCTTCTTCTGTATCTATTTTTATATTGCTATTCCCAGGGAATCTGTGATAATTCAAACATACAACACCTCAATATGCCGCTATGCTTTATAATTGTACCAGAAAGAAGTGCTAGTGTTATATATATATATATACTTCTAAAAGGGTTTCCACACAAACAAGAGATTTCCTTACTTATACAAAGGTAGAAGCTTTATTTATGTAGATGAATAGTTGCATTGAATTTGGGAAGATTATTTTTCTGTATTTAACTAACCCCTAATCCTCAGCCACATGGTGCTGAGTGTGAATGGAGATGCTGCTAACCAAGGTGCAGCACAACCTGCAGTATTGACAGCCAAGTTACAATATTAATAGCATTTATGTAACATCTCTTGTCTAAGTATCTCCAAGCACTTTACGAATGTTAACTAACAAGAAGCCTGCCCATGCTCTTTTGGAAGTCAATGGCAGCTTTCCAGTTGTCCTCAAAGGGAGCAGCACAGGCTCTGAGCCTCATAATAATGTTAAAGTAGGTTAAGGATCTCTGTGTTCACTGGAGGAGAGAGGGATAGTGGAGCTGAGGAACAGAACTTAAAGGGCTTTTCTCTAACTGTAAGGCTGCCTTTCTCTGGAAGACTATAAAACAGTTCATTGGTGAGACCACAAAATGAACCATAAAGGAGAAGCTGCTCGTAAAGGCTTAAGCCATTGTTGCTTTAGAATCTGACCTTTTTCTTATTCCAATAACAGCTGGAGAAAAAGCTGAGCTTCCAGGGATATCACTCTACAATTGCTGCAATGGCCCTACAAAAAACTGCTCCTTGGAAAGGCTTTTTTTCTCCCTGAGGCATTCTCTACTGTCCTGGTTTAGGACAAATTTACGGGAGATATCTCGCAAAGGAGTCCCCCTAGGAAAATAAACCCCCAGAACTCCTTCCCCCTCCCACTACCGGGTTCGGGAAGAACTTCCTCCGAGGGAAAAAAGTGGAAAAAACTTGTTTATTTTAACAAAACACTTCCCAACACCAGGAAAGAACAATCCCCAGATGACACAAAACGTTTTCACCAAGGTGAGCGAGGATGGACGAGCTCGGTCAGTCCTGCTGGGAAGGGTGCAAAGCTTCTGTGGCAGGCTTCCAGACGCAGTCTCTGATGTTCAGATCCCTCCGTCCGGAGCCGGTGCAGATCTTCGGGATGAGGGGAAGAAGGGAGAGAGAAAGAGGGAGCAGCTGGGGGCAGGAGAAGCTGGGGCAAAAGCTAGGGGAAAAAAAGCGGCAGCCAAAGCGGCAAAAGCAGCAGCAAAAGCAGCAGCAGCAGGCCAGCAGCAGCAGCAGCTAAAGCAGCAGGCAGCAGCAGCCCAGCGGCCGGGCCCGCCACGCGGGGGAGGCGGCAGCAGCTCCGTGCAGACAGAGGTGGGGGGGGGGGTGGCAGGGAGAGGAGTAGTCATAACACTGACCCAGGACATTCCACCCCTATATCCCACATCGTGAATATTGACACACGATTGGGATATATACACCACTATACAATGTAAAAGCTTTCATCTACTTGCTCAAACCTTCAACACTTACACGTTTCCTCTCATTTTACTTACTCAGGCCTTCAACACTTACGTTATTTCTTCTGTCTTACCCCACAATCAGATCTCCCTGAGGTACACATCGTGTTGTTCCATCTTTCTGCATTACCCACCACGTACATCCTGGTCCTTGAGCAAAGACAATCCCACGAATGGGTTTGCCTGTACTCGAGGCAGGATTAACCCATACTGCCTTTCCTAACAAACCTTTAACTTGGGCCACTGGGACTTTATCTCCATCCACTATATTAAGGGAGTCAGACTGGGCAGGACCTGCTCGGTTGATGGAACCTCTGGTGTTAACTAACCAAGTAGCTTTTGCTAGATGTTGTTTTCAGTTTTTAAAAGACCTCCCACCCAATGCTTTTAAGGTGGTTTTCAACAATTCATTGTACCTCTCCACTTTACCCGCAGCTGGTGCATGGTAAGGGATGTGATACACCCACTCAATACCGTGTTTTCTAGCCCAGGTGTTGATGAGGTTATTTTTAAAATGAGTCCCATTGTCTGACTCAATTTTTTCAGGGGTACCATGCCTCTAAAGGACCTGCTTTTCCAGGCCCAAGATGGTGTTGCGGGCAGTAGCATGGGACACAGGGTAGGTCTCCAACCAGCCGGTGGTGGCTTCCACCATGGTCAGCACATAACGTTTACCCTGGCGAGTCTGAGGCAGTGTGATGTAATCAATCTGCCAGGCCTCCCCGTACTTGTACTTGGACCAACGTCCACCATACCAGAGAGGCTTCACTCGCTTAGCCTGCTTGATGGCAGCGCAAGTGTCACAATCATGAATAACTTGAGTAATGCTGTCCATGGTAAGATCCACCCCTCGGTCTCGTGCCCACTTATAGGTGGCATCTCTACCCTGGTGGCCTGAGGCATCATGGGCCCATCGTGCTAGGAACAACTCTCCCTTGTGCTCCCAGTCAAGATCTATCTTAGACACCCCTATCTGTGCAGCCTGATCTACCTGCTGATTGTTTTGCTGTTCTTCATTGGCTCTACATCTGGGGACATGGGCATCTACATGGCGAACTTTCACAGGTAGTTTCTCTAACCGAGTAGCGATGTTTTTCCATTCTTCGGCAGCCCAAATTGGTTTTCCTCTGCGCTGCCAGTTCGCCTCTTTCCATTTCTTCAACCATCCCCACAGAGCGTTGGCCACCATCCAGGAATCAGTGTACACATAGAGTTTCGGCCATTTCTCTCTTTCTGCAACGTCTAGGGCCAGTTGAATAGCTTTAAGTTCAGCAAGCTGACTTGATCCGCCCTCTCCTTCAATGGCCTCTGCGACCCGTCGTGTCGGGCTCCATACAGCTGCTTTCCACCTCCGGTTCATCCCTATGATGCGACAGGAACCGTCGGTGAATAGAGCGTAACGTGCTTCCTCTGCCGGCAGCTGGTTGTACGGTGGAGCTTCTTCAGCCCGGGTCACTGGTTCTTCTTCCTCATCCGTGACACTGAATCTTTCACCTTCTGGCCAGTTTGTAATTATTTCTAAAATCCCGGGACGATTGAGTTTTCCATCGGGTTTGTTGCACATATAGGTCATCAGCACACAGATATCTTTGTGCCACACTGTCTAAAACCCGTGCCCAGAGGCTTTGAGGGTTAGCCTCCCTCATCATTCCCTGATCGATGACAGGATCATGTGACAGGGATCCCAGGTGTCTCGCTTCAGTGCCATCCAGGATGGTAGCCTCGCCTGCCGCATCCCAAAGCCGGACCAGCCAACTAATTATGGACTCATCGGGTCGTCTCGTATAATCCTTCCTCAGACCACGAAGATCCTTTAGGGACAGGGACTCATTATTAGTCTCTGATCTCACACTAGTTGTTTTTACTCTTGATTTTATATCAGGAGGCGTTGAGGGTCCTTCTCCTGCATCTTCATCCTCATCATCTACAGGCCGATCGGTCTTCTTTGTGCACTTTCCACTTCTGGTGCTAGTAGCCACGGCCATTGGTTGAAGCTTATTATCTAATTTCGCCCCTGTCCTCAAGTCTGGAGTGTTTACTACATCCTGAGTCACTGGGATGGTAACTATTCTATCTCCGTGTTCCCTGTCTGCTGTCTGTGGTCCTAGACTATCTAACAGGCTACGATAAGCATACGCTAGGGCCCAGCTCACTGCAGTGATCTTTTTTTCCTTAGGGTTATCATGGCACTTCTCTTTCAAATATTTTACCACCTCAGCTGGGTTTTGAATTTTCTCCTGAGGAAAGTCCCAAACTATAGGATCAGAAAATTCCTTTAACATTTGGCCCAGGTCCTGCCATTTCCCACACCATTCAGGACTCTTCACATTTTGCTTTGCTCCTAAATCAGGAGTTACACCAACCCCTCCAGAAATCTCAGCTCTCATTTTATATAAACTGTAAACAGTGTATAAAAAGCTTACTAAATTAAACATCAGAAAGATAATCTCTTTAGTGTTCAGGGAAACCTGCACATTTTCTAATAAAGATGTAAAAAATTCAGAGGAGACAAAGGAAAGCAAAGGCTGAAAAGCCTCCTCCCCCTCTTCTCCTCTAACAAACTGAGTGCATATCCATAACCAGGATCCAGAAGATATCCCTGGAACCGATTCCAGCATCTTTATAAACCTCTTACAAGCCATCGCAACCAAGCCCAGTCCGATAAATATTTTGGTCATTATCCCTCTAGTATAAAAACTACAAATAAGGGACAGTACTGGAGCTATTTCCGGATAGGAAAATAACCCCAGAGACCAGAGAGGTATTAAAACCTCAAAAAACCCTAGTATCCAAAACCACATACCAGCTTCCATCCCAAAAAACATTTTAAATCTATACCAATACACAGTTACAAGGTAATAAAGTTTTTTCCACTTCCTCGTGCCCCTAACGTTGGGCGCCAAGATTTGTCCTGGTTTAGGACAAATTTACGGGAGATATCTCGCAAAGGAGTCCCCCTAGGAAAATAAACCCCCAGAACTCCTTCCCCCTCCCACTACCGGGTTCGGGAAGAACTTCCTCCGAGGGAAAAAAAGTGGAAAAAACTTGTTTATTTTAACAAAACACTTCCCAACACCAGGAAAGAACAATCCCCAGATGACACAAAACGTTTTCACCAAGGTGAGCGAGGATGGACGAGCTCGGTCAGTCCTGCTGGGAAGGGTGCAAAGCTTCTGTGGCAGGCTTCCAGACGCAGTCTCTGATGTTCAGATCCCTCCGTCCGGAGCCGGTGCAGATCTTCGGGATGAGGGGAAGAAGGGAGAGAGAAAGAGGGAGCAGCTGGGGGCAGGAGAAGCTGGGGCAAAAGCTAGGGGAAAAAAGCGGCAGCCAAAGCGGCAAAAGCAGCAGCAAAAGCAGCAGCAGCAGGCCAGCAGCAGCAGCAGCTAAAGCAGCAGGCAGCAGCAGCCCAGCGGCCGGGCCCGCCGGGCGGGGAGGCGGCAGCAGCCCCGTGCAGACAGAGGTGGGGGGGTGGCAGGGAGAGGAGTAGTCATAACACTGACCCAGGACATCTACAAAGGTATACAGCATTTCTAGAAGTCTAGTTGTTTTACTGCTACATTTTCTGTGCCCATGGGTGACCCATTTGCACACCAATGCTCTTGATTTCTTGAGCCACAGTAAGTAACTTTAGAAGAATGTCAGTAAGTATCTGCACTTGCACTCTTAAGCACTTTCCTGGTAGCTGTTGTCAGAACTGATTCCCATTTCAGCCAAGTGCTCTGGCATCTCATCTTCATTCAGATTCTCACAGGCAGCCAGTGATGCCTCTTTTGTATCATATGCAGAGGTCCTCGTGCAGGCACGAGGGTCATGGCTCTGCCAGAAGCTGCAGGCTTAACCATCCTTTGTGCAAAGATAAATAGCATTTAGTGAAATGGCACCATTTCAGTAGTAACTGGAATACAGTCATAAAGAGGATGTTATCAGAGACAATAAATGAAAGGGGAGGATTTCACAGCCTAATTCAATGTTGTTCCAAAACAAAAAAGCCCCCATAATGCATCCAAAGGGAAGGAACCGGAAAACAGGCTGTAGTAATTTTCTTCTAATCTGACTATATCTTAGAAGATTGAATTAATTTTTTCTGAATGATGCTGCCAGGGAGCCTACAGCCTATTTCCAGGCAGCTGTCCATCAAACATCCATGTGACATAGAAAATGTATATGAAGGCACTGGAAGTTCCTGTGATACCATGTGTGTTATACTGTCCGTGTGGCTCAGTGAGGAGAACTGCTGCAACCGGTTCCACCATATAAATTAGATTATTTGGACCTTATAGAAAACATCTTCACAATCATTGTCTCTGCTTAGCAGCGTGCAGAGGGAAGAAAGGCTCATAAGTGTTACGCATCATTTTCCCATTCATCCACAAAGGAGATTTAAATGGGCACTTTTTGTGGGTACAGACAGGACCATCCTGCCTTACCCATCACAACATTATTTTTCTTTTAATATATTCTAAATGGCATCAGATCTAGAGATGTAAAAGTTACTTATCTCTGCAACATGATCCCCCCCTGCCCCAATTTCTGGCCAAATTTGCTGCCTGAATCCCAGTTTGCAGTCTGCTCACCATTCATCTTCATTGACTTTTCCACTACACCACTGTGAGATTAGAACACCATGGGAAATTAAAGGCAGTGCATATAAATCATGTTTATTGTTGCCTCAGATACAGAAAGATAACAAGAATCAATAAAAAAGGAATGATGACTCATGGTTTTATTAGTATACTCAGTTTTTCACGAGCTGAGTCTTCAACGGTTTAATTGGGCCACTGAGATCTTGATGAATTCATATATTCCTGGCTATTTATCTTCTGAAACCTCAGTTTCTGCTTTTCCATAACACTTAAAATCATGAGGGAAAGGACTTTACTACTCCCAGAGAATTTCTGAAATTTCTGAAAGCTAGAGAGGTTTGTGAAGGCAGAATTCATCTTAGACACAGTACCTGAAACAAAGGGGTGGTGCTCAGGTCTGTGAGCAGCCTTAACTGGGGAGGAAGTGAACTGCCTAAACACCAAACATAACTGCTGGTCCAGATGACTGAACTGTTGTACTTCCATCTTCTGTCCCCATAAGGCATAAAACCCTCCCATTGTTAATGGAACTACATTTTCTCTGTCTAATTAAAGGATCAATGTATCAAGAGAACCTTATTTTGACCATTCCTCGTGATTTTTCATCTTTTATCACAACTTTTGATAATAATTTTATTTCTATAAAAAATCCATTATCATATTTAAACTTGTTGCTACTAGTTTTTTTCTGGAAAATACTATTCAAATGCAGTTTGAATACTTATGAGCATCATAATATAAAGTTCATACAATCATCCCTAATAAAATCAAATACAAATATGCTTCCTTGCTTACATCATAGTCCTTAACCATGATTTTCTTTTTCCAGCAAATGGGAGGATTTTACTGCAGGATACACTTCCTGCATCATTTTAAGTTGTCAAATCTCACTTTTATCCTCCTCCAAGAAGTAATAATTTGCTTTCCCCAATGCTGTACAATAGCAAACAATGTATTATTTAATATAACTAACCTCTTCTGCTTGAAATTGCTCATCTTTAACTGTACCCACGAAAAAAATCTTGATAAAATCAAAATTGGCTAACAGTTTTTTATTGTCAGTGTTTATCAAGTACATATTCTTGAATATTTTGGGCAATTCTTTCCATCAGCTTTTCTTATTTTTCCACAACAAAGTTTAGGGACTGCAACTGAAAAGCAATTTGCTACTAGATTAAGTATTGAGTTGTGCTGCATTTCTGCATTTTATTTAGAACAATTTGTCATACGTATGTCAACAGCTTAAGAAGGGGCCACAGAACCTCTATGGAACAATATGCACTCTTGCTTAATCCTAGAACAAAAATGGCTGTTGGAGTTGCATTCAAAGATGTTAGTAGTAGAAAAATTTAAAGCCCATCTGAATTGCACTGGACTTTATACTTAGGACTCACCTGTCTCTTGGTGACAGGTTGTGATTCATTTCAGGCAGCACTGGAAAGTCATGGCCTGTTTTTCAATCACATTTTACTCCTGATTTTTAGCTGGACATAGAAAGCAAAATTAATAAGCTGTTCTAAATGCAGAAGCAACATTTTCTTCTTAAGTGTAGGAGAGCTTGGTAGATTCCTCTGACTGTCTGACAGTGGGTTGAAAATGACTTCAAGTGGATTGAACAGCTGAAATGACTCCAAATATACAGCATTTATTTAATGCCAGCAAAGGAAGTGTACGGCTTTGTTAACTTGATCTCCATTCTTTCTGCTAAGGATCCATGAACATTGCCAATGGAAAAGAAAAAAATCTTGTAATGCCAGGCAGCACAAGTTAACACTGAATGCTGGGCTGTCAATCCAATCCAGCATACTGAGTGGCTAATTCAAAATAATGCAGAAATGTATGAATGGAATAGTTAAAGAAAACCTTTAAAACACATATAGCAAAGTAATAACAAATCCAGTTCACTGTAGCTAAATTGTTGTACTTACAACAAATTTCAGCACTGGCAAAAACTGAAAGAAACAACACACACATGACTTAAAATACTGGAAAAAACAACAATACCAGGTGCTCTGTAAGTGAAGTTTCTAGTGCAGGGTCAGCAGTGGGAATGGGACTTTAAAGTAAATTTTGAATTAAAGAAGCAGATGAAAAGAGGTGTGTTCTTCAAATTAAAGCACACGGTACGTACCAAGGCATCCAAGTTGATTTTTACTGACACTAAACTACTGAGCTCCTGAAAAAGCTTTCCAATGGAAGCTACAAGGACAAATAATAAAACAGAATTTATAAACTGATTTGATTAATTTATAGAAGAAAATATATGAGGTGGTTGTCAAATAAAGCCAGAGACTGGCTATGCAGAGGTTACACTACTCTAGTGTTCCTCTTATACTTTCTTCTTCAAATATCCAATCTCAAAGCCAATGCAGCTCTATATGAAGAGATGTCGTGCCCAGCCTTCTCAGTAACAGAACCAGTGTAACTTGTCCCTTTCTGGAATTTGACAGCCATTAAAAAGAAATAAAATGAGGAAATAAAAAGCCTTATGTTTACAGTGTCCCACCCTCTCAAACCCTTCCTGCCTGTATGGTCCTTGCCCCTTGTCCTACACAGTCACTCCCCAGTTCCTTTAACTGGATTTTGGTTACACAGTGAGTCAACAGGCTTAGTAAACCAGCATAAAGTATTACACACTTTTATTAGTCACATGCATTAACAGAGCTGTTTCATGTTGAGTGCCTAAATTTATGCTTACTTACATTATCTTGGCACTATCAAACTAACTTCAGCAATATTTGTAAAGTGCTATGCACTTGCTGTATAATAAGATCTGTACACATATAATTAGAAGTAATTACTATTGTTTATCATTAAACTGAAATTTGCATTTAAGTCTGAATTCCTGAGTTATCTTGTGCTCAATCTAGACTTCCGCTTCAGAGAATGGAAAGAAGAGAAAAACATAATACTAAGGACAATAGTTTTATGGTAGTGTCAAAAGTTCATAATCAGATCATATGTTAAATCAAGAAATCTTAAGCTTATCATTGGTGGGAAACAAGGATGTAGTCACGTAATGAAAATATGTGCTGGATGAATCAGGATGATATGGCCACTTGGTTCCTCCCTGCTCATTGTCCTCTCAGCTATTCATTGGGAAAAGACTCAGACTGCTCCACAAACTCAGGAGAGTGCCTGCCTTCCTGGGAAGATGCAACAACTATACAAATAAAAAAAATTGCTATGTTTAAAATCTTGCTTATGGGCAAAAAACCTACATTCCTTATGAGGAAAGACGAGAATGTATTTTTGGTGTAGTCTGGTCCCTGAGCACACACCAGGAACCGGTGCCCAGCTGGGCTGGGAGTGAGTTCCTGCTCACGCCTGTGCCCAGAGCAGCTGGGAAGCACCCCCGGGCTCCTATATTCACCCTGTGGTGTATGTCAGCCTCGGGAGGCTCAGATTTCACTGCCACACCTGCTTCAGCTGCTGGCCCCACTTCCTCCTGCGCATTTGCACTCTGGCTGCAGCAGAACCACAAGCTGCTGGGAGTTAAGCCAGTACATCCTTCACTCACCATCCCCAAATCTCCTGCTCTTTGGACAAATTTTCCCATTTACTGCTTTACTGAAGCAGTATTGTACAACT
This sequence comes from Luscinia megarhynchos, assembly GCA_034336665.1. Taxonomy (NCBI): domain Eukaryota; kingdom Metazoa; phylum Chordata; class Aves; order Passeriformes; family Muscicapidae; genus Luscinia; species Luscinia megarhynchos. The sequence continues at coordinate 15,923,283 of CM067565.1, forward strand.
GTGTTTGGCCTAGATCCTCTCATTACCGGGGGCTGCTCCAGGCTCTCAGCCCAAGTCATGCACGTTCCTGACACGCAGTCATCAGTAGGGAGAGTACAGTGAAATCCTGGTCAGATCCCGGCAGGAACACACAGGCCCTGTGACTTCAGCTGATATATTAAGCACATTGCAGCAGTGCCATTTTGAGCAAGGGTGCACACAGCAATTTGAGGGGAGCATTAGGCATATGTCTCTAACCTCCTGAAAGGCAATGGATCTGAACTGTGCCTGGACATGCCCTAACCTCCAGTCTCTGCTAATCAGAGCCCACTGAAGTGCTTATATTTCCTTCAGTACTGAGCTTTCTGAAATACCTTTCTTTTTTCTTTTCTTTTTTTTTAAGCAGTCACTTTTTCAAAGGACAAAAATGACAGGAGAGTAGAAAGACATTCTGTGAAGTGTTACTATAACACAAATGTGGCCATTTATCCTAACACTTTGTCTGGAACAACTTCTTTAACAAACAGTTCCCTCACATGCTAGAAGAATTACTGGGGGACTTGATGCACTGGGAGAAATTCGTCCATGCTCTGAGTGATACTGTCAAAATATCAGGCACTGACTTTGCTATGGTTTGAGGAACACCTCTGTAAACAGGGTGGAGATTTCTGGACAGACAGTTACAATCTACAATTACGAATGGAAGAAACCAAGTAAGAAGTTCATGGCTGCTGCTTATGTGGGTGACTGCCTATAGGAGGAGGTCTGATATACATAAATTGAGCAATTGTATCACTTTGAATTTGCATAGTGTTGGGTTTTTTAAATTATGTAATAAAACATGTCTCAGCAATTGCCACAAAAGGTTAATATATTTTAAATATGCAATTAAGTGTGTAAGTATTAAAATCACAAGAAGTCTGGTTTTGTCATGGTTGCTGCACTTGCAGACAAGTACAGTCAACTCACATGGGAAATAGCTTTCAGAAGCAGCTGACAGCTTGTGCTGCATTACTTGGTTTGAATGCTGTCTCCAGCCAGATATGGGACAGTGATCTACAAAGCAAACCATCTCATCCAATTTTTTCATCTAAAAGAAACTGCCTTATATACTTGGCCAATTTCTCCACAGTGAGACATCACTGATGGATGCACTGTTTCAAAACCCATGATAATGGTGTGGCATCTTCCCCAACACTATCTCAGTAAGGGCTGCAGAACTGTTAAGCCAACCTAAACCTCTCTCCAAGATTAATTTATACTAGTGATATCTGTTTTTATAGAGGGTTATCACCTAAGTGAAGATAGTTTATGGTGTATCGCATTTTATCTTCTTTTTTGTTTTCTGCCAGAGATTAAAAGCTCGAGAGATGGTATTTTGTGTTCAGAGTCAATGTTTATTAATTCTTATCTTACTACAGTGAGTGCTACAGCATTTCTAGCTAACAAGCTAAAAATGGCAATGTATCTCTCTTGTTATAACGCCTTTCAAGGGCCAGTCTGTCCAATTAAGAACTAACACCTAAATTATTTTTACTTTTAACCCAATAACCAAACACCAGTGACCCACAGTGCAGCATTTTCCTATCCAATTACAAAAGTATCACCCAGACCTATGAAGAAGAAGGTGAAGAAAGAAACCTCTGCCCCAAAACCTCCATCTTTCTTCCCGTATATTGCTATATTCTAAAACCTTAAGTTCCAAGTTTTCTGCCATGTGATATTACACACTTCTATTCAAATTACACACCAGTGATCCTAGTTCTATCATTCAATTTTGGAAGCCTTCTCCAAGACAAAAGCAATGTTTTCTTGGGGGTCAGTGCCTGTTAGCATAGAAAGCCCAAAATTCTCAGTTTCAAGGGTTCCAACAATGGTGTGTGGTAAATTCTGCAACCTGTACTTCACTAATAATCATTGTTATCATTGTCTGTGTAAGGACAGTGCTTGTGAATTAGTCTAAGGAAAAGTTTAAACGAAGTTGAGTTTTGATTGACATTTAAATCGTGGGTCTGCTTTAGTGGGTGACATCTGTTGACATGAAAAGTCACCAGAGTTCTGTTCTACTGGTCTGTTTTAGGTGGAAGCTTTCCCAGGCAGTACAACAGCCAGTGCTTTTCGGCAATGGATCCTTTGAACAGTCACAGAGACAGACCTCCATCATGGGAGGTCTTGGTAATAAGCTACATACAACTCACTTCTGCCCCCTCTACTGTGGCAGATAATTCATTCTTGGGGCAATGCTGGTTGACAGGTATTATCCAAGAAGTAGTTACTTCAGATCAGCACTCTTCCAGATCCATATATAAAGTAATAATTGACAAATTTAAGGGAGAAAGCATTTCAGGCAATGGATTTGGTCAAATGATAGGGCAATTAATATTTGAGCTTTTGTAATTCAGAAAATGTCTCATTTTACTTACATATTATGTGTTCAGAAGGCTATTCTAAAACTTTGCAAAGCCTGAAGGGAATGTTCAGGCTATGCTGGCCTTAGACATTCCCTCTGTTCTCCATTCAGGGATCTCTAAGATATAAATATCACCAGTGGGTTGCCCAAACTCTAAGAAAGTCAAACAGGCCCAAGACTAAGATGCTAATTATCTATTTAGGCACATTAATACCAAAAGGCAAACCACTTCCACAGGAAGTTAGTAGGCTTATAAAAGGTGATTTAAGCAAAGCAATAAATAACAAAAGCCATTTTCTTACAACATGATCTCTTATCACTCTGATAACACTTCCCAGAAACCACTGAGGTCTGCTGAGCTCAAAGGGGAAATAAGACAAGATAAAATTAAATCGGCAATTCTATAATGTAGAAGTAATTAATTCTCACATTGAAAATCCATGTCTTGATATCTGAGAAAGAATATTGAAGAAACTGTTTTTTCTCACTGCAAATACTGTGAAAACTGAGGAGCCTGAGTATATGGTCACCACAATGTGCAGGAGAAAATGCATCCCTTATCCACACTAGGAAGCAAAAAGTCACAAAAAAATTATTGCAGCCATGGGGGAATTGCAAACCCTGTCAAGGTTCTTGAAAAATAAATTCTTCTGTGGACAGAGACCAGAAACACTTTGAGCATTGGCTCAGTGATGAAGCCACCACTGGCACTTTTGCCAGGCTCTGAGAAAAAAATCTCCTACCGACACAGGGACACATGATCCCCATCCCACAAACTTTCCAGTTTCAGAGTTAAGCATCCCAAACTCCTCTAAACTTCAGTCTGTTGCTTTTCAGAGAATGAAAAAGGCAAAGATGAGCATTTTATGAGATACTTGTGTGATCTCACATAGTGGCTATAGTCCAAGACAAATGAAGAAGAGAACTGTGAGAAAAGAAAACCTTCAAATGCAGAAGAAATTGCAATTCCTGTCCCAGTCCAAGCATTTCTCAGGTTGAATTTTGGCTTGTTTGCATGCAATATCACAGTTTAAAACTACATTTACTTTTTCTGAGCCATCTGAGGGGATTACTTAAATATTTTCTTGTACATTTTGTGAATTAATTTATGACAAAATACCCTGGGCAGAGCAGTCACAAAAAGTAGAAGCATAAGCAAATATAGACCACACAGCACAAAAGAAATGAGGACAACATGTTGCAAGGATTTTGCAACTTAACACTGTACATGGTTGCAGGCAACTACTTATTAGGGTATCTGTAAAGGGCAGGGAATTAAGTTCAACATTCATTTTACTAGTGCTTCTTCCCTTAGGTCAACATTGTTTAGGTGACTGTTTTATGTCTGTGGAACTCTGTTACCTATGAACAGCTGATGCCTTGGGTTTTAGCTTTTATATTTTTCAGATTCTCTGCTGCTTGGTGTATAACTCTGAAACTTCATGTTAGGTGTTAGTAAGTTCTCTTCACAGGGTGGTTGGACGAACCAATCCCTTCCTAGCTAGAGAATCAAGGACAACCAGTACCCAAAAAGCAGAAACAATGGCTAAGGGAAGGGGCCAAGCCAGGGGTCTGAGACTCCATAGCCTGTGGTTGTGGTTGGACAATTGAACCCAATATGTAGATGAACCAAAACTTATAAAAGTGTAAAAACTCATGACTGGGATCCATCCTGGATTCACCTTGGGTGTAGCCCCAGCCAGACTCTTGCACTGCCCAAGGTGTATCCTTTCAATAAATACCTATTTTATTCCTCTGGCTCTAACCAGTCTCTGCTCCAGGTCAGCCTTTCCAGGCATCACAACTAAGAACAAAACTCTGTCAGGTTGCTTTCAGGCCCCATCAGAGGATGACAGACTCAGTTCTCCCTAAACTGTGATAGAGTTGTTTAGGTGAGGCCATAGGTTTTGGCTGTCCAAGAAGCCCTGAGTTCACTTGTTTCAGAACATGTTGAAACAGAGGTTTTATCCAAATGGGTGCTTGTGAATGTTTCCCAACAGTCTCCTAATCCTGCAGGACAGAGGAACATTACTATTTGAGATTATCTTGGCTCTTTCAAATAATGCAATTAAGTGAATGCTTGTATGCTATAACTAGAACACTCTAAAAACCTAAAAAGGTACTTCAGGTGTGTTCCTAATGACAGGGCTTGGAAATTGAATCTAATAGTTTACTTCCAATATCAGTACAGTGTAGCCAATCTCTACCATTTCTTGACTTAGACACTAGAGATTTCAGGCAGATTTTCCTGCTCTGAAAAGCCCACAAATTTTCAAGTCTTCAACACCTGTACTGATTTCTTCCTTCCTACTAAATTTCCTCCTTAATGCTGTATTGCCTCTGTCTGTACATTGCTCCCAGAAAGAATACATGACTTGCAGGCATAAAGAAGATCTATGTTTTTATTGCTAGGGTTTTTTTTTTTTTGTTTGTTTGTTTCTTGTTTTGTTTTGTTTTTAGTTCACATTAATAACCAGAAAAGTTAGTATCTGGAGGATTAAAATAGCCTCTAGCTTTGGACTAATAAAAAAGCACAAATAACTTTCCCAGGGGGAGAAGGTTGTTTTATTGGGTCCTATAGGAAACCAGAAATGCTCCTCCCAGTAAAATATAGACCAAAGTTCCAAGCAGCACAGCACATGGCTATTACACCCTTACAAAAGTTTCCAAAAGCAGATGGAGATAACAATTTAAAAAAAGCTTTGGATTTTCCAATTTGCCAGACAAACCATAGTATCTACTTGAGCAAGGGGGAGAATAATGCAATTAAACAGCATAAACCTTTCAGTGCTTTTAATACAAGCATATCTGTCAACAGGCTTTTTCATGTCAGGTATAAAACACATACATAGTCTTCTGTAGTGCTACAAAATTTAAAACCAAAATTTTGCCTTTTTTTTAGGATCTATGGTGGAATTGTACACATGAGATATTTACTTCAAGTACTTAATTTATTAATATTTTTAATGGTACATGATGCAATTTACATACCTGTATGAAGCCTCAGTGATTGTTTTCTTGCCATTTCTCTTTTTACTGTAAATTTTTTGGAGCAGGAACCATGCCTTTTTAATTTATTTATGTAGAACCATCATGCTAGAGACCCTGATACTCCTCTTCCATAACATGGTTTAAAGAAAGAGGCTGACAAGGAAGCAGATGGCTGAGAAATAGATGTCCAGTCTTTGTCTTCTTTCCCAAACACACAAGCAGTAACACCCATCTGTTACTGAAAACCAAGGAGGGAAAGCCTTTGCAGTTGTTCTGAACAGACTAATTGCATGTTGGCCAAAAAGAGACTATAGGAGCCTATGATGAAAAGAAAGAGAAGTTGTTGAATCTTTGCTAAAGTCCACATAGATGAAAATGCAGATCCATGAGACGTGTCTGAATTTTGAAGAATGGCTGTAGAATTTCCTATCCAAGGGAGAACCTGAAGCTTAAGTGTGGTGTCTCCAGGTGTGTGGAAATGCCATTTCCCACAAGGAGACGGGAGGGGAAATAGAGAACATATGGGGAAAAAAAAAAGGAAGATAACTTAATCCAGAGTAGGTAAAACCACAGAACCACAGCTAAGGAAAAGGAGTGCCATATCTGAGTGCCATATCTGGCACTATCCAAACCTCCCACCAGCCCAGACAACTCCAAGATCCATAAAGTATATGGAAGCTACTAAACAAAGATTCAATAAAATGGTGGAGAGAAGCATGTTTATGCTGCTCCCCTTTATTTAGTGACATTGTTGCTCATATACATAAAAGACAGAACTTGCAATCTCTTGGACTTGAAAGTTGAATTGAATCCTTCAAAAAACACATCAAAATTACAAATCCCTGCAGGGCTGAATAATAGGGTTTCCCAGCAGGCTTCTTGAATTCAACAGAAATTGAGAAGGCTTTAAATTACTTTTTCATTCCAAGGTCCCTCTACAATTAAAAATCCCAATCTGCATGATATCCATTAGCAAATTAGTACAGAATGCCAAAAGGAATAGTTTAGGTCCACTCTGCAAGCATTTGTGTTTATATGTATTGCACTCCCAATATGCACAAATCATGTATTTTTGAATAGAAACTCCTAGCCAGCAATTTATCTTGAGGCTTTACCTTGCTCTTTATGTTCTTATGCTTCATCTGTAAATGGCAAAAATTTATCTAAAATCTTTCTGACTACTCTAACTTGATAGACCCACGGAAGAGTAATAGTTGAATGATGAAGGGACCTCACCAGAATGTTGAGTTCAGGCCCTACCCTGCTCAACCTTTAGCCAGCTACAGCAGGTGGCACAGGATTTTATCCAGTTGGATTTCAAGGGTCTTCAAGGCTGAAGACTTCACAACTACTTTGGGATACATGTTTCAGTGTCTGACCATCCTCACTTCAAAGAAGTCTTTCATATATTTAAGTGGAAGTTCCTGTCTTTCAATGTGTGCCTATTGCCCTTTCTGGGCAGCAGGGAAAAAGATACTGGTCCTGTGGTCTTTTACTACCTTAATCCATTCTGGTATTTACACGCATTGATAAGATTTACTGAGCCTTCTTTCCTCCACGTTAACAGTTTAACCTCTCCCAGCCTTTCCTTGTATGACACATCCTCCATTCGCCTAATTATCTTTACAACCTTTCACTGAACCTTTTCCAGTATGGGCATGTATTTCTTGTGCTGGGGAACCCAGAACTGGACACCGATGTTAAGGTGTGGTCTCACTAGAGAGGAAAAACTATTTCCCTTGACCTACTGGCAATGCCTGGATATTGTTGGCTGCCTTTTCTGCAATTGCACACTGCTGGTTCACAGTCAACATTTTGCCCAGCAGGAGCCCTGGATCCTTTTCTATAAAGCTGCTTCCCAGGCTCCTATGTGTATTAGTGCATAGGGTTAATCCTCAGCTGCTACAGGACTTGGCACTTCCCTTTGTTGAATTTTATGAGGTTGAAAACAAGAGCTGGCCCATTTCTCAAGCCAGTTGATGTCCCTCTGAATGTCAGCACATACACCTGGTCTCAACCACTCCTCTCAACCTTCTATTGTTTGGATATTTGCTGTGGGTGCACTCTGACAGCACCACCCAGTATAAGCCCTGGTATCAATCCCCATGGTACTTTACTTTGTGCCCAGCACAGCCTTTTGAGCCCAGTAGTTCATCCAGTTTTCAGTTCACCTCACTGTTCATTTATCTAGTCTGCCCTTCGTCAGTTTGTCACTTTGGATGTTACAGGACACAGCATTGAAAACCTTTCTAAAGCCAAGATAAACAACATGCCCCACTCTCCTCTCATCCACAAAGCCAGTTCTTCCATCACAGAAGGCCACCAGATTGGTTAGGCAAAGCTTCCCCCATTTATATCCACGTTGACAACTTCTAATCATCCTGTCCATGATATATTTGAAAATAATTTTCTTGAGGCTTTGTTGTTTTACCCTCCCCAAAAGATTTAGGTGAGACTGACAGGCTTGTAGATCCCTGCATTCTCCTTCTTGCCCTTCTGGAATACAGCACGGATATTTGCTTTCTTGCAGGCCCCAGGAACCTCCTCTGATTTCCATGACCTTCCAGACAGAATTGAGTACCCTTGCATGCATGGTTGAATCCCACAAAATCCTACTGACTTGTGTATGCTCTATTTGTTTAAATGTTTCCTAACTCAATCCTCCTCTACTGAGGTTAAATCTTCAGAGCTCCAGACTTTTCCACTGATCTCCATGGCCTAGGATCCCTGAAAGCAAATCTCACCAGTAAAAACCGAGGCAAGTAATTTAGTACCGTGGTATGAATAATACAGCTTTATTTAGCTGTAATATTTTTGTATCTGTATTAGAAGTAGCAAACGAATGCAGGCAATGACTGACAGATGCTTCTTGAGCATCCTGCAGCTGAACAATATCTGCTTAAAACTATTCTTCTTAGTGGTGAACATGGACCTTGAAAGATGAAAAACCTGTTATAAGCAGCTGAGGGTATTTTCCTGCAGAATCATTTTGTGATATTGGCAACATAAATCTAGACTAGGGAAAGAAAGAAGAACGATAAATCTCTCACAGAACTGGAACAATATTTTAATTATAAAAAAGCCAAATTCCTTCTTGTGAAAAGAATATGAGGAAAGCATCCTTTTTATTGTTTCAAACAAAATCCATAACTTTTATACCTTTTATACCTTTTTATACTTTTATCCATACCTTTTATACTTTGCAGATAATGCAAGAATGAAAGCAATAGTTTTCATGCCTTTGAGATCTGAATTTTGAAGTTTCTGATCGAATTCCTGTTATTGTATTGTTGAGGAAATGGCTTTATTCACTGTGCTGAAGCAACACTGGAAGAGCTTCCTGTTTAAAGCAGCAGGGAGTGCAGGCCTGAGAACATCAATCACACAGTTCATGATATTAACTTGACTGGAGCATTGCAGGAACAGGCTCCAGTCAGCTTCAAGGGTCCCCTGCAGAGTTATATATGGCAAGATCCTGCAGTTAGTATTTCTTCACTGCAACTCAATAACTCTCTAACAGAAATGGGAAGAGAAGGAACAACTTTACCACACTCTGGAACTGATCACTGGTTTAGTATCATTTCTCTCCCTAGTATCTTTCAAAAAGGTGCAAAATTTGAGAAGTCAATTATGGAATAACCTGTACAAAAGTTTCTTTGACAGAACAGTAACTTCTTAGCTTAGTAACTAAAAGTCCAAGGCTTAAAGATTTATATCCTTTGTGATTTTAAATTATCTCTATTGTTGCTTATTTTAAAAAAATACAAGAAGGATTTTACATTCTGATAGTGATTTCCAAAGAATAAATACATACTTTTAAATTTGTTGTCTGTTCTATACTCTTCCACAAAATTTCTAGACAAGGAGATGCAATAGACCTATGTAATCTTTAATAGTTAATTCTGTATTAAAAGTAAATGTAATCATAATTGGTCAATAAAAATGACAAAACTAGGAGCAGGATCATCAAAAAAGCAGCAATGTCAGACAGATTTGCTGTTTACAACAAAGATCTGTGGACAGAACATCATGAAATGAACTATCCTGACTGGCATCACATTTGGTGTTAGGAACAGATTTTGTTATATGCAGACATAAATCCTGATTTTCAGAGAAGTGATGAAGGTATTACCAACTTGAAGAAAGAAATGGAACACTGCCTTTTCATTCAGGCTGTTTAATCATTCATGACCCTAAATACTCACTTGTACTTGATTAAAGTATAGTTTAGAAAAATTAAATTTACTTTCATCATAAACACCAATCTCAAAAACCATGGAGGAGATAATAGACAAACTCTGCTTTTACACACAATGTAAAGTGTGAAAAGAATAAAGCACAGCAGGATAAATATATCTAATGATTTGATTATGGTTTAACTGAGCTATCAAGGAAAAAGAAGAGAACTTATATATATCAATGAGTATATTCAGTTTAATAAAATGCTTCTTCAGTTTTCTAGATTGGTTTTCTGAAAAATACATTTATATCCTAGAGTGTTTCAGGTACACATAGTGCAATTTTAGGAAGAGTGCTCCCTTGACTGAATTGTTGAACTTTATGCAAATGGCTTCACTTATGCAAGTAACACTACTTATAGAAATGGAACACGTATCTGAGCTTGTCTACGACTTGAAATAGCTCTCAAAAACCTGAACATCAGCATGCATCTTTAACTACTCTTCCCAGAACATTACTTACTAAAGTTTTGGTCATAATATTAGGAAGACTATGGTATTATGAATTATCTCACAAATTTGTATTTGGAGAATGCTCATTCTCCATATCCCTATATGCTTGCAGAAGGACACTTAGCAGACAGGACACCAAGCTAAGATACAATGAACAAAAGCAAACCTCAGTGGAGTATTTTTATGCTCAGTGGCTGATGGTGTGAGGCTCTTGGTCCATTTCCTCTCAGGTCTGTAGATCTCTGAGCTGACCAGCCTGTTCTGCTCTGAACAGTGGAGGCTCAGCCACAAGACAGATGGCAACAGCTTCTCATGTGTTGTACAAAGCAAGAGAAAGGCACTGGTGAAGCAGGTGAGCAGCAGAGCAACGGCAGAAACCACCAGTGATGAGTTCAATTGCACTGGGCTGTTTCTGGCTGCAGCAGACAGGTCAAACATCCCAAGTATCTACTTTCCATTCATCACGTCACTCAACCTGGTTCTGCCGCACACCACCAGTTCTGATCACTAAAAAGTCCATCATGACCTAGCGGCTGTCAAAGAGGAGATGCCTCAAGCTGTGCTGACTGATGTTGCTGGAGTCAGAAGCAGCAAGGGAGGAATTTTAAAAGCAGAAATCCCAAGAGTATGTGGAGAAGAAAATAATAGGAATGACAGGACAAGCAGGAATGAAGAATTGTCCAACCTTACCCTTTCTAGTGCAGATACATGCAATTGTAACAAAGAATTTAAAATGAAAGGCAGACAATGAAATTAATAAGGTGCATGAACACTGAAGATGTCTTATGCGGAAAACTTAAAAAATGTTTCAAAAATAGGAGGATAATTTAAACTCAAAGGAACATTCAAGACTAACATCAGAAACCCCTGAAGGAAAATTTTCTCCTTCTTACTGAACAGAAGCATGATAAGATTGAACATGATAATGAATAAGAACAGGGAGAACCATCTCAACTAAACAGAAAGGACCATATGGACTGAGAAAGCTATTTAGTGTGAGCCAGTCCTGGGATACAGAAAAAGAAAATGCCATAGCTCTTCTCCCTTTCTCTCCTTTAAGTTAACTGGGAACTTGAAGTAACTGAAAGGAAAACTTACTTGGTAAGCCTAATTTCAAATTGCATTTTTGTTATTTACTTTGCATCTCCTTCTACAGTTCAACCTTTGCTCTTAGAGTAAACTCTTTTTATTCTGAAAGCTTACCTTGGCATTAAAAGCAACTCTAAAGAACTTTGGGATGAATAAGGCATTTTATTATTTGAAAAGCAATTAATCCAAATAAAGAGGAATCTTAGTCCTATCTTGTTGCACTCACCTTTGGCAAGAGGGAGGAACCTCGGGAACTGAGCTCCCAAGCAGCAAGGATCAGTTTGAGAACTTGTAATATCTGATATCGAGGAAAGTCAGGTCTCCCCTTTCAGCCAAGGAGACATGATACACAGCCCAGAAACCTGAGAAACTTGTAAAAACTGGTATTTCCATGCCCTGCTGATACAGTATGACAGGAAATAGAACTAAATTATATATTCAATGCACGCTTGTTCGTATACATTTCAATTGAATATGGATTTTTTCAATAGCTAAATCAATAAAAAGGAAGACTTGCCAGTTCTTTAGTACTGTTTTATAGTTACTAGTTCCTAGCTATAGTTACTAGTTTTATAGCTTCTTGCAAATTTATCACCAGCCTCTCCCATCCACTGTATCTCCCACAGTCTATAATAAATATTTAATTATGCTCAAAACAGCTGTTCTTAAACTCATAACCTAGCTTTGAAGTTCATTGCTTTTATTTCAGTTCTGAAAAAAGGGCTTCTGCTCCCTAAACTTTTCAATTACCAGAGTGGCAACAAAACCCCAACTGCCTGTGGCACTGGTGATTACATTCTGAAATGCTGTACACTGTCAGTTTGGATTGTTTCTCCATAAAGAATTTTTGAGTAGAATTTGCTTTTAAAAGGTAACTCTTCAACAGAGTAACTCCCTGTTGAAGTCAGTTGGCTTGACCTTGTCATGAAAGCAGGAAGTTTCTTTAGCAAAGAAATTACAACTTCTAAGATCTGTACATAAGAGTTGATATTTACAGCTGAATGATAAGCTTTATTCAGCTTTCACTCATCCTTCTTTAGAAGTTCTGCCTGATTTTGTGCTATATTTAAAAACCAAAATGGTCTGAGCAGAACATAACTGTATGTTTTCAAGAGACACCAATGCATTTCCCTATAAGAGAATTTCCAAGATGTAAGCACTTAGAAGAAAAAAAGTTGATCTGAATCAATTATATGATTGAAACTGATTGCTGCCTTAATAGCAGAGAAGATTGTTCACTCTCAGAGCAGCTCTAAGACTAAAATCAGTAAAAAATCTGAAACCAAAGCATTCTGCTAAAAGAGTGAAAGGGAGGCTTTATCTACCTTGCACCTAAACTGTGGAAAGGTATTTATATTTTTCCTCATAAGTAGAGAGAGAGACAAACAAACCTTACTTGAACTAGCAATCAACAATATCATCATGAAGAATTCCAACAAATATTAAAGAATCTCACAGAGCACTAAATTACTAAAATAGCTAAAATAGCTAATTAAAGATTATATAATTTCAGAAAACAGCTGATGCATGTAAGGCTTACTGTGCTGTGAAAATATTTAAAGATATAGCAAAAGACTGCTTTGCAGGAAGGGTGAGACAATAATAGCAATACCTAAATTTTAAGAGTAAGTTTTTAAATTAAAAGTATTTCCATTTGACTGGCATCAGCTTTTAAAGAAACATTCTGCTCTTTGGAACAAAGTCTCAAATATTTCAGGCCAAGCAAGCTAGATAGGAAAGCCTAAAATAAGACTTTACTGTGCAAAAGTGGTCGACTCTCTAACACAGAAGCTCATTTTCCTTTTAATTTATTTTGTTAGAAGGATTCTAACACATTCTGACTGCGAATGTGTTCCTAGAACGGCCTTATCAAACAAAGAGGAATTAGAACAGCACACAATGTTGCATCTAGAAACGATCCCTTCCTGTCCTCTGCCACAGTGCTTCTTATTATTTAATTGTAGAATGTCATATAGGAAGACTGGTATTGTTAGCACCTGAGTATCTCATATTGTCATTCAAATAAAAAAAGTTTACAGGAAGCCTCTAGTGTTTGTTACTTCATTCTGACAGATTGAGATATTTTTGGAGGGATGAGATGCCTTAGTGATTATTTTTGTACCCAAGAACCATAAGCATTTATGGGACCATAAAAACTTAATCAGAAGTAGAATGTCAGAAGTTGTTCATGGTATGCCAAGCCAGTCTCCTGGAATTGCTTAAGTCACCACACCCTCCTGCATTCTGTCTGACAGCCTTTGGTGGAAAGAATTTCCATGTGGAAGTATCACTTCTTGTTCTCTTACATGAAAATATTTAAACCAGTAGGAATGTAAGTCATGTTTATTGAAAACTGTCCAATTCACATGAAATTTTACAGATTCACTATCATCAGTACATCAACTTCTGTTTATCACTCACCAGCCTCCTTTTCCATAGCATCGTTTACCTTTCAGGACCAACTGCATTGTCATTGTGTCAATGTGATGTAGAACACTACCTGTCACCAGACAATGCTTCACCTTCCCACACTCAGTATTCTCACACAGGCAGGTGGTTCTCTGAAAACATCTCTTTCAAAGTAAGAAAAAAAAAAAAGAGGAAAAGAAGACCTAGTTTTACTGCAGTGCCAGTGACAGCCCTTACCATACATTTATACAGCAGACATCAAAGACAAGCTACATTTTCTCTGTCAGAAATCCCTTATTTTCCTGCTACTTTCTTCTCGAGTAACATTTGTACACCTCACTTTTAATTGCAAACTTAGATTTTCAGCTCTGTGGGGCAGAACACCTTTTGTTCTTCCATGTAACCAATCTCCCCCATCAAAGCAGAGTTTCAACAAAGGAACTATTATTTTGTAACTGTTTCCAAGATGTATTTCTGCGATGTTGTGCTCCCCAATACACACCTTCCTAAATAAGAGCACAATTAAGTCTTCTCAAAACACATTTCTCTTCTGAAAATTTGTGAAAAGCATAATTATGTAACTTAACACCATAGGTGAGTACTATTTATAATAATACTGTGATACACAGTATAGATGTATCCTTGACAGATGAACTCCTAGGATTCTAGGAGTCATACAGGAAAGAATATTTTTGCTATTTTCTGAGCATTGCAAGAAATACATACACTGACAAAAGAAGAAAATCTTACCAGAAAAATAAAACATTGTGTTTTAAATCCAACCAACATTTCTGCTGTGATATCATGAGTTTGTTCTCAGGCATTTTGCTAATTGGAAATAAGGAGTTCATTCAGTAGGTCAATTCTTTGCTGCCAGTATTTCATCAAAGTGTCAGTAATGGCATCTTCACGGATTTATACAGATGCACCAGAATAATTCCTTGTCATCAGACTGATTTAGAATTTGGCATCAGCCTTTTCTAAAGCAGCTCTTTTGTGGTTTCATTTGAGAAGGTTTAGGTTAAGATTTCCAGGGATTTCTGTGTGTAGATATGTATCTTCTTAATAAAAGAAAAATCAGATAAACTGAGCTGAGTCTTCATATACATATATACATATGTATAGTGTAATGCAGCCTGTATTGAACCTAGTGACACTGCACTCCTAGGAAGTTATTCACACACATATATATAATTTGCAGGTTTAGATTTAAGAGACTGATTCAGAACTAATTGGGAAAAGTTTGAGGGTTTTTCCCCCTTTCTGAAAGCAGCTCTTTTTTCTTTACTACAAGAATATTATGCTATTGCTTCTGCAGCTGCAGATGCTACAATTGTAATTGCCAGTCATGCAGTGAAGAAATCTAATTAAAACCACTTATTTGCACCTATTAACCAGTCTCTTTAAATTCAGACAAAAGACCTTACCACAAGCTAAAACGTAAGTACAGAGTGCGGTCTGCAATTCAGTAAGAGAAACAAGGCATGTTTTCAGATAATTACACTTACCTCCATTTTCCTGCTATTGCCAATTAGCATTAACCACAAATGACTATGTAAATCCCTACACCTGGCCACTAACCAAGACACACTCAGACTACTAGTATGATATTGGACAATACATTTTGTCTTTTACATGCTTAAAATGGTGATTTTTTTTTTTTTTTTTTTTTGTGTTGAGGTCAAATTTCTGATTGTACTGTGGTTCAGAGGTGCAATATACAAAAATTATAAAAATGTTTGGTAAACTACAAGGAATAACTTGCAGTTCTATCTCAAGAGACATGGGGTTCTTGAGCAATTTTATAGATAAGACCTGATTATTCCTTTGGATCCTCCTTCACAAAGACTTTTAGAACAATTAATATTTCATTTATTTCATAGGAAAAAAAATCTACAGAAAGCTCTAATGTAAATAGGCAGGCAGGGCACTAAACCAGAATGGCTTAATAAGTAGCTTAATGCAGAAGCTCATCTGGTAGAGTTTTCTGCACTTCCCTAATGTGATGCCTTCACTGAAGTGCCTACTCTGTTTCACACTGGATAGTGTTGACTGGACGGGTGGAAGAGTTGTGCTGTGCATCAGTTCAGCACTATTGCCATCTCCACTTCTTGCTTTCTTTCAGGAAACAGCAGTGCTAGACTGAACCCACTGAAGAAGTACTGGTGCTTTCACCATTTCGTGTTTCTGTATTTAAGAAACAGGCCAATAATAAACTAAAAACTGTACCTTACAGCCATGACAGACAGACTTCCTTAAGTCCATGGGTGGCATTAAAACCAGGATTTCTTTACCCATTTCCCGTGCCATTTCTTCAGGGCTCCAGGCCATCCTCATGCCCTGTGTGTATCCGTCACTTACCCAGCTCTGTGTACACCCCTGCTGAGCGCCCATGTGCCCGTCTGGGCGAAGGGGCGAGGGCTCGGAGCCGGAGGCGGGCTGGGCTCTTCATCACCTCAGTAACTACCTGCACCCGCACGGTCTGGCTGCCCTCAGAAACAGACACCTCCTCAGGGGCCACCTGGGCCGCTGGGCGCCGGCCCGGCCAGCACCGCGCTCCCTGCGCGGCTGTGCCTGCCGGGACAGCGCCCCTTCCCACCAGCTGCCCGCATCCATCGCCACCCGCGCCCTCAGCGCTCTCCCCGCGCAACTGGACGCTCCGAATTACAGAATCAAGTAGGAAGAGACTCCGAGACCATCGAGTCCAGCCCATGAGCAAAAACCACTGTGTCAACTACACCAGCACTGAGTAGTCTTTCCCTAAAACCTCCACGGATGGTGACCCCACCACCACCCTGAGCAGCCCATTCCAATGTCTAATAGCTCTTCATGCGCGGAACGTCCAGCCTCACGCAGGTTGGGACCGGGCGAGTCAGCGCCGGCCCTGCGCGGTACCTGCGCGCAGCTCCCACCCTCCCTCAGCGCGGAGCGGCGGCCGCGGCACCGCCTCGTCCCGCCCAGCCGGCCGGGGGGCGGGGATTGGGCGAGCCCGCCCGTCACTCCGCGGCGGCGCCGCGCAGCCATTGGCCGCCGGCGCTGTCAGTCATCGGCGGGACCGCGCCCGCCCCTTGTTGTCACGGCGCCGTGCGGGGCTGGGGCCGCTCGCGCCGCCGTTGTTGCCGCCGCCGCCGCGGGAGCCGGAGCGGGGAGCGGCTCCCCGGCCTCGCCATGGCCACTAGCACC
Source organism: Luscinia megarhynchos (assembly GCA_034336665.1). Taxonomy (NCBI): domain Eukaryota; kingdom Metazoa; phylum Chordata; class Aves; order Passeriformes; family Muscicapidae; genus Luscinia; species Luscinia megarhynchos. The sequence continues at coordinate 15,940,035 of CM067565.1, forward strand.
ACGGGCTCCACGCTGCTGCAGCCCCTCAGCAACGCCGTGCGCCTGCCCGTCGACCAGGTGAGGATGGGGAGGCGCCCGCCCCGCCGCCGCTCCCGCGGGCTCGCCGGGGAGGGACCGCACCGCGCCCCCGCTCCGCGCCGTCCTGCCCCGCCCCGTCCCCCCGCGACCCCTCCGTCCATCCGCGGCCGGGCCCGGGCGGGCAGCGCCGGCAGCGGGGGGCGGCCGCGGCTCCTTCCCGCACCCGCGGGCGGGGGGCGCCGGGGCGGCGGCCGCGCTTGGCGGGCAGGTGCGCCCGCTCCGTGCCCGCCCCGGCTGGTCCCGCATCCCGCCCGCATCCACCCCTGCCCGGCCCGGCCCTGCCGCGCCCCAACTTGTTGGCAGCGTCAGCGGCAGATGTGGAGCCGCAGCTGGAATGGGGCCGGTGTCAGCTCAAGGGATGCAAAGGTTGGGTAATAATTGTAAATGCAAAGCAGCGCCCTGCGCCTGGATGCGCCTGCCAGGGGGTTCACACGCGGTGTTAAATAATGTGCGCCGCACACAATGCTGCTGGGAATTCGTGTGTGCTTTGTAGGCAGAGCCTTTCTATGGTATCTATTGTCCAAGTGATATAAAAATTCCTGAAGGCTGTTAATCCTGGTGTCTTCACGGAACATCAGAAGATGACAAAATAAGATTGGGGAACTGAGGTTTGCTGAGTTTAATCACTGAAGTTGGACCAGAATGTTTGTTTATGGGGGAAGTGGTCTAGACCTCCTAAATCTACAGAATATTTATTTATTTAGGAATACATAAGAAGAGTAATCTGAAATAACTCCTCATATAAATTTTGTAGCACCAAGAAATTTAATGATAGGATTTTTTTTTTTTTAATTCTTCATTCATGTATGTATGGGTGAAATATGTCAAAGAAAACAGTCTGTGCTTCAGTAGAGGGAGACTTTGATGTCTTGGTTTTACAAAATACCCCTAATAAGTGAGAGAAGTAACTGGAAATGAAATACAGAGGAAGGGGCATGCCTAGTAAAAGTATCTTGGAAGTGACTAAGTTACTCATTCTTCTCTTTTCTTTCCCCATTCCCCAGCCATTTGTTTGAATGGAACCATGGTTAAGGGTATACATGAAAAAGTACCTTCTAGAAAACTGGTAAAACAGGCAACTTGAAATTGAGCTTGCTGTGATGGAATAGATACTGGGCACCCCTTGCAATGATACCTATGGCTGGGATCGATGGCAGCTCGTGGCTTGGTGCCTCATACCTGCAGCTGTAAGCTGTTCTTGCCAGGTGCTTTGTGTTTATTTCCATAAAATGAGCAGCATCTACAGGGTACTGTAAAACACATCAGAGTTAACTGTCTTTTTATGGTGTGATGCTGGTGGTGTATTACTTCCTACTCATATTAATAGTCATAGATTTGTTATATGGTGTGGCTACTACCAAAATTGTTTTAATATTGTAGGTATGGCATTTTGATGATAACGAGGTTACTTTTTATCAAAGCCTGGAAGACTTCCCCATAATGAATGTTTTGCGACAGATGCTCCTGTAGAAGTTCTTATAAAGTACACTTTGAGCTCTGTTGGAGCTTTTGAGAGTAATCATGTTGGAGGGTGGCTAAACATGTAGTTTAGAAGATGTGTTATAGGCAGTTGGAAGTCAAACATACATTGTTTTTGGACATCAGTGGACTGTACATAATATAGGTCCAGATGTGTATGAAGAGCACTGATTGTGACTGGAGTACGAATTGGAGAGCTTCAAAATTATGCTGCACTGAGGAGAACATATCTATAAAAAACCTGATCAGAAAAAAAGTTTTTTGCAACCTCAGTGCAAGATTCTATCTTGATAGTAAGTTTGTAATACAGAAAGAATGTGAGTTGTGTTCCGTGTAATGAAATCAAAGGGAGTGAAGGAGATAATGAGGGCAGGGAAGGAAAAGAAAGTGCTGATACTCTTTGGTGTGTTTGCTCAGAGATCATGCATGACATTTGGTGATACTATAAGCATATTCAGAATGAAAATGTAGTACTGCTTTGAAAAAAATAATAGAAGAATGAAGGTTTTTTGGTTAGTACATTGTCTCTACTATTTGCTCCAAATCTGTACTATGACTACTGTCATACCAATGTAGCAGCTGCTTGAAATAGGCACTCTGGTATAATACCCAGAACTGCAGGAGATCAGTAGGGGTTTTTTTCTCCACTCAGTTCTAGTTCTGACCACAAGTCAATAATAATCTTTGTCCAAAATGTTACTTAAGTTGTGATTTAGGTTTAAGCCATTACTATCTGATTATCCTGCTAAGTCACATAACTCTTGGAAGACAAATTGAGGTAGCATGTGTTCATGTTGTCTTACTCTCTGGTGTTCAAACAAATGAATGGAGAAACCTTCCTTATTTGGCAGTGGATGGAAGTAGAAGTTTAAATTCAAGGTGAAGTTGCTATCTGTAAGATTAATCAATTGGATCCACATCTCTGTGTGGATCAAATGTCAGAAATTGATTACTTTTTTACTGAATGCTTGGCAGAACTAGAGGCAGAGATTTGATAATGGTGCTAGTTGGAGGTCAGTGCAGAAGGTGAAGGGTGAGCTCCATCAGAACCATTTGACTCTGTGTGCCCAACTGTGTTGCAAAAGAAAAGCTTTGTTGCTTTAACAATTTGTGTTCCTAGACATTTTTTCTTGGAACCATAGTACTAGGTAGCTAAAGGAATGGGGAAGAACTTGTTTTCTGCTTCTGTGTATATCCCCCAACAAGGCATTGTGCAGTAACTTGTTGCTGCGTTAACCTTTCCTTTAGCTCTCGTTTTGTCTTATACCAAGGTAACCTAAATGGTTGCTTGGAAAAGTTAATGTGTTCTTTATTGGCTTCTTGGGCCCAGTTTTCTGTTGCATTTTTCAGTCATTTGATGAAAAGGAAGATGCTCGATGTGAGCAAGAGTGTACAGCAAACTTTACCTTTCTTCTGTACTTTGTAGTAGGAAAAGAAATCACTGCTTGAGAGTGAAAAACTGTTCCTTTTCCCATCTTGGAGAATGTAAGTTGGCTGCTCAGGGAAGCATTCTGTCAACAGCTGTGGCACATTAGGTCCTTAAAGATAATGAATGAGTGAATAAATATTAATGTACTGCACATTCCTTTGTCTTCTCATGGGACAGAAGGAATAAAAGCGGCCATGTCCTTCCCACCTGGACAACTTTCCAAGAGAAGTATGGGAAGATTTACCATAAAAACTTGGCTGCTAGTTATCACATGTTGCATAATGCATTGAGGTTGCAACTTGAATTATCTTCTTGTAGTTACCTAGCTTTATGTCACCTAGCTTTATGTTTTTCCTGTCCTCATGTCGTATTTGTTCCTCTGCTTCTTTCTCCTTTCTTTAAGGTGAAGCCTGACAAATAATATGTTGGACTTTGGTCTGTTTCCAGTTCTATCACTACCTTGCTGATTTTCTATTGACAAATGATTTATCTTGATTATGTGTCAGCTTACTTGTCATTAGATTGGAAAGATTTAAATTTGCTTTGACAATGATTCTAGGAGGGCAAAGCTTTCTTTTTGGCTTTTTGGTCTCTGTGGGGTTAGGGGAGTTCAGAGAATAGTCATTTGCTTCCACCAGAGGGAGCAAAATTTTTTTATTTAAAATGGACAGAAATTGTAGGGATTATTTCTGCCCTTCATGTGTTGTAGAAATAGATAATTTATAGTTGAGGAATAGTAGAGCAGGGGAGATAAGAGACTGACTATGATAGTATGTGAACAACTTTTTGTACGAGTTTTCTAAGAGATTGATTTTGAGATCCTGGAATGTGGTCTGAACTAAGTGATTATCAGTCTGAACTTCAGTGATAATCTTCTAGATAAGAAAATGAAGAATGTGGCTCCAACTACAAACAGTATAACTGTGTGAAGATATGTGGACAGAATAAAATGTCATGTTTATGATTATACACTTGACTTGAACTCCAGAATGTAAAAATAAGTGGTGTTTTTTTCAATTGAAGAAAAAATATTTCTGTGGTTTTTCCACACTTTTCTTGGTTTTTGGTTTGGATTTTTTTTTTTCAATCTAGTTTTAGCTTTTATTTGGTTAAGTTTGCTCATTTGCGTAGAATAAATGTAATTTTCTACGTGAGTGCCATCAGTCTTCAAAGAATCTGACTTTTGTTATTAAGAATAGACATAAAAATCCAAGTCTTCCTAAACATGTATTGCATAAACCACACAAACTTCCTTCATTTAGTGATCATAAGTCACTTTGCTGTACTTTCACATAATTTTCTGCATATGCTTCCTTGTGCAGTTACCCAAGTTGCTTTCATCATGCCCTTAACACACTTGGTTCCACATAAAAGCACTCTTGTATGTTGAGCCAGTGTTTCACCTTTAAGCCCTCAAGGTGAGTGGGCAGGAATTTTTTCAATGTCTATATCTATGAAATACTTATTTTTTACATGCATATGATGTAAGAAAGCAATTTAGCTTGCTTTCTTTATTTTGATGCCTTGGAGGTGGGCACAACTGTAGTTTGGAGAAAAGGCAAGGCTTGGAGGTGGGGTAGGGAATGCTGCTGAGAAGCATTATGTGCCTGATTTGCCTGCAGGGTACATCTGAGTATGTCTCCTAGTTGTCTGTAATTTCACAAAATTTTGAGCCTTAGTGATGCCTTATCATCCCTTTTTTTCTGCCAAGGCAACATAACGTAGCCTCCTGAAGGCTGAAATGTTTTAGTCTGATAAAAACCTTTTTGTCTAAACATGGAATGGATATCTTAATGCTTGTCCTGTATAACTGTCCAGAATGTAGATGACCTAACATTTGACTGAAGCATTATCAAACTAGAATAAAGTGAAGAGTGTCCGAAGTTTCCTTCTTCCATCATTGATTCTTAAGCCCTTGTGTATGGTTGTGGAAACAGCAGCTCATTACTGATTTTTCAGATATGACCCAGGAAATTTAGAAGTAGTAGATGTGAGTAAAATTAGAATTCATGAGTGTGTAAAATGCAAACACTGAAGGCAGGGAAGTGGTAGGATAAGCAAATTGTGCCCCTGCTTTGCCCTGTACTTTCCTTATGTGCTGCTAGCAGCAGCAGTTGGGTGAATGAAGGGTGGATAGCAAAATATGATCTTCTGTGATGATAGATAGAGACTATAGTTGGTGGAAAAAAAGCTGGAAATAAAGTTCTGTTCTGCATTCTGTATGTGCTGTTCTCAGTGACTGGATGTTTTGAATTGTTTGGATTTGCTAGCCAAGTTTTTAGTGGTTTCTTAACTCCCCTTTGAACTCTTGGAAAGGAGGGAATGTATCATCAGAAGGGTCCTCTGCAGTGACACCTTTCCAGATTTTACTGTTAGTGGTTAGGTGTTGACTTAATTAAGAAACAATAGGTAAAGAGTTAACTGCAATGAAAAATATGTAAAGAAGGATGAAAGGGTTGGGGTAAGAGGAAAAATTCACAGGAGGAAGTGACGTGAAGGAAGAGGTGAAATCTGTCATGAACAGAGTTGGAAAAGAAAACAAACACTGGTTATAGTGTTAGAAAAGGTGGGCCATTTATTAAGTGATAGAAAGATTTAGTGCAAGAAGGAAGTATATCTGTGTTATTCAGGTTTGTGAATATTGTGAGGATGTAAATTACAGAGCTGCTTTAATTCTTTAATACGAAAGCAGCGGTGAATTTTGTTATCTCACGTTTCATACTGTGTATGTTTCCTTCAGTTTTTTGCAAAGCAGTGGAAAGACTCTAATATAATTATAGCTAAGGTTTCTACAGTAAACATCTAAACTAAACACTCTTTACCTAAACAGTTTATAGTCACCTGCTTTGTTTTGTCACATTGTTTTTCACATCCTTATGAAAGTTGTTGAAGTGGTGTAAGAACACTCACCTATGCTCATGACAGAATCCAAAATGGTCTTCAGAAATTGGTATGAAAATACTGCAGTTCTGGGATGTTGAAAAGAAACAGTGGAGTGCTCAAAGAACAGTCTAATAAAGAAAAAAGAATAAGACATAAGGAAGATAACAAGAGTCACTTTTTAGGGTGCATGTTTACCACTATGTTACTTTCTGTTTCTGTAGGGTTTCTGCTGTAAATCTCTTGTACCACAGTGGCGTTGATCTTTTCTCTCTGTGGGCTTTCTCTTAAGTATTGGGCTGACTTTATGCAAGAGTTCTGAAAGCCAATAAAACTGAAATAGATGAGTCATCTTTATCATTCAGTAGTCCTGACATTTGTTGACTTTTAACTCCTGTTTACCTGCTCCTATGTTGATCCAGTGCATCCTTTGCAGCCTTGATTACAGAATGCTTTCTTCACATTTGTAATTTTGACTAATGTGCACTTTTCCTGAGTAATGTACCCATTTTTTTCCTTGTTTCCGTGGAACTAGGGAGTCTAGGCTGGATTTTTAGTTTCTCCTGAAAATTGAGAATAACTACACATAGCCAAGTGAAAACCTGCTTGCTTGGTGTGTGCATCTTCACAGTATTTGTGTTACAAAGAAAGTTGATGTAGCTTTTTAGTATGGATATTTAATTTTCCTTCTTCTCTTTGGGAAGTATTTTAAATTCGACATCAGTTGAATCAGCATTGCTAGTCTTTTAGCATTTTCCTTAAGTGAACAGATCTGTTTGAGAATTTCAGTTTGTCTGCAAATTTTGATAAGTGCTAGTTATGCCTACTTGTTTTAAGTGATCGTTCTGGTAACTAAGCCACCTTTTACAAAGGAAAAAATTCAATAGCTCTGCTTTTTATTATAGAATAATATATCCAAAGATGAAGAAGCTATTTTGGTTTGGCTATTGTGTTGTGATTTTCTGTAGTTGGGATTTTAGTGTTTTCTTCTATTTCCAGTTAAGGTGACCTCAGCTGCAGAAAGTGTACTTACTCTGAAATGTGGCTTTTGAGCATACTGGTTGTATTACTACAATGGTATATTCTATACTGTAATGTCACCTGTACAGATAATTCTTAACCTTTCTGACCTGCATTTTGGCTGGGAAATGCTCTTGATTCTATTGCTTCCTCTCTCAATCTTACAGATGTGTATATAAATACACGCATCTATAAAACCTCAGTCATTCAATTGATTAGGCATGTCATTGAAAAAGTGGACTGAAGGCCCAGACTAAAATGAATTGGGTTTTATTCTTCTTGATGCAAAGGCTAGAAAGAATTTGAGGTCATCACAAATCTGCAGGAATTTTAGAAGTTCAGTGATGGCTGAGATTTGTAGAAGGTCTATCCTTAGAATACATTAGCAAATAATTTTCTGTAATGGAATTGAATGTAAAGAGTCTGATAAAATATTTTAATATAGGAGTATAATTCTTAATGTTACTAAAATATTATTAAAAATAGAATTAATTTGAAAAGATGTGACATCTCAGAGTAGTGTCTCTTACTTGCATGGATTGCTGCCTAATTCAGATGTTTAAAGGGCTGCTGTTGTGGTGCTTGGACATGAGGCTTGCCTGATCTCATGGGGATGATTCCTGAACTGGGAAAGGCAGGAAGGTAGTAGACATGGAGGAATACAGGTGTTGGATGGAATACACATGTTGTGGAGGAATATCCAATGTGTTGGATAGTAGTTTGTTTGAGGGAGAGCGGAGTGAAGCCTTCTCCTACTTTTTTCCTTCAATGGAGAGCACTGAGAAGCTTGACCATTTTAAAGATGGGGAATATTTGTTCTACTTGCTGATTGGAATGACTATTGTCATTACCAGATTTGTGCTTGCTATGTGGACAAGAGGCTTACTTTCAATGCCTGTTGCTTATTTTAAGGTGTATTTTGTTTTCTCACATACCAAGAGAATATAATTGTAGTGAAGTAGATCTTAATTGAGAAAATGTCAGGTTCTGGTTGCATTTGAGAAATATACCTCTGTAGATGTTGGTTATTTTGCTTTATTTTTAAATGTCTAGGAAAGTGAGTAGCTTGTAAAATTGTTGCAAAATTTCTGATACTGTTGTAGTTCTCTGGGCTTTAAAATAAGAACTTGTCATTTAAATACATATTTGAATACCTTGTCTTTATAAGTGACACAGACAATAAAAATTTTCAGTTCCCCTGGAGTTGCTAGATGGAGCTTAAAGATTAACTAGCAAAAAAAGGAAAGTAAAAGTATGCACACAGGGTGATAAACATTATTGGATAAACAGATAATGAGGAATATAGTGTGTTTTCTGTCTCAAGAAGCAACAGCACATGCCTAAGGAAAGAGTTCAAGGAAAGGTCACCTGTAATATTGAGGCACTCATTGAGTATGACCTCGAGAGATGCCTTCAGATGACCCTCTAGGACCATAAAAGGGCTTCCAGTAAGAGACAGATGCATGCAAATTAATTTTAGGAGAAATGTTGTTTATTTATTAGCTAGGAAGTGCACTGTAATGAATATGTATGATCATGATGGATTAAATACCCTGTTGTAAAGTTTCACACACACATTTGATTAGAGAAGATATTCTCTGAAAGTGTCCAGTGCTGTAATAAAGAATGCCTGCTTTCTAATACTTCAAATTGTGTTATTTTCCAGCTGATTTTGTTATCAGTGTACTGCTGATAGATGTGACAGAGTAGAGATTTTGAGTTCATCTCATTACGTGCATATGTACTGCGAGTATGTGATAAAGCCCATGGTTTTAAAGCACAGTAACTGAGTTGGCCTTTGTTTGGAACTGTGTTGTGCCAACATAATGCCAGGCTGTGGGTTGTGTTTTGATGTTGGAAACTATTTTTCCCTGGTAGTCTGTGATCTGCAATCCTTAGCTGGCCAAACCAGTTTTTGCTTAACAGAGGAAAGTGGTTTAGGTCCTTATTGTTTCTGGAGAGAGGAGAAAACAAAACACACAAACAAAAACCCAAGCCAATGTTCTTAGTCCCATTTCACCTTTAAACCAAACTTGCATCTTAGATTTTGGGTGTTCCCATGAATAAATAGCTTTTTTTGACTACTTGTGATCTATAATGGTGGATCTTAAGAGCCCATGAGGAAGAATGCCCTTCAGCCAGTATCTTCCTATCCTTAATTAATTAGTATTGGTTGTTTTCACTATAAAATGTACATTGATGTTTCATTTTGCATCTTTAGTCATACAGTTTATCTTAGAGTAATTCTGAGTAATGATTAAGTAAGGTTTCTTTGAAAAAGCTTATTGGATTTGATGCTCATTTATTGCACAAACCAGATTACTATTGCCTACATCATGTTGTTCATGATGTGCTTTGCTTGCTGTAGCATACTTAAGAATTGCAAACTGGAAACTGAGAGTTAATACTGGAAATAGAAATACTATTGCTAACCTGTGTCATAACTGGATTTGATGTTTTGGACTGAAACCAGCTAGGAAATAAAACATTTAGGATCTTATGTGTGAGTCCATTCAGCTGCCAATAAATTAATGGGAAGATGAAGCATGTGTCCAGTAATAAAAAGCATTTGCCAGTGATGTTGATGTTGACCAACACAAGTGGTTAGAGCATGCACTTCAAGGAAGTGGCTGGTGTTAGAAGGCTGTGCTTGGAGTTTTCATCTGAAAAAGTGTCCCTTTACACTGGATACTGTATAAACACTCAGTAATACAGTCTTTACTACAAGGAACATTGTGCCTTAATAAAACAACTTCCATACTGGTATGATTTCAAAATAATCACTGCTGCTTATCCACCATTTCTTCATGTTTTACCCATATGAAGCAAGGTTGAGACTTCACAGCAGGAGTGTTAATCAGTTATATTTTCATCACGTAAGGCACTGAGTATTCATTGAATAAAATTGCATTTGAAAGCATTTTTGCAAGATTTGTAATCCTTTAGGTTGAAAGAGGAATCTTGTTTCTTCCTATCATTCAGACAAGAAAAGTTCTCTGAACTACTCTTAAGTATTTGTCAACTTTATCAAATACCTTTGCCAGTATCTCTGAACTCCTCTTCCTGAGATTTCCCAATAAATTGAATAAAATTACCAAGTTAGATTTTTTTTTCTTTAATATTAGTGCAGCAACTTTCAGGCAGTAGTTGGAAAATTGACATTGGTGTCAAATAATAGTCATTCTTACTCTTCAGTTCTTAGCTGTCTGGCATTAGGCAATTATTGGATAATTGTAAAAGTGGTTTATATACTTGATGAAGGTTAGAAATTGGACAGAAGAGTATCCATCAATGCTGCTCTCTGGTTGCTGTGGAGAAACATTAACTTCTCTGTATGTTATAACCAGCTTTTTGTGAACTCTTGTAGATGTTTTTCATTCCTCAGCTCATTGTTTTGGTGAGAAAGGGAAGTAGTTTTGGCTTAACTTGGAGCAGGAACAAGGAAATAATGATGTTTAAAGAACAAGGCACAGCTGATGCTTCATTAATTTTGGTAAGGTTTGGCAATTTTTGACGAGTGTGTGTCAACAAACGTGGTGCTCGAAGAGGTTTGTGTTTAAAAAGTTACTGCTAAAGTGGTGCTACAGATGCAGAAAAAGCATCAAAGCCTTGGCATTAAGGTCTTTTTGAGGTGTATGTATGTTATTCTGTCTTGATCTCCTAGCTCTTGGAAGAACTCATTTCAAAGTGGTTTTGTAGTTCATATTCTATTTTTTTTCTTCCTAAAAGGTATTTTTTTCTAATAGCTGTAGTTGTTGAAAAGAAGAGCTAAAGGTTGGAGGAGAGGGATGCTGCTTAGTGCACCTTGCTCAGTGGCCCTGTCAGGTAAAGGAGGAAGCACAAGTGTTCTGTGTTAGCATGGAGGGCCAAAAATTACAATAACAGGGAGACGAGTAATGCTGGTGTCTTGCACCTCAGAAAAACTGAATTCCAGGGGGGATATGTAGCATAGTGTGGCTAAGAGGGGGAAATGGGAGTACTCCTAAATCTCTATCTACAGAATTGCCTTATCTACAGGTTCTTGACTGTTGTCTGTGAAAGATCTTGCATCTTAAATTTTTTATTTTAGACTCTGCACATGATCAGGTAGGCTTCAGTGCTTCTGCTCCTATATGGGCAATCTTTTTTCAAAGTCTAATTCGTCAGCAATAATAACAGAAGTGCCTTCTTTTTTCAAGAATAACTTTAAAAAAAACCCACAAAAGAATGACCAGACAAAAGTACACAGGAAAACACAACCCCCCAAAGAAAACCTCCACATCAGCTTTACCTCATCCAGTGTTTTATTGAGCCCACAGGCATTCATTGCATTTTAGGGGTTTGAATACTTATTTTTCTTCTTATTGGAGAAAATTTGTTAAAAATGAGAAAGTAGAGAGCACCAAGACCAAATAGTTTCCTACAGGGTTTGTGTGGTTCATTGGCAGAAAGAGTAAAATGCAACATTCCTGAGTCATCTTTGGTGCTTTACCTGCTAAACCAGTATTTCTCTTGTGAGATACCCAAAGAAAATATTTACAACAAAGTATCTCTCAGTACCTTGCTGGTGAGAGAAACTTTGTGCCATTGTGCTGCTGCTTTTCAGTGGATTATTAGTAGGCTGTGTGGGCCTGTATGATTAACTTGTGCCATCCAGTTAGGAATTATCTGTATCAGTAAAATTCCTTCTCTGCTGTGACTGGTTTTATGAATGAGGCAAATGCCTTCTGTGCTGTGAAGTAGCAGGATTCTGGAGGCCTTGACTGCAGCAACTGGCTTTTGATATAAAAATATATCTGATATGAAGAGGAAGCTTAGCCTAAAATCTGAATTATTAGATAAAATTTGCATATATTAAAATTCGTTTTGTAGAAGAAATAAACTTTTCTTCTGTATTTCTTTTTAATGTGGACTTAAATTTCTTTAACGATTTATTAAAGATGCTGTCTGTGTTGTAAAGTTGGAGACTTCTAGCTGTTCAGATCCAACGTTATGCTAGAATTTCCTCTTGATGATGAAAATCCATGTGACAGTGACTTTTCTTTATGTTAAGAACTGAGTCCTTAAATAGTTTTTCCTTAGCATTAACTTTGTTTTTACAAAAGCATGGAATAAATTACATTTAATTATTTCAAAATACTAAAATAAATGTCTTTAAAAGTTATATACTGTCTATTGACTTTTGCAGAGGTCATTCAAATGGAGAATTTCTTATGTAGATAGCTTAATGCACTTAATGATATAATGGATTTGTATTTTGTGTAGCCAGTCCAAATATTAAAACTGAATTTGTGTTCATGTTTTACATTTGGCATGGATTGTGCTTATAAAGTGCAGTGCTTGTATGACTAGTTTTGAACCAAAATAGAGGATTTAATTTTGAAATTGCTAGGCTACACACAGTAGGATCTGTAATAGCTTAGTATGTCTAACACACTCACATCATTCATTGCTGAATAAGTAGTGGTTATAATTTGTATTATAATTGTATGTATTTTATTCTTATGTGCACATAACTGTCCATTACACATTGCTCTCTCTGTAAGATTTTGAGGTGTTATTCTCATTGGCTAAGCTGTTGATATCCTGTACCTGAGGAGGAATAAAAAAATTTTGTTTGTCTTTTTATACATGTGCTAAATTATAACTGCTCAGGGAGAAACTTGCCAGTCTGGCAAGATATTTCCCCCACCCCCCTCCCCGAAATCTCAACTTTAAATAGATTTTGGTTAGGTTTCTTTTATAATTTCTTCTGTAAAATTGAAGCTGCTTATTGGAATAGGTTTTATGACCTTGTGGAGGCACATTACAATTTGGTTTGAAGAATGCATCATGCAGCTTTAGGGAACATGTTGTCTATTCTTTGTGGGTGTTCTGCTCACATCTGACCAAGTCATATGGTATTTAGGAAGTTGTATTTTGCCCATACTCACAATGTTATACGAGCTTGACATAAGTTTTCAAAAGGTACACAAGTGTACTATTCCCAATTATTGAAGTTTGTATATATAAAATTTGCCAACAAAATCACTGCTTGGTTGAATGCCTGGTTTTCATGGAAGCTTTCAAGATGATCTCCATCACTGTCCTTGTTCCTGCTCATTTGTTGTCTGTTCCTTTTGTCTCCTAGGCAGCCAGATAATTTTTGTCACCATTTCAAGGCAAGCTGTGTATGTGAAGGAAGTTCATCTGTCTCAGTGTGTGGTTACAATGAAGCTGTCTGTCAATTCCACACTGGTCAGCATGGCTTAAGATGGGAGATGGAGTTAGGAAAAGGCTGAATGTTAAATTTTGGCATTGTTTACTAAATGAAGTCGTGCAGGAAAAGTGTTTCTGTGGGATAAAGGGGTTGGCACTGAGGATCCAACATGGATGCTGTAATAATTTGGGGAAATACTGCTTTGGTCTAGGTTAGTCCATGGGCTAAATGTTCACTTGCTTTTGGGGCAGATATTCTAGTTCAGTTTAGTTGGAAAAAAATCCAATTTGTGTATCCAGACACCATAGCACAGCACTTGCCAGAGCACATGAAGTGCAGATAACTGGGAGGCTTCAGGATTCCCCTCTGATCTGAGCTCAAACACTGAGTAGAGGCACGTATTATCTCACTGCTGGAGCTGGAAGGGCATGTGTTGGAATTTGGGGTCCCACAGAGTCTGTTTCTCATTCTGCTTCCTGTAGTATTGGCAAGGGATGAAACCTCTTTCCATGTGGAAATGAGTACAAGTGGTAGAAATGAGTGCTGTGGACTGAAAGCCACAGGTAATGGCAAACACGTAAGTTTTGATTTTTTGTGGTAGAAATTCTGTGTTTTCTTTTAAAGTGTAAGTATTCAAGATGTTTACCAAGTGAATGTATAACCTGTGATAGCAGATGCTCAAAAGTCAGAATAAGTGTCAGATGAATATTACCTTTGTGACTCCAACACTGCCCAGCAGTGCTCATAAACTTTTCCATATGAGCTCCTTTATTTGTAATGCAAATCACTAGTAGATCAGATTTATTTTTTTTTGTGAGCTGGAGAAACAATAGGGAAAAAATAGATTGTAGTGATGATTTTAAATTTTGCTTGCGTTTTGAGATACTTTGGGCCTGATTTATAGGCATGCTGGATAGAATTCAGAATAGCAGCTGAATTTATATTTTCAAAACACAGTTCCAGTTGAAGTTCTGTTAAAGTACTGACTGAAAAATTAGGCACTGAGGGTTTGAAATATATATATATATATATATAATATAGACTATTATGTCTATTATGTCTGTATAATATAGACAGAGCTGCATAAAATGTAAAGTTCTTATGTTCAGTGTAGAATGCAGATGGTAAGCATTTAATGGGTCACAGGATGAGGGCAAAATCTGGGCAATTGTCCATTTGCTGAATGAATCAGAAATACTGCTGGGGAAAATAGAATAAAGCAGCAGAAAAAATTTAGTCAGAAGTAGGTGTATATAAAGGCTAAACTGAAGTTGCATGGCATTCAAACCTTAACTGCTGCATAGATTGGTTTTATAGATAGATATTTAAAGCTTGGGAGCTTTACAAGTTCTACAGAACTCTTGGTGCTTTGTAATCTGCATTTTGGTGCACCGAGACAAGGTTAAGGATGGGTTTGGTAAGCATAGAGAAGAAATGCAGAGTTGTCTGTGACCGTTGTTGTGATGCCTTAGATTTCCAAGCATTGTATATGTTTGGCACATTTTGGGGAGAGCACTTTAAAAATACTCACTGGCAGTTTTGGATTCATTGGTGAGGAAGTCTTTTGGAAAAGATTTCTGGTGCTTGGGTCACTTAGTTTTGTGTTTGAAAAACTGGCATAATTAATGCATGTCCCTGGAAGTTGGCTTGTGGGGTTGATCTAAAGGTATGTTATCCCTGTGTTTTATTGCTGTTCTCAAAATATTCATCTTGGGGAAGGTGTTTTGGTTGGGTTTTTTTGTGGAATTTTTTTTGTTTGTTTGTTTTTTAATTTATGGGATACTGTTTTCTGATACAGATTTGATAATTTGAGTAAATAGCTAAACTAAGAGCAAGTGCCCAAGAAAGGTTACCCCATTTTTACTCCCTACCTCAGGTTTGCTTCTTGTGTTTTGTGTGAGGATTTTACACATTCCTTACCCTGCAGGCTCATCCTGAATTGAAATTCAAGGCTTGTTGTTTTTTTAGTCTGTTCCTACAGAGTTGATGATACAGGTCAGAAAGCACTTTTACCCTTTTCATAATAGTAGTAGGAGCTGGATGATGACTTTGCTTTTTCCGTCGGTCTTGCTAGCTTGCTTTTAGTGGTAAGCTGAAAAAAGACACCATGTGATAGCAGTTGGTAAATTATCTGTATTGCAGTCAAAGTACTGATGTCTGGGCATTCAATAAAACCAGCAATGCAAGTGTGTTCATTTCAAGACAGGTATTCGTGCTCATTTCTTCCCTCAGTCTCTTTACCTCTGCTTCACTACATATCTGTGAGTGTGCAACCTTCTCTGTCTCCCTTCCCCTCCTAGTCTGTCTAGGATGTGAGTTCTCTGGCTCAGAAACATGCTTTGTGGGTTACATAGCATAATGTTTGTAAAAAATGTTCATACAAATGTTGACACTGAATTAATAATTGTTTTTGTTTTAATTTTTCTTTCTTGCCCTCTTTTCTGAAACATTGAATTTGTTTCCCTTCCAGTGATTCACTTGACTGTTTTGTATTAAACTTTTCCACTAAATCCATAGAATCATCTTGAGTAATAAACCTCGCTCTGTTTCATTTGCATCATTGCTTATAAAGGAGAGAAAACAGGTCAAGTTATGCCCTGAAAGAATATCTCCTCATTTATTTAGGATTTTTCAAATACTGTTAAAAGCATAATAGAAATGTGGGAGTAAGAGAATGGATGGAAAAGCATACGTGACAGTTTACAGCGCAGTTTAATTTGGGGAAGTGCTCCTATTAAAAAGTGCAGCCCTGCCTTCTGAGTCTCTTTCCCTTCTAGCACTTAAAGCATTAACTTGGTGTTAGAGGTTTTGGAGTGGCTCAATTGAATGAGTTCTGTAGTTGTTGTTTTAATTGCTACTTTAAAGATGACCATGTTTGCATACCCTGACCCTTACCTATTATGGCCTGAAACTTGGTTGAAAAATGATAGAGCAATGGACAAGCTGAATTATGGTACTGCAAGAGTGCACTGTGTTGCTGCAAATATCAATATTAGGCTTGCTCTCAGGACCATAAAAATAATATTGCATTGTACCCTGTGGTGTTAAGATTATGTATGCATTTCAGCTACGTGCCATCAAGCAGTCTAAAACAGTAAAACACAGAGGTCCAGTCAAGTATGTAGGATGTGCAGGTTTCTTATATTGAAGTGCTTTTGACCTGAAGCAGTGGTTCCCAAGCTGTTGCTTGTGATGACTTGAGATGCTACTGCTAGACATGGAAAATTGTGAAGCAGTTTTTGGTGCAAGTAAAAAATAAAATCTATGAAGTGAGAAATGTTATTTTCTAAATAAAGTAGTTTATCCAGCTTTTTGTTGCTTAAGCCACTTTTGGTAGTGGTTGCTATATTTGAGGAATTTCTTTCTTTATTGAGCCCTTACTGTTAAATTTTTTTCAGGCCACAATCAGAATAATTCTTTTTACTCACTGGTTTAGTTTTATTCAATTCTGGTTTTGCTTTCAGTGCTAATGTCTTTAAATATTTAATATACAAGAAATTTTCTATCTCCTAGAATAAAAGGCCTGAAGGGAGGAAGAATTTCTGAAACTATCCTACTTGAATGTACAGGAAAAAAATACAGTGTGCAACCAAGCTGTTTATCTGATTGCATAGCACTGAAATGCACTTCATTGAGCCCTGCTTCTGCACAGGCTATTGAAGTGGTCTGTCAGTGATTTTTTTGGAGCTGATATGTAGCTCTGAGTCCTGCTCACTTAAAAAAACAAATAAAACTGCAGCTCAGATCTTCACATTACTGGGAGAGTAGAAATGATTTAATGGTTTAGTGATTTGGTATTTAGAAAATCTACAGCAAAATGCATAATTTTCTTTTCTTGATTTATGTACAAATTGCCTTGTGTTCCATACATCTTTTCCTCTGAACTGCTCAGAGGAGCCCTGGGTTGTGCTTTAGCCATGGAGGGATTCATGGGGGGAGCTCTTAGACATGCCATGGTGAAAGCCATGGCAAAGCTACTGGTTCTGAAAATTGCTAAAAATGTGTAGGTATTTCTGCTAATTTTTAATACACACTTGTGTGAGATCTTCTTTCTTTTCTTTTTTTTTTATGCAGGTCAACTTTGTAGTGTGCCAACTGTTTGCCTTGCTTGCAGCTGTTTGGTTTCGAACATACCTTCATTCAAGCAAAACTAGCCCATTTATAAGGCATGTTGTTGCAACACTCTTGGGCCTTTATCTTGCACTTTTTTGTTTTGGATGGTAAGTTGCACTTAAATTCGTTTTTCAGGAACTTGCAAATTTTTGTTTCTGGGTTATGAAGAACTTTATTGCCTAATTCACTGGGGTTTTTAGCTGCTACAAATGTACCAAAATCAGCTTAAATATTCTGATGAGGTGCACAAATTTTGAAAGTTCATCTGTTTCCAGGCTGATAACTACCATACTGGCTGCTTATGGTTTTGGGAAGATGAAGCAGGTGCAGTTTAAGTTGTACAGCTTTTTTTTTCTGTAAACTTGCTGGAGAAGTACTCTCTTGAGGCACAGCACAGATGTGGTGACTAGGATAATTCCCCATAAATACTCGTGGCATGAGATAACTGTCTTTTTCTGAATGTTGAATATAATGTGACTTTTTTTAGGAACAGTTGCTGGAACTGTAAAATATATCTAAAGACACTCCTTTTGGTGTAAAACACCTGGAAAGGAGCTGGCTTTGACTTCAGACTGTTTCGTGGTTGTTTCTTTTTTCTTTAATGATTTGGTGGGAAGATGTGGTTGTTTTTCAAACACATATTTTGTGTGACTGCTGTTTGCATATCTTGATCTTTTCACAGTGTAGCAAGACAGAATGCTAATAAAGTTAGAAAAGGGTATGCGCTTAGTTTGGTGAAGTTTTTTTTTCTTGAAAAAATAGCTTACCAAATGACTCTCATCTTCCCAAGATGTTTAAGTGCCAGTTTCATTTTATTGCATTGTAAACAAGGTGCTTACTTAGCTTCAAGTGCATAAAAGACTTACTTATGCTGACTATTATGGAGTGTTACTGAGCTAGGGGGAGTTAATTAAGCTGTTGTGCAGGTGGGAAGATGCACACAGTGTGTGTGCATCTGTCTCTACACATGCAGAGTGTGTTGGCCTCTGTGTTGGCATGTTGCAGAGATCTCCCAACATTTGATATATATTGTTTTTAAATTTTAGGAAAAGAAATCAGTAACCTTTATTCTTTAGATTTACTTGTATGATTTACTTTTTTATAAAACTCTACTATTCCAATCCATTCCTTAAACATGTGGCTCTGGTGTTCTGCTTTGAGGGAATGATCTAATGTCAAAGATTTCCAGTCTTAGCATGACAGATGAAGAGGATGTTATGGGAGATAGGAGCTACTGTATAAGCTTAGAAGCACATTCTATATCCATTGCTTTAGAAGCAGAAATCATTAATTGTAACTTGTAATTAGAAAGGGTTACTAATAAATTCTTATGTGAATTTTGGGTATGGGAGATCTTGGAAAGAAACAGCCTCTACTCCCAACAGACATCGATTTGTGGAAACTTCACTCGCAATATGCCCTGGAAAAAAATAATGTGTTTTCTGCCATAGTAGAAATACACATTATTATAGTTTGCTTTGGATCATACTTGAATCTATTAGCAATTAATTTCTATTTTGCAGTTATGGAGCTAAAAACAAAATAATGACAAAAATAATGACAAAAAGAACATTATTTGATATGCTGAAAGTACATATTCTTAGTTCACATTCTTTAAGAAATTGGTACCTCTGTTATATTTCTGCCAATTCTTTTTCCTTTTGCTTAAGTACATGTCTTACAAGCAGGTTTTTTGAGGGTTTTGGTTTTTTTGGTTCTTTTCCCCAAGAAATCAAGTATGCATGCAGGTTAAAAGCCCCTGATACATCTTCAGTGACTCTTGGATTGTGCTGTAACTTGTCTTATAAATATATATATCGCAAGAAGGAAACTGTTACTATTTTGTTATATACTGTTACTAGTAAATGTAGTAACTTGTAGATAAGGGCATGCAAACTTAAATGTGGGAAGTAATTTGGAATCTGCACCCTTTTAAGGGCATTTAATACTAGTTATGTTGTCATCTTCAAGTGTTAGTTTTCAGTTGCTTTTTTAATACTTGTGGTGGTGGTAGAGGAAAGGAAGAGAAGCAATAATTCCCTTGACATAATTGCAAATAGCATAAAAGGCCCAGAATATGTACTCTTTGTATGTACTTAAAAACTACTGTTCCATGCAGTGTTTCAATATATCCCTTGAATCAATCATATTGCTATTGTTAACAGCTCTGAAAGAGAAATGTTTTCAGTGACTGTAATCCTGGTATGGTACACCATGTCAATCCACATTCCTTTAGGATTTGATATCTTAGTATCTGTTCTCTGTATTAGAGGCAAACCTCTTAAATTTTTGTCATTTTGCTAATGTCTGTCTTTGCTAGACAATATTGCTAATACTTGGTGGGTAAGAAAAGCAAGCAAATACTTTTTAAGTTAACAATTACTATATTAAAATGCACATTTGAATTTTAGGTAGTCCTATCCTTAACTAGAAGTGAAACATGGGAGCATGTACAGATTGGATATTCCATAAAAAGTCAAGATTTTTTAAGGTTAATTTGTGTCAGAGTGACTTGTTTTGCCTCAGTTCATCATGTGTAGGATGAAGGATTTTAGTTGTATAGAACAGGTTTTCCTGTTGAAAATCTTTAAAGTAATTTCCTTCTGAGTAGAGGAGGAGTGAAATTAGGAAATTGTTGGTGATAAGCTGAAAGGAAACAGCATCACTATAGAAAAATAATAGCTGCTTTTTAGGTGAAAAAATTTCCTCAATTAGATGAGTTGTGTCACTTGAGCATATGTAAGTGTGGTACTGGGGCACTTAAGGTACCAGAATGGAAAAAAAAAAAAAAAAGGCAAGTTACTGAAAATCAGCTCTTTTAACTGACACTGCTCTGATACCAGTACTCTACAGTTTACTGAAGTGTAACTTCTTCAAAGACCAAAGAAAACCCCCAAAGCAATTGTGTTGGAATAGCTGTGGTGTTAAGCTGTGGGAAACAAACAAGAAGAGCTTAGAGCACCTTTGTGAAAGAAATCTGTGGCTTGTTGGTGCTTAGGGCTTTTTTTGGTATGTTTTTTGTGACCATCACCATCATCTCTTTAAAAAGGGACAAAGACTGGCTGGCCACAGTCACCATTTCTGTTGAGTGAGAAATCTTACAATGTTATGGATACTAAGAAATTGTTGGCCTTATCTGAAATATCTGAAATATTGCTGTAAGTGGGTAGAAAGATGAGTATGGAAATTAAACCATGAGACTTTCCTGTTGTTTACAGTTATTTACTCAGGGAATAATGCTAAATGGAAGTATTATAAGACATATTCTTTGTATTTTAAGGATTAGCAGCATTTGCAATATCCTTGATTGAGCTGGAGCATTCTAGCTAGGTGTCTAGTTTTTGTTCATTACTGCTCCCTGTGCTATGCTAAAGGGAGAAAGTTCTCACCAAAAGGAAGGGTAGCAGAAAACTGAAATAGAATAAAAGGGATTTTTCTTTGGGAGAAGTGATGGCTTTAAACTTTGAACCTCTTTAATTTCACAATAAATGCATGCAGTGGATTGTCATTAAAGAAAATGCTATGAGTGGTTTTTTTTTCCCCCCAGGTATGCCTTACATTTTGTTATACAAAGTGGAATTTCCTACTATATCATGATCATAATAGGAGTGGAAAATATGCACAAGTAAGTTTCCATTATAAAATTTATTTTACTTTGCTTTTACAAGAATGCTGCTGTTGAGGTGTTTTGTTTTTGGTGGTTTTTTTTTTATAATGGTGCATATAATACCATAATTCTAGTTGTATCATAACATTTCAGTATTTGAATTATCTAACCATGGTTTTATTTTCAGGTGAGAAGATGGTTTATTTGGGAATTTTTGCCAGCTTTTTGAAATATCTAAAGCTCGTTAAAATAATACCCACTGAGATATTTTGTATTCTACATATTATTTTTTCATCATTGCTTAATTTGACAAATGTACTTTGAAAACAGCCATTGCTAGTAGAAGGAAGATGTTTGAATGGAAGACAATTTGTGTGAGAAGTTTCTTTAAGTGTTTGTAATTCCTTTTTTTTTGATATCAGTATGAATGCTGATAAGAATACATTTATAAAACACATATGGCATTATTTTAAGTTTGAATGCTTATTATATTAGCAATATCTGAATCCATATAGAATAACACTTGTTTTTCTTTTTTTTCAGTCATTCTTAAAAGTAGGGAAGACGTTTGTTTTATTACTCTATGCATATGTTTTTACTATTCCACTAGCATAGAAATCAGAAACAAATTAGGTTCCCATTGTGTTAATTCCTGCATAAATTTTCAGTAAAATAGCAAAGTCTTGCTTGAATAGGTTCCTGAAGTATGTAAGGCTGTTAGAAAAGATGCTGGTAGAAGAAACAAAGAGGAAAATTGCTTTCCACAGCAATCACAAAGATGGCCTTAGTTCATGATCCTACCTGTTAGAATACTCTGGATTGTACTGTGATAGTGAATGTAATTTTATTGTCTTTTGAAATATCCCATATTAGTCTCTTACCTTCAGGATTTTCTTCAAAGCCTCGTGTATTGACGCTAATGTGGGTGTGAGAGAACCTCATGTGGTTGGATAGCTGGTTTATAGACACAGTTTCTTTTGATTACAGGTTGTTGTAAAGCAACTTGTTCATGTAAATTTCTCTTTAGACATTCAACAATGTAAGCTATAACTTATGTTACTTAATATTCTAAAAGAAATCATTAGTATGGTTAAATGCAGCACAGGGATGTAGCCCTCAGGAACACTTTGGTCTTCATCATAACAAGTTATGTAAGTTTCTTGAAAATGGAAATCCAGCAGTGGTTTGCATTCCTAATAGCGTGAGACAGGTAGGCAGATTTCCTGCACTGTGCAAGGGAGCACTAATTCCTGATCCTCCTAATTCATACTAGCTGGTTTAACTGCATGGCCTGATCTGCTGACATGTTGGCTGTGTTATACACAGCTGTTACTGCACAGCTCGGAGGGGAAACCTAGATCTGATTACAGAGCTTATGTTGCTTTGTCACCATATGAATTAGTCTGCCATTGGATAAAACTAAAAACCTCTTCTTTCAGTGGAAGAAAAAAATGTAACAGAGTCATTTGTTACTTTGAATTATGAACAATGTGTGGATGCTGTGTGGGAATCTCCAGGAGCCTCTTCTAGTAGGTGATACAGGCAAGAGTATACCAGGTTTGCTCCCTCCACTGCCGGAGTATTCCAGAAGCAATGATGCTTGTACCTTTAGCTAAGGAGTGTAACCAGGTACACTTAATTTTCTACAGCTTTGTTTGGCAGTCTGAATAAAAACTGATGTGAATTACTCCCCTCTCTACCTTAGTGTTTGTCTTCAGGCTATGAATGTGTCTCATAGAGCCCAGGGGAGATTGAAGGTTAAGTACTGTACAGTAGAGTGCAGCTGGTACCAGCTGGCCTCAGGACTGGAGAATGTCAATTTTTTTAGTGGGGATGTGTGTAGTCATAGTACTTTTATATACCTTCATAGCCCCAGATTTGGGATTTACTTTCTGTATTGTAGAGGGACCCACTGGCTGGCAGTCCTAGTTAGAGGTTAACTTTTGCATTCTCCAAAGCATTTTTACTTTTCATGGTAGCTGTTATGTCTGCTATTATGTGGTTCTCTTTTGTTTTGATGGACATACAGATCTTTGTACTGTTCCTATGCCCAAATACGTGAGCTGTTTGAACATGGTAATGTGAAGAGATATTTGAATTTGAATAAACAAACTTTGGTTGTAACTGGTCTGGGATCTGTGGAGGTGCTTCCTGGTCATACCTTTCTTGGAATTTTGGAATGTTAGTCTTCAACAAGTTCCCTTATGCTCCAAGCTAGAGCCAGGACTGAGGGGAAGGCTCCCCTTTGCCTTCACTCTTTACTATGGGGTAGACAAACAATGGGAGATGTGGCAAAGGAGGTGGAGAGGAGACTTGGTGGTTTTCTCTTAAAAATCTCAGATTAGAGCCAAATGAATCTTGATCATCTGAGTAAACTAATTCCTTTAGCATGTTAATTGTATCACTTAATTTGTCAGTAAGGTGTTTAATAATGCTGAATGCCATGATTTTTCTGATGCTTATCTAGAAATCAGACTTGTTATTCTGAAGATTGGAAACACTGACTAGCACCAGGCAGTTATTCTCTGTGTGCTGGATATTTGATGATTACAAAAATAATCATGTAAATGGATTGTAAATTATCTATCTAGAATTACTTGAAAAGTAAGCACTTGTTGAGGTTAACAGCTGTGAAGGAATTTCCTAGTAATCATTGTGAATTTCTTCTAAAAATACTTGCTCTAAATAGCTATTGCAAATTTATCCATTTTGATAACTTCCTATAACACTCCAGGCTGAGCCTGAATAGAACTCAATGCATGATTTCAAACAATGAATGTGTAAGTTGAAAAATAACTTGATGTATTATCCTTCCTAAAATTGGAATGTTTGAATGGAAAGGCCTTTAATGAGCAAGTATTTTGTAATTGCAGGAATGAAGTGTAATAGAGAACTACAGTTTTCTTACCTGGAGTGCCTATCACTTTTTGCTGTACTTTTAAATAAAGATTAAATGCATTTATTTAATCATGGAGGAGGTGTGTGTTCCTATGGAAGTATAGGGAGAAAGAAGGATAGGAATCATCTAGTAGCTGCAGATTTGTAAAGATTGATGCTAAAGTAGAGAGGCTGAAAAAGATAATCCATGGACATTTTTAAAGTGTTGTAGCCTTCTCAGTTGGTTTGGTACAAAAAAAGCATATGCTATCTTAATGCAACTAGAAAAAAATCTGGTTATATACTTTGTGTTTCCAGGAGAGAAGAGTCTAAATCAGTCTTTTTCTTAAATCCCCACCTTCTTTTAAAAATTTTATTTTATGCTTAATAGCTGATGTTACTCAAAAGAATAGAGTTCTCAGAAGAACAAGGTTTTTGAATAATGTCATTGGCACATAAAAGTCTTCTATCACACTTGCAAAGTTAAGTGAAAAAAAAATTTGGACTTCTATTGAGGGAAGTAGCTATACTTTTGAGTATTGATGTTTATCTGAAGGAGGGTTCTCTTAATTCCTACATTGTGTGTTTGGTTTCTGTAAGCATGTAGAGGACAACCCTGTCTTGGAGGGAAGCAGTAGTAAAATTGCCTGGAGTGTGTTTAAAAATCTGTTAGGGATGGAGTAGCTTTTTGGCTTGCATATAAAATTTTTATTTTTTTTTTTTAATTTAAATCTTTGTGTTCAAAGTGAAGCTGAGCACAATCAATCAAAACAGAGTTGATAAAATTGTGTTTTGGGAGGCTCTGTATTTGTTTGGTAATCTCTGTAGCATCTATACAAATAGTTCTTCAAGGCACATTACTCTGCCTGTCATGCTGCCAAGAAACTTGACTGTTAGCAAATGAGTTCTGAGTCATGGTATCATTGCTGCATGGTTTATTACCTCAACAAACTATTGATGTCAAATAAATCAGGCTCCCTACAAAATGAAGTGGCAGAATAAATTGTACCTAGAAGAGTTCAGTGAAAGCTATGTTCTTCTTCAGCTCCTGGCAAAGTCAGCTGCTAATAAGAGTTGATTAAAAATTCTGGTTGCATGGCATTGACTGCATTCAGTCAGTGGTGTTTTGGGATACAGAGATAGTGTGCAAGGGCCATGCATTACAGTACATTTTCTTCTCTAAGAGCATAATTATCCTTTTTTTTATTTATTTATTCTTTGATGAAATTTCTTGCATTTGAGACAAATTTCACATGACTCATTACGACAAGCTCAGCAAACAATAATTTCATTGTTCGTAATGAAACTGCTGGCTGTAAGTTAGGCAAGTCAGTTTTGCCTGCAGAACTGCAAGTGATGGTGTATGAAGTGTTGTCTGTATTGGAGCTAAAAAATCATGACCCTTGATACCAATGCACTGCGAACAATAAAAGATTCTGTTTGTGGTTTTGTTTTGGTTTTTTTTTTTCCTATTAGGGAGAGGGAATGTAAATAAAAAGCATTGATATTTAAAAAATACAAATATCTTAATTTTAAAATCTAGTGTGTCTCAATTAAAGATGTTAAATTTCATATAGATTTTAAAGCTGTTCAGTTTTGCAGATCAAATATCTTTACTGGAACTTAATGACAAGATCATAGAATCCTAGAATAGCTGTGGAGGGAAGTGTTTCTGACTCCCACCCTGCCTGTTCTAAGCAGGATCAGCTAGAGCAGGTTGCTCTGTGAAACCCAAGTCTTCCTTAGTACTGTCATGATCGTGAATAGTTCCAGTTGTCATAAGCATGCCAGCCATTTCCTTTTGGTGTCCAGCTTCAATGTCTATTATAGCTTAAAATTTATTTGAGGTGACTTCATGCAACTTAGTTTTCTCATCTGATCTGAACTTGCACAAAAGCTTTTTATGCTTTAATTTTCCCCCACCCAGTAATTGTCCAGATTTGCTATTACTAACTTAAATTGATCAGGCTCATTTCAAATTAGAGTGAAATAAACAAGATGTACTTTAGACAGTTAATTTGATAGGAGGAGACCATGTTAGGCAGCAAGTAGTAGCATGTCTGTCTTTCCATTTTTGTAAGATAATAATAAAAAGAGAGGTGAGGGCAAAACACATGAAACAAAGACTATGCCAAGTAAAAGTACAGAAGCCTTGTGCCTTTAAGTCAGTAGAAACTTACCTGGTTTCTACTGACTTAAAGACAGGTGGAAAACAGGCTGAATAATGAAGAAATGTCAGAGGGAGTATTTGACACTGCAAGTTGGTTTTTATTTGTATTAGCTTTTCAGTTGTTTGAAGACAAATGTTCTTCCAGTTTTCAACCAAGAAATCCCTTCTTCTTGACAAAGATGGTGAAGGATCTTGAGGAGAAGCCATGTGAAGAGTGGCTGAGGTCACTAGGTCCTGGAGGAGACTGAAGGGAGGCCTCACTGCAGTTACAGCTTCCTTGTGAGAGGAGAAGACACCGATCTCTTCTCTGTGGTGACAGTGACAGCACCTGAGAGAATGGCCTGCAGTTGTGTCAGGGCAGGATTAGGTTGGATATTAGGAAAAGTTTTTTCATCCAGAGGGTGTTTGGGCACTGGAACAGGATCCCCAGGGAAGTGGTCACAGCAGCAGCCTGACAGAGCTCAAGAAGCATTTGGACAATGCTCACATGCACATGGTGACTTGTGGGTATGGTGCTGTGCAGAGCCAGGGGTGAGAGAGACTCTGTCATCCTTGTGGATCCTTTTCAACTCACCATATTCTGTGATGATATAAGAAGGCATGCAGTTGATTTACTTGTATTCTTCATTATGGACAAATCGCACTTCTTGCACATAGACCTCCTGAAAGCAATTTCTTTATGTATTGGTTGGCATTGTTTTTAATTGGTTTTAATTGGCTTGGTATTTTAGAACAGTAAATTTCAAACTTTCTGTTTAAAAGTTGCGTTGAAGTATGTTGGAAGAGAAGTGGGTAAATTAAAGATAAGTACTGTGATTTCTATCTTAAATCTGAACTTTTGGTGTTCTATTTTCTGGGAAATTTAAGGTATGTGATACTTTAGCAGATTTGTTGTGTATGTGCATCTGGTAAGAAGATGCAAGTACCTTAGACAATGTAGCATGGAGTTAATTTTCAAAACTGGATAATAATAAAACTGAAATAATACTTAGCATAGCCAAGTGCTAAGCAGTTCTTGCAGTCATTACTCATCACAGGCACAACAGGAACTGTGAAGTCAGTAGGCTTGCAAAAGGAAGCTCTGGGTAATTTGATGTATGATTACTTAAAGAGTGAATAATCTGTTTTATTAATAGATCATACCACATGGAAATGCAAAATGCATACAAGTAATGCACCATTTTAAACAAGAGTCACATGGATAGCTTTCTTTTTCTTGGTATTCTGCTCTTTCTAGGAGTTTTAAATCCCATATCCTGGAAGCTCTTTAAGTGTCAGGCTTTTCAGCTCTTTGGGGTTTCTTTTACTTCCTTCTACCAGAGTCCATTTATGATAAAACGTTTAATATATGCTGTGTCATCATCCATGTGCCTAATCACTGTCTTCTGACTTTGATACTGAGTGCTGTTTTTAGTGGTAGATATTTTTTGTTTCTGTAAAAAGCTTTGTCTTCAAATAATATTAATCTCTTGAATGCTTTAAGGATATCTTGTGAGGTATAAATGAGGTAGTATGCATACAGTGAGATTAGATAGTAAGATTTTACCATTTCCCTACATAAGGTGAACAGATGTCAGCTAAAACTTGGTAAATGTGTTACAACAAAAGAAAAAACCTATAGAGCCTTTTTTCCCCTACAAAATGGAAGGATGTCTCATTGCTCAACAGTATCCACTTGATTCCAGCTCTAATGAAACAAGTCCAGACTCCTCTGGATCTCTTTCTCTGCCTGACCATGGTGCTCTGAAAAGCTGTCTGGTACATGCTGTAGGTACATTCTTCTGCAGAGAGAGGACATTCACGGAAACCTGTAGTCTTGGTGGTGTTAGTTTCTGTTGTCCTGACTGCAGTAAGTTTGCTTCAGAAATCCCTGTAAGCAGTGCGATTGTGATTACTTAAGAGTTGTCCCCACAGTAAGTTCTTAGCTTTTTATGTGATAACAAAATTAAAATTTGGTCTATGTGACCGTGATGTGGTATATTCTATTAGTGTACCTTTCCAGAATAATGTGAGGGCCTTACTACTGAGCTCTATCAGAGCTGCAGTCAGAAGCCAATGGCTTCATCAATCCTAGCTGCTGGAGAGCAGAATAACAGCTTTTGCTGTGTTTTATATAAATGTCTGAAGTGTCAACATCCATGTCCAGGATGTCTTCAAACTAAAAAAGCTAAGGCTTTTGGATGTAAGAACAAAACTTGATTCATGGGTGGCTTCTGAAAAGTATGTTAAAATAAAGCTTTATTCTGATGTTGGTATGATGTAAAGAATGTGACTTTGGAGGCTGGTTGCTTTCTCTGGTGTTTTTCCATACTTCCTGTTCAAGCAATTAGCATATGTGAGACAATCTGTATATTAATAGAAGAAGGGTCTAAATAAAGGAGCCTAAGACATGTAGATACAGAATGTTTGGTTTGTTGTGCCAGCTATGTTTTGCTACTCGTATAACTACTCAGTGCATTTCTCAAAGATTCTACAAAAGTGTTCCCTTTGCAGTGCAGAAGTGCAGTTACCTCAGGAATATGAAATGATTTCTGCTCTTAAACATCATCCCCTTATGAATGAAAATTGAAATACAAGGTACCACATAAACTCAAAATGCACAAATATCATATGCAGTTCCTGTCCAGTTCTTATGATAGAAGAAATCCTTTTGCTGGAAGTAGTAAATCCCATATATTTTAACAGTTAATAATAATGAAATTAGGCAAGTGGTGCTTTCTGAAATTGATAAAATGGGCAAGAGTAGAAGCAATGCTAGTGTTTGCTAATGCATCAGTCCCTTACTAGCAATACCACATTGTGCTTATGAGCAGAATCAGTGAAAAAATAAAATCATTCTTAATCTTTTAAATCTTCTGCTGTAGGTGTTAACTGATATAAGAATATCCATTATTCCATATAATTCTTGTAAACTTATTCTTCAGGTTAGCACACATTTGTTTAAAGTACATTATCAAGATAGTGATGACGTGCTGTCTGCTTTTGTTCATTGTGAAATGAAGCCATTATTTGTCCATAGTGTATTTCTCCGGTGTTTCATAATTGCATATTGGATTTTCTTTCTTTACTCTCTCATAGTCAGAGTGAAAATATGTGATCAATCAGAAAATAGCTTCTGTTTCTTAATCGTGCTTTTTCTCCATCTTCTGCAAACACATAGGAGCATTGTGACACTGTCCAGTTTGTTCTGGATACATTGCCTCAGTTTTCATGCCACAGGGCATGAACAGTGATGACATATGTTTGAAATGGCATTTGGTCAAGTCGCCGAACAGGTACCTGAGCAACCTGTATTAGCTTTCGTTTCCTCTCCTTGGCTGTGAAAATTCTGTTCCTGTCCACCTCTGTGTGTTAAGAACTCTAGTAGGTAGTGATGAACAGGTGACTCGTGCAGATTATGGTTCATTATGCAGTTGAGAGAAGATGAAATGGGAAAGAGGAGACCAAACAACCCAAACAGAATAACTGGTACTTGAATTACAAACTTTGTGTGTTTATGGTTGTCCTGACCTGTTCTCTAATACTTGAGTAATCAGACATTGTCATTGGGTAACTTCAGCAGACAATCCTTGAACTATCGGTGTGCTCAGTTAAGGATTCTCTGTTAAAGGGAATTGTCTGCAAATGGAAATATTGATTTATTTTGCCAGAGAAGTTCAAATACCCTCTCTGAGAGCCTGAGAGATTCCAGAATAGGACTTCTGCCAGATGGATGCTGGTTGGTGGATGCTTTAGATGCCAAGAGATCTCAGGAGGCAGAGGGAGAAAATGGATGGTAGCATCAGTTCAGTCAGACAGCTCTCGTTAAAGGCTCAGCAGGGCTGAGCCCTTCCCCTGCAGCAGCTGATTGCTTAGTCTGCTCTATCAGCATCTTATTTTCTAATGGCAAAGTTCTGGGCTTGGGGTTCTGGGATTAACTCCTAAGGGGGCAAGTCCTGGTTCTCTGGTAGGCATTTTCTGAGAATTTCTTGTATTAATTGTAACAGCCTGAAGAGTCTTTGCAAAATTTGAGATTGGTTGAAGTTGGAAGGAACCTCCCAGAGATCACCTTCCATTCAAGCAGGGCAACCTAGACCCAGTTGTCCAAAACAATATCCAGATGGCTTTTGAGTATCTCTAAGGAGGGGGGGTTCACAATGAACTTCTGCCAGTGTTTTCTGCTGTTTGAGAGCACCTTCTGTGTTTGAGTTTGTGCATATTGCTTCTGGGCACACTCTTGTCACTGGATACTGTGAAAAAGAGCCTGGCTCCATCTTCTATGTAGCCTCCCTTCAGGTATTTACACACATTGGTGAGATCTCCCTGAGACTCCTCCAGGCTGAACACTCCCAGCTCTTTCCGTATAAGAAGAATGCTCCAGTTTCTTATCTTAGTGGCCCTTTATTGAACTCTCTCCAAGATGTCCATGCCCCCTTGTACTGGAAAACACAGCACTGGACCCTGCATTCCTTGTGGCCCCACCCAGTGCCTAATAGAGAAGATGGGTCGCCACCTTTGACCTGCTGGCAATGCTTTGCCTGATGCAGCCTGGAATGCTGCTAGTCTTAATAGGAAGAGCATGCAGCTGGCTGCTGTATGAAATAGGCTGTTTTCTAAGTACAAGGAACATTTCTTCTGGAAATCACAAGGGTATTTTTCTTTAAGAAAAGCTATTTAACTACTTAAGTCTACCAGGTTCAAAAAATCCCAAATTGCTTTTGTAAAAGTGTTTCTAACTGTGTTATTTATTTGCCTCATTTCTATATCTGAAGCTATAATGGTTTATTTTAACTTACTTGATTTTGCTTTTATCTTTTTAATTATAAAGCAATACCTGAAGACATTTGTAGATTTCCAAGATCAGGTCTTTGTTTTAGTATTAATGGGGTTAAAGAACTGTGGTCATTGGCTCAATCTCCTAGTGGAGACCTGTGAGGGGTGATGCCCCTCAGGGGTCTGTACTGGGACCAGTGCTAAGGGATTGAGTGCACTCTCAGCAAATTTGCCAATGACATCAAACTGGTATAACCAACACTGCTGCAGGGAAGGAGTGCCATCCAGAGGGACCTGAACAGGCTTGAGAAGTGGGCCTGTGCAGACCTCATGAGGTTCAACAAGGACAAATGCAAGGGGGCAATGCACCTGGGTTGGGGCAATCCCAAGCAAGTACAGAGAGTCGCCTTGAGGAGAACTTGGGTGTTGCATGATGACATGCTCAGCATGAGCTGGCAGAGTGTACTTTCAGCCCAGAAAGCCAACTGTATCCTGGACTGCATCACTAGATGTGTGGCCAGCAGGTCAAGGAGCTGATTCTGCTCCTGTGGGACCCTTCCTGGAGGGCTGCATTCAGATCTGGGGTCCCCAACATGAGGATATCAGACTGTTGGAGTGAGCCCGGAGGAGGACTGTGAAGATCATCAGAAGGCTCCTATGAAGACAGGCTGAGAGAGATGAAGTTGTTCAACCTGGGGAAGGGAAGGCTTCAGAGAGACCTTAGAGCACATTCCAGTACCTAAAGGGGGCCAGCAAAAGAGCAGGAGAGGGACTGTTCACAAGGGCATGCAATGATAGGACAAGAAGGAATGGCTTCAGATGGAAAGAATGGAGGTTTAGATTAGATATAAGAAAGAAATACTTCCCTGTAAGAGTTATGAGGTCCTGGAACCAGAGAAGTTGTCCAGAGAAGTTGTGGCTGCCTCATCCCCAAAAGTCTTCAAGCCCAGGCTGGATGGAGCCCTGAGCATCCTGGTCTAGTGAAAAGTGCCCGTGGGCAGGGAAGTTGGAACTAGATCATCCTTATGATCCCTTCTAATCTGAGCCATTCTGTGATCTCATGTATTGTTCTTCTGCAGTTCAGTCCCTTTTCAGTTCCTTTTAAATCTTAAAAATGGAAGAGCATGATGGGCTGTATGTGATTGGTTTAATCTTATGTTTTTCAATCCCTGAATAAATAGAAGCTAATGTTGTGCTTTTGCATTTGAAATTGGCTGAGTGGTTCAATCAGCTTGGGCATAAATTTGGCTTTTTTCAAGATAATCTTTTCATGTCATGAAAATTGAAAGCTGAGTGAAGAGAGT
Source organism: Luscinia megarhynchos (assembly GCA_034336665.1). NCBI lineage: Eukaryota > Metazoa > Chordata > Aves > Passeriformes > Muscicapidae > Luscinia > Luscinia megarhynchos. The sequence goes on from CM067565.1 coordinate 15,971,922, forward strand.
ACCATCATTTTAAATCTGTGATATTTTCGAAGCCTTCACTCATTTCTTGTGGGCATTTATCTGTCCTGCAGACCAAGCTTTGCCATGCTTCTGTTAACTCAGGATTCCATTTTGGTGGCTGAACCTTGTATTTCCATTCCAACCTGCTAATTTTTTGCGTTCTTGTGAACTTGTGCAACTCCTTGTTGTTTTCCTTTGGCCTGCCTCTCTTGCCTCTGTGGAGAAACTGTGTGGTGCCATGACCTTTTGTGTATGAACTACCTTACATTTCTGTGCTTTTCAGCTTGAAGGGCTTGTTTTTGGTTTTTTTTTTTTTTTTTTAATTTGAAGTGGTGATATTTATCTGGGTGTTTTGTACTACATGCTCTTGGTTTTTTGTATCTGCTCAAGTCTGGGCAGAGGACAGCCTTTTCAGCTTCAGATAGGAAAGAATTTTCTGTATGTCTCTTCCAGGGATTTCGTGTTGGATGATATTAATTAGAGAGCCTGCTACTTCTAAATTATTTTAATGCTCCTGTTGTTTTCCAAGGGATTAACTACTCTCTCAAATACAGCGTGCTGTTACAGCATTTATCAGAATCTAATTTCCTTTAGGGATCTTCTTTTAAAAGATGATTTTGAGATAATCTTTTTTGCTAGGATATCTTGATTGTGAAAAAACCCCAGACAAACAAATAACCAAAACCAAATTAAAACCTCAAAACCCCAACCACAAGGCCTCACCCTAGAACTAAGCCCCAAATCTCCCCAAACAAACCCTTGGGCATTTATTGTTGTTTTATAGTCTGACATAGTTCAGTATTCCAAATTCTAAGAAGAGGGAAGGACAGCATGAAAAACAAGTTGGGAACAGGACTTCTTACTTAATTAGTGTACATATGAACTTTGGTAGGCGTTATTATTTTCTACCAATATAGTTGTGAGGTTTGTCTTTTTTTTTAATCTTTGCATCGTGCTTTGTGACTAAATCTTGGAGGAAGAGATGATTTAATTTCTCAAAGAGTACTGGTAGCTTTACCCTTTAAACATCACAGGCTATTTTGGAGATTATTTGGCTTCAGTAATGGAAGATGCTGTATTATTCATGAAATGCCAGTCTTCTTGCTGTTTGAGCTAGATAAATACAATAAAATGTGATTTCCAGAGATTGGATAAATAGTGCTCCAAATCCATAGGAAACATTTCTAGATAGTAAGAGAGCATTTCTGTTTCACTGGAACACAAAGCTGTCCAAAATACAGGGTGCAGAAAGTCTACTGACCAACTACTAATGTGTAAGTCACCATTTAAGTGAAACAAGTATCCACTTTCCTTTTAGAAAAGTGTAGACTTTTTGAAAGAGAGAGATTGATTCTTCAGGGTCTGTTGGTATGAAAATGTTAATTGAAAAATGAAGGCTTTTTTTCTGAACTGGAGACTATCAAAATTATTTTCATGTTAATATAGGGAAGTTGTTTGTGTTTCTGGTTTTGCTTTCTTGTCTCCTTAAAAGCAAAGAAGGTTTCTGTATTTAGGTGTTTGTGTTTTATTATGGTTTAGATTTTTACACCCTTTGATAGACTATGAAGAAACCAGCCGGTGTAAGGAGTAGACTAGAAACAGTATTCCACTTTTTTCTACACTGTCTTCTCTGAGTTGCTGGAAAGGAGAAAACAATAAGACTTTTGTCAACTGATTACCACTTCTGGAAGTGCCTTTCTGAAGGAAGAAGCCTTCATCTATTTTCATGCTTGTCTGTCTTCCTGTTTCTTACTGGTGCTCATTAGGACATGTCTTGTGAGAATTAATGTGTGGGTGCAGTTCTGCTGCAGAGTCCAAGATCTCTGCCTGAGGAGGAGGGAGAAAGCTTCTCATGGAATATAACTCAGATTGTTAATCCACAACTTCTCTACACCTGTCTCCAATGTATATATGGCACAACTGATTTTCATTTTTTGAATGAAAATTTTAGAAATAACTTGTCTTACAGTGGATTGCTGTCTATGTAGCTTTTGGCCATGAGCTTTGTATCCCCATTTGGGATGGTGCTGAATCAAATTAGCGATCTATTACTAGATTTGCATCTTGCTCATTTTTTCCCCTTTTATAGAAGTTGAGAAATCCATTGTTCTAAGCATAGGCTTTGGATTTCTGTATTTCTTCAGAGATTCTGTTTGCTTTCTTGCAGCCCCTGCTTTGCCAAAGGAATTAATAAGAAATGCTACATCTGGCTGTTCAAGGAGACAATCATGTAGAGTAAAGGCAATACATATAGAAGGGAAAAAGTATGGGTGAGAACTTCTGCCCAGTTCAATTTTTACATTGCTTTCTTTTTTTTTTTTTCTTACATTCAATGGTGTGTTCTGTGACTGCAAACAAGTTTAATACACGAAATATTTGAACAATCTGTAAATTAGAAGATAGAAAAAGATGTAGGTTACCTCTCTCTTAGCAGACAGAGGTTTCTGAATTTACTGGTGCTAAAGGCTTATCCTCATTTGAAAATATTTGTTTGCATTGATCAGGAGATAAGGAAGGTGTAGGCTGTCCGCCCTCTCAGCATTGCTGAACTCCTAATCAAAGTTTAACATATGGAATGTGTTCAAAACCAAGTACATGACTATAATGTGAAATCTTTTCAGCAAGTGTAACCTTGGTTTGACAAGATTGGAAGCACTTAAAAGAAATTTGGGTAGTACTAGAATGGTATGACACAAAAAGAGCTCCCGTGGGTGTGTCTTGTTTCTGTACTTGAGTTTGTCTTGCCAGATCATCAGAATCTTGACTGGCTCCCACAGCTGTTTTTCCTGCCTATTGCATCTGATCTCTAACAGAATTTATACTATAAATACTTTAAATACACATGATTCTTCATCTATGTACTGGAAAAATTTTTGAACAGACTCCTTTTCTCTCATTTTGAAAAATATTTCTTTGCTAAACAAAGTCCAGTATAGAGTTCTGGAAATGGAGACTGAAAGGAATTTGAGAGTTTATCTGGACCTCTGATCGAAGTCAGTTTGAAATATTTTAAAGTAATTTTAAAATTCTATAAAGTTTCTGGTCTTGTTTGGCAATCTGTACAATCTGTAGGTGCTTAACTATGCTTGCTGTTAGATTGCCCTAGAAATCAGCCCAAGCTAAATCATCTGTAGTTTGAGCCCTTTGTAGGGAAGTGTATTTCCCTTGTGTTACAGGAATCTTCTATTTATATTGTCTTCTTTCAGTCCATTAAAGCCTGAACAAGTCTATTTAAATCCCTCCTTAGCTTGTGTTTTCAAGGCCTCTTTCCTTTTTTTGTGTAGCTGTTTTTGGAATTCTTCCAGTTGTTCTATGTCATTTGGAGATGTGCTTCTCAAAACAGGTTGAGGTATTTGTAATGCAAAGCAGAGTGAAAGGTTTATTCTGTCTGTTTAGCAATGCTGTTACTTTCCATGGATCCTTTCCTGCTCTAATGCTGCCTAATAGTTGGTTTCCATTACAGATTTATATGGTTGATTATTTACAGCCAAAATTGTGCTTTGTGTGTAACTTAATTCAGCTCCATTTGAGGCTTTTAAACCTTCCTAAATTTTTAATATTTTTCCAAGATCTTCTGATTAACTGAATGTTGATTTATGTTTTATAATGTAATGTCTGCTTACTGTTACCAAAGTATTTAAATGTTTCCTGTTGATATCATAGGTTTTAGTTAGTAGAGTGATATGATACATCCTTGTGATTTTATGGTACTTCATCGATTTTTTTTTTTTTTTTTTTTTTTTTTTTTTTTTGTACTGTGTGGATTTGGGTTGGTGCTTTTCAGCAGCCCAAGTGTTAGGAAGGACAGGCTGACTGGCTGTAGGCATAACTTTAACCATAGCCAGCAACTAAGTACCATGCAGTACTAATAAAAAGGGAGAAAAAGAAATAAAATTGCCCATCAGCTGCTGATCAATGAGCCTGTCCTTTAGCAGTGATTGGTCCCTGGAGCCAGTTCCTCCCAGTTTCTATCCTGAGCATGATGCTCTGTGGTATGAAGATCCCTTTGACTAGTTGTCACCTGCCCAGGCCATGTTCTCTCCTGGCTTCTTGTGCACCTCCTTGCTGGCAGAACATGAGACTGCAAAGTCCTTGACTTACAGTAAGCACTGCTCAGCAACAACTAAAACTTCAGTGTGTTATCAACATTATTCTCGTTATATCCAAACCACAGCACTGTGCCAGCTGCTGGAAAGAAAATTAACTTTGTCCCAGCTGTTCCTCACACTGGCTATGCTAAGGATAGGTTTGATCATGGATGGCAGTCATGCTTATGTGGCAGGCCACATCTGTTAGTTGCAGTCATATAATCAAGTTGTACTTGTTCTGGACAAGCTTTTGATTCAATTGAGTTGCACTGTTTACCTTCTAGGTGTTTATAAATAAATACTGTGTAAAAAGCCAACAAAACCTTTTATGGTATTTGATTTCACATTCAATTTGATTTTTTTTGAATTCTACATTTAAATTTAATTTTGAATTTCTACATTTAAAGACAACATTCTAAAGAAATGTAGCCAGCCCTTTTTTCCAGTTTCAAGGAAATCTTACCCATGCTAAATTATTCTCAGTGGATAATTATTAAGTATGACTAAACATAATTTAGCTTAATATCTTAGGGATTTTACTTGTATTTTGATTTGTCAGCTCCTACTTTTCCAGATTGTTTCTGGACCTTATCTTTTATTTGTTTTCTGAAATTGTCCATACTGCCTTTATGATTTGCAGGCTATTTGATTTATGTGTTTTTGAATGCATTGTGACTATTAGAAAGAGAGGTGTCTCAAAAAGCAGCTTCTTGTGAAGTGCTTTTAAGGTTTAAGCACTTGTTAGAGAAAGGGCTGCTGGAAGCTAGTAGAAATAGGCTGTTTCTGGGTGAAACTGCACAACTCAATTATGGCTATTAGTGATCTGAAAAAGAAGGTAATAACCATAGAATCACAGAATGATTGAAATTAGAAGGAGCCTGTGGAAGCTGCCTGGTCCAATCCCACTGCTCAAGCCAGGCTACCCAGAGTATATTGCCCTGGTCCATGCCCAGATGGCTTTTGAGAGTCTCAAAGGTGGGAAGACTCCACAAGCTCTCTGAGCAACCTGTGCCAGGGCTCAGTCACTCTAAGTAACAAAATGTTTCCTGCTGTTGACACAGAACCTTCTATATTTCAGTCGTGTCCATTGCCTCTGGTCCTGTCACTTAGAGCAGCTGTGAAGAGCCTGGCTGCATCCTCTTTATACTCTCCCTTCTTGTATTTACACACACTGGGGAGGAACCTCTGAGCCTTCTTGTCTCCAGGCTAAACAGGCCCAGCTCTCTCAGCCTTTCCCCACAGGAGAGTAAGTGCAGTCCCTTCATTATCCCTATGGCCTTTGAGACCTTCTCCACTATGTCCATGTTCCTCTCTTTCTGAGGAGGCCAGAGCTGTACCTGCTGCTCCAGGTGTGGCCTCGTTCTGCAGTGCTGTGTAGGTAACATGTCACCTCCCTTGTTTTACTGGCAGCACTTTGCAAGGTTTGGCTGAGTGAGGCAAGTACTAGTGTTCTGAAGAATTTCAGAAGTAACAGGAAAGAATAAATGGACAAAAAAAGGCTTGATTCAACACCGAAAAAGCCAACACTACCCACTTCAATGGAGGCTGTTCAATTGTGCGTGCAATGCAATTGCTTGAAATTAAGAATGGCATCTGTATGTCATGGATGACCTCCAAGAGAAGCTTTGTAAAGTAAACTATGTGAAGTGGAGAACAACAGGGAGGATGTAGTGTTTTTATATGGCTAGGGAATGTGGTGTCATTATGAGCCCAGTGTAAGGACCTTTTCACATGGTGTACTGCACATCTATTGTGGATTTGGAGAAGATAAATTAACAAAAAACCAGTAGGTGTGGAAAATTCAGATGAGGTATTGTGGACATCTGAGTTAGCAATGTTGAACAGAAATTAAGAGAGATATAACATTGTAACCTGCCTAAAGCTGTTTGTCTTCGTAGGAGAAGCTGCATTTCTCTTGTACCACAGTGGGGAGGAGACTGGGAAGGGATCTGGGATGAAAACCTGGATTTCATCTTCCTATTGCTGAGAAAAGCAGTTGAGATTGTCCTGTTCAACAGGACTACTCATTTCTAAAAATAAGTATTTTTGTTCGTGGCAGTCTCTTGCCCTAAGCATGAGCCTACTTTTAAGGATATACCTAGTTCTAGCTATGAATGAAGATTCATATGAACATCATAGAAAAGTCAGCTTATTAATTTTTTCCCTCAGGAAGAGTGTAAATCCAAATTGCTTTTAAAATTCTCCTTTCTAAAAGGGGCAGGTGTTTACTTCTATCTCAGTTCATAGTGGAAATATAGGTTTTAATTTTCTGAGATGTTCCTGGGGCTTAAACTAGAAAAATGCCAAGAAGGTCCTCAGTATCTTTACTAAAGAGAAAGTACTCTGGAAGGTTTGTAAATGCCAGGTGTCAGGATCTAAAATGGTTTCCCACTGTAAGGAACAAAGGTAAAGTCTTCTGGAGATGAACTAAAAAAATCTCCCTTTAAAAGTCTATCTTGGCTTCTGATGTAGCACAGACATAATATTTCCATGGTTAAACCAATAAGTTGTTCAATTAAATGTATTTCAAAATCAAGACTGGATGCTTTTGTGGAAGATTCAAAAGAGTCACAAAATGTTTACAATTAAACTGGATTCTGGTAATCACTTCTATTGATTCTAATCTGAATGTTTTGAGCTGTATTCCTGGCATTATTTCTTGTTATGCCTGCCTGGTTTTTGCCTTTTTACTAAGTGCCCCAATGAAACTCTAATTTATTCTTTCACTATGAGAGTAACATTTGTTTTCTAATCAGGTATTTTCTAGTCTGAGCTACTGTGCCATGTGGTTCTCATGCTTCTGATGTATCTGTTGTGACAAGGGTACTCTGTTAAGCAAGCCATGGGTTTCATCCTTTATGTAAAACCTAAACATTGCCTAAGAAGTAACAAAATCAATAGCAGTGAACAAAAGGCATCATGCCTAGCTTCTTGTTTTGAAGGCGAGGACAAGTGGAGGTAGAAATTGTTTCTTCCCATGAGAGTTTGCTTAGGGGTTAAGGACTGAGAAACTGCTGAAGTCTGGCAGGAGAGCTGCAGAGGAAGCTGCAGGTGCCCAGGGCTCATCAAGGGGCTGCAAGGCTGTGGTGAGGAGCTGGGAATAGGCAGCCAGTTCTCAGAGAGACAGGGAAAGCTTCTGAGGCACTGGGGTGGTTGAGCAGAGTCTGCCACTGTTCAGAAAATACTGGACTTGGCTGGAAGTATGGGTCTGCCTGCCAAGGACACAATGAACAAAGGGAGGGATGTGCTTTTTGTTCTGGCTGCCCTACTTGCTCTCAGATTTTTCTGTTAGGAATTTAAGCTTCTAGTTCTTGTTCTAGCAAAGTGTGTATTGTTCTGTTTTATTGTGTCTCGTGTCTGTTCTCCCCTGATCCCTCAAAAAAATTTAAAAGCCTTTAAAACAATTCTCAAAAACTGCGTGAAGAGGAGAGAGGTGTGAGAATCCAGACACAATTTAAAAACTGTGGCTACACTGGGTGCTTTGCATAAGTCCTGTCCTTCTTTGACCAAGCAGTTTGGGTCATTCTCATGTGGACGCTTTTTTACTCAAGTTTTCCCCCAGCAAATTGTAGTGACTGTTGGAGCATATAGTTATTAAAGTAAATTATTTTTGGATACCTTTTTTCTCAGACACTTCCCTATCATTTTCCAGTTATTTATTTCAAATTATCTTTACAAATGTTTGGTGTCTTTAATAAAAATGCTCATTTTTTTCTACAATCTCTGCTACCTGTACTAAAAGTTGAGATGACACATTTGGTCTTGTAGTTACAGGCCTCTGCAACTTAAAAATGTTTATTTATTTGAGAGTAAATAGTTTTGTAGCTAGAGTGGTAAGAGAAATCTGACTTAACTGTGATGCTTATAGTGCAGCAGAACCTAATATTTAAATTAACATTTTAGCAATTACAAGTTTGTGTAGGAGATACATGTTCCTACTATTAAGTTAAAATATTGGGATTTTAGAGTGAGAGGCTTTTAGTACAAGTCTGTAAGTGGAGCAATATTTTATAACTTGCTATATGGGGATATATAGGTACTGTACAGATTAAACTGTGCAAAAGTATAATTACATTTATCCCATAGGGCAACATCTTAGTTGAAGTCCAGTATTCATTGCTGCAATATAATTTCTTTCAGTAGGGTTTGCTTCACTCTGCATCTGTGATATTTTTCTGTGCAACTTTCAAGTCCTATGAAGGATTTGGATTATTTGAGGAAAATTAACTTGTTTTGTGACAAAGAGCTGTTACACACTATTGTTTTATATTTGGAATGCACATATATTATGATGTGATGGCAAGCTTTAATAAAAGAAATTGCTTATTTTCTTTCTCATGTAATCTTAAAAATTAACTATTAATAAACTGTTAACAGTTAAATAAACTGAATAAATTCATAGAATTTATTCATCAAGGTCTTAGGCTCCTGTTCAAAGCAGGGTCAGTGGTGGGGACAGATAGGGTTACTCAGGATTTTGTCCTGTTGGGTGTGGATAACCATTGTCATCCTATGTTTTTTCTTTCAAACTGCTCATCAGCTAGGAGTAGCTCTATATAGGGTCGAGGTGAACCTTGAGAATAAAAACCTACCCGATGCCCCATCATTCACATTGAATTAAAATTACCTGAATTACCACCTCATAAAACATCTCTGAGGCTAACAAGACAAACATGTGGCCCACTTAACTGCAATTCTGATTGTCTGAGGTTTTCTCCTCTGCCTTGTAATCCTGGTCTCATGGTTTTTGCAGTGTGCCATGATGGGGCCATGATGAGTAACTATGCCTTTGAATTAAATCTTTGTTCCTTTATTCTTGCAGTTGTAGATTTTATAGGAGACATGTGTTTTCACTTTTTTATACATCACTGCATTCACAGGCTTTATTGGTTCACTGTTGAAATAATTTGAGAAACAAATTCACTCATTGCAGAAGTGCAGCATGTCTGTGTCTTGTTCAAATAATCAGTTTAGGCTGGAGATGTGCTAATATGTTCATAGTCTCCTAAAATAGCTTCTCTGGCAAAGGCACCAAATAACTTAGGGGTGTACTGCTGATTTTTTTTTTTGGCTGTGTCACTGATCTTAATTTACTAACAGCTGAAGGCTAACCTATGTACTGCTTTCAATTATAATTGAAATATCTAACCTGTATGGTAGAGCTTCATATCGACTGAAAATATTTCAATAAACCATCAACTGAAAGTTTTAAGGCTACTGTGTTTAGTTAAGTATATAATTCTTTGTGAATTGTGACATGACTGCATCTCCCTTTTGTAGGTGTTCTTTACACTTGGTGCTGCTTCAAGTAGAATGTTTTTTCTCATGATGGGTTCTGTCATTTCTTTTTTTCCCATCCTTTCTCAGTCAACACTTGTTATCTTTGCATCTCCTGAGATGAAGGATGACAAGGTTCTGGCATTCAGCTGAAATCACTAAAACAAAATATGAATCTTACAGTCTGTTTGCTTGATTTTAATTCTGTTGTCTTCTCACAAGACTGCCACCAACCTTTTTTTTCCTGTTGCCTCTTTCTAATTTGAATGTGTGTGCTGGCATAAGACTATATGTGAAATGGTGTTACAGCAAACAGAACTTGTCCCTAACACCCAACAGAAGTTTGAAAAGCATTCCATCTTTAATATTTTTTCCAACTTATGCCTCTGTCCAGCAGAGAGCTACTAAATTGGTCTGGAGAGCCTCTCTTATTAGGAAAGGCTGAGGGAGCTGGGCCTGTTCAGCCTCGAGAAGAGATAATTGGGAGGGGACATCATCAATGTATATAAATATCTACAGGGTGGTTGTGAAGGGGATGGAGCCAGGCTCTTGGTGATGCCAGTCAATAGAACACGAGGCAGTGGGCAGAAACTGATGCATAGGGACATGAGGAAGAACTTTACTGTGTGTGACCATGCACAGAAGCAGGTTTCCCAGAGAGGCTGTGGCATCTCTCTTACTGGCGATATTCAAGAGCCATTTGGGCACAATCCTGTGCCATGTGTTCTAGGATGACCCTGCTTGGGCAGGGAGATTGGATCAAATGTGTAGTCTCTTCCAACCTGACTCATTCTGTGATTTGAAATTTTCCAAGTAACAGGCCTAAATAGAATATGCTTTCAGACTAGTAATGTCTTTACAGAATCTTTTTCTCCAACTCTTCCAGCAGCTAAAAGTCAGAGGGGAGTGATTACTACTAGCACAAGAGCATTATAAGTTATTTAAGAGTAACACTCCGAGTATTCAATAGCAATTGAAATTTAGCCCTGGCTGGACAGATACCTGGTGGTCTAAAGATCAACCAATGAGATTTATTCATATTGTAAAAGCATAATTTAATTTAATAGCTAGCGACAAAACATAGGCACAGAAACTCACCATGTTTTGTTTCACATAAATAGAATACAGCTGATCCAAACCCCTCATGGAGTTCTCATCACTCTGCTCTGAGACTTCATGGGTACCTCTAGATTTCAGTCACCAGAACAGTATGAAATTGTTTACTTAAAAGATACATCCGATTTCCTTTCATATTCTGAAGTCACTACTAAGTGTCATAATCCCCAAACATGTTAAACTGTATTTTTTTAAGGCATGTAGACCAAGACACGCACGTGTAGCTGAAACATTTCTTCAAATTTGGTTTATAATGAAAGTACAGAAGGAAGCTGAACTGTGGTGATACTGCCAGGCTTCACAATAATGAAAAATCAGAGTGTGTGCTTGTGTTACAGATTAGTTTGTCTTGGCTGTTATAATATATGTGATTTTTCAAAGTCTTGACATTCCTGGCAAGTGCAGCGTAGGAGCTTCTGGATGCATTCTAAATTTCTGGCTGACTGGCAATCACACTATTTTTAGGCTTGAAGGCTTACAGTGTAGAGTTTCACATGCCTAGAATGAAATTAAAAGTTCTATTCTATCTGGAAATTAGTGATTTTGATTACCTTGAACACAATATATGTTCCACTCTTTCTAACAAAAACTTCTTTTGGAGAGTAGACAAGTTTAGTGTTTAGGTGTTCTTTTAATAATGATCATAAAGCAGTTCAGCATAAACTAAAATCAGGGAAAACTACAGAGCCCTGGGAGTCCAAATTAAAAGTGTTGGTATGTTTTTCTTTTAATGTTTAGAGGAAAGGGTGTGGCCAGAAATGGATGTGTGATGTGATTTAACTTCTGACTTCGTGGCTGATGCCATTCATGACGGCTTGGGCTTTACAGCAATGGCATGTTCTTTGATGACAATGGTCTGTTATGGAGGAATGGGATTCACCTGTCTGGAAGAGGTGAGGGATTCTTAGACAGCAGACTGACCAACTTGGCAAGGCAGGTTTTAAAGTGAAGGACTTGAGGGGTTGTGTCTGAAGTGACAATGCTCACATCATCACATCCAGTTTGAGAACATGAGGAACTGGAGGTCCTTGTGCAGCCACAAAGTTACTATATTATAAAAATGACTGAAATGTGGTGGGCCAGCTCATGTGTCTCTAGAATTGTGATGGACAGATATAGGCTGTTTTGTAAAGATAGGTAGGGGAGAAGAGGAGGAGGAGTTGTGCTCTGTTAAGGAGAGCCTTGAATGTGTAATAGTTATCTGTGGTGATCACGCCCTTTTGAATGCTTCTGGGTCAAGCTCAGAGGAGTTGTCTCCAAGGGCAGTCTTACAGTGGACATCTGCCATTGACCTCCAAACCAAGGTGATGGGGCCAGTGAAGCAATATTTGGGTCACTTAAGTAAACTTCAGGTCAACAGAACCTGGTTGTTATGGTTGAATTCAACTACCCACATGTTTGTTGGAAGAACTGTACACCAGTTGGTGTATCATCTATCAAGTTTCTGGAATGCATAAGGAGCTGCTTTCTCATTCAAGTGTTAAATGTGCCAGCCAGGATTGAGGCACTGCTGGACTTGCTGCTCAAAAATGGATAAAACCTCTTTTGTAATAGCTCAGTTAGTGATAGCCTTGGTGGCAGTGATCACAATATTGTGGTGTTTGGGATCTGGCTGAGCATGCTGAAGGCCGTACTGAGACAAAAACTTTGGAGTTCAAAAGAGCCACCTCAGCTGAATCAGAGCTCAGCTGGGAGGCATCCATAGAGGATAAAGGAGCTAGTGAGTGCTTGGAGTTTTTCAAGAAAGTTTTCCTGGAAGCACAAAAGCAGTCCGTCCCCTTCAAAGATGAGAAGAGTAAGCAGAGGAAAATATCCCCTTGGCTTAACTGTGGGCTTCTGATTGTATTCAAAAGCAAAAAGAGAACTGTAACAGATGGAAAAGTGGATGAACACCTGTTGAAAATTACAAGGGCATTGCCGGGGTGTGCAGAAATGCAGTTAGCAAAGCAAAATATCTCTTTCTATATAATCCTGCTGCAGATTATGACAAATCAGGTGAAGCATGTGATTGGTAAAAGCCAGCATGGATTGCCCAAGAGCAATGGTGCTTGACAAACCTGATTGCCTTCCATGACAAAACAGTCTGCTTCGTTGATGGGGAGTGAAGAGTGAATGTTGTCTACCTGGATTTCTCCAAGGCTTTCAATACCATTTCCTGTGACCTTTTCCTAGATAAACTGTTGTGTGATGGCCTGGACAAGTGATTTGTGCAATGAGTGGGGAAGTAGCTGAGAAACTGCACTCTCAGCCAGGTTCTGGTAGATGCCTCCTCTTCAAACTGGCAGCCTGTCCCAAATTGGGTCCCCCAGGGCTTGATAGTGGGCCCGGTACACTTTAATATCTTCAACTGTTATCTGGAAGATGGGGTGAAACCAAGTAGAGAAGTGGGCACTTTGGAAGAGAGTGTCATCCTGCAGAAAGACCTGGATAGGCTGGAAGAGTGGCTGACAAGAAACTTGTGAAGTTCAACAAGGGCAAGTGTAAGGTCCTGGGAGAGCAAGGTCCAGGATGCAGCACAGGCTGGGATCTGCCTGTCTGGGAGCAGCTCTGGGAAAGGGACCCTGGGGCCCTGAGGGACAACAGCTCAACATTGTTCTGCTGCAGCAGAGAAAACCAACAGGATGCTGGTCAACAGGGGCATCACCAGCAGAGAGAAAGAAATCATTGTCTACTCTATTCAGTGATTGTCGGGCCACATCTGGAACACTGTGTTCAGTTTTGGTCCCTGCTCTGCAAAAAAGGATGTGGACAGGCTGGAGAGGATCCAGAGAAAGGCACAAGAAAGGTAAAAGAACCAGCCTGCCATATGAGGAAAGGCTGAGAGAGCTGGGTTTGTTCAGTCTTGAGAAAAGAAAATCCAGAGGAGACCTTATCATCATGTTCCAGTTTTTAAAGGGTGGCTACTGAGAAAATGGACACTCCATATGATTCCTTGAAGAAAAAAAAGGGAAAAGATGACATGTAATGGGTACAAATTACTCCTGGGAAGATTCCAGTTAGACATAAAAAGAATTTTTCACAGTGAGAACAATTGAGCATTACAGTAATCTCCCCAGTGTAGTGGTGGATTCCCCAATACTGGACACTTTAAAGATTCAGCTGGACAGGGTGCTGGCCCATTTGTCTAGACTGTGCTTTTGCCAGGAAAGGTTGGATCAGGTTAGATGATTCTTGTCCCTTCCAATCTGGTATTCTACAATCCTGTAGTTCAGTTGTAATCTCTAACAGACTTGCTTACAGAATGCCCTTGTGTGCCAGGTGTTTCTGTATGTGTTATATAGATGGGGCAGTCGGAGGGATTGAAAGAGCTCTGTAAATTTAGCAACTCAATATCAAGGTTCTGTGGATTTATACAATGGGAATTTGAATGTCTAGGGAACAGCTGTATAAAGAGGAACATTGCGTCTGTGGATCTTGGTTAAAACTACCTGTTTGTAATTATATGATGAGTTTGTGATAGGTTTCCCAGGATGCTGGAGTCCACTTCTCTTTCTTGATTCTGCCTGTCTGTGCTGGCTGTTCAGTGGTGTTACAGTGAATTGTGTAACATGCAGTGAGACCTTTGCCACTGTAATCATAGTAAACTTCTATATCTATCTAATGTGTATTTCTTGCTATGAACAAAAAGATGTAAACTGTTTCTTGTAAATTACTTTTTTGACCGTTGCTCTGAGTTTAAGAAACTTTGAGTTGATAATACTTGGCTTTTAAAAAGTTTCAATGAGTTTTTCACTGTATAATGGCTTGAATTGTAATGAAAAAGAAATTTGAGCATATTTCCAAATTCAGAATAGTACCAGACATGAAAAGTAACTCAAGATGAGCTCCCTTCTTAGTCTATTTTTTGTAGTTCATATTTAAAATTCATACGTATCGCTTTAGAATTCTCTTTTGACTTTCGTGTTACCTGTAGATAAAAGAATTCAAGTAATAAAAATTTTCACAAAGGAGGCTTTGAGCTGGCAAAATTATTGCAGACACCTTCTTTGTGTGTAACTCGCTGTCTCTAGACCGTCCTGCTAGCAGCGGAAGATTTTCTTCATTGATAAATCAGTGTTGCAAAAGATTTGGGAGTGAGAAGTTCATTTGTTTGGACACCCTGCTTGTGATGAGGGGAAAAAAAAAGGTCTTAACCTGCATAAAGAATGGCTCATTGTGTTTGGTCATATCCCTACCTGTACAAAACAGAAGAAACCAGCAGTATGAGGAAATTTCCAGACAGTGAATGTGAAAAGTGATTGAATGCTGAGAGAAAGAAATTGTTGAAGTAAGGTTGATGATTATTTATTTTTTTCAGGGAATCTTAAATAGCTTTTCTCTATTATGTAAATTCAGTGAATTGAAAGTTGAGGTCTATAGTGAGTTCTTACATTTGGAAATACAAGAAAGAATAACAGGAAGGTAATGGAACACCTTGATGAGGAGTGATTGACAAATGGCAGTAATATGGGTATACATATAGGTTAATAATTTATTATTTTAATCTCATGTCTCAAAGGATAACTTATGAACAACCTGAAGTTCCTTATTCCTCTTAGCATTGACATGAAGACTGCATTTTTACAGAAATGTAGGCTCTTCCACTAGCATATATTGTGCTTCAATCTACCCAAAAGTATCTATTAGTTGACTTCATACAATTTACTGTGAGGGACAGAGGTCATATAATTAATTTGTCTGGAATAACCTGAGCCATTCTAATTTTTAAAAATTTTCTTATTTTTAATAAATTGTGGGATGATTTGATTGCACTGTGTGTTTAAAGGGAAATTTTAAAAAATTACAAACATGAGTGGTTGGTATCTCTCTACTGAAGAGCAGGGAAGTGACAAACCAAGGTGCAAGCAGTTCAGTGGCTATGCTAGGCCAAAAAAGTGCTGCTAAATTGAAATATGCATGAAATAGGATCAAGACAGTATTTCAATAGATCAAGAATTTAAAAGGTATGTATTTTATAAATACAAATATGCGTAATATGTGCATGCATACTTGGACAACATAGTTACTTTCTAATTTAAAGAACATAAATACATCTTTATGTAATATTGTTTACCTGTGGTTGAAGTAGGTCACTTCTCTAAGTGATTGTGCCATGACTTGGACTGTCATTGAGTAGGTATTTATTTTGCTGTGGATTTTTTTTCGTGTGTGGTTTTTGTTTGTTTGTTGAGGGTTTTTGTTTTCCATTGCTAACTGGAAGCATGAAAAATGTTCCAAAAATAAATGCAAGGCTTTGTCATAATGGGTTCCTCGTGTATTGTGTATCATTCTTTTTTGTGGAGGATCTCAAATTCCCCCCCAGAAATAGTTATTAGTGTTTCTCACATGCAGGAGAAGAATCTACACAAAAATAGAAGTTGCCATCCTCTATTCCTGTGTGAGGCTTCATCATTGAGCAGAGAAAATGGAGCTACCCACAGGTTTTCTCTTGACTGACAGCAGGAAACAGCTGATTTAGGTCTCTGCGTGTGTTTCTGCAGGACCATATGACAAATACTGTGACAGTGGTGACGTTGATGCATCATGTGAATGTTATATACATCGGCATGCATTGATTAAAGGATGCAGAAGATAGGACATTGTAGCGGTGCTTTAACTTGGCTGGGGGATGGGGACTGGACAGAAATGAAACAAGTCACCTGGCAGGATAGGTCTTGCCATGTTAGAGGAATGTTAGGCATTGGAGAAAATCAGGCATTTCAATTATACTATGTTTTAAGCAAATTGTATTTTTCAGGAATGGTTTTGTTTGTTTCAGAAGTAGTTTATTGCAGCCACTGTGCTGCTTGAGATGTGTGTCTGGTTGCCAAATGTTGTAAATAGCTCAGCAAGGTATAGGGCTGCAGTGTTCGTGCAGGTCTGACCAGCTGTGGTGCTTGCAGTTGATTCAGTATCCTGCTGAAAACAAAGAATTGTTTGATTCCTTCCTAGAGGCAAAGCAAGAAATAGGGTGGCGAATATAAATACTATCATCCCCTCTGATAAAATATCTCTGAAGGGCATTTTGTTTTGAAAAATAGTTTAAAAGAAATGCAGCTGTGTTAGGTTGTTAGCACAAACTCCTGGCTTTCCTTTGGTCTTGGAATCATTAAAATACTTGTTTTTGTAACTGAATCTGATTCCTTTGGCCTTTTGTTTTGCTTGCTGCTTCCAGGGAGTTGGGTTGTTTATTAATCTGCTGGCTGCCCTGCATACTGATTCTGGCTGCGCAACCACCTTCTCAGCAAATCATATCCCGTATGTTCCCCAGCTGCTGCCATCCTTAACACATGCAGAAAATGTCTCCTGGCTGGCTGAACAGAAATTCCAGCTGGCATCACCTCATGACTGAGCAAACCTCTCCTTTCTCTCCTGGCAGTGTTGCAGCCACACTGGTCCTCTGCCTCAGGCATTGTGTCTCGAGGCAAAGATGTGGGGCTGCAGCAGAGGTTGGAGGGCTGAAGCAGCTGGGAGTCTGCACCTTCCCCGCAGAGCGTGGGCATCATGTGCATGGGGCACAAGGGGGTGTGTGGTTGGAGCAGGGTGATGAGTGGGTGAATGGAAATAACAGCTCCCTCTTATCTTCGTCCAAGATGATACTGGCCAGGTGCCGAGTTAACAGCAGTGATAGGTTTAATGATTGACCTTGCTATTGTTTTGCCATCAGAGAATTGTCCTGTTAAACTACCTGTAAGTTCTTGTATAAAGTTTACTGGTCCACTGAAATAGAATTATTACAAAATATTTTGTACTTAGCAGTTTTAGTTTACTGTTTCTAAACCATTATGACTATTAGGCCTGTCCTTTAAGATAGCATTTGCAGTAGTCCCATTATTGTCAATGATGTTTTTATTACTTTAAAAATACTCTCAGAAGTTGTATTGCTGCCAAGCTCCTAATAGGAGATGCTTTTCTGACTGTGGTCTGTGGATTTTTGCTGGCTTGCAAAATTAATGATACTGGGTACAGTTCTGGTTTGCAGAAAAGTTACTTATGTATCACATAGAAGAAAGATGAAAATCACTTGCATGCATGCTGTGATGCTAAAGTGTCCTATCGCTAGGCAAATATTATGTAGAAAAATGAGTGAACAGATGAACATTCACAGCACCAGCGTGTCAGCTATTTGTTTTCTGAATTGCGAGTATTGATTTTTGTCAGAAGATCTCAAGATTCTACTTCCTTCATCAGGACTTTTAAGGCAGATTCCAGCATCGGAGTTCTGCCTTTACAGATTTTCTGTTGTGAAGCTGTTAGGCTTTCTTTGTGCTTTTAAGTGTTCTGGTACTATTGTCAACTTTTTCAAATGCGAAGGTCAGACTTGGTACTCTTATCTGTGTTGTTTACTGTTATACTTTCAAGTGATTGCAGAAATAGGGGTTGATATGACACAATGTGGTTTTTCAAGTGAGAGAGAACTTGAGTGACCCTTCCTGTCTCATCTTAGTTCAACATTAAATTTTGGACATAGTCAACTTCAGTTCTCAGCTTTGAGTTTTATAGGGGATCAAATAAATTTTTTTTGTCCTCACCTTTCCTAGTTCTATGCTCTGTTTAGAGTCTTACAGAAAAAATGAATCACACAGTACGTTTCTTCCATTCCAGAGAAAATATGGAAGCACCCTCCCTCCTGCCTGTCTTCTGTTTTAGATGATGTTTCTCTCATTTATGAGAGTCTGAAGCTGGTCTCCTTGTCCTTGAGATGTTCCAGAATTGAAGGGAGCAGGGAGAGTGGTTGGAAAGCAAGAGAATGTAACATTAGGGTGTATATGGAAGATCTGAAGTGGTTTTGACAAGAATATCTGTATTGCATTTGTCATGTATTAATGTTGCATTTGGAATATGGCCTGTAGCTATAACTGGAACGATCATTTAATTTAGCTCGGTAAAGATTTACTTTACCCAGCCATTATGTTGCCATTATGTAGCAAAACATCAAAATACATTAGTCAAATGATAATGTCAGCAGCTGATCTGCAGTAAACAAACAGGCAAGCCACGACAAATGGTTCTGGGACAGTGGAGCTGATGGATCCTCAGTGCCCAGCCTTGTGTGTGTGTGCAGGAGGCCCAGGGCTGCGTGGCCCCAGCAGTTTTCTCTGCTGGCTGAGCAGAGACCCCCTGGCCATGGCTGCAGGGCCTGGGCCTCACATACCCAGCTGTGGATGTTGGGAGCTTTGGAGGTTAGGTTTGTGATATATGATATAATGTAATTCGTGTAAAGTTGTACAATAGTGTAGAAAAAGCAATGTTTGTATGAATATAATAATAAGGAAAGCTCAGAAACCAAAATGAAGACCACAGACGAAAAGGACACAGATTGCTTCATCACATCATTGTAACATCCAACAAAAGCAGGGCAGCCCAGATTAACAATTAAATAGACGTAGCCGAGGCTGAGATGGCTCTTTCGGGGACTGTCCAGGGAACACCCAAACGATGAGAGCCCGACAAGCACCCACAGCTAAAATAACCAGAGCCATCGGAAAAATACATCTGAATGCCAGTTTCCCATAAACCAAGACGTGCAAGTTACAGCTGAATCCCGTAAACCAGAACCTGCCTTCATCAGAATTCGTCGTCTCCCAGAATATGGTTTTGTCCGGCCCAACCAGTGAAAGAAAACCACATGAATATATGGAACCGTTTTCTCTGCTGGCTGAGCAGAGCCCCCGTGGGCCTTGGCCTCTGTGCTTGTGTCAGGCTGCTGTTGCATCTAAATGTTGGGGAGCTCTGTCCACTTGTTCAACTTGCTTTGAAATGGCTGTCAAACTCAAAAATCTTCAGCTGAGGATTGAAAGTGGGTGGAATGCGATAGACCGCTTATCACCAAAGCCTGATGGTTTGAATGTTTCCTTCTCTGGAAATGGGCTCTTTGACAGTCTGGTTTTGTCTTTTTATTTGTTCTTAACTTCAATGCATTTTGAGTCTCTACTTGAAGTAATCAGAAGGGATAGACTAGTGTGTGAATCAGAGGCTTCTGTGAGGCCACAAGGATTAATATGGCTTGTGTTTTAGAGGCACACACACTCTGAGGCTGTTATTGTTTACATCATAAAACAGATTCATTTCCTAAGAAATACCAATTATGTACGTCAATAATGCATACATAAGCAAATTGTGTAAATAAGCAACTTTTTGGTATAGAAACAGCAGATTGGGGCAGAGTAGCTTACCTTGCATCTCTCAGATAGTCAAAACTAAGCTAATTCTAATCAACATTTCTCTTGGCTTGTGCTGAATTAGATGTTTAGAATTAGAATTAGATACTTAGTTTTGACACTTCGGACTTTTTTGATGTGCATTTTTCCCTTTGAAGTTTTGTAATCAGATATCATATGTTCTAACTGCACAGAGTTGACTTTCTCTGTGTGAACAGATTATGATCATTAAAATTAAGAAAATTAATACAGCTGAGTTTTAATAAGAGTTCAGGTTGGACCCTAGAGGCAAGAGTTTAATTTTTTTTAGTTTTTTTTAGTTTTTTTTAATTTGGCCCAATCTGTAGAAAAACAAACAAGCAAACCCAGGCAGCAGCTTTCAGCAGAGGGCTTGGAAAAACTCAGAGGCTATTCTGTCACCTTTTCTGAAAATCAATGCAGTATAATGTTATATGGTGTCTAGGTCTGCCTTTTGAAACAGAGTAATTACACATTTAAAGAAAAAAAAAAGTACTTTTTCCTAACATAGTGGAAGAAGTAGATCTTGATGAACATGGAACCTTTTATTTCAAGCCTAAATCTGTAGTATGTGCCAGCTAACTGGTAAAAAAGCACCCTGTGTTGATTGGTTTATTTAACTTTCTTCCAGCAAAATAGCATATTGTGCTGTTGTCCTTCTACTGCATGAGAAGAGCCTAAAATAACAGAAACTGTTATGACATCTCTCAAAGCCTGCCTTTGTCAAGGTCACAGTTCTATTTTTGCTGCATTCTGTCCAAACAGAGAGGTACAGTAGGAACATACATTTTATAACTAAGATGCTGAGTTCCCCGGAATTGTAAAATAAAAATGCAACTCCCACCCCTTGCTATGCAAAACCATAACATACATTGGCTCATTGTTAACCTGGATCTGTGTGCTGCTCAACTTGCTCATCAGCAGATGCAAAGCTTTAGAATTAACCTGTGGATGTTCTTTCTTGACTAGCTACCCAAAATTTCTGAGAAACACAGGTAAAAGATGGGCATTCTGCTTTTAATCCACATATGTAATCTTTTATATTCTTAAATATGTGGCAATGTTATATAAGTAGGTTTTGCTGGCTCATTCAGTTCTATTAAATTTGTGTATAGTTGTGCTGAAGACATTGAAATTAACAGCTTTTTCTCAAGTGTATTTGGAGTGACAGAGGGTGGTAAAGATAAAGATGTGCTTTGGAGCCAGAAGTTGATAGAGGTGTAGTATGTTCAGGGTTATTGAACATATGGATAATGTGTTTTGGATCTGTGTCTATAAAGTGCTGGTTGTTTGAGTGTGGGACAACACTGGGAAGCAGCTTCTGTGCTTGTTCTGCTCATCTGCATTCCTGGGCATCTGTGGTTGAGCTCCTGCTGTGGGGAGCACAGAGTTCTTGATCCTGGGAGAGGTGGAGACTTTGAGCGTTTACGTCCTCCAGTTATAGATGATGTGCTGGGCAGGATGGCTGCTGTGTGTCCTGCTTTTCACTGGGACAGGGTTTATTTTCTTCCTACTAGCTGGTACATTGTCGTTCTTGGAGTTTAGTATGAGAATAGTGTTGATAACACACTGAAAATTTGGTTGTGGCTAGGTAATGCTTACTGTAAGTTAGATGCACATCAGTTTCCCATGCTCTGCCAGTGAGGAGGTGCACAAGAATCTGTGAGGAAGCAGGGCCAGGACAGCTGACCTGAGCTGGCCAAAGGGATATTCCATACCATAGAGTGTCAGGGTCAGTGTATGAACTCAGGGGAGTTACCTGTAAGGAGACTGATCTGCTCCATGGTGAGCAATTTACTGTGCATCACTTTTCTCTTGGGTTCTATTACTTGTTTTATTCCAAGAACCTCTCCTTGTAATTTCAGTTATTATTATCAGTATATTTATTATTATGATATCTAGTTGCACTTAATAAATGGTGTTATCTCAACTCATGAGATTCACTTTTTCTTTCCATTTCTCCCTTTCCCCATGAGTGGTGGGAATATGGTGGAAGCAATGAGCGAGTGGCTGCCAGCTGAAGTTAAACCATGTGCTGTGTCTGTGGAGTGAATTTGTAAGGTGACACTGGGTAAAAATGCTTTGCCTGTAGGAAAAAAAACCCAGCTGTTCAAACAAAATCCAACCAATTTGCACTGAAGTGAACAATGCTGGTGTGAATATTGTGTTGGCTGTACTAAACTTGTGAGAACAATAAAAAAGAGGGGTACGGGGATGAGATTGAAGTTTTCTGCATTAGCAGACGTGGTGTTTCAGGAGTCATTCTATGTAATTTTAGCTGTAGAAAGTGTAATAGGAAATGTGTATCAAATTCCATCAGGGTGTTTGCAGGCTAGAAGAAAGTTCATGTAATGGGACCTCTATAACCCTCTATAGCTCGTGTGTGTGTGTATATACACATGTAGATAGAATGATGCTTTTTGGTTTTATATGTATACATGAAGGTAAAAATTCTTGATATGCATGTTGATTAATGTTATTTGTCAAAAAATGACTAGATAAAAAAATAGTGAATAGGACAATGTATATTATTTGCTAATAAGAGATTAATTTTCCTTAAAAAAATAGAATTAAATGGATATTCTCTTGATGAACACCTTCTGTAAGAAAGTACATGGAGAGGCTGCTTACTTAGTGTTTTCTATATATTGTAATTTTTATGTGTATAGTTTATAGCACTTCATTTATAACATGTTAGAATATACTATTAAAAAACATTGAGTAGTTTACTTGATATGTTTCTTTTTAAAGGAAAGATAAAATTTTATGGTAGAATGTATTACATACTGTTTTTAATGGTCTGAGTAGTTCAAAATTGTAAGGAATTGAAATATTATATGGAATACCTGTATAAGAAAAGCCTATATAATAGGCTATCCAGTATTGTTTGCTTAATTTCCTTTTTTTTTTTTTTTTTTTAAACTTTTAATCAGGAGTTAAATGTATCGCTGTGTTCTTCTTTCTGGTACATGCTACAGTGTCTCCCAGATATGTCTGAATTTGTTGCGTTTGTTGATAGATAAAGTAAGGTTGTATTGACAAAGATCCTGGGAATTAGTCTCAGATATTTTAAATGAATGTTTTTGTATCTTTCTGTTACATAATACAGTGTTCATTGCTGGTCAGTTTGTGTAAAAGTTACTTGTAATAATAACAGTGTTGTGACTTGCTTGTAGCTGTTCATGTTCAGTGCGAAATACTTCTGTCTTTCTGCTCACAAGAACATTATACAGTGAGAAGCAAATATAGAATAACATTGACTTTTAAGACCAATTGCTTTTCTACTGTTGGAGAAACTTTAGCCTTGGGTAAAGCTGTTGCATTTGTGTGCAGCCTGTAATTAGCTTTGTAGTTGGCTAAAACTTGATGTGGTTGAGCTCTGCAAAACTTAACTAAATTTTCTGATTGAAGGGAAGCTTTGGTGAAGGAATCACTGAAGAGAGTAAGAAACATGCAATAAGAGTACTTCAGAAAGTTCTCAAAACATTTTCAGACCTTATTTGAATTTTTTTAAGTACAGGTGGATTTATATGGGAGTTGGGATGATCAGCAAGTTGCACTACAAACCTGCAGAAGAAACTACAGGAATTATGCAAGTTCTCACAAACCTTTTAAGTTTCTTTAGGGGAAGAAACTGCACTTTGCTGCACTTAGCCTGTTGCAAGGACATTTCTCATCAACAAGGGATATGATGTGACATGACTAATGTGCAGAGATGCAGTTGGAAGTTGAACCCACGCATTGTATGGGTTGCAAGTTCCTATGTTCTACTCATCAATTAAAAATTTACAGTCTTCTAGTCTGTGTGTAACTTGGAGCTGTGGCTGACATAGCTGGAAGATATGATTCAGAGTTGTGTTTGGCGGGCAACATAGAAGCCAATTTCACTGCTCTGTCAGAAGACAGCTTTTGTTTTCGCCTCAAGTCTGATAAAGAAGTCTAAGGTGTTTGTTTTTCTTTCTTCCATTTCTGCACTTTAACTTCAATGTGGCCATGAATTGAATGTTGTTAGAAACCCCTACCATGTTGGTTATGATGACTAAAGTTTATTTCATAGAATTGTGGATTAGTTTGGATTGAATTTTAAAGGATATTTAGTCCACCCTGCAATGAGCAGGAACATCTTCAACTAGATCAGGTTTTCAGAGCCCTAACCTGAGCTTGAATGTTTTCAGGAATGGGGCATCTGTCACCTCTCTGCGCAACCTGTGCCAGTGTATTCTTACTACAAGCACTTTTGCACCAGTTAGTCACCCAGTATAATAGTGTTTCTGGATTATGAGTGTTTCTGAAAACAGAAAATAAACTATTGCTAAAACATACCCTCTAAAATTTTTTTTTTTCACCATGTCCTGGTTTGAAGGACAGGTGTCTGTCAATAGAGGCAGGAGTTTCTCGTTGAAATGGAGAATGTAAACCCTCTCCCTCCAAATTATTACAATTTTGAAATTAAAGGGCTCTCAGGCAAAGATATGGGAATTAGGAATAACAGTTCTTTACTAGGAAAATTAAAATAGAGATACAGTACTACAAAAAACAATCCCAAAACACTGACAGAGTCAAACTACAACCTGACACCCTGTCAGTCCGGGTGTTGGTAGTAGTCCCACTAAATGGTGGCTGCATCCTCCTGCAGTGGCAGGTGTGGTTCAGCTGCAGCAGTGCTCCTGTAGATGGGTGCAGTTTTCCTCTGAAGGTCCAGGGGTGATGTGGAAAGGTCCAGCTTTCCTCTGGGATCCAGTGGAAAGAAGGTATCTTGCTGTCCAAAATCTCAGTTTTTATCTAGGTAGGAAAGACTTGGCTCTTCCCCCTGGCTGGAGCATCTCCCAATGGGATGATGTAATTTTATCAGTGGGACTTAATGGCCCAGCAGCAGATGGTATCCTCCTGGAGGGAGGATGGGTTGTGGAAAAGATAAAGATAACTGCTCCACCTGGTTTTAAAGATGGCCCATTAACAGATAGTATGTGCCACGGAGATAAGGATCACTGCCCCACCCAGCTTCAACAGAGGGTGATAAAATACACATTTCTGGTCACATCCTGTATTGCAACCCAAGACACGCCAAAACACATGTAATTTAATGGTACATAAGGTAATCTGTAGTTACAAAGTTGGATGCTTTAAAATACTAAATGGTTTATATACAGCACATTTTTCAGTTAAAGATTAAACTGCAGCTGTTCTATGTAGTGAGTGTCAGATTGAAGAAGAATTTCAAAGACCTTTGACTTTCCTATTTTAGCAAGTTTTTCCAAAATATGCATCTGTAGAAGAAAGTCATGTTCCAAGGTTTCCTTGCAGTGTCCCTCACCAGTTCCAGGACCTGGCTGTGATTTTCAGTTTGTCACATGAATATTTTCATTCTAACTGGATTTTGGATGTTTTATACAGTCTGCTGTAGGGATTGCTCATCAGTCTTGTAAAAGTGAAATAAAGACTGTATAGTTCATACACTAAAGTCCTAAAGGATTAGTTAAGTTTCTGCTGGCATTCATTGTCCTTCTGGACTTCAAAGAATATCTGGCAGATTTTGTGAGGTGTACTGGCAAATCTCATTAGTGTGTTGTTGAGAAAATGGTATGTAAATGGTACATAAAACTAATTTTATCAAGCATAAAGCATTTTCATGAGGTGGTTTGTATATGTGTGTTTTCTTACCTTTGCTCAAGATCAACTTAACAGAAGACAAATGTGTCCTGTTCCTTTTTCACTCATGTTTTAACATGTGTATTTGAAAATTACTTGTCCTTTCTAGTTCCTTTGAAAACAGCAGCAATATGATTTGTGTAGTGAATTTTGAATGCATAGCAGTACATGCAATGGAAATTATTTGGTGTATCATTTTCCAAACTTATATGCTCATACAGACAAAAATTAACTCTGAACTACAAAAAACAAACTAACAAAAAAAAACCTTAACAGATTAATTTTCTCTTTATAGGACTTCCGGTTTTTACAGTGGCACTTAAAATTATAAATTCTATACTTTATTTATGTGAATAAATATTTTGCCTACTGACAATAGAATTTATATTGTTATACTGCACACTTTAAAATAGTAAAGTATGTGCTTGCGTAGAATAAACATTACCAAAAAAACCTCAGGCAGAATAAAAGTGTAATTACAGATTCCTCTTATGTAATATTTTGTGGAAATAATTGGAGACTAAGCTCTATTGAAAAGGTACTTTATTCAGTGGATAAATGTTTATGATTTTTAATTGAAATTCTTTTCTTCATTTTCCTTTCAGGTATTGCTTTGTTTTCGCTTTAGGATACCTCACTGTGTGCCAAATTACTAGGGTCTATATCTTTGATTATGGACAGTATTCTGCTGATTTTTCTGGGTAAGGAGAAAAACAATCTTTCTATCTTTTTCCTCCTAAATGATACTGTATCTGTTGTTGTAGGGGATTTTTTATTGGTCACTTTCACCGCCAAAATCAGTTGTGTCAATCTTTAAAACTTTGGGAGAAAGCTGAGCATGTATGTGCGTATTGGCACACATGCAAATATGTAAGTAACTGTGCTTTTATCATGCAAACTGAGAATTGTTATGAACAGTTGTTCTTGTTAAAATCAACAATGTGTTATCTGTTGCCCCTTGTTCCTTTCTGAATGACATAAAGGATTTGGTGGCCATGGGAATTTTTTCTTTGATTTTTCCATTAAAGTGTCTGCTACCATCCTTGACAGCATGATGAATCTTGAATTGTGTCTGGTGTATTTGCTTGCCTGGCACAGTCTGATACTACTTTTTGAGGAAAATCTGAACATTTTATGGAATTTAGCTTTTAGCTTCTTTCTTTTTTCATTTTATGTTAGATGTTCCAGAAGGAGAAAGCTAAGGAGACAGGCACCTGGATGTTGAGGTAGTCACGGAGACCTTGGAAACAGAAAGTTTAGTCACTGTGTGCCCTCATTTTATATCATGAACTTGTACCTATATTTGACTTGAACTGTATAGGAGCAGAATTAAATGGGTAAAATGAAAATATACTATGTTGGTAATTCTTCTCTCTGCTGCAGACACAGAGAAGTGAAGCACAACATTTCTTACAAACAAGTTTTGCTACTGTGATTGTGCCTTTTGCTTTTGTTGATTTGTATATTGGGGGGTGGAGGGGAAAAGATGAGGAGTATTTGCTAGTCTGCTTAAAATAATGCATTAAATACTTTCCAGGGATGCAGTGGTCTTTGTAGTTTAGCATAACCTATGGTAGAATTTACTTGTTTGCCTTGTTACTTCTTAGTCTTTATTGGTAACGGCATGCAGTCCAGAAAATTAACTTGTAGGCTGAAGCCAAAAGCTCTTATGGTTGAGTTCATCTTTTGTGTCATCTTTATCTTACCTTCTGAAACATCTTTCTACATTTGCTTTACATCCAAGTGTCTGCCTTCAAGCCAGAGATCCAAGTTCCAATTTGTCAGCAGAGATGTGATTGATGTGGACAGTAGAGCCTGAAGGCATTTCAGCTGACCCACCACTAAGTATCTACCTGAGTGTGAACTGGGTCACTTGTCAGATGGCCCTGAGTTTGTGGACTACATCTCCACTGGCTATAATGAGAGCTTGCAACACAGTCATTTGCCTAAAGACACTAGATTTACTGATGTTGAATTTAATTTCACCATTACTAATGAAACTATAATCCAGATGCTGTCCCTTCCAGTTCACTGTAGGGCCAAAGTGTACAACCTTGGCAGTGATCAAAGCTCTGAGCTGACTGTGGAAACAGTGTAATTGCACTTTGTTGTTCTCACTCTCAAAACAATTAGTAGAGCTTGAGCACATCATTGCTCAAATGTGACCATACTGCTTTCAGATGTGGCTTTGGTTTGGTGGTAGCTCAGAGATTTCTGCAGGTCTAAACATGTCCAAAGATTCCCATATCCCATCTCTGGAGATGTTCAAGGCCAGTTTGGATGGAGCAACCTGATCTAATTGAAGGTATCTCTGCCCAGGATGGGGGATTATGGAGGTAGATGGTCTTCAAGGTCCCTTCCAACCCAAACTATTCCATGATTTATGAGTTGTGTGCTCTGGACAGAACTGTTCTGAAGCCTAGATCTAACACTTGGACTGTATGTTTGAGATGGCAGATTTAAAC
The DNA here is from genome assembly GCA_034336665.1 of Luscinia megarhynchos. NCBI lineage: Eukaryota > Metazoa > Chordata > Aves > Passeriformes > Muscicapidae > Luscinia > Luscinia megarhynchos. The sequence continues at coordinate 15,999,675 of CM067565.1, forward strand.
CACCCTTTCATGCACCAATTTGAGAGCTTGATGTGTGCATATCACATTAAATCTCTGACATACACTGCATATGCTCCCATGAGATGAGAGAGAAATTGCTTTCAAAACGGGCAGAGAAAGAAAACTTTCTCTGATTCTGGGAAAAGAGAGTAGGGTCAAAAAAAACCACCCTCTAAAGTTTCCTAACCAGCTATTGAACTCCAGCATGAGCAAGTTCTTCTAAAAGATGTTGGGCATGGATTCATATAGTGGTTAGCCCCAAAAGAGCTTTAAATGTGTTTACCTAGATATTTCTCCTAGCATGCAGTGCCTGTCTGAGGTGGACCCAGCTGAGAAAATCTGCTCAAAATTTTAAGTAAGGTCTCAGTGCACTGACAGTGAAGAAAGCTGGGGACACCTCATGCTAGAGATGCAATTGCTTGTGCAGAGCTGTGTGGTCCTGGCTGCAGTATTAACAGATCCCAGCTGCCTCCTTTGCCTTTCTGCCAGCACCTAAAAGGGATTGTTAAAATCCTGCTTCACAGCCCCACTGTGCCAGGAAGGACTCTTCCTCTTTTAGTCTCTAGATTTTTGCTCCTCAGCCAAATATTTGATGATACTGGAATAACTGCTTCAGGAGAAAAAAAAAATTAGAGTACCAGGGTCTGCTGTGATAACAATGACAGATTTATCAGCTGGAATTAATGTAAGGGCTGACTGAGTTCCTCCTGGACTCCATCCTTCCACCAGGCAGGAGCCATGCTGTCACATGTCTGCTTACAGAAGGAAAACCTGTTATGTTTAGAGTCAGTTGGGGATTTCTGCCAGCACCAGGCAGGCCTACAGATTAAATGCTAGAAAAAGGTATGAGGAATTTACCAGACTATCAGTCCCTGTTTAGTCTTCTTTATGACCCTTCTATGTCACCCTAGTCTTGTTATCAGGATTTTGGGGCGTTGGTAGTACAGTAGAAAATTTTTCCCCGATTGCATTTTGAGGACTGGAAATAATTATGTATTTTGAAACCATTTTAACCATTACCTAAAAAAAAAAAATCAATTTGATGGACTGAACTATATGGCAAAATACTGGTGTAGCCCTGTTAATGAAGGAGGACTTTATGGCTTTTGGATTTGTGTTTCTATGCCAAATTAATATGTTATAAAAATGCCAAGTGCACTCAAGACATAAACAAAACAAAGTGCCCATTGTACAGAATGATTATTTTATTGTGAGGCTTTTTTATTTATTGAGGTTTCTTTGTTGTTTTGTTGGTGGTGGTGGTTTTTGGTTTGGGTTTTATTATCTCCAGCTCAGATACTTCTAGGTAAATTCAACCCCAATGTGTTTTTTGAGATCTGATTTCAAAATTAAATTTCTTAGTTCTAGTAGTTTACTTTATGCATTACCTATTGCTTCCCTACCCAGGGAGGGGGTTTATAATGTTGAGATTCACATCAGACAAAAGCTCTTAGCTACTATGAGTATGGTATAATTTCTCAGTACAAAATTGACTTGGCTAGCCAGGGCAGAATATTTCTTGGACAGTTTAGGATTCACTCAAATGTACTACATTCAGAGGAAAGTGAACTCTGTTTGAGCCAGCATAATTATGCTGGGTTTTTGTTTTTCCAGATATGTTTATTTGAAGCAAATAATAATTCTTGATGGGAAAATCAAAGATAGGATCAGGTGTTAGAAAAAACCACGTGGTCTGCATAACTAAATAACTTATTTTAATATTCAACTTTGCAATAGTTTTCTTGTCGTTTGCTTACTGCTGCTGTAGCTTACAATGAATGTAATTGCTCTGTCCTTTATTCTTCTTCTTCTAAAAAACCCTAAATTATTTTGGTAGAAAATACATGTGAAACACTTCATCTGTGTTTGTAAAACCTAATGCAGCACTAAAAGACAGGTGATATGAAATACTACATTTAAAGCTTAAATTCTTCTCATTGCATTGAAAATTCTGCAATGGCTTGAGCTGAAAAACTAATCACTTTGTTCATGCATTGAAGATATAGAGTAGTTAACCTGGACTCCTAATATCAACTTCCCCTGGTATCTATAACTGAAAGAAAATCCTGAATTTGTATCTAAATTATTCTTTCTTCCTTTTCTTTTTTTTTTTTTGTGACAGTCCAATGATGATAATTACACAGAAGATCACTAGTTTGGCATTTGAGATTCATGATGGTAAGATTTCTTTACTGTATTTAATTTTCCATCCAAAATAAATTTAAGGAAAGTTCATAATGAGTCAGTGAATTACTTTCAACCAGTTTTGTGTTTCAAGGCAAAACAAATTACTGTGTCCCAATTGTTTCATTGATGCCTTTTAATGAAAGTACTGAGAAATGTTGGTTTGACTCTACAGAAGCTCTAAAAATGCTGATACTGTGCAGAAGATATAACTTATCAGAAGACCAGTGACACTTCTGGAGTCAGTGTCTAAAGAGCACTGGTATTGACTGGGGTATTGACTGTGAGAGTTAAGTTAAAGAAATTCCTGATTCTGGCACCTCTGTTGCTGATGGATGGATAGAAAGAGCACATGTAATTTCAATTGTTGAGCACCTTCTGCTTTAAAATGCTAATTCTTGAGCACTTTTGTAGTTTATGCCATATATGCTGATTTTTATAAGACCTTTATGTGTTACATTTTGTTTAGTATCATAATTACACTCACAGCTAACAGATTGCTGTGAACAGGAAGATTATCTAATTATGTTTGTCTTTTCTCCTGTCAGATGTGTCTGTCAGATAAGTGGGCCCTAGTTGTGACAATGAATCCTAATGTTGGCTTTCATGGGTAGGATAGCTAGGTTTTTAGATACCTTGAAATTCAAAGGAGTAATATTCATTTTAAAGTTTGAAAATGTCATCTAATAAATCTATCCAATTAGCTTGAATCACTTGGGGCTACAGATGTCAATTAAAGATTTGGGAATGTGGGAATGTAGCTCCAGACACTTGGATTAAAACAAGTTCTGATACTGCTTATTAACATTGTGTGTGAAGTTTAATGTGTTTTTGTCTCATATGCATTCTAGCTTTAGTGCTATTGGTGCTTTTTTTTTTTTTTTTTTTTTTTTTTTCATTCTTGTTAAGTAGCACTGTCTAGAGAAGCCTGTAGGCAAAAACATTCAGGAATATGAGAAGTTGGGAAAAGACTTTTTAAAAGTATTTTTGTATGAATGAAAATAAATAATACTAGGCATATCTAGTTGGTCAAAAACATTGATGTTTCACTTCCAGAGAAAATATATTCAGAAGTAGTAATCTTGCAAGCTGTAATCAACTGAAGTACAGAGTACACAAATTAGTGGAAACAGGTTGTTATAAGGAAGTAATAGTTCTGGTATCAAGTATGAATGCTTCCTCTTACTATCATTGTGCTAGGGGAAAGAGCTATTCTGAATTTGCTGACATCATGCACAAATAGTGGAATGGTGGTATGGAACAAGCATGTGAATGTTCCTGGCAATCTTGAGACAAATGTTTAACTTAGCTATGTTCTTAACTTTCATCACCAGCTAGACTAGATTTTTTCCCACTTAAATTAATTAAGATGATTTTGTGGTTTTTTTTCTGGATTTCTTTATACTGAATAATAGTGTACATCTTGAAATTTTGTTCCTCATTGACCTCTAAATTCTTTGTCAGCCCTTGAGGAGTAGCTAACAGTATATTGGAAAAATTTCTCTCTGGTTGTGTCTGCAGATTAGTCTATACCTTGAGTTGGATGGTCACAGTTGTGATGTGATCATGACTTTCAAAAGTTGATGTGACCAATGTGAATTCAGGAGCAACTGATAGTCTGGTGTCATAGGATAAGAAAAGATGTACATGGGAGACTAAGATTGCTTTAAAGCAAAGTTTTTTAACCTTAGACAACCTAAAAGAGATCCTTCATGAAAAATTAATGAAGACAAGCCCTGCTGTCAGTGGACTTTTGTTCGCTCTACAAGGGTCCATACTTCCACTAGAAATTACATAGAGATATAGTGACAGGAGAGCAGATGATGTTGGAAATCTTTCTAAGTGATTAATGGCACTCTGAGCCTCTAGTCACATCAGCTTGGCTATATTAATCATCAATTACTTTGTTTTCTTCCCTCATTTTTTACCAGTACATCCAAGGAGTGTAATGAAAACAAACAGCTGGAAAAAAGTGTTGGTGTGTTGGAAGTTCCTGGTAAACATCAAGATTCCAGTGGTAGCTAGGTTGATTTTTGGTAAAGGCCAGTCCTCTGGACTTGATCTTTTTATGGCAACCACTTTGTTGTTTTCAGCTGATTTCGTTTGAAGGTCCTGGACTGAACTAAATGTAGCCACAAAGGCCACTCACTCCTGCTGCATATTCCAGTGTCTGTGTAGCTAAATGGATATGCTTGATTCCAAGTTGAAAACTAGTATGGAGTCCTATACACAAATAACACCTACCCCTATAATTGTTACACCCTTGTGCTCTTATTGTGAGGGATCTTTTAAAGCAGGGAAATTAAATGCAAGTTGCATCTGATTTGGACTTGATGATCCTTGTGGGTCCCTTCCAACTGTGATTCTGTACTTTAAGTTTGCTGTACAACACAGACTTTTCAGAAGTTTGCATGGATCAGAAACTTACACTCGAAGAGATTTGGAGTATGCCTTTTGTGTGTTTTGATTTACATTTTGAACTTCAGTCTTTGATAGTTCTTACCTTGCAATTCCTTGTTACTCAAATGAGCAGTGCCAAAAACGAGTAGTCAGTGTGTTAATGTTTGCTTTGTAATTTTGCTGATTATCTCACGTGTGTATTCTAAAGACAGAAATATTTTTATGTAATTTGGAAACTGCTGGTATCCATATTAATTTTTATGGTAAGATTTAGATTTATTTATGCAACACTTCAGGCAAATAACAGAGTTAAGGGAGCAAAAGGAATTTTATTTGTATGAGAACAAAAAATTTGCAACTGTTAAACAAAAACCATTGCTTTCTAATATTTCTGTTAATTATATCATGGTGTAGTGCTATTTTGGGGGGGTTTTTTGGTAGTTCCTTTTAATGCTCTCTTTCTCCAAGTACCTCTTGATTTTTTAGAATTTATTTTTTAATGTGCTCTCTCTTATAATAGAGACGGCATGGTGATTATTGTTGCAGTTACCAAATTGTTTTTTTGTCACACATGTCCTTAGTGGTTAAAAGAATTATATTGTATCTTCTCCTTCTAAGTCTTCAAGTAGAGTTTTGTGCCTGCGCTTTGCTTGTATGGCTCTCTAGATATTAAGACTTGTAAATTTTCTTGCTTTTTTTGTAGGTTTTTTTCAATTTTACTCAGTGGGCATTCTTACCTATTTGCCTTTGTTGCTGCCAGTGTGGTAATGACAACTAAAACTGTTATTATCTGCCTGTCCTTGGATCTTAAAATGTTTTAATAACAACATGCATTTGGACTCAGCTGGTGATTCATTTTAGAACCACAAAATTTATTGTAATTGCACCAGAGCCTGCAATAGGAACTATGTTTGTTATATAATCCTATGGTTTAGCATTATTAGATACTGGTTAGCCAGCTTTCCATACAAATACAGAAGTGGATAAGTTTAACCACAAAGCTGGGGTGATGCCATGATATGGTTTATAAACACTGTTGTAATGAGAGCTCAGGAGAAGCAATGATACCCCATAATAAAGTCTATGTGGCAGGATTGCGGTGTGTGCCCAAGGGTGTTGAGTTTTGTTACCATTAGGATATGGGCTCTCGAGAAGTAATGTAAAGATAGAATTTCCTTATGATCTAGACCACTTGGGAAAATTTTTTTTTACTGAAGATTTACAAAATTATTTTACCAAGGAAGGAATATAGGAGTATTTCCTGCTTTACAGATGAGAAAATGGAGTTACAGTTGCTGAGTGACCAAATTGTTTCACCTCTCTAACATATGTTCGATAAAACCCATTTTCTCTAATCTCTGCTGTGTCATTTGGTAGTAAGTAAGAGCTGCAGTTGCTGTGGTAGTCTCCTGCTTTAGGACAGAAGGAAGCAATTCTTAAAATCCCCAAAGGAATGCTACAAAACCTCATGAGGTCCCTAGCAGCAGTGTGCTACTGAAGTGGGAGTTCATCTCCAGTGTGTAGTAGGTAGGGAACAGCTATGGTTTATGAGGTCTCTGTTCCCATGGGCTGGGAAGTAGTGAATGTGTATATATTAATTCATATTGAATAAGCATCAATGTAAGAGCACCTCTCGATGTTTGTTTCAGCGGTAGCTTCCTAAAAGCTTTCGAGAGTATCGCAGAGATCATGATGTTCTTGCATGCTGTGCTATGATAAATGGACCTTCAAGGCAATGAGAAGCCATTTTAAAAAAACCAACAAAACAACATAGGGAAAGCTGCTAACCTGACCTCAAAGAATCTGCTGGGTGGATGGAAACCTTAGTGAGATAGGGAAATGAAAATTTAATGGAGGCTTACTGGGATGCAGTATGTTTGAGGCAGCAAGTGCATTGCTCATGAAGTTGTTTGGGCCTTAAATTACTTCATATATATGTATGTATATAACTAAAACTTGTTTTAAATAGACCCCTACCTCTCCAAAACCACGGATTAGATTCTTCTATTTCACGTTTGAGAGTCTTTTCTACTTTTTCATACCATGCCAGTAATTTGAAATATTTCATTTGACTAATGGCCTTTATTTAGTGGCTAATCTGGTTTTATGCAAGTTCATTTGGACACACTGGGTGATAGCTTCCTCCTTCTAACTTAAGGGTAAAATACTTATGTGGAGTATAATGGCAAAGGAGGCTCCTGCTCCAGCCAGTTTGCATTGTGTGGGCTGTAAGAGACTGAAGGCTCTGTATGGGGACACTTCTCTAGCCATGTGGTAGAATCTATACCCATCTACAGGTGTCTTTGTGTTAAATTTCAGTTTGTGTTAAATTCAGAGATTCGCTACCTGAGAACTGTGATACTATGGCCTTAAAGGTTACAGAATCTTTCAAAATGCTTCTTCCACATTTTTTATTCAGTACTTTTATCAGCATGAAAATCTTTGCTACAGAACGAAGGAGAAGATGTGAAAATGTAATGATGAGGAAGAGAAGGTGCTGTATGAAGTTAGGGGGTGATAATTTATTCTTCAATTTCTTGCCTTGAGTGAGCATGAATGTGGATGACTTTAGATTGTGAAGGATCAGGACCAAGGAAGGCATTTTCCCAGATCATAGTGAAAGAGAGGAGATGGCATGTTGGTAACCCCTCTGTATTGTCAGCTTTGTTGAAGACTAAAAGTGTGGTTTTGAAGTCTTAAGTGTGTGTATGGACCATGGCCACACTGGACTCACAATAAGACAACAGAATTATCTTCTTGGTAGATAACAAGTATTTCCATTAGTCATAGAATTAAATTAGCTTTTACTTCCCCTCAGCTCCTCAATCTTTTTTTTGTCATAAGGCTGACTGATTTTGATATCTAAAAAAAATTGGCTCCAGTTGAAACGTACCTGGATTAAGTATAAAGGCTCCCCTCTGTGGATTTACTGGCATTAAGGAGTGGGGTTGACAGCAAGCTTTCTATGAGAGGAGCAGTATCTTCTACAGGAACAGCTATTTTCATAAAGCACGTTAGGATTTCATATTTATATTGCCCTGCTCTTTTTTCAGATGATTAGAAATTGGCTGTTTGGTTTAAACACTGCTGTGGAGGAAGATAATTGAAGTGCGATACCATAAATTTGATTTTCTTTAGGAAGCTATGTTCATAAAGGTTTTAGTATGTTCAATGACACAGAAAAAATGCAAATACGAGCAGCAGGAAATGGCTGCATGTGGAATGTCTAAGCCACTAGAGAAGACTGCAGGAGGAGCTGAAGTGGTCATTCTGGCAGGCAGTGCTGACTGGTATTAGCCAGGGCTGTCTGAAGGAGAGAGCTCTACTCTTTTTGTTCCCTTGAATTAGTGTATTTCATAATAAATGAAAACGTTGAAAGTTTTATTTTTTAGTTCTTTTTCATGGCAATACAGATATTGAAGACTATTTTTCAGGGATAGGTCGTCAACATTTCAGAAATAGCCACATATGGCAAGAAGGTGAACTCAGTCTTGCTGCTGAACTTAGACTTGGACTGCCCCCTTCTGCTAGCAGGGGTTAGAGCTTCTTGTTAGTGCTCAGGAAAAGGGCTGTGGCACCCTTTACTGCCGTGCCTGCTTCACTGGACCTTGGTGACAACCTTTATTTGCAGTGCAAAGCTGTTCTTGAATCTGCTGTAAGTTTTGAATTGCTGAAATCTCTCTTGGACTGTATTTATTTTATGCATCAGAACTCCATTTACTAATGGCAATATTTGGGGCTTGTCCTGTTTCCAGAATTGGAAATAAAGGGTTTTAAAACCTGCAGACTTTGAAGTCTCAACCAATGTAGGAGAATTGTTTTTGTTAAAACTTTTTTTAAGTTGTCTTAATGCTGTCCTGAAATCCACATGATTTCACATTTTGGCACTCGATATAACTGAAGATGTGAGAGTTTGTAATTTTGTCAGTAAGAATTGTTTGATCCAACTCCAGCAAAAATGTTATGTGACATAATAACTCTGAAATTGCTTGAGACATTAAGAAATTACATTGCAGCATGAGGCTTGTTCTGCTGAGGAAAATGTGGGGGGGATTTAGCTTATCTTTATTTTTTTCTTTTTCCTGTCCTCTTCACTAGGAATGTTTCGGAAAAATGAAGACTTGACTCCATCACAGAGATGTTTGGCTGTAAGGTAGGCTTTCAGACCTTCTGCTTTGGGGATGTTTTTGTGTGCTTTATTAATTCTCTGTGCAGTCTCTACAGCTCACATTCAAGACAGAGTTTACAAGCTCATGTAAAACAGATAGATGTTTTTATATATTTAGTTTAATTTGTATGTCTGTTCTTCTGAAAAATATCACTAGGAGTAGGTTTTATAGTGATTTAGAAAAAATATTTTAAGTTCTGTGCAGTCTATGCAAATTAATGCCATATCAGATAGGAGACTAGTAAACAGCACACATATGAAGTAGCTGGTGAAGAAACATTGTTAAATTCAGTATTTAACTTGCCTTTTCTTATTTCTTTATTCGGGACACTTGAGAATAATATGATGCTTTGGGCAAGAGAGTGTTGAGACATTTGTTTTAATCGAAATTATGGCCAGTTAACCTAAACCTTTGTTTATTGATTCAATTGTTGAGGGTAGAATAGAGAGCTTGATACAGTTGAACAAACACTTAGAACAACAGCCTTCCCTTTCTTTCCTTGGCTTCAGCTTCTGTCAAACACTTCTACTGAGCCAGGAGAGACTCAGTAGAGTTCAGGAGGTCTGCCTGAAAATGCTCACTATGGGTTGGAAAGAAATGCTGTGTGAAGAATGTTTCAAGCTGTGATTACAAAAGACAGACAAACTGCTCTTGTCCATATGGTTTTTACTGCAGTTAGTGAGGGATAGCATGGACTGTGACTTTTCCTACTGTGGAAATCCTGAAGAACTACACAATCCATCTCACAAGTTGCTTGTCTTTGAATTACAGACGCATGCCAAGTCTACTGGAGTATTTAAGTTACAACTGTAATTTCATGGGTATCCTGGCAGGCCCGTTATGCTCTTACAAAGACTATATTACTTTCATTGAAGGCAGATCATACCGACTGCAACAGTCTGAAGCAAATGGGAAGGAAGATACAAAGTATGAACAAACGGATCCTTCCCCAAATGTAAGATGTATGACTCTTGTAGTGCTGATGCTTATGGAACCATTGCATGGAAAGCTTGGTTTGCACTTTTCATTTACAGGCATAACTGCTGAGCTGTATCTGGAGTTCATTCATCAACAGAATAGTTCCCTGTTCAAAAAGTTATATGCTTATTTTTTAAAGGCAGGTTTTCTCCATGGTTTCCAATCTGGATCTGGTGGATAAAAGCAGATGAATTTGGAGCTTCCTAACAAGCTTATATGGTAAAAAGCCATCTTTAAATTAAAACTGCTCATGCATGTTTACTTCAAAGCATATACTATGCATAAAAACCTAGTCATATGTAACAAATTGAAAACGTAATAGAAATAGTTTCATTTTTCATGCTTGCAGTCATGTAGAGAGGTATTAAAGACAGATTTTGATCTGAAGAGGTAGTAAAAGATGTACTAGCCACAGCACTATAAACAATATTCCAAAACACAAGTATTTTTTCTTTTTGGTCTATTATTGGAGAAGAGATCAGATACCTAGAGAAGATAATCTAGTTGATCAAGCCTTACAGGAGAGTTTGTATGACCTGAATTTAAATCAAAAGTTTACCAAACTTGTTTCTTTTAAAATTTAGTCCAATTATGTTAATGCCCAGAGTATTGAATATTATTTTTTCACTTTTTTCATATTGTCTTAAATAGTAATGTAACAGGTGTTTAAATTTACATGTGCCTAAGATAATTCTTGCCTCACATAAGAGGCAAAATTATCATGGAGTCAATTGGAACACTTCACATGGATGGCTTTTGCTAATTCCAGCGCCAGTTGCCCATGTTCTGCTTATCTTGTGAGACCAGCTGTTGCTGGAGCAAATGAAGGTGTTCCCACATGTAGCTGCTTGTCTTGTCCTACCATCTAGATGTTATGGCCCCACAGCTGGGCCAGCAGGGAGTGCTTCCCATTCAGTTGGGGCATCTCCAGCCACTTCCATCCTTGGAAAGTGAGTGAGGATTCTTTCCATGTTCCATTCTACCCATCTTGTGTGATTGTAATAACTTGCACGACTGGAATCTAAACTCGTGGCTGGAGGATGCTAACACTTGAAGGTGCTCCACAAGTTGACATAGCACATGAGTTCACACAAGTGAGCTGTGGAACAAGTTAGGAGGGGTGAAAGACACAGGGAAAATTTTTGTGTAGACCAGTATCACATGGCCCATGCTCTGCTTTGATCTGTTGTATCAACAAAGTTGCAGGCACTTTTGTGTCTAAACATTGTTTTTGGCCCAGTAAAGGCTCTCAGACTTCTCTTTTGCTGGTGCTTGGTATAGTATATTACTGGAGACTTTCCAAAAAAATCCTGTTTCTGCAGAAAAGTATTATGTAGTAAAATTATTGAAAGTGAATGGAGGCAAACCAAATCTGCCTGTATTACTTCTGGACACATATCTACTGATTGCCTGATAGGACTTCCTGGCTTTTTACCACATAATCTTGCTAGTATTATGGACAAGGTCAATAGAAATAAAAATAAACCTACCATGGGCTCTTCTTTCAGGTAAGTGGTTTTCCTTAAAATTAATTGCTCTTAAGATGCTTGAAACTTTGGCAATTTATGCTGCATTAGCTTTTGATGTAAAAAGAAAGAAGTTTATGCTTCTGGTACTTCATCTCCCAACTGGTGTTTGAGAAATCTGGCTGTGTTTTATAACACCAGTGAATATTGTGTGTTTTTGGAGAAAGATGAATGACACAATTTTACTGCATTTGCTGTATCAATTAAAATATTCATTGTCTTGTTCTAGAAGAATGTTTAAATACCATTAATTTTATATTATTACTTTAAAATTGTTATTATTTCAAAAATAATAAATTTTTGGGTAACTCAAAAAATTTGAAATGTAGTGGGGATCAGCAAATGTTAATGTCATAGGTAAAAGAGAATCCTTGAGCTGAGTTACAGTAAGTTTCATTTCTTGTTAAATATAATTACATAACCAAAGTAGTTCATGCCAGCCTCCTCCTCTATACTGTGTGTTGACTGCATGATGTTAATTTGGATTAGTACTTTTGCTGTGTTCATTGCATGTTAAATTAATCAAGTCATCATGTTAAAACTTACTTCTTATATCCCTCCTATTGTGCCTTTTTGCAAGCTATCAGTTGTTGGTGCTCAAAGTGGTGTCAACTCTCAGAAATTAATATCTGTCTTTGTAAGTTTCTTTTTATTATGGCTACCCTTAAAATACAAGAGTCCTGTTAGCAGATATCTGCTTTATTGCTTATGCAGAATCTTCCTACAGGTTATAATGTTCTTGCTTAGTTATTTATAATTTTTATCTGAGAAACCAACCTCCCCAGAATAATGTACTTCAATGCTGTTCAATATTATCTATTATGTACTGATTATTTATCAACCTAAGAACAAGTTCATTCAAATAAAATTTTGGAAGATTCCTCTCTATTTTTTAATCTATTTTATGTATTATACATGTTTATGCAGTAATTTGTTTCTAAAATTTCTGAGGTCTGTGAGTGTTTTACCTTTATTATTTCAATTAGAAAGCTTCTCCTTTCTCCAATTAGGTATCTAGTTTTAATCTAATTATATTCCCATCTAATTTAAGCACATTTAGTTTTATCCTGGCACTGTCTTCTAGTTTATGTATCTCCTTCCCAGTGTTGATCATATTTGATATTTTTATTATGGGTATGCCCAGTAGTTCATCAAAACTGGATGAAACAGGTGTTTTTACCTTTTCATTGTACAATAATTTGTATTTTGTGCTTCTTCTGAGGTCAAAGTTATCCTGCATGTTACTGTCTTTTAATTCTTAACAGTTATTTTGCTATGTTGAAAACTTTAAAGAGTACATGAAATTAAACTTCAAGTTATTTCATCCTTGTAAAAACTGACCAACCCTCCTATGTGACTCTGCAATTCAGTGATTGCTCATTTCTGCCTTGACAAAGAAAGTTTGAATAACAGTGGTTAATTAAGTAAATAGGAAGTGAATGGATGTTTTACCCAATGCATTTCAATAGGTAATTGAACAATGATTCTGTTGGTGGCAGTGCACAGCTTGATTCACATAATTTGATTAGTCTGAGACTAACTTGTCCGGAAAAAACAAACAAAAATCACCAAAACCTACCAAACATACCACCACACCTTCCCACCAAAACAATTTCAAAGAAACCCACCCCCCAGCAAAATGGCCAAAATTTAGGTTTTCAAATGATTTGTTTCTCTACTCTGACTCAGCCTAAGGAGCACAAGCCAAACCTGCAGTGAAGGAGTGGAGGCAGGGCAGGACTCTGCTTTGCATTGCAGCCTGTGTTTGGCTTGGCCTTCAGAAACTCTGCTTAAACCAGTCTGGAAACTGCAGCTCCCTGACTTTGTAGTGCTGGGAGAATTATCTCCACCACAGTTTTCTAAGGACACTATTATCCCTGGTTCTGATCCCTGTAAGTGGTATCAATGTGCTGGGATTTATAATTATTGAGTGAAGTAATGCAATTTTAAAAAATAGTTTAATTTATGGCAGAGTATTGTATGAGTTCATTATTTTTTCTCAAGTTTTGTTGGAACTCTGATGCTCTTTCTTAAAACAGGTGTTTTCACCTCCACAATTTAGTTAAGAACCTTCAGAGAAATACAAAGCATATTTGAATAAGCAGGTGAATGACATCTGTTTATTAATAGAAAAATTGGCAAATAGAGGCAGTGGCACAAAGCAGGTCATTGAACATAGATAACATTGAGTGGCCAAAACATTTTTTGAGACTTTGTGGTCGTCTTCAGATGGAAAGAACGTATTTTATATATTCATACTTCTGTTTTAATTTGCATGTTACTGTTACAAGCTTTTTATAAAATACTGTTTCTCCTGCAGAATTGACCATGACTTGTAATTATGGCTTTGGCCTTAAAGTTAGATCCTTGCAAATGTCTTCAGAACTTGGGGTGATGCCTTCTGATACTTACAAATATCAGACTTTTGCATTTGTCAGATACTGCATACCAGAATTAAAAATTCATTAGTTTTAGCAGGCACTGGTTTTATGAACATTCATTTCTATTTAGGATTCTGAAGGTGTTAAGCCAACTGAACTTTCCCTCTGCTGTAGCAAAGAGAGAGATTATTAATAGTTAATACTTTTAGAAAGTTAATGCTCTTCATGTTGAACTCTTGTAATAGAATAAAATATTGAAATGAAGTTTGTTAGAAAGCAAGTAGAAACAAATAATTAAGCTTTAACCATTAATAGGTAGTTGCCTCCTGAATTATCTGGCTGTTTTTAAAAAATAGCTGGGGTTCCTGATCCTCTTTGAAATATCTTCTGAGATGAGCCAAGTGAAATATATGCAATATCCAAAAATACCCTCACCATTTTACAGCTTTTCCAAGTCTAATTTTTAAATCCGATTGTAGCACTTCCTGCATCTGTGCAACTGGGTGAATCTTTGATACTGTGTGTCTTTGAGAACTGTGTGTCTTGCCAAAGTGTGTGCTTTCACTTGGACATTTACTGCTCCATTCTGTATCATGGAAATAATTGCCCTTTATTTTGGAGCTAGATGTGGAGCTGAACTCTCAGTGAAGCAGGATGTTATCTTTAAAAGTTTGGGTGGGTGTACTGGAAGCAGCTTAGACAGATAGGCTCTAGTTATATTTTTGTTCTGATGCTTCAAACAAAAGTAGATTGCTTTCTCGTCAAGTTTAGTATCTGTGTAATTGTAACGTAAATTAAAACTCTAATGTTTAACTATGGGCGTTTACATAAAATAAAAACTTGAAAATTACATTTAAATTAATTAGATCTCAAACTTTTCTTTTGTTGGTGCTTGGTTTAGTATGTTACTGGGGACTTTCACAAAACATGGTATCTGCCCTTGGGATGTGGATCAGACTAGTGACAGGGCAGTCAGTGTCAGGCATATATTGCTGTGTGTGTTTTATAATAAAACCTTAGAGAAGTTCTGTTCAAAGTACATACTCTTTACTGTGCTGGTTATAGCAAAGCTGAGTTTTGAGAAAATTTGTGTGGGTCCTATCTGAAGAACATACTTCTGTGAGCCTGTTATTTGTCCCATTGTAGCTTGATCACTCCGATTGGGAAGACAAGTCTATCTAGAACTGATTGGCTGAAGTTTGGGCTGAAATTCATAAATCATTTCAGTATTTTAGTTGGTTTAGAGTTTAGATGCTGTGATAATCTAACAGAGAGGATTGATGTATTGAGTTGGGCAGAAATTGAACACCTTCATTATGCCAAAGAGTCTTGAAAAGAAACTGAAGTTTTGCCATTGTTTTGGAATCTCTGCAGTAATAATATTACTTTGTCCTAGATGATATATTTTGTGTTATGATGTCTTAACAATTTAATTGCTTCAATAATTTGACAAGAAATAAGAAAAAAAATTGAGTTGCAAAAGATGCTCTGGTTATTAAAAGGGCTTTTAGAGACTTGCTGTAGTTAGACTGGATTTGTTGTGTTGGCCAGAAGAAGTGATACTTACAACTTGATCAATATAACAGTATTCCTCGAGTCTCTATAAAGTAGAGGTTTTTTAAAATAAACTATTTAAAAGTTCCTAGTATATCTATTACTGAAAAATTGACATATGTATATATCTGTATAGGGGAAGAAAATTATAACTTTCCTTTGTTTCCAGAAGATAAACGAAAAACGTGAAGCTTACAGAATCTCCCATCTTAAATTTTCAGATAGCTGTGGCACAGAAACTCTTGATCTGCGGACTGTCCTTACTCTTCCACATGACTATTACAAAAACTTTGCCTGTGGAATACAACATTGATGATAACTTCATAGCTACAGCATCATGGCCTGTAAGGTTTTTCTACCTGTATGTGTCTCTTATGGCTGCCAGACCCAAGTATTATTTTGCATGGACTTTAGGTAAGTATATGTTTAAAAATATAATAATAACAGAAGGATCATGCATTGAGTCACCTGAGATGTGAACACTTAAGTCTGTTTTAAGAAGTGGCAGTGCCCTCTTGAGGCCTTAGGAAAACCTGATTGCATTTAAGTCTTTCAAGGTATTAAGTACATTGAAAAGTGTCTCTTTTTGAGAAACCAAAGCTACCAGAAATGTAAGTGCAGTGTGGGGGGAGTGTTTCAAATGAGATCATAGTCTTCTTTACAAGTCTGAGTGAAACCTAAGGAGTTTTGGAGACTGATAGTGTTTAAATGAACAGTAACTTTAAAAAGGAAAAAACAGTAGTAAATCTAGTCTGTTGTACAATCCTTCTTTTTGTTTGTGTTTTTTTTAAATTTTATTTTGATACCTTTATTTGTGGAAGATATTCAAAGTTAATTTTTAACCTCTTTTTGGGGTTAGTTGTCAGTAATTTGCTTGATGTTATTCAATCATGAAGGAAAATTAATACTTTGGAATTCAGATGCATTATACTGTTGTTAATAATAGATGGCATTTTCAGAATTTGATGAATGACACTTCAGTTTTAGTCTTTGTTTACTGAAATTTTGAATGACTGCTAGGATACCATGCTTAGTAACTTATTTAAGACACTCGAATAGATTATATAGTTTAAAGAATATTTTGCATTTCCCTTCACGTTGCTTGTAAAAAAACCAATGTGTACAACAGTAGGATGCTTTATTTAAGTAAGCTGACATCTTGAAAATGGCTCACACAACAGATTTCATCAGCTTCCTCCTCCTCTCTAGTTTTACATATTTGTCTCAGTTCTTTTGAGAGAAAATCTGTGGGGACAATGCAATAAAGAAAGCTTTAGGATAGCAGAGCAGCATGACTCATTTACAGCTGCTGGTTTCATTCCTGGTCAATGAATTAAATGCTTTCTGCTTGTCTGGATATAGTAGTGCTGGGGCTTGTTTTGGAAAGAAATACTTTTGAATATTGTGCTCTTATACACCCATATCATCATCTGTGAATAGTAGTAGTCATCTGAAAAGTGCATAATTTTAGTTGGGATTTTTTTTTGCCTTTAATACTTCAATTGGATTCCTCCTTATGCACTTGCCAGCAGTGTAGAGCTAGCATTCCTCTGGTAAATACCAAAGAAAATAAACTATGTCAACTGTGTACTTGTAGTTTGTTAGCCTTCTTCCTTCCACTTCATCTCATCTAAACTTATAATGGTAGGAGTAGAATGTGAGGGGTTTAACAATTTTACTGGATGTTGCACCTTTGAGTTGTACATTACTATCCTTTACATTTAAAGAAAGTGTTAATGAAATTAATTACTTACAATGAATACTAAAATGCTAGTTAATAAAATGAATACTTGCTCTATTTACAGTCTTTGCATTCTAGCTTGTGAAAGATTATGGAGTTTGTCTCCAGCTGTTTCTAATTGAGCGTGAAACTATTGCCCAGTGTTTAAAGTTGGCATAGCAACATCAGATGTAAAGCAGCAAATTTTGTTACTTTCAAAGATGTTTAGTAAAACAAAGTCACAAGGAGGTAAAAATACTATAAATTGAAAACCACCTAATTTCCTTGTATGTGGCCATCCTAATTTGAAAAATACACTTGAGGAAATGTTAGTCTCTGAGCTAGCAAAGCTGAGGCAAAGGTGATGACTTAAAGTGACAAGTAGTAGAGATCCTTTTTATTTTCCTGCCTAGACAGTAGCAGCTTTTCTCCTAGGGAAAAATATTGTTTGCTTAGAACATCTAACTTTT
Source organism: Luscinia megarhynchos (assembly GCA_034336665.1). Taxonomy (NCBI): domain Eukaryota; kingdom Metazoa; phylum Chordata; class Aves; order Passeriformes; family Muscicapidae; genus Luscinia; species Luscinia megarhynchos. Next base: position 16,017,057 of record CM067565.1, read on the forward strand.
GATGTGCACTGTAAACACTTCACATTCAAAGGTGGTGTAACAGTGGCCTTGTGCCATTAGTGGAAGTTTGATGAGCTCTGCATTCCTTAAAAAATTAAGGAATGTTTTCTGTTTCCTTCTGTTAGGTTTGTGCTGCTCTCCGTGCACCTGCTTGGAGGGAATCACACAATTTAATCTTTATGCTTTAAGCATCATTGTTGCTGCATAATGAAGACCAAAGACATGCATCTGAGCATTGAGCTGCTGTCTCAGATCATTACCACCAGCCACTGTTTTGTAGTCTTGATGCATCTCATTGAGCTTGTTTTTCTGTCTGATTGCTCAAGCAAGACTAAGTAGGTGGTGTGGGAGACAGGGAACATCTTTACTTTGAAGTAGCTAGTGCTACTTCTCATTCTTATGCTTTTGTGCAAGTTTTTGAATTGGAAGCCAGTGTTGCTTGGATTGTTTTTTGTTTGTACAAGAGATCCTCAGTATTTAAAAGAAAAAATAAATGTAGCCTTTAAAATGTGATAAATGTTTTGAATAAGCTACATGTTGTGTAGTGCACAATTTGTAATCCAGGTGGTTTATAATTAATTTGTTTCTTCTTGTCTCATTGCAGCAGATGCAATTAATAATGCAGCAGGGTTTGGTTTTAGAGGCTACGATAAAAATGGAGTTACACGTTGGGATCTAATATCAAATCTCAGAATCCAGCAAATAGAGGTTTGTTTCTGGCTCTTTCAAAAAAACCTACATGCCCATGTAGATAGCTGCTCTTAATTTCAGTAACTTTTCCTACACATTTGTTCCTTTAGATAGTGAATATGTTCTAAGTCAGAAATGGTGTGTTCACACTTTTAGAAAGGGTGGAAAATAGCATGCTTTGAACATGTTTTACTTGTCAATTGGCTTCCAAAATATTTTGTGGTTATAAGTATTGAGTAAATAACTAATTCAACTCATCACAAATTTGGGTGGGAGGATTTATAATTTATACACGAGTTTTGAAACACATTGTGACACTCTGCAATTATGGAAATAATTAGTTTGTTTTACTTTACAGTTTTCCACAAGTTTCAAGATGTTTCTTGATAACTGGAATATCCAAACAGCTCTTTGGCTCAAAAGGTATTTATTTCTTAAAGGAAATTTTTCTTCACTGAAGTTTCTTAGATAAATATTTCTTTGAAGATGGTATAACATTTAAAGCTAGCTCCCACAGAACATCACTTGTTTAGCAGCTGTGCAGGAGATTCTTCCTGTAATACTTGAATTAGAATATCTGAGTTTAGGACTTCTCTCTTAGTGTAAGCTATCAGGTTATGATAGAAACTGTTCTTCTTCACAAGCCATAGCAAACCTAAAATTGTTAATCTGCAGAGGCATCTTTTTTCCTTCTCTTAGCATTCAGCCAGTGCATGCTGCTGAGAGCAGCAGGTAAAGTGTACACCTCAGCCTGTGAGAGCTCTGCATTGCTTTTAGCCACAGAGCTGTACAGGAAATGTTCTGTGAGAGAACTTTCTGTGCTTCTTCCATTATGAGTGCATGACACACACAAACCCTACAATGTGCTGTCAGCAAAAATTCCAAATGAATCTCTCTCAGCTGCACTTTTTTTCCTTGCTTGGCCTGTGAACTACATCATTCTGCTTCTTTGTGGCAAGGAGAAAGTAGAAAAGTTCTTGAGTAGTGCATGGATGTTGTTGCCCTTCTTCCAGTCAGACTGTTGAGTTGATCTCCTATCCACAGGTGCAAGTTTAACTGAGACCCCTATCTTGGGATCACTTAGAGGATTTCACCCCTTATTCTAGGATAGCTGGCTACGGGATGTCTCTTCCGTCAAATTTCTTCCTAGCATATTCTCTTTCTTTCATAATTTCATCCCTAAATATTTTCCTCACCCAATTTAAAAAAGAAATTGGATTTTATGTGATTATTCTGGTTGGCTCAAGAGTCAGTTTCCTGTTGTTAGGACAATCAACAAAAAGTTGCATGCTTGCGGGTATTGAAATTTGGCATTTCAAGAACCAAATATGTAATTTAGCTATTTTGATTGAGTAAGAGAACAGAAGTTTAATATTATTAAAGCATAATAGGAAAAGTTTATATTTCAGCAAACTTTCAAATCTCCTGAATGGAATGATTCTAAACAAAAATTACTAGTGAAGAAGCATAATATTTCTGTTAAAAATTGAAAGGAAAAGAATGCATATCAATTACTTAGGGTGATAATAAAAGAAGATGTGAAGAAAAATAAAGCATCTCCTTTTAAAAGTATTTTTTGAAACAATAACAGAAGAATCCTTGGGCATAGTCTAAATTGATTCTATCAAAGTGAAAGGGTGTGGAAAGGTGGATGTTTTATAAAAGTTTTATTGCAAGTAAAAGCTTGTTTTTATTGATCATATATGAGGTCCATAAATACTGCTAGAGAATATATGATTTGTTACTAATTATTTGGTTAGCTGTAATGCTCCAAGAACTTGTGTGGAGGACAAACTCATGGATTACTTTAAACATCCATTTTTAATACTTCACTTTTTTACCATATATAGAAGTACCTAAAACTTTAGCCATTTATGTCATATTTAATACCAGACATTAGCATTTGTTCTGTTCTTTTCTGTTAATCGCTAGAAACTGAACCATCAGTTAAACCCTGATTGTGAGTAAAAGCAAACTTGTAAAAAAGCACCATCAATGGAGCTACAGATCACAAAGTAGTTTAGTAAATACTTAATGGAGATCATAGTATACAGCAATTTAAAGGCATTATTGTTACAAGCATGTAAGTTCAAGTAGATACTTACATAGTAGCATATATCAACAATATATATCATCATCATGTTTCTTTGCTGGGAAAGGTGTTATGTTCCCCCTCAGCCCATTCTATCTCTTTTCCAAAGAAACCATCTCATCCCATTTGTCTTTGGTCATGTTTGCAAAACTTCTGTGGTTCTTGTTGCTCAATTCTGACATCTTTCCAAACCTCCTGTCTTCTTAGAATAGATGTAGTACTTCTGCTAAGACCTTCAAGATTTTCCCCTGGCTTTTTAGAGGCAGAATTGATTAATTTGAGTCGATTTGTTATAATTATTTTATTTGGGTAATACTGTGCGGTGCATTAGGGTGTTATATCTGTCTTTTTTTTGCAGCAGCAATCTACTGTTAATTCATGCTTAGCTGATACTCAGTGTTTCATACTCAGCTACACTTTTTCAGTAATGTTACAGGAATGGTACTGGTTTGTGTCTTCCACTTTTCTTATTAGATGTTCTGTGCGTTGGACTTCATGTTGATTTCAGAGCATCCTTCAAGTCTGCTAAGATCATTTTGGATTCTAGTGTTCTCTACTAAGAAAACAATGCCAATCTCGTCCATCCCACCTTCCACCTCAAAAAAGGAAGGGAAGACAAGGTGGAAAAAATACTTCTCAGTCTACCACCTAAGTTAGTAAAGAAATTATAGAACCAGACCAAAGACAGTACCTTGTTGAACAGTTGATGCATCTTCCCACTTTTAGAGCATTATGGATGACCTGAACCATCTATATTTGAATAGACTTTCTCAACCTGTTGTGATATTTCCTTGGTTTGTTTTTAGGATCGCAAAATGAAGCATCTGGACATGATTTATTATTGCCAAATCCATGGAAGCATTTAAATTTACTTTTTACTCTTTGAAATTGAAATCTGAGGATTTCTTTTGGTACTATTTTACCTCACTTACAGTGATACAGCTGAAATTTGATCAGTGAGTTTTGTTCACTCCCAAATGCTTTCCAGGGACAGTTTCAATACTTTAAACCAAGCAACGATTAAAGACATGTATCATTTTATTAATGAGACATAATTAGCCACAGTCATTTAGAAATTTTTTTGCTACTCCTGAGGCTGACAGATTCTTTGTCAAAAATGTCTCTGTTTACTATTCAGCCTGACAAATGTTGCTTTCCTCTTCAAGGTGATCTGTTTTGGGCAACTGTCCTCAGATAGTTTTGAGTGTTATGCCCGCCCATGTTCTTATCTCAGTTGCCACTGTGAGTGAAACCCTTTAGCAAGAGGAGGGGTTGTGCACATATCCCACTGAAGACTTTGTAAGATAAAACTTACTACATCTGTTTGATGTGAATAAACTAAATTAGCAAATTATACTTTTAATCTTCCCCTATTCAGATCCTGTCTTTTTACCTTCTGTTCTTCAACATTGACTACATCAGTAGGTTTTTTAGTAATATTTGCTTCATGTGGAAGTTGCAGTAGTTAGATGTGGATGTTGTGGCTCCTGATATCATTAAATTGTCATCTTCAAATAACAGATGTGCATTCTCTTCTCTTTCTCTGTTACTTGCTATGTGGTTATAAAACCTTTTAAATATTGGTGTCTCTAGCCTTTTTAGTTAAAACTCATTTTTGGGCGTTAGCCGTAGATTTGTGCTCATGCATGCTTATGGTGTTTATATTTGCTTTGTTAGTTTGTATCTGTTTCCATATTTCCTATTGCTTTTTGGTTTTCAGATCATTAAAGAACTCTTGATGAAGCCATATCAGGACCTTACCATGTTTCCTATCATTCTTCCACATCATGATGGTTTGTCATTGTGTCATATAATGTTGTCTTCTAGAACCACCTTTCTTGGATTCCTTTTTCCCTTCTTCCTTCTAGAATTTCTTATTATAGGAAGTATTGCCTAGTAATTTAGAGTCTCCATTTTAAAATAACACAGAGTTCAGCAGTCTCCTTACTTGGTGTTCTCTCAGCACTAGAGTATTTATTACAATTTCATCATCACGCTCACCTAAGTGTGTCGCACAGACACATTTTCAACTGTAGTTTCTTTATTATTCAAAATTGAAGGTAGTTGTTAGTTTTCACCTGCTCCCATAAGCTGCTCTTATCCCAATAATCTGGGGGTGGTTTGTGCCTTCCAGTGCAGCTTTTTAAATACATTCTTTGCTGGCTCACGATTCCTTATTAATGCCAAAACTCATCTTTGGATACTTGTGTATCATTTCATTAGGAATAAGGACTATATGTGATGGCACTGAGCACAAGTTTAGCACTGAGGGCTGGAATCAGGAGCTGTGAATAGCTTTAAGCCTTTTCTGTAAGCCATAATACAGTGACAAGATTATTAAATAATAGAAAACTGCAATTGCACTGAAACTTCTATGTTGGAGATGAAACTGGTCAATGTATAAATGATATCTGGGAAGACTGTGGATGATATGTTTCATGTTACTTACCTTGAATTGTTTCTGACTTGCTAGAGTGTGCTATGAACGAGCCACCTTCAGCCCAACGATCCAAACCTTCATTCTTTCTGCCATCTGGCATGGGGTTTATCCAGGATATTATTTAACATTTTTAACAGGAGTACTAATGACACTAGCAGCACGAGCTGTAAGTACCAACCAAGTATCTTCTTAAATAATAAGTTTTGTAAAAGCAAATTAATCATGTTTTTTGCTCCAAAGATGCCCTTTACTGTTGATACACAATCTGTCTGATAGTGGTATTTACTTTTGTAGTTATGAGAGCAATGGGAATGATTAATTAAAAAGAGGGCTTTATTGGTGGAAATAAACAAGACTATGCATAGCCTATAACATCTTTGTAGCATATCCTTTATGGAAGCTCTTCCTCTCTATTAACTGATAGTGTGTTGCTATAGCATGCTGAACAGGTTGATGTTACCTAAAAATAATTTTGAAAAAATCAGTGACGATGAATAGCTTAAAATTTGGGTGTCAATGCTATATCTTTCTAGACTCTGCCTCATTCCTAATTTCTCTCCAGTACTATTGTAAGGATGATAATGAAAGATTGTTCTCCCTCAAGCAGCACATAAAAATCTCTAGTGCAGTTACTATTTCAAGTTGCCAAGCCAGTAGTGCAGTCACATTAACAAGCTTTTGCAGTCACTATTCAGAACCATATGGAGACAGCAAATCTGCCAAGAAATCTCTCATAGTTCTGCCTGACAAAGCTGTGTAAGAACAGAGACAGGTTTATCAGTCACTCAGTGGAAAAGAGGAACAAATTACACATCAGATCAGAGCAGCATAACAGAGCACTTTTTTGTTGAAAGAACCAGGAGAGTGAGAAATGAAGCAGACTGCTCTGTGTTTGCTATAATAGCTAGGGGAAGGTGGTACTTTAGGTTGTTACTACATCAATAGAACAAATGCGTCTCTTTCTTCACAAGGGTATCGGCCTTGTTTGACAGAACCAACTCCTTTCTTTAGAATAGATACAGCTTTCTTCTTCTTCCAGATCTATCACAGGGAACTTTTGACATTTATCAGCCAGAGGCTGGTGCAAAAGCCAAGGTTCTGGGACAGTTCACAGATAAAAGCTGTTTGCTTAGTGAGATGAGTCCAGTAAATTGGAGTGCTCACTGCCTTTAATCCTGGGCTTCTCTAGTAGACTACATTGTATTCATGTTTCATATGTATCAATTGATAAACTAGTAAAAAAAAAATATTTTGAGTTTCTCTATCAACAGGTGTACTTAATAATAACTAGGATTTGTTAGAGCATATTTGCTATTTAACTTTATTAGCCTTTAACTGCAAAGTTTGGCAACACTGATCCACACTTTGTTCTATTATGCCTAAGCATGTATCCAACTTACTTTACTGCCTTTAATCATTACAGATTTCATAACTGCGTGTTTACTAGTGGCAGTCATAGATTTGTGTTAAAAGTTGTTCTCCAAGTCCTAAAAGACAAGATTACAAGAAATTTTGTCAAGCTTCATCTGAGTTCTAAAGAACTCAGGAACAAGTCCTTGCATGTGACCATAGGAATAACTAGAGGGAGATGGCAGAATGAAGGGTATGTGGAATTACTTGTTTGACTTAGCTTAACTAAGCAAAGACTGAGTGGGAATGTGGTATCTACAGGGCAATTAGAATAAGAAGAGCAAGAAGAGTCAGAAAGGGTTTTTAATGTAAAGATTTAAATCAGCAGGAGCTAGCCTTGGATACATTCTTTGCAATGAGGAGTTCTAAGGAAACTGAGGGTTAAGGAAGCTGAACAGTGTATTCTGGTGTTTAGTTTTTCAGAGAGCACTGTTCCAGTGCAGGGAGGTGGCAACTGTGATAGCAAGTTGGGGTCAAAGGCTGAATTGGGCCCATCTTGGCTTGTCTGCACAGGAGTGTGTGAGCAAGGGTAACAGTTCAGGCAAAGGAAAGAGAGACAAAGATTTATTGATATATTTATAATTGTAAGCTTAAATAGACTGAACCCAACCCTGTGTGGGATTTGGATTTGGGTTTTTAAAATACTTGTGATATTCAATCTTTTGAGCTGAATTGTAGAACAAAAGAAGATTCAGCGTAGAAATTTGAGTAATTTTATAATAATCCCACTTGATAGACTCCTGAAATATGTAGATTAGAACTGATATTTTGTATATTCTGATATATACTCTGCTTGCCTTAAAATATATTTTATTAAGAAGGGTATGAAAATAGATTAGTATATAGAAGCTTTCATCAGAAACATTTGGCCTTCACTTACTCCAACCCTCTGTTTACAGAATGGCTTAAGATACAATGTCTGCCTCATTCAGACAAGTGGTGCAAATTTGCATTGGATTTAGAGTAGGATTAATTTACTTAAATTATGTTTAAATTGATAAATGCTTAAATTCCCATGCTGAATGAAGTGGAGGGAGCCAATTCCTGTTGAAGTTGATGGTAATTTTGAATATTTCAAAGATATTTGACCAAACTGTAGCATTCAAATTCATCCTGTGACTTTTTTGTCAATGCAACAAACTGAGCTCTCAAAGTTTATTCCTCAGCTAACTTAGTATTACCTGCTTTTTCAGATAAGAAACAATATCAGACATTATTTTGTTGAATCTCCTGCTGTTAAACTATGTTATGACATTGTAACATGGATGGCAACTCAAGCAGCAATAAGTTACACAGTTGTGCCATTTGTACTGCTCTCTGTAAAACCCTCTTTCACCTTTTACAGGTAAGCGTGTTCTACCTGTTTCCTTTTCTTTAACTTAGAATAGAAGAATTTTCAGTGGCAGAAGATTTCTGAAGCTATTTTAGTGATATAATTCTAAGATCAATTTGTTGCAGAACTAACGTATTTCTAGTGCTTGAATATAGTGTATCTTGTGTTGCTCATATTTTCTTGTCATAGCAGACTTATTTTTCAGGGGGCAGGGAAAAAAACCCAACCAAGAACTAAATCAAAGGATACCTTTGAAATTACTATATGCCCTTGAACTATTTTGTAGCAAAACTAGGTATTGACTTTCCAGAAATAACTTGTGAAAAGAGTTGAAAGCAGACTTCCGTTCACTTTATATCTTGTTACAGTCCTAAATAATGTGAGGGAAGACTTAATTTCTGATTTTCCCCTTATCTTACTCTTTTTAAAGGAAGTATTAAGGTGTTCATATCTTATGTGCAAAGAATTTAATTGATTTATTATTTCTGTTCATTTTTTAGCTCCTGCTATTTCTGTCTTCATATTGCCAGCATCCTGGTGTTGTTGGTATTTCCATTGAAAAGAACTCAAAAAGGAAGTAAAAAGCATGAAAATGTCCAGCCTGTGTGGTCCAGAAAACTAGAAGAAGAAAGTCTTTTACAAAAGAACAATTATCCCACAACAAATAATAGTTTCAGTCAGAAACAAGAAATAACCTGCAGATATCAAGCATTAAAACAGTGATTGAGGAAGTACTGTAATGAATATATTTTGTATGTTTTCAGAAACCCATTTTTAGCACCTTTTAAAGGGGTTTGTATTTGTTTGCAAAGATATTTAGTAAGAAAAGAATGCATTACCTAGGAAAATCACATACAATAGCAAGACTGGAAACAAAACAAATTAACCCCTCCCATGCCATGTCCCTGTGGGTCACGCCTTATATGAAGATATTACCATTATTTCAATGGGCACTCAGGACTTGCAACGTATGTCCATGGGGTCATATGTGTGCCCTTTGCTGAATGTACGTTGTGTATCCCAAGGCACTGATGGGGTGGAATAAAATTGTGTCAGTCTAGGATTAAGAAATGGAAATTAATTTTTCCGACTGAATAACTTGCCTTAAACCCTCTATTTACTGAAATATTGTTTCTAAGTGGGTATTTCAAGTTTGATTTTATGTGGAAAGTATTTCAAATATATAACACTATGTGCTATAAAGGTAATGATAGGAAATGCCAAGTCACTAGAAGACTTTGGAATCTTTCAAAGGGAATTGCAATAAGCATCTCAGTATTTGGAGGGTTTTCTTAAAGTATCTCAAACTATTAGAGTACATTACAGAATTGTAAACATTGATGCCAAATTATAGTTAGGTTTCTTTGATAGAGTATAATTATAATTACTCTGAATGGATTAAAATGGTCCTTCTGAATGGATTAAAAACACCTCAAGATTTATCTTTTCCAGGGATTGATAGCGCTAATGTAGGTTTCTTTTACTTTAAAGTACCTAAACCCAATAAAACACTGCCAAGTGGGCTTTGCAGCCAGAGGGGGAAAGGCAGCCACAAGGCACAGAAGACAATGTGCAAGCACTGGGATTTCAATGAAAGTGCAGTTTTGCCCTTAAATACCATAAATACTTGTTCTAGAATAGAACTGTTTTACAAAAAGTAGTTTTTAATACTTAAAGTTATTTTGAATTTTCAGGCATCAGTTAGTTGATGATGCTTTCAGTATAAAATAGCAAAATTACCTTGAAGCTCCAGCACATAGGTAGTCAAACATGAAATGACTATCACAACCAATTTCTGTATGCGTGATAATTGATGAACTTTTATCCAAAGAAGTGTGAATTTGAGGAAAAGCTTTTTCTTTGAATTAGAATTTTAGATGCAAATTTCATGTCATATTTCTGATTGACATAATGAAAGAAAGAAATCCTTCAGAATATCTGACTGTCTGAATTATGGAAGTGTGTCAAGGAAACAATGTAGGGGTTATATCTATTCCCAACCATTTATTGTGATCATGGTTAGTGCTTGAGTACTACTGTTAAAGGGCTACATTTTAATTGCATATATTCTGTATTTTCATACAATTTTTTTAAGTAAACACAAGCTGTTTGTCCATGTGGGGTTTATTTTTAATTTTAAACCAGATACAAAATAATGCCAGAGAAAAGTAATTCAGCTGGTTAATTAATAACTAACAAATGGTTGAGGAAATTTTGTCATAATATTTTGAAACCTAAAGTTTTCTTCAAATATCTATCTCCAGTTAGATGAGTATTCTTACTACCGGAAGTGCAATGGTGGTCCTCAGCTTTGGGGATATTGCCACACAAAAATCATCACAGTACTCCCTGAAGAACCAGACCCTAATTTAGGTTAGAGTTGTTTCCTTGCTGTCATAACTGGCCCTTGGCTCCTTGCCTAAAACTCCAGGAGGAAGAGAACATAACTTCCCACATAGCACTAATTAACCTACTCAGAAAGGGGGAACTGAATATGAAATGAGAGTGGATGAGTCTGTTTAGATGAGCAGGGATGTTCATTGTTTCAGTGACAGCTGTATTATCAGTGGTATTATCTTTAAGATAAAATAATCTGACTTCTAAATCCTTACTTTGATTGCCCAGGTAGACCTCCCCTTACATGGGGTTGTGGTTGTCATATGCTTGACACCACATTATGGTTTTGATTTTTGTTAATAAGTAAGGACATGCTAGTTTGTTTGATCATCCTTGTTAGATACAGAATCAGAAAAGACTTTTTTTTTGCTTTCCGTACTTGAAGGGACATTTGCATAAAAGAAAAAAATTAGATTTGCACATTTCTGGGTGGGTAAGTAGAAATAGGGTTGATTCTTTCAGCATTTGTTACTCTTGAACTTAAATTCATCTTATTGGAGCAGTCTCCAAATCTATTCAAACAAACACTTTTGGATGCCAGTACAATGTGCTGTTTTCCTATTTATGCTCTTATAGTCTCATTTTATTGTTTTGGCATGCGTGCCCAAGTGTGCAATAGAGGCTTACTAATTCTTCTTAATGAAATACGGAAACAGCTGTAAAGGGTCCCAGAAAATAAGCAGATTTAGGGTAGTACAGACTGGTACTTCAATGTGAGTGAATTCAGAGGTACAGTTTTGTTCAGTACTTTTGTATATAGAGAAGTTGAAACAACTAAGAAAATACATTCATGCTTTCATTGAGTACAGGTGGCAAAATACAGGCTTCAAAATTGGATGTGACTTTTTTTCTTCATGATTTGAACTCATTAAGTAATTGAAACACAAGAAAATTATGACAATTAATTAATTCTGCACAGAATTTAAGTATACTGTCCTAGAATTTACATTTAAATGCCATTGTTAAATGTAAAAGTACTTGGAACAAAAATCTGCTGTTCATGAGAATGCATCCTCTTGGGGACTATGGAAAGAGCTGCTTTGTTTTAATGGCAGCACTCTGATTTTAGTCAGACTGGGGTTTTGATGTTTCTTTCCCTCTGCTTTACTCATTTTCTGCCTCGCTATCACACTGGATCCTTTTTATCCATTCAATCAGAAAGTCAAGAGCCAGCCCCCCGATGCTTTAGATAATTTTTAGGTCTTACATCATTTGATGATGCTGAATTTGAAAGGATGGTATTGATTACCATCGCTCTTCCTGACAAAAACTGTAGAAAGTATGTTTCCTATAAATGTTTTGGACATGAAGGAAACATGGTTTTAAGTATTCTTTCACTTATTAAATAATGTATATCCAAAAGGTAAAAGCGTTTCCTGTATTGCAGATCAGCACACTATGAAAAGAAAATGCAACATATCATTCGTAATTTTATGGTGCTTTGCAAATATTTGCCTATTGTGAACAGTTCATTCAGGCACTTAATGAGTTAATGTTAGTAAATGTAGTCACCCTGATAGTAACTATTTGCTTGCTTAATGTTTTTTAACTTTTATGATTCTGTATTAATGAGAGAGACACATATTACATATTTAAATAATACTTTCAGTGGTGCCCACTACTGTTGTAATCAAAAGACTTTGTTAGCTTTGCAGTCATAGATACACCCTTCTTATTCAGGAAACTTATCCTTCCCTGGCCATTCCTTAAGTTGACATGTATACAAGATTTCAGTAATTGGTAATTTGGAAATGTATTACATGTAAAAATATTGGTATGCATTTCAATATGCTCTTGATAACAAATCACACTTTAGTGAGAAGACTATGAAGAGACCCTGGTATATTCCCTGCTCTACACTGACATATGGTATAATATGGTATTTTACCAATATAGTAAATTATTTATTAGAGGAATTTTACACTTGAAGAGCTTGTTCTGTTTCCCCCAGGGGAATAAGTAATATTAATATAAATGTTAGGCTTGTATTACAGAATGCACACTAGGTAGTTTTGCCTCTTTTGATGGCATTGATTTGGATAGTGGTAAAATGTCCTCTGATGCAGAGATGTTTGAGATCATCACCTCCTGTCCAATTCATATCAAAAGTAATTTTAATAAAATTTAGATTTTTTTTTCTCTCAGAAGCTTTGCAAACAAATTGTTGACAATTTGTTTAAATACATGGTCAAATGTGTCTTCACGTTTGCATACAAATGTGTAACTTGCTTATATGTAAACTTTCACATGTTCAACTTTATAAGTTGGCTTTGAAAGATAAAGACAATTAAAAGCACAAGTTACTATAATCTAGGCTTTTATTTCCCTTATCTTTAATTCTTTCACTTTTTACTTCTCACTGAATTCTGAAATCAAGCTTGAGAATTTATTTTTCATTGAAAATTTTGAAATATTACCATCTATGGAGTAAAGTGATCAGTGTTAGGAAAATAGAAATAAATTCAAGGATAATAATATGATGCAGACTATGTATTAAAAAATTCACATTAGTTCTGCAGTGATTCATCACAGCATTTCACTCCATGATTGACCTTTATGTATTTATTTAGATCCAATAATACTCTGAACTGCACTTGATGTATTTTTTAAATTTACCTGTTTAAAAATCAGTTGACAATGACTACTCTGGATAAGTACGCAGACACTCTAGTGAATTGAGCCTCCTCTCATAAGATTACCAGATCTGTCTGCATCTCAGCTAGTTTGCACTGTCTGTCTTCATCTTCACAGTCTTGGTGGAAAAGGATGGCAGTGGAGAGAAGTCTCTAATCAGAATGTGTCCCATCTGTGGTTGGAAGGGTTTGCCACACAATTCCTAAAGGAATTGTGCAGAGCTTGGCAGAGGTTCTGCTTGCTTGTGACCCAGGCTTCAGCTGCTCTGTTACATCTGGCTGGATTTTTTACATATTTGCTGTCTTAATCTAGACATTTTGCAAACACCATGAAATCCAGGCATCCATAAAGTTACCCTGCAAAGTTACAACTATAAATACTGCAACACTTTATTATGGTCAAAGCTAAATGAAAAAACAATTTCTTAAAACTTGTTTCAGAATGGGCTTTTTGTAGGTTTTTTACAAAATATAACCATCAAATATATCAATTTTTGTCATATTAAATATTTAAACCACAGTTTTGCTCATTTTAGGTATACAAATGTGCAGAAGTAAGTCTTGCTACTTTATCATCATTTGTGCATTAGCTGTGTGTCCAATGACTTAGACCTGGTATTGGTTGTAGATGGTTTTAGATTTTCTGAACCCTTGTGCATATCCATATAAACATTGCATAAATTTTGGATTGAAAAACTGTGTGATTTCAGACAGATCTGAGGTAGGGCTACTTCTGGAGGAAAGTTTTTATATTGCTAGTGGCTCAGTCCAGCACCTTATTCCAAACAAACCTCTTGGCAAAAGATCATCTTCCTTCCCCTTAAGGGGGAGGTACCCTGGGCTGGATTTTCATTTAGGTTTCACTACAATATGTCATATTAACAGACAGCTGTGGTCCATGCTCTAGCCAGATTAGACTTGAAAACTGGGACAGTGTAATCTGAATGAAAAAAAATAGAGAAAATGGGGTGTCTAGAGACTGGTAGTCAGAAAGTGCAACAGTGCTTATTAAAGGTGCAACAATTACTACAGTAAGTTAAGGAGTATTTGCCTATGCATCTTTTGCCTTTCTCTGTGTTTTTCAGTTCTCTTTACGTCCTTCTTTGTACCTTCTTTTGTCCAGTGATGTTGACTATTTCTATGAAGAATCTGCTGATGTGTCTTATTGTGACAAAGGTGTCAAAATGCTACAATAGTAATTAGGTAGTTACTGTTAAATCCCAGACCTCAGATGTGTTCTAGATGAGTTAGAAGAGAACATTTGAAATGCATTGGATGAAAAATAGTTTAAGATGGGTAATATAGCATTATTCAAAGATGTTGTAATAAGTTATTCAATTTAAGAATTTAAAATATGGAACTTTATTCTTTCCTGCCTTGGTTACACATTCAAAGGAATAGTTTTACCTCAATGCAGAAGTAGTTATGCCTCCAACCACCCGTATGTTAAGGTGAGAGAATACCCCTAAAACTGGATAGCTACAGTATTCCTAAATTTGCCTTTCCTGGTTCAGATTATAATACATTGTCAGTGAATTTCATTTTTATTATTCCAAAATATATATTTTTTAAAAAAGTGTTATTTTTCAACAGATCCATAAACTAAGTGTTGGTGTATGGTAAAATTAAAATACCACTGTTAGTTACACTGTGATTGTGATATTTTAATAATTACTTATTTCTAATTTGCCTCAGCAGTGCTGCAGAAGCAGCATGCTGTTATGTTTTAAAGGTGTTTTTAACTTGCCTATAAATGTTCTTTTCTAATTTGTGTCTTTAAATCTGATTAAACTGTAGTTTAAAAAAAAGTGAACTTGTTTTTCTAAATTCTTTGCTGTCTGTCTTTAATGAGTGGTGGAGAACAAAATTATTTTAATGCAGTTTCTCCTTTTCAATTGCTAAATATACATTGCATGCATTTATGCTGTTATTTGAAATGTTCTAGTTCAAAATTGCTTTTAGTTTGTTTTTTAGAGCTTATATATGAGTATATGTATGTAATTATTTTTCAGTAGAGCTAGTAAACAGAATTTTGAGTCTAGCCTCTTGTTACTTGGGAAAGGTGCTTAAGCAATTTAAACCCTCCATCTCAGAGCATATTGCCACCCAATGAACGCTACTTCTGGATATGACAACTGCGGTGTTTTTAGCTTGAGAAATGGAAACCTCATAACTGAGAAATCAAATTTGGTGCTTTGAAGAAGCTGTTGCTTTAATTGCTGGTTCCAAAGAAGCAGGGCTAAATGTGTCCCATACATGCACATTGTTTTTTTTTCCACTCAGCTCAGGACTCTGATAAGGCAATTTCTGTTGGCTGGTGAAAGTATGTCAAAGCTGGCTGAGACTCCTGGACCTGCAGGTTTATATGGTGTGAGCTTAGATTCTTGGAGCAAAGAAGAGATGTTATGTGTCACCACTAAAGAAGAGCTGTTTCCATCACTTCCTGTCACACACTGAATAGTTTTCTCTCTTCTTTTGATCTGGTGTTAATTCCACTTCAGTACAAACTTCGTAAATACAGTGTGACTTTTTGAAGATACACAGATCTCGTTCTGCCAGGAGTCCCACCATAGAGGGATATGGAATGTGTGTTTTCTCTTGAAAGGCTCTACTGGAGCAATGGTATCTCTGAGCTTTTTGTGTTTAGAATCCTCTGTTAGCACGCTGTATCACAGGAGATTAAAATACTTGCCATTACAACACAAAGAACTACAGATGCAATTTTAGAAGCTCTGGTGAATGTTGTCATTTTAACCAGAAGTTAGACTGCAAAGGAAATTGCCGTCTTAAATATGCATTCACAACAGAGTCGCTCAGGAGTATGAAGTGTCCTCATGAACTAAGCATTGCTGCATTTAGTGAAAAAAATTAATTTGAAGAGACTTAAATAAAATACAGCTTTCTGCTACTAAGTGTTGTAAATTGTTAAGTTGCTGCACAGAAAGAGTCATGATTAAGAGTATCCTGGAGCTAGCAGATATTTTCCTGTGCCTATAATTAACTTAGTCCCATCTGAGTAATTTCCTGATAACATGCAGGATGTTTCAGTACGGAATACAGAAGTAGTTCTAGGAGGAGATGTCTTCAACCTATTTACTAGATGGGAGTTGGAGATCTGGCCAGAGGTAGGCAGTACATCTTACAGCTCTTTCTAAGGTGGTCATATATAGTAGCAAAGGACTTATTTTTCCATGGGGGCGGCACATGATCTTTCCAAACAATAAATCACAATTGCCCCATGTTTCACTACCGGCATGTATTAGTCACTGGTGGGAAAGTGTTGCTCCTAATCTAAGCATAGGGTAAAAGTTACAAGAGCACAAGGATGTCAGGAGCTGGATCCATCTGCAGCAAAAGTGGGTGATACTGAAGGACCATATAGAAAACTGCTTTTTCTGCCTCCATGTTCATGGTGTTAGTACAGTTCCTTTTTAAGGAGGAGGGAAGGAGCTACTGTTTCTGTCTGAAATTTGTAATTACATGGTGAGAACACAGCTAACACCTGATGGTGGGAACACTATGATATGGGCATAAGGATTTTGGTGATGGGAGATTATGAAATGAGATACTAATACGCATTTTTGTATAAAGTGTGAAAAAAGAGTAGTATCTTGAAAGCGTTTCAAAATCTATAAACTTTAGGAGGCTAAGACAGGCAGTCTTGTCAGACTGTGGTTTCTCTTAGGTACCCAAGACTATAAGGGTGCCTGAAGCATCAGGACTACTCTTCCTTGAGTAGTGGTCCTTATGCATATGTTCAGGTGGCACAGAGTGCCCTTTTTAGCCCCACATTAATTGCAGGGACTCATTCTCCATTTGTTCACACTTCATTTCTGCAAATAAGTGTAAAGAAGGAGAATGTGTTTTATATACTTAATTTTTCCCAGTTTTTCAGCTGAACCAATATATTGGTGCAAGATTAGGTGGGTTTAGCTTTTGAATTTCACAGCTTGTGCCTTTGCTTTCTTTGCTTATTTCTTCGCTTATTAACAACTTTAGAGCATGTAAGGAAGCTGTATATTTTATCAGGATGTGAAGACTTTAATGTCATTGGAAAATTAATGCTTAAAAAGTGAGTAAAGCCCTTACTGTACATAGTTTCTAGTTTGTAAGTACTTGGGGTACAGAGGAAGCCCTGTCAGATGTTTCCTTAAGAAGGTGTCAGTCATGGCTCTTTACTGAGATTGAAGATCTTTGTGTTGTAAAGAATTATATCAATGCTTTGACCCTTGAAACTTAGTAACCTTAGAAGTAAGCAGTACTGTGGGGATTATGCTCCTTTCCCTGCCTGGTTTGTTGCCATCTTTGATTTAGGCAAGGTTCTGTGATCTCCTAGGGAGATGTTACTGCTTCAGTCATCAGAGATCACCTCTCATCCAGTTGTCCAGATGAATTAAACAAATCCATTTTCATGGAAGATGAAAATGACATTTTACAGTGCATTTTATCATCACTGAAAGTTCTTCCACCATTGATGGAAGAACTGAAGAAAATGTTGGGAATCAGGTGGCTGCAGCCATGCACACCTTGGCCTGGGCTGAGAGGGGAATTTTCAGAATACCCATGAAGCTGCTTGGACATCTTGGCTGTGGGGGCGTCTGAGAGAAGCTGATGGGTCTCAAGGTATGTAGTAGTATTGCAAAATGTGCATTATGTTAAAATTATCTTCAATCAGGATGTACTTGATATTTGGTTTTTATATACTTTCAAGCCAAATCAGCAAGAAAGGACACGTAATCAGTACAAAAGATAGCAGCTAGCACCCCTTAGTCAGGACATCCTGGAGCTAACAAGCTGTAAGGCTGCAGTAAATCAAGATGTTCATGTGTGTCTATGTCTATGGTGTCACCTTGGCAAAAAACTCAAGGCCTATGTATCCTATAGTTGGTCTATCTTCATTGCTATACTAAAAAATATTTACTACTCATAAAGGTCAAAAAGACCCTGCTCAGGCGAAGACCCTTCCCCTGAGCATGCACAGAAGTCAGCTGGGGTTATGTAACTTGTATGAAAATTACAACTCGGCCATAAAGTAGGAGCTACACTTGGGTGGGTACTGACACAGGCTCTGCATATAAACTAGAGAAACATACAATATTCTGAGTTGGAAGGGATCCATCTAGTATAAGGGAATCATTAAATCCAACTCCTGGCCATGCACAGGACAACAGTCACACCATGAGTCTGGGAGCATTGTCCAAACGCTTCTTGAACTGTCAGCCTTGGTGCTGACAGCTTCCCTGGTTTGCCTATTCCAGTGCCAGCCACCCTCCGGGGGAAGAACCTTCGTCTAACATTCATCGTTAACCTCCCGACTCAGCCTCATGCTGATCCCTCGGGTCCTGGCCCCGCTCACCACGGAGAAGGGATCTGGCTCTGCCCCTCCTCTTTCCCACTCGAGGAAGTTGTAACTGCAGTGAGGCCTCTCCTCACTCTCCAGAATGAACAAGACAAGTGACCTCAGCCACTCCTCGTATTTCCCCGGCTGAAGGACCTTCACAGTCTTCGTTGCTTCCCTCTGTACGCTCTCTAGCAGCTTAATGGCTTTTTATATTGTGGTTCCCAAAACTGCCCCCAGAGCTCGAGGAGAGTCCCTTTCCGCGGCGCTGCTTTCCACCCTCTCGCTCCCCACTCTGTCCGTGCATCAGGCAGCAATTGTTCACTACCCTTCTCCCCCTTCTTTTCTATCAGAAAGCAGCCGAGGTGTGACTGCTGGTGCCTCTCCAGGGCGATGTCACCCTCTGGGCTGCCCAGGGCTGCGCTCCGGCTCAAGCAGGCCCGCTCCGCGCCGGGCCGGCGGTGCCGCGGGGCTCCGGGGTACGGCTGTGCCCGTGCCCGCTGCCGCCGGAGGCGATGGGAGCGGGCGGTGCCGCGGGGCTCCGGGGTACGGCTGTGCCCGTGCCCGCTGCCGCCGGAGGGGATGGGAGCGGGCGGTGCCGCGGGGCTCCGGGGTACGGCTGTGCCCGTGCCCGCTGCCGCCGGAGGCGATGGGAGCGGGCGGTGCCGCGGGGCTCCGGGGTACGGCTGTGCCCGTGCCCGCTGCCGCCGGAGGCGATGGGAGCGGGCGGTGCCGCGGGGCTCCGGGGGTACGGCTGTGCCCGTGCCCGCTGCCGCCGGAGGGGATGGGAGCGGGCGGTGCCGCGGGGCTCCGGGGTACGGCTGTGCCCGTGCCCGCTGCCGCCGGAGGCGATGGGAGCGGGCGGTGCCGCGGGGCTCCGGGGTACGGCTGTGCCCGTGCCCGTGCCCGCTGCCGCCGGAGGCGATGGGAGCGGGCGGTGCCGCGGGGCTCCGGGGTACGGCTGTGCCCGTGCCCGTGCCCGCTGCCGCCGGAGGCGATGGGCGCGGCCGGAGCCGGGCGGAGCCGCCCCCGCGCGTCACGGCCCGGGCGGGCGGAGTGCACGGCGGAAGATGGCGGGTGCCGCCGGGCCGAGCTGAGCGGGGCTCCGCGCCGCCGCCCCCCTCCGTGTCAGGCTCCGGCTGGGCCTGGGCAGCCGCCGCAGGGGCCGAGTCCTCCCGGCCGTGGGGTGAGTAGCGGCGGGAAGGCGGGAGGCACGGGCCGGCCCGGAAGGGCAGGGGAAGGGCACGGCGCTGTGGGGGAGGCGGCGCTCCCTTGCCAAACAAAGGGCGCCGCGGGGCCGCTCCCGGCGGGGCCCCGGGAACCGCTGTGCTCGGGCGATTCGTGGCCGCCGTGGCTCGGGGGCCCGGTGCCCTCACGCCCCGGTGCCCTCAGCGCAGGGCCGCGGGTCGGGACGGCGGCGCGCCCTGGGCAGGCTGGGGCTCCGGCGGTGCCCAGTGCGGGCGGAGCGGGCCCGCTGTGCGGGTGTCGGGGCACCGCCCGTGGGTGAAGCGGCCCGCGGCTGCCGCGGGCACGGCCGGGGGTCCCTGTCACCCTGTCCGGGCATGGAGGAGCTTCTTGTGCCGTATTTCTCTCTTGTTGACTCGGAAAGGTCGATAAGGGTTTGACCCGTCAGGAAAGTTTTTGGCATCTAATTTCCAAGGTAAAGAATAACAGAACGATTGAGGATGGGAGGGACCTCCGCAGGTCGTAAGGGTCCAGCCCTTCTCTCCGAGTAGGGGCAGCAGGAGTGCATCTCCCGGACCGTGCCCAGACGGCTTTGGTGTGTCTCCAAGGACGGAGACCATGCAACTTCCCTGGGCACCCTGTGCCCGTGCTGGGTCACCCTCACGGTAACGAAGTGTTTCCTGATGTTCGGGCAGAGACTCCTTTGAATGCAGAGAAGGGCAGTGAAGCTGGTGAAAGATCTGGAGCAAGTCCTATGAGGAGCGGCCGAGGCAGTGCTGGGGGTGTTTAGCCTGGAAGAGAAGGAGTCTCGGGGGTGACCTTATCACTCTATAACTACCTGAACGGAGATTGTAGCCAAGGTGGGGATCAACCTCTTCTCCCAGGTAACAAGCGATAGGACAACAGAATATAGCCTCAAGCTGTGCCCGAAGACATTTAGGTTGGATATTAGGAATAATTTCTTCTCAGAAGCAGTGGTTAGGCATGGCAATGGACTACCCAGGGACGTGCTGGAGTCACTGACCCTGGAGGTGTTTAAGGAAGGACCGCTTAGTGCCATGGTCTAGTTGACATAGTGCTGTTCAATCTCAGGTTAGACGCAATGATCTCTCGGAGGTGTTTTCCAGCTTAATCGATTCTTTGTTTCAGTGTCTGTCGATTGCCTCAAGTCCTGCCAAAGGACATCACTGAAAGAGTAGCAAAATGTCTTAAAGATAGTGGGGCTTTGCCACTTTATGTGTATGCTTAAAATTGGTTGGAAAAGTGATTTCCTCTCTCCAACTTTTGGTAGATGATTAATGGTAGAATAATACAGTAATATGTCTTTTGCTGGAAAAGTGTTCAGATCGTTATCTGATTAATCACCTGACACTCCTCCCACTATTGAATAATAAAGAAAAGGACAGAAAAACAGATCTTTTTCTGAGACCAGAACATGTAAGAGAACCCTTTTTGTCTACTGGATAAGCATCCATGCTTTGTTCTGCCACAGTGTTTATTTAAAATAAATTGGTTATTGAGAATTTAGTATCTGCTTGAAATTGTGTGACCACAGTTTATGAAATGGTGCCATATTAGTTTAAAGTTCTATACTGCACCATTCTTTTTAAGTGGAAACACTCAAAAAGTTAGATTTCTGTTATATAACTTGAGTCTGACTAACAAACCCTTGGGTTTATGACACAGAGAAACGTGTTGGCCATATGAGACTGTCTAACATGGTATTGCAGACTTTCTTAGTGCTGTTATGTTTTTTGTACAGTTTTTGACAATTGATTTGTGTTGGTTGGTATAATTTCAAAAAATCTCTTAATATTGGCAACTGTTTCTCTTTTCTTTCTTTTATCTGATGTATTTAAAACACAAGACAGTGATTTGTAGGTCTGAGCACCTTGTATTTTGTTTAGGAATTGAATTTTGTCTTAGAATTCAGATGTTCGTAGCAATGTATTACTGTTTATTGACCATATTTAAATTTTGTCTCGAAGGTAGATAGATTTCTCTGATAAAGTATAAATCCTTTACACTTTATTTTAACTTATTTTAATTGGTTTTTTTAACCAGGGTGAAACATAGATGTGTCTGATAGCTGCTGTCATCTAACAACCAGCCTTGCATTTTAAATATAAATTTGCATATTTCTAGTCATTTATATGTAACGCCCAGCCTCTTTTGTTTTATTAAAACTAATGAAAAATCCATCACTACAATATTTGGGAATGGCTGTTGCCTTGAGTGCGTATGGTAGAAAATAAAGACTTGTGTATTTCCAATTTCCCCTGCTTCTTACTGTGATGATTACAATATGATGGTTACAATAGAGACCTCTCTTTGTGCAAATTTTTTTAGTTATATTTCTTTCAGGTTTCAAAAGAAGAGTGCCTGTGTGTCTAGCTGTAGTTCACTTTTTGTGTCTTTTGATGTTTTAGAGTTACGCAATTTTGTTCTTTTTGATAAAGTAACAAAAAGTAAGGTAATTTAAAAAAAATTCTTCTCACCTGGATAACAGAAATGTGGTTAAGAGAAGGAGAATAAATGTTTCCAGATAAATAGGGAAAAGCAGACATGCAGCATAAGGTCATTAGTCACACTGGAATTTCAGACACTAGAGGAGAAGTGTGGGTGTAGACTACTTATGGAAACTTAGATTTGTTATTTCTCTCTGAATACCAGAAATTAATATTTTTAGAGACTCATTTCAGCTGTTCTGAAAATTTGTTCTTTAAACAGAATCCTGGTTGACTCAGTCAGTCCCAATAGAAAGAATATTTTAAAATATTTGCCACTTCATGTGATGCCTGACTTGTGATCTCTTCATATTTAGGAAGTATATCCATTTAGGAAGGAATTACAATAAGGTGTTGTGAAGGCTGGGCAATGCTTATGTTAGTAAGATGCTGTGTGATCTAAGTAAAGGTGATATTTCAGCATGTTTTTAATTTCTTTATGCCATCATAAAGCATAAAAATGTGTGAGAATATGAAACTGACTTATGTTAGTTTTTTATAATGGATTTCATGTGTACAATTCATATGTTTCACTTTTTTATAATTCTAATTTGAAAAGATGGCGTTTCCAGTTCTTAGGGGTGAAGTGCTGTGCATTTACACATTTGAGTTGTACGTGCTCAGATTTCAGCAGCATAGTAATTATTTCCTTTTATAGTTAGCTCTGCCACAGAAGATCTGCCACAGTATTGCATGTTGGGAAGGTGGCTTTTGTGTCTGGAAAAAGAAGGAGGCATTAAAAAGTAGGCAACAGTTCTTCCTTTGTATGATGAAAAGTATGAATTTAATGTCACTACTATCTTGACTTTCTTTTCTTTTTTTGTTTTCAATAGGTATTCTCAGTAATACTAGAGTTGATGACCAATTTTGATATTTATTCATAAAAGATCACTGTTTGCACAATCAAAAAACATACAGAAGATCTATGTAAAAATTATGATAGTTGGACAATTTAGTGCGTAATAGTTTTTCTTGTATAGTTAGATAGGAAGTTCTGAGAATGCATAAAATACCTGCAAATTTGAGTTATCAGGACCTCTGCTTTTAATACTGGTGCTGTTGAGATAAACTGTTTTTTTTGAAATTCACAAATTTTTGCAGTCTTTCTGAACCAGTGATGTTTGTCTGCTTCAGCTCAGGATGCAAGAGCCTTACAAAAACAGGTTAATCCCTGTGCAAACATTGCCTTCACCTGAGCATTTGTGCACTTTATGTTTTCATAGTTCTTGGTATGTTGTTAGTTTTGTAAAATACCAGGATTTGCTGCCTAAGGACATTGTGAGATTTCCAAGCTTGAAAATTTGGATTGTGAATGAAGAGCAGGTTTTTGCACTGGAAATTAGCTCACTTAGGTGGCAGAGAAAAATAACAGCATTAGTACTTATTGGAAAGGGATTGGTTTCCAAATTTTGATTAAAATTTAATTAAAATTTTTGTTATAGGTTGTGAAAATACTTCTGCTGTGTCAAAGAAAGTAAATATGTTAATTGAGCAATTAAGGGCTATTTATGTAGAGGATGTTCTTGAATGATACTGGTTTTGCACTGTATTTATGAAATTTGACAGGGATTAAGTTCTCATCCTTTAATTTGGTCAAGGGTAAGCCTTAGAGTTTTCTTCTTATTCCAGGATTTTTTGAAAACTGTATGACTATATATTTTAGGAGCTTATTTCGTTAAGAGGGACCAGAGTAGAATTGCTTCTCTAGCCAGAGCTGTCCCTCAGAGTCTTGCTTCAGTTTTTATGATTATTTTAAAAAAATCTGAAATATTGGAAGAAATCGCACTTTAGGGACCAGCACCCATATGGACTTTGAGTACAGTGCCCAGTTTTCATAACATAATAACATACATTTTGTTTAATAAAAAGGTGATCTGTGGCTGTATTCAGCTGGTGTTGAATTGCTGTCATCATGAACAGACCCATTCAGGCTTATTTTGGGCATGTTCTTTGTTCTTGGTGGGGAAGAAATAAAACAAAGTTTTCAAAAATCTTAATAGCTGTTTTTTATTCATCTTTGTTTCTGGAGTGATGGGAGATTTTTGTTGGTTTGGTGGTTGTTCTCTCTAAACTACACTTTCCTAAGCTCTCCAGTGATGTTAATCTTTTGGATGCTCTAAGAAGCTTGCCTGAAAAAGGGCAAATAAAATCATGATGATATAAAATGCATAAATACAGTATTTGATTTTGTGATTCTTGTTTTTATAAAATAGACTGCTATTAATACTAAGAAGGGGATATTATGTGACAGTGAAGCATAGGGGACAAGAAATACTAATATTCTTTGAGATGTTTCTCTGGTACAAATCTTCTATCATTTTATAAAAGTAATATTAACATGGAGTTTATAAACATATCTCTAGATGTGTTCATTGGCATCAGAGGTTTCAGCTGTCTCTAAGGATTCAGCTCTGCATGAAGGCAGAAGCTGCGCTGTTACCAGCTGGGATTTCTGAAGCAGGATACTTATCTACAGTGCAGCAGGGCTGCCTCTGCCTTTTGGAAATATGCCCGTAGGGAACATCAAGGGAAGAATCTTATTTGAGGAAAAAGCTGTGCTGAATACTGTGTTTTTCACACTAGCTCAGAATTAATTGGTGAAATTTTAATAACAACTGCAGAGTATAAGTCATTTGGTGAGACATTTTTAGTCATGTTTTAGGGATGTTCTTAAGACAGTTTTCAATTCAGTATTTGGTATGGAAAATAGCATGGGGCTTGAAGGTACAGCTACAGGAGAGAAGCTGGGAGATAGCACAGGAAAAGCAGAAAATGCCTGTGGTGGCAGTGGAGCTTGCAGCAAATCACATTTCATGGATTTCTGTTGTCATATGTAAAAAGTAATGGGAGGAATACAGGTGTATGTGAATATCAAATGTCATTCTAAGTGCCTGAGAATATCTAAGCCACCTGCATAGGGCTGTAAGATGCTGCTGTAGGCTGTAAGGGAGGTAGGCTCTTCTGGACTGGCAGCTGGATGCCAGGCAAGATGCAAACTTTCCTGGTATTTTTTGTGTCTGAAATGGCAATAGGAGCCAGTGTGTCCACACTGAGTCAGTAAAATTGCTATTTCTTTTCAAACCTTTCATATTTTGTGTGGTTTAGTGGGTTTTTTTTGTTTTTAAGTTTGCAACCTCTTAATTAGCTCTTCCTCCTACTGAAAAGATGGAGACAAATATATACCACCACTGTTGTGCTGCTCACCCCCTTTGATGGTAATTTAACTGTACGGCAAACGTGACAGACCTTTTGTGTTTGTAGTTTATTTATAGCTTCCTTGTGGCTGCTTGGGCAGTGCCTAGGAAAACTGCTGCTGGGCTTAACATGTCAAATCTAGATTTTTTTTTTTTACTGGTTTTAGGTGTGGGTTTTAAACAATGTTTGTAGTTTCTTTTATCACTAGACATTAATGTGCACCTGAATTTCATTGGCACATACCTAGAGATGCTGTCATCTTAACTGAGGTGTTAACTGGCATTATTTTGAACAAGGCATTTCTATATGTGAGTCATCTGATGGCTGCAATACTGTAGGTGACCTCAGGTAGTATCTAACATATCCTGACAACA
The DNA here is from genome assembly GCA_034336665.1 of Luscinia megarhynchos. Lineage (NCBI taxonomy): Eukaryota > Metazoa > Chordata > Aves > Passeriformes > Muscicapidae > Luscinia > Luscinia megarhynchos. The sequence goes on from CM067565.1 coordinate 16,042,651, forward strand.
GTGTGTATAACTATACATATTTACTTGGTAAAGGAGGAAGGATGGTGTAACAGACTATGTGAGAAATTTAAAGTGGAGCTGAATTATTTGATTTAAATCTCCAAATCTAAACTAACTCCTCTGTGCTAAGCACAGTGAAGTTCTTGCTGGCTTCCTCTAATCTCTTTTGCTCCACTTCAGTTGGAAGCACAGAAAAATTGTCTGCTTTGATTTGAGAATAAAAGTAAGAATATTTTCCTGGTAAAGCCACTAGTCTTTGGCTTCTCCCTGGGAGAGAATAGCCTAAGCAGTAGGCTTTAGCTAACACTAAACTGGAGATTTTCCTCTGGTGTACAAGGCAAAGCCAGAGAGCATGATCATGTCAGCCACTGGTGAGGAGAAAGGTGTGGAGGGGTGCTGGAGGCTTGTATTTAGCCCCATGCTAAATTTAGCCCCCATTCTGCATTCAGTGAAAATTAATTTAGGTGCAGTGATTGATTCAACTTCTGTTGCCATATGTATATAAATTTGGCACAATACTACTGATGCTCTGAACTTAGTGAACACAGCTTTTTAGGAAGCCTGAAATAGTTCTTAGTGGTCTGCCTTAAGAAAGAAAAACCTTTGCTGTCTTGCATATTAGAGGTTAAAAACATAATCAGTTGACAGGAGTCGTGTTATATTTGACTAGCAAGTTAACAACGTGCCATCACATGCAGGCATGTCTGCATAAAGTTGGTGATAACTGATTTAGTAAATCATGTTTCTCAGAGTTCCATATGGCTGCAGTTTGGATAGAATGATGGTATTTTGGAATGCTGATTAGTCTCAATGCGCTGCTTATACACATAAAGGATAAGGGTTATATTGTAAGTAACTAGTATATATAAAGTATGTAACATATACATATATTCCTATAATGCTGTATATGCATATATGCATTCCATTCAAAATATGTATTTAGATAATACATAAGAGAATAATTTCTGTAATTTTCTAAGAACTAGAGAGAGTTAAGACTTTTCATGGAAATGTAGTGCCTTTTAATGCACATCTCCAAAGTGTTTTGTTGAGGAGAAGGGCATGTGTTTGTACCCAGCCAATAACTTTTTAGCATATACAATTCATGATTTCTAATGTCAAATGTCATAGCTGTTACTTATGCTTTGCTGTCTTTTTTTCTTTCCTGAAATGCAGGTAATCTTTGTTATCTAGAAGCATTTGAAATAGTGTGTGAAGATGGCGAGTCTGATGAGTCAGAGTCTGTTGACCTACGTCGAAGAAGGAAATGTTCCTGCTCTGAAAGCGCTTCTTGAGAAATGCAGGGATGTTGATGAGAGAAATGAGGTAAGATGATTTTTTAAAAGGTCGGTTTTAACTGCAGCTTATTAGTTATAGAATGAATAATTAATGAGATCACACTGGTTATTTAATATACATATTTCAGTTTTGTTTTTAAGTGATAGCTTGCGTTTGCATAACCTGAACATTGTGTGTTCAGTCTCTGACAGCATCTTTCATAGTATTTGCTTTCTAGAGTGTTCTTCTTAGCTGGAAAATGCAGCTCTATCTTTACATTGTGAATGGAGCTTATATCTGTCTTTCTGTGGCTAAGAATTCTTTCTTAGTTCACAGATCCAACTGCATGTGCCCTGTTCATTTTGTGGTGAAACTTGGTATGATGATAACCCTTGCCTCACATCCTGGTTTTCAGTCAAGAGATACTTTGTTATACAATCCAAATATGAGCATATATTGCAACTTACATGAGCATATGCTCATCTAGATGAAAAAATATATATCTAAGAGGCAAGTCTAGAGTTTACCGAGAGTACACAAAAGTCTTGATACACAGTAGGGAGTTTATATGAAAATTATTCAGAATCTGTTATTTTGCTCAATTTTTCGAGTCTGTATAAGATGGAAAAATTTTTTTTTGGTAAAGAAGTCCAATGATATTTATTACTCAAGCCCAAAAAGCATCATGAAAATGAGAAAACAATGTACAGAATGTAGCCTTACTATAGTTATTAGATCTGGTTTCGATTAAGACATTTTTCTTTCCTTGTTGGCACATTCATTCCATGCTGTGTATGCACATATGCTGAGGTGTTTCAGATGGGCGAATTTTTAAGTTTCAGAGCATACACATGAACCTCACCACCTGGCATGTAGCTTATCTGAGAAGGGAGATGTCTATTCCCTCTGCTGGCAATTTCTTTCAACAACATGGCTGAAATCAGACAATCATGGTGATTTTATCAAGTGTCACTGCCTTCACCTTCTTTTGTAAATTTTTCTTCACTTATGTGTGGGATTAAATTCTGGGTTTCATTAATTGCCTTTTTTGCAGAGATCATTTCCCAGATACCTATTGTTTTCAGTCTTCTTATCTTGCATTGGAGAGGGTCATTTCTGCAGACAGACTTGTGTGGTTTGCATCAGTTTTAAACCCATATGTATAATGGTAAGAGTTTTGTTTAAATGATAGCTCTTCCTTGGAATTCAGTGGCTTTGAGTGCAGTTCAGTTTTCAGTTTTGGACCTGCCAAGACATCTTTTCTTCTTGGGTGAAAAGAAAATACCAAAAGGAGAGTGCCTTTGGAGATCTGAAAAGATTGATGACAGACTAAGGTTTGCTGATGCCAGGACCTCCCAGGCTGCAGTGACTTGTCCAATGGTTGTTACCAGCCCTTTTCATCTTGACTGTGGTCAGTTCCCAGAAAAGCTGGGATGTCCCAGTCAGTTTGTGTATGGATGGTTTTATTGTATTAACACCAGTTAAGTGGGGCAAGTCAGCCTCTGCCATTACTCTGCACACACTTTTGCTTGTGTGATCTTTTCTCTCTCATACCAGACACATGAATTAACAGCTAATGATAGATGCTTGCTTTGTGTGATACACTTTGATCCTAACAACCTCGCTTTCCCTTGATGTGCCTTTCTTTCTGCTCTTGGTACTGAAGGAGCTTCTGCATGTTCAATTCTGAGTCTTCTGTTCTCACAGACTGCAAGAGTGCTAACCTGTAAGGGGAAACCACTGATTGATTTCCCTAAAAAGATACAGGTGTGCTCCTTTATAATTTGGTTATTCCAATACTCAAGACTGAGCTGTGATGTAGAGACAGTACTTGATGTGCGTGTGAGAAAAAATGAGCATTTATTTGCGTGATGTCTAGACTCTTGGACAACTTTTGAGAATTAATCTGGAGATCATAGATGTAGTAATTATCTTTTGTTTCTGTGTTGTGAAATCTTCATGATGGTTGCTAAAACATTATGACATTATACTTACATTTGAGAATCTTCTAGCAAAAAGGAAAGGATGTTTTCAGTACCCCTGTAGAAAATTTTACATGTGTCTCAGAAAACCAAAGCCAGTTTAGCAGCTGTATGACACCTCTTACAGGAGAGAGTAATTTTACCGTCCGCAGACTCTTCTTGCCCAGACATGCTTTTATTTGGAATATGTTCTCCTTTTTTGCTATCCACTCGTGGAAGACAATCAGAGTGATAACAGTAGTAACTGTTCAGAAGGAGGTGAGAAGAACAATCATGCTAAAGCAGGGGGTTTCATGTGTTTTGCTGAAGCAGTGCTTGGAAGGGATCCCTGGGGATTATCTGGTCCTGTGTCCTGAGGTAGGTTGATTGGCGCCAACTGGAATTGCCTGTGTCTGGCGCAGGGCAGTCCCAGCCTCTCCACAAAGATTCAGCGCAGTTCCCTCTGGACATCCCAGCCAGACACTGTACTCAGAGCAGTAAGGTTCCTGTCTGCCCAGCCTGTCAGTGACCTTTGGTAGCAGCACAAGCATCTGGTGCATCAACCACTCCTCCCAACTTTGTCCAGGCTGTGAAGGTGCTGCGGGTGCACTCTGTGCCATTGCCCCAGTCCTTCATGGAAGGGTTAAACAGAATCCCAATATTGATTCCCTGCCTAGTGACTGGCCTCCAGCTGGACTTTGTACTGCTGATCCCAATGCTCTGAGCCCAGCACTGCAGCCAGTTTCAGTCCACCTCACTGTCCATTTGTCTAGCTTGTACTTCATTAGTGTCCCTGGTTGTTGTGGGAGACAGTGTTGAAATCCTTGCTACATACGGCATAAGCAGTGTCCAGCTCTGCATCCGCTGACCAGTGATGTCATCAGAGAAGGCAGAGTGATCTGTCAGGATTTCTGAAATCACTTAGTATGTGTATTCCCAACCTATTAACTTGCATGTCTTAAAGAGCAAAACTGTTCAAAGTTAGGGCTTTTTTCTCCTCCAAAGAGTGTTGTTCTCTTCTAAAAAGTAGTGTTTTATTTTGTCTTGATTTTTTGAGCATTTTAATTCTTTTTTTTATGACCAGACCTGAAACTCAGGTGCTTCTTGTTGATACAAAATTTACTTTAGAATCTAAAAGCAATGGTGTCCTTTTGAATGAATACAGTGTATGGTTATAATAACATAAGCTTACATGAGAGCATAATTGTGAAAAATTACCTTATAGATTAATAACATAAGGAACAGCTGATGGGGCAGAAAGCATTTTTGAAAGAATCCATGCATTTCTTTGATTTTGTGTGTGTCAAGAGCAGAAAGAGTCATCCAGTATCTTTATTAATCATATTGTTAATAGTTTCAATTATAAAGATTAGTGATTCTCCATTGATTTTTATTCTTTCCAGGGAAATTGATGGTATATAGCTCCTAGCATGTAGCTTTTGTGTTATTTAAAGACTAGATAATTTGAGTTCTCTGTGTGGTGGAGAGCAAAAACAAAAGCAAGGTCAGGAAAAATTATCTTGATTTTTTTAAACTTGTAATTAATAAATTTACTGTAAAATTTACCAAGTTTTACTTTTCAGCATCCAGAGCAATTGTATCTCAGAAATTTGCTGATACAAAAGTAGGCTGATGGAAGTGTGACAGATTCTAACTGACTTTTAAAATACATCTGAAGGCAAATAAACCAGCTTTTCTATTTTTCATCTTCCCTGAGATGAGACTGTCTGCCAAGAACCCATGTTGCAGAGGACAGGAGTGATGTCTGTATTTCCCATGCTATGAAATAAAAGTGGAGTATGTAACCTGAATGGCTTGAGCAACTGTTCCTCTGAATCAGTGTGCATGTTTTAATGGCCATTGTGGCTCCTGTGGTAGATAAGTTTCTTTATTTATTTTCAGCAATGTGATTGAGTTGCTCCAAGTTGTAAAGATGTAACATGTATTGGAGATGTCTTCAGTGAGCAAATAATTCAGAGTGGTAGATATTTAACAATGTAACTTTTTTCTTTTAGTAACCCTTTTTAATGTCTGAAATTTTTTTGTGTTTATTTTTTAATCACCTATGGGACAAGGTTTAATACCATATATAATCCATTTTTATTGCAAGTATGCTGTGTGGTTTCAGCACCAGTCCTTACTGCTTCTCAGTGGCAATTAAAAATGGAAACAATGTTGTTCTGTAGAGTCTGGGTTTTTATTGTGTGGTATGCATGTCATTTTCATCACTTCCCAGTGCATCTATTTTCCTGTCACTTTTATTTCAGAATGGCCAGACTCCACTTATGTTGGCTGCTGAGCAAGGCAATTTAGAAATTGTGCAGGAGCTTCTCAAGAAAGGAGCTAATTGCAACTTGGAAGATGCAGTAAGTATTAGTGCTTTATGTGATGGCACCTAACAGTGGAGGAACAAGAAATTTCAAGGGGCAGGCAAAGAAAGGGAATTTAGCTTAGTGTTGAGCTCAGGGGGGGAAAGAGCAGGTGGAAAATTATGACATATAAATTTTGTACAAAATTGCTTAGTTTTTGTATTTTTCTGAGCTCTCATGAAGAGTAGGGATATTCCTCAGATGTTTAAAACATCTTGATCTCTGCTTAATTTGCTGGTGTTTCTTCTGGGAAATTAGAATAGAGAAATACAGCATCAAAGGTGAGGTCCAAGTTATTTTTGCTCATCTCAGTGTTGTTGAGGTATGTCAGTGGGTTGAATTTTTGTTTATTTGGGGGTTTTTATTTGATTTTGGTGTTAGTTTTCAGTAAAATACTTAGGGAGAATTTAGGTTAAAGGATTATTTCAGATGAATGCAAGAACAGTGAGCAGAGAGGGGTTTCAAATTTATGAATTGTCTTCATGCCTCAGCAACAGAGGTTGACTCCAGATGAAAGATGCCCAAAAGGTGCAAATAGAACAGAAATATTGTTAGAAAGTCTTGGAAGTTTTGTATATTCCAGTGAAGAGTGGTAAACAGGAAAAGGATTTTAGTTGTTTTTTTTCACTTCTGTGTTTAGTTTAGATGTAGCAGTATGGACATCCAGGAGAGGTCTTCTGTGCAATCTGTCATCTAAAAAATCCAGAACATCCAAAACCTACCAACCAACCAAGTCTCTATTGTTTTGAGACATTTTATTAAAATTGCTGTAACTGCCACAATTTCTATACTTCTAGGATGGACAGCTACCTTATAAAGTGTTGCTGAATTTTATAAGTGTGTAGCATATAAAAAATCAATCCACACCTGGATGATCTTTGAGGTAATAACTGGCACACTGTGAGTTTATTAGTTTTTGTTTTTTTAAAGGACAGCTATTTTAAGGGCTTCTGCATTTCCTGTTGTGGATTAAACACTTGAAAAACAATGTTACTTTTATGGAAATACTGAATATTACTTTATAACATTTTTTTCCTTTTTTTCTAGGATAACTGGACTGCTCTTATTTCAGCAGCTAAAGAAGGACATGCAGCTATTGTGGCAGAGCTGCTCAATTATAATGTCAGTTTAGAGCATCGGGATTTGGTATGTGTTGTCTTAGTGTAAAAATAAAATAGAAAAACAGTTTTGTGAGTTGGAGATTTTAAATTCCATAAAACTAAGGAATGATCTTTCAGTTTTACATAATGTACCCAGTGCTGCTGAAATGAAAAAGAATGTAGTTAAATATTGCTTTTTACACCTGTAAAATGATTGCTTTAGTGTTAATAAAGGCAGCTGGTTTACTAGGGCTGCTTTCCCCACCTAAATTTGCTCTGGAAAAAAGCTGAACTGTAGAACAGTTTGATTTTTGGGTGTGTTTTGTGTGGGTGACAGTTTTTTTGTGGGAGGGGGGTTCATTTGTGGGGTTTCTTTTGTTGAAGGTTTTTTTGGATGGTAGTGCCTTTTATTTTTTTAAGTGTTCTGGTAAAATAAGCATTATGTTTCCCAGAAGATACTTATCTGTATTTACTTTTACTCTGGGCAGTTGTGATTGTTCATACAGTAGTCCTTGTTTTCAGTCTCCTAACAATTGCTTTCATTCATCTTGCCAAATTTTCATATGGGAAAGTGGATGCTACAGTCCAGCCCATCTAAAGAGTTACAAAAGCTGCTGACATGAATCTGAGGTTAGATGCCCTGAAGAGCTTAAGCTGTCTCCATTGACAGAAGATAGAATTAGGTACCTGCAAGGACTAATTTTGTTCTGCTTAATTTAAAATCTGGCAAAACCACTAGGGTTGAGTTCAAGTGCTCGTTTAATTGAAGTTCCACTCTGTCTGAAAGCTGAGGCATCTTCACTAACCAAGATTTTTTGTTTAACATTAAGCACATTCACATTCAGATGGCCAAGTGCTTGATTTCTAGACCTATGCCAGTCAGAGGGATCTTTCACACCTCCAAAAGAAATATATAAAAAGAAATAAATAAAAATTGTGTTTACAGTTATTGGAGGCATATCGTTATTTTAAAATGAAATTTGCTTTACCTGATCTGTCAAATGCCTTAGGCAGTGAAGCCTCATTGTCTCCTAGCTTACAAATTTAAATGAAACACACCAGTGTAATTTTAAATTAATTGCTCTTATTGCTTCCTGCTACAGAAATCAAAAGTAAGCTTTCCATGTTAATTGATTTGGGGTCTAGACTTTGTTTTAACATAGTGGTGTGTTTCTTGTTTTGTTGGGTTTTTTTTTGTTTTCTTTAAATACAGTAGTTGGATTTGTATTCATTTGAAATCTGAATTCAATGTTCAGCAACATTAAGGACATTATGTTTTCCCAAGTTTTGCATATAACAGGAAATCTACTTTCATGCAGGAGCTTATGATTTATTCTAAATAAATAGGGTTACATCATTGTGTGGTCAATTGTTACTATATTTTGAATTTGCAGAATAGTCTTAGGACGAGTACAAAAATGAAATAAAAGTCAGTTATATTTCTAAGTATTTTTCAGTGTTAACATTTCTTTGAATTGTGTTTGCTAGGGAGGATGGACTGCCCTGATGTGGGCATCATACAAAGGCCGTACTGAAGTGGCTAAACTGCTGCTTGAGAAAGGAGCAAATCCAAACATCACAGGCATGGTAAGTTTTAGTCATAAACATCTGCTCCTCCCAAATGTTTGAAGTCCTGAATTGTACGCTCATTACCTTGATTAAACATTTTGCATTTTTTGCCATATGACATTAATCACTGTACTTTATAAAGGGCTTGTTTTAATAATCTGTGTGATTGCCACTGGCTTTTTTAATAATTTTGAATTTTTTAAAATTGAAGCAAATGGGTGTATAGCTCATACTAAGATTCAAATTATCAGGAGAGGAAATAATAGAAAAGATAAGTAGTGTATCTAATGCTACTTGTATAACAACTGTCATTTTTCTGCATCTATAGAAGTTAATGAAGTAAATGTGTGCAATTTAGAAACCATAATTTGCTTTAATTGTTTCATAGTAGTTTAGGTTATATGAACATATACCATTCATGTTGAAGAATAAAAAGCCATAAGATTTTGAGATTTAGTTCATTTGTAAGCATTTTCTAATAAGTGTAGGCACTGAACGATTTGTTTATACTGTCAGTTCTCTACTGTTTGAGGCAATGAACTATGAAGGAAGAACCCCGGTGACCAGAACAACCTTTGTGGTGGTTGATTTTCTCTGGTTTGCATATGCAGTGTCTGTGTGCATGGCACAACTTCTCTGCATTCCTGGTTACTCAGGGTTATTACATAGCTGTCTGTTGTTTCCTTTCTACCTTACAAATGTTACTATTAAGACAAGGATGTGAATTTACAAACCTTGTTTAAAGAGTTATAAATCAAAACTGATTCAAAACAGTGGACATCTTCCTAGATATTATCTATCTAATGTACTAGATAACAATTATTGATAATGTGGTTGGATTTATATATGTATATTAATTCTTCTATGGGTTTAACTTCTCTTGAGACTTGTTTTGTTGATGTAAAATAATTAAAATACATAAGCCTAAAATTATTTATTTGTTTTTTTTAAATTCCAAGCAATACAGTGTTTATCCAATTATTTGGGCAGCAGGACGTGGCCACTCAGATATAGTCCATCTCTTATTGCAGCATGGAGCTAAAGTGAACTGCTCTGACAAAGTAAGTTATACCTATATAAGATTTAATTTCTGTAATATTTGATAAATTTCTTGTGAAAGGAAATCTATGAATTCTTGATTAGAAATACACTTGCTGTTTTATTTTACCCATAAGATTAGAATTAGCATGCTAGAGTTATGTTAATATAAGATTTTATGCTTGAAAGAAGTTTTTCCATAGTACACTCTAGATGGTTGTGAAAATATTTCTATTTTCTGAGCTATTGGAAACCTTGCTATCCTAGGTTTTATAATTCTTACATCTGTCTACAAAAGAAAAGTTGCAGTAGTTTTTCAAATGCTTGTGTTAATTCACAAGACCAAATTACATTTTTCTAAAAATGAAAGCAATGAAGTGTAGGATAAATACTAGATTGTATGGGATACTAAATACAGAAAGCAATATGATAAAATGTTGTGAATGTTTTTTCAGTATGGAACCACCCCACTGGTTTGGGCAGCAAGAAAAGGTCATTTGGAGTGTGTGAAATACCTGCTGCAGATGGGAGCTGATGTTGATCAAGAAGGAGCTGTAAGTAACTTCATTTTCCAGTGATAAGTACGTCTGTATGTCCTGTTTGGGTTTTTTATAAAACAAATACCAAGAAATACATGAAACAAGATGAAATGTTGGAGTGTTTTGCTTTCCAGCTGTTTGCAGACTGCATGGGAGAGTTCCTGAATTTTCTTTGTGCCTTTTAATAAAACTATGGTGTAACTAAGAAGTTATATTGGCAGTGAACACATCAATATGTTAAGTGTAAATTTTAATGGGTGTAAATTAATTTAGCTAATTGTTATCTGAAGATTAGCACTATCAAAATTCATTCAGTATGCAAGCCTGATACATCAAATATCTTATTCCTCAGTGCCATTTGAAAAGTAAATCAAACCCCAACATCTTTCGGAAATAATAATGGTGACTGTAACTTTTCAGAAATTGAATTTTTTTCAGAAATTTCAGCTGCATATTGTTTTTAAATAAAACAGATTACATTTAAATTGCTTGTCAAAACAAAAGAAAGATCCATTAAAAGTTAAGTGGAGATTAGGAAAAATTTTGGTAATCATATGATTTTTTTTCTGAAGTTCTTCAAAAATCCTCTTTGTGAACAGTATTTGTAGATCTACATACTTTGATAATACTATGTTCCCATATGACAAGAAAATTATTTTATTATATATGTGGCATTCAGGAGATAGAATAAACTGATCTGAACTTTACTTTTTGCATTTGAAGTATTGTCTATTAGTGCTTTTAGTTTAGTTCTTTGTTTTTGGAAAGCATGTTTTTTGGTGCACTTTAAAACACAAAACTGAAGTAGCATTTGGATGATTAAGAGAGTGATATCAGTGAATTTTGTGTTTATCATTATTTGAACTGCTGATATAATGGTGATTGCTATATCCACTGTACAGTAAAATCTTTTGGTTTTATTTAAAGAATTCTATGACTGCACTTATTGTAGCAGTGAAGGGTGGCTATACTGATTCAGTAAAAGAAATACTGAAAAGGAACCCAAATGTAAACCTAACAGATAAAGATGGAAATACAGCTTTGATGATTGCATCGAAGGAGGGACATACTGAAATTGTGCAGGATCTTCTTGATGCTGGAACTTATGTGAACATTCCTGACAGAGTGAGTAAATTTTCATCAGAATAGTAATTTTATATATATGTAGTTTATTTTTAAATACCAGTGTATGCAGATTTGTAAATATGTGTTTTTCTGACTTTCTAATTTTTCTGCCATCTAGGGGTATTTTTGTGTATTGCTTTTTTACAAGTACATTAAGTGGTAGGTGTTGTTATGTGAAGGCAAAAGATAAACTCCTGAAACTACTCTTTGAGGTGCTTGAATTGAGAATGTAGGACATCTGACATAACTGTAACATAAGACTAATACTGAACTAATCTGTGGATTTGGGGTGGGGTAGTGCTGCTAAAACTGTAAACCATGGCTTCTGTAAAAAATAATGTATTTAATTCAGAATGTACCTGAGTATATGAGAGGGCGACTTCAGCTCTGGGTTAAGAGATGTAAATGTAATGCTGTGTACCTGACCTATACATGCACTACTCAGTAGAGATGTGACACGAACAGTGCCCAGAGTATGAATCTGCTTGCTGGCAGCTCAGGGTTTTATTTGGTTACTTATACAGGTGCTTTGGACTGTCTGCAGTGCCCTCTTGATAGTCAGTTTCTGAAGTGTCAAAGACAGGTCAAGCTCTGCAACCTTGATGCTGTACTGTAGTTGCTTAGATACCTAAACTTAGATGGTCAGTTCAGGACTTAGTTCAGAACAGTAATACATTTTTGAAGCTGCATTCACAATCCCCAAATTGGGTTGCTTGGGGTTGCAGAGAATAGAGGAAAGCTTCTTAATACTTGCCTCATAAATTTAAAAGGATTTTTGGATGCATTTTCCTGTATTTTAAGTGTCAGTGCATTTCTCAGATGGCAGTGTACTGAGTTACAGTGTTGCATGTCACAACAAATTTGACCTCGGGCACATATCAAAGCAAACTTTAAAAATATTTAAGAAAAAACATTGCAATCCCTCTTAGCACCTCTTCTGCCCCAATGTTCTACAACGGTCTGTATTTTGTGCTTTTCAGGAAGGAGAAATTACAGCTTTCAGCACAGCTGACTGCATTCCAAAAATACACCTAACAATGAGTACTCTTAGTTTCAGATGCTAGAGTAGGTTTTGATAGAGAAACTTTCTTGGTTTGCACCTAAATATATAATGACTGGGGCATTTTCTACTGCTCAGCACTCTTGAGTTCCACACCTGTGGTTTTGCTATACTTTTATTTATTTTTCCTGTTTCATCATGAAGGGAGTACTAAGCAGTTTCAGGAGTATAAGGTAATTTCTGCAATTCTGGCATATCTTATGCGTGTTAAAATCAGAAGCCTTAAGCACAATTGTAACTTTGTTTTATGTATATATGACTCCATTTACCACACCAAAATATTTTTTATTTTGATCTGAGATGAAATCAGCCTTTTGCTTTTTTTTCTTTATAATAACATAATGTATGTAGACAAGGTAACAGTCAAATCTGCATTAAAAAAGGACATTAATTTATTCAAAATTCTTGAGGAGATTTTGTCAGCTCTAAAACATCTCAAGGAGACAAACAGTATCCTTGTCTGATTGTAAGTAGGTTATTTCTATGAGTGTTTGGTCTTCCTATGAACAGAAAACAAGTGGCTTTTTTCATATTTATTATTAATTTGTGCTGGGTTTTATAGGCTAGTGGTTTAAGCTAGACCTATTTATGGAGTGTTTGTTTTCCTGAACAATTAATAAAAAAAATCCAGAATTTTTTCTATTATATACCCATTTTTTCAGAGATTGTTCTATTGTTTTTGTATCTTTCTTTTTTAAAATGGGTGGAGATTTCTTAATGTAGATAGGCATAGTGTATATTTGGAAGCTGTAATTCGTTCTCTGTTGCACTTCTTGTTGGTAAATTATATCAATTCATGCTTAATATTCTTTCACAATTTTTTTAGAGTGGAGATACAGTGTTGATTGGGGCTGTTAGAGGTGGTCACGTTGAAATTGTGAGAGCCCTGCTCCATAAATATGCTGATATAGATATCAGAGGTCAGGTAAGTACAACATTGTAAATGTTAGAGCACTTCTTAAATAGGATGTGAATTTGTGCACCTAATAGTTATACTGTGTTCCTGAAAATAGGGCTTTAAAGTTTGCTCTGTCTACTCTGCAGGAAACTCAAATTCCATTGAACAGTAAAATATATCACGTTGCTGTGCAGCTTTTAAGATTTAAGATACAAGTAAATGTAATGGCTTGTTAAACACAGCTTTTCCAGTTAATTGTATAATGGTTGAAAAGCAAAAGATGTAAACTGAACTTATTTCATCTGCACTACTGAACAGATTTAAAATAATGACATACTTTAAAAGACACTTGATGTAATTATTTTAAACATATTTTAAATAAAATGGCAATGAAATGTGCACCCAAGATTATATCTGTTGTCAGAGCAGTTCTGTCACTGTGCTTGGTTGATTCTTGTCTCCGACAACTTTCTGTGTCGCTTTCCTGTTTCATTGTTGTCAGTGATTTCTGTGTTTTCTACCTGTCCCTTCTTTCTTTTTTGTCCCTTTGATTAAGATATTAGTTTTACTCTTTTACTGGAAACTCTCTCACTCAGCATGGTACTTGTTTTTGTTACATTCAACTTGCTTTCTTTTGCTTCAAGCTGTTCAAATCACTCTGCTTTGTTGGCACATGTGTTCTGCCAAGTTTGAACACAAAACTAACTAGTCACTGAGAGCTGCAAAAGTTCAGTGCCTGCTGCTGCTGCAGAGCCTCTCTGAGAAGCCAACAAGTTTTTTATTTTCAAGAAAAGGTAGCATTTGGTTCTCTTCCTCTAACCTGCCATTGGCAACCCATGTGTCTCAGCTTCTGGCTGTGACGGGTTTGAAAAATCTGAAGCTTTTCAACATCTTGCTATGACTGAGGCAATGCAAAAACAGCAAGAGGGATGCAATGTCTTTGGTAGCAGGCAAGCTTGTGACTTCTGGCAGTGTGAGGTTGCCTGAGTGGCAATTTGCAGTGGTTGATCTAGAGAACATTTTTGCAGCCTTACAGGAGGCACAGCAGGAGTCAATACCATCAGAGCAATGTTCTGGCTCTGCACTTCAGATCATAGTTTAGGGATCAGCAGTATCAAAATTGGAGATGAGTGCTCCTTCTTTACTGGGAGCAACTTCCCTGCTGTTTGGCATTGCAGCACCTGCCTGCTGGCCAGATGTGTTCTGGGGAGATGTGTTGACTGCCCAAATTTGTGACATTTCAGAAATATTGCTGAGTCTTGTCCAGCCTTCCAGCAATTATGTTCCTTGCTGATCATTGATTCATATGGTCACTAGCTGGTGGATACCTTTAGCAGATAAAACATGACTAAAAGGCCCTTGAGAGTGAGAGCTGGGGCAGGTGAGGGCTCAGGTGGTGTTTTCCTCAGCTGTTCTGGGAGGGGGAAGGACCCAGCCGGGAGCACCTGGCAGACCTGTGCCTGGCTGTATAGCTGATGTACAGCTCAGGCTGATGTCTTGGAAGCCAGCTCACTGAAGGAGAGAGAAGATGAAACCCAAGTGGTTGGAGAGGAGAGAAATCTTAGTGACTGGGCTTGTTAAACTGTTGAAAAAACAGATTGTTGTGAAACCCACGAATGGAGAAGAAAGAGCTGCAAATGAAAGAAGCAGGCAAGATAGAAGGCTGCAAGGGGCACTTTGACATTCCTGCTTAGAAGCAGGTGTGTGTTCAGAGGCTTTTCTTAAATGTTTCTACATAAATATGCATCAAACAGAACGAGTCATGGTGCAGTCACTAGGCTACAGAAAGATTGCATATGTGAAGACTTTCTTCGTACACACATCTACACATCACTGGGGAAAAAAAGATGACAGAAGCAGATTTGTAGCTATGAACCTTCCCCCAGGTTTACTGATAAAATGTCTGGTTGATCAGCATTCTGGTTCTTTGTGTTGACATTCTTGTCCATCTAATTTTACAGCTTCCCAGCTTGCATGGCTCTGAAAAAAGTTGTTTTATTTCATTAGGTAGTTTCTATATTTGAGTTAGACAAGACAGGTTGAGTCTGCTTGGATTTTTAAAGCTCTTTATATATTTCACAAAGATTTTCAAAATAGATTTATATTCCCCAACCAAATTTATGTCCTCCCCTCTAAATTCTTCTGTTGTGCCAGTTAGATTTGTTGACCTTTGCCTTGAGCTGTACTAAAAATTGCCATATTATATGCAATTTTCAATTCATAATGGTTGTACTTTAAATACTGTTTTTGAAATTAATCAAACTAAATGAAAATACTGATAGTGTTTAATACTCTTATTTTATTTTTAGGATAATAAAACTGCTTTATATTGGGCAGTTGAGAAAGGAAATGCTACAATGGTGAGGGATATCTTGCAATGCAACCCTGATACTGAGACATGCACCAAGGTAACAATTAAAATTTTAATTGAATTGCTTTTTTTAACCTCTGTTCTTTTCTCAGCTTCTATGTGATGTGAAAATCATATCATATTCTGGTTTTGTGAAGTGTTGGTACCTTGAACAGTGTTAATTTTTTTTTCTGAAATAAGGCTCCTCAGCAATAGCAATGTTCCCACTGTTGATAAGTATGATTTGCTGCTAAATCTTTGATAGCAGGGAACATGTGGATTCTTTACCTCAGCATCGTTGACATTACCAGCAATAAGGAATAAAGAGCAGGTACTACTGGAAATCAGACAAAACAGTAGTTGGAATTAAATATTTTCAAATATCTTGTATTTTATCTGAATTTTGTCTTTTCCTGTTTGACACTGTTATTGACAGAAATGTATTTTGGTTTTTGATTCTAATCAATGTAGAAAACTGGGTCTGGGATACTTTTTCACAGACATAAGTGCTAAAGTGTTGTTGCTTGCACAGTAACATATTTAATTTTAATTATCTTAAAGTTTTTTGTTTTAATTTGTTACCCTATAACTTTTTTTTTCCTTGGTTTTGAGTATACAGAGATCTTTATATTAGTCCTACTTTTCCATTTTAGGATGGAGAAACACCACTAATAAAGGCAACCAAAATGAGAAATATTGAAATAGTAGAGCTTCTTCTGGATAAAGGAGCTAAGGTCTCTGCTGTAGACAAGGTAAAGAATTATTATTTGTTTACTTTAGTTTATTTAATCATTTTAGTTTTGCAGCAGGATTTTGGAGAGAGCTGTTGAGGCTAATACAGAAAGAGAGCTTCCCATATGCTTAATAATTAAATAGACCATAAGACTTAAATGCTTAGTCTCCCATATGTTTAATAATTAAGTACATCAGGATATTTAAGCATAAATTTGTTTCCACCATTAATATATTGTTGGATTTTGGTTTGTTTTGTGTTAGGGTGCTCTTAATAACTTGGGAAAAAAATCCAGGCGAGGAATAAAACTTTCATGGATAAAGCAACTAATTATTATTACGCTTAAAGAAGAGCATAGAGAATGGTTGTTATTTGTCACTGATGTTAGTTTTTGATTAACAGACATTAATCAAATGGGATGCCAAGGACAAATACAACTGGCTATTGCTGTCTTCCTATGCATTAGCTACTTTGACTGCAAACATTCTAAATACAGCAACATTTACTTGATGCTTTTTAAACCTCTTGCTATATTTAGGGCAAATAAGTTATAATTGATTTGATTTGATGCAATAAGAAAGCTTTTACTGGGAAGTTTTTAGGAAAGTCTGAGCAGACATTGAAACAGTTCTAACAAGCACTGTCTCTTGTTCCAAACAAGTCTTTGAGTTTGCCTATAGACATTTGTTGCTACACAGAGACTACAGTTTTCGTGAGCTTTAGGATATTAATGTAAGCATTTAAGATAGAAGACAGTGTCTGAGGTTTAGCATTCTAAGAACTGCTTTTTCACATGTCTTCTCTGAAAGATTTATAATGCTTTTTCAAGGGGAAAAATGCTTGCTATAAGGCACTGATGCTTTTGAAAGTACCCTAGGATTTATTTCAAAGAAATAATGCTTCTGAAACAGTGTTGAACATATGGTCTGTCCATAATCTTAGGAATTTATGTTAGATATTACTAGTTTTTCACTTAATTTCAGAAAGGAGATACTCCACTTCACATTGCTATTCGAGGAAGAAGCCGTAAACTTGCTGAATTACTCTTAAGAAATCCAAAAGATGGTAGATTGCTTTATAGACCCAACAAGACAGGAGAAACCCCTTACAATATTGACTGTAGCCACCAGAAGAGTATTTTAACACAGATATTTGGTGCCAGTAAGTATAAGTATTTTTTTTTATTCACTATTGGCAATCCAGTATTTGATTATGTATTGAAAAGTGGCTACAGATTTTTAATGTTTTCATGTTGCATTTAACGGAATGGCTTAAAAATAATTATTTGGCAAAAAAACCATGACTCTAAAAGCCTGGCAAAGGTCAAATATCTCTTTTATTTCAGCTTTGGGTTTTGGATACTCTGGGACTGCCATTGATCACTTTGTTTTTATTTGCATCTTGCTTCTGTAGGAATTACTTTCTTTGACTTCCTGTGTTTTGGGATCTTGAGTCTTGTAGTAGGCTTTAATAGATATGATATTTATGTATCATTTATGTGGATGATTTAAAATTCCTTTGAACAGGAATGTACAAATTATAACCGTTGTTATATAGCAAGAGTGTATGTCTATATATGTCTATATATGTCTATATATGTCTATATATGTATAAATATGGGTAAATATGTCATGACTTTATGTATGAAAATAGTCATATTGTAGAGGTTTCTTAGAGCACAGTTGTGTAGCACAGTATTTGTGTTGCAGGGCACTTGTCTCCCACGGAATCTGATGGTGACATGTTGGGCTATGACCTGTACAGCAGCGCTTTGGCTGATATTCTGAGTGAACCAACCATGCAGCCACCCATCTGTGTAGGCTTGTATGCACAGTGGGGAAGTGGAAAATCTTTCCTGCTTAAGAAACTGGAAGGTAAAATCTTGATTTATTCTTTGGAGGACTTCCAATCTAGCTATGAAAAGCATCACATTGGAGTTACTAGTTTTTGTGAGGGTTGTTGGTCCATGTGATGTTTTATCTGGTGTCTGTTTCTATGATGAAAGGATTTAAATTTTACTGTGGTCAATTCATCCATAGATTGCTTTGTTCATTTATACAATGTAAAGACAGTCCTTAAGTGCTTCTGTCTGTTTTCCTGTGAGTTTCCTGCAGCAGTGAATCTATGCTTTAGGTAGTGCAGAAAGTCTGCCTGAATATGCCTTGCTGGGCCTGTTCATGTGTCTGATCAGGTTCAGACCTCCTCTGCTGTAGTATTTATTTATTGTGCATCCTGTGTGGTTTTTTTTATATAGTGCTTAAGATCAATTATCAGGCTATTAATATTTTATTCTCTGTAGTGTATGTTCTTTGCATCTAGTTTTCTTCCCCTTTCCTCTTCCTTTGAGTTTTTTGAACTTTCTGAAATGACAGAGGAAGGCAAATGCAGTATATGAAATGAATCAATATTTTCCTGCTGGAAATTGTATTTAGTTTTAGCATTTTCTTATAATGGGTGTTTTTCTGAGATGTTTCGATATAATTAAAAATAGTTCTACCAGTCTTGGTGTTTCTTACTTTCTGTGATTTTGTATTAGCCAAAATGGGATCTCTGCATTCGTTTTTTCACCTCCTGCTCCATGTCATAAACAAAAACTTTATGTACTTTGACTGTGATTATTATTGCTGATGAACTCTTCCATTTCTAAGATGCTTTCTCAGTGTTTTCCTCCTGTTCCACATTCCTGTCTTCATTCTGGATTGTGTATCTGTTATTTCTTATTCTGTAGAAACTAAATAAGTTTCTTCAGGAATTCCTGTTTTAGTATATAAGAATCAACAAACAGAAATAATACTGCAGCCTTCAGATTGTACTCTTATATCTGACTATTTGAGGAGCACAGTCCATGTTTCAGTGATTGAGATTTCGGGGGTTTGGTGGAGTTTTTTGACAGATATGGTGGATTTATTTTTTCTTAGTGTCACAAAATATGTTTTACACTTTTAAAGGAGGATAGGAAATGGCATGACTTTTTATATGCTTTCAAAGGTAGAAAGCATAAAGAATGTGAGTATTGTGTATTTAAATGTTTTCATTCATTACATGGATGATAACAGGGTTTTTCACTAATGTTTGAAGAATTCAAGCATCATTGTGGTTTTTTGATCAATAATTGGGATAAGTAATACAGTCTACTGAAAAAGTTATTTTCAAAAATGATCTTTCTTGAGTGACTTCATATATTAATTAGTCCTTGTCTTTTTGTTTTAGATGAAATGAAGACTTTTGCAGGACAGCAGATTGAACCTCTGTTTCAGTTCTCCTGGCTTATTGTGTTCCTCACGCTTTTGCTGTGTGGAGGTTTGGGTTTATTGCTCGCTTTCACAGTGGACGCAAAGCTTGGAATAGCAGTGTCTCTCAGCTTATTAGCTGTTCTCTACATTTTCTTTAGTAAGTCTTATGTGGAATTCATGAAGATTTTTATCTATTTTTGGAATTAAATATTACTTTGTAGATATGCTTTGCCATTCAGAAAAAATGCTAAATATTTTTGTAGACAGTAAGAACCCTTTTGGACCCTTTGTTTTTTGTGTAATTTGTGAGAGGGCATTCTTGAGAACAAAGAAGGATTTTGTTTATTTTGTTGTGTTACTCTTACTGTTCTCATTTTTACTCTAAATGCTAAAAAGTTCATAACTTTTGTTACAGAACTCCATGCTTTATCTCTTCAAACCTCATGATTCAATGTTGACTAAATTAAGACCATTACATCTTTTTAATATTTTAGCTGTAATTTACTTTGGTGGCCGGAGAGAAGGGGAGAGATGGAACTGGGCCTGGGTGTTAAGTACAAGGTTGGCAAGACATGTTGGATATTTAGAGTTGCTTCTCAAACTCATGTTTGTGAACCCACCAGAACTACCAGAGCAAACCACTAAAGCTTTACCTGTCAGGTTAGTTATTTAATTTATTTACTCTTGAATAAATCAATCAGACTCACTCTGATACTTCTCAAACTGCATAATAATGTCCATGTTTAGCTTAATATGAAAAGTTGTTGAGATTCTTGTTTGAAAAACAGCCCTAAAATAGCCCTAGATCATAAACTTTTCAGTGTGAAGAAGATAGTAGTGTTTTCCAGAAAAACTATCTGCCAGAATTGGTGAAAGTTTGTGCTTTTTAGAATTAGGGATTTTGTACTATTGTACTGATGAAAATTCATACCAGATAAAATAAGAATTTTCTGTTATAGCTTATTGTGTATTATGGATGTTTAATACTTGTTCCACTGATAACTTTTGTTAAGGTTTGGGGAATTTTTCTTCTATGTAAGTAGAGCATCAAACTGTTCAAAGATTCTAGTTTACCTGAAAACAAGAAAACTTATGCTGTGTGTTTGAAAATTTTATTTACTTCTATTGTTCAAAAGCTTCTATTTTAGCCTCATGGTGCTTTTATGTGATCTTGTGTTTCTGTAATTTTTAAAATCCTTTATAAGTATTTAAAAATAGATCAGAATGCAATTTTGAAAATATTTGCCAGTGTTACATTTTGACATTATAAAGATATTTTCATGTTTTACTGTCATCAGAGGTACTATTAGTGATGAGAGAATTTTTATCTTTTTAAGAAATCAAGTTTTAAAATAGAAAGTGGGGCAAAGAAGAGGTTGGTAAATGGAGAAGAAGTAGTTACATTCCATGTAGATTTTTTTTTAAAAACAATGTTTTACATTTTGTATCACTTAAAAAAACTTCTAACTGAAGAGAGACCAAACTTTTGTTTTAGTTTCCAGAAAATATTTAAAGTTTTCTGAAGTATACCAAATACATGTTTTTGTCTCTTTCAGATTTTTGTTTACAGACTACAATAGACTGTCCAGTGTAGGTGGAGAGACTTCACTGGCTGAGATGATTGCTACCCTCTCTGATGCATGTGAAAGGGAATTTGGTTTCCTAGCAACAAGGCTATTTCGAGTTTTCAAGACAGAAGATACACAAGGTTTTTTTTTGTTTTTTTTTACCTGAGTGACATTTCCAATTATTCCGTTTCAGTGCACTGTTACCAGGGCTTCTGTTTTTCACAATATAAGCTCTTTTTAGAAATTGTTGTAGCCATGCAGAAATTTATAGAGAGGGGGAAACTCTTCGTTTAAAAGAGAAAAAATGCTCCATTTTATTTACTAATCTTGATTTTATTAATTTAATGAAGGAATAACCTTTGAAGTGTAGTTTTCAGAAATGTCAATGGAAATGTATATTTACGTTACATCCTTATAGATGCAGCATATTTCCATAGCAATTTAAATGGTGTCTGAGTCAGATAAAGGGAAATACATGTTTTTGTATGTTGCTACGATAGATTTGTTAAGTTTACTAAATTTTATTTTAGATTTTTCATAAGTGATCACTACTTACTCTTGGAAATAACAAATGTGCAGAACATGTTGGTCCAATCCTACAAATTGCTGTGATTAGTACTAGTAAGATGGGATGAAATGTACCTATTTGATCCAAATGGAACAAGCTTTTTTATTCTGTTTCATCTGTAGATTTCTAGAAAAAGAAATACACAGAGTATGATATTGTAAAGAAGGGGTTCTTGAGTTTAACTTTCAATTTATTGAGGACTTACTTGTACTTTTAGTATGTGTCAGTTACTTCTCGTTTCTTTTTGTCCACAAATTGAGGAATCTGTCACCTCTCACAATGTGAAACGTTTCAGCTCTTCTGTCCTGCAGAGGCTGAAAAAGACATGCTATGTTTGCTATGTTCCACTATGTGCTGAACACAGCTTACTCCTCATTGTTCTTTTTCAAATTCACTAAGTGTTCTTTATGAAAGGGATGTGTGGATTTTTTCACCCTTTTTTGCTGTGTTAGGTTCTTCAGTTCCTCTCCTTAATACCAGTGAAACAGCTTTCATGATAGTGTAATTTTTCCTGAAGTTGTCTATGGAATGGCAGTGTAGTGCTGGTTTCTTGTGATTATTTAAAGTAATCGTATTTTCCCTATCATTTTAATCTTATATTCGCTTGTCTTCTTTGCTCTGTTGCCTTCCTATGCTCTACCTAATTATCTTATTGATTTTTAAAATTTATTCTATCTATTTGATGATTTTCTGCATTCTCTCCAGGTCCAGGGTCATAGGTTTAGTACCTCTAGATGTTTACAGAAATTATATAGAGGTTTATTTTTAGCCTTCTGTATCTTAATTTCTGTTATGTCTGTAAACTTGTGGACACGCCTCTTTCAATTGTCATTTCATTGCTCTTGATATTTTAGTGTATCTTTAATCCAGTTTTGTCTTTTTCTAGTAAGAAGATGTTTACATTTCTACTTACATCTAGAGCTGAATGTAATTATATCTGAGCTGTTCCCCTATGTTTCTCACTTCTGTCATTATGCATTTCTGTTGCTTTGTCCTGCAGCACAGTCCTTATTGTCACTTATGTCAGCAGTGTGAAAAACCTTTGCTGCTCATACCTGGGTGTAGAGAATAATATGGACCACATATAAACCTTGTGTATTCTTTGTACTTAGCATATTAAAAATTTGATTTTCCCCCTGCAGTTCAAATACTGGTTTTTAGCTGTCATAATTTTGCTTCAGATCATTGCTATTCTGTTCTTTGTTATCAACAAATGTGTCCAGAAGATAGCAATTTTCTAGATGTACCACTGGATCTGTACAAGTCCTAAAGGCAGAGACTGCTGCTTTGGAAAATACTGTTTCTTTGGTCACTGATTTAGCTGTGCTGAGCTCCAACTGCAGTATTTGCTTCTTTCTTATCAGCCCACTTGAAGTCAGGAGCTCTATACTCTCCTCTGGGGCCCTTGTGGACTGTCCAAACTGTATTTACTGCAGTTTTCCCGTTCATGTGTGTTTTAGCATGCAAGAAAGGATAGCCTCAGGTTGCAGCTTGCAATTTTGGTTTAGTTCTTCAATGGTACCATTACTATTAGATTTTGTAAGTACCAGGTTCCACTTAAAAACTGAGTAGTCCCTGTACTGTTGTCCTACAATTTATTTATCTAAATACACTTTACAAGTGTAAGGGGTGATAACACTGATACAAAATTGTCATTTCCATCCAGGGTGGATTTCTTGAAATGATGGAAATAAACTGAAGATTAAAGGAATGTCGCTGCTTCGTAATTTCTAAGAATTTTGGCAAATAATAGATTTTTTTTTCCACTGGTTTGTAACTGGGTGGTAACACTGCAGTAAGCTTTTGTGCTAGTTAGTGTTTTACTGACAAGTATGCAAGTTAATAGATTTTGCACTCACCTGTCATGACATTGTACATTAATTCTAACAGCAATACTTGTTTCCTAGGTAAAAAGAAATGGAAGAAAACTTGCTGCCTCCCATCTTTTGTGATTTTCCTGTTCATCTTGTCTTGCGTTGTTTCTGCGATTGCCCTGTTGGCAATTTTCAATGTGGAATCAGCCAACATGACGGTGAACGTTATTCTCATAACAGTGACCTGTATTGTTGGTTTGGCCTTTTTCTTGAATTGCCGCACATGGTGGCAGGTGATGGATTCAGTTTTGAATTCTCAGAGAAAACGTCTTCACAGTGCTGCCTCCAAGCTTCACAAGCTGAAGAGCGAGGGCTTCATGAAGGTGAGCATTTATATGAATTGGCCCATAAAAGGAATGAAACAAACCCCCAAACATGGAGCATTATTAAGTTGGGGCACCATTAATTTAATCAGGCCAAGTCTCACAACAGGAGAATGAGATTTGGTGAGTTTTTACTGAATGGAGCACTTCTGTGCCAGTGGTAATTGTGCTTAGTATAGGAGATCTATCTGCTTAATCGTAATTGTTAAATTTAGGGTTTCAGTTTTCTGGTTTTGTTTTTTGCTAGGAAGAAAGTACTTGGAAGACAATTCTCAATTGCCATTATTTATTAAAAGCTTACTTTAGATCGTAAAATTAGAAAGAATAACTTTGAGAATCTCTAAAGGTATACAAACGAGCCTAACTTTCTCTGTCTGCAAGACCTCTTTGCTAAGAAAGGAATTGTAGCACTGAAAGAATATTCCAAAACACTCCATGTATTTAATGAAAAATGGTAGAAAATACTATTGTTTTGCTGGCCTATATTTATAAACTGATAAATATACTCTCAGGCTGTCATCAGGTATGCTATATGCTCCTATTTGAAAGTAAAATGTAGCATCGTGATTGCTAACTGTACATTACAGTATGTATCGAATACAGATGTATTGTATAAGAATGTGTTGTACAAATATTTTTCATACAGTCATAGAATAGTTTGGGTTGAAAGGGACCTTTTAAAGGTCACCCAGCAAAGAGCAGGGACATCTTCGATTAGATCAGGCTTCTCAGAGCCCAGTGCAACCTGACCTTGCATTTTTCCAAGGATAGACATCCACAACTTCTCTGGGCAATCTGTACCAGTGTTTTACCATCTCATTTTAAACAAACTTCTTTCTTATATCTAATCTAAATTGACTGTCCTTCAGTTTTTAAAACCATTCCCCCTTGTCCTCTTGCGAAACGTCCTGCTAAAAAGTTTGTCTTCATGTTACTTACAGGATTCTTTAGATACTGGAAAGCCACAATAAACATCACCCCAGAATCTTACCTTTTTCAGGCTGAATAATCCCAATTGTCTCAGCCTTTCATCACAGCAGAGGTGCTCCATCTCTCTAATCATCTTTGTGGCCTCCTCTGGACTTGCTCCAATACATTGGAGTAATTTCTGTGCTGAAGGGTGCAGAGCTGGATGCAGCACTACAGGTGGGGTCTCACCAGATTGGATCAGAGGGACAGAATTCCCTCTCACCTACTGCCCATGAAGCTTTGGATGCAGCTCAGGATGCATTTGTCTTTCTGGGCTTCAAGGGCATATGGCTGGGTCATGTCCAGCTACTCATCCACAGCATCCCTCAAGTCCTTCTTGGCAGAGCTCCTCTGCATCTGTTCGTTGCCCAGCCTGGATTGATACCAGGGGTTCAGTACACAGGTATAGGGCCTTGCACTTGGCCTTGTTGAACGTTGTGCACCCCCTTCTTGAGCTTGTCCAGGTCCCTGTGGATGGCATCCTGTCCCTCAGGTGTGTCAGCTGCACCACTTGGTGTCATCTGCAAATTTGCTGAGGATGCACTTGATCCCTTCATTCATGTCATTAATGCAGGTATTAAATAATACTGGTTGCAGTCTAGACCTCTGAGGGACAGCGCTTGTCACTGATGTCCATTGGGACACTGAGCCATTGACCCTTTGTTATTTTTTTTATCTCTTGACAAGTTCAGCTCCAGCTGTGCCTTGGCTTTCCTCACCACACCGCCTCACAACCAGACTGTGTCCCTACACTTTTCCTAGCATACCTGTGCTTACTTCCACTGCCTGTGCATTTACTTCTTGCTCTGCTCAGCACAGCCAGCTTTTAGTCTTCCTTGCCAATTTTTTTGTACTTGGGGATTACAGGCTTTTGTGCATCCTTTAAAGATCTTCAAGCTATTTTCCCTGTGGGCAGTTTTCCAGGGGATCTGTTGACTGTCTCTTTGATGAGCTAAAAGTTTGCTTTCCTAAATGCAATGTGGTGACTTTACTCCTTATCTGACCCATATCCCTCAGACTGCAAACTCCACCAGTGTGTGATCACTGCAGCCCAGGCTGCCTGCAAGCTTGACATCCTCAGTTAGCTCACTTACATTAGTGACCATCAGGTCCAGTGTTGTTCCCCTTCTGGTAGGGCTTGTCTACTATCTAGCTGAAGAAGTTATCCTCCATGCATTCCAGCAATCTCCTGGATTGCTGACAGCTCATGAGGCTACATTTCTGATGTTGGAGGTCATCTAAGTTCCCCAAGAGGATGCAAGCCCATGAGCATGATGCCTCCTGTAGCTGGGACACGAAGCCTTTGTCAGTAGACTCCCCTTGATCAGGCCTTTTACAGACACAAACCCCAAGGTGTCATTTATTGATCTGGTCCTTGAAAATTTTTATTCACTCCACCAGTTTGTGGCTGCTTCTCAGAGGCATCTCTTTGTGATCTTTGCACCTCTTGATGTAGAGGACAGCCTTTCCTCCCCTCCTTCCTCTCCTGTCCCATTGAACAGCCTGCAGCCATCAATAGCTGCACTCTGGTCATAGGATTTGTCCACCAAGTTTCTGGAATGGCAGCTAGCTCATAGCTTTCTAGCAGCACAGTGCCTTCCAGCTCCTCCTGTTAGTTGCCCACTCTATGTGCACTGAGGTACAGGCACCTCAGCTGGGCAGTCAGCTGTGTCACATTCTTAGAGGAAGACCCTTTAATTTCTTTGAAGTATTTCAGTGGTGTTTCCCTGTTGGCTTCTGTTACCTCTGGAGACTCTGCTTCATCTCCATAAGAGTACCAAGTATGCTCCAGTGTGGCCAGCACATCTCAGATGAGGGCCATCACTAGCACTGCACCCTCTAACCTTGGTGTGTCATCCCACAGTTTGTTAGGGGCAAGCCTGATAATATCCCCCTCCCCTATCATGTCTTTTATAAAGCTGTGTCAATTAACTGTGCTGGCTCCTGGTCAAAGGCTCTTTGCCCTTTGAGGAAGGTGAATCCCTTCTTATGCCAGCGTGCCTGGTGCCATGTTTTTGCAGCACAGAAGACCTGATTGTGTCTTGGTACTGTGCTTCTTGACAGTTGTTTGTAGAGTGCTATTTATCTGACATAACTTCAGCCTTTTAGGAGTTAGGTTCACCCTTTGCCATCAAAGGAGAGAAGTCGGTATTTCAGGAGAGTTATTAATCTGTTTTAAGTCATCTTATTGTGTGCATTCTAGTGAATCTACTGAAGAGATCAGATTTTAGTGTCTGCTGTTAGCTGCTGAAGTTAGGGCAGGCAAATTCCACCTTTGTTTCTATGTTGTGTGTGGTTGGAACATGTGTAACTGTGTTGAAAAGCTTAACAAATCTTCAGGCTGCTTATCTTGAATAGCAATGACTGAGCATTAGAGTAATAGCATAATGTGCTTGGCTGGAAGGCAGATAGAAAATTTTGCTGTACATTTTATGTGGAGCAATTTCTGAGGACTAGCTGAAGCTACAAATGCTATTTTATTTACTTCTTAAATAATGTTTTACTGTGCATAAATATTATCATCTTAAATAATATTGTAATGGATTTTACATAAGGATAGTTTGTTATATCAAAGCAGAATATATGTTTCTGCTGTACATACTGGTTCAGATGGGAAATAAATATATTTGGAAGTGACATTTTAGGACTTTTCACTTTGAGTATTTGTAAGTTTATTCTTGTAATCTTACTGAAGTATTTTTTGGGACAAATAGCAATCTGCAAAAAGAAATATATGTATTTTTATCAGTTTTAAGTATTATGAAAATGTCTTTTCCTTCCTTGTGTTTTGTTCTTGTAGGTTTTGAAATGTGAAGTGGAACTGATGGCCAAAATGGCAAAAACCATTGACAGCTTCACTCAGAATCAGACAAGGCTTGTTGTAATTATTGATGGGTTAGATGCTTGTGAACAGGACAAAGTTTTACAAATGCTTGATACTGTGAGTTGGATCATTTTATAAAGATAACCTCTGGATTATATGAGTGATCTCTTCCACAGATGAGCTCAGATACATACAGTTATTGTGTATTTTCTGTAAAAAGAAGGCTGTGTTGTAATAATTAATATTTGTGCACATTGGCATAACTATAATGCTAAGGGTGATGGATTTTAAACATTGAAAATTAAATTGCATGTTAGTACTTCTGAAAAGGTTTGAAACAATCAAAGATAGACTATGGAAATAATTATTCTGTTGAAACAAACTTAAAATATTTGTAGAGTTTTTAATATTTTTACCGTTGAAGTACTTTAGATGAAAAATACTTAAATGCTAAATATTTGTAGGGAGACTGGAACATTACTACATGATGCATCCTTGGTGATGACTTCCACTGTAAATTCTGCTGTTAAGTTGTTGAGTGTGCTTATTTCTTTCTGTGGATAAGTTCCTTAAGTTAGATATCTCATAAAGAAGAAGCTGACATCTCCATACATCTCTTGTTCTCTCAGGTTTTTTCCTTGAACAAAATGAATATGAAGTGTTGAGCCAAATGTTCAATTACAGTTAGTTGTTACTAACAAGGTGTACTGTCTGCTTTTTTACAGGTACGAGTCTTGTTTTCAAAAGGCCCATTCATTGCAATTTTTGCAAGTGACCCACACATTATTATAAAGGCAATTAACCAGAATCTCAACAGTGTTCTACGTGATTCAAACATAAATGGCCATGATTACATGCGAAATATTGTCCATTTGCCTGTTTTTCTGAATAGCCGAGGGCTTAGTAATGCAAAAAAACTGATGGTAGCTTCAACAACCAATGGGGATATTCCTTATGCAGATAATGCAGGTAAGGTTATGCAGGAGGGTGAAATGAGCATTACAAAACTTATGATCCAAAATCTGTGTTTTGGATGAAATTGTTTAAATAATTGACAGATCATTATTTTTATAGGTCAGTCAAATGTATATGACTGGATAAAATGTCTGTGTTTTCCTTTCTGTAGGATTGCATGAAGAGGTTGACAGGAGAGTTTCTCAGAACAGTCTTGGAGACATGACCAAACTTGGTAGCAAAACTGCTCTCAACAGGCGGGTGAGAAGGATTTTTAGTCTAAATAGAGATACTGGTAAAACCTTTTTTTCTTTTTTGATTTTTTTTCTTTGACATTTTCAATAATATCAACTTGGAAGACTTATCAATCTGTTGGTGTGAAATTTTTGTAAGTGATCTGTGTAGGAAAAGTCCATTCTTAAATCAGTAGACTGATGCTCTGTCAGAGAGGAAGAAGTTTGCTTGCTCACCAAAGTATTGCTTTCCACAAAAAATTAAGTACAACTCTCTGTGAATGCTGAGATGATGCAGCAAATCTGGTAGGAACTATGGTCTGTGTATATTTTGGACTTTTTTATGTAAGCCTGGTATCTGTTGCAGGATGTTGCAACAAGGGGCAGTAATTGAGTAAATCAAAGGATTTCAAATATTAAGTACTAGACTTGGGCTGCAATGTCTATCACATGTTTTTTTTCTGTTTTCTCGTCTTTCATCTTTGCATAAAGTCACAAACTGGTTGGGTAAAAGGTGTCTAGAAAGTTGTGAAAAGCGACACAGAGTCTGAGGATTCTGTGATATTTGAGCTACCATTGGTAGAGACTTTGGGAGTTTTGTAGCAGAGGAACCTGATGGTCACCTTAATTTCTACGTGTAGTTAGTGAATGGATGGTATTAGCCTTTTGGAGAGACAGTAGGAAGCAACAGTGGAAATGCTCAAAGTAGTAACCTTTTTACAAAATATTTTGCTATGTCACTCTATTTTGCCCTGTCAGAATTGATGTGGAAGTAAAATGTGTAACTCTTACCACTTTTTGGCTTCCTGTGGAAATAATGTTGAGCTTTTACACAGCTAAATCAGAATTAAATTCTTGTACGTATGATATTACCTGTCAGCCTCACAGACTTACTCACAAAGGCTCTAACTTGATTATCAAGTAGAACTGAAAATACATAAAGGCTTTTGATGCTAATCAGTATTCCTTGGGGTTTTGTTTCATTATCAGGATACTTACCGAAGACGCCAGATGCAGAGGACCATTACCCGCCAAATGTCTTTTGATTTGACCAAGCTGTTGGTTACAGAGGATTGGTTCAGTGATATCAGCCCTCAGACCATGAGGAGATTGCTAAATATTGTTTCAGTGACGGGTAAGCATGACATGCCCATGTGCAGTAAACAGGATCGTGTTTTGGCTGCTTGTAGTTACACTCAGACTTACTAGTGTGTAAACTAAGTCGAACACGTCAGTCCGTGTGTTGCTTCTGAAAATCCTTCTGAAGCAAACTCTTCCAGAATGTAAGAAAAATTTACAGACCATTCTATGTAGAGTTTGAAAGATACGTAATATTTGTTGTTTTATTGACTTCAGTTGAGAGGCAAGTTATTCTAGTCTGCATTTTTAGGGAATTTTGTGTTTTTAAATTTTGAAACAGGATAAGAAAATTACATTTTCCTGTAGTGGGAACAAAGATTGTAGTGATGACATCTGAAAAGGTAAGATGTAGGAGAAAAATCAGGTATATATCATGCTCATTTTTGTTGCTATGAGTATTTGGAGTCCTTTTTCCCTAAATGATTGTGTGAGGCTGATGAAAGCATTTTCTCACCTGTTTTTCTTCAGCAAAACACAGTCAAGATGTTGGTATCTTTGAAAACTGGAAATGACTGGAAAGGGCTTATGGAGGTTTAATAAAAACATGTTTCACGTAGTAAGTGGCTGAGGAGTGATTATTTAGTGTCTTTTCTGTTACAGACACTAGAAGGCACTGGATAGCCCTACAGCTACCCAGAATAAAGAAATTGAGTTACTTTTCGCACTGTGTATAGTTAAGAGCATAAATCTGCAACAGACCTCAAATTCTGGGCTAATGTTTTAAATAAGTGTGCTGTCTCTTAGCTTGTCACTGCTATTTGTAGCATATAGCCTATCTTGTTTTGGCAAATTATAGTGCAGTTCTGAAAGTATAATAAAATCATAAAATATTAGTTGTAAAATTAAACTAAAAAAAATCTGTCAAGAGCACTTTTAGTGTAGTATAATCTGTGGTTGGACGTGATTTCATAAACAGCTTTATCAACAGGCTGTAGGTTACATGCCATTACAGATATTAATAAAGGAATTATAGACAATTTGCTGAAACTTCAAATACATAAATTATAGCATTAACTTTTTCTGTTTTTTTAAAATAACTTTATTTGTAATGTATACCTTGCTTTACTAACTTAAAACAGTCTTTTTTATAGCTTTGAATTTTACTGTATTGGCCATCAAAGTTGGCAGTTGTATGCTTAACTTGTTTTGACTACATTTCATATGCCAACGCATAGAAAATCTGTGTGAAATTCTGTGTTTAGATGGAGAAATTAATGCTTTGTGAAATTCTTTATTAAATTTTGTTGAAGTAGGTTAAAATTCACCAGTAGCAGGATGATAGTAATAAGTGTTTAACCTGTGGCTGAAGCTGACAGTTTTGGAGAGTCTCATATTTTGACCAGGATTTGCAAGGATTTTTATTAGATTGTAAAAAGATATTTTTAGACGCAGCTTGTGATGATTTTGAATTTGCTGAGCTAAAAATATAATAGCAGGAAGTTCACAGATCAGATAATAACAAAGTAACATAGCTGTTACTTTGAGGGGAAAAAAGGTATCTTTCAAAAGGGAGAAAAAATCCTCTAAACTCTTTACTGAATTTTGTTGAAGTGAGTTAACCCTAACCCTTTTCTTTTCTCCTTCCTTGTTCTTTTAGGTCGTTTATTGAGAGCTAATCAGATCACATTCAATTGGGACAGACTGGCAAGTTGGATCAATCTCACAGAGCAGTGGCCATATAGAACATCATGGCTTATCCTGCATCTTGAAGAGACTGAAGGTGTTCCAGATCACCTGACTTTAAAAACCATCTATGAGAGGTAGTCATCATTCCAGTAATGGTGTGCACTTTCAGTGGTTAAAATAATGATCATTATTAATGATCACTAGAATAACATGGCTTTCAAACATTTATCAGGTTGTAATCTAAAATTCCTACAATTATACCCTGTTGTGATAACTTTTGAAAACTTCTGAGTGGGTTTCATTGCTATTTGAGGCACCGTGTATGAATGAGTGCTTATGAATGACTGCTTTGTATTTAAATCAAAGAGAACTGTACAGGAATTCTTTCATAGGCAGCTAGCTGTACTTATGTATCTTGATACCCTTTTCGTCTTTACCTTGGCCAAGACACAAATTGGGTATTTTTTCCCCTCTTTGTTCATCTGAAGTAAGCCCAGCAGAAACTAGCCTTGCTGATAAAAATCTCTGAAGGTTTTGTGCTTAGCAGGTATGCTGTTGCAATGCCTATGCTGCAATTAAGGGATGTGAAAAAGAGGCATGACTTTCTCCATTTCTGCTACAAGTTGCTGTCCAACAGAGCTGTCTAGGTACTGCTACCAAGAGCAAATTGCTCCAAGTTGCCAGTGAACATCTCTCTCCAGTACCCTCTGCTTAAAAATAGGATTTGTGGGTTGTGACCTGATGACACAGGGAGGAATGGAAGAGAGCAAATGTGACTGAGAGTGGTGACTATAGAAGAAATGCAGAATCTGAGAATCAGAGTTAGGGAGAAGAAAGAAAGGTTTGACTTGGATAAAATATAATTGAGATCAGATGAAAAGAACAGCTGAGGTAAAGAGAGAAGATTGTGACTGAACAAAAGTTACCAGAAAATCTAGAGATTTTGCAGGGTCCAGGGGGATGAACTTTGGAGAGAAAATATTGGAAGTGTGCCCTGCAGTGGAGAAAGTCAAGGAACAGGAGAAAGTCAATGAACTGTGTGAGGGTCTGGGGTGGGCTGAGTATGGTTGGAGTGTTGAGAATGTAATTAGGATTGTTTGGGAAAGATTGAATGAGTTGTGTTAGGAAAGAAAAGTTGAAGTGCACTTAAGATCTGAACACAGAAATCCCAGAAGTTGAAGGACAAGGATAGACTGGGCTTGATGAAGCTGAGGGTTGAAGAGATGAAGAGGGCAAGTAGTAGACTGAAGTGGCTTTGAGCTGGAAGAGGGTTTTAGAAATACCAGACTTCACAAGTAAACTAAGCGCATGATTAGAAAACACTCTCCTCTAGAGCATGGACCCAGTTTTTGAGTTTTGCATTTCCCCTGTGAGTGTAATATATCTGTGAAATCAAAGGTAAAGCACTGGGTGAAGCACCATTTTTCCACTGTGCCTTCACACAACTAGTGTCACAAATGTTTATGTGATCAGCTAAGTACAGTACTTAAGAAACATCAGAAATTCCCTTTCCTGTCTTGCTTTCCATTCAACTGATCTGTATTTAGATTTCTTTATGGCACATTTCACAATTCTATATTTTCAGTACTTATCCAGTAAACTCATTACAGTTTTCTGAGTATTGGCGTCTACCGTAATAAATCACTTTGGAGTGATCAAAGCCCAGAGCTGTCTTCAAGACATAACAATGTTTGTGTTCTGAAAAACCAGAGAAGGTATGAGATACTTGATTTATTCTCATAAATGGGTGCTAATAATTCCAGTATTAATGGATGTTAAATTGTAGTAACAATGAATAAAAGAAAAGGACATTCACAATTGTATGTGAATAACTTATTTGGGTTCTGGATTGTTTGTTGTTAGCACAAACACTTGAGCTGTTGATGCTCAGTGCCAGCTGGAGCATGTCGTGATTTATTAGTTAAGGTGTGGAGGAGATTCATGACTGCTGCTGTTGAACTTCTCTGCTGCTGTGCAGGTTGTTTGGAAGTGATACAGCCACTTGGGTAGACTCTAGTTTATAACTGATGATTGTAAGCGTATAGGTAACTTTTTAGTGTTTAAAACCAGAGTACATGATGGGAAGAGACAGTGAAGAACCCTGTACTATGTATTGGAAAAGGGAAGATGGTCATCATCTTTTAAGGAAACCTGTTTGTATTCTACCAGCAATACTAGGAAAACAAGGAAAAGGAAAACAAGACCAGTATTCAGGATTTTCTCTTTAGCAAAAAATACTAACAGGATTATTTAGTATGAAGTTTCCTTAGCTTCTTAACAATTAAAAAAAAAGTTTTCTAGCAATGATGTTGCTGCATGCTCAGGAAGAGAATTGATGTCTCTCAGCCCCTTCTGTTGAACATGTGTAAGGAACTATGTACATAACTCTCCTGAAGTATTGACAAAGCTGAGGTCTCATCTGTCTGGTGATTTGGGTGATCATCTTTACCATATGCTGAATATGAAAAGGTCTGTTGAACTCTACTCTGGGATTATCTAGAGCTCTAAAAATTCTGTTTTATCTAAAGTAAGCCTTTCTGTGTCATTGCTATTCTTTTTATCTGCACTGTTTAAAGTAACTTGACTTAAATAACTCAGTACAATTTCAAAGTTAATTCCTCTTTCAAAACTTTAGTTTAAGTTTTCTGAGTTTTATTAGTTTATAGAGGAGCTTTCCCATTTAGAGTGTCATAAATAGATACCAGATTTTGCTAATTATGTAGTTTGTTCCTGTGCAGAGTTTGTGTTACTTCTCAAGAATATAGTTTTTCTAGTATTGAATAGTTTGTGTCAAATGACTTTTTACTGTGACCCTGCAGTCTTAGGGTTGCTGCTTGGACATCTCTCTTTGCTGAAAGCAATCTTGTAGATTCTATGTTAAATATAAGAATTTCACACTTGATTGCTTTCTCTGTGTAAGGAAAATGCTTTGATATTACAGTTGCTTTTCCAAATTTTAAAATATCATGTGTTAAAAATCTTTTGAATTGCCAGGATTCCCTTGCAGTGAGAACTCTCCATTGCATTCCCCTCTGCTGCAGGTGGTTCGGAGCAGAGGGTGACCACACTGGACTGATGGGTTACAGCTCCTGTTTCAGCTCCCTTCAGCGGAATAGTTGTAGGTGATCGGTGTGTGCGCTGAGGGTGTGACAGGGACAGTTAACCCCGTGCTACCTTACAGCTCTGTCCCCGAGGTGGGCTGTCTCCGGGCCGAGCTGTCCCCAGCCGTGTTCCCAGCCGTGTCCCCGGGCCGGGCTGTCCCCAGCCGTGTCCCCAACCGTGTCCCCAGCCATGTCCCCGGGCCGGGCTGTCCCCAGCCGTGTCCTCAGCCGTGTCCCCGGGCCGGGCTGTCCCCAGCCGTGTCCCCAACCGTGTCCCCAGCCGTGTCCCCAGCCGTGTCCCCGGGCCGGGCTGTCCCCAGCCGTGTCCCCAGCCGTGTCCCCCGGCCGGTCTGTCCCCAGCCGTGTCCCCAGCCGTGTCCCCGCAGCGCTGGTGCCGCAGGACTGTGCAGCGCGGCGCGGTGCCGGCAGAGGGCGCTCCCTGCTCGGCACAGCCGCGGAGAGCGCTGCCGCCAGCCTTGGCTTTCCGTGCTTCCAGGAGAAAGCGATACTTTCACAACATAGAAAAAATACAGGAAAATTAAAAGAATCGGGCAGCCAAGCACTAAGAAGCAAAAGAATAAATATGGTCTTTAGTTAATTCCCCTCTATACAGGCACAATGATATATGATTCCCATGATTATATGCTCTTTTGCCTCCATGAGATTCCCATCTTGTAATGTCCAGAATTTAATTTGCAAACTGCAGTAAAGGAGAGGGCCATTTTCTGTCATGTTGTCGTGCTATCTGTTGAAATTGAATGCAATAACTAAAGTAAGACAGTGAAAGCTGTTCCACAACTATTAGTCAGAGTTTATGTGATGCTGGACTAGTCACCTCTAGAGTACCTTTCACTTGGGTAGCATTTCTGCCTCTGTGGGGAGATGGTGTACAGCTTATGGTTCTATAGGCTGATTTTTGCTAAGTACTCAGTGTTCAGAGCTATATCTGGAGCTACTGGGAGCTCTGCTTTCAGTTGGTGGAGTATTCTGAAAAAGTGCATACCTCAGTTTGGTAACTAAATTAATATACCTTTACCTCTGTGCTTCATTTGTCATTAAAAATAAAGCTAACTAATATATTCTTATTATGAAGGCTTGTTGGGGAAAGTAAATTTGTCTTTTTCTATAGATACTATGAAGAATATCAAAGACTATGTTGATGAATATGAAACCAGGTCTGTCAGGAGAAGTGTATCTTTCCTGTATCATACTATGCAGAGATGAAAAATCTACTGAATATCATATTAGGAACTTTCCTCCAGGGTCTATAACAAAAAATCCTGACAAACAAAAAAACCACCCTCACAAAAAAACCCACCAAAACCAAAAGAACACAGACTTCCCCCCCCCACCAAAAAAAAACCAACAACCAAAACCAACAACAGCAAACCAACAAAAAAAAACAAACCACCAAACAAACCACAAAATCAATTAGAAAACCACAAAAAAACCCACAAAAACCCAACCCAAAACAGACACCCCCCCAACCCTCTAAAGAAAATAAGGCTTCAGTTTGTGACACAGGCACACCTCTGTGAGGAACCTTTATGAGCTGGAGTCACATAACATCCCTTATAGTAACAGGTAGAGGCACTATGCTCTCAGTCTTTTGTAGCGGGGAACAAGTCCATGCTTTATCACTGTGGCAAATTTTGAAAAAAAAAATGCTGAATCTGCTTTGTTGGCTTTCACTTTATATGCTCAAGAAAAACATCTTTACTCTTTTTACTTCTTTGAACTGACCTTCTATATCATCTGACTTCTATCCTGTCATTTCAGCCTCTCTCTGCTGGTCTGGTTGGTCTTGCTTTCCACCTGGTATCTTTATTAGTAGTGGTATTTACTCCTTCAGGTTACGTGTTGCCTTTTCTTATCATCAGGATTTTCATGTAGTCTCTCTCCTAATCAGGTTAAGATTTTTATTCTGATTTTGTCTCTCCTTCTCCTTTTGTGTTTAGGTTCTTTGGTGGTCAAGCTCACGGTTGTCATTACCCATCTCTCCATCCTGTTCTAATTTAATTACCTTTACCACTTTATTTATAGCTATGACATAGAGTTAATATTGCTCTACATTTATGTTGTGCTGCATTCTCTTCTGTGTTACTGTAAAGAGTCTTCCTAATGTCAATTTTGCTTAATACCAAAGTGGTTTGCAGAAGTTGCAAAAGGCAAATTTTTAAAGCTCTGAAGTGGAATAAAATATGTGGGCTTTCTGCAAATAAATTTCTAAGAGAATTAAGTTGTCAGATTGAAGCAAGTTTCTGTTGAATGTTTGCAACTGAGACTTCTCAGACTTGTAAATTAGCCAGCTATGGGAATGTGCTCTCTTGTGAAAGCAAGTAAAGCATCCATGACACCAGAATAAATGACAGTGCCAGATCTAAATAAATGATATCTTGGGAAAAGTCACTGTGGCTTTTGTAGAAGAAAGATACACTTCAAGAAACAGAATTCTCAACAGAGTCAATGAACATAGGAATAAGACAAGGAAGTATTTTGAAATTTAAGACATTTTAAGAAAGATCTTAATCTAGAAACATCTAAATGTATTAAAATCTAAGATAATAACAGGCGCGATTGCCCCAGGAAAACCAAAGAAGGAAGCAAAAGTTAGGAGTATGTGTCTCGTGAGAAACTTGCAGGTGAGGTTTCCAAAGATAATTCTTGTGCTATTTGACTGAATGGTCTGACAGAGGAAGGAGATGCCATGTGGGCATATAAGCAGGATAAGTTTCAGAGAGGGTTGTGGAAGTAGCTGTGAGTCAGTTGCAGATCAAAGTCAAGGTTATATGTATCATACCCTGCTGGGGAAAGTAATCTCATCTGTAATCCTGCTAACCCAGTAGTGGGCAGTAAATCTGCACTAAGGAAAGGAATTCATAAATTGTTGCTGATTTCTCTGAAAAATGTTTTGCCCCACTTCAGTCAGAAAATCAGACAGTGTCTTTAGGAGTTCCTAACAAATCAATGGAAGGGCAGAATGTATTGTATTATACAGATTTTTCTAAGGTATTTCTAAGTTCTGAAGACTTGAGTTTCTAATGATCATGTTTCAAAATGGTTGTACCAAAGTTGATATATTTAAGAGGCTGAGGAAAGCTGTAGTCTCACATCAAGCAATGACGACTCCTAATTTTGCTGGACTACTTTCTCCTCTCTTCTCCAGCCCTCACCCTTCTCATTCCTAAGATATTTGATTAATCTATTTATTTTCCTCAAAAGTCCTGATTTTTTCATTTCAGGTTGGGGCTCTGAGTCTTGGTCGTCTTTGTTTCTTGATATTTTCTACTTCTTAAGGCTAAAGATGTCAGGGATTGGTATTACCACCTTGTTGAACAAAAACCATGCTGTTGAAACTGATTGTATGAGAAGAAATGTCTTCCATTTCCTCATTAAATTGCCCCACTAAATAAGATAATCTGATAAACACATTTTATCTCTTTATATCCTTCTTATCATGGCAGAAATCAAAGTCTGCAGTACTTTGTCAATTGGAAAATATTCCTAGAAATCACTGAAATAATTTTGTAACTCTGTTGGCTGTCCTTCTGGAGGGTTTTGTCCTTCTGGAGGCATTAGGGAGAGTTTCTGTATCTATGAGGTAACCAGTTCTCTTCTAGATGGGCAGATACTACTCTGCCACTTCTTGGAGCTGTTAGTAGCTGGACTGTGAGATCTGTACAATTGAAAGTGAAACTTCAGGCATGCACGTGCCTCTTGAGTTCAAGAATGTCTTGTATGGCATTTCAGAAGATGACTGTAGTCACTTGAAAAACTGTGGGTGCTCTGAATTATTACCCCTGAAGTTCCTGTGAAATCAGCAGTTCTGCTGTTGTGAATGCTCAGAATTGCTAAAGCAAGGTCTACCTTGCACCTAGAACCTATTCAGTCAGTAACTGAAGCACTTAAAAAGCCAAGCAAGACAAAAAAAAAAAGTGGTTTGAGCATGTTTGCAGCAGGAGGAAAAAATTAGGTTCAGCACAAAGCACAGCAGCAAAGGCCACTTTAATAATGAGATAAATGTGTCTAAATTAGTTAGACCAAATGCTGGGACAGGCTGTGTGACAAGCTGCGAGAACCTTCTGGTGCTGGTGAGCAAGGTGTGTTGCTCAGGCAGGCAAGACCACTGTAGAAAAATTCCAGTTGGCCTTTGGAAAGGAAATGGCAGGGAATGCACTGCAGGCTACTAGAGCAATTGAATGATCTACCTGTTACAGAGGGCCCTTTGGAAAGAAAAAAAAGTCAGTATCAAGTTGATGACAATTCATGAGAATTTCCTCATGGTCATGCTCAGATACCAGACATAGGTAGAACATTCACCCAGGCATTAGGTAGATGTGTGGTAAATATTGTCCTCCCTCTTATGGGGTTAGGATCTAGATGCTATCTTTCTGAGTAATAATTTTAGCCATTAGCTGCTGAAACTGAGAAATGTGAGGCTGGAGTTTCTGAGGAGATAGTCCTAAGAGAGACCATGACATCAGCACTTAAAGATGCTGGGGAGGGAAGGTTGCTTGTTCCCCATGACTGAATATACAATTTATTTAACTCTACAGAATTCAGGTATTCACACAACCTTCTACTCAAGTGTTTCCTGCTGGCTGCTTTTGATGTTACTCTGCTTGTTGGTCTTGATGTCATGAGGGGCTGTCCTACCTGTCATTCTTTGCCCAAATTTTGACCAAACTGGGGTGTTAAGACAGGGGCTCTGACCAAACCAGAATATTAAGACAGAACTTTTTGATTTTTTATGAGGGATATTTGTAGATAGCTGATGGTCCCTAAATTTCAGTGACTATTTTTATAAATTTATTAAAAATATTAGAGCAGAATTGCTTGGCTCAGGATAGAAGAAACTCTCATGAGCCATCTGTTCAGATTACGATCTCCAGCCTTCCTTACTCTCCTTGAAAACATGCTTCTTGGGAAGCTGAAGGAAACTGTGGAAATCAAGGACCCTCTGATTTTGAAAAAAGAGATTTTTCAGGACAAGACAAGAGTTATACTTTCCTCAGAGTTATAGGAAACCATTATTTAAAACCTAGCAATGTGTAATTCATCCATCACTTGGGCTTAATTTAACCTCTGTGATAAAGTCTTTGTGCACATATGTGTGCGTGCCTACCTATGATGGATGGCAAATTGAATGGCAATATGACGTGCTGAGGCAGAATGCACCAGATTTAGAAGGATAGCATAACAGCTTTCTTTAATTCAGTATTCTTTTATTTTCTTTTTATTTTTTCCTTTTTATTTTTTTTGGTTGAGGGAAAAAGGGGTTGCAGAGGATGAAGGGAGCCAAAGGATCTAAGCAAGCCATGGCTCATGTATCACCTTCATTTTAATGCTTTTGAACTCTTACACCATTCCAAGGGATGAATTGTGGAATAGACATGCTTTGTCTAATTTATCAGTAATAGAAAAAATTATTGTTTCTTAATTTATTCAGTTCTAGTCCAGTTTCAGCACTGGTATATGATTTTGCTTGGGTTTTTTTCCAGTCTTTACTGAAGTTATCCCTTCTTGAAATCAACCACAGAACTGTTTTTCTTTTTTTTTTTTTTTTCTTTTTTCTTGAAATTAAACTGGTAACAACTAAAGTAGTTATAAGTGAAACAGCAGTTCATTACTATAGATTTGAAGTTCTGTAACGTGGTTTCATTGGTATCATGTTTTCCTGATAGATTCAGATCTCTTGTGTGATACACCCATAGTAATCAAATTCAGAAATCACTTTGGTTAAAAAAATTTTCTGTTTTATGTATGGTGGAATATTTCTCCTTGATTGTTTACTACTTCAAGTTTAAGGAAGTATATTTATAGCATACTACAAATATCACCAAGATATAAATGATACAAAATTATTTTATTAAAGAATTTTGATTTCATAAAAAATAGTATTCTGTAGCACTAGTAGTAAAATTTATTTTTTCTCCATATAAAGGCTCATTTATTTTTATAGCAATTTGATGACACATCTGCTTGCTTTATTCAGCTGAAAAGAAAATGTTGGTTCTTGGTGTTTTGTAAAATTGCTTTGTTAAATTATTTTCAAAATCGTTCAACTTTTAACAAATGACATTTGATACTAACATTGGAAAGCAATTTCAGCTAATTAAGTAGATCCTTCTATAAACCATTGGAACATTAAGATGACAAACTGTTCATTCAGGATTATTTTAATTGGTACAATTATTGTAATTTTGTTGCAATTATGTGTTGAGCTAAAAGCTTTTGTTTAAATCATTTGAGGGTTTTTTTGTTAATATACATAAGTAAGAAGAAAAGAAGTAAAATAAAAACGGAAGATAAGCATTATCTGTTTACATTTTCATTACAGTGCTTTAGACAAGTATCTATTGAATTATTCCTTTAGAAAAGTATGTTACATGCTTTCAGCAAATCTGTAGAAATTTTAAATGTTAAAACTGAGCAAGATCATTGAAATGTAACTTTTCTTGAAGGTTATTATGTTAATTCCAGTTTTGACACTGTTTAAATACCTTTTAAGAAAAAGGGTGAAATTAACTTTTGAGGGATTTATGAGTTGCTTAATGCCTATTGATGTATTAATTTAAGAAGTGTAGCTATTTAGTGATTATAGAAATTAAAAATGAAAAAGCCATGGAAGGTGCCACATTCATCACTTTGATTATAATGTTTTCTGCAATCATCTTTGCCCAGGCCAGGTTTAAATAAATCACTTCCTTTAAGTAAAAAATTTAGCATTCTTGTAGACCTCACAGTGAGGCATTACTTCTGAAATATTTAACCTGCTTTTTGTTTTTCCATTTCCTTTTATAGCCTTTTACTTAAAATGCAGGGCACATAAAGTTATTATGTTTCTTACTGTGCTATTAGTGTAGTCTCAGTGTTAAAAGGCAATGTACCAGTTGAGTAGTAGGTGGTTGATGCCCACCTTTTTAAAAATTCTTTTGCCTTTTGTAATTCAAATAGCACTGCAAAGCTGTGAATGAATCCGGGCATTTGTAACTGCTTTAACACTTTATTTTGATCATAAAGTATGTCAGGGAGTTGTTTAAAGTACAGAACTTTTAAATATGGCTCAGTGACAGTGTGTGATATTGGATGTGGGAGATTAGTTCAATAAATATCAATCTTTAAAGCATCAGAATGTTTTTTGCTTTTTGAAGTACCCAAAAGCAGGAACACTGAGGAGAAGTACTTGAATAGAGTCAGTTTTGCAAAGCAAGCTTTTTGAATACCTGTGGTAATTGGAGTTTTTAAATAGCTATTGCATCTGTTCAGTGAAGTCTCTTCTTCTAATATGCACTGAGGAGACTTAAATTTTTGTCTACATAGATATATCAAACTATAGCTTTCTCTTTTTTGATCTTTATTAATATAGCTTTCTCTTTTTTTTGGTCTTTATTAAGATAAATAGTTTATTCCCTTATGTTATATTATTGAGTGTATGATGACTTTTTATTCCTGTCTTTATATGAATAGGAGTATAAGCAAATGTTCTTTTTCGGTGTCCAAATGACCTGTTGCAATTCTCAGTTTGAGAAAATATTTGCAGCACTGATGCTGATCTGTTTATAGTACTGCAAAGTTCCTGGAACGTTTGTGTGAGAGGTTTTAACACTGTCTCTGTATTGATCAGACATGAGAAGAGTAGGATAAGTAACTTCAGCACAAAGCTGAAGTAGGAGGATTTGATTATTAGGAATTAGAGATCAGACGTCTAATTGGCAGACTGTTAAGTATCAGAATTTTATATTGCATTCCATAATGGCTAAGATTTTCTAGTTTTGTGTTTCTCAGCATCAAACCTCTAGAAATTTTTTTTTCATTTTTAATGACAAATTATTTCATGATTTTAAGCAACATTTTGGACTTGTACTATATTGGGAGGAAAAAATTAAAAAGCACATGATAGATAAAACATGACATGCCTTAATGCTCATGCCTTCTGTTGCTCTATTATTTAATAGCAATTAATTAAGTAATTTGCTTTTTACGGAGTGAAAAAGTTAAATGACTCTTGTCCATGCAGTTCCTTGCTCTTGTAAAACACATGAGGAAAAAAAGTATTAGGTGTGCAGTGATTAATTTGAAGCATTTCTTTGTTTTCGCCTTGAGGAAGAGGTTTGGAAAGAGCAGGGAGAATGGTCCTTTGGGATATGAGGGCTTGAAAAGAGGTCAGCCTTCTACCAGTGTGGAAACAGCAGGGCAGGCTGCTCCATGAGAGAGGGAGAGCTGGGAGCTGAGGAGGGCAGTGGGGCAGGCACGGCATTGTGAGCAGGGGGAGCAATCCCTCAGTAGCCAAATGGGAGAAGCAGAGCACATTCAGCAAAGGTAACCAGGGACAGCAAACAGCCTGTGGTGTGTAGCCACAAGGCACAGGTCAAGGCAGGAAGTTAAGCCATTGGTCAAGGTCAAGACCAGAGGTGCATAGATGTAGCTTGGAGGAG
Source organism: Luscinia megarhynchos (assembly GCA_034336665.1). NCBI lineage: Eukaryota > Metazoa > Chordata > Aves > Passeriformes > Muscicapidae > Luscinia > Luscinia megarhynchos. The sequence continues at coordinate 16,085,522 of CM067565.1, forward strand.
GACCAAGGGCAAAGGTCTGAGCTTAAAAGTGGTTCTTAGCTCAAGCAAGAGAGCCCTGCAGTGAGGATTCTCACAGCTCTTGTCACCACAGCCTGGTTACTCAGCTACACTGCGTCAGAGCCAGCCTTGAGCACCTGCCCCAAAACCCTTGGCTAGGGGAAGGGGTGGGTAAGTCCTGTCAGCACATTCCAGACATAATTCCTGACATAAGCAATAGACACCTCCAGTGTGGATGAAGATAGTTGATTTTGGCTATTGCAATTTTGCCACCACCTAGCAGTGTAGTGAAGGAGATGGTCAATAGGTGCAGCAGCTTAGCACCTTCATCTGAGCTATGCTGACAACATTCAGTGCCGAACACACTGTCAGACCACGGTGGTTATTTTCTAAGTCAGTCATGGAAGTACAAGGTGAACATAATTAGAATAAATTTGAATCTAATTTACAGTCTCTTGAATGAAAGATAAGATGATGTACCTCTGCATACTTGTACTAAGTTATCTGTATTTGAGGAAAAAGCCAGAAATAATTAATCATTGTTGCAGTATAACTTACTCCACAATGAAAGCGGTTTTTAATTTCAGTTGCTCGTGGGAAAGAGATGTAAAGAGTAGTGGAATGAATTTTTAAGGTTCATTTCAGTCAATAAAATGTTTTGTTTTAGCTTCATTCCTTCTAAATTCAAGTAGTTTCTCCTGGAAACAGACAGTCTGTAACACTGACAATTTTTGATGTTTCTGACTAAAAAATAATTCTTTTGCCTCAGGAATCTAGCCCCAAAATGAGAATAGTGTGTTCATAGTGCTTTATTTTTAGATCTGCATGCTTATATTTTAGAAGAAGTAACTCCTAAAGTGCTTTAAATGCTAACCCTTTATTTTTTTATCTGAGAAGTGCAGGCACGTATGGTTTTTGTGGCTCTTTGCCAAAAGATTATCATTTACATAAATATTTCTTTCAAAGGCGTAGTTTAAGACATTGAGCTCAGGAGGTTAGAATAGAGACTTCAATCTGCACACCAGCAGTGGGCTATTGGCTTCTGAACAGTAGCTTTGTTCATCGTATTTGAAACACTGTTCGCATTCAGACTTAAGTAGAGCTGGCATTAAAAATCAGCTAATTTGTTTCATGTGATTCATCAGCTGTGTGTTTTATTTAAATCTATGTCACATTCTCTTTTGGGTTTTTATTTTGTAGATTGAAGTGTTGAAGTAGGCCGCTCTTTAACTCTTCAGTTCCTGACTTGAAAAGTGACTTTATTTTTACTTTTCCAGTGTTGAACTCCTGTCTAAAATACTAGCAGTAAATATATGTAACAAATATATATAATTAAAGTGTGCATTAAGAATCTTGTTTTTTTCACCATCTGATGTTCGCTTTAAAACATACACATTTTCAGTCAGTTTAGTTGTAGTTTTATATAAGGCTAAATAGAACAACCTAAGGTAGTTGCTAAATATTAGTGTAAAATAAGCATTTCTCAGATTCTGTGGAACATACAGGTTTTACTTCGATGCTGCCAATGTTCTTATTTTTTATTTTGGCCCTTCACTCCTTGAGATTAGGAGTACTTTCAGTTTCTATTAGATTTCGTTTAACTCTCAGGAGAATGAGCTGTTCCCATTATTTGAAATTGTAACCTTTGAGTGTCAAGTTTGTCTTCTCACAGAAGCAGCACCTTTTATTCTCCTAAGGCTGGAGTCTCTGAAGTCTTACATACACTGAGCTTCCCTAAAGTGGGTAACTTCCCCAGTGCCATCTGGACAATATCTCATAACGATTTGCAGAAGCAGAGCCTTTGTTAGAATAGGCTACACTTGATTGTATGCTTTATATTTGTTACATTTTTCCTGTGCTATAAAGTAACCTCTCACTGTGAATCAGGTTATTCACAAACAGAATGTTTATGACAGCATGGTATGGCAGTATCCTCTATCTGTTAGGTACATGGACCATTGTTTTCTGGTAAAATTTATAGGAATATGTTAATTCTACTCTTAGTATATGGCAAAAATGTAGTAAAACATCAGATTGAAAGATTAACACAGCTGAAATATATTTTTAATGCAAGGGAGTTGCACTTGCTTCAAGCATATAACATTGAGTCTCAATTACTTTATTTTTCTTAACATTAAAAGCTAAGTATTCTGTGTAAATCTGCCACTTTTGTCTCTGGAATAATCCCATGGTACATAAAATTCTACTCTTGAGGACCGAAAAATAAAGATGTCAAATAGGGTAAGATTGTTCAGCTAATGGTAGACTTAGTTCATTAGCTCTATTAAAAATACAATTCAATTACAACCAGTTGGGGGTTTGTTTTTTAAGTGTTTTTTTGGTTTTGTTTTGTTTTCAAAGACACAATATGAGTGTGAATTTATTTAATGTAAGAGATGCCTTGTGTACTGATTTACTGAGTATGCATGAGTCTGCTTCCTCCCTTCCCATCCATGCATCAGTGTACTCATTTCTTCCACAACAGCATTGGCAGTTGCCTTAGCTCTTTGAATTGTCCAGTAGTTGGAGAAAATGCTTATAGTTTCTTTTAAGCAAGTTGCAGCAGCTCACAGAGCAGCCAACATATCTATGCTGTTCCCCTTTTTCATGGAGTTGTAGTTTTAACAGGTGTTTGAAAAGAGCCATTAAAAAACACAATTAATTTTATTTTTATATAAAGGGGTTTTTTTGTTTTCTTCTCCTATTTTTTTTTTCAATTTTTAATTTATATACAATGTGGTTACTGCACTGCTATCCATATAGAGTGGTGTCACAGGCACTTTATAGCTGTTACTGTAACTATGTTCACCATTCTCTCTTTCACTGATTTACATTTTTATTATGCTGGCTGCGAGAAATACTTTTTCATTTTAGCAATCTTTAATTGAGATTATGATTTCTTATTTGATATGAAATACCAGTACTATGAGATGAAGCAATAAATAAGATAGGTCCATCTGAACAGCAATGTCAGCCTCCATCACCTGCTTGGTAGGAGCTTTTCATAAACTTTCACAAGACTAACATCTAATGCTTTTACTTGTTCCTTCCTGAAACTCCCCTTTATACTAGTGCTCACAAAACCCCCACTGTTGCTTGACAATAGTCATAATGCATGAACAGTCCCTTACATTGTTCATGTCTCATGGTTTTGTTGTTTTTGTTTGTTTGTGGCTTTTTCTTAGAAGGTAAATTGCTTGAAAGCAGGTGGTGGTTGTTTTCCCACTTTTTACAAGGGATGCACAGTTAAATTTCTATCAACTTCTAAGATGCCTGTTTCTATTACAAAAAGTTAGTTTAAAAATGAAATTGTTTTTCCCATGTAATTTCTGAATTGGGTATAGAAATTTGAATAGATATTTAGGGTTAAAGTTCAGAAATGTTAACTTCCCCTTAGTATGGATTTGACATTACTGATGTATGGCTTCTTTGACATTTCTCTGAACCATAACATTAGATCAGATTGTTCAGCAGTTTGACATTTTTTGCATATTAGAAAACGTTACATTGATCTTTCTGCAGACAGTGCAGCTCTTTATGGGTTCTCTTATTTTTCAGAGAATAGGGAGAATGTATGTGCCAGTATTTCACCCTAGAATATTACTTTGTAAACTGAAGTCATACTCTAATAAGTACGGTTTATGATGTATCTAATTTTACCCCTCAGAATTTCAAAGAATATTCCTACAACTAAAGATGTTGAACCTCTACTTGAAATTGATGCAGATATACGGAACTTTGAAGTATTTTTATCCTCAAGAACACCTGTCCTTGTTGCACGTGATGTAAGAACCTTTTTGCCTTGTACAGTGAACTTGGATCCCAAGCTACGAGAAATCATTGCAGGTGAGTATTCTTTCAAATAAATGGAAAATGACATATCTATTGTTTATTTTAAGTAGAGCTACTTGGCGTGTCACACAGAACACTCATTTGTTTAACAAATCATACCTTCAAATTGTCAGATTTGACTTCAGTAAGAGGCCATTCAGTTTCACTTAATAGTTTTGTTGTAACAGCCAGACCATCCTAGACTAAAACTTCCCTTTTGGAGGGCGAAGTCCACTATTCTTGATTTGCAGAGCATTTTGGGAGATGGAGGAAACCAGTACACACAACGATATTTTAGAAGAAGAGATGAAAGTTGACTTCAGATCTTTGTTAACAATTTTGAAAATATATTTAAAACCCTGTAGAAATTAAGTCAGTGAAACAGTCTTCACCAGACTGAAGAACTCCAACTCTGTCAGTCATTCCTCCGAGGAGAGGTGTTCCTTAGAATCTTACAATGGCTTAGCTTGGAAGGGACCTTAAAGATGATCTACTTCCAACTCTCCTGCCATGTGCAGGGACACCTTTCACTAGACCAGGTTGCTGAGACCCCCATCTAACCTAGTCTTGAACACTTCCAGTTTTGGGGCATCCATAAGTTCTCTGGTCAACCTGCTCTAGTACCTCACCACCTTCATGGTAAAGAATTTTTTCATAACATTTAATCCAAACCTACTCTCAGTTTGAAGCTATTCCCCCTTGTCCTGTCCCTGTAAATAGTCTTTCTCCACCTTTCTTGTAGGATCTCTCCAGGTGCTAGAAGGCTGCAGTTAGGTCACCCCAAAGCCTTCTCTCTGAAAAATCCCAATTCTCTCAGCCTTTCCTGAGGTGTTTCATCCCTCATCACCCATCTTTGTGGCTTTTTCTGGCCTTGTTTGAATACATTAATGTCTTTCTTTTTCTGGGGACCTCAGAGCTGGATGCAGCACTGGGGTCTCACCAGGGTGGGGTCTCACCAGGGCAGGGCAGAGGGGCAGAATCCCCTCCCTCACCTGCTGCCCACACTGCTTTGGATGCAGCCTAGGGCATATTTGGCTTTCTGGGCTGCAAGGGCATGTGACTGGGTCATGTCCAGCCTCTCATCCACCAGCACCCCCAAGTCTCCTTGGCAGAGCTCCTCTGCATCTTTTCCCCCAGCCTGGATTGTTACTGAGGGTTGACTCAATCCAGGTGATCTTGTTAAACCTCGTAAGATTCCCGTAGGTCCGCTTCTTGAGCTTGTCCACGTCCCTCTGGATGGCATCCCATCCCTCAGGAGTGTCAACTGCACCACTCATCTTGGTGTTATCTGCAGACTGGCTGAGACTCATCTCTTCATTCATGTCATTAATGCAAATACTAAGTAACACTGGTGCCAGTATGGACCCCTGAGGGACAGCACTTGTCACTGATCTCTGTGGGGACTCTGAGCCATTGACCACTACCCTCTGGATGCAATTATCCACATCCAATTTCTTATCTGTGTAACAGTCTACTCATCAAATATGTCTCTAATGTAGAGAGAAGGAGATTATGGGGGACTAGATGAAAAGCTTGTAGAAGTCCAGATAAATGATATCTGTAGCCCTTCCCTTCTCCATTGATGCAATCACTCTTCACAGAAAGCCACAGGGCTGGTCAGGCAGGACTTCTCTGTGTTGGAGCTGTTTCTGGCTGTCTTGAATCACCTCTGTCCCCCGTGTGCCTTAGCAAAACTCCTAAGAGGATCTGGTTCATGATCTTCAGAGATGAGACTGACAGGCTGCTAGTTCCTGATGTCCTCCTTGCTGCTGTTTTTAAGAATTTGCAATCTTTCCATCTCTTGATGTAAATGGCAGCCTCTCTCCCCTCCTTCTCTCCTGTCCCATTGAACAGCCTGCAGCCATCAATAGCTGCACTCTGGTCATGGGATTCATCCGCCAAGTTTCTGGAATGGCAGCTAGCTCATAGCTTTCTAGCAGCACGGTTTCCAGCTCCTCCTGTCAGTTGCCCACTCTGTGCACTGAGGTAGAGGCACCTCAGCTGGGCTGTGAACTGTGTCACCTTCTTAGAGGAACATCCTTTAATTTCTTTGAAGTGTTTCAGTGGTGTTTCCCTGTTGGCTTCTGTTACCTCAGGAGTTCTTGGCTGATCTCTGTAAGACTTTCAGTGGAGAAATTGTTCCTGATGTCCAGCATGAATGTCCTCTGGCACAGGTGCCTTTTGTCTGTTGTGGGGAGAATACAGGGCCTCTTGGATCTTGGCTTTTTTCTGGTGGCTGTTCTGTCTCAGGGAGGCCAGAGCATGATTCCAGCAGTCTCTGTCCTCTGACTCTCTAATGTTTCTTAGTCTTTCTTCTTCCTTACTTAACTCTGCCACCAGGCTGGACCAGGATTGTCTGCCTGGTCATGTCTCACACAGCATTGTCTCTACTACTATCCAAGACTTGTGGGCTGCCCCCAACCCCCCTCCACAGCCCGAGACCTGGATGGGAGCTCTGTCTGCATTGTCACATCCTTTCAGATGGGTGCAGAGGACTGTAGGTTTGTCCCTTGTGGATGCTATATCTCAGCTCCTTCCAAGGGGATGATGACCACCAAGGGAGCTCACCTCTTCACTCTTCCGGTGCCCCTGGCCACACAAACTACCTTGTGCCACTCCCTGGGCTGAGGCTTGTTGGGGACCTTGGTTTTTTTTGCACCTCCCAGGTCTTCATACCACCTGCTATGAGAGCACTGACAGCCCCTGCTGGATCAGAAGAGCTCCCTGTTTGCTGAGATTTGTCACTCTGCCATGGTACAGACCAGCCTTGGAGCAGCTTCTCTTGGAGAGTGACTATTAGGTTCCTTAATGACACATTTAAAAAAAAATCTAAATGTTTAGAGGGATTTAATATGCTACATAATTTTATGTGATAAATTATCCTAACTTTCCTAAAGACTCCTATGTAGATGTGATCATCAAGAGATCAACCAAATCCAGCTGAAATTTGACATTCTTGGTGTACTACTTGATGAGTTCTGATTGGAGTTAAATATACAAACATGTACTGTAGTGAATTTGCAAACAAATAAAAATTTTTCCAAATACTTCAACCAAAATCTTATTCTTGTTACCAATTTATTTTTCAGACGTTCGTGCTGCAAGAGATCAGATGAATATTGGAGGACTTCCTTATCCCACCTTGCCTTTACATGAAGCACCTGCTAGAGGAACATCTCTGTTCAGTCAGCCTTCCTCAGCTTGCTCTTCTACAACCTCTTTCAATGGGCCTTTCAACAGTGGAGTTTTATCCCCCCAGCCTCACAGCAGTTACTATAGTGGTATGACAGGACCTCAGCATCCATTTTACAATCGGGTAAATAATCGAGATCCAATTAACATTCTTCTGATGTAGTCTGGTAATACTGCAGATGTCATCTATTAAATATTAAAATACCCATGCAAGTTTTATTTAGGTGTGGAGGAAAGTCCAAAAGTTGACAAGTTTTGCAGTAATGTTCAGACATGTTGTCTGGGCCAGAAACAGGGTAAATGGCATCAGAAAAACAAATTACAGAGGGGAAAAAATATTTTTTTGAGACACTGCTCTATTGTAGGATATTGCATAGGGTTTTTTTCTTTATGTTTTTGTTTTTGTTTTTTTGGGGGGAGGTAAACTGTGCTCTGTTGTTCACATGCTCACAGACATTGGAAGGATCCTGTCTTTTTTTGATGAATTTTGTTAAAACATACAGAAACTCAAGTGGGGAGATAGATTATGAGAATATATATCTGTCTTCCCTTTTGTCTCTTTTAAAAGTTATTCTGTGATCTTTTTCCTAAGCTGGTGTTGTACTAGTTTAAAGGAATTATTATGAATTGCATAAAACATGCATTTTTGAGCTATTTGTGGGCCTCAGAAAACATAGTCCTGGGAATGGCTCATGTGAAAATTGAATGAAGTGCTTTACTGTATAGTTGAAGAGAGTCTAAACTTTCTGGTTTTTTGGGATGTATTTGGTATTTTTAAACTTTATTTTTCACTTTTTTTTCTGCAGCACTATCATGAAAAAAACCACAGAGAATTGATATAAGTCATAGCTTACTTCTATATACAGGAAACAGCCTCAACATTAAGTGGATTTGACTGTAGATAAACATATGAGCTGAAAGCTGAAAAATAAATTGAGTTATTCTTAAATCAGTGTATGTTAACCAAGGCAAAAAATGTATATGTAGACCGGAACTTTTAAAGTTATCCATTCTAAAATTATTCTTATATACCTTCAAGACAGTGACAGTGTGCTGTTTTGTTGAAAATAATGTAAAATAACATATATTTTGAAGTAGTCCAACATTGATAAATGCTTGACACATGAATATTTGTGCTGATACTAACTCAGCTTAGTCCAAGTAGCTGTTTCAATGGAAGCCCTGTTTTTGTGTCTGTTTTGCCCTGTTTTGTGTTACTGTACATGACAAGGTTTAAAGTCAGGGGTGATAAACTGTTGAAACCTGTATGGGGGTTTTTGACTCCAATAAACATTAGAGAAACAATTATTGGTGAGTAATAAGCTGTTCTTACAAAGAGTTTATTTGTTCCTTTGTGTTAAGGCTTAGAGGCATGCTAACTTTTTTGCCTGCTAAAGACTAAAATACTTCAATTTTTGCCTTTTTCACTGGAATTTTATATGGCCCTCCTAAAGTATAATTGTTTTTAGTGTGTCAATAAATAATGTTAGAGAACTGTATTCATTACTTTGGACTCATAAAAATACTGTCATTGTGGAGATGATGTTTCTTACAGGGAAGGTCAGAGCAGAAGGCAAGTCTAATTGGGATTTCCTGGGTGGGAAAGAGAAATTATGGTGTGTGAATACCTTTTTCTTTTTTTTTTTTCTGCATCGATTAAGCTTTGTAGGCTATCTGCAGACTTGAAGGGCAACTCTGGGTTATGCCCAATATATATTTATATTGATCTCATATTTTCATGATACCTGTATTTTACTTCAGATGAAGATTAAGTCTGTAGTGCTTGGCATGTTATGGAGAGTTAATCTCACAGCTGGGAAACAGTGGAGTAGCTGAAATGGACTCAGGAGTTGATTAGAAGTTATGAGAGGATTGTGGGATAATTGCCTTAGTGGACAGATTTTTTCCATTGCTTTGTAGTTTAGTATCATGCAACCAGCAAGCTCCCTGTGTGTTTCAGAGAAGAGGCTCTGGAGTGAGAGCTGGGCACTTGGATGCAGTTTGATCCTTAAGTGTTTCATGCTTGGGAGTTTTCCACATGGTTTAAGCTGTTAGTAGAAAACTAAGGCATTAAATTATTCTGTGGTATTTTCTGGGAATTAATCTCTCTTAAAAAAAAAGTTTGTATTATTTGTAGAATGTACCTTATGACAGTGGAATGGTTTTAATTCAGTGAACTTTCCTGCATCATTCTATGCTAGCTAAATAATAAGCCAAATAATAATAAGGCAAAGGTTAGGTAACCAAACTTCCCCATTTAGACTAATGATTACAGTGAATGTTGTGTAACTTTGTATGTTGGAAGGACATATGAAATTTTTGTGGTAATGTGTGAAAGTGCTCAGAATCTACCTCTAGCAGCTAAGAATATAGAACCATTTTTATTTTCCATAAAGTGCATGAAGTTGTAGCATATGCTGTCTACATAAATTATCTACTCAGAAATTAAACTTGAATTTCTCAGTTCGTTTAGAGCTGCTTCTAAATACAGAAGTTTTAAAGTCCTTTTTGGCAAATCTAAAGTGAAATATTTCAACAAATTTTACTCCTTTCTCATAGATTATCCCTTGAGTCATAGAATTATTTACTCTATACTGAATTTGGTGCTGTAGACTAATCAGAATCTTGTCATGTGCAGAAACACAAATCACATCATATGTTCTCTTGTGAAGTATCTGAATAATACAGTTTTGAAAATGCTACACATAGAAACATCAGAAATCAGTAATACAGCCATTGTTTTGAGATTTCTTTTAGGTTTTTATGGTGTTTTGTTGGTTTTTAATTGTTTTGGTTTTTTTAAATTATTTTGGGAGTTTTATTAAGAATTGGGCAATGAGTTGAAAGCAATGAGTGCTCTAAATCTGTTTTTCCTAAAGTCTAAATTAACACTGTCCCTTACAATGGTATTTGTGTTGAACAACATGCATTAATGTATTTGCAGCAAAACAAAGCTCCAATTCTGTCTGCCATAAGCATCTATTCATATGTTTATAAAATCTAGTGTTAGTGGAAGCCCTCAAGTTTGGTGCCACAAATATGGGAGTTCTAGTGATGCTGTTATGTATCACACTTTGTTTATTTGGTACGATTGTCTTGGCTATTATGAATGACCCTAAGTTTTACTGAGTATCTAATTTTTTTGTTTAGAGAATCAGAGAGTGAAATTGTCAGAATTATTGTTAAATTATCATTTTCCCTTTTGATAACAGATGTTAGAGTGTAGCTATCAAAAACAATCTGACTCTGTTCCTCCAGAAACCTGTACCAGAGCACCCATTGTCTTGGAAGAAAATAAGGGGGTCATTTGCTGAGTGATTTTGAAGAACTCATTCCAGAGCTTTTAGTTGAATTCTGTTCAATGGTTCAATTCAAAAATTAAAGAAAGCTATTAGTAATTGCTTGTTTTTACTTTATGAAACTCAGGTAGAGGATGTGTTTTGTTGTAATGATTTTTATTTTATTATTACATTTTGATTTGTGTAATTGTTTGTCCCTTTTTTGTTACACCTTTTTTTTTTCCATAGCCATTCTTTGCCCCATATCTTTACATGCCAAGGTATTACCCTGGCAGTTCTCATCTCATCTCACGTCCACCACTAAAAACGAGTTTGTCCAGAGATCAGAACAATGGCCTAGTAAGTATTTTGAAGGGTAATTCAAATACTAACCTAGACAATAAATATAGTGAGTAATGAAAATGAAGGTTATTAATTATGATTCTCTGTTAGACAAGTATAAGCTTTATAATATAAATATTTTAAGCAAAAGTGTTATTAACATGTAATGTAAATGTATTTTGTTTTTACTTTAGAAATTCCTAACAGAGCAAAACCAATTCTAGCATCCATATATAAAGATGAGAGGAGAAAGACCTGTTATACTGGCAAAAAATATATTAATGAAAATCCCAACTGTATTATAGTATCTAAATAGATGTAGTGATATAAGAAAATGACTGCTGCTTGTAAATTTATGTTCAAATTTTCTTAATAGTATGTCACAAATTCTTTGGAGAAGATGAAATTGCATCCTTTAATGTTGTAAAGAATGCTAGAAATTGGAAGATCAAATTTAAATGTTAAAAGAAATATTTTTAAGTAATACATTAAAACAAAATACATTTTAAGTGTTTTTGCAAGTACATATAATACAACCTTACCCATTAGAAGGGCAAAACTAGCAGACTTTTCTAGCTTCCTATAGAATAATAAGTTTCCTATTTAACAGTATTTATTTTACTGACAGATGGCTGTTCAAATGGAATTATAAACTAAGGAAAGATTAAAAAAGTAAAAGCCTCACTTGTTGGTTAATTCTAGGGTATCAATACAATGAGCAAGGCTGTTCAAAGGTGGTAAAAGCTTTAATCACTTAAAGAAAACAAATATATTTCTATTGAATTATGTATTATTATGAGACCATTCTCATTCACTGTTTACTTCACAATTTTTGTTGAGCCCTTGATCATTTTACCCAAACCATAATATTTTGTTGTTGTTAGGATGTTATCAAGGAGGATGCTGATGAGGGGCTTCCTTCACCCACAGACCCCTCAATGGTAAATGAGTAGTCATGTGGTGTGGAAATTTTAGCATCTCATTGCTTTTTCAGCAGTAATGAGTCTGCATTAATCATAACTGCAGTTCACTAACACTGCATCAGTGGCTTTGGTGGGCAAATAGAGTAGTTGAAAACTAATGTAGTTCGTGAATGAATTTAAAAGCTAATATTTCACTTGTAAGACATACTCTGTTTTTCCCTGTAGTTTTCCCCTTGCCTTTCTCAGTAGCTGTGGTGAGCTTTCAGTAAAGTGTTGTGGTAGCTAAACAGTGTAGAATGACAGCTGGTCATTCAGTGCTTAAGTTTTAGAAGTAATTGTGTTTTTCTGCTTCAGTCAACTCTCTCACCTGAACCCTACTTCTTTAGTTGATGGCATAAAGCTATTGCAGGTAACACAGTATAAGGCACTTCGATAGAAATGGAAAAATGAAACATTGATGGTCATAATCCTGTTCTTGACTTAGAAAGTTAACCTTTCCTATGACTTGTTTTGTTTTATCCTAAGTATTCATACTTAGGATGTCATCTTTATGGTATATTTTTTAACTCTAATTATGGTAATTGTGATTTATACCAAAACAAAGAGTTTAATGTGACTGTCATTATTATCTTAGTATTTGCTGCCAATAGTTGTTGATAATAGCTATAGTTTGATTGCATTTACTTTTTCTTTTAGTAAACCATTGCAGAAATGTCTTTCTACTCTTGTGCAATGAAAAAAAATCAAACCCCACACAGATTCCAAACTCTGTTTAACTGTACATAAGTTTCACTGAGAAACCATGTATGTGCAATGCAATGGAAAAGGTTCACTAAATTTCTCTCTCCCAAGTCTTTTGCTGCTTTGTGTGAAGGGATTACTTTGGAGTATTTTTTCCTTCAGAAAAGCCATCCTTGTGTTTGATTCGCTATCCCAGTATCCCATTCTTTTCCCAGACCTTTGAGACTCAACAGTGCAAGGAAGATTAAGGATTTTCTCAAAAGTATTAGTGTGATGGCTGAAGAGTGTGTGTCCCTGTGAGTATGGGAAGGGACACAAGCCTGGAAAAGTGGGATTTAGTCTTGGGGCAAAGCAGTGAATGAGTTCCAGCAGCAGAACTGGAACTGGATGCTCTTCTGCTTGCTGCTGAGTGTGTATCTTAATGCACATTTAGGTACAGCTTCAAACAGCAGTTTGAAAGACTCCTGTTAGTTAAGTAACCTATTGCCTCTAAGTAAGAAAATGCAGGAATTAAAACATTAAAAAGAAACTTCCTTTGAGATCATGATAATGGAATATTTAGTTAGATCTGTTTTTAAATTTATACTATTGTGAGTCTGTAATGCAACATATCAGATCATGACAAGAAGGTTGTTAGTCAGCATATGATGTGTGATGTCTTATCAGGGTTTCATCTACTCTAAATCCACTTATTTTGTCAACTTTATTGAATTTTCTATTAAAGGAAACAATATATTTGTGTTATGTGCTGCAATTATCTGTAGATGATGTGTACAATAATTTCATCCAGCTATTTTGGTAGCTCTTAATTGATGGGTCGTTGCTAGTGTATAAGTGATCCAACATATTAAATGGTTTGGTGCATGCAAAGTAATTAAATAAACTAAAAAAACCTGCACAAAGTGGTTAATGAACACCGAGATGTGTAATTGGTTTGGTGATTGAAAACAAGAGGAGCATGTAGAATCAAAATTGTCTTTCATGCTAAACTGGCAAGGAGCCAGAAATGTTGTAACTCCTGTGTAAAATAGAGAATAATCATTGTTTTGAATGTTTGTGTCATAACAGAGGGGAAAAAAACAGGATTACTCTGTGGTATATATTTTTTTTTCATACAGAGCATAATTTCTGCTTACTGCTTGAGTTGAAGCTGTGTGGAGGCTGTTATGTGATCTAGTTATGGGTCTGCCATTGTTGTCATTCTGATGTTGGAGTGATCAAGTTCTGAAATTCCAGACCATCATCATTAGTCTAATAATATCTGCATAAGTCTAGGTTATCTTAGTAAAAATCAGGAAGGCTATCTTAGTAAGAATCAGGAATATTTTGAGTATAGTCATCCTGTATCAAGAATTTTACGTTTTAATTTCTATAATTAGATCCTGTTGCTGATTGTAAAACTTGTCTATCTCAGACCATAGTTTACTGTTCTTTTCTGAATGGATCAAAACATAGGTATCAAACTGGTAAGTTGACCAAATACCATCTATTTAGTTGTTTCAGCATGAAGGTGCATTGCAAATTTTTGGCTATCAGCTTGAATCCCTAGTTAAAATAGTCTTAAGATGCCAGCCTTTGACATCTGTGATGGAGACAAACATGCATTTCTGCTGGTTTTACTGTACAAATGCTTATTTCTGAATAACTTCAAAAACTTCTAGAGTGCCCTTTTGTAGATTTTGTAGGTGGATTGCAGTATTACCAGTCGTGGAATGGTTCACAGAATTCCCTTATTCCTGCTAATGCTTATCTGTCATAAACTTGATTTTGTGCTTTAGTTTGCATTGTTAATTTTAACTTCTTAGGAAGTAGCTTGTTCCAATATAATTACTTTGTTTAAATACAATTGTTCATACTGCACTGAATATATAATCCTTTAAGATGTAGAATGTGTGCTTTGAATGAGGACTAACGTGGCCCAGAGCATGTAATATAGAGTACTACTTCTTAAGAAACTGGAAGTACTTTTCAAAAGTTTGAGCATGAATAAAAATGTATGGCAGGGGAGTTTTCTGATGGATTTTCCAGTGCTTTTGTGTAGAATTTTTGTGCTTTGAATATTTGTGCTTATAAGAAATAACTTTTCTATTCTCTGGGGGCTGCTGGTATGTTTCTGGGGCTTTTTTGGGGGAGTGGGGGCGAGGAGAGTTGGCAGATTTGGTTAGATAGAAGATTGAAAAATTATTTGAGGTGCATTAGTAGTATAATTTGATCTTGAAATGGCAGGAGAATGTTTCATTAAAAGGAGGATTTTCTGTCAGAAACATAATTAAAACCCTTATGCAAAACAGAATAGTCTGCTCATAAAAATAGTATTTGTATAGCATATCCTAAATTTAGATTTTGAAAACTTATTTTAAAAGTTTCATCACATTATGAAAATACCCTGTGTCTGTCCTAACCCTGATTTCCTCTATTTACTTCAAAGCATGTTCTCAGTATGTTCAACCTTTATGATGTCACTTTAAGCTGTTGTTTCTTTTAATTTTGTTTTGTCCTTTTCTCAAAGCTATGTAAGTCTGAGTTAAACAGAAACAGACAGGTACAGCCACTTTCTGTGAATTCTCATTCACTTGTTTCAGAGTCATTCCAGAAGCTATCATACTGGTGCTTCATGCTGGGCTGTCTGTAAACTAATGCTCATTACTAGCCTTGAGGTTTGTTTTGACAAGCTGCTTTTAGCTTTTGCATGGCAAATACTTTTCAGACTAATGTTCTCTAAGCATCTCTAACAAAACCACTAAGGCTGAAAAATGTGTCAGTTTAAGTACAGTTTTAATTCACTTACATGATGACAATATCCCTAAAGCTATTACATTACTTATTCTTCAGAGAGTGCTTTTCATAAAGAATGATTTGGATTAATGTGCATCTATTTCAAACAGTTCACACTTTTAGCAAAAATAGTCTAAATATTTCAGCTTTTACATATCTTTTTTATACACTGAAAGCAAAGTTTCTAAACTAAGTCTTAATGCATGCAGAAAGAATTGCTTGTCCTTGATTGTTAGAAAAATATTTTGATCTGAACGAGAATATGTTAAATTAGAAGTGTATAAAAACTTTTCTTCATTTATTTCTGGGTATATCGTTGATAATGTATTTAATAGATTATGGGAACAAAGGCAACTGCTAACACATGTTGCTTAAGGATCATTTATTTTGGTGGTGCCACAATGTAATTTTGGCTCTAACAGCTTCTTTTATTTTAATTGAGAAGCCTTCTTTCAAAAAATAATTAAGATTTGAATTAACTTAGTATCTTGTCTTTGTTGATGTATTATCTAACTCATGCCAATAGTAAATAGTGTGTTTATGAAGAAATAATGGATAAAGCTGGTATTCTGAAGAAAAACCCACTGTGATGTGTTAAAGAGGAAAATTAAAGATGTTCATAGAAGTATATGATAAATAGATTATGGGTGAAGCTTCGTTCTGTCATTTCCTTCATTTTGATGATTGGTTTATATCTGTGACATGATACAGATTGTAGATGTGTTAAAAATCAGACTAAATTAAGACCTAAAACTTGTCCTTTAGATGCCTGTATGATAACTAATTAGGTATTGTAGGCACTTAATTAGGGAGACATTGCAGAATCTGAGAAGTAGCTGGCATGTCCTCTAAAGGAATACCAAGCCCTAGTTTAAGTGCCTAGACTGGGGTGGAATTTAAAAATTTAATTTTTCTGCAGTACTTTAGGTAGATTGCCTTCCTTGAAAATGGGATATATCTTTTGTTTGTTTGTTATCCAATTGACATGACATTTAAAAAATTAGGAATGGTTAAAGAAACAAAGATTGGTGCCCCAGCTATTTCCAGGCAAGTGTGTGAATTGCCAGATTCAAATTCCCCACAACCCCCAGTAGTGTTCCCAGATGAAGCTGATGCTTAGACACTTTAAAGTCCGTTTCAAGGACATCTGGTGGAGAACTTTGTGGAAATTACATGTAATATCACCTAAACTTTGAAACTCAGAGTAGTTTGAGTGGGGAGTGTGCCTAGCTCCCCAGATCAGGATATCTTTGATAACAGTAAGTCAGAAATAACTCTGAGGTAGTAAATAATGGGGTTTTGGATTGTTGCCTTGGAATTACTAGTTGAATAAATTATTTGTAAATATCCTGGTTTAGATAATTCAGATAAGGTTAATGGCATTCTCTTGATAACTCTTGGTTTTTATAAGCAATATATTGGGATCTAGTAATTTATATTAATTCTGAAAAATTAAACACCTTCAAAGTAATTAAATAAAAATGGGGACACTATTACAACTCCAAAACCAGTCTTCATTGGTGATTTGAGTAATATAATAAGACTTGGTTAACTGGAGAGTCAAAATGCACTTTTACATCCCAGGGTTTGTGCATGTGATGATGACCTCTGAAGCTTAGAAGCTCTTTTGCATCTTCCCAAAATCAGCTGTTTGGTGCACAGTCTACAATGCAGAACCCAAAACTTTATGTTCAGAAAAATGAGAGGGTGCAACCTTCCTCATAAATGGAGAGCACACAAATAATTTCTAACTGATAGAACTGATTCTGATTTTGCTTTTAGGAATTTAGAATCACTAGTGTAACTGTGCATAGGTTCCTATCCAGGAGGAATGTGTTGTTTTTTAAAGAACATACTGCCTTAATATACTGTCTACCTGCAGATGCATTTGTTTTAGTTTTCCACCCTTTCTTTGAAATTCCCAGAAGCTAGCAACATTAACAGGACAACTCTTATTACAGAGCTGAATTATAAATAATATCTACCTGAATCTTGCCCAAGTTTTAGGTACATAAAACATCCTCAAAGTATCTTGTAAGGTGTTTGCAGTGCTGCTGTTTCAGTACTGTGGTACACAGCCCCATGGCTAATCTTGCATAGAGCTGAAGGAACCTTTGGAAAATGAACAGTTATTGTTAAAATTACCCAATTAATCCAAGTAGTTGAGGAGTTATCTTTGAGTGTCTTTGAGTTTTAGGTCATCTTTGTTTGATGATAAACCAGGAGTTTTTAAGACGGAAGAATCTAAGTTGTATCTGCATTATTTGAGAAACAAACTCAAATATCCCAAAATCAAACTAACTACTAAAGTTAGAGGAAAACTTGTGAGTGAAACTGCATTGTAAATTGATTAACCTGTACTTAATATTTCTGATTTTTATGTTTCATTTCTTAAAAATTATATGAGGGTTATTTTTTCACAAAGGCAGAACTCAAGATGCTGCTTTTTTCTCCTATAAATACGTGTAATGAATGTTTCCCAATATGTAGATATTCTGATAGTAATTAAAAATGCCTGTGCATTCTTATTCTCATCTCTTAATTTTAGTTGAACACAGCTTGATTTGTGTTAGTGTGTATTGTGAATTTCTGGGTCTACAGAGTACTGGAACAATTCTTATGTGCGCGTTTTCTCACTTACAGGGTGCAGGAGCAGGCACAGGGTCAGCCACAGGAGTGTCACATGTATCTCTGAGCACAATGAGTGTGGAAGCTGTGTGTGAGAAGCTAAAGCAGATAGATGGTCTGGACCAGAGCATGCTACCTCAGTATTCTGCAACTATAAAAAAGGTATCAGCTGAATTTCATTAATGTGTTTAGTTCCTAAGCATGGAGATACACAAGGAAAGGAAAATATTTAGTTGCCTCTTTTCTTGAAAATGTTTATTTAAATACATCAGATGTTAAAATAACATCCTAAGTTCTGTGTATGACAAGTTTGGAGGATATTTTCATACAAGCATTCAATTTTCAGAGAAAATGCTCTCTGTTGAAAAAGACAAACAGTGAGAAATATAAATGCTGATGAGACTAGTTATTCTAAGAAAAGAAGTAAGAAAAATGTTTTCAAAATTGCTATGTGTGATTAAAAATACCAGAAAGGGTTGCAAATGTGTTCTGTATCTAGGTAGCAATATCCCTTCTTTTTTCTCTGTGAAAAATCGACACATCTCTCCTGTTGTAAATGAGTGGTGAAGATGGTTCCATTTCTTTATCACAGTCCACATCTATTTTTTTCAGAAAAAGGTCGCTGTAGATTTTTCTGCCTCTCCCCTTTCCTGTGATAGATACATTAACACCGAATTATTTTTGCTCTTAAACGTTTTTTTTTTCACCGTTCTGTGTGCTCTTTTTTACAAAGAAAGAAGGGAAAAATACGAATGTTGTCATTAGTCAGTCTTTTTGCTGAGCTCACTTTGTCCTGGAATCTATCATATCTTAAATAATATGTGAAGGATTTGATTCAAGGATTAAGAGACAGGTCTATCATAGGAGGCTCCAGTGAAGTTACGTAAAGCAAGAAGTAGGATGTTAGATTGCAGGTCATTAAGTTAAGCTGCAAAAAATTTCAGTTGCTTACATTGCTCCAGAGTGCAAGAAGAATGTCCTCATCAGTTATCACTAATGAGATTCTTCTAATTTGTATTCTTGCATTTTTTACAAGGGATATAATGTAAAAAAGGAATATAATGGCTCAGGTTGGTGTTTTTCCTGGATTGACTAAGACCATCTGCAGGGATATGGGAAGAAAACGATTGAGAGTATAAGCAGAAGTCTCAACTTGGGTCTTCATTTTCTGTCTGCTCTCCTAAGACATGGTTCCTCTTTTACATTCTGTCCATACACTGATATATGGTATAAAGAGAAACACTTCTTGTTGTTACATAAGGAAAATGGTTCTGTGTTGAATTTGGTGCTTTTGGAAGTTAAACACTATATAAAGATGCCAAATGTAAGGAATCGCTTTTCTAGAATATAGATGTTCTTTAAGCACTTCTGTGTCGATCTCTGATTGATGATGAACATTAGAAAGAAGTCTAATCTTCTATCCCTGGGCATTTCTGATGATGGAAGGAATGTAAGCCTGTTTTATGCAGAGAGGAAACTTAATGGAGGTAGTACTTGATCTTAGATGCCTCAAGTCAGGGGTCAGATGCTGCCTGGGACTTCATTGTCTGATTGTCTTCATATGCTTGGGTGTCTGCAGACCATTTGTGTTCTGAGTTGAAGAAATTTAAGCAGATTCATGTGGTTTATTGTCCCTGAAATTTTCCACCACTTACGTGTTGTTTCCTTATGTCTGTATATAGGACACTATCATATTGCCTTTTATATAAACATTTTTAATGGGTTTAATATTTCCATTTTTTCCATGACACATAAGTGTCATACTTCTATAAAATATGGTTATTATATAGAATTGGACTTAATAGTGACTTTGGGAAATTTCACCTCTACCCTTTTTAGTCTGTTACTACTGTGCCATGAGTCTTGTATCCATAATTTACATTATTTAGTTTTATTTTTTTAGGCAAATATAAATGGCCGTGTCTTGGCTCAGTGCAACATTGATGAACTGAAAAAAGAAATGAATATGAATTTTGGTGACTGGCACCTGTTCAGGAGCATGGTAAGAATTTCTGTTCAGTGTTCAGGTCATCATAAATTATTCTTTTTCAATATGAATATTTTTTTTTTTATTTCTGGTTGCTTCCTTGTTGTCATCTTTAAGTTTGTAAATATTGTCTTAAAGCATGAATGCATCTGCTATTTTGTTACTTTGTCTTTTTGTCTTAAGGACTAATAAGTAACTGTTCGCCTATGGATTTGCATCTTAATTGATTGTGAACTCTGAAGTTTCGTTTCCTTTTTTTGTGGGATCCATTTTTTCCTGTATGGGTTCCTGTCTTGGCTTGAAAGACAGGTGTCTGCTAAGGAAGGCAGGAGCCTCTCTTGAAATGGAAAATGTAAACTCCCTCCCTTCAAATTATTTTGATTTTGAAATTAAAGAGCCCTCAGACATGGGGATAGGAATAACAGTTCTTTACTAAGAAAATTAAAATAAAAATACAACAATACAAAAAACTAAAACACTGACAGAGAATACAACCTGACACCCCGTCAGTCAGGGTTTTGGTAGCAGTCTTATTAAATGGTGGCTACAGTCCTCCTGGAGTGACAGATGTGGTTTTGTTGAAGCAGTGGTCCTGTAGGAGGGTGCAGTTTCCCTCCAAAGATCCAGTGATGATGCAGAAGGGTCTGGTTTTCCTCTGGAAATCCAGTGGAAAAAGGCCGTTCTGATGTTCCAAATCTCAGTTTTTATCTCAGTAGGAAAGGCTTGGCTCCTCCCCCTGGTTGGAGCATCTCCCGAATGGGATGATGTGATTTTATCAGTCCTGCAGTGGCACTTAATGGCCCATTAACAGAAGATACCTTCCTGGTGGAAGGATGGGTTATGGAAAAGATAAAGATCACTGCCCCACCTGGTTTCAACAGATGGTTATAGAATACACACCCTTGGTTACATCCTGCTTTGCAACCCAAGACAGTTCCCTTTTTGAAATTTTCCTATGTTAATGAAATTAAGTTCTGAAATGGCCAGAACTTAACTCTTTTTTAAATCTCTGTCCTACTCTTCAAGTTAATCAGGGAATTCAGAGTATGTGTAACAATAAGTGCAAAGAGTTGGCCAGCCAGGCTGTTACAGTGAGGGTTATGCATCACAGAGAACTGAGTTTTCTCTTAAGTATTTTTAGAATTTTGCCAGTTTTCTTTCTTGAAATAACAGTGTATCTCTCATCTGTAATCCAGTCTTGAAAACACCAAGAATTACGAGATTTATTGTTAGGTACAAAGTGTTTGATTTGCTTTAAAATTTGTAATTTATCACTTAATAGTTTTATAAGAACTTAAGTATTTTTATGGCATATGAGTTCTTTCAAGGGTTTGAGCAGTAATAAGAATAATTTGTAAATACAAAAGAATTATGGAATTATTTTCGTTTGTACTTTTTCGTGGTCAAAGCTGCATATACGGGTACACTTTTATAGCTGTGAATTGCTTGTTCCTATTTTTAATTGAGCTCTTGTTTATCAATTTTGAGAACTTCTTCTATTTATTTAATTACACTTAAACTGTCTCTCTTTGTGTATTAAGATACTTGAAATGAGAAATTCAGAAAATCAGGCTGCTCAGGAAGATCCTCGTGGAGCAACGGAGCACGGTACAGCTGCGATGGCTCACAGTGACCTTACTCGCCGTCCTGGCCATAACACCGAGCTGCCTCACACTGAGCTGACAGGTCTTGCTGGTCAAGCTCCCTACACACTGAACTTCAGCTTTGAAGAGCTCAACACAATTGGTCTTGATGAAGCTCCTCCACGCCATAGTAACTTAAGCTGGCAGGTATTTAATAGAGAAATGTACTCTGCTTGCTTACATGTATGGAAAATAGGTTTTTTACAGTCTTGGATATAGACAAGACAATGAATAGGTCTCTAGGAAAGTTCAGATGCTTTCAGTTCTCAGTCTTGGTAAAGCCTAGTTCTGCAGAGATGTGATGTGTAACCATACTCTGAGTTGAAGTCTTAAGTCTTTACCATCTGAAAACGGTCCAGTAATCACTCTTCTGGACAAAAACCAATAGCTATCATGCTTTTCTCACTTAGCCTAGGGTGGTGTCTTCCAAGGCTTCTTTTATTTGTGGAATATTCAGGCTTCATGTATGAAATATTTTAGCTATGTGCTAACCAGAGGTTAGCGCATTCAACAAATATATTTGTTAGGTTTTTTAAAATGGACAATTACAATGCTCCATCACATCAAAACCTTATCCTTCCAATGTATAATCTGTTCATAGATTCCAGAACTGACATGCTTCTCTTGCTGTGGTTTCTGCCATAAGTTGTGGGCAGTTTTCTTCTGCATCTTATGAGACCCCCCTGAAGTGTTGGATTTTCATTTGTCTGTCCTTAAGAAGTAAGATTAATCAGTTGGTGGCTAAGTAGCGGTTAGAATTAAAAAAAAAAAAAGAAACTGCCAACCCAGGGGGGTGAGCCCTTTTCTTCTCTAAAAGTAAATTATAAAATCTTGAATGTGAAACAAAATAAAAAGACACCCCAAATTCCTAACTATAGGCAATACCCAGAGATAGATTTCTATCCCACACTTCTGAGTGTGTGCATGCACGCTCATGTGTGTTTGTAGGGTACTACTAATTACCTCTTACTGACCATTTCCATGGAATATCAATGTATGTTTTTTCTAGATCAAAGTGGTATTGTGCATTTAATGTATTTGAATAAACAGTGCTTCTGATGCCTATACAGTTATCTGAAGTTGAATCAAAGGAATGAGAAGGGTAGTTTGTCCTCAAAAAAACATTAGAATTCACCTGTTAGAATTTTATAAGTCAATATTGATTAGTATTGCTGCTTGTCTGTTGTGGTTAGCTGATCCTGGCTGGATGCCCACCAAAGCTTCTTTATCACTGCCCTCCTCAGCTGGGCAGGGGAGAGGAAATATGGTAGAAGGCTTGTGGGACAAGGTAAGGCCAGGGAGAGATCACTTACCAGGGACCATCATTGGCAAAACACACTTGGGGAAATTAATTTAGTTTGTTACCAATCAAATCAGACTAGGGTAATGAGAAATAAAACCGAATTCTAAAAGAAGACAGGGGCAAAGAGGGTTATATTTGTCAGGAAACTGATATTTCTGAAATCAGATATATGCAGTGGAATTTTGCCAGGATATATTGAAGTATGTATGGTGGGAGTCTTTTAGAAATGTTTTTGAGAGCTGTTCAACATTTAGATGAATTCTTGCTGTCTTTCTAATATAAAATGTATCTTTTGTAAATGTATGAAATGTATTTAAAAACCCCATCTTGATATATAAATCTAGTTTTTATAATTATATACTCAAAAGAGTTACTCTCAAATGCACTGGATAAAATGCTTGTTTTGTGGAAATTATGGGAACCAACAATAAGAATATTTTCTAAGTTTAGTTTCTATGTGTCCTTCCATTTATATATGTTTATAGTAAGCATTTTAATTATAATGTTTACAATTTCACTTTCATAATCTCATTTGCAGCAACAAAAACAATAATTTAAGTGCATATTTAATGCTCTGAGCTATTTAAGAAGATTGATAAAAGTAAAAAGAAATAGTTCATTTAACTGTTACCTTTCTCTCTTCTTTTTTCTCTTCTTTTTTTTTCCAGTCACAAACTCGTAGAACTCCAAGTCTTTCAAGTCTTAACTCTCAAGATTCTAGTATTGAAATATCAAAGCTTACAGACAAGGTGCAGGCAGAGTACAGAGATGCATATAGAGAGTATATTGCTCAAATGTCACAGTTAGAAGGAGGTGCCAATTCTACCACAGTAAGTGGGAGGTCCTCCCCTCATAGCTCAAGTGCTTTCTATATGGGCCAGAGCACGTCAGGGGGCTCCCTGCACTCCAGTGCAGAACAGGAAAAAGGAAAAGACAGTGAACAGAAGCAAGATGATGGAAGAAAGTCCTTTTTGCTGAAGAGGAATGATGTTGATTACAGTACTTCAGGTGTTTCTACTAATGATGCATCTCCTTTGGATCCTATTACTGAAGAAGATGAAAAATCTGATCAGTCTGGTTCTAAACTTCTCCCAGGAAAGAAGTCTTTGGAAAGAACAAGTATTTTCCAGGCTGCAGATTTAAAGCTTAAGGGAGTTACTCTCCGGTATCAGAAACTTCCCAGTGATGAAGATGAGTCAGGAACTGAAGAATCTGATAATACTCCACTTCTTAAGGAAGGTAAAGACAAGAAAACAGATACAAAAATAGAGAAGCAGCCCAAATCTCCAGAACATGGTTCTGAACCTATTAGAACCTTCATCAAAGCAAAGGAGTATTTGACAGATGCCCTTTTGGATAAGAAAGATTCGTCTGACTCTGGTGTAAGATCAAATGAAAGTTCTCCAAATCATTCCCTCCACAATGAAGGAGCAGATGATTCACAGCTTGAAAAGGCAAATCTCATTGAGCTTGAAGATGACAGTCACAGTGCAAAAAGGGGAATTCCACACAGCCTTAGTGGCCTTCAAGATCCAGCTGTGGTTCGCATGTCTATTTGCTCAGAAGATAAGAAGAGCCCTTCTGAAAGCAGCCTGATAGCAAGCAGCCCTGAAGAGAGCTGGCCAGCCTGCCAGAAAGTCTATAATTTAAACAGAACGCCTAGTACAGTCACCTTAAATAACAACAGTGCTCCAAGCAATCGAGCTAATCAAAATTTTGAAGAAATACAAGGTATCAGAGATCCATCTCAAATTATCCTGCATCCTGGCTCGGGTTCCAATTCAACTGCAGTTCAGAATGAGAACCTGAAGACGGTTGCTCACAAGCGAGGCCAGCGTTCAAGTTATACCAGGCTTTCAAAAGATTCATCAGAGCTCCACACCGTTGCAGCCTCAGAGGGGGCTGGTTTTGGAGAAGAGAGAGAGAGTATCCTGTGAAAAGCAGCCAGGTTAAAAAGAGTATGCTCATGAATTGTAGCTTGGAATTCTTTGTCATTCTGTGGTTACATTAATCTCTGTAGTTCAAGCTTTCAGTATTGTGAAAGAAGGCCTAGATTATTTTCAGTCATTTTCTCTGAAAGGAGGAGTAATTTTTACAAGACACAAACTACTTCAGACCTTCCCCACATATAAAAGCAGTAGTTGTCAGCATGGAAAATCAGTTCTTTGTTAAAACACTGTGCAAAGGTTTGGTCAGGGGCAGATTTTACAGAAGTATGGTTTAATTATGAAAAGTACAATGTAATTTTGCTTTTTCTCTTGGGATATGTATTACTTATCCCATTGAAACATTCCGTTAATTGTCCATATTTGCAAGTAAAGTTAACACTGTCCATCCTTGCCATTTGATATACAAGATGCCAGGACATTGAATATCACAACCTGTGACATCCTTACCAAACTTTGCATTAATTTATGAATTAATATGTGTGCAACATAAATTACATATGTTGACATTTGAGTGTTAAGGTACTTGTTTGGCTATGTGTATGCTTTTGCTCTCTGTATGTTCAGTAGTCACTGTTGAATTTGTGAACTTTGGGTAGAGTGGTAATAAGGGTTGTAAGGAATGTTGTCTTGATGTGTCACTGGAATTGGCAGTTATTTATAAGGTAATACCTTATCATTGACTTAGTGGATCCATTATTTATTATAGGTACGCAATTTTGCAGTCACTGAATAGATGGTCTCAGTAGATGCAACCACCACATTAAAATATTGTAAGGATAAAGTATGAATATGATGTTTGAATTTATGAAGCATTTGTGGCTGTGTGTGATTTTTCCTTGGTACAGTGTTTATCATTTGGTTTTAAAAGAAAAATAAGCGGTGTTTACCATTTTGAAACTAATGCATACCTTTTGGAATCTTGTCAAAGCTGTACTCCAGCTTCTTTATTTCTGAAGTACAGTGTTTGAAGATTTTTTTTATCATCTGAGTAATGTACCTGAATGATGTTATAGCAAATACTTGTACTGTCCAGTGAAATCTGCATGGTTTTGAGGAAGAATTGTTCAAGCTAGAGTCTGCTAACAGAAAGAAAATAAAAATAAATTGGCATGTTTGGCTTGTGTCCAAATTTCTTTTTATTTGCAGTATTTTGTTTCTTCACTTGATAAAAATGTTAAGTCCATATTGTTATGGGTTTCACAGATTCAATTTTTAAAAATGCATTAAAACAGTATAATTTTTAATATAGTACTAAATAAGTATAAAAATACATTTGATTAATGAAATTGCCAAAGCAGACGTGTCTAAATGAAGTGCTGTGAGCTGCAGGGAAGTGGACACCTCTCACTAGTCCAGAGCAATATTCCTGCTGTTTTGGCAGTCACACGTGCTGATAGCTCTGCACAGCTTTGCTTGTGTCTCAGTGCATCTCGAACCAGATGCTTCCCAAGGGATCTTGTGGTCTTGGCCTTTGTTTTCCAAATCAAGAGGATGCATTTCTATGCCAGAGTCAACAGAAGTGTTTCTGCCTTTATCTACACTCTCTGTGTTTTCATTGCATGGATGTCTTATACTTACAGGACTGGACATGTGATCTGTACATTTCTGGATTTGGTTGGTATGTTATTTGGTTGAATTAAAATTTACTCACCAGAGCGCTACAGAAGTACTGGAAACTTGTGTGTACTATTAGATTAATAGTTCAGCCAAAAAGCCTTCCAAAACAAAATAG
This sequence comes from Luscinia megarhynchos, assembly GCA_034336665.1. Lineage (NCBI taxonomy): Eukaryota > Metazoa > Chordata > Aves > Passeriformes > Muscicapidae > Luscinia > Luscinia megarhynchos. The sequence continues at coordinate 16,111,843 of CM067565.1, forward strand.
GAAGCCCCCAAAGCCTGTGTAGCTTTGTAATACTTTGCCAAATCTTTGGGAACAGTTTTTTGGGTTGGGTTCTTAGTCTTAAAAATAAGAGTACATTACTCTGCTCTCAGACATTTTTGGGATGTAAAAGCTTTTGACAGAAAGATATTTATAATCATTGTTTTGTAAGAAAAGACAAGTGTAGCCTTCTTCATTCAGACATACAGTATTGACAAAAGATACCAATTATTTTGAATCATTTTATCTTAAGTCCTCCAAACAGATGAATGACAAATTGTCATATGGTTTTGAGATGTTTTTCTTCTTGAAAATTTTATTCCTCAAGTCTTCATAAAATACCAGCATTGGGATGAAAGAGGTGGTTGAGCAGAACACTTTTCAGTGTTTCTGTCTTGTGTTCACTAATACCAGTGGAATTGCTTACCATCACTAGAAAGCAATAGTTATTAGAAAGTGCCTGTGTGGCACACAACTTAATGCAATTCTCCCTTTGGGTATGTTGATCCATGCCACACATGGCACTATATACTAATGCAGGCTGCAGTTTACATCATCAAATATCTTCATGGACTTTTTATTTAATGCCTTCCTAGCAAAGTTCCTAGAATTGGGGAATATGAATGCTTCATAGCCAGTTTAAGAACAGCATGCCATAAAAGCTGGCTTTTAACAGGACAGTAAATATAACTGACTCTCAGAATCTACTTGCATAAAAATAACTAGACAGAGTGAATTTTTCTTTTAAGTTTTTTTTTATGCAGGTGTTCATAAACCAACAGAAGAAACTGTGGTAGTGTGATAAAGAGAGAGGAGAAAACAAAGAAGGAAATGGAGTACTTAATACAACAGAGTAGTAAGTGTCCTTCAGTATGTAACAGAAATATATGTTGGTTACTGTAAATATTTAATGGTTTTTTCACATGTAGAATATAATGGAATAACATTTGCAAGAATTAAAAATACACTGCAGTTTCCTAGCTGAAACTTGGTTTTTTTTCTCTACCGCAGTTTCTATGGCTACTTACTTGCATAGTTGCACAATTTTTTGAGTTAAGAAACCATAAACAATTTCCAGTGTTGAAATATTTAATGTTAGCTCTGTGACTTGTGGGAATCATGGAACCCAAGAGTTCCATGGAAAATGGAAATGAATAAAATGTATAAAACAATAAGACAACTTCAAACTTTTTTCTGGTACTCACCGCTTTCCAGAACTCTTGTAATGATAGTTAATGTATCCACTCTAATTTTGGATGGCTGAACGTAAAGGAACTTGAAACCATGACTACTTTGTCTAACTAAATCTTAAGAGCACAGTTTGGCTTGTCCTCATGTTATGATGCCTGGATAAGATTGCATGGTAGGGTGAAAATAAAGCACTTTTAGAAGGAAAAAAATTGGATGCAAGTAACATTCCAGGTTTTATATGAGCCTCTTGTGGCTATTTGCCAGCCTTTTCAGGATTGCAGTTTCTGAGGAAGTGAGAGAGGGAAGTTCTTACATTTCACTTGTAAAACTTGCAACAAAATGATGGTCTGGTAAAATTCTTGGAGATCTGGAAAGAAGTTTCCAGTTTGTGCCTGTCCTGGTTACTCTGGGATATCTGATCAACTGTGTGACTTTGCCCACACAGCAGAATAGGTACAGGATGTTGGTAAGTTTTTAGACCCTATCTTTCTTAATTTTCTTTTCAAATACTGTTATTTTTTTTTTTGTTTCTTCCCCTTTTTTTAAATTTATGTAATCTTTGGGAAATTTTCCTGAGACACACTTAGCATGGGTTTATACAGAATGCTGAAAATGGGTGGTTTCTCTTGTGGTCTGAGGCTCAACTGTTCACTTCTGTCAGCAGAATCCACAAAGCTTCTTTTTTACATGTGCAGCTCTCATGGGAAGCTTTCTGGACCTCGCTGTAAGAATATGGGAAGTTCTTCGTACGGCTACAGGATAACACAAGCAGAGGAAACACAGTTCAGCATGTTGCACCCTGTGGCTTTGATCATTTTGATCAGCTTTATCATCTGTTACAGGTTTATTTAAGTTTATAAACACATTACTAAGAAATTGTCAAAGAAAAATAATACCAAAAATAATACCTGAATATTTGAGGTCTCAAAAATGAAAACTACAATAGTGGTAAAATAGAAGTGTTCATACCAGTGAATTTTCAGATACACAAGAGAAAAACACTGTAGTTATTGGTGAGAGATAAAGACTGCTTTTGGGATTTTGGTTTTTTTTTTTTTTTGTGCTGTATAGGAGCTGTAGTGAGGAGAGTTTGAGCAAAATTCCAATTCCAGTTAAGCTGAGAAGACTGCAAAGACTCTGCTAAACTTACACGCTGTTTTCTGGCAGTCTTGTGCATTATATTTTCTAGATTTCAGTTATCTTTCTTAAGGCCTATTTCATTAGATTAAAGGTAGGGTGTGCAAAAATTGTACTTAGAATCTTTCTCCTTGGGAATACAGAACAGTTTCATAAGATTGACATTCTCACAGGTTTCTGAATTGTAACAAACAAAAGAAAAAAAAAGGAAAATGAATGCTCGAAAAAAATTCATAGTATAACTAATACCACGCTGTGTTTCCAGGCTTTGAATCTTACATTTATATTTTAATGTGTGGGTCTGACTCCTGTGATATGCTTAATATTTTGATGAACTTTTGGTTTAGAAATTTATGTCCTCCCTGTCTTCCATGAAGTAAGACAGAGCTACAGGGTTCTCAGCAATGTTTTTTGCAGTCACGAGTGATTGTAGTTGTTTAAGAAAACTGATACTGCCAACACCAAATGTTTGGGCTTTAAAAAGCATTAACAGGTGGTGTTCTTTCCCCCAAATTGTTGTGATGGTGACAGTGGATAAACTTCTAAAGGAAATTCCGTTGGCCAATTTTCTTCTCTTAGTTTATTGTTATCTTTGGGTCACCTTCTTCTAAGGGGAAGGAAAAAAAAATCTCTGGGATATTTTTGAAGAGCAAAGTATTTTGGAGGAAGCAAAAGACAGGTGAGAGATTGTGTGACACTTTATGTAGCAAAAGGTTAATTGCGAATGTTGCAACCCACCCCCAGAAAGCCAAGGGTAATGCAGATTCTTGTTAATGGATGCCTTGGGGCAGTTTAGAGTGAATGGTCGGTGTTTCTAAATAGGTATAGGGTGTATTGCAGGACAATTTGGTTGCAATTGAAAGCACGTATGTAGCCATTTTGGTTATTATTATTTAAATTAATATGAGAAATAAGCTTTAAAAATTTATAAGGAAGGGACAAGGTTAGCAAATTCTCACTACCAAAAGGCATCCTTACAACAGTTGGTAATTGGAATTATAATGTCTGTTGGTCAAAGCGGTGGCTGCAGACCATCAGGTGGTGGGAGAAGTCACACAGAATTCCCTAAAACACTACACCTACTGAGTTTTTATCAACTCCGGTTCAGGTGGGAATAGGAACGCCCAGGTACCTCTCCTGGGGTGGGGAGTTTCACACTGGATGATGATTGTGGATTAAGGTTGCAGTTCACGGGACTCTTTGGAAGCCTTTGACACCTTCTAAGACCTTGGAGCTGTCTATTAGCTGTCTATGCCAGCCTAGCAGAGTCCATTATGGCCCATCAGCAGATGAAAGCCTTCAGGCTGAGTGCGAATGTCCCAGTACTTGCCCGGCAGGGGAGTTGCCGCAGCTGGATTCACCGTGGGGACGGGACAGTTCCCCGAGCCTCAGGGTTTGCCTCTCTCCTTATCTTGTTCAACACCAGCTGTAGCCTGCAGAGGTGTGCTCGCCCTCTGCACCTGGCACTTTGCTCATCGCCAGCTTGCCCTGAATGTTGGAGCTATCAGCATTCCAGTCTCTCTCCAGGATCACTTGTGCATACATTCTTCTCCCAGACCTGCGATGACTGGACAATAGCACCCCTTTATCTTATCTCAAGACCCATCACTTTCCAAACTCCAGTCACTAGGCGTAATCGGGGTGGGGTGGGTGGCGCTGGTCGCAGATTAACATCTTTGCAGTTTGCTAGAGTGGGCAGAAGTCCTCTGATGATTTTTACAATCTTTAAGCCATTAACCATTTCAGTCTCTCACAGAGAGTTGGTGTATGTTTCTTTTAAATATGAGATTCCAGCAACGAAACATACTTTTTGTTATGTGAATTCTTAGAGCTGCCATTACATAGCACAGTGTTCAGGGTTCTTTTATGTTTCAGATCTGAATACTGAAATTTCATATCTTCATTGCTTCTTACAGAAGTAACCTGGATTGCGGAATTATCTTTGTGAGTAAACCAGAGTGTCTGTATATCATTACTGGATTACAATAAGTTTACTGTTTATGAAAGGGAAGGGGAGGAAAGGAATGCTAGTGGTCCATTATAAGATTTTTCTTTGTGCCCAGGATTTCTCATGGTAGAAAACAAAGGGAAAAGTTTGAATAGTTTGTATATGTCCCTGGAACCTAGAAATAAAAACGAAGGCATAAAATACTGACTGTGGGGAACAGTTAAACTAAAATGGAAATTTTGTGATGCCTTACTGCCTTGCCTCACTAATTAAACCACAGGGAAGCAATCAGCAGAGATTTAAACTTTTTTTGTTTTGAATATTTCTTCTGAAATAATGTGATAGTTTGTGCCTGGCTAAAAGCAATCCATATTCTTGAATATGTTTACGTATTGCGGTACCATCAAATGTTCCTCATTTATTATAATACTTTTGAGAGACAGCAAAACTTCCCTAGGTTCCTTTTGGACACCAAAAATCCTTTCCCACCTCAGCAGTGGTAGAATACAGAACTATATGTATTTTTTAGGAGAGTCCTGAGCTTTCATCTGCCAGTAAGAATGGACTTTTGTTGAGAGACCACCTTTATTTTACATTCATTGAAACAGTAAGTCCTGAAATCTAAACTGAAGATTTCTATTAAGCTTTTTCTCATTACCCAGTATTTTTTTTCCCATTCTCCTTATGTTCCCTATTTGACTATAAACCTTGCAGCCTGTTTCTGGTACTCTCCTTTTGGCAAAACCTGAGATTCTAGCTTTGAATGATTCTAACTTTTAGGCATGCCAGTCATTTGGGACTGGGTATGTATTTGCTTCCCCTTTTTGCTGGGTATGCTCCTATCCTTTCTTGCCCACACTCCCTGTGTTTGGTGCATGAAAACATTGAGTACTTGGAACTGTTCCAGTTCTGCCTCAACACCTGACTGGTAGTCGGGGCTTTGTTTGCTGACAGTGTGACTTACCTTCCCAAACTTTTCCATGATAACCTCAGAACTGCTGTACTCTGCAAATTTTTCCACTTCAGCAATGGAAAAAAATGCTGTTGTACTGCATTGGTGGTGGTGGTTTTTGCTTGGATGAGGATATTTAATTGGTGGGGTTTTTTTACCCCAGAAAGGTTTTACAACCTAGGTAGGCTCTATTCTACAATAAATTTTTCTCACTTCTCTCCGTCTTCTTGCTCAGGTCCTGGAAAATTCACATGATATACATATCCACAGTCCACAAAATTGTTTTTTAAATACATTTTGTCTGATTATCTTTATTGTGGATGGTATTGTGGACACGTCTAAAAAAAGTGCACTAATTTATACATGCTAATGGAAAAAACCTTCGGACTTCATTTAGTGGGGGGAGCATCTACTTCTTTGTTTCCTAGCAATTGTTCCTGGTAAATAATTAGGCAATGATTGCTCATAGGATAAGGACAGTTGTCAGCTCATCTGCATACTAAGTACCTGTTAAGATTCTAGAAGAACTTTATAGTTACACTCAAGAAGGGTTAATTTTCCTCATGGTTCTCTAAATTATGCTTGATGATGCAGGTCTGAATGGCACTGCAAATAGTGTTATGTGCAGGACATTTTAGCACTTACTTTCAAGTAATCTGAAGAATCTGAAAGGTTCTACATTTGTTTAAAGACTCAAGTGTCAACCTTTGGTGTTCAGATATTTTTCCTCTGAAAGATAAAAAGAAATCTTGATTTTTTTTTCATTTTCTATAAAAGACAAATCATCAAACCATAAGCCTATTTAACCTCAGGACACATTTACACCTTTGGAATATAAAGGAGAGTTTCGAGGTTTTGTTGTTCCAGGATGCCTTCTGGTCTTAATTTTCAACATCGTCTTTTCAGTAGCTTCTTTCAAGGTGTGACGAGAAACCATGAATAATTTCCTCTGTTTTCACCATCTGTGCTACCTTCTGCCTCTCTTCCATCTGATAACAGACTAGCTCAGCTTCATCAGATCTTTTTATATGCTAATATGAACCAGAGTCTTTAATTTTGTTATCCATGGCTACAGTGTTTAGTCATTTTTATTTTTTGTCTTCACATCAAATTTCAGGTCTCTTTGTACAGTAATTTCTTTAAGCACCTGGTGGTACTTCACAAAACTGAGATCCATAGAACTAATTTATCTGCACAGAACCCTTTACTCTCAAGCAAAAAATACAATGGTGATTCATCCTAGGTTGAAAGAGAAGGTATTTATGCTTAAAATTCAAATTCACGAAAGTAGTCCCACTTCTGTAATTTTCCAGTATAGGAAGGAGACAGTTATTTTATTTTCATCCTTGAAATTATTTGGACTTTCAGAAAAAATGTAGATTACTTTTGTTGGGACTAGTTGTCTTTTAGCAGAGACCTGCCACTGCTCATCTGAGATTGACCATTACTCTCTGGCTTGAGTAACTGGCTCTTAAAACATAAGATCAGTTGGTTTCTAAAACATAAGATTAATTGGCTCAGGTTCTGTCAGCTACTTCACGTGTTGGGGGTTTTGTGGGTTTTTTTTTGTTTTTTGGGGTTTTTTTTGTTTTTTTTTGGTTTTTGGTTTTTTTGGTTGGTTTTTTGGGTTTTTTTTTTTTTTGTGGGTTTTTTTTTTTTTTTTGGTTGGTTGGTTGGGGTTTTTTTGGGTTTTTTTGTTTTTTTCAGGGAGAGTAAATGAACAGAAAGAAAAAAATCACCAATATTTAAGTAGCCCCTGGAGTTCAGGAGAGGACAGAAACCTATCACAGTTTTTTCTCTTCAGGAATCTTTCCAGGCTGTGGAAAGTTGGACAGAGTACTTAGACAGTCATCCTCCTACTGGGAGGAGGTCCTTTCTGGAAAAACACCCTTCAGTTTGTTATATTTTATGTTTTTATATCTATCTGTCAGTAACAAATCTCAAAGTAATATCCCTGTCTGAGCTCTGATTTGATGAACAATTCTTTATGTATTCTAGCCCACTCACCCTTCCTATTTCAGTGTGAATACTGGGTGTCTGTCAGTGTTAGGGTACTGAAGTCCCCATGCTATGGGAGCGATCCTTATCAAAAGCATAAAGGGCTATAGGAGAGAATGCTCTAAAAAGCCTTCTGATTCTTCTCTCTTGGCTGAGTCTTCAGACTTTGGACTTTCTGTTGGAGCTAAAGAAGCTCAACCATCCCATGGTCTACTCCACATTCACTTGGCAGCGTTTCCGTGGTGCACCAGCCACACACGTTCAACTCAGCGTTCTCAAAAGTTCTCTAGGTTGAATTAAATTGTTTCCAGTGTGGAAGAACAACAGAAACAAAGCAGGTAATGATCAGGGCTAGGACTGCAGGACAGAACCTCAGTGGAGTTTACATCATTGCCATTCATGATTGTGTCTCCAGTAACATCGTTTGGACAGCAAGTGAAATCCGCACTTAGGACTGTCACTGCCACTGTCACTTTTTTAAATAAAGTGAAGTCCTATAGCTTTCCCTCTTCCCAAGCAATTCTCTTTTAACTAGGGAATGTAGTTTTATGTAGGCTCCCATTCCTAGACCATTCCTTCCTGACCAAGATGATAAGAGGGAGTGATTTTGTCTTCACAGGATCAAGTCAGGACTACGTTAGTAGCAAAGCAACACTATCTATAAATGCTGCTAAACAGTATGATGATTTATGACATGTCTATTGTGGAACTTGCCCAAAGTGGTGAAATTTATCAGAACTCTGGCAACCCTTGAGAGTCTCCACTGCAGATAGCTGTGAAGCTCTTCTCTGCTGAGAGCAGAGCCAACAGGTTTTGAGCTGATATCCAGCAAGAGTTATGGCACCACACAGGAATCTGGGGGTTGCTGCTGAGCTTCTAAGATTGATCTGTCAGTCTTAAAATGAGGACTCTGACACCTCTTTCCAGGTCACTGAAAGTAATGCACAGAGATGTTTAAATATACATTTAAAAATGGAGAAAAAAATATTCATAGGTTGCACCAAAGGGCAAGTCTTTCTGAGAACTCTGAGTTCTGTAGCAGAGCCAGGGCTGAGATGACACAGCACCTGTATCTCAAGTATGTGTGAGGATGTGGTGTGAACACACGCCGTGGGTAGTGCAAAGGTTGAAAATTCTTAACTGCCTGGGAACATGTGCAATTACAATATAAATATGTAAATGAACAACACTTCTAAGAAACTAAATCACTGCTAAAGAAGAGAGATTTCAGGAAAAAATTACTGAGGATAGTCATTAAAATCTTTCATGTTGATGCTATGTAGCACTGAAATTAATTCAATTTAGATATCTTAGAATTATCTGGATTTGAAAATTCTGAAGAAAATATCTTCAAAATTCATTCATGTTTAGCTGTTGTAAGATCTTTTTAATGCTGTCTGAAAAGAAACAAGCAGAAACAAACAAAAAAAAATCCAATATTAATTGACTCTACATAACTATTTGGCTTGTATATTTTTCTCCTCTCCAGTTATCTTTTGAAGCTAAATTATTATGGAGATTTCTGCAATACTAAGAAATCAACAATTTTTTTAAAAACCAAAAATTTTTGACATCAGAAATGAGAGGTTCTTAACACTTAGACCTGTCTAGTATGCCAAGAGTTTTTGGCCAGATAGTATTTTAAGCATACTTATTTTTCTTTCAGTGACTGCTTCAAGTCAGTATGGCCAAGCAGTGCTTTCTGTTGAAATTATGGATCCAGTCAAGACAATCTATAAACCATGATAAATTTTCTTGGAGAAATGGAGAGAGAGCTGTATCATGGAGCTACAGCTACTAGAAGATAAGAGAGTGTCTGGAATCATATTCAAGGCAAAAAGGGAGGCCTGGGGAACTCTCTTTACTTTGACATCTGGAAGAACTTTATTTATCAAGCTTTTATTATTCATCAGGTGTTTAAACTGCAAGTTTGAAAGTTAATATTAAGTTTTCAGGAATGACCCTTATCAAATTGCTCCAATTTCCTCCTGTGTCTGAGTAACCAGCCTGCAGAAGATGGATACAGCAGATGTGATATGGTTGACTGCAGTAAGACTTTCATCATTGGAGCTTAAGCAAATCATGCAATAGAGTGAAAGCAGACTGCTGGAAAAGGTAAACCTGGAGAGATATCAGTTATCTCATGTCAAAGTAGGGTCACATGGGGGTCTGGTCCGTTCTTGTTCAGTTCCTCAATTAGCAACCTTATTGGTGGAATCTCAGAGTTTGCTATTGTCTGAACCTGCCTTATCTCAAAGGACAGAACTATTGATACAGACAAGACTGTAAATTAACATGATACCATTCAGTAAAGGGAAGTTTAAAGCATTGCACTTACAAAAGTGAAATCAAATCCGCAAATATAAAATTGATTATTAACCACTGAAATACTGCAGAGGACAATGGAGTTTTAGTGTGGCTACTAAACCAGTAGTAAGCTTAGAAGATAAATGATACTGTGGAAGTGAGAGGGAAGAAGGGAACCGTCTGATGGGTGAATTAACTGGAATATTATCCAATCCAGGAGAGGTATGTCCTGCTGCTGAAGGTCTACTGGGTCCAGGCCTGAGCAACTTTACTAAGCAATGGAGGAGAATGGCAAAACATATAGAAAATATGACTTTACAGGTATATAATATTGGAAGAGCTGGATTTAGATGAAGGTTGAATGGATGTGATTTCTTCAGATGTAAAATATTATAAAAAGATTACAAGCTCCATCAGTGAAGCAGGAATTAATCAGCTTCTAATTTGTGGTGGAAACCCCTCCCCAGTATTCTAAAAATAAAAACTTTCTACTAAAGCAATATTAGTGATGATAAGTTGTGGAATTTCATTCACGGGGAGTGTTTGAGAGTAATATAAATGAATGGATCATAAAATGATCCCCTGCCACTCTGGTTTGCACTTTTTGGTTTTACATTGCAAAATGCACAGGAATTTGTTTCAAACATCAACTGTCACTGCATTCAGCACCAATGGGACTCCCAAAGGAAAAACAGCCTGTGCCAAACTATATATGCTCCTGGGAAATTCACTGATGAAATAGGCCTCAATGTAAATACCCATGAAAGAGAAAAAGTTGCCAAATTCCCCCTTGGAGCAGGTCCATGAATAGAAGTTCAAATGCAAAAGGTCCTGCTTTGAAATGGGAACAGCCAGGCAACACAAAGCTGGTTGAAGGCAAAGATAACAATAACCCAGACCATTCCAGTTGTAGAGGGTACAGTGGTGTCAATTCAAATGGAGGAGCAAACCAGTATATTTTGCATATCAGATTAATTGCTCCTTGTATTTTACACAGTGACCTCATGCCCAGCCTTTTGTCATGTTGAATGTCTGCATTCATGTTACAATATTATTAACATTGATTATTAAATGTATGACTCTTGGAAGAATTCAAGTACTTGACATAAAACCATGTTACCTGATTTGCATTCAGGCCAAAGAAACTGCTTTTACTTCACCCAGAGATCTGTGGCTGCCCAGTGTTTATGCTTTCTCCTTGGCTCTTTTTTCTTAGTGATATAAACAGACCCGGAGCTCAAACCTACGTTAATGATTCCAACAGGATAAGGACCATTCTTTGACCTACTGCCATGGAATGTCTCCTGTTAATATTGATATTGAAGCCCTGTAAAACATAATGCTACTCTGGGAGGGTTTCTGGGCCATGTAGCTCCCAAGTCATGACTGGCAATTGTTTGAGTGCGTGGCAGGTACAATTTCACATGATGAATGACCAATTTTAGTGCCCAAGATGCTCCCATTGATAGTATTCAAAGGTAGCCCAGCATGAGACATGCTAGTTCATAAGAATTCCTGAGAGGAAGAATGATATTTCCCATTTTTACAGATGAATAGAAACATGAAGGAGTGAAACGACTTGCAGAGATTGCATACAAAGTCTGTGGGAAATTTGGGCTAAGAGCTGTCTTATAGCTCCCAGTTCAAAGTCTTAACCACAAGATCATATTTCCCCCCACATCAGTGAAGCCCTGTTTCATCACCTTCAACAGCTGATAAATTACTGGTTTGGGCTGCTTAAATGCCAGAACTTTGAAGGGAAAGGTAAGAAGATTTTGTGGCTTATAAGTGCTTCATGGACACCTTAAATCATTCACCAACTCTATAAGAATTTAATGAAATTAACTTTATTTCCTGACTTGTAATTAAATGCTTAAGAAAGCTGTGGAAGCCATCAGTTGATAAAAAAAAATTAAAAGTACATTTCAGCAATAGTTCAGAGACTAAGAGATAGTAAACTAATACTTTTAAAACTTGAAATTTACTACATTTATAAAGCCGTTTTTTTTCTCTCCAGAACACAGAAGAATATCTATAAACACCTCTTCAGCAAAACATTCAGTTGCTTAGAGGCATCTCTCTCTGAAGGTTTTTTTGGAAGTGTACTTCTTTTGGGACCTTTTTCTGTGATGATTACATCAAATTGCCATACAGTTACCTTACATTTACCTTTAGGTCCCATGTGACACTGTCTCAAAGATAAGGACACATATCCAGTAATTGAGTATATCACATAATACTTAACTGAAGCCTTAGGCATTTGTTTTTGGGAATGTCTATGTTTCAGTCTGATGCCTTTATGTCAGCTCATGCAGATGATGAGGATGATTGACAAAGCTGTTTGAAGCATCAGGAGCAGTCAGGTTGCAAAGATTTAGGTCAGTACAGCCTTATGTATCTTCCATGGCTGTATTCTACACTGGACAATCTTCCTTGGTGGTGGTACCCAGCTCAAGAGAATGAAAGTTTGCTTAGGTCTTGCTCACATACTGCAGTCACAATTCCCACTTGTACTACAGAGGTATCATTTTTCAGGATTGAAAAAATGCTGGATCACTCCAGGACAACATCCATTCCCACTCTAACCTTTCAGTTACGCATCAATTAATGCCCTCAAAAAATAACACTTACAGAGCTGTTTTTCCTTTCTAAGCCTGAAACTTGTATATCAAAAGAACCTGCTGTTATTGTTTCTTAGTGAATGACTTCCATTGGAAAATCTGATTGATGGAGAAATTTGTATCATAGAACTATTGGTTTTAGTGTCAGTCCTCCTTTCCTCTGTCATTTACTAAACTCTGTTCACCATGCCTATTACTTTTCACATAATCATTGTCTTTTTTATCCTTTGCTGCATACAGTTCTGAAGGAGAAACCCCCACTTTTTATTCTTAATGTAAACAATATAAAAAATGCCCCTCATTACTTATTTACATATTTGTTGGTAACTCCCTGAAATCATATGTGAGGTCATAAGTGTTATAAATACACAAGATTTAATAAGAAATAATACTGTCTATTAAATCCCAACATGGAATTAAAAAAAAAAAAAAGTTCTCAAAGCTGACCTACTTTTTTGCTTTCCCTGCTTTTAGTGAATTACATGCTTGCTATGATAATATTTTGTTGTTACTGTACTGTATGCTTGGCAGGAGTTGTTACCAAAGGTGGTTCATTCATAATTTTCCTAGCAATTGAACCTGCAAAATAAGAAATAAATAAAGAAATACTTTTCCCTAGAAAATGTTTAATTTAGTCTGTTATGGGAGGTATAGTTATCAAGTACTAAAATGCTTTATTTTCCATAGGTTAGGCAGTGTGAATAATATCCAAAATGCAAGGGAAAAAAAAAATTTTTATTCTATTGAGGTGCAAGGCCGGCTGGAACTAGCATTTTGTATTTGTAAACATTGAAGAATTAGAAGAGGGATTTTTAGCTCTTTCTTAGGCTAAAGAATAAATCTGTCTACCCCCTTCCTGAGTTCACAAGATAAGTAAGTTTTACATATTTTTGTTCTAATAGCTCTGCTTTTTTTGTTGTAGAATTTGTGACTGCATCCACTTTCTACATTACAAATATAATTTCTGTTCTCCCTCTTTCTTACATGGACACTATTTTTTACCTTATTCATTGTGTTTTCCATGTTTTCATTACCTGCAATTCTTTGCAGAAAACCTACTTTTCTTCCCTTCCCCTGGCAGAATAATTTTCTTTAGAATTTTCTTGCGTGTGTATGTGTGTGAGTACAAGATATCACTTATTCTTTTTGTTCTGCATATCCCCCTTGTCTCATTCTTCCACTTGTAGTCACATTTCCATTGGAAAGGTGTTGTTGCATCATATTTTTCAGTGGAAGACCAATAAATCCTAAAGTACCTCTTTTGTTTTCTCACGTTGATGCCTGGCTTCTGAGTTTATTTTTCTATTTAAAAAATTTTGGTTATTTTTAAGCTCATAACTAACAAATCTGCTTCCTTTCAGGACTGCCATAGTCCAGGAAGTTTCTGCCTTTGGATATCTCTCCAGAAGTGCTCCCTTTCCCCTTACAAGTACAGTTCAGCCACCTTTCTTTTATCTTTCTTGAAAATACTTCCTGCCTCAAAGCCCTGTAAAATAGAAATAAAAATAATAGTAAGTATTCGAAGCTGCCAAAAAACAATGTACCATTAAATATTAGTGATGCTCTGTGTCAGATATTCAGATTATGAGAATTGTTCTCATGCTGTCAATAAACTGCTAATTGCCTCGATGTGGTGTGTACATAGCACACAATTTTTATGTATATGTTTACTACAAGGGTCCAAATTTCTACCCTTTTAAACTCTAAGCATAGCTTTTTCTTCTAAATTAAACTTTTAAACTTAGGTGCATGAATTAAAGTAATTCAGTCAAAATATTAAATCTCCAAGGAACTCCTAAAATATGAATTACTGAAGAATCAGATTTACAGTGGAATTTAGAATTTAATTTTATAGTTATTGTAATGTCTTGATACTTATAGGATGAGGTCCAACCAACACTTCCAGCTTTTTCTGAAAGAGTGGTTAGTGCAACCATGTGATAATGAGAGCAAAATAGGAATTAGTAGAGATTATTGAAAAATGTGTCCACATGTGTAACACCTTCATATATTCTGGGTGGAAATATCTACATGCTGTAAACCATCTTTGTAACATGAGCTAGACTGAGTTTATAGATTTGGCATATGATTCACTCAGCTTCTAACTGTTGCATCTTTCGGAAAGTACTAATGGGAGATTTACTTAATGTATTTTACACAATTTTTTTAACCCAAGCAAACCTCTAGCAGTGGCCCTGTGTTCTCATATACTTATGGGGAGAAATACAAAAGCACTAGGAAAGTTACTTTTCCAAGAAGTTGTGAAATGTAGCTATGGTGCTTGACCAGTCTTGCTGAAACAGCCTGCCCATCACTTTATTCCTGTATGTTAACTCATGTAGACACTAAATCTGAACTATAAAAATACTTACATGTTCATATTCTTAGTCTGTTTTCATTTTTGGGGGTTTTTTTTGAGGGAGTTGTTTTTGTTTTTGTTTTGTTTGTGTTTTTGTTTGTTTTGACTTTTGTGGGTGTTTTTGATTTTGTTTTACTTACTCTTTTTCCTGAAGCAAACCTCTTCTACCCTTAATGAATGGAAAATAAGAATCTCTGGCAGTTAACCTTCTGCATAACGATGTCCATGAGGAACATTTCCTCCCCGTTCCACTGAGGTAAGTCTGTGTGTCTTTCTGATGCTGTGTGAGACTCTTTTCTAGAGGCATGAATAAGTTACAGCTGGGTGTGAAGCTACTGGCCTGAACAAAGCAGAAATAGCAGCAGCAGCAGCATCTGTTGTTGAGCACCAGTTCCCTATTCTCTGCTCTCTACATTGGTTTACAGTAGACTGTTATCACATTCCTTCTCTTCAAGTACTGCATCTATTTCTAAAAGGTTACAAAGAGCTTGTGGATGGGCAATGAGGTTGACAGAAAATATGGCTGAAGGACATTGTTCAAGGTTTTTTTCTAAGATACTGAATTTCCCTGGGCTGCTGGTATCTGATGTAGCCAACCCAGCTCAGTTCTGTGGGATGCCTGAGTGAGAGTCCATCTGGGATGAAGGCTGGGCTCTTCACTCCAGGTGAAAGAAACTTGCACTGAAAACACAACTCAAACTTCAACCTCATTGTTTTTTAAAGGCCAGATATGCTGCTTTGATTTTTTACAGTCTAATATGGAGGAGATACTTAGTCTTATGTTACTTCTATCCTTTTTTCTTTCTGCCTCTCTTCCCCCTTCAGAGAACTATGTCTCTTCTCAAGATAAGAGAAAAAAAAAGGTGACAGGTGTAACTCCAATAGAATATGCAAGTTCCGTATTGAGAAAGAGTGCATCAAAGAGAACCCCCATGCCAAAAATATGAGGAAAGCTGTTGTAGGAGCTTGTGATATGCTGAGATCACATGGAGGAAGTACACCTAAAGCTGATCTTGCACTCTTCCATCAGCATCAGGTACTGCAGCTATTAGCAAGAGGTGGGCTTTAGTGAGGCAATACTGCTGGTCCTGTGTCTGCTCAGATGCAAGATGGTAAGTATACAAATAATTTGTTCTCTTTCAAATGAAAGAAAAATTCAGCAGGTTTAGAGTCCAGTTCTTAAAAAGAGAAGAAGAAAAAGAAACTCACAAACAACTGTGTGTGAGCTTTTGAAGTTCTGCCATCAGTAGTAAAACTTAAGAGCTGTTTCAGGCTGTTAGTTTTACGGAGAAATACCTGATATATTCATAAAACTGTTAGTCACAGGGTGTAATTTGTGGTGATACTTACTGGAAGTTATAAAAATGTACTCTTTTTTGCAAGTAATGCAGTTAGTTTAATTGTTTCAAATCTGGATAGGCCTTGTAGCTTCACATAATGTCATTTCATCTAATCCATTCATTGTGTTTTTGTGAAACAGCAAGTAAAGTGCTGTCTTCTAGTGCAGCTAACAGAAGTAAGTCCACTGCAACACTTCCTATACAATTAATTTTTCTGAGTTTAGGCCTATTTATAGTTTTTGCCCAGTGCAGGGACCACCCTTCAAAAATTCTTTTTTCAAGACAAGCAATCAACTGAAATATAAATTCCTCTCAGCTACCATGAGTGACTCCAAAAGCAATTTGTTCGTTTTGTCCTTTGTTTTCTCCTTCAATTTACCTTAGCTTGTGGCTCACACAATCAGCGGCTGTTGCAATAGAAGCTTGTTTTATTGAAGTACTGTTTGCATTTGGCTCCTACACTTTAGAACTATGATAATGTATTGGCTGTTTGAGAGAGAAATATGGTAATGTGGGTAAAACAAATTTGATTTCAAAGATCCGACATTTTCATTTATCGTAGAATCGATAAATACTGATCCTTTTGCAAAACAGTAGTTTTACAAAGTGCATTTGTGAAAACCTTTTTCTGAACAAAATTCAATGCAGCGTTTTCTTTTGCCATGCAACAGTTGAATTCTGCTACCCCTCTTCAAGCAAAAGCTGTGTAAATAACTTCTTGTCATTAAGCAAGGGCAGTGATAAACACAGGAAGAGATTTTTAGCCACAGCTAATTCTCATTAGCAAATCATAATTTTATCTCTTTCCCATATTTCATTAATTGATCCAGACTGCAAAGTGTTCTATAGAAGAATCCTTAACACGCACTAGACTGTTTAGAGAACGTGTTTTACTTTCCAAAGTCAAACACAAATCAGTTCTATCAAACGGTGCTTTTCCCACTGCGTTACGAGCAGAGAATTTGGTGTTTCAAAGCAGATTTCTCTGTAGGTTTTTCCGAAGCGCGTCGCTCCTTGGGAAGGTGGGAGCTGGATGGGCAGGAGCGGCGCTCGCCGGGCCGAGCCGAGCCGAGCCGAGCCGAGCGGGGCCGAGCCGAGCCGAGCCGAGCCGAGCCGAGCCGAGCCGGGCGGAGCCGAGCGGGGCCGAGCCGAGCGGGGCCGAGCCGAGCCGAGCCGAGCCGAGCCGAGCGGGGCCGAGCCGAGCGGGGCCGAGCCGAGCCGAGCCGAGCCGGGCCGAGCCGAGCGGGGCCGAGCCGAGCCGAGCCGAGCCGAGCGGGGCCGGGCCGAGCCGAGCGGGGCCGAGCCGAGCGGGGCCGAGCCGAGCCCAGCCGGGCCGAGCCGAGCGGGGCCGAGCCGAGCCCAGCCGGGCCGAGCCGAGCGGGGCCGAGCCGAGCCGAGCCGAGCCGGGCCGGGCCGAGCCCAGCCGGGCCGAGCCGAGCGGGGCCGAGCCGAGCCGAGCCGGGCGGGGCCGAGTCGAGCCGAGCCGAGCCGGGCCGAGCCGGGCCGAGCCGAGCCGGGCCGGGCCGAGCGGGCGGCGCTGGCGGCGGTGCCGTGCGCGCCCGGCCCGGAGGGTGGCACTGGCCCTCCACGCACCGCCCGAGCTACGGCCGGCCCGCTCCCCGGCAGCGCCCTCGGTCATGTTGCTGTCAAAATATTGGCACCGGGTCTGCAAGTGGCTCCCGGATGGTTTCGGTGCGATAGACACAGTGCTGTTTGCCCGGGGGTGAGTAAACAAACCCCAGCCTGCTCTCTGCGTTTCCTTACCTGGAGATGGGCTGGACGGACTCCTGCCGCCCGTGGGTGTGAGCCTGGCGATTTCTGACTGCGATAAGATTGGGAGCTGGGCCACGGGTTATTGAGAGCGATACACAAGAAAAGCCAGGTTTGAAAACGTCTCTTGTAGACGAGAGAATCCTCTTTTATCTCTGTTTCCCACCCACCCCGGTGTGGAAGTGTCCATAGGTGCAATTGCAACTTCCATGCATAGCCTACTCAAAAACAAATTGCAGAGTTTAAATAAGACTGTCACGAAAACTATTTTGCTGCTATTATACTTGGCTGCAGGTCATCTTGATCTATTGTGTTCAGCTACTCAGTTAACACAACTGTGGACAACAGCTGTGTGCAGAGAGAGTGAACGGGCCAGGGAAGGTGGTGAAAATGTCACGGATTTTTCTCATGTGTTCTGGAGGGACAATGACAATGGTATAGAATAAAGAAATCCCACGTCTTCAAGGAATCCTAAAGAATTAGTGTTAAGGCTTTAGGCACTCAGCTTTGACCTTGCTGTTTATCTTTGAATGACAAAATCTTAAGAACAAAAACAAACAGTGATTCTTTAAGGAAGGACCTAGTTTAAGCTCCCAGTTCTGGTCGTAGGATTGCATTGTCAAGTCGAGGAATTAGTTAATTCTGAAAGAGGAAAAATGTTTTCCTTTCTTAATTTACATTCTTAAAAACATGTTTGTTTGTTTTCCTGCTCAGCTCCCCACGCCTTGTAAATTGTGAATTTCTCTTTTGGCTATGCATGATAGGGAAACCAGTTTCATTCTACAAGTGTGTTAATCATCCTGTAGCTTAAAAATATCAAAGTGTAAACGCTGTAGTTTCTAAAGGGCTTGATCTTAAAATAATTACGGTGATCTGACCGTTGCAGCTCTTTCATTTTAGAAAACGAACTGTGGGTTTAAAGTAACTTACTGTTGCTTCACCCCAAAATGAGCAGCAGGGTGAAAAATAAGTTTTGATGGTGAAATTTGGTGGTGAGTGTATTGGATTGTTACTGGTTCTGAAGATCTCAATACTCTGATTACAGCCCCGAGTATGCTGCTGCTCAGAGTTGGGTAAAATAGACGGAAAAGAGTATTTTAGAGACTGGGGCGTGCTGAGCTGCGGCAGTGAAGTGTTTCAGTGCTGGCCTGTCAGGGTTAAAGGCTGCTCGCACGGAGCTGGAATAAGCCCTGCGCTCCGGGGCTGAGACAGTAGCGAGGTTCGGCCACCGGAGGCACAGCCGGTGCGCTGCACGGAGCGCTTTCCCCTAATCCCGGCGGGGCTGGCCGCGGGAGATGCAGCTCAGCTCTGCGCCCCGTCCTCCCCTCCCCACCCCCCGGCCCGGCCCAGCTTTTGCTAACCCTTCTCGTCTTCTGATTGCATTGATCCTCTGAGAGGGCGCGCTCCTGCTTGGGCAGGGCAGCGTCAGTATTAAGAGATCAGAGCTGGCTTTCTCCCAGCCTACGTGAATGGATTTGGTGTCAAGGGCAAGGAAAGGCAGCTGCTGCTGCCCCAGAGCACCACCCACCCACCTGTTCGCTAGGGAAAGTGTTACTGGCCCCAGGTGAGGCTCCTGCCTTTCACACTAAGAGTCCCCAGAGCGCAGAAACCCCAAACACGCTCCCTCGGGCCCCCGGCGCAGCGCCTGCCAGAGCTGTACTTACCCTAAGCACCCGTGAAGTTTCTTTCCTTCAGATTACAAGTGACTCTCTTAAATTCCCAAGTAGGACCCACAATTTAACTTCCCATTTCGGGGAAGTTCATAAGCGTGCGCTTAAATTAGAATGTCATCTGATAAGGCACAGTTCCCACATCCACTGTCTTATGACAGCGACGCATATTTAATGAACAGTGGTTCCATAGGGTACAGTAAGTGTCCCTGGAATAGTAAGGGATATTGCATCGTTTCTGAGGGCAAAAGAGAGAAGAAATAAGCAGTTTCTGGCTTTCAGGAATTTAGATTCCTATTTCAAACCTAATTTAATTCTTATGGAGAGAGTCCCTGTAGGAGCAGCCAAAGTTTAATCAGTAACACAACAGCGATTTAACTCAATTCTCAGTATCTTAGTCATATGGAGAAGCTGCTGCAACTGATTAGAAAGCCCATTTCATTGAAATATTGCATGGAAGCATGAAAATTCCAGTGAGGAAAGGCAACAGTCACTTCATCATTCTAGATCCCATGTTAACGCATCAGCAACTCTCCCATTCAAAGCCTTTTTAGAGAAATTTAATAGTTGGGGCACTAATAACCACCCACAACCCTTAATTCCGAGTGATTATTCTGAGCACAGATTAACAGATCTGGGCCATTACTACCCCGAACTGAATCATTCAGAGGGGTGGGAGGGGAAGAAAAAGGGCAATACTCCATGGGAATGCCTCAGGATTAACTGCTTTTGTACATTTCGAAGCACTTTTGTCAATAGCATCCCTAGTGTAATAAATTCCTTGTCTAGTTTCTTTCACACTGTTTACAGGCAGATGACTTAGAAGATTGCAAAATACACTCAAATAAGATTTTCCAAGTTACAAGAATTATTCACTTCAGGTAATTTTATTCTTTATAGCCTCTACATATTTGAATTTTGATAAATTCATAACAATGTATAAGTATTAAAAAAACAACAAAAACAACACAAATCAAAGCCAGCAAACAATTGGTCCCCAAAGAATAAAGCAAGCAATCAGTTCAATAAACACACTTGATTTATTTTGTATAAAAAGGGTTAAGTTTACAACTAAACTTTTATAAAAAGTTTAGCATGATTAAGTACATCATTACACTTTTTGCAGAAATGTATATTTCTGCCACTATACAAGAAAACTCTAATTAAAGAGTTCACAAGGTTTCACTCATATATATATATTTATATATAAATATATACACAGCATTCAGTCCTAGGTTTGTGTCAAAAAGGTAATTTCTGACCACAGACTTTCCTAAAAAACTGAACACTGGATCCTTCTGGTACTCACGCTCCACCTTTGGAAAAAAAGGCAAAGTCTGCTTTAAAATGGGCAACTCCTTGTGAGATTTTTGTTTCGCTCCCCACGTTGGGAATAGTATATAAAGGAAGCCTTCCAACTAGGGAAAGGGTATTTAAGAGTCTCTTCATAAATAACTAGGTTCAGTCCAAGTTGAAAAATGGGGTGGGGATAAAGATCAATCTTGATTTTTTTCTTCTTTATTCATTTTAAAAGGTCCTTTTACTTGAATGTGGATTTCCCCCTCCAGATACAGCTGAAAAATAAATTCAGCACCTCAAAAAAAAAAAATCCCGTAGACATTTTCTTGTGCAAAAGAAAAAAAAAAAACCTCTCATCAGTGGAACACCTGCAAGAGATTGAAAAGAGGCATATTTAGGAGAATGCTAACAGGGCAGAGATCCGGACAGACTGGCGCCAGAGAGGAAGCCACAGTTTGAACATTTAACCAAACACTCAGAGATTGGGCAAACCCTGGCGTCCAGATGCAACACATACACGCTCACACACTCGCTCTCAAGAGCACAAATTGAACATAAAAATAACATACACTCCAGGGAAAGGCTAGAACGAGGATTCAGTCCAATCTTTATTTAGATCTCTGTAAACGCAATGTTCAGAGGCGCCAGTCTGCCTCTTAGAGCAATTATTTGATTAAAAGCAGTCACTTATTTAACTGATAGCGCAGACAATCCTACATCACAGAATTCAAGGAATTGTGCCAAGATTCCCAACTTAATCAGTCACTTTGGCCCAGGAAGTTAAGGCTCCAAGAACAGATAAGAATTTGCATTAAGCAGCGAGCAGGATCAGAGGAGCCTGTGCTGCTGGGTGAACCTTAGCGACACACACACACACACTTAGGACCTCAAGACAGTTATTAGTCTCATTTCTTACTGATTACAAAGGCATCTCCTAATCAACTTTTAGGACCTATTTTTAGCACTCGCCATCACGCCTCCCATTCCCCGGGGAGGCAGTTTTTACCCGAAGTTTAGGAAAAAGGCGCACCGCACTCACCGTTTGATTCAGCCACAAAGTGCTTTGCTGTCGCTCGACATGAGCTCTGAGGGGAACTCGGACGCCTGCAAGAGAAGAGCAGGGTAAGGGCGAGGCGTCGGAGCGCGCCCGGGCGGCGGGAGCGGATTGTCCCGGCTCCCGCAGCGCTGCCCGCGGCTCTCCGGGAGCGCCCCGCGGGCACTGCCGCCGCCCCAGCGCCCGGGCCAGCGGGCAGGCACTCACCTGTAGCGAGAGGATGCTGATGTCTGTGTTGAGCGTGGTCAGAGGAGTTCTGGAGGAAGGGTTCTGCCCGGGTCTCTGGTGGTGCAGGCTGACGATGCTGGGGTGCGAGTCCAAGGCGATCTGCAGGTCCAGGATGTAGTCGATGACGTGCTGCAAGATTTCCATCTTGCTCACTTTCTTGTTCTGCGGGATGCTGGGCACCAGCTCCTTGAGCTTGGAGTAGCAGTCGTTCATGTTGTACAGCAGGCTCATGGGATCATCCACGGGGGTCTTGCTCCGGGAGATGCCCAGGTTGTGCTCCGAGAGGCCGGTTTTCCTGACGGACCGCACCGGGCTGAAGGCTTTCATGCTGGCAGGCGGACGGAGAGCGCGGTTCTGGCGGGCGGGCTGGAGCCTGCGAGCGCTGTGCTGCCGCTCTGGCGCTGCCGGAGCTCGCACTGAGGGCCGGCGCTGCGCGGCCGCTCTTATACGGCGGCGGCCGCCGGGCCCGGCCCGCGCTCGCTGCTATTGGCGGCCGCCGGCACGTCAATCACCGCGGGGCGCCCTCACTGGTGGGGCCTTCCGCCCGGGCAGCCAATGGCGACGGGGGGCGCGGCCGCGCGCACAGCTGAGGGAGTAAATAGTGCGGAGCCGCGCGGGGCCCGGGGCGGCAGCGGCGCGCTCCCGCCCGGCCCTCAGGCGCCGCTTCGTGCCCCCGGCATCGCGCCGTGCCCCCTCTCCCTCCCTGGCTGCCCTCCACCGCACCCCTGTCTCTACACGGGCTCGCCAGGAGCGCGGTGCGGGTTGCGCAGGTCCCCCCGCAGCGAGGGCTGAGCTGTCCCCAGGTCACCGCGAATCGAAGCATCCCATCCCGGCGGTGTTCGCGTGTCCCCACTTCGCACACGGCCGCGAAAGTCTATGGCCGGGTTTGCAGCCAGCGCTGTAGGCTGCGACTGTGAGCAGGGATAAAATAAATCGAGATTAAAGTAAGCCTATAAACCCCACTGCAACTTTCTGTCCTGGACATTCAGCACCCCACCAGCCAGGCAGGCGTCACTCCTAGCGCCCTGCTTCCTGAGAACAGGGCTACTTCAGATGATGCTATTAATTGGAGATCATTAAGCAAATCTGCATATTGGAAGTGCATTTACATGTATTACCCTTGAAAGGCTGCTCATCTGCGCCCTATCAGTGCTCGTGACACAGCACTGCCATTAATTATGCATAGATTGTTTCTGGTGACAAATGCAAATGCTTACTACACGCTGTACTTTTAGCAGCTTTTGGTCGCAGCCAATGAGACGTCTTCCAGAAACATGCCAGAGGAAAAAGTTTTCGGGGTTTTTCTGTTTTGTTTTGTTGAGCTGGAGAAGTGACTTTGATTTTTTTTTTTTAAGTTCTGTTCCATTATATTTTCCTGTATTTTGCCTATACTACCGGCTGTGTAACAATCGGACAGAGCTTCCACCTTCCATTCCACACACTACCTAAGGAAAGTTCAACTTACAAAAGCGTGAACTTATATACACAACTAATAGAAATGAATTTCTGCACAATTCTCTAATTGTAAAACTACACAGACGCTTAAAACGCGTCAGTGTTCATTGCAAACAAAACCGTAGTAAACGCATACATCCATAAAATCAGTGAGGATTGTGCTGCCAATCATAAATATTAAAAGCAGACAAATACTGGATTTATCTGCGCGGTTGTTGCATAGCTACACGAAGGGGGTCGGGGCTGTGTGAGAGGAACATTACGGACATTTGGAGACAAAGCTGGGAAGAGCCACATCGGTTTTTTTTCCCAATTAACGTGGCATTCCTGAGCTGGTGGTTGGCTATTCTTTTAACAGGGCACTTTGGTGGCTGTCACACCAGGGTGTTTGCCCCGGGAGCTGTTCTCCGGGGTGGACTGGAGGCGGTGCTGAGGCTGACAGGAACACAATTCAACACGTTTTGAAACACGAAGGGTGAAAGTGAATCTCGACATTCAATCTGATAGGAAGACAAGTACACTGTTCAAGTGCAGTTACGGAGAGTAAATAATAATAAAAAACACCCTGCCCATTAACGACTAACTTAAAATCACGACTTAGGGCGACTTCAACCCTTACATCTCTAAGATACCAACTGGTGGTGGTGCTTGACCCGCGGCCACGGGTTTTGGTCCTGCCTGCACCAGTGGAAGGCACCAGTGGAAGAAATGTTGAGTGGTTTTGGTGTAATAATAACCAATGTAACTACGCTCATTCTTCTCCCATCACTGCTTGTCGTTCTTGGGCAGCGGAGCAGCACCGGCCGGCCGGGCGCTGCACAGGACCCCGTATTATTGCTTTTGGTTTTCCACACGAAGGGCTTAGCAGGCTTTTTGGAACACCGGGAAGTCGTGTGGAGAGGCTGACCTGGCTATTTTCTGTGTCATCAAATGACTGTCATGTGCGCTTTTTGCAGGCGAAGGAGAGCCCGCGAGCAGCCAGGCTGCGCTTCCCCTAGGAGAGCGGCTGAAGTGCCTTTCCCTAACGTTTCATTCCCTCAGTTCTGCTGTTCTAGCACGGAAAGCTTTGGCAGCGGCTCGCCAGCTTCGGGAGCTCCTGCGCTCTGGCACGGGCCCCAGGAGCGCTGTCGCAGCCCCGGCGGTCCCGCTGCCCGGGGCGGGGGGAGCCCGAAACCAATGGTGGGGGGAAGCTGCGAGCTGCTCCTCGGGGGCTTTTCCAGGACCCGTCCCAGGCAGCTCCCAGTGCCCCGGGGCCGTGCGTCCGCCTCTAGTTTTCATCCGGCACTTTTACAGCCGGTTCCCAGCGCCGAAACGCCGCGCCGCATACATCTGCGAGGAGCCGCCGCCACTGGAAGCCACGCACCAAGCGCCCCCGGGCTCCCGAACGCGGGGCTGCGCTCCGCGGGTGCGCGGCCCCCCCGCCCGGCCGGCGCCGGGTGCGCGCAGCGAGCGGGAGCGCGGCCGCCCCGGGGCGCCGCTCCCCCCGCGCCCCCGCGCCCCGCCCCGCGCCCGGGGCCGGCCCGGACTGCGCGGCGCCAGCCCCGTGACATCAGCCCCTCGCCGCCGCCCCCCCCGCCCGCGCCGCCCGGGCCCGGCGGCGCCGCTCAGGCGGCTGCCATGGCGACCGGGGCTGCGCCCGCGGCGGCGGCCCGGCCCCGCTTCCCCCTCCCGGGCGCACCTGCAGCGGGGGCCGCCGCCGGACGCCCCGCCATGCCGCGGGGGGAGGACGAGGGAATGTGGGAAGGCGGGGGGGCGCCCGCAGAAGGGAGAGAGGCGAGAGTAAAACGGGGAAAATCGGGGGTGGGCGAGGGGGGAAAGGTGCTGGCGCCGCTCGCCCCCCAGGTCCCGGCTGCGACCCGGGCGGGGAGGAGCGGGCTGCGCTTCCCAGGCTCCGATGTAGGATAGAGAGTGGGGGGTTCGGTCCTGCCGCACCCCTTCCCCCTCAAAAATGTGTGTTTTCATGCTTTTTTTGAAGACTGCCTGTTCTTTGGCCTCTGAAGGTCTTGCCAGCCAGCCCCAGGGTCACGCAGTGCCCCCCGGGCAGGCTGCCCCGCTGCGTGTGCGGGGCGAGGGGCTCCGCGCAGAGCTGCGGGGCTGCGCTGCCGCCCCCCTTGGGGACCGGCACGTTCCTCCGCGGCCCTGTCCCCTGCCTCTAATGAAATGTATCTGAAACATCCAGTAATAATGTAAATAGCTTTAATTGCCGCGTATTTAAGCCATCAAACCAGACTACAAAAAAAAAAAAAAAAATCTGCTAAAATTGGCCTGGTTCCAAGCCATTGACACCATCCAGCCTGTCCAAGCGGGGTGTCCAAATATGTTTTGATACAGGAGTTTTCAATGTACCGGGTAAAATATCTCGCTAAATTCGGCAGCTTTTAACTCCCCGCTCCCTTTTGTTTGCCTCACGTTTCCAATTCATTCAGAGAAAAGTTGTAGAAGTTTGGGGGTTTGTTTTTTTTTCTTTCTTTCTTTTTGAGCGGGAGAGAGAGTAATGCATGCAAAATATTTAGTTACAACTTCTGCGAAAGGCACCGATCTGTAACAGCATTTCTACTTTCACAAAGGATTTTCCTGTTACTTTTGTTCCGGTCACAAAATTAAAAAAAAAAAAAAAAAAGGCGAAAGAAGAAGAAGAAGAAAAAAAACTTGGGGGAGAGATAAGGTCTGGAAAACAATCTGGAATTGCCAGGCTGTTGGTGGGAGCTCTGCGGGGCTGGCGTCAGGAAGTCTGCGCCGCCTTCTATTACTGTTGATCCAGCTTTGTGCAGCTGCACTCAGTACAATTAGCTTGTAGAAACAATCCTGCTGTAGGCAGCCTCTTCCCTTCAAAGTGCTTTTCTATACTGATCCCCTCACATCATGATGCTGGAAATCAAGTCACAAGCCGACCACTGTTTGGCCAACATCATCTGTGGGAATTCATTAACCTCCATCCCAGAGATGCAACAAGAGATTGTTTGTCCAGAACTAAACTTACAGCTTAATATGATGTAGCCCATACAGGAAAAAACCTGTGTCCTCATTTTTTCTTTTTTTTTCCTTTTTTTTTCTTTTTTTTTTCTTTTTTTTTTTTCTTTTTTTTCTTTCTGTCCATAACAAGAAACACATTGTGCAGCTTTTTCTTCTTCTTTTTTTTCTTTTTCAGGGGGTGGGGAATGTAGCTGAAACCAGGCATGAGCCGGCTCCTGCTAAAACTTTGCCATCAAACTGTTTTTTGGTTCATCGGGCTGCAGTTTCCATAGAAGCAACTTATCCCCGCGATCATCTTGTCGGGTGCACTTCGCAAGCTCATTTCCCGTCTGAGCTTGCTCCGCTGCTCTCGGATGCTGCAGCTGACACATTTCCTCCCCGTGCACTTTGCACCCACCTCATCCTTGCCCAGATGCTCGGGGCTGATTGTGCCTAAAAGGGGGTTTCAGCACACTTCGCAGCTGCCTTGGGGGAAGGGACTTTTTTTTTAAATTTTCCTTCCACTTCTCCCTGTTTCCCACCAAGCCGGCAGCAGCCCCTCCCCGTGTCCCCAGCGCTGCAGACCCGGCTGGCAGGGGCGCGGCTGCGGCCACTGTCCCACGCCGCGCGCGTCCGCGTGTGCGAGCGCAGCGGTGTCGCGGTGTGTCCCCCGGTGTCCCCCGGTGTCCCCCGGTGTCCCCCGGTGTCCCCCGCCCCGGCCCGCGGCTGCCGCCCGTGGGACAGCGCTGCTGTGCCCGGCTGGCAGCGGGGCCCCGTGTGCGTGGGCAGCCCGGAGCGGCAGCAGCAGGGTGACCTCTCCCTGCTGCACAGACTGCGCACAGCTGTGCTGCTGGCAGCACGATCCTGCTGCCCCTGGCAGAGGGGCTGGCACCGCAGCTCCCTCGCCTCCAGCTCCTTCACTGGGCACGAGAATGCCCTGCCCACCATTTCCACCCACCCCGCTCCGAAACCCTCCGGGTGCTGCTTCAAGGAACCTATGGGTGCACCTCTGAGACCCATTTCCAAACTCCATTCTCTTCTGGGCCGTATTTGCAAATGCCACAGATCTGCCAACTTTTAAGATCTCTTTTCCTCTCTCCTCATTGTGCTTTTGAATAATGTTGCTTTCTCACAGCATCATTCCCTTCATCCCCGCTTTTGAGCATCCCTCATCTGCTGCTGTTAATCCCAAACCGTGTGTTGTAGGGATGCTTTGGAAGTATTTTGGCAAAACATAAATGTTCTTTTCATTCTTTTGAGACATCTCCATTTTAGACAATAGGAAGGGCAGGCCTTTGTTTGGAGTCTCTTTTGACGTGTGTATCATTTTATGATCATATTCCTAAACTGCTGCTGTGTAGTAAAATTACTTTTACTCAAACTGTGTTTTCCAGCACTACCCTGCATAGATGGGTGTTTCCACGTGAATTGCATGGTTTTGCTGCAACATTTGTACCAAATCCAAATTCAGATGCTTTAGTTCTAATGTTTATTTCTCTTTTTTTGTAAGTAGGACCAGTGCCCTGAAGGCTTTGCTACACAAACTGCTATCTGCAAAGGGCTATTGCTTACCTGATTCTACTTGAAGAAAATTGCTGTGAAATCTTTCTGAGAGCAGCATCTCTCTGGCATAGTAAGTTCTACTGGTATAAGGTGTATTAGATCAATGTATTAACTCTTATGTTTTTATTCAAAGCCAAACACATTTCTTTAAAAAAATCTTTAACTATTTTATTAATGCAACATCTATTTTTTAAATTCAGTTACATATTGTCCTCTTTAAGTGTTTATAGTGAACCATTTAGGTGGCTCTCTAATTTAGCATGGTTTGTGCTAAAATCGTGGGATCAAGCAAGTTCACTTATTAGTGCATGGCTTATGTAGCAGATGGTTTTCATCTAATGTAGCTTTTCTACCTTTAAATTAATGTAGGTCTAAAATGTTGCAGATTTTGCACTCCCCACTAATTCTCTGGGAAATCTATTCAGGATAGAAAAGGGAGAAGGAGCCAGGCAGGAGATTACTGACAGTACCTCACATGCAATAAGGAATAAACCAAGGAGTTAAAAATGGGTTTATTCATTTGTTAATTATCTAGCTGGTTGGTCCAGCTCCCCTGTGTGTCCCACTTTGGCCCAATTTTGATCTTTAGGTGCAGGCCTGTGGAAATAAGATCACAGAACACTTGGCTTAATTTTCCTGAAAGAAAAGGAGGAATTGGGAATTGGCTTGGTGGGAGAAGATTTTGCAAATCTGTTCCAGTCATGGTTTTAAGCACATGCACCCCACTCCACCCCCCAAGTTGTAAAATCATGATAATTTCAAGTATAAGCATGTTTACGTAGTATGCTCTGTGCGTTTTGTTTTTCCTCAATATTAATAATGTTTCATAAACATAGAGGAGAAATTGAGTCTGTTCTGCAACTGGCATCTAATTGTTGGTCAATCTGGCCTTCCTGTTGTCTTCAGGAAGAATATCTCAGTTCAGTGGTGGAAAGCTTTGTCATATTAAGCAGGCAGTACTAATTTAACTTTTCCAAAGCTATTGTTATAGGCTATGTCAACACAGGACCCACAGCATTCTCAGTCCTTTTTAACTAATGTACAGAAGAAAAAAAAGTGTGGTCAGGAAAGCCTAACTTCACTCAGGGTTTGGGTCCTGGAAGTGGAGTTTAACAAAATATGTGCACCCCATCCCAAATGCACGTGCACCCTCATGAGTCCTGTTGAACCACGTGAGTTCTAGTGAAGTTTCCTAGGCTGTTAAAACTTTGCTTCTTTATTGGCCCAGAATGAGCATTATCTAGGTTAAGCTGACTTTGTTAGTGACTGTCGCCTGCATAAACCCACCTGGGACACACAAAATAGGTGTCTGAATCTCTGGAGAGGCCTGGGCCAGGAGGTGTGTGCAGGATCATGGTTAAATGCACTCTGACAGCATGGAGCTTAGCACAAGGTGCAGCAGCTGGAGCTGCTGGAAAGTTCAGGGGCAAAGAAGGAAAAGAACTGCTGCTTTCTCATAAGCAATTTTTCTCATGAGAGCACTTGTCCTGGAAGTGAGTGATGCAGATTCAATGTTCTCCTCATCAGAGGTGATATAAACTCCCTCCTGCTTGCAAAGCAGCCCTAACGACCAGAGATAAGGCTAAGGTGGAGGACACCCACCCATCCTGTTCAAGCTTGCCACAGTAAAGAAACAGATGCAAATTTCAGAGGGCCAGAGGCATTATAAACAAGAGAGAGCCTAACACTGTAGCTCAGGGGTAAAGGCATCTCCTGGATGGCAAGAAGCCTGAAGTCTGGGCCTGCTGGCCTGGCAGACTCACCCATTCTTGAGGGTGAGGTTCATCTCACCTTATCTTAGCTATTTAGAGGTTTTATGTCTCATCTCTCTATAGTCAGTGGGAAGAGAGAACAAGAGACACCTGCAGAGAGTGATTCATTCTGTGCCCATCTGACACCTCTCTCAGGATGGAGTGAATCTCCTCGCTGGGGGCCGTTGCTCGCCATCAGTTCTCAGCAGGAGCCAGACAAGCAATTTCAGCCAGAAGCCTCACTTAGAGATGCCAGGCGAGGTGGATTCCACTGTGGATGACTAATTTTTCTGATTCATCATACCCGAATTTAGTCTTTAAAATTTGGGTATGTAGTCAAAGTTAGTTGAGTTCTGTCTCTGCATCGTGGTCATTCCTTCCATTGGGAGGCTGGACATGGATAGCTGGGGTGAAAATGTCTTGGGATGAAGTATTGCTGAGCCTGTAGAGCCCTAAACACTGTGTGGCCGTGTGTGTCCCTAGTCTGAGCTTGTGGATCCTGGTGCCAGGTGTCTGAAATGTAAGTGTGGAACTATTACATGTCATTTTGTGCACTTCTTTTGTGGATGGTCTGACTCGAAGCACGATGTACTGCTTCTAAGGAAGGAGCTAGATGTGTAAAATATGCATAAAAATTGTTTGCAGATATTACAAAGCTGCAATTGGGATTTCCAGAAAGCTGAAAGGCTCTGTATTTAAATCAAAGAAAGCAAAGTACTGTGGAAAATGGACTAAGTGTATACTGCATTTTATGCACTTGAATACCCAGAAGAATTTGTCTCTAGCTTCTAAAACTGGAGATTGGGTGTCTTTAAAAAATATCACCTTTAATGATTGCTCTGAAGAGGTTAGCCTGTAATTTTCAGTTTCAAAAAGCTATGGTTTTCAAATTTTTGATAATGTGGAATAGTGCTGTGGTGTACTACAGCATAAATCCCAACTATGTACTTAATTGTTTCATCAGAGATCAGCAAAAGGTCACCCAGCTTTCTTACCAGTTACTGGAGTGCAAGTGTTTTCTGTGATGGTCTGAGTTTGGTGCACACATACTCTTTTCAAATGGATGATTCCAGGGAAAGACAATTTTAGTTAAAGGTCACCAAAGGCTTATTGTACATTCATTTTGCAAATTTTACATTGTAGAAACAATTGTGGAAAATAAGTGTCCAGATTGGCAAAATTTCAGTGATATGTTCTCCTGATGGGTTTTTAGCTACAAATGTGATGCCACCACAATGTTCATGTCAATCACTCCGTAAAGCTGAATGCCTTCAGCTGTTCCAAAACACATGGTTGAGAAACTCTTCTACTTCTTTTATCAAAATACTGAGGATATATGTTTAAATTTGGCAACATAAAAATAATTTGGAATGGACTAAAATTGAATTATTTAAGCCCTTGAGCTATTGTTTACAGCAGAGACAAGAGATCTGAAAATATGAAAAGGATGCACAAACTTGTTGAAACACTTTGAGCCAGAACAAAACAGCTCATTTATACCTAGCTGAGCTTCTCAGCTGTTCTCCATTGAACAATCAGAATTTGGACTTTTAGCAGTTTCTTTTTTTCCTGTCTTATCACTCTGCTTGTTTTCACTTCATTAGTGATAGTTTTGTGTTCCTGATTCCCTTTCACAGGTCTCTTGGCTCCGGAGATGGGATTCACCTCACTTGATTTATGGCATGTGTCTGGTTGATGTCTGCATCTAAGCCTGTCTTTAAAGACTCAGTTTACAGACGATTGAGAAAATCCTTGCTTCTGTGATGACTTATTTCTACCTAATACAGCAGTCTAAAAGCCTAACTCTATCCTTGATGCTGTCTTGATTTTTGAGTCCAGCTGTCCTTAGCTCAGACAGCATATTGTTTAACTAGACACCCCTGGCCTTGATGGATGTCCCATGTCAGGGTTGGCTCTCAGATTTTCTTGACAATTCTCCACTTGCTCACACTAGATGCTCATAGTTGTGAGTTTTGTGCAGTTCTGCCTGTTGTTATTCTGCCTCTTGTTATTCTGCCTCTTGTTAGCTGTGCAGTCTACACCAGCAGGGCTGATATTCCTTTGTGGCCTAGATGGGACTTACCTCAGCTGTTGTAGAAGGTACACAAAGAAAGAAGATGCTCCTTAAAACAGATGAATTGTGTGCTGGAGGACTTAGTCCATGTCTCTGCCACAAAGTTTTTTTTATGTGAGCTGATGGACAAGTCACTTAGAGCAGAGCTGTGTCAGGAGACTGTTTATCACATGGGAAGTCCTTAATCCAATGGGAATTGTCCTTAAAGATCTAAATTATGATGAAAACACCACTGAAGTGTAACAGGTCCCATCGATCACAAGTTTGGCAGCCAGAAATAGAGTTAGTAGCCAGTATATTTTTTGACCAGCTGCTTCACATATTACCATTGGTTTAAAGATAACAGTGGTTTTTTTTTAAAAGGAATATCCCTTTTGAGGGTAATAAAGAATATATTCTAATAAATGTGGGGAAAGATTATGGGGTGGCAGAAATAGTAATTGTAATAATAGGCGTTCTGGTATCCTTTCCAGTTTTGCAGGGCCCACAGATTCCACCTTCTGCTTTCCAGCTGGGAAATCACAAGGTGATTCAGAGACCAGAGAAAGTACCAGTCACAGCTGGATGAGGACTTGGAGCAGGAACAAGGAAGTCTAAGGATTAAAGGGGAACAGGAGAGGGAGAATCCAAGTTTCAGGTTTCTTCATCAATTTAGATTTCTTTCATTTGAAATGTCAAGCTAAAATAAGCAACACTATCCAGAAAGTGAATGCTTCTGAAGAAGTTTCTTGTATTTCTGTCTCCTGTTAGGACAGCTTGTGAGGTAAGCTGTGGTGATTTTAGCCCTGGTTAAATCAGTTTCCTAGATTATGTGAGACATAGGTTCTGGGTTGATCCAGTGAGGTTCTTATAATCCTCAGATAAGAAACACTCCAGAAATAGTCATTTGGGACATTCACCTGGTGCAGTGGAAATTCTGAATTGCAGTCTGAACTGGAAAGAATGGGATATGAAGCCTTGGGTTTTGACAGGCTTTGTAAGCATCAGACCACTTCTCTGAGAATTTCCTGAGAAAATGTTCAGGAGAATAATTTTGGTTTTCTTCTTAAGCATGATTGTATTTCTCTTTATGTGAGCTTCTGCTTTGTTTTCAGAAGCTTTTATAGATCTATTAAGGAAAAAATATCGTGGGAAAGTTTTTGGTAATTTTTTTATTGACTGGGTGTTTTTTTTTGCTGTAATGCAGATGCTCCTTTTTTAAACCTGATAAAAGCATGGCTACATGGGGACATGATACTCTCTGCTCTGTACTGAGAGCAGCAACACACCTTGCAGAATTGTTTTAAGGAGCAGTCTGGAGTGTGCCAATTTCTCTCTTTTCTGCTATTTTGGTAGTGTTTTGTGGAGTGGAGCACATGTATATAAGCTGCAAATGTACATTCCTGTATAGAATAAGCAGGCTGTCTGTGTGAATCAGCTGTTATGGGGGTGGCTGTGGGTAAGACATGAAACAGGCACTGGAAACTCCTTTGATGGAGACTCTGTAGTCTTCATGCTTTACACCTGTGGGGCCTGGTGCAAATCCATTGAGACCCAGGAAAGACTCTCCCTGTCAGGTCACAGCTTTGGATTCAGCTTCAGGTGTGTTTGTGAATGTGTATGTGGGATGTGGCTGGTTCTTGGCTAGTATAACAGGTGCCTGTGAGAGCAGAGAGGAATTTGTTTCACTGCTCCGGGTTGGCAAGTGAATTTTATCTAAAGCTTGTCACTTGCACATAGCCAGCCTGCTCACGTTCTAAATAGATTCTGCCCTCAGATTGTAAAGAACAAGATAATAACATTATGTTATGTACTTGAGAGCTAAATTATTTTAAAAGTCTGAAATTAGCAGATGAGGAGGAATTTATTTGCCAAATACATTTCAGAAGCAGCTTGGGAAACCTGTCAGAGCCCATCTTTAAGTGCTTTAACTAGTGGCTGTTCAACTTAATAGCTCTGAAGAGTGCTTGCAGTATGAGGGAGACCAAAACAAAATCCCAGAATGCGTGAGATTTTCTTCCAAACAACAAAAAGTACCATCAGTTCACAAACCCAGATGTTTAAAGAGGAAAACCTACATCTATAACCACTAACTTCACCTATCGTCCTCTGTGCTCCAGGCAAAAAAAAACTCCTGCTCTTTTTTCAGACTCTTGCTCCACTCTTTAGCACTATTAACTTACTGCATAGCTGAACATGGCCTTTGCTCTGGTAGTGATGCTGGCCTGTACCACACGTTCATCCTTTTACTGCACAGATGTCTTCACATTTTCCTGTGTCCTATCCTTTATTTGTGGGACAAAGGTTCTGGAGAACTCTTTCCAGCCACTCACTTCCAAATGACTCCTTAAGTTGCACTCCACCTCTCATGTCTGTGGGGCTTTGCTGACAGGAGCTGGGCAGAGTGGAAGTTCAGTTGTTTTCTAGGCAGCCTGTGTGAAAACATTATTCAGGTTATTCCTACTGCAGATCTGCTGCCATCCCCTTCCCTGCTGGGGCACAGCAAGGCCATGATGCCATTTTAGTAACCATCAGCTGTCATTGGAAGCTGACATGGACAGAGCAGCTCTTGGCTCTGGTTGGTACCTTCCCTCTCCTTCACTCCCAACTGGCCCAGTTTGCTTTTAGCCACCGTGCTGCTTCCATCCTTCCTGGCTGCTGCACATCTGCAAATTCAGCTCCTGTGCCTGGCTGAGGGACTAAGGCAGAGTCCATCCTTCCTGGCTTTGTTAGCACATCTTGGCTGTAAGCACTGAAGATCTCTTTTGGGGAGGTGGCTTTCTTGCATATGAAGCCACAGATCTTAATCATTCATAGTGGCAGAAAGTCTTCCCTCCTAGTTGATATTACTTGCCCAACTCCATATGGAAGGGGAAGGCATGCTAACTAATCAGACAGGCAATTCTTCAAATTGTTTTAGGGTTTTTAATTAATATTAAATGTGGCAGAGAGCCAGTGTCTGTCATCTGACAATAGCCTTCACCATCTATCAATAATGAGGGAATTCCTCTTGTAAGCTCCAGAAGCTTCTGTAACGGGTGAGATTGCTGTTTGCAAAGCATCCTGCAACATTCAGCCTTGCAGGTCTGCTGATTTTTAAATTATATAAACAAAACCCTGTAAAATCTGCACAGCCCAAAGACAGTGACTTCTGTTTATACTGTCCAGATCACAGATGCTGAGCATGAATGCATGAGCAGTCCTTTTGTATGGTGTTTGACACTTTCTGCGGCTGTCTGCACTGTTTTTTAATATACAGAATCCCTGATTCTCCACTGCCTTGCACCCTGTCTATTCATTCTCACCCCTGTGAAGTGAGGGTAAAACACTATCAAAACAAAATGGTACCATTTTGCATGTTTTCCACTCAGTTTGTTCAGGTGTAAATAACGACAGAAAGAACAGGGCAGAGCAGAACCTGACCCGCAGTCTGTCTCTCAGTGCGTCAGGGGTCTTGAAGTGGGGGGATGACAGAACAAACACAAGCTGTTACCTTGCCATTTTTGCTAATGTTTTAAAACCAGGCAGCTTGTGAGGATGACAGATGCAAAAGTCAGGCACTACTTCGTTCCTGTAGTCCTCACGTGATGTATTCCCCTCGAGCAATGCAAGTGTTACCTGTGGTGTGGATGGGTGCTATGGTAGCTGGGATGGGAGCAGGGTTGTCAGAGTCATCTTTATGAGTTATTCAGCTGGTTCATTTAGTACTGGAGAAAGAATAATCCTTTGTACTTTCTGCTCTTTGCTGCATTACCTTGGCTTTTATAAACGCTTGTGAATGGAGAGTGAGCTCCTCAGGCTGTGGGAAGCCTTTGTCTCCTGGGCCCTGGACATGGACAGCACTAACATCTTTTTAACTTTATAAATTTTTTTTTGTCATTGCAGTGACAGAAAACTGTACTCATCCTAGCTGACTTTCCATCATCCTCTAATACTGCCTTTACATGGCTCTGCAAGTGAACACCCACACCTTCTTCCAAAAAGGGGCATCTCTTTTCCCCTCCCATCTTTCTTTTTGCACAAATCCCAGTGCTGACACCTTCCTTGCTTTCCTGAACAATGCATTAGACCATCCTAGACCATTCTGTTTTTACCAGGGCACAGAATTAAAGCATATTTATGATTTCTTCATAAGATATCCTTATTACCCCTTGTGATACAATGTACTTCACCATTAATGCAGGAAAAATAATGTGGTATTGCACAAAAAAAAATCCACCCTCCCTTAAAAAAATACCCATATAATAAAAAAATGCATGTAGAGAAATACTGGCAAGATCTGAATTGAATGAATGTTGCATGGGCTATTGTTGTAGGTAGGAATAATGAGCAGAAGTTAGAGTCTCTTTGAAACCAGAACAGTAAATATTTTTGCTTATCATCAGTTGAAATCTCAGCCTTACCATTGCATTAGCATTTCCACTCATTTTTAGAAACAGAGTGAATTTTCATGACTCATTTGAGTGCTCTTTAACTATTTGTATGCAAATGTGACTCAAACTTTCTCACAGTCACATGCTTCACCCTCCTGTTGGAGTTCATGCACAAGTGAGTGGTGGTGCTGCTTTTCCTTATAAACCTTACCTTTCCTAGACAGTCTTGTGCCTTTCTCACATTTGTGATAGCATTTGAAGAAACATTTGTTCCAACTTCAGAGTTCCTTTAAAATTGAAAGACACAAAAAGAGAAATTAAAAAACCTCTGTATCAAAAGTATTTTGTTAAAATGTTGTGTTCTCACATTTAAATAGGAGAGGTTAGGAAAGGAGTGCATGTTTACTTCTAACTTTCAGAAAAAATATGCAAGTTCTGGCTTGAGAACAAGCATGAGAAAGTTCAGCTGAAAGGTAGTGTATCCATTGATGTATGCAGAGACGGAGAAAGAAATTGCCATCTCAACCACAGCTAGAATGAACACAGTTGATGAATAAATGCATATTGACTAAAATAAATGCAAAGTGCAATGCCAGATGTGGACAATGTGGAATGCAGAAAAGCAGAAAACTGAGTAAACATCAGATTAAGGAATAGCCTTAATTGTGAGGAGTCAATTCCAATGAGAAACAGAACTGGGGAGCTTTTTTGCCCAAAACCATTTGAGGTGTGTTTCTAACTAGAAGAGAAGCTGCCTAATCTGTCACTACTCTCCCATTTGAGGCTCATCAGCAATAACCTGCTGCATATAACATACAGTTCAAAGGCTGCCTTTATTTATGAGTATCTGTGACAAGGTTGTAGGCTTTTGCTGGAGCCCAGCAAATTTGGTTTGCTGTTTTTGTCTGCTTTTCCAGAATGCACCTTTCTGTTCTCCACAAACATCCATAAGGTCTTCTGTAGCAACATCCCTTGCACTGCAATCACACAGGGTGTGTCTTGTCAGTGGTAGGAAGTATGTTTTTATATTTCCCTCTCTCACAAAGTCCAAATGACTAAAATGGAGTCTTGCAGATTTGCTTGTTCAGGAGCAGGATTTTTGGAATTTGGATGAGACACACCACAGAATCACAGGATGGGTCAGTTTGGACAGGGACCACAGTGGGTCATCTGTTCCAGCCTCCCTGCTCCTGCAGGGTCATTCTAGAGCACATTGGACAGATTTGTGTCCAGATAGTTCTTGAGTATCTCTGGTGAGGGAGATCCACAGCCTCTCTGGGCAACCTGTTCCAGTCACTTGCCCAGGGAGGGCTGTTCCTCCTCATGTTCAGGTGGAACTTCCTGGACATCTGTTTCTGCCCATTGCCTTCCTGCTGGCACCACTGAGGAGAGCCTGCCTTCATCTTCTTGGCACCTCAAATGACACCAGTTGTAGTCAGTGAACATCTAACCAGTAAGCTCAGTCTCTAGAGTCCCAAACTATGTCTGCCTCTGAGTCAGTTCCATGGCTAGCAGTCACTGACCATGAATTTAAAAACTGACACCAACAGATAAACACTGAAACTGTGTCTCTTATTCCAGCAGCTAATTTCCACCCTATATAATTGTGATTTTTTTGCTATACTATGCCTTTCCAGAGTGGCCTGCACACCCAGCACAGAGATGGAGGCCAATGCATACCCAACTGTGCACCTGCTCCAGTGCTGTGTAATGCCCTGCAGGTTCTCAGATGCTTTGTTTATTGAAATCTTTTGTTTGTTTTTCTGTTTCTGATGTTTCTACCTTTAGTGAGCAGCCCTCCACAGGTATCTGGGCTTGCTATGGCTGCAGTTAATGTGGCTAAATAAGCTAAATGCAAATGAACTCAAATGTCTTGCTGACACACCTCTGACTGAACTCAATGATCTGTTGGTGATCCTCTGAAGTTTCTAAATTGACATGAAATTAAGCTGTAAACAAACTGTAAAGAAAAGAAAGTAGGAACTTGGTACTTGGTCTGGCTGCAAGTTCCAGACTGATGCATAACCTGCCAACGTGAAGTTCACTGCAGGATAAGGTCTTATGAAGGATGCACTCCCTCTTTTCTTATTGCCAGCATCATTAGTAGTGAAGGTATATAGATCTCTTAAATTAATAGTGCAACAGATTGTTCCTGCTGCACTTAACAAGCAGTTCAATATAACAGCCCTGAGCTAAAATATTGGCAAGTTTGTGAACTTCAAAGAAAACTTTGCTTCTTTTTAAAGAGTCTTACAAACAACTAAGCACATTTTCTCCCACCTCATCTTAAAAGAAATTACAGAAGAATATATACAGCAGGCCTGAAATTCCTGCCAGTCCTTCATCTTGATTTTCTTGGCATATCAGCAAGGAATCTGGATGCTGAAATTTACTGTTAATGAGTATCTTATTTTATGGATGTGTTCTTTTTCTGTGCCCTAATGCTTATCTGAACTGCTCTTATGGAGGGCCAAAAAAGACACCTAGAAGATAAGTGCAGAAGTAACCAGGGAAATATCTTAGTACTTTGGTGTTTAATTTTTAGCTTGGGAAGTATGGGTGGTCTTTGGTTGAACTAGATTTCTTTACTGATTTATGTATCTGTGGATTATAATCCTACAAATTATCTGCAATCTTAATTTCAAGGGTCTTCTGTGGTTTGTGATGGATTAAATGTAGAGGCAGCAATTAGTAGGGAGCATGCATGTTGGTCAATGCAAATTAAAGTGGCAGGTAGTGGTTTGATTTGAAACAGTGTGGATGAAGTATAAACCTAAATGCAAACTTCAAGTGGAAAGCAAAAATGTGAAGAAGTGGCAAGGATAGCAGCCAGTCCAGAATGGAACAGATGATGGAAAAGCTGAAAATACTTGCCCAGAAATGAAAAAAAGCCCCAAGCCCCACCAGCAGGAAGGATTGAAAACAGTGAGATAAAAATTAGAAATGTTACACACTTACCATTGATTTCTAAGAATCAATCTAAGTGGCTGCTGTTGGAAGCTAAAAAAAAACAGGAGAGGTGAAAAGTCAAAAGACTCTTTGAGGGGAGAGTAAAAGAACATGTTTGCCCTTTGAAAGAAAAAGGCAAAAATATCTGCTGGTTTTATCAGGTCAGAGTTGAGCACTATGAGCTGAGGAGAAAAAAAAATCAGTGTTTTTATCATGTTGTGGCCCTAAACTTACACATGTGATTAATATGATGTTTAACATTCTGTAAATTGGTTGCTATACTTCAGAAAATTTTGAGAACTGAAGACTCTGAAACATCTTTCCTCCTTCCTGCACTGGAAGCAGCAGCACAATCTCCTTCATATTCTGGGCTTTTGTGCCTCAAAACCCAGCTACTTCTAGCTGGGAAAATCTGTAGTCTCTCCAGGTGATCTGTCCCTGCATCCACTGCCTGTGCATTTTTTTCTTACTCCTCGGTTTGAGAAGCAGATCTTTGCTCAGCTGTGCTGGTTTCTGTCCTGCCTTTTTTGATTTCCTGCACACTGGGATTGAGAGCTCTAATATTATGAGAAAAATGGCCTTAAAGAGCTGCCAGTTCTGTTTAGCCCCTGTGTCCTTAAGGCCAGTTACCCAGGGATCTCATTCACCAATTCCTTAAACAGCTGGAAGTTCGCTCTTGCAAGCTTCAGGGTCTTGGCTTTGCTCCTCACCAGGCTGGAGCATGGTCACCACAGCTCAGGCTGCCTCCAATCTTAATTCCCTTTGTGAGCTCATCCACATTGGTGAGCACCAGGTCCAGTAATGCCTCAGCCCTGGCTGCCTTGTCTAACACCTGGACTAGGAAGCTGTGCTCTACACACTCCAGCAGTCTCCTGCACTGCTTGCAGCCAGCTGTATTGTTTACCCAGCAGATGTCCAGGTGGTGAAATCACCCATCAGGATGAGAACTTGCAAATGTGATGGTTCCTGTATGTGAAGCAAAAACGCCTCCTCAACAGGCTTCTCCTGATCAGATGGGCTAGAGTAGACCCCCATCACCAGGTGTCCTTTGTTGGTCCTGTCCTAGATTTTTACCCACAAGCTTTCAACCTGTTCATGGCTGTAACTCAGCAGCAGCTCTTCACAATTTATCCCCTCCTTAGCACAGGGTGCAAACGCCCTGGCCCCCCTTCTGAGCCTGTCTCTTCTGAAAGGCTTGTGTGTCAAACATGACAAACATCCCACCATGCTTCTGTGATAGCAATTAGGTTGTAGTTTTCTAATTGCACCATGGTTGTCCAGCTCATCCTGCTTGTTACCCCTGCTTCGTGCATTCGTGTAACCAGGCTCTTGATCTCCTCATGTTTTGGGAGGAGCCCTCTCCAGTTCCTTTGGCATGATTTGTAGGTGTTCCCCTGCTTTAGGCCTGTTGTTTCCTGGTTCCTTACTGACACGTGGTAGAGCATCCCCTTCCTCACTGCATCTAGTTTAAAGCCCTGGCTAGTAAGTCCCACCAGCTTGCTCCCCAAAATGCTCTTGCCCCACCTGAGCAGGTGTGCCCCATCTGCTGTTGGCATGCCCAGCTCCAGATCACAGAATCCAAATCTCTGAACGTGGCACCAATCTTATTGCCAGCCCTCATCCTGTGCACTTGTGTCACTCTGCCTGGGCCCCAGTGCCCTACTGGGAGGATAAAAGAGAACAAACACTACCTGAGCCCCAGATCCTTTCAATATCTTTCAGAGGGACGTGAAGTCCCTTCTGATATTTTGGAACCTGTTGCAGCTTCAATTGATCCTACATGAATCCTCAGCTTTTGCCAGGCATGGAGGCCTCTTTGTGACATCCCAAATGCAGGCCCCTGGGTTGGCAGCAAACCTCTGTGTTAAGGCAGCCTCTCTTCTGAGTGGCTAGCAAAGCTGTTCTTCATGTTGGAGATTTTTTTTCCAGCTCATTAGTGTTACTGGAATTAACTGATTATCTTGCTGCGTCAAATCCCTGAGTAGATGTGAAGTAGGTGCTGTTTCATCCAGAATAGGATGCAGTGAACAAGGCTGCAAAGGATTCTGCTTTTCTTTACAAACTCCTGTGGTTCTTATTCCAACAAAATTATGTTTTCATTTGCTTTCATTTGTTACAGACCTAATAAATGTAATTGAGGAGCAAGGAGAATTTTTTTCCTGTCTCATGTAGTGTCACTGAATCAAACAGCTCGTACTCATACAGAAGTTGCAGTGGAAAACACTGTAACAGGCATGCAAGAAGGAGACAGAATACAGGTTTTCACCTGCAAGTCTTGGCTGAGAAGACAGGTTTACCTCTTAAGTTCTTCCTTATCTTCTGGCAGTCAGAACAATGGAGAGCAGGGCTGAGCAGCACTGACCAAGGAATGAATACCATTCTGACCAGGTGCAATTGTCCCATTTCAAACAACCAGTCTTTTCCCTCTATCAGCATAACCTTTGGCATACTTCTCCACAAGTTTATAGGTAAGTGGCAGACAAGGAGATACTACATCAAAATCTCAGAATATTGGGTGTAGTCATTTTGTAAATACATTGTGTGAGCTGTTCAGAGAGGTGGTTGTTTGTATACTGGGTTAAAAGACTTTCAAGCACGATTGCATTGTTCTTCATAGTAGCCTCTAGGAAGAAGCAACTGGGGGAGATGCATAATACCTAACAGATAAACAATCCCTTTGCAAATGTTGTGGAGGCAATTGCAACACAATGCCATACATCCATGCCCCAGGCTACTTTCAAACAGCTATTTGTGAATAAAGAGGTCTAAAGTGCACTGAATAGTTAAAAAGCTGTTTCCAAGAAAGGATGAGATCAGTTGTCAGTAGGTGTCCAAACACAGAGAATGGCCAACTTCTTTAGCATTTGTCCTCAGAGACAGCAAGTGCATCTTCCTCACCAGTGCTGGGGATTTGTGTCCCCTCCCCCTGCCCTCCCCTGCTCTCCAAGGGGCCAGTCAACACCTCAGCTCTCTGCTATGCAGGACAGCTTGGCTTTAACCAGCTTGGAAACTGCTGCCTGGAAAGGAGGAGACATACAGTGCTGTGGAGACAGTGTGTGTGATTTCTTGAGATAGTGATAACACTTGCTCTTCGTAACTGCCTGGTGCCAAAGGGAAGCAGAAGACCTTGGTAGAAACCATCCTTTTGGTGTGTGCTACAGCAGGGTTTACTTACCAGGACTTGAAACTTGCCTGGGCGTTGCTCTCAGTTCCACATTTTTTCCTGCAGCAGTTGTTGCATCAAGGCCCAGTATCACTTCTCAAGACGAAGTCCTGTCTGAATTCAGAGGGACCAGAGGGGGCTGTAGATAGAGTGGTATTTGTCCTTGCTCTATATGTCCTGCATCAGCAGTTAGCATTGTGTTAGGTGCTAGAAACTTTAGTTAACTTGAAAGCCAAAGAATGAACAAATGGAGTGGGCTGACTCTGACTCAGCAGCTGGTTTTCATGGATAGGTAAAACAAATTTATTGTGTAAAGGGTATTCTTTTGCATAATCTACTATAGAAGTTCCATATGTTTTTCTTGTGCAGTGTTTCTTTACAGATGTTATTTATTCTTCATTTCTTTCTATTTTTATACAAGCAGCAAGTTTTTTTCCCCAATTGCCAGAAGTATTTTAAGGATGTTGGTCATGTTTATCAAGTGCTCCTTTATTCTTCTTGGGACTGTTGGCATTTATCCCAGGTCAGGCTTGGATCCACCCTGGGTAACGTTTCTGAGTAACTGTGCTGGTGGAGCTGTCACTGTACTTACAGCTCACTAGCCCTCTGGAATTACAAGAATAGAAGAAATATCTTCAGACTTGGACCTTTGTATTCTGAAACATCACAGACTTAACTATGTCAGATTAAAGGTGTTTGTTTGGCTAATTCCACTAATAGTAAGTCAATTAACACATAAAGAACATAAGTGTTCTACCAGTAGTTTTTGTTGCTCCTTTTCTGAGTTAGTAACATACATCTCAAGAATCATGATGGTGCACCTCACTGCAGTAAGTGCTGACAAGGATACTTTTTTCCAGGAACTAATCCAACACACATGCTGTCAATGACTACATGTGGTCTGTGATATCCAGTTGGAGCCCTCCCATAAAACAACCATTAATTGTCACTCACTGAAAAAATATGTCTTCTGATACTGGTGACACTATGAAATTTTTGTGTCAGATAAAAATAAGATATCTCTGAATTTCTGCTTCAAAGCAGTTCCTTGTTCTCTATGACTTGGTCTTATGCTCCATCTACCTTGAGATGCTCTACTTTGAATAGCAGATCTGGTTGATGCCAGTTTTGGCAGAGTGTGGCAGTCATTGTTTCAGTAGAATGAACACTAAGCTCTAGGATCTGAGTGGTGGCTGAATGACATTCACAAGATGTAAAAAAGAACTTTGCAATGACACTAGTTGAGTCAGACCAGTGTCCAGCTGCCCAGGTGTTGTGTCTCTGAAAGCAGAAACAGGAAATGTTATTTAGGGAGACTATACTAGCCTGATCACTTTCTGCAATTCATTCTTCTTCACTTCCTTCCCACATCTGGAGCAGTTGTGTTAGGGATGTTAGACTGTAGCCCTGCTTAGCCCTTTCAGCCTCTGCTTATGGACTCATGGTCCATCAAGTTATCTCATTTTTAATGATCCTACACCTGCAGTTTCCCTCCTCACCCTTCTGCATCAACAGGCTCCAGAAGTTGAGTAGGTGCTTTGTAAAGAAGTGCTTTTATCTCCTTTAAATAAATAATTTACTGATTTCATCAAGTGACCTCTAGTTATAGAATTGCAAAAGGTGCTGATGATTTCTGCTTTGTGATTCTAGAAACTTTACTTATATTCCCTCTCTCAGCTAGCTCCTCATTTTGGAAGCTCTAATATTTAGTCACTTATTTTTTAGAGAACTGTTCTATCCCTTTAATTGTTTTAGTTGTCCTTGTCTGCACAAGCAGTAACTCTACCATATCTGCCTTGAGGTGCTGGGACCAGCACTGTGAAGAGTAGTCAGGAGGGATACCATAGACAGTTTCTCTAAGAAGAGCTTTTGGTCACTTGTCCCATGCACCCACTGCCTGTTTGTAAGCCATACTGCTTCCCTCTGGCTGAGGCACTGGGATGGATGTTTTGCTGGGGTGCAGAAGGGGAAGTGTGTGTGCTTTATCTTTCTGCAGCTTTCTGCTTTCCAATCCAAAACACTAGAATTTACCAGGACACAGTGTTAACTTATTAAAAAAAAAAAAAAGTCAGCATACATGCAGACCAGAAATCAAACACATATTGACAGACCATCTCAAAAACCTACACTAACTGTAAGAGACTGATCTCTTCAGTAAGCACATGGCTAACCTTGGACACACATGCACATCTGTAATGATGCCCATTTTATAGACCATATTTGTTCAAGTACTTTACTGCTACAAGAAAGACATAGTTTTCCAATGAAGCTACCTTGTGTTCTCATATCAAGGCAGTATCTACATATTTACTGCAGATGAAGGATTGCAGAAATAAACTTTCTTATATTTATTCCTTAAAAAATCTTAAACTGTTGCTGTTAAAGCAAAGCTCATACATATGATGAACTGAAGGAAACTTTTAGAACATAGT
This sequence comes from Luscinia megarhynchos, assembly GCA_034336665.1. Lineage (NCBI taxonomy): Eukaryota > Metazoa > Chordata > Aves > Passeriformes > Muscicapidae > Luscinia > Luscinia megarhynchos. Next base: position 16,156,405 of record CM067565.1, read on the forward strand.
TGTCATTAATGCAAACTACCTTTAGCAATTTTTTGTATTGATGGATTTACCATTTTGTGGTTAAACAATTTTTCATTCTGGAATATTTCTGAAGCCACTTTCTGATAGAAATAAAAAAGAATTACAGTTAATCTTGTATATCAATAGTTTGGACAGCTCTATCTGCAGAAAAATAAATATAGTAGATATAAATTAAAAGGGGATGAAACAATCTGAGCTGGGAAGAGTGCAAGTTTATTTCCTTGGTTGTGTAGGAGTCTTGTTAACCAGTACGTAATGCATAGTCATGTAATAAAACATGCTAGACATTAAAAGGCAAAAACCCAGTTCACAGATGTTGTAATGTTATGAGATAATTTTAGGGAGTGAATGGGGTGAAAAGGCTGGATTTGTTAGAGAGGAAAATACCTATGGAGGCCTTTTCTGTGAGCAATACCATGACTTCATTACCATGTCAATTCTGGGAAAAGGCTCTGATTTAACACAGCAGTTGGCTGGATCCATATGGAGCTGATGAACCTCTGAATGAATAGTGAATGGAAAAACTGCTGGAATCTGCCTTCAGCTTTGTTCCCAGGATGACCAATGTAAAAGGCCTAAGAGCAATACTGCACAGATGGTGTAAAGAGGTAAGAAATCTGCAGGGTTTAGTTTACGTTTTCTTGTTCTACACTGTTTGGGGTTTTATTTTTTTAACCATGTTTCAGTACCTCCAATTCTATTTGCTTAAATGTCTTCACTCACAAAAATGTAAGAAAAAGAAAAGCTTTGGGGAAATGAAATTAATTAAAAAAACATATGTAGCAGTAAACATTTACATAAAAATACAATTTAAAATGTTGAATTTTGTATGGTATAGAAGTAATTGAAAGTATAATTATGAAATCTTTAAAAAAAGAAGATAGTTAAAAGTTTAACAAAGAACTTTGGAATTACTTGTTCAATTCACCCTATGTTGTGGGAATATGCAGATGTTCACATTTACACAGTCATGTATGTCCACTAGGGTTACATGCTTTTATAGTCTGAAGCATCATCACAAGTGCCAATACAGTAAATCAAAAGACTCTCTGGCATTATCTAGTTTCCTTTCTGGCTTTAAAAGTTAGAACAGATGTCACAAGAGAGGACAAAATGGATTTTACCCACCGAGAGAAGCTTTTCTTGCCATCATTAATAGGAGGCTCCTTGAAATGCTAATGTACACAGTTTGTGTTGCCGGGTTTGCATAGAGATGGTGGGAAACAGCTCTGATCCCAACAAAACCTTTTGTTATTAATCAAGAAAATCTGCTCTTCTGAAACAGCAAAGCACTAAAATGGTGTGGCTACTTGCAATGCAGAGATCTCTATAGCAATCTCCAATGAACAAAAATGTAATAAAAACTGTTCAGCAGTTCTACGAGATACAGCACATGTAGCAATTTATTTGCAGTGATTTTGCATACACCTTCTACTTTCCTTTGTCAGTTCAGCATGGGTATTTACAGTGGAAAGATTACATAGTTTCTGTATTTTTTCCAAATCTCCACTCTTCAAAAAATCTTGTTTCATTTCATAGCAAATCTAAAAAAAGCAAGCTTGAGGCAGGAAGAACTTTGAAAAGCAAGCTTTTCTTCTTGGAAAGAATCTATAACAGAGCATGAGTTTCTGTTCAATTTAAAGTTAATACTATGTAAGGTATTTTTACTTCGTTAGAATATAGGATTATAAGATCTTGTGAATATGTTTTGAGTAAAAACATACTATGCAATATTAGGACTAGTATGTTCTTTCCATTGCAAGTGGGATTTAGTAATTTAGTAATTTTTAGTAATCTTTAAGAGAAGAGGTTCAGACTCTGACATTGCTTTGTGACATATGACCTCTAACTTTTCAGGAATACCAGTGCAGTTAAATCACGAAGTACTGACTGCTGTCAAACATTCACTGCCCTGTATAGGATGCCTCAGCAGAAGCCTTCTTCCCCAAAAGTATTTGGGGTATGAATAAAAGCAAAAAACCTAAGGAAAGTCTGAATTAAAATATAATTATTTTTGCCTGGCATTACTCATCACTGAAATCTCTGACCCAGTCTCTGATCAGAGTTACATTAACTCTGTTAATGTAAGTTAAATTCCCCATCAATTTATTGTACAGCAGTTCCACAACACATTAATGTGTCTTTTCACAGATTCATTGTGCTGAGTGTTCCATATATGGGTACAAGCGAATGAATTAGGGATGAAGCATTAGCTCAGAGTTAAATCTCTTTTAATTTCTTTGCCTCTATGTATCTAAAGCAGATACTTATATTTTGCATTGCCATAGATTATTGCACTTTAATTTCTATTGTGTGGGGGGTTTTGTTTTTATTTTGGTAATGAGCAGATAGTAAAAGTAAATAAAAACACCATGTTATAATTCATGGAAGGTGTTTGAGGGGATTGTTGTGTAGGTATGGGATAAAACAGTATACTCAGCAAATTTTAAAATGGGAATATCTATTTGTTCATAGCTTTGTCTGATACAAATTTGGTACAGCCAACAGGAAATAAGAGTGGAGTAAGAAGAGATAACTTATGGGAAAAAAACCTGAGTGAAACATCACCAATTCCATCCCTGAGGAGCCTTTCCATCAGTGGGAAATACTGTAATGGGCAAGCAGGACAAAACAAAGCTGTAAGAACAACTTGGGTGTCATAAGTGCCTTTGGCATTGTAAGAGGCCTAAATGAAACGACCGGGGCTATCTCTGGGTACTTCCTACAAAAGGACCACCTGTTCTCTAAGTTTTGATGTATAGAGTTTTTCCCAGTCTCCTTTTTCCTTTCAGCTTTACAGTTAAACTTCTGATTTCATGAAAGCTGCATTTCAGAGGGGCCCCAAGTGCAGGGTGCATCCCTGTGCCAAAGGGTCTCCAGCACCTGTGCTGCAGTGAGCACAAGACCTCTCTGCTCCTGCAGATGTGCCCGGGTTGAGTCATGTGAGCACTGAAAACCCCAGTTTTCCAGGAGAGGGTACTTTTCATCCAAAATAACAAGCAATAGCAACAACAAATCCTACCCAGCATGCTTGGTGGGACCTGCTAATGCTTTTGTCAGGGACTAATGACTTTGACCTTACTGTCCAATCCCTCAGTGTAGAGCTAAGGAGGAATTTTTCTGTTTTTCTGACAAATTTTGATTGGGAGGGCTGAGCTATCTTGTGCCAACAAAATACCCTAGAGCCCTCTTGTCTTAAGAGTACTGACAAAGTAAACCCATTTGAGCAGAAAATACTGAAGGGATATTGTCCTATGTAAGACTTTTATCCACCTGTAAAGTTTCAGTGATTCAGAAAAGGAGGTTCTTTGTTTTTTTGGTTTTTTTTTTTCCAGAAGTGTTATACTTACAATGGCATCAAAACTCTGCTGGATTTCAAATGCATAGATTTCAACCAGGTTGGAAATGTACAGTCTAGATTCTATTGCTAAATTATGAGCTAAGATGCTGTATGGTAGCCTGAAATATATCCATCAAAGGTTTTTCAGATAAACTGGTTTTTAAACCAGTGTAAATTCTTTTATGGACGCTCAACCGTGAAGATTTTCACCAAGGATTAAATGTTAACTGACTACTTCCCTGTACAGTCCCTACCAAATTTTGTTCTCACTTCCTCTGGTCCTGAGTATCTTCACTGCATTTGAAGTGGTTATTCTAAATTTGTCCCAGTGTAACAGACCAAAATTTAGCTTTAAGAGCCTCTTGGAGGAGCATTGCTTTCTGTTGGTATGTTTATAGATTTTTGGCTGAGAATCTGGAATAGATGAGCAGTCCAATTCAGGTGTGAATGCTTTCTCTACACTGCCTTGTAGTGAAATCTCCTTTTCTTTGTTTTTTATATACTGAAAAATTGGTGTGAATGGATATAAAATCAGATCTCTTCAGTTGTGCCTTTGGTATGCCTTTATGGCCAGTTTAAATAGACAAAGTGCAAGAAATCAAGTCCCACTTTCCACATGGGAGTTGCTGTTCCTGGTGGGAAGCGTTTATAAGATCAAATTCCTTTTTGTGGGGTAAAAATAATACTTTTAAAAGTCAGGCTGCATATGTTAATTATTTAGGGATAAATTTTCAGCGAGGTTTCTAAAACTAAGCAAGTATTCATGATATGAAGTCTTTCAGGCTTTAGAGTACTGTATATGGGCAAACAACAGAAAAAGGTCAATTTTTTTGTATATTTAAATTGGTCCCCAAGTAACTTTGAGTCTTACATAATTTCTGCTTTCTCTGTGTCTTTTTCTTTAAACTTCCATAGTCAGGTAGCACCCTGCAAACTGCAATGATTCCAACACCTAAGATAGCCTTATAAACCCTGCGGACATTAAACTACTGGAAAACAGATTGGGTTGGTAAAAATAAGTGTGCATGTTCTCACAGAACCTGAGAAAATCACACCTTTACTTTGTTAAAAAAATCTGTTTGTGCCACTCCAGTAATCACTTCATAACTGGTGGGAGAGCAGAACATATGTCTCAGAAGTGGTGGTATATAAAAGCCTCTACCTCTAATCCTATTTTCTTTAACAGAAAGAAAAAAAAGCAACAAAAAACCCCAACCTTTTCAGTATGTCATCTGTAAAATCGATGCCAAGGGTTTTCTGCTTTAAAATGCTAAGACATTTTGTGGCGATTTCTGTGAAACTCCTTGGTTAATCCTTTTGCAGTTTTATTAGCGAGCAGAGTCCTGAAGAAGTAAAGCAGTGTCAAGAAGGGTGTTGTGAATGGCTTTTGTAGCCCTGCTGCAGCTAACGAATCCTACGTGCCTGCTGTTCCTGGAGCATTTCTTGGTTAGTTGTTTATGAGGACTGCACTCACCTCTTTTCAAGTTTACCTTTGGGACTCTGTGCCAGTGCAGTAAATATTAGGTAACCGGATATTTACAGAGGGGTCATTTCCACAGAGAATGGAAGGGACCTGAACATTGATCTGCTGGACAGGGGAGGGAAAAAGAAAGAGGCTTCTTTTCTTTTCTTTTCTTTCAGAGTGTTAGTTGTTAAATGGTCAGTGGCATGAATGCTGTAATGTGTGGCAAGACTGCTGCTTGAAATAAATGTCAAGAAGCAATCTCAGTCTAGTGCTACAAGCATAAAGAGGGGATGATGGCAGTTTAATATGTAGTCTACAGGACAAATGTATCCCACTTTAACACCATTTAAACCAGCATGCTGACAGGTTGTGCCTAGGAGGCTTTCGTCCAGCAGTGTCCAAATTAAATGTGAAAATGCAAATTAACTGCTGACATTAGACACAGGGGTCTCAGGAAGGTTGTTTTTGTCAGGATTCAATTGCTCTTTCATCTTCCTTACAAACTGCTTCCCTCTCCTCCCTTCTCCCATCTTGCTAATCAGCGAGGTCAGAGGATTGGAGATCCTGCCAAGCCTGTGCTAAGCCCCAGGGCTGTTCACTGATCAGCAGGTTCCCCAAATTGCTTCTTTTGTTCCTAGCCATGACCTCATCCTTCTGCTGGTTTCATGTAGGCTGACACAGGGCTGTACCTCTCCTCTGAAAGGCTGCACCTGCACTGGTGTCTTGTCCTTGGCACTGTGCAGCTTCAGGTGTGACTTGGATGGATAAACGAAGGAGTGGCTTGCACCGTAAACCACATCACGTCCTTTTTATCTTCTTTCCAGCTCCAGAGCTGAGTTCTTTGGTATAGGCCAACAAGCAGTCCAAGGATTCAAAACTTGCCTTCAAAATTATGCTCTGTTAAATAAATCCCTTTGAGTTGGTACAGGGTACATAACTTGATACAGGGCACACAACTCTAATGCACAGTGGGAGTTAATGGATGTATATTATGCAGAAATGAAAGCATGCACATTGCTGTATGTATTCATCATTTCCAGGCAGTTATTTATTCAGGTAAAAAAGATTTTGCTAAGCAGCACTCAGCTATGCTTAACCTTTATTAATTAAAGTAATACTTGGTGTGGTACAATTTCTTAGAGTCAAGAAAAAATAGCATCCAAAGCAGTAGGTAGAATAGATGTCTGGAGGATTATAGATTTACTGGTGATGATTATATATTCTAGATGGCAAATCAGATTGCGTTATAAAATTCTAAATTAAGAAAATATTGTACCTAATTCTATGAGCCATTATTTTGAAGCAGATCTGGTTGAAAAATAGTGGCTGTTTTGCTTTGAAATATCTATTATACAGCCTTGCACTCTGATCCTTTCAGCTTTCACTTTGCCTTTGTTCTTACCCAGAGCAAAAGAAATAAGTCACCAATTTCTGCACACATTGTGTACAAAGAGTACTTATTCATATTTATCAGAGCATCCTACAGCCCTTCTACTTCTCCCTCCTTTTCAGGTAAATTCTTCTTAGCAGTTCATTCCTGTTTACTCATGGTGATTTGCAGTGCCTTGACAATTCTCATTAAATGCTAGCAAATAGCATTTAAAAAAAAAGAGTAAGGCAGAGATGTTTGTCTTGCTGTGTCTTTAAATCTGACCTTTATTGTTTAAGTTGCATTTGAAAAAAAAGGTGCCAGCTTGTTGAAAGATGAGTGCACTCCATTATACTGTGCTCAAAGCACTGGGAAAATCCTATTGAGGCAGAAATACCAGCCAGTGTTTACAATGCTACATTTTAAATGCATATTGGAAAAACAATGATAACAACATGAATTTCCTGCATTTAAGATTTCTATAGTTAAGAAAGCATAATTACTCCAAATGCCAGGATTTCTTTTCAAGAGCAGCCTACTTCTCCAGTGGTTGCAATGAATTCTGTTGTGGCTTGAGAAGGGAAATCCTCTCTGGCTGTGCACTGGTGCTCCTGGATCACTCCAGGCTCGTGTGTCCAAGCATGGACGTGGCTGGAAGAGAGGCTTTGAAGGAAAGCAGCTGCCAACTCTTGTCTCACCTCTTCTGTTTCCTCTGTCTCATGTCCTTGTTTTGAGGTGGATTTCTTCTCTGCTCCCCACTTAGTAGATATATTCAGAAATTCAAACATATATAAATATATATAGATGCATGATAATTTTTATTTACTTCAGGCTTCTGGGAAAAAAAACTTTGTAAGAGTTGGGTACTGGGCTTGCAGTCAAAGCCAGTCAGGCCTGCCATAGTGGTGGTGGTACTGGAAAAAAATGTTATTTTGCTAGGGGAGAGGGAAAATTAGAAACAAGAGGATCTCAAATAATGAGAGCAAGCTTGGTGTGCAGGAAAACTTGGAACTTTTCTAAAAGCCATACTGAGTCAACTGGAAATCAAGTTACTATAGTCTAGAGCTTATTTGAATGACATTTGTGAATAGTTTTTTCCCATTAATTGTTGAATAAATGACTCAGAAATATATTTGCCCCTCTTTAACGAGCTTCATGTATGATTGAATACTCTTTTCCAAATAAATTATTCATAAATTTTGAGCAATCATTGAGTAATTTATTCAAAATATTTTTTTTCATTATACACTCCTCTATCCCATGGACTGTGAGTAAAAATCTGACTGTTAAAATTAGTGAAAACATTCTAAATGATTTGACCAATGCCAGGACTTCACCCAATTCAAAGTCTTTTGAGAACTAAGTGTTACATTTACTTATGGAACCTTGGTTAAATATTAGTGGTAAACTTACCTGTGACTTTTTTGACATGTAGAAAAAAATGAGCTGGAATTACTTCAGATTTTATTAATCTAATTAATTTAAATTAAAATTTGACTCAGGATATGTGAATGCACAATCAAATTGAGGTTTTTTTTTTAATTTGCACAGCATGGTATTTCCTGTCATCCGAAGTCCCAGTTTATGATGACTGAAATCACTACAACAATTGTTGAAGAAGTCTCAGGTTCTGGCTGGTTTCCAGTCTTTAATAAAGTTATTCAGGAGTACACCAGTTTTTGGGTGGTTTTTGGTTTTTTTTGTGGTTTTTTTTTTTTTTTTTTTAAATCACAGCAATCTTTGAAAGTGTTCAGAGTTTGGGTTGGGTTTAACGGTTCTAGTCATTGACCAGATAAAAATTGTCAGGGTGTTTCCAAAATTCTGGAAATAAGTGTAAATTATTTTATTGTAAATTTCTTTGCATTTTACTACTTGTTTTGGTAATTATAATGCTCCAGCCTTAATTGTCCCTGAAAATATGACGTGAGTCTTCACTTCCTGTCTTAAATTTGTATTGTGTAACTTCGTGCAATTAAGGCATGGCTGGCATTATGCCATTGTTCGTGGGTGAAATTATTCCTATGTAAATACTTCATTTTGTACTGTTAATTGGCAAATGGTATAGAGTGCTTTGGGATCCATCTGGAGAAAAGTTACTGCATATGCTTATGATCATTATTACTGTGTTATCTAGTTCCTTTAAGAGACACAACTGCTTTATTATATGCTGAGCTCCAGGAGAGCACTTGGTACTGTACAGATATAGAGGGGAAAATGCTACTGCCCATGGAGCCACAATAGACTTGGCTGAGTGAGACAATGGGTATTGAGCTGTGTGAAATACATGGGTCCAATATCCACATTTCTTATTAATGGAGATTTAAAAATCTCTCTGTAGTATTATGGTTAAGATACATCATGGGAGAAATGCCTGCAAGTGAATGACAAAAGAGGAGAAAAGTAATTTGGTGAATAACCAAAGAGAGAGCAAAGCCTAAAAGAGAGGGGCAGAAAGATGAGAACATGAGTAGGATTCACATGGGGCAATTCAGAGATAGCTTGGAGGGAGGGAAGAGAAGTTGGGAAACTTGTGCTGTTTGACAGATATGATAGAGGAAGAGAAGGGAGTAGTCGAGGGAGATAAGATGGTAGAGAACAAAGCAGAGCAATGATTTTAGTGGTGTGATTTGTATTGGGGAATGTGGGTTGCACAATGGGAAAATGAGGACTGCTAATGTCTGGGGATGGAGAAAAGGAGAGGTGAAGATGAGTTGGTGAATAAAACTGAGTTACTTGTAGTTTTGAGGGTCTGTAAGAAAGAAGACTGGATAAATTTTTTGAGAGAAGAGTTCTATTTCAGATAAAGAATTCAGAGGTTGATGATGTGATCCTGTAGGAAGAGATTTCACTGAAATTTCACTGAAAGAGGAAGAATTGAGATAAAAGGCTGGGTTTAGATGTGGGTAACTTAATGTGGTAACCATTTCAGAAACTGGCAATTTATTAATTAACTAATTTATTAATTGGCTTTAAACTCACTCAGACCTTCCTCTAAAGCTGGAAAATTCAGCTAGGCCTTTTCCTCAGAGGTAAAGTAGGAAAAATCTACTGAAATTTTATTATTTAAATATTTTGATGGAAAATAATTTTGTTTTCCTCTGTTGCTCAAAGATGTTGCTATAATTGAAGGCCCTGGTCAATAAAGCATTGAGAAATCTGTGTCTTTGGAAGCACATATGGTAAGAAGCCATCATACAAGCAAGATACCAAACCAGAGCCTGTTGGAACTGAGAGCCATTTTTACCTTTCTTTGGGTGTTTACTGAGGGTTTTGGACAAGTCAGCATTTCTGTGTCATTTCTTTGTACTTAATGGACATAACAGTTTATTTCTGTTCATCACTCTGTTCATTCATTTGGTTATTGTGTTGTCCTTATTGGCAAGACATGCATCAAAGGGAGACTGTATTCAACTGTATACCTCACAGAGATGCCTACATTGTATAGGCTTAGCTAATATTTTAATATGTCTGTGCAATGCAAAGCATAAACAGAAACAGAGAGTATTGTATTCCATGACTCTAATTTAAGTTCTCTTCATTGACTGCTTATGGAGCTGGGTCTGAAAGCTCTGGATTATGTGTGATCTGAAGGAATGCTGTTCTCTTGAACTTTGAGACTGCACTGGTTGTGATCCCTAAGTTAGCTGTATACAGGTTGAATATGATCTCACATCAAAACAAAAAGGATGCTGATATGGTATGGTAATCTGAAGATTCAAAATTAAAAAGACAGGCTATTGAAATTATTATCAGATGTCGTGTCTGAAATACCTCCACTTTTCTCCAGGGGAAAAAAGGGTTGGCAGTGCACTTGCATGGTATCAGTTGTCAAACAACCTTTTAGGAGAAACTGCTGTATAAAGTCTTTTTCTGATGTGAAGGCCCACACGTGAGACATTTTTATAAATACATAAGAAAACATTCATCTTTGCAATAAACTGTATCTTGTGCAAGTAGGTTATGTCGATTGATGTGGAAGGCTCAAACAAATGAGAAAAACTGTTTAAAGTGTGCAGTTAAGTTCATTTAGTATTACCTTGATTAATGGTATTTTTTCATGCATCAGAGAATTTTGTGCTAATTCAGTACAACAGTGTCTGCCTAATAACAATCAATATTAATTGAAAATCAGTGATTTCCTACTTCCAACTGCACTTAGTGTCAATATTGCACATGGTGATTCTCAACACAAGTGATTTGTTTGTTAAATATAGTTTAAGTATCTGTCTATAGATAGACAGACAGACAGACAGATATTTAAGTCTGATTTCACCAGGGTAGACTCTGAGAATTTATTGAGTTTGTACATGACTTGGTTCAGTGCAACAGTCTCAGTCCAAATGAAGATGCCCTTCTGCTAGACTGAGCATCCCCCAGACCTGGCCCATGACTCACTGGATCAATTATTAGAACAATCCTGAAAGGTTGTTTTACTCCTTAGTAATTAAGTATATAGAATTAAGTATATGAAACTCAAATCTAATGATTTCATTCTGTGCTTGAGGAATATCAAGTTTCTTACTGAAAATCTGACTGTCAAAAATGTGCCAAAGAGATGCTGTGAAAAGAAGGCTTGGAGTACTTTTCATGACTATTTTTTCTTGTGATGCTTTGCCATTTTACTTCCAGTCCATTTCTTTCTGTGGAAGATGAACCAAAATGGCTGACAAAATCATAGGCACAAGGCACACATGAGGTGGCATTCTGGGCTGGAAAACCATCTCGCAGTGCTGCAGAGTACATCATCCCTCTTTCCATATGTCTTTGCTTACTAGTGAGGATGAGTAGGTGTTGCAGTAGGAGGCACTACCTGAATCATCTGAGGGAGTAATAAATTGCCTGGGGAGGCAGTTGCCCATCATCCTGTGTGCAGGTAGACAGGTACCCTGCCTTGGAAGTGCTCAGGTGGCTGTGTATTGAGAAATGCATTTCTTTTGTCTGGCTTTGTTTTCAATTTCCAAACTCCTCCTCCTAGATGATTATACTGCCTTTAGGAGATCTCTTTGTTAGTCTCAAGTGAGACAGATGCTCTGGCTTGAGCTGGTAATAGTGCTGTTTGGGGGCTGACAAGCTGGGTGAATTTGCAGTGTGGTTGTATACATCCTCTTCAGTCACCAGTGCTATGTGTTTAACTTCTCAATATGTTCCATCTGTGGTAGCTAACAGGGGTATGGAATTTATGACTGCAAAGACTATAACATACCACAATACAGGAGTTCCTCTTGAGCTGAAATGATGTTTTTAATCAGTACATTAAATGTTGCAGTTGATTGACAGATGGCTCTTTCTATTTTCTGGAATTAATGTACTTTACCCTAATTTTAACAAGGGTATCACATGTTTAATAACACCTTTTACACTTAACAGGTACAGAATTTTAAAGTCTGCTTGCAAAGAACACTTCATGCACCATGGAAATGCAATCACCTTGGGTGAAATGTGGGGAATTTAGGTAGAGAGAATGTAATTACCCTTGCTGGAATTTGGCCAGCACCCTGAGATTAAAACCCCTAATCTTACAAAGAGTACCATGGGATCTCTAATGACCACAAATAGTCTGATCACAATTTTGTGTCTCTGGCTATAATGCTTTGCTACAACAAGGGTATTTTCAACTGTATAGTGCATGCCTTATGATTATGCAGCTAATTTTATTCTCATTGTAATTTCTAATAATAAAGTTACAATACTGCCACTAAAATGTATGAACAAAATGGTATGACACAATCTTATGCTACATGTATTTTGGGGGCATATTCTGCTCTCACTTATAGCAGTATCTTTCTTTGAAGCCAATGGAATTCCTCCAGGTTTGTGCTGCAATAACTGACAACAGAAGCTGTGTTTCCAAGAGAGCATTTTTTATGCACATATATTGTAGATATGTTTGAAAAGTTAAATATTTATATTTTGTCCAAATATGGGAGAGTTTCTCCTTTTATTTTTAAAACCATAAAATTGTTAACAGACCCATGAAAAAAGAATATTATGGCTCTATGTCTGTTGGTTAACCTTCACCACAAAAATTGATCTGTGGGAATTTCTCACAGTGTAACATACTGTATCCAATTCCATAGTTATTACTGTAAACCTATTAGTGCCACCTGGGTTTGCATATCCGCAGTGCTGTCCAAGTGAAGACAGATTAGCTCTATCACATGTTATGCCAGAGGGACAGCCTCACGAGGAGCCTGCCCTCAGGGAGAAAAAAAAGGGCTCAGACCTTTAATGAGAATACAGTGCTTTATAATAGCATTTGGTGGCCTAGAGATTTTCTGTCAAGTCATTTCAAATTAAATTGGCAGCCTTGCAATGTTCAGCCCATATGAGTTTTTGTGTGCTGTGTATCGTTAGTGTTAAACCAATTCGCAGAAGATCAGCACAACGTGCAGAGGCACTGTTTGCATCGGCCCCTCTTTTAAAGTCTGGGCCTTTATAAGCTGCTGAAAAACGCTTTTTCAGGAGCAAAACCTAACTTTGGCCTGATTTATTCATGAGTAAATTCAGGCAATTTATTTGTGAAATTATTTGTAAATAATTATACATTTCTATATAATGTAATAATGAAATTAGTACCAGTCTAGGAGTGAACCAAATGACTTTGTTACCAATTAGTGTGATTCTACTCCCACTTCCTCAGGCTGACTCCCACGGAAAGGGTGCAGAATTTGCCACTGAGAACTCCATTTATTTCTGTTACTTCCAAGACTTTCCTTTTTTAAAATGTAACATTTATGTGATATTTTAGTCCTTCTAGTGTCTGAAAATTTAAAAAGCAGATGATACTTAAAGCTAAACTGCTATCATTGCGCAGGAAGTTTTTTCTTTAAGTCTTTCTCACATTTTTCATTCAGGGCTCAGCCTGAAAAGCTCACATTAGCATCCTCTTTCTGTGATGTATTGATGGATTGTTTTTTTGGGAAACCGGGGTTTGCATCCTCAGAAGTAGGTAAGCACCTTGTTCAATGGAATTCAAGAACTGGGCAGCGGAATAGATATGAGGATCCCAGTTTGCATTTCCAGTTACACAAAGTCCTAAGAATACCTAAAGGATTCTGAAAGTTCATAAGCTATATTACATTTAATGATAAAGAAAGTAGTTTTACAGTTTCTAAGCACAGAGCATTAGTTGTAACTAATGTATGATAATATTAGATGAAAATTTGCTTTCTAGCTGCTTTGGTAGAAAGGGAAGTCTGACTCACTGAAATAAGTGAAAAAAACTATTTGTGTGATTGGAGTTACAGGTTATATTAGTCCATTATTGTACTGATATTAGGTAAATAAGATTAGTCATATAATAATAAAAACAGATTTTTCTTTTGCTAGGGAGTATGCATTTTCCACATTTTTCCAGAAAAGCTCCTAAGATCTTCCATCTCGTATTTGGTATGTGCACATTTGTAAATCAGACATGAGTATTAGTTTTGTTAGAATTATCTAAGTAAAACTGAAGCACCACACTCATGAAACAAATTTGAATTCCCCTTTTTATTTAATATAATCCTTGTTTTGGGATTCAGTCCAATACTGTGATTTCATAACATCCCCTACCCTCCGCATTCTGTTTTGTAATTGAAGGAGAAGTGATGACAGAAAATCTTCCTAATGTGATCACATTCTTATATGTAACTGTAAAAAGAAAAATCCAAATCTCACTTCTTCAAATTAGAGGAGTAAGTCCACTGCATTTGGTAAAAGATTTACACAGCCAGAGCAAGCATGACTTGATCCTGTGTGTGGTGTAAGCTCATTTTTTTCCCCTGTCTGTTAAGTGTGTATCTGCCTTCAGTGCATGTTCCTTGGGCAGAATTTAGCTCAATTTTCTTAACTTGCAGTGCTGGACCAAATTCAGCTGTGCTGCAATTCCATTGACCTCTTTGGAGTTACTAAATAATTGGATTTGACCTAACAGACTTTTCACTGAGTGCCATCTTGCCTTGCTTTCAGGGAGCTTAACACAATACAATCTTCTATTTCTGCACTAAAACATGAGCATCGTTTTTATTTTTTCCTTTTTAATTCCTGCTAGAGGGAGTAGGCAAACTGCTGCTGTAAATAGTGCTAAGTAACTTAGGGATATCCACAATTGCCTTGAAACCTCACTTCATTAGTTGAAATTCCTATTAACATTAGGATTGCAGGAATTTTCCGCTGTTGCACCTGGTTATTTTTACAGTCAGCTGTCCTTCCATAAAAGTGGGGTTCAGATCACAATAGGGCAATACTCTGAAGGGTCCAGTTTTTTTCCATTGATAATAACCTTAGGTGTTTTTCTCCAAAATAGCTACAAATAAAGGAAAAAAACCCCAAATATGAAAGTTCCTTGCCACTATCTCTAGTTGAAGTTCAAAAGCTGGGAGTCCAGATCTTCAATGTGCCTTGAACAAGCAGCATCTGCTATGGGAAGGTGGATGAACCTGGGCTGTGTGAGCTGCCTTAAGCTGAGTATTTCAGCCTGAGCTCATCTATCACCATTTCAAATGGTGGATCTTGGTAACAGAATACAAGGATGCCTTGAACTTTGTGAAGTTCTTGGTCTTGATTAAACCATATAAGATGCATGTAAGGCATTATTTTCATTTTACAAGCATCAGTGTTCATACCTGGAGAAGAACCTGGAGATTCAGGCCCTTACAGTGATGTGCCTTCCACGTGACACAGCACAGACTGTGAGCCCACATCAGCCAGCAGTGCAGCTGCAGAGCTTCCCTGGCAGGAAGGGGCTGTCGGTCCTCTGGACCTGGTACCCTCGCTGAGTACATTTCAGGAGGGTGCTTCAGGCTGATGCTAGTCTAGTCCCCTGGACTGAATGTCAGCAATCTCAGTGAGTAAATAGGGGCTCTCAGGAGCATTTCTTTCTGCTTTAGCTCTGAGGCCACTCTGCAGTGTGAGCCCCAGGGCAGTAAGTGGGGACGATTGGTAGGTTTGATTCAAAAGAGTCCCTGTGATCCCAGCTAAAGCAATAGTACAGATGCACCCACATGGAGTGATTTCTGGCTTTCTTTGTTAAGTGACTGTTTTTAAATGCTAATTTGCTTTTCTTGAGATTTTGTATTTAATTCTTGTGCCATCACTAATCTGTTCAGGAAGAGACAGTGCAGGTGTGTGGTTCCTGAGAGCATCGATCAAAGGTTTCTACCTTTCTGGCCTTATTGTAGAAATGCATCAGCACAAGCAGATTAACAGTGATGATATGAAATGCAGGTGTGTGATCTGAATGTCCTTATTGAGTAGATTTTGATTAGCCAGTCAGCAAAGTAGTGTATTTTAAATAATTTTTTTCTCCTTGTGATGTGTATTAGTATGTCTTGGTTCACTGAACACATCCCCAGACACATCACCCTTCAATATCACAAATACATATTCTCTGCTCAGGTTGCACTGAGGTTTGTGGTACTATATAGATGCAAACCAGGAAGAACCACAAGGTGGAAAACAAATTTGAAACTGTCTCACTGAGGAGTGGTAGTACAACTTAAAAAAAAAAAAAATCCAGTACAGAAACTAGATCCAAACACATTGCTGATTATTCCTCTGCAATTTGCCTTTAAAACTTCTGATGGTCTTTAAACTGTTGTACTAATGTTTCAAAAGAAATGTAATTTTACAGAGTGACTTGTCTGGGAATAGAATGAGATGGAACATCTGTCCTTCTGAACTGTTGGAATTGCTTGGCT
Source organism: Luscinia megarhynchos (assembly GCA_034336665.1). NCBI lineage: Eukaryota > Metazoa > Chordata > Aves > Passeriformes > Muscicapidae > Luscinia > Luscinia megarhynchos. The sequence continues at coordinate 16,172,280 of CM067565.1, forward strand.
GAAGCAAATGCAAGATGAAAAAAACAGAGATGAAAAGACAGTTGAAAAAAATAGGACTTGTTAATCTTTTCTCTAAAACACATACTAAACTTTTCAAGTTAAATTTACTCATACTATTTCCTGCTATTTTATACTACTACATCTTCCCACATAACAACTGAGTTAAAAAAGGAAAAATGCAAAACAGGTTTCATTACTGAGATAACAGCATATGCTAGGACAATTGAAAAACTTTGATGCATTTTCTGATCACATAAATGCAGTTTGGTTTTTTAGAATTATGTGGATGAAAACATTTAGTGATCTTGACTCTGGATTCATATTGTCAGCATCTTAGATAATTATTATGATGATCCTTATTTTGTTCTAAGCTGACATTCTAGAAAACATACTGGAGTAAACAACCGATAAGTCTTCCATGCCAGAAAGCACTTAAGGCTAGTAAAAAAGGTAACATTGTCTTTTTAAAATGTTTTCAGCAGTCAGTAATCTATTTTCATGGTGTTCTGTAAACCCTATTATCAAGGCTGCAGATTCCTACACATGACCAGTCTTCAGTAGTGAACAAAAATGGCATCTAAATCCCAAGTGACACTCTTAAGTACTTGGCAGCAGAAGGGCTCTTCTGAGGAAGATTAAGTTAATGGAAGCATTTGGGTAACATCTGCATGACTCTTCGTCCTGGTATGGCCAACTCACACTGCTGCAACACGTGACAGAGGATTTCTTCGATTATCACTTAAGAAGAAAACTGGCTGAGGTTCCTTTCCAGGCATCCAGGCTGTGATGTACATCTTGGAGTGCCTGTGGTGTAAACAGGCACAGCTAGAGAGAGTGGCCTGCACAGCCTTTGAAGAGGACTTAATAAAAGTCAGATTACTCATTTAATGAAAAGTAAAAGAAATTGGGGGAAGATTTGTTGTTGTAGCTGCTGTTTATTTGTCTTATTTACAGGAAGATGTACTGTCTTTTCCAATTGAGGGCTGCTGCAGGCACACAGAGCCTTGTTAATACAGGCGATTAATGCACTTGCCCTTCACCTCAGTTGACCTGGGTTTAAATCTGCTATTTTGTTACAAGTTAGAGGAGTTTATTGGCCTTTCTTTAGCCCTTAGCTGGTGCCTTTCCACCTCGTAAAACCACTTCACAATTTGGCATGAGTGCTGTATTCTGGTGTGAAAAGACCCAGGTTTGCAGCAGCAGGGAATAGGCAAGTCCTGGCGAGGGACATCTGGGAAGGGGCGTGGGGGACTCGGTCCAGGGACTGGCTGTGTTGGACTGGTCCCTCTCGGGTTTTCAGACTCCTGTTTGACATCAGGGAGATCCTCCTTGTCTGCATCATGCAGCATTGGTTTCCATGCCTAGGCTGATCAGAAGGGTTTCATTTTCCACAGGACTACTATTAACAAAAGAAGGATGGGGGAACATGAAGGAGTCACTTATATTAGTGCTAAGTGGCACTATTTATATTTGTTTTGAGATTTGCTGACAATAAGGACAGAGTGAAATGGAAATCTCAAATTCTTGGCAAAGGTCTTTATTTCCTACTGGGTATCCCCACACTTTCAAGCCTCCTTTTCCTCATTTCCTTTCCTTGCCATTATTAAGGGATTATTTTCATAAACAGCTACAGGGGGAACCTACAGACCAATGCAAACTCCACAGAAGTGCCTCCTCCTCCACTCTACTTCAAGATCTGGCTAATTGGAAAATCATCTTGAATTATATTCCAAGATTTGGATGAAAAGGTGACAAATCACTGCAATTTTGAAATGAGATCCTGAGAAAAGAGAAGAAGCTCAAATTTTTTTCCATAGAAAATGAGTGTTTTAGAGGAAATTGGCATTTTCCAGAAGAAAGCCTTGGAAACTGAGTTTGTGTATATCACCATAACACTCAGCATTTTGGGCAGTTATACAGAAAAATAAAATTTGAAGAACATAAAGCAGACTGAAATTAAAAAAGATAAAAACACTTTCAAGTTTCACAGGAAAGAAATAAAAATCAAGGAAAAAAGTTGCTGTGCCCAAAATTTGCTATCATGTTAACATTCAGGTCTGAGCACTAGAGAAGGGAAATTGAGATCTATCTGCTGAATTCAATGTCTTTTTCCTTAGCTTCAAATTCTAACATTCCCATAAGGGAAGTCAACGAGTTGTTAATAATTTCCAGAATGTATTCTTTTTCTCCAAGGTATGTGTTCCTAGAATTTCCCCAGATTTTGTTTAGGTAAAGGAGTAGTTTTTCACTGCAATTACTTTTTTCTTTAATCTCTTTCAAAGGAAAGGCACTGGCATGCAAAGATTGGTTTTGCCTGCAGATTTCATCTTTGACTGATGTTTTGTGTTTTAGGATGTGGTAGACATCCACTGTAGATCAGCACACTGGTTTCAGATGTTCTTTCCTTTTTGTTGCTGGTTACCAACCTTTTTTCTTTTTTTTGTAATGCCATTGCCCCGAAAGCCATGTGGAAAGAGACAGTGAGAATCTGCTTCAGGCTAATGTCAGCCAGATTAAAGTAAAGGGCTTTTCTTGTGTTAAATTAACCTGCTAGCATTTGTAATAGGAATGAAGATGAGCTCTGCATGTAGGCAGCTACTGGTAGGGGGATGGTAGCAACCAGCTGAAGGGGACACTCTAACAGCAGTTTCTTCAACAAGCAATTGACCATTACTTGTAAAGATTTTCAATGTTTATACCTAGAAGTTGCTTCCACTAGTGACACTGTTTAATGTGTCATCAAATTGCAGTGCTTCCTTGGGTGGTAGGGCACAGGATACATCACAGGGCCCTGGGTTTTCCAATTAAATGTGCAGTGAATTAAGGAGTTTACGTTTCTTGAGAATGAACAGATGAGTAGGTGAGTCTTCTTATGAGCTAGTCTAGTAAAATAAAACCCAAACCACCCAGACTGTATTAATAGCAGATTTTACTTTGTAAACTTCACTAAACTTCTGATCCTATTGACCAACCCACTGTAGTGATTGGACAGAAAGACAAGAATACTCTGTTATTAAATCAGAGCCTGCTCATCACATTCCCAGCAGTGTCAACATGGAAGTAAAGCATCTTATCTGGGAAAGTGTGGTGAGGATGGAGGTGTGATAATTCATGGGGCTTGTTGTAAAGTTGGGCTCTCTCTTGGTTGCAGCCATAGTCTCAGTCCCTGCTCATAATCTGCATTTCTGAAGGGTGAAGTTTGAAAACTCAGATGAGATTCTAGGCCTTTAGTTTGGTGACTGAAATGTAATAACTTGTAAGCCCCAAACATCAGTGCCTGGCAGTTGTCTCTGTTGGCATTGGCCTGAAACTTTGCAGATGATCTTAAGATGGTTGTTGTTATATAAAAATGCTGAAGACTTCTCATGAGCTAAAGGATGTTAACTTGAAAAACAACACCAACCTTATTAACCTGTCAAAAGCACATTAAAACTGGTGCTTTTCGGTTTCTAATGGAATATGTTCCCTGGGCCAGATCCTCAGGAGCTGCAGAGAGTTGTGCTGAAGTCAAGCAAGCAATGGTAGTTTGCAACAGCCGAAACTTTGTGTGCCTGCTGGAATGTACGTGTGTTGTACGTGGCCTGGATATTTACTGTGGGGCTGGATTGCAGGGGTCTGATGGTAGTGTGCCAAATGGAGAAAGAAAAATCTCTTTCCATGGAGTGCTGTCAAAATCCTGCTTTTGTACTTTGAATAATCAGGGCTCTAGCTTTCAGGCTTGCAATCGTTTAAGGACGTCATAAATATTTCTGATATTCTGTTAAATGCAGTCTGCTTTAATTACCAAACTCAGCTTGAATATTGCACTCTGGGGGGTAATGATAATATTGATTTACCTATGTATAGGGTGTAGTATATCAGTGTTATCAGGCATGACTTTATTTTAGTAGAAACTTTACAATACAAATCTAATCTGATAGTTTTATATGATCTCTGGCTCTGGATGTTGGAAATAGGTTGCAGCTTGTGTTGTAATGGTTTTGTTTAACACAGCATATGGCTTTTCAAAAGCATTTGAGGGGTAACCTTTGCTCAGGATTTTGTTCTTACCCACAAATGGCCATTTTAATGATGACTCACAAGAAACTGTTTGAAATGTTTCAGAAACCTGTTGCCCTAAATTCGATATTTTTGTTTGAAGGTCAACCTTTTAGAGGCAGTGTACTGTGCCGCAATGTCTGAAGGATTCTGGAGAGAAACTTGCCTCTGAACAGGATTCAGAGTGGCTTAGGGGAAGAAAATATCTTCTCTTACCTGCTGCCTGTTGAGAAGTGACCCTGCTGTAACTCATTTCTTGCTGCTCCTAATATACCCTCAAGGGAGACAAAGCCTTTGCTACAAGCCCGTCAGCAGAAAGTAGATCCACAGGGAACTTGGTTACATGGTACAGTCTGGGGCCCAGTTAACTTTGCTTCATCTTTCTAGAAATCCCAGAACTCTTCAAAAATGTGGGTAGAGATCTATTACATATGCTTGCTATGGTTACTTGACATAAAAAAAGAGTATGAACGGCCAACACAGGCTCCAGGTGGTGGATCAGCATTAATCATAATAGACTCAGGGGCAGAGGACTGGCAAGATACCATGGGAAATGGTTGTACATCCATCCCTTTGAATTCCATTTCCTCCCACACGGGATAGGGATACGGAGGTAAGCACCAGTGCCTCCATCTTCTGTTCCCACCTATCATAAACTGTGATCTGCTGTGTGTCCATGTCCTTTTGTCTGCAGGAGAGGGGTGCATGACATAACCATTAGATACAGCAGACTTCAAAATCTGGGGATTTTGACAGCTTTCACAAAAAAAATAAAGATTGAAGTCTGTCCTACAAATTCAGTTGGATTTAATAGAAACAGCTTTTAGCAGTATTGCATGTTTGTCAGTACACTTGGCTAAAAAGCCATCTGGGTGATGAGTCAGAAAGCTCCATCTTTTCTCCTCTTTCCTCTCCTCCTCTCTCATCTATTGCACATATACTTCTGCCCATCTGAACCTGGAAGGGAAATGTTGTGGATATGGAAGAGAAGCAGGAGTGTTCAATGCGTTCGCAGCACGCCCAGAGCAGGCCTGTTATGTGAGATACAAGTGGTGAACCAACTAGCAGGAGAAGAAGTTTGGGCTTGTGGTTGGCCTTGTGGCCGAGCCCTTTAGCTGGCAGAGCAGCTGCAGAGGCAGCCAGGGCTGAGCTGGCTGGGAGGAGATGGGGAAGTAGATGGGCTCTGGTCAGTGCCCATCCCTCCCCCTTCCCGCAGTGCAGAGTTGTGCAGGGAGCTCTTTTGCTCAGAGGATGTTAGGACACAAGTGATGCCTCCCCTGAACCACAGAGAGGAACAGCTACCAGAGTTGCTGAAATAGGGACTGTTAGATGTGTGAGAGCTTGCTGCACTTCTGGAGCATTTTCTGCACCCCATCCTCTTTCGCTGAACCTCTGTCTCTCTTTTCTGCATCTTACCACTCCCTGCAGTCCTTTCACTTCATTTTTGCTCTTTGTCTGTTCTGGTTTATCTTCATCTCTCCTGACCTATTTCTCCTTAAATCTTTCCTCATCAGTCACTTGTTTCTTTCAGTTCTACACACCCCACTTTATCTAAAGCCTGCACGATTTGCTGATTGTGGTACTGCCTTTCCTCCAGCCTTTCCTCCATTTTTTGTTTCGGCTGTGAGACCTCCAGGCAGGGCCTGCCAGCAGCTCTGTGTGCACAGAAAGTGAAGGAACTACACTTGCAGTAGTTCTTAGGCACTGATGTAGTAAGCAGAATTAATAGGAATTTGAGTGGATGCAATTGCCACTGTGAGCACAGACTTACAATGCAACTGTGGGAAAGTTAAATCTCCTGGTGTCTGATCACATCTGTAAAATATTATTTTGAATAAGAATACATGGTTAAAACTAAATTGTATTTTTAAATCTCTTTCACCATGAACAATTTTGTGTGTGATTAGCAAGAAAAATTATGTATGCAGTTTTTGAACAGCAAATTTAAGCTTACCTATCTGCTTCTCAGATGCTATGTGATTCTGCTGTGTGATGTACTGATTTGTCACTCATGCATCCACATGAGTACACAAACACATTCCCTTTTCAGTTCTGTTGCTGCTTCTGCTTTGGAGGATGCCACTGGAAAATTGCAAGAAATAGGCATCTGAGAAAAAAACTGTTGCAAATTCAATATCCTTCCACCAACTTCTATATTTTGTACCTGCACAGGGAGGGAAAGATGGCAACACATGGATATGCACATGTTCACATACCTAAGACACTGATAAACCAGAAGCAAGGCAATGGTCAGAGCTTGTTGCTATTATATGAGCCCACTCATGCAATAGTACAGTGCTACAGTTGTGGAGAAATGCAATGAGACTGCTGCAGTATATATAATCATACTTGCATGGCTCAAGGAAATATGTCTTATTAATTATGGATCACAAATATATTTTGAGATCCTCTGATTAGAAGCAGTGTTGGAATATAATGCATTTCAACAGAACTGTGCTAATTTGCATGGTTGACTGGAAGACCTTTTGTGGCCAAATCAATTTTGCAATTGATTAATTTAACATATCCAGCATAGCAAAGCTCATGCATCACAAATCACAATTATTTTTACAACAATATTACCTATTTTAGTTATTTACAGTGCTTAATGACTTCCTAGTTGTTCCCAGTAGCATCTGTTTTAAGAAAATCAGGGAAATCTTATTTCTAGAGGCTGAAAGGGGTCAAGCACATGGGAATGTTGGGTAGAGATGAAGTTAAGGGTCCCTTTCTTCTCTCACCTGCACATTGGCTGTTTGCCACTGCTGTCTAACTCAGCCTATTGTCTCTTCTCAGAAGTACTGGAAAAGCCCCTGAAATCAGCACTGTGGCTTAATTAGGGACTATTTAAAAGAGAGACATTCTTGTTTTTATTTCATGGTGTGCAGAAGAGTGTGACTTGTTCTATGCTCTTGTTGCTAAATACTTGATAGTGGACAAACAACAGATGAAAGGATGTTTTCCCTGTAAAGCAAGGTTTACAAATTTAAAATAAGGTCATCTTAAAGTAAAAGCAAAGATCTTTAGTGTATGACAGAAGATAAATTTGCTCAAATGAGACATAAGGTTACAGATGACACAGCTTTCAAATATCAGATTGTCAAGCAGATGTTAGTATAGAACATGCTTGCTGCTAAGAGAAAAAGTACTGTACAAACAATCAACTTGGTGAACAAGAAAGTGTTCTCAGAATTGTGATATGACTGTCTCATATCTGGTGAAGGGTCTAGTGAACAAGTCCTATGAGTACCAGCTGTGGGAATTGGGGTTGTTTAGTCTGGAGAAGAGGAGGCTCAGGGGAGACCTTATCACATGCCACAAGTATCTGAGAGGAGGTTGTACTGAGGTGGGAGTTGGTCTCTTCTCCCAAGTAACAAGTGATAGGACAGGAGGAAATGGCCTCAAGTTGCACCAGGGGATGTTTAGATTGGCTGTTACGAAAGATTTCTTCACCAAATAGATTGTTTAGCATTGGAACAGGCTACCCAGGGAAGTGGTTGAGTCACCATCCCTAGTGGTATTTAAAAGATGTGTAATGTGGCACTTAGGGGCATGGTTTAGTGGTGGGCTAGGTAGTGTTAGATTTATGGCTGGATTTGGTGATAAGGGTCTTTTCCAACCTAAGTGATACTCTAATTCTGTGTAGTTCCCCTTTCTTGGCCTGGTGGATCTGAAATCCTCCACCTCAAGATTATCAGGAGTCTGTCAGGATTTCCTTTGAGATCACATGGGATAATATACCCCTCCCTCTCACCAACAATCCTGGCAGGCCTGGATTTTGCTTCTCTTGCTATTCCAGGCAGCCCAGGCATATACACTTTGCAGGTGTGCCAAAACCAATAGTTTTTGCTGTTTGCAGCATGTTGGTGGTTTTCATTTTCTCTCTGCTTAATGCTTCACTGGCGTTTGGCACTGAGGGCTTGTACCGAGTGCATCTCCTAGTACAGAGCAGGTAGCATGGGCTGTTTAACCTGTCCTTCCTCATGCTGGACAGACATCTCTTTTCTGGACAGGAATTCTCACCCTCTTCTGCTTTCAACAAGGCACTGTGCTGATATTACTCCTCCTTGCACCCACAGGGAAGTTGGTGTTTTCCTTGTCATTTGGCTCAGCTTGGTGGTTGGTTGCCTTGTGGCTATCTCTTGTCCTGAAGTCTAGTTATCTTGACAAAAACCAAATGCGTGTATAAAATAGAAAACAAGCATGCATGCCTATGTTAATAATTTCAAACATCAGGCTTAGATAGGCAGGCCCTAAACCAAGTTAGGTCTGATCCTAGTCAAATTGTTAGGGACCATACACAATCTACTCATGTTGCTGCCCTGTGTGGGTGCACCTCTTTCCCCACCAAGAGATATCCAATTGGCTCTCTCAGATAGTCTATGGCCACTGAGCCTCTTTTGTAAAGATCAGAATCTCAGGTGGGTTGGATTGGAAGAGATCACAGTGGGTCATCAGGTCCAACCTCCCTCCTAAAGCTTGTGCCACCCTAGAGCACTTTGCACAGAATTGCATCCAGACAGTTCTTGAATATCTCCAGTGAGGGACACTCCATAACCTCTCTGGACAACCTGTTCCAGTGCTCAGTCACCTGCACACTAAAGAAGTTCCTCCTCATATTGAGGGGGAATTTCCTTTACATCAGTTTCTGCCTGTTGCCTCTTGTTCTATTGCTGAGAAGAGCCTGGTCCATCCTCTTGGCACTTGCATCCCAGCAGTTCAGCCCCAGCCTGTGCTGGTGCCCAGGGTTATTCCTCCCCAGGTGCAGGACCCTGCATTTGCCGTTGTTAAATTTGAAACTGTTCCTCTCTGCCCCTCTCTCCAGCCTGTTGGGGTCCTTCTGAAGGGCTGCATGGCCCCCTGGGGTATTGGCCACTCCTCACAGCTTTGTGCTGTCAGGGAACTTGCTGAGGAGGCTTCTGCCCCTTCATCCAGGTCATTGATGGGTAAGTCAAACAATACTGGGTGCAGTATTGAACTTTGTCAGATACCATGAGTCTCAGAAGACTTGAGAGATCTGTAAGACCAGGAACAGTTCTAAATGAGGTATATCAGTGTGCTTGTGATAGAGCTTAGGCCTGCTATGCAGTCTGAACCTCAGTCTAATTTGGGGGGCACTGCACAGTGACTGGGATTTCCAAATTAAACCCAAGTCCAGCATAGCTCTACTTTTCCATCCCAGATTAACCTGCTGCAGCTCTCACCTTCTTTCTTGTTAGTACAACTGCTTATTTTTTGGGGTGTATGAAGGGGAACAGCCAGTATCTTGTTTTACTGTAGGGTGAGGAAAATCTATTTAAGTGTCTGAGGAAGGAACTGCTGGTTGCAGGTGTTCATGAGAGATGTGTTCCTCTTCACCCCTGCGCCCCTGGAGGGGAATTCAGCAAAAAGGACCTGCATGTGGAGCAGAGCTCCTGACTTCCCCAAAGCTATATAAACACAGCACAGACACTGGTGGGACCCTGGTGTGCTGAGGGTCTGTCCCTTGGGTAGAAAAGAAAAGAGGCTTAGATGATATGTTCCATTTATATATGCTAACCTGTGAAATTTTCACTCTTTTTCTTCATACATAGTTTGTGCTGGATGTTTGTGGCTCACATCTAAGGATTTTTTCAATTTCTGACTTGTTTACTGAAATTTTCAAGACAATGAGCAGCAAATAATAATAGGTGAATAATAAATGAATAACAGTAGTAGGTAGTAGTCCAGCATGCTTATCATCTGCAGAATGCTGGCATCCTGCTGGCTGTAATTTGTCCACTTTAACTCTGACCTGGTAAAACCCTTGAGCACATTTAGAAGCGTATGAATAATTCACTAAAAATACTTTTTGTTGCTTTCTTGAAATTAGACATGTCACTAGTTCCCTGTGCAGATGATGTGTTTACTCTCATGCTTATGAGCAATGCATCAGGCATCACTCTTTCACATACTCACAGTAATGCTTTATCGCTGGTGAAATATGTCACCCTCTTCCTTGAGCTGAATGTTTCATTCCTCTTGCTCACAGATCTAATACCACAAGCGAATTAAATGTATTGATGAATCAGGACTGAAATCTACAGTGAATATGATTGCTTAAAAATAATTCCACCAGACGTCGTTTGGAGATGTCATTTTCTGTGGGCACGTATGCTCACTGTATATAAGCATACATATATAAAGCAGCGTGTGGGAATGCAATGCTATTTAACTCGTAAATGGAGAGCAGAATTTTATTGGTCACAGTAAATATTTGTTCAAGGAAAAGGAGTGTAGGTGAGAACAATCCATATGAAAAGAAAGCAGGTTAATACCCAGAACACTGAAAATATTGTTCAAGGACAGTTTATCCTTGTGGAAAATATGACCCCCTGTAAAGCTGCTGAGTCTGTTTGCAGATCTTTTCAAAATAGAGTCCTTGCATTTGCCATTTTAGTTTGTTTTGGCTGTTGGTGTCCAAACTACATTCCTAGCAAATTGCATGAAGTGCTTATTCCATTATTTCTATTGTTATGTTTCTCAATAGAATGTGGTTATCTTTAGCTAGTGTCATGCTTTAGTACATTAGCACTAAAATGCACTGATGATATTGCAAAGAGAGTGTGAGGCTGCTGACATTGAATCGGTACCTTGTACCTTGTCTCTGAAGATTCCTAAACCAGAGGTGGCTTTCAGCTTAAGATGAAGAAGGAATATTTGCATTTCTTCATAGCCTGGTCGCCTTCTGTGAAACTGTGACCTGTGCCAGTTCATATATGTTCTGCTCAAACTCTGTCCAGGTGCTGGGATGTGCTTGACTGGTCCTAACTGGTTTTTGGATGAGAGGTGCTCTAATCTGCTCTGCATTTTCATTTTGCACGGCTTCAGTTTTCACATAATGAGCCAGTTTTATCTGTCATGTGCACAGTTCTGCTTTCTTCACGTCCCAGTTCATAATTTTGTTACATGCCTTTTGTCCATAGAAAATAAAGGAATCACGGAACCGAAATTGAATTAGACTCAAAACGTGCTTGAGTTTCCTGTTTTTCTTGTATTAAAATACTTTTTCTATTGAGACCCATCATGCGGCAGTTTCCTAACCACAACCACAGGGACTGCGAGAGCACACTGAGTTTTGCCACACAGCACAGGGAAAGGGGCAGATCTGGAAGTGGGCTGGGGATGTGCTGGGCAGAGCAGTGCAGGGGGGGATGCTGTCCTGCTGCACTGGCAGCTGCCCTGATGCTGCTGGACAAAGGAGTTATTTTTGTCCTGGACACTGGCAATGACTAGGTTTGTGGTTCACCCCTTGTCCCAGTCAGATGTCATCCTTCTCTTTTATCCTCCTTCCCGGCTGTTTTTTCTGCTGCCCATTCTTTTCTCTCATCTCATCTTTTTTCTATCCTGCTCCACTCTTCCTTTCACTCTGTCCTCATTTTTTCTCCTTTGTTAGCCAAACAGACCTACTGGAATAAAAAGCCTGACCTCTCCTAAAGGGGGAGGATGTCCTTTTTCTTTTTAAATTATGCACCTGCCTAGATGTTTTCATCATGTAATTGCTATAGTCACTGTTGGGAACACAGATAGCCCTTTAAGACAACCACTAAAAGCCTTTTGATTTAAAATGATGTTTTCAGTTTTATGGCCTTTCTGTGCTTCTGGTAGTATCTTTCTGCAAAGCTTAAGTGGAGAGACAAAAGAAAGCAACGCAAGACCTGCCTCCAGCAATATTTCCACAGCCCTGTTACTGGGGAGGGCTGCTCCCACTGGGGTCACTGCTAGTAGAGCTCATCACTGAGTGCAAAATATATTCAAAAGTTACTTTATTATAAGATTAACAGCTCTATCATGTAAACCAGCAACATTCCTGGGCTTGTGGGAATCAATTCTGCCACATTCCAACCCAGGATGTCCTTCTGACACATATTTTTTTCTGTGGAAACAGTCATAAATTTGACCATGGTACTCAGAGAAGAGTTAGACCCTTTTGATTACAGCCCTTTTGAATCCACCCTCTCTCCTTCCTTTGTTCCAAGAAGGAGGTACTCTGTCTCTTGACATCCCTGAGTAAACTAAAGGATATTTTAGATATCTTGCTGTTTGTTTTGGATTAAGTGAAGCTGTTTAGGGAGTAATGTTCTTTTTGGTGTGAATGGGAGGAGTGGAATTTGTAGTTCCTGTCTCAAGAAAAAAGATATTTTCACAATAGATAAAGAAGCAATTTTTTTTATATGTAGGAGAGAGAGGCATGGTACAAAATCAGAATTTTGGAAACCTCCCAGTTTAAGGGAACTGTGATTTGGGCATTGATAAAAATCCCTATTCTTAATGGTAATAAAAAAAAAAAATCCCAACACCCCCCACCCCCCGAAATGTGATTATGTTAAACTTGCAATGATTTTACTTGTATTGACAAATTATTTGATACAGATTAATCAGGTCCTTAATTTAGACACTAATTTGGTGATCCACCCAACAATGAAAGAAAGGCTGTTGACTGTCCATTATCTCATACAGAAGACAAACACAGTGTTACTGAAGTGATTTGCATATTTTCTGAAGCCACATATTAATACACACATGCCTTTCTTAAGTTTCAGCCCATCACTAAAACTCTGTGGCCTTTTTACACTACAATTTGGGCTATTTTACTATGCATAGTAAAGTAAAATTATGTTGCACAATTAGGCAAAGCACCCTTGTTGTGCTGAATAGTCATTTTCTGGAGGTACTGAATGTAACCTTTAATTAGTATTTCATCTATGGCTAGTTGTATACCTTGAATAAGCCCTACTAATATTATCATCTTCCAGTTTTCTCAGAGATACAGTTTTGAGTTTATTTGCTTGTTTGAGGTAATGTCTAACTATTTCAGTTATAAACCTAAGAAAACAAGGAGGAGTATAATCTCCTAATGGCACACAGAAGTGGGGCCTGCACTGGATATTCAATGTGCTCTCCTTCCTTATTATATTTGTACTATGTCTTCCTTGGTTACTTTTAATATGGGCTATCAGTTTTCTCCTTAAAAGCCTCAGTCTGAAGGCTGTGTGTGTAGATTGTACCTGTTGTTATGGGGGTCTTTTCTGCCAGCAATGTTTCCCCTGCTGTCAGATCTCCCCCCACCTATCCATCCCTCCTGCTTAAGGCCTGTTTGACACTGTTGTAATGATTCCCCTTGGGAAATGTACAATTAGATTTCTAAGTTCCCACATGGCTCCTGCTTTTTAATGTTTGCTCCTGAGTCAGCACTGTATGCATGACTGACTGGAATAGTGAAAAATTGAATAAATATCTGTTCTCTTCTCTGGATTTTGCTGTTTGGTTGCAGCGAAGAAATGTGCCTCTGAAATGCTTCAGGAATCTCATACTCTCACATATATTAGGTTGTAGTACTTTGGATGCCTAGTCTTTCTATTTCCTAATCTTACTAGTACCTAAAGATTTTTTCTCAGAAGTAGCCTGATTTTCACCAAAGCTTTATAGTTAAGCCCAATGGATGATGGATTTTTTTAATCACACAGCAGCACCCTTGATGGACAGTACAGGCTCTGCTCCAAGTTGCATTTGGTCATAAAATATATGGCAGTGTGAGACTAGTATGCTGGTAGAACAATGAGCTCATAGCTAGAAACTGGGGTAAAATTAGCTTTGGTCAAACTTACATTTTAGAGAGAGCAGGGATAAATGCTTGTCCCGTGTCCTAAGAAAGGGAAGGTTATTTCAGGGGATCTCTGGATTCCACAAATGCTTGTAGAGTTCAGGATCAAATTATTGCTTTCTATGAACAGTCTGGAGGTTTATGTTTTTTCTGCTCCAGCCAGCCATAATGGGTTCAGCTCTGCTGTATGCGCACGCTTGTATCCTTACGTTGTGTGTTGATAATTCTCATTCTGTCATATACTTTGGCAGAGAGTGATGCAATCTATCAGAACCTCTGAGCAATTATCTTTCTTCTTTTGGGCTGCATATCCTTAGTAGTCTGGGTAGCAATTACCCAATCTGAATATTTGGCAAATAGTTTGTAATTCCTGTGGAGAAAGCATATGCAAGCCTGGCTCTGACCTGATTAACTTTCTTAGTTCCCTGACTTTTCAGTGCAGTACTGAACACCTAAGGGGAACTAGCATGTTCCCAGGTACTTGTGTCCTGAACAACATCAGTGAATGCTAATCATCCCTTCTGGATTTGGTGCTCCCTTTCATCTTGGGCTGGCTGCATCCCAGGTGGGTGCAGCTTCTGGCAGCATGCCCTACAACGTGGGTGTTGCTCTCAGAACAGGAGTAGAGGACTGCCAGATGTCCAGTGTCACCTGCCTGAAGGAAATTTTCCTTCCAAATCTCTGTGTGGATTGTTTCACCAGGTGACTGAGCTTGTTGTTGTGGTCTGCTGATGTGACCATGTGACAAAATGCACTGCTGGCTTCCGTGTTCAAGGGAAGTGGAATTTAACTTGCTCAGTTGTATTTTGCAGCTGCAAAGAAGGAAAAAAATAGAAGTAAGAGTACAGTACAGGATGGACCAACATATGTCTTATTTCCTGCATTCTGGCAGCACTCTTAGGGAGGAGGGACACAGCACCCTGGCAGTGACTATGGGCCAGATCCTCAGTTCAAGAGCTGCAGTCAGGACTGTAAAGAAAGCTTAAGTATTAGGACCATTTTAATCCCCAGGTGACTAAGGACCTTGCCTACAGATGACTGTTCAGTTCATAGCAAAGCATGTTCATTGCATGGTGTTTCCTTTCCCTGCTTTTCAGTTGTAGGTGATATATAAGAGCAGTTGTAGATGGTCTTATAGTTTTCTAACATTTCTCAGCTTTTTTGGATAAGCTTATCCTGTGCTTGCTTGCATGCTGTCAGACTTAAGTGAGATAAAAGAAACATTGCTTGAGGACTAATTTCCTGCAACATCACCCTCTCATTAAAAGTTCAAACTTCTCACACCAAAATATATCCAATGTCACTTATATGAAAGGGGCAGGGATGGTTCAGTATGTTCCTTTCCTCAGCCAACCACATCTGTCTGATGTGTTCAAGAGAGGGACTGGCTGTTCTTGACTCATCAAAAGGGATAGCTTATGTTATTTTGAGCTGGGCTGTCAAAGATCGCCCTTGACAAGACTTGAACTCATTCTCCTTGAACTTAGTGGAGTGGTTTAACTGCTCATCTCCAGACAACAAATCTGGTAGTCAGAGGCACAGCAAGGAGGTACAAGGAAGTTCTTTTAATCTTCACGAAACTTCTTGGGTGAGGTCAAGTTCTTACCCTGTGATTCACCAGCAAATTTCGTCAGGTTTAAGAGGTGAACATCAGCTCCCTCATGCTTTTTTGTCAGTTCCCACATATCAGCATTCCTCGCTATCATGGCATAAGGGAAATGGATGTGACTCACACTTGACAGGTTTCAGGTAAAGCAGATATCAGAACATAAGAGATGTTGAAGGTTGTGACAGTGTTAAAAGTGGTGGGTCACTTCTCTCCTTAGGGAATCTGCTTAACTCTCTCAGACTTTTCCAGAAAAGAGCAAAAAGACCACAAAAAGGAGGATAGTGAGGAAAGGAAAAGGTGCTCCCATTTTTTTGTGGCGTTACTACACAAAGCTGAGCTGCCAGGTTAGTTAAGATCTGCAGGGAGATTGTGGTTAGTACTGGTGGTTGACTGGGCGCCACTTGCATTCCTTGCAGTGGGACTCGGGCCAACACATTACACCATCAACTCTCAGGGAATCACCAGATTGCCAACAGGACAGGAAAACACAACAGAGTTTTTAATACCTAGAAAAGGTGAGCTTTAGTGACAGTCTAGTAGTTCTTCCCACCACCATGACCATCCTGGAAATATTGGAGTGTCAGCATGCCTGTTTGAGGTGTTTCCAGCCTGTAATAGAATGTTTGCTGTCAAAAGTAGTAAATGTAGTAGGATGTAAATATTTGTGGGGTTTTATAGTTTGGCTTTTTTCCCCCCTTTTTCTTTTTTTTTTTTTTAACTACAAATTCCTTCACTTCCTTTCTTCCTTCTCTTTAGCAACAGGCTGTGGGTCATTAGTATCAATATCTCAGATCTCTCTCATGCCACACCTAAAATAAAATGTCAATAGGAGGTGTTGTAGAAGATTCACACATCATTCCAGCAACTGTAATATCTGTTGGGAAATGCAAAAACACCAGGTGCATAGCTTCTGGATAAAGTTTCCATTTACTTTACCTGGGGCTTTTCTGCAACATACAGTAATGTACGTCACATGCAGAAAAAAAGTAGGTGGAAGGTTCTTTCCAAACCACATTGACTGAAAGAATGTATGCTATATGTTGATATGCTCATGTGTTCTGCAGAGGAAAGGGTTACCTTGTCAAGGAAGTTTTCCTGGTGCAGGTGTGCATCCTAGCAGATTCATTCAGAGACTGAGAGACGAGAATGAGCCCTCCCTCAACTGACATGTACAAACAGCCTTTTACCCATTTGTCTCCTAGGACATTTGCTAGCTGTCTCGTTAATCTTTTACTCGAAGTCAGACATATGTATTGATGGGAAAACAAACCGTAGACCACAGACCCCCTGCCTTGCATTCCTCACCTCCTCAAAATAACACTCACCCTACAAGCATGCAGACAGCACCGATAGCTCCGTGGGTTTGTAGCTGCATTTCCTTGCACTTCTAAAGCACCCCTTCCACTGTTGTTCTCATAAGCTCTTCTTACTTATTGCTTATACAGTTGAGTAACTACCTATGCCCTGCAGTCCATCACATCCCCTTCCTCATTTGCATTTTGCAGGTATATGATTCCTTCTGTATCTCTGAACTCAAGGTGGCTGAAAAAACTGGGACTGGAATTTCTTCCTTTTAACACTATGTCACAGTGTGCTTCATGCAGCTCTTGCTGACCTTCTGGAGGCTTTAAAAGCACCATTAATGTTACTTTCTTCCAATAGATTAACAAAACTTTGGGATCTGATCCTAGCTGGTTGAACTATTTTTAACTTTATTAAGCAGGAATAAGAAACTTGTGAACCAGAGCCACTAGCAGAGTATAGAAAGGGAAGTAATTTCAGGAACAGAAATATCTGTAAAGTTTAATCTCCAGTTATCTTGCCTTCATCATCACCTGGTTCCAACACACTTTGTGAGCTAAATGGAGTCAGATTAGCTCAGTACTGAAATAAAAGAACCTGGAGGTGTTGTCTTAGTGGTGTTAAATAGTGATCTTCTATCTTACCCAAGCAGATTCTTTTGCATCTTGCATCATTGCATTATCTGAGACTTTCTTGCATGTTTGCCTTCAAGCTTGCTGGGCAGATTGGTTGGGATTAGTGACAGAGGCATTCAAATGCTAATTTTATTTTAAAAAATATTTATTTTCTCCAACAAATCTATGCATACTCACATGTTGCATCTCATTTTAAGTGAGCTCAAAATTTCTTTAAACAGTAATTATTTGAAAAGGAAGAATACCCTCCAATTTCTGTAAGAATATTGTTTATAAATATTTTTACTTTGCATCTCTGTAAATGAAAATTACCACAGCAGATCAAGGACTTATTTTCAGTTCTCTTTAATCTTAGAGTTATGCTTTGTACTGTATGACATGGGGTTGACATTCACGGGACTGGATCCAGTCAGAATTCATATCTCACTCAAATCCACATTTGTACATTGTTTAGGGTGTTTGGTCAGGAAATTTTAGCTTGTCTGTTTCAAATAATTCATAGTTCTAGTGTTCAGTCTCAGTAAAATCCATAGAAACTCCAGTAGGCTCTGTAATCACTTCTTCAAGTGAGAATGTATTCTTCAATAGGAATTGAGATTTGATACAGTGGTAGAACATCTCATCTTAATTTCATTTTTTTTCCCAAATATTTTTGTTTTTTAGCTTTTAGGTTTCCTTTGCAAAAAAATTCTCAAAAAACTTTTTGTAGCACCTAGCACAAGGACACTGGGATCATACCTTGTTTCATAATCCAAATCACCGCTTAAAAGTAAAATAAGAAAAAAACTTTACAGATTATTGACTCTTCTCCAAGAGGCAGTCAGAGGTTTTAATAACTAGTTCAGTTGACAGCCCAGGGAAGGGAAGTTCTGGAAGCCTGTGTTGGTGATACTGGTGTGACCTTTGCTGCATTGCCCTGCTAGATCCTTCAGCACTGAACTAAGAGCAAGTACTTCCCACTGTAATTCAGCTGTGTCAGTCCTGTGCCATCCTTGGTCTTCATGTGGACGTCTGTGGCAAAGGCACTTCCTGCTGTGCTGGTAGCCATAGTTTGGAACTAGTAGAAAATAGCTGTTGTACTTGGATACAAACAGTTAAATTATGAAGCTGTTATTATTAGACCTATAATAACAACAGTCTGTAATAAACTGGGACAGATTTGAGTTTATAAGACCATTCTGCAAACTATATCAGTCCATCTCTAACCCTAGGTTCACAGAAGACATTGAAGTTCAATATGTAGGTTAAAGTGAAAATTGCATTCAGTGTTGGCTTTTGTATAGACTAATTTGTTGGCTGGAAAGCAGTGAAGCTTAAGAGAAGGCTGAAAAGCTAGTGAAAGTGCTGTGGCAACTCACTGTAAATTTCTAAGTCCCTGGTGGAGAGACTACATCCAACTGCTGTTACTTCTCATACACTTAGATCAACGGGTAATTCTTTGGGGAGTGGCATCATTGTTCTGTTCTGAATTGTGTTCATGGTTGGTCTGTGACCATGCCTCCTGGGCTGAAAGATATTACAATAGAGATGGATCCTCTCCACCTTTGCGAGTGAATTGAGAAGGCCAGGTCTGGCTGCTGTGCCTTGGGTGAGCTGTGGCAACAACTTCCATGCCTGCCTCCCTGTTACCCTGCTTACGGAGGTGCTGGAATGCAAAGGAGATGAAGTGCCAGTGCCATCTGCCAGCCTGTCCTGCCTGGCTGGGTTTCATTGTTCTTCTCCTAATTTCATCCAGCATTTCATTCAGGGAACAGAAATGCAAAACTTAGCATCCTAGATGATTTCTTGCTCTCTTACTTGGCCTCCACAGCCTTGCTGGGGTCAGTATCCTCCAGATATCCACAGCCCACCACGCTCTCCTGCCTTCCCCTCTGTTCCCCCAGCAGCTCGCTGTCCTTCAGCCAGGTTACACATATTTTTTCAATCGCGGCTGTTCATGGTCTCTGAGCACAAGGCTTAGTGGAGCGCTGCGCTGCCAGCGCTGCGAGCCGCCCCAAAGGGAGCCAGGCTGCGGCTCTGCTGCTTTCACACCTCTGCGCAGATGGACCCGCTCCCCTCCCGGCGCCCCGCGGGCTCCCCGCCGCCCTTGGCCGCTGCTGTCAGAGCGGCTTTGGCAACTGCCACGGCTGCATTGCATCACCGTGCGTGGCTCCCAGGTGGCTGCAGCTCTCTGACTCGCCTATCAGCCTGTCTATCTGCTATTAGCTCCTTATCTCGCCTGTCTATCCGGGGTATCGACTTCTGGGCCGCGTTTGCAGCTTTAATTGCAGTTTGGGCACGGCAGCACTGGGATGTGGGTGCTAGGTCAGCAAACATAAATCCCATGGTTGTTCAGGCCTGGAGCACACTGCTGTGGCACTGCAGGAAATGGAGGTTCAGCAGGCTGAAGAACACGGCAAGTAAAGCCAGGGCAGCATCCACTCGTGTGCCCCTGCTCAGGGAAAGGAGCAGCACTGCTAGCAGGCACCATGAGGGAGACACCAGCTTCCCCCCTGTGATTTATATGGGGTTTACAGTGGGGTGGGGCCACATAGGGTGGTAGGAAGCAGCTTGTAGAGCTATGTGGGATTAGTGAGTAGTAGACAGAGGCAGCACAGGACTGGGCAGGGGACCTGCTCATGGGACGGCTCAGCCACAGAGGCAGCTGGCACTGGAGTGCTGATAAGGAGGAGAAACAGATGGCCACGCAAGCCCTTACACATGCCTTCCTGGTAGGCCTGCTGAAGGCTGGTCCACATCCCTTATTCCCCAAACAAAAATACATCTTTTCCTTTCCCTTGTTTGAAGATTTCATGCGGCTCATTAAAGTTTACTGCCATAAACATGCTTTTGCTGTCTTAGCCCAGTGCGTTGCTGCTGCTTCTGAATGACACAGGATCAGTCCCATTTGTGCCTCTTCCATGCTGTGGGGACATGGTTGCAGGGCCCTTTCTTTAGTGCTGCAAGTCTGAAAAGTTAAAGAAAATTGGGAAAAATGACAAAATAAGGAGAGATGGCAATTATGTAAAATACCCCAAAACCAGTTCCAGACCTGGCCTCGATACCATGGGAAGGAAGCATGCAGCAATTCCTAGGTGTGCAGAAGACAACGTGACAGACTGCTAAGTGGAATTTGTTTAAGCTGTGTTTCATATCGTGGAGGTAAGAGTGATGCAGTGGGATGTGGCAGTTTCTGAAGAAGCCTTTTGGCTGTATGGCAGAGGGGGAAACCTTCTGGCTGTATGGCAGAGGGGCAGAAGGTGAGCAGAGCCCAGGCTGTGCCTAGGTACTAGAGGCAAAGCTCCAGCATTTGGTATCCTCTCCCTTCAGGAGTTCATTGCTTGCAGGCTCGTGTTATGCAGCTCTGTCTATTCTCCATTACTACAGAGCCACCATGGGGATGAGGTTTGGAAAAAGCACAGAATGTTTCTAGTAGTGCAGATGTTTTCAATGAATTCACCCTTCAGAACTGAAAGCGAAGGAGGCCTGGAAGGGGAAGAGTGTTTGTAGTGAAAAATATTCGGCTCATCCATATGTAGACCCAATGTGAGCCTGGAAGACACTGAGTGCTCCCTGTGAAGTGACAAGTGCCCTCAGTCTTCACTAAAGTTTTGCTGAAGGCAGTGGGTATGTCTGCATAGCAGTGGCAGCAATGACTGCTTTTTGGCTGGGTAAATTAGCCTTTGTGGCTGCGCTTCGGCTGCTACAGTATGCACGCTTCAGTATCTCTTTAGAGGCTTGTCTGATGAAAAGGGAAAACATTCAGCATCTTGCCAGATCAGGGCCTGGATTTTGAAATGTTTTTGTAGGTTAAAATGAGAATGCATATGCATGGGCTTGTTTTCAGGCGAGCTGAGCACTTGTAGCTTACAGAGTTGGGTGTAAATTTTAGATGTTCTGAGTCTCAGAACATTTTTTCTCCTGATACTATCCTTATTGCCCTTACCTCCACCTCCTCTGCTGTTATATAGTATTTTAGCTATGTAACTGTACTATTTAAAGCATTTATGATGCCATTTGTTTGGGAAACAGTATAAATCTGCTCTATCTTATTTAGGAGTTCGCACTGCTACTCAGCAATGTAAACCCCTGAGTGACTTCCATGTAAAATCAATCAACAATAGTGAAATCTAGTGGAAGGGCTGTGAATGCCACTCAAAATAAGGCTCCCTTTCCTCCACAATGGCCTTGTCTCAGCCAGTGAACTGTAATCTGGCCTGTTTCACTCACCATGAAACATCTGGGTAGAAGTTTACTCTTTTAACATGTTACCAAAAAAAAGGTTGCATGACCCAGTCCCCACAACTTTCACATTTTTGAGAAGTGATAGAGATGGAAAATATGTGTGAGGACCCTTGTCACTGTAGTATCTAAATAGTAACTTAATTCTGTGGAGTATCATCAATTGTAATCTTATGGAAACAGGCTTTCTAGCATCACAATATTACTGGAAATATTTAAAAAGGTAATGATGTTTATACAAAAAGGTTGGTACAGTTTTAGGTCTATATATCTGTACTTTTGATGCCCTCTCCTCCTCCTTATCCCCACATCTGTTTCCAAGAATGTCATACCTGGAAAGAATCATTTCAAATTAATTCAATTTGTTTCAAAGCAGCCTAAGTTTCATCCCTCACAGGGGCCACTCAATCATATTACTGCTCCTGTGAAACTCCTAATGGGACACAAAACAAGTAGAGGTACATTCAGGTGATCTCACATATTAAACATACTAATTAAATCTGGCAGCAAAATGACTTTGTGAATTTCCTTTAAT
This sequence comes from Luscinia megarhynchos, assembly GCA_034336665.1. Lineage (NCBI taxonomy): Eukaryota > Metazoa > Chordata > Aves > Passeriformes > Muscicapidae > Luscinia > Luscinia megarhynchos. The sequence continues at coordinate 16,194,242 of CM067565.1, forward strand.
CCTGTTTTTAAATTAGGCCATACGTATTTTGGCTGTAGATTTCACGTGCTCTCTTTCTACGAACTTCCTTTTTAACCATGTCCTGTGATCAATTCATATCCAGTTTTGGAAAATCAGTCTTAGGTGACAACTGGATCATTTCATATGAAGTGCCTGATTCTGCTTTCAAATCAACCTGTTCCTTTGAAAATAGTGAATATCTCACATGAGAGGTTCAAAGCTAAACTGATCTGATTGTCCCTGTTGAAAACCCAAATGTGCTGGGTCTCTGTTTTATGAGAAATGTTTCCTAGAGGAAGACTAGCTTTAGGAAAATGGGGATTCTTGCTTTAAACCAGCAGCAGTTTTCACTTTGCTACTTTATAGCTGTGCCTGTGGGGAATATGGTCTTGTTTATGTGTTTTGCCCGTGACATACTAACAAGATCAGCAAGGGACATACTGACTAAAAAGGGCTTCTTCCTGAAGTCCTCTTCTGTACAGTCTTGGTATTTAACCCACCCTGTAGAAAGTTTGGTTTGCAGTTTAAGGCTATATTATTAGCCAAAGTGTTACCAGTCATTATCTACTTAAAATAAATAAATAAAAAATAAAAATAATAAATAAATATTAAGTAAATATTCATCCATGAAAGGTGCACTTCTTTGTTGTGCACATTTTAACTTCACAAAGCCAAAGATCCTTGTGGCATCCAGGATATATAGTGGTACCTGAGTGGACTCTTTTAGGGGATGGGAGGAAATTTTCTGTTGCTTCTGGGGCCCAGAACATGGACACTTTCGTGTCTCATGCTCCCTGTAGTACACTACACTTTTTATCTATTTCAGGTGGGGTGTGGGGGTGTGGGTGTGACAGTGAAAATGTTCACAAATGTTCACAAAAGTGTTTACAGGCCATTCTGGACAGAACATCTATTCATATGATTTTGGAGGGACTGAACTTGCTGAGCTAGGTGGCCCTACTCCTCCTCATTTTATGCTGCACTCCTCTGACTGCACCAGTGACATAAATATGCAATAAATAATACAAACTACAGTAGTGCTGTTCTCACATAATAACTATGGCAGCAAAATTATTTCCTGGAGCCAACCATTTAGTGGGTGTAATCTGTTAGTTCTGTCAAATTACACAGGACTCCATCAGTTCACTGCAGCAGCAGATTTGGCCACTTTTTTTCCATCAAGGATTGGTGGATGAGAAATTTGCCTAGACATACACACAGACACAACAGTGCTCACCCACAGAACATAGTGTCATGGACTCACCAGAGCTCCTGTTTTGCTACGATAACAATCTGGTCTGCTGAAGTGAGTTTGTGTCAGCATGGTTCTCTTGATCTCCATGCACTTAGTGACTCCTCCACTGGGCAGTAATGTTGGAGACCAAGGAAAAGCTGCCAGTGATACACATGTGGGTGTGCAGGCGTGCACATAGTGCAGAGAAAACAAGTGGCACTGTTGAATAAACGTCCTATCTGCAGAGGTGTGAGGTAGTGGCATTACTCAGAAGTATGCTGAAATGATTGATGCTAAAAATGTTATACCACTGTACTTCACACAGTGCACATTAAAGGAAAGCCAAGTCAGGGCATATTAAATTTTATTGAGAGTGGGTTTTGCAACTTTTTAAGAGGCCATGTGCCATGCTTCCTTTTTTAGGATCTAACTACCAAAATTAAAACCAGTAAATCTTTCTAAAAATAATCTGAGAAAAACTTTCCCCTATGTGAAAATGTAGCATGCTAATGTCCTTGTGTGCCTTAATTTTCCATAAAAATACGGCCTTGTTGGAAAGCACAGTCTATTCCCCTGCACAATACCAGACTCCATGTATCACCTCTTCACATTGCTGCTGATGGTGTAAAACTGGATGTGACCAGTGCTGCTGTTCAAGCCAGTAACATTCCCAGGGATGGAGGGACGCTTTCCACTAATGGAGGCAGAAAACCCTGACTGCAACAGACTGCCTAAAGAAGTGAACAGGATTTGGACCACTAGATCTGAGGAAGATGTAGTTGTGGGAAGATGGAGGATTTAAAAGTCAATCAGATACAAATGTGTTGCATGGGTTTTAATGAGGAATGTGTGCTTTGTGGGCATAGCTGTATGCATACTCACTGTTTGCATTCAGTGAGCAAAGACACATGTGAAAGGTGTTTGCATAACATGAATGGGAAGTAGGTAGGGTTGTTCTTTCTCACAGTCATTCTCTTTCTGTTTATATATATATATACAATTTACATTTATTGCAAAATATTATGTACTCAGACTACAGCATATGTTAGGCTCACTATTTCACTATTGTGTGTTGAGTTCTTGGGGAGAGATGTAGAGGCAGTAAAATTAAGCAGGATCCTGAGGAGGTGGTCATTTCCAGTTAAAGGGGCATATAGTTTGTATAAGCAATAAGGAAAAAATTATCTTATTGATTCTGGATAATTTCTTCTGTGTGTTGGAGACAGAAACAGAAGTGCTATTCAGATATTTTAAGACTGTGCCTTTGTGTCTTTCTCTACATCTAGAAAGTGCCCTGCCCAATTTGTGCAACTCTAGTTTAAACAGAAGAAGTGACCATTTCTGCATGACTGTGTTGGTTTCATAGGGCCGGGTAGTGATGAATGTGAAGGGAAGCTCCTTTACTGCTGCTGGCTAGAACCAAAATGTGAAGACATGGGTGAAAAGGGCAACCCTGTGAACTCAAATAGCTTTCCAATCTCTTAAAATCGCTCAGCCTAGATAAAATTGTGGGATGTGAACTGCAAGTGCAGGCGGGAAGCTTAATGCTTTCTGGAAAAAGTAATGAGTGAAGGCTGCAGCAAAAACCAGAACAGCCCTTCCTCCCCTCAGCCCACTCTGCCCAAATGAGCACTTTCTCTGCAACTATTGGCAGTAATAAATAATCTTCATCTAAAACATCTCTTGTTACAGACTTTATTGTATTGGCAGTAAGTGGGTAACAAGCCAGTGTTGTACTAGTAGTTCTGTGCTGATGAAAAGCCAGTTAAGTGAAACACAGAAAATATTTTAAAAAATGCATTCTGAAATGCCTTCTTGGAGTGCTAAAAGCAGTTTACAGGAGATGTTGAAAACTAAGTGCAAGGTGTAGACACCATGTGTTTGCTTTTTAAGACAGGGTAATGCCTAGGAAAATCTTTGCTTTCGAAACATGTTTTAAACAGAGGACGAAATGCACTGCTGTGTACTCATGCAAGTTCCAGCAGAGCAAAGGGGACTGGACCTGTTTTCACCAGAGTTGGTGCAATCACAACCAAAGCTCAACGTGTTTTTCTGGTGTCAGTGGGATGTGCCATGAACTGCTCTAAGAGCTACACAGCCAGGCCCCCACAGTGGCCAGGGCTTCTCAGGGAACTCTTTTTGTTCATCTGTGCTGCTTCTGCCCATTTCAAAAACTGTGGCCAATTAGCTGTAAAAACAGATGTGCCTGTGATATTTCTCTTCCTCTAAAGGTTACAGGCCAGATTGCTCTTGGTGCTTGCATGGCAAAAAGGCAGGAGGTGGGGAAGAGGGGAAGGAGCAAGAAACCTTTGCTGGTGTATTTGCATACCTACAGAGACACAAATATGGGGAATGAAGAGGAATCGGGTTCTTTTGCCAGTATCAGCCCTTACAGCAGGGAGGATAGGGGGAGGGCTGGGGGAATGGAAGGGTATTCTTTTCTGTGCAGCATCTCTCACCCATCAGCCTAAGAAAGTCAGGCACACAATAGCAATGCAGCTTCTCAGTTTTCATCCCACTCCCTCAGGCACATGGAGTTTTGTGAGTTAACCTGAGCATTGCAGGTCACTCTTTAAGTGGAAGACATCAGCTGGCAGAGTCCCGGGAGGTGTGCGGGAAGGGACACTGTGCTGGCTGGAGAGGGAGCTCAGGGAATGTGCGGGCAAACACTGCGGCTGCATGAGATCCCCCTCGGCCGGGCTGGGCAAGGAGGAGGGCAGCGCTGCAGGCTCCCTGCCCTGCCGTGCCGCCCACAGCGCTCTGCTCGGGCCGCTGTGTGCTGCGGGCACTCACCTGAGGCTCGCCCACCTTTCGAGGCTCCCGGGGCGCTCCCGCTGGGCCGGGCTGGTTGAGCCGCCTCCTCGGCAGAGCCGCCTGCTCGGCGCCGTGGAGCCTCTGCCAATTCCGCCCCTGTCACCACCTCTTCTGCTCCGTGTGTGGCATCAGAGCAGCCAGCAGGATGTAACCATACACTCAGAGTATTTAGGGCTGTCGCTGCTGACCAGCACTACAGTAGGTTGACTCACAAAGGACAAGGGATTCTTTTTTTAATTTTTTTTTCCCCCAGTGCAGTTTTTCGGGATTAAGCTTTATGCAGTGGACAGGGAGCGCTGATTAACTAGAAAAGCTGCTTTAAGAGAAAGTTTCCTCGTTTTATTTTGTGGTGGGGGGAAAAAGTTTGTTCTCTTGCATGAAATATGATGGGAAGGCCAGAATCCCCCTGCCAGGGCTGGTGGGACACGGCAGTGGTGTGAGCCAATGTGAGCGAGGAGACAGCCTTGGGCACTTCTATAGTGCCGAAACTTTGGATCCCCTCCTGACTGCAGATCTTCACAGCAGCATTCCTTGTGTGACAAGCCTTTTTCACATTTCCCCATTCAGCTGATTGTGGGTGCTGCGCTATTTTAAACCCACATGGAAGTGTGTTTTTAGGACCATCTGCTACCGGCCCTAACCCAGATGATACAGTTAGAGCCTGCCCACAGCATCCTCCCCTCCTTCAGACAGTTCCAGGAACAAGCGGTGAGTCAGTCCCGCAGCTGAACTCATATTTAGCTAACCCTGATATCCTGCCTATCGGAGAGAAATGCACAACGGCCTTCCCAGGTGCACAGCCCCGTTGTTCCCATTATTTAGAGAACGCTTGGAATTTAAAAAAAAAAAAAAACAACAAACCACCAAAGCAAATGTCAAATCAGTTGGTGCGCCAATTCCTTTTGTTCTGGAGGGTGAGAAGGAAGCAGTGATCAGTCCCCCTTCGCCTCTGCCGGCATGAAGGGCAGTTTCTGCCGCTGGCTGCCCGGGGGCTCGGACCCTCCCCTCGCGCTGAACATCTCCGCACAGCTGGAGCAGAGCTGATTCTTCCTTCGGGCACCGGGGGGGAGCCTGGGCGTCTCCTAGAGCTGTCTAAAGGACAGTGTTGCCTGTCAGGGTCCTGCCTTCCTCTCATTGAGCACTTGTTGTTAAAAGACACTTCTGTGAGTGTGGATGAGGCTCTTCCCCTTTACCTTCATGAGCCTGAAATTAAGTTTCAGCCAATGGATCATCTGAAAATGCCTCCCAGAGAGCAGCATGACTAAGAACCAGCGTTTACAAACCATTACATGATGTATTTTAAACTCCTGCTCTTTGATCCCTGTATGATCCAGCCACCGCTTTCTGGCTGTTTGGCAAAACCAGCAAAACATGCCCTGCTCTGTCATCACATTTCTCCTGGATCCCCTCAGCATGCTGCACTGTTTCCCACCCAGCAGGTTAATGACCCATAATTACCTTCATCATATAATGAATAAAGTTCAGTATCTCCACAGCAGATACACTAGCACTCAGCCTGGGCACAGCCTTCAATGTTAAGTGATACCCGAGGCCCTGTCCTGCTCCTGCTGAAGTGGAGGTAAATCCCCCACCCACAGCCACTGGCTTCCCAAAGCTGCAGCACAGAGTAAAACCCTCCCTGGCGCTGCCGGGAGCATTACCTGCAAAATGGGTATGAAACATAAACGTTGTTTTATTTGGGCAATGCAGTGTTTGTGTGCTCCCCTGTAAGCTCGGATCAGCCTCGGCTCTGAGGAGCTTTTGCTGGTATCCTGTTTCAATCAATGCTGATTTAAATAAGCATCATGGACCTAATTATTTAGTACTGCTCACATGACACTGCCTTTGCTATGGTACCCTTGAGACAGGCAGGCTTTATCCTGCTCGACAGAAACATCCGCAGCTGTAGCACACTGCTTCAGGCTCCTTGGAGTTACTTCATCGCTGCCTGACAGCTGTGTCCCCTGACCATTATCTGGTGGCCACATACTTCAATAGCAGACTGTATGTACTGTATGCACTAGACTACAGTGTGACCTGGCAACTTGGCTTCCTCTCCTAGAGTATATCTTCTGCTACTCTTCAGCATCCTACAGTTTATCTGTGGTCAGCTTTCTTACCCATTTCCTGCCAGCTGCTACTGGTCTTTTAGTCAGCTCTGCCAGGCACACAGGCAATGGTGAGCTTGCTGAGCCTTGTGCTGCATTATTTCTTGGATGGAGGCTCTGCAAAGGCTCTGGTGCTTTGTATAGAGGATTTCTCCGTATGTAGAGTCATGGCAATCAAAGAACGTCACTCTTCAGAAACACACCTTGTATTTATCAGATGGTATCAGTTTTATCTCCATTTTAGTGTTGTTACATCATTATGGCTGAGGCTTTGAAAGCACAAAATTGTTTCTGGCAAAAATTATAACAAATTTCATCAGCCCACAAGCCCAGAATTTAGTGTTCTTCTTAACTCCTTTGCCAAGTAGTCCCACAGAGATGTTAAAGCAGCTGAGGGCACAAGTCCCTGCTCTGAACCCAGAATTTGGTGTTTTACAGGAACATAATATTCCTCTGCCTAAGCCTTTTGGAAAATGGCCTGTTATCCAAGCTGGGACTGAGCTGATGGCACTGTGGTCATGTACTGAGCTCAGTTTGGAAGTGCCCCTATTGCCACAGCCGGGTGCAGCAGCTGTGGAGGGTCACTGTTCATGGACGTGTCCCTTGCTCCTCTTGCTCCTGTCAGGGCAGGTTTAGGTTTACTGTTGGGGCTGTGTTGGGAAGCACCTGTTCTGAAGGAACCAAGTCACTGGAGCTCCGGACTATTAACTGAGGGTTTGTTCTCCACCCTTCCTGCCCGACTTCCCCTCTATGGGAGCTCCCTTCCCAGGAGCACCCGAGTGAGCCCCGAGATGAATGTTCAGTAAAGCAGAAATTGGCTAGAAATTGGCTAGAGACTCTGGTGCTCCAGCCTATCAAAAGAGAATGGCTTTGAAACAGCAAAAGGAGAAGAGCTCAAAGACTTGCCCAAATAATTTCCTCTTCTTTTTTCTTTTTTTCTTTTTCTTTTCTTTTTCTTTTTTTATTTTTTTATTTCTTTTAATTTTTTTTATTTTATTTATTTTTTTTTAAGAAAAAGTATCTTTAAATCTTTATGAGATTTATGAGTCAGCATGTAATAGATCCTTATACTGGGGTATGGGACAGTGTGGGAGTTCATGAGATTTCTTGTATGCATTTTGCTAAGCCCAGACACACATGATCAGTAGCAGGTTCCTGTAAGATTAAGCACAAGGGAAGGTGTGGACAAAGTTGTGTCCGTGTCCCATTCAGCCCTGCAGCCCAACTGCATGCCTGGAAACAGGAGTGCTTGGGTTGAAGGCTGAGGCAGATCACATGGAAAAGCAAGGGGAAGAAAAAATTTGGCTCACAAAGTGGAATTCACTGCTGAGCTTCTGACAGACTGAATGCTCTCAACACAGCCTCAAATGAAAACAAGGCAGAGATGTCTTCCTGCAAAGTGGTAGGAGGGATTGTGTCCATCCATTCCCATTCAGTATTCATTCTGAAACCTAATGATGATAGCTGGAGGCAAGGGGGGTGTTTTTATTCTGAAACACCCTTTGAAGAAGCCTGACAATCTCAGCAATATGTTGAGGATTCCTGGAGAGTTTTGTCTCACTGTCCTAGAGCCATCAAGTGTGAATACTCTGGGTTCAATGTCCAGTACTGTTGCTGCCTTCTCTGCCAGTAAATTTAATGGACATACCTAGGAAAAATCCAGTCCAACTGAGCACCACGAATGCTAAGATGGCAATTACCCAACAGGACGTTCTGTTCCTGCTGCGGGGCTCCTGCCGTGTACTGAGTGAGTTGCAGATTTTCAGGCACTGGTGCATTGGTGCACTGGCTTATTAAAACTCAGGTGTCAGTGAATCCACTCTACCTAGTGATGCAGATCAGCCAGTATAACTATTTTTCTCTCCATCATTTATTGTTCCAGCAATTTTGAAATGAGATCTATCTTTTAATAGCAACATTTTTTCATTTTCTTCAAATAATTGCTAAGGATAGTAAGCAGCACTGGGCTAAGAGGTTTCTGGGGGATCCCATTAAACATCTTCTGAAGATGGAGATGATTCAGTTAGGATTGCCTTTGGCTCACTTTTGGCTCACCAGCTTTTAATCGATTTAATAAGAGGTACATTAATTCTGGATAGTGCTAATTATTTTAATCAGAATGCCATGTGGGACTGAGTTAAATGCCTCACAGATGTTGAAACCCATGACATAGACACAGCTATCTTTATCAGCTAAACTGGTAATTTCACTAAAAAGCAACACCAAGCTCATTTGACAAGACTTTTCCATGAAGTCATGCTGATGACTATTAATTACACTGCTATCTTTTAAGCCTTTTTCAACTCTGACCCACAAGTGCCCATATGAGCAGGATGAAGGTGCAAGGCAAATGAGACATGGAGGCAGAGGGGACATGTTGAGTTGTGTCATCTCCAGGCCAGGAGCTACACTGGGTAATATCAGTCATGTAAAGACTGTTCTCACTAATCCTTCACATCAATCTTCTTGACTTGTGGATCAGTGTTAGGCTAGTCAGCCTGTGGTTGCCCAGCCTGCTTTTTGTACCCTCTGTAAATAGTAATGCCTCGACAGCTTTTTGCCAGTCTTTTGGAAGCTCTCCAGTGGTCCCAGATGTGTGAAAAATCAACACAAACATTTTGGAAAACTCCTTGGCATGTTTCTTTGGTATGCTGAGGTGCAACTTACCAAGTGCTGCTGATTGAAAAATGTTCAGTTTTGATAGTGGCTGTTTAACTTTCCCCTAAGTAACTGATGGAATAGAAAGTGTTTCCTTATCACTATGAGATAAGAATACATCATCCTCCTAGTTTCCAAATACAGACCTGAAATATTTATTGAATATTTCTTCTTCTATGAATCATGACTGACAATTTTGAGATTCCTATCTAACTGGGAGCTATCCCATTGTTAGGATTTTGTTTGTTCCTGATAAATTTAAACAGTTCCTCTTTATTGTTCTTACTGGCTGCAGATTTGTGTGTTGGTGCCTTTAATTTCCTATGGTAATTTCCTCACTGCTGATATATGTACACCCACGCTGACAGATCCAGATGTAAGTCCAGTGTCCAAACTACCAAAGTTTTAATGAATGTGGGCTCCTGATTTTGTCTTGACCCAACACAAATGAACTGCTATAAAGATTGAGTTAAAGGTTTAATTTCTGAATTTCATATCCTTTCTCTCCGATTCCAGAAGAGCTGGCATGTTTCAAAGCCATCTTTTATTCAGTGGCTCTCAGTCTTTTGAGAAACAAGATCAGAAAAAAAGAATCCCACTTGTTTCATTCCTGTGAATCAGGAATGAACTGGTTTGTACTACGATGAAAATACCTGGGGTGTATTTTGAGTGGTGACTGTGGACTTGGCACAGAGCTAACTGGTGGATGGGGCTGGCTGTCCTCTGCTCCCCATGCAGGGCTCAAACCTGTTACAGAACTGGAGACTGCAGAGAGTGGGGGATTTCTGCAGGTAGGGAGTGCTTTGGTCCATGCACTACTGCAGTGTGCATCTGTACGGGAGATGGACACTCACAGAGCAGCGGGGAGAAATGAATTCATTGCATCAGGGCTGAGGCTGTGCACGTCACAGCCCTGTCCTGCTGGGCAGGAGAGTCAGCCTGTGCTGCCCTGCTTCGAGTTTGCAGGTGGGTGGCAGTGGCCTCTGGAGACACTGGTGGGATGAGTGGGTCTTTTTCATTGCTTCCCTCCCAGCTGCTGGGGAGGTGTGAGACATTTTTCACCCTTCTTGTTGCTGTCTCTGACCTAGTGTGCTGCTGTCTGCTGCAGTTGTGCCCTGGGGGCTTAGAAAAACCCCTCTGGGTAACAGTGCATGAATTGATATTTTTGATTGCAACTGGGTGCCCATTTATTGACTCCTCAGCTGGGCAAAGTTATTTAGAAAGTTATGCAGCTGGAGAATGCTGCAAGCCTGGCTTACAACTCCCCTCTCTTTCCCAGTAATAGACTTTGATTTGCCGTAGTTCATTTCCCTCTGAAGTCTGCTTTTTGTAGATAACATAAAGCACTTGGCATAGTGGTTGATAACTGAATGTATGAAGCATGACATTTTCCTAGATACAGTATGCCACATGAACACTTGTCTTTTGTATCAGAACCCATAAACAAGAGTTGACTGAGGGCAAATATCCTGCTCAGGTCCTGTGGAGAGGCAGGGAGTGAGTCAGTGCTGAGGGGAAGCGTGATGTGGTCACAGCTGCTTTGAGGAGGGCATGTGGCAAGAGAAAGCAAAGCCCAAGGGCAAATAATCCCTGTGAGCCAGCTGGTAGCAGGTGAGGCAACTCATGATGTGGATTAAAAAAAAAAAAAAAGTATTTTGGAAACTTAATTTCCTCCTTGCTTGTTTTTCTGTCCAGTGATTAAAATACTGACATGTTTTTCTGTCTCTGGAGCATAGCAATCCACCTCTCCTCCCACCTCCCCCAGACCAGTGAAAACCTCAGAAATTGCCATTAAGGACCAGGACACTCCTGTTGGGTTTAGACCTTGGCAGCCCTGTGGGGGTAGATGATGATGCCCATGCCGAGCCATCAAACAAAGCAGTTAACCTCTTGGTTTCTCCTCACCACCCGCAAAGAGAAGCTAAAAATAGTAGGCAGTCTTACAGAGTTCTGGGAAAGAATAAAGTAAGAATAAAGCACTGGGCTGGGCAGCTGGAAAGCAGCACTCTGTGCTCTAAGATGGAGCATAATGTATACCAGTGAATATGCAGAACTGTGTAGTATATTTTAAAAGTAATGAAGCTTCACACCTTCAGCTTTGCTATTAAAGCATTGCAGAGAGCTAGATTCACACTGCTGTGCTGCTGAGAGTAAGGGTGTGTATGAGCTGAGGGAAAAGGACTGCCCTTCTCCTTCACAGTTCTCAAGGTTTTACACCAGCTGCCTGGCTCCAGCCAACACAGGCCTTACAGAAAGGTAAAGGAGAGAGAAAGTAGCCATGCCATGAAAGGCAGCTAGAAGAGAACACAGATCTGGTGAGTCAAATTGATGATACTTGGGACTGAATTTTTGAGCCTCCTTTCCTAAACTGTGTATGCAAGCTGCAGGCAGGCAAGTGTAGGCCAGAGACAGCTCAAAGAAATGCTGACTTGCTCATGAAAATGCAGATTTTACAGTTGTAAGAACTTTTGCATAGCAAGTACGAAGCTGTGAACTGCTTCCCTTGATGCAGACTGAGCTTCTTAGGTTCAGACTCAGTTGTAAGGAAAAGAATTCCAGTTACTGATTTTGAATTAGACTCAGGCATCTGTTTGGATCATCAAGTTTTTGCATTTCAACCATACATTTATGAGCTATCCAGAGGCACGGGAACTGAAAGTGAAGAAAATATTTGTGGGATTCCACAGAGACAGAAGCAGCCACTGGTTTGCACGTGTGAATTTTGCCAGTGCATTTGGTGGCTTAGAATGAAAGCCTAGTGCTTGTTCATAATGAAAGTTGAACCTAAAACTGATCATATCCAAATTCCCAATGCCCAACAAACTGGAGTGTGAGGGCTTAAAGCAGAAGAGAGGGGCTACACCAGGTAAAGATGCTGTATATTTATTTTAGTGCTTAGAGTTGATTAGAGTTGGGTGAAAATGATTAGCTGAAAGGATTCAGAGTAAACCAATTTAAAATGTAATTATGAAGGGCTCAAGATAGTGTGTGTGTGAGTGTGTGTGTAATTATGTTTCTTGCCCATGTGCACAGTAGTCAGTGATTTTGTTCTGCAGTGAGTGGAAAGTGGAGGAAGGGATGTGCAGGGGAATAGCTGCACAGGGAGCAGCTGCTGTTGAAAGGCAGCTTGTGCTGGGTTTCCCCTGTAATCTGGAGGTGCACTTCTAGCTGTGCTCAAGGTAGCACTGAGCTGGGTATCAAACCCAGTGTAGCCGTAGCAATGTGTAGTTGTGTTTCAGCTGCTCAGAACTGGGAACAAAGCTGGGCAGGTGATTGCAGGGAGCTCCTTGCTGCTCTCTTGGGATTCTCTTAGCCTGCCACAGTGAGCTTGTACAAACCAGCTCAGGGCGGCCATGCCAGCTGCAGCCTATCTTGGGATCACACTGGCTGGTGGCATTTCAGGGTTGCTCATTTCACCCCTGTGACCAGCAGCAGGGAATAAGCCTTGTCTGGTCAGCAAGTTATTGCAGACTAGCTCACCTCCATGCTGTTGGGAGTGAAGTCAGTCTGGATGGGCTTGCTGCATCCACACTGTTTGCTCTGGAGTGAGCTGAGTCTCTGCAGAGTGGGTGTAGGAGTGAGGGGACTTGTCCCCCTCGGCTGTGGCTGGCTCTCCTTTCACATGCTGGCCCAGGGCACATGTGACCAGCACGGTGCTGACACTGCACCCATCCATGAGCCATGCAGGACAAGCCACACGCATGGTTGGAGGCACTTTTTGAGGCTGTTACATCTGGGCTGTCCTCCAGATGTTTTTCTTCTGAACTCTCACATTACTGAAGGCACAAAAGGTCAGGAAATGTTCCTAGAATCCTTCTTACATTAAACAGGGAACACAGTGAAGAAGAAGAAGGAGAGAAGAAATTGTTGCACAAAGGTGGGCTATGACAATTAAGGGAGCAAAGTCAGGAATGCTTCAAGGAATTTTATCATCAGAGGTGAAAGGTGATTTTTTGTGGGACTTGATACCAAACGAATGTGTGTCTGAGTTAGGTAGTGAACTGTGCACAGAGGCACATTTAGGACAGAAAGTGAAAGGACATGCTCTGGCTGACTCACACATTCATCCACAGCGTGAGAGCAATCCCTTTTGTATGACATAGCCCCAGTTGGGCAGCAGCTGTGCTGCACATGACTCTTGCCTTCATCGGACATGTGAACAGAGGGCAGGAAGAGACTCCTGGGAGAGCATACTCAATAGCTCTTATTTTATCCTGCAATTACTGATCAAGCATAGCATTAAAAAATTAAAAAAACAGTGTTATGCCCATGTTGTTTCATCTTTTCCTTATGCTCTCTGTATATCTGCTTTCTCTTACTGCCTTAGTTGGATTGTTGGCTGCTTAGGGCAGCCATGGTCTTGTGCTCTCATCATTTGCTGTGGTGGGCCAGTATCACACAGACTATCACATCAGCACTTCAGACACATCCTCTGGCATTTTCGGACATGGGCTGCAAGATAGAGATGTTCCATTGGGACAGGCACATTTTCACAGCAGGAAACCTATGTTTCTGTTTTGTCCTTTGCTCAGTAGGTGCTGGTGTGTGTCAACTAATCCTTTTCCTACTTAATCATTCAGTCAGCACCATGTGTTCCTCTGAGTAATGGCCTAAAGACCAGAATTTCTAGCCAAACCTTGCATTTTGCTAAAACCACAAATCAAGCTTGAAAAATAGGTTAAATAAGAAATAAAGCTTCCCAATAAAGAGAAAGGAATATTTCAGCTGCTGTCATCTTAACTCTTAATACCTTCTTGCAGGAAAGAACTGTTTTTGGAAGATGGCAAGGGAAATGAAAAGGGGTAGCAGTGCCTACAGCTGATAACACTGACCTGTTTTCTTGGCATTCCTCCAAATGCAAGGCTAGCTCTCCTTGAAATATAGGTGATTCATCAGCTGAATTGCAAGCAAATAGTGTGCTGCAGAAGCACAGTCATATTATTTCAATAACCTGAGTTTTAGCTATTCCACTTTAAAAACTAATGAAGCAAATAATGCTGTGACACAGATGTAGGCAGTGAAAATGTGTCAGAGAAAGGCAATTAACCTCTGTACTAATAAAGTCTGTCAAATTAGTAAAATATTTTTTATATATTATAATAGCTAATCAGAAATATATAGGCCATGAATATTCAGTGCCATGAGCCTGTGGAATCTTTTTATACCTTTGAAATCTAGATGGAAAACTTCATCAGGGAAAAGCAGGAGGTTTTCGTATTTTTATTTTTTTAACAAAGGTGTAAAGGCTAAAAAGTCAGGGTGACTTTTGCTGGGGTGGGTTGTGGATTTCTCAGGACTTGTTGGTGTTGTCTTCACCCCCTGAAACCAAGGTTGGGCTTTTATTTCCACATACAGGCATCCCCTAATCACTTATTGGCTGTATTATTAATGCTCTGCTGGACATTCATGGGTAGTTTGAGCTGAGACCTGCTTGATTAAAAACCAAAGCAAAATAGATTCTGTAATCCTGCTACCTGGCTGGAGAAATGGGACTGTCTGAGATGTATTCCTGGAGCAGGAGAAGGTTCTCTCCATTCTATGCCCTCTCTCAGTCATGATTTCTCCCACTGAGAGATAGCAGAAAGATTATGTTGAATGTGAATCAAGGCTAGATAAGTTACATATAGGTTTGAAATTCTTTGCTAAGGTGTGTAAAAGTTATTGTGGACAACGCTGACTGCTCCTGTAGGAGAACCACCAGAATTTCTGAAACTGAGTTAATTTTGTAGGCATTGTGGTGTTATAACCATCATTAGCTGCTTTCTGGTGGATTTTGAATGACTTAGTCTATTGGTGAACATGACATCTGGAGTTCAGTTGTACTATAATATCACCAAACTTGTTGGACACTCCAACATTGACAGTAGAAATACACTGAAAAACAGCTTGATCTTGTGTATATCTTTCAGGAGAGTAAAACATTTATCCTGTTTGCAAATACTCAGACCAATGCATTAAGGCATTACAAGGTTAAACCTCTTAATTACGCCACCAACAGTGCCATATATTCTGTTAAAGTTAAATGTTTACAGTGTTCTCTCATATCCACAGTCCTACACAGCCATAGCTTGTGCTGGTATGTGTGTGATAAAACCCAAAATTTTATCAGAGCCTTCTCTACCTTAATTGTGTCCTGCCTCTATACCTACAGAAGTGTCACTGTTAACAATGTTAAATCATATTCAAATATTAATAATTAACAACAAACACCTTGTATAAGTTATTGCTATCGAAGGGCAGTGCTGCTGATTATGGCCTCTGTCCTTCTGCTCGTCCACAGGCACCCTCTTACCTTTCCTGGCAAAAGGACCTTGCATGTGCCTTCTGTGCTCCTCACCATGGCCAAGGCTTGTTGGATGGTGCTGATGTGCAATTCAGGGGTGGACCTGAATGATGGCCTTTCCTGGGACAGACAGCCCCTAACTGTTTCCCCTTGCATTACATAAGTCTTTCTGGATTCCACTTGAGCCATTTCGTGTGACTTTGACTAATCAAGCAAACGATCTGTTCATTCTCATGACCTCCTACAAGGGTGCATGTCATGTCTTGCACTGTATATGGGAATGCTGATAGTGCTGTGTCTCAGTGACAGTGCCTGGTGCAGGCAGCTCTTGTCACTGAGTGGGCTCATGTTAAGTTGCATTCACTGTCATAGAATCAAAGAATGACTTGGACTGGAAGGGACCTCAAAGATCATCAAGTTCCACCCCCCTGCCGGGTTGCTCAGAGCCCCCTCTAGCCTGGCCTTGCATACTTTCAGGGGTGGAGTATCTATAACTTTTCCAGGCAATCTGCTCCAGTGCCTCACTACCCTCATGGTAAAGAACTTCTTCGTAATATCTAATTTAAAACTACTCTCTTTATGTTTGAAGCCATTTCCCCATGTCCTGTCACTACATGCCCCCTTACATAGCCCCTCTCCATCTTCCTTGTAGGCTCCTTTCAGGTACTGGAAGGCCACAATTAGGTCATCCTGAAGCTTTCCCTTCTCCAGGCTGAGCAATCCCAATAATTTCAGTCTTTCCTTATCAGAGAGGTGCTCCATCCCTCTGAGCAACTTGGTGGCTTCCTCTGGACTTGCTCAAACAGCTCCATGTCCTTCCTGTGCAGGGAACCCCAGAGCTGGATGCAGCACTGCAGGTGGGGTCTCACCAGGGTGGAGCAGAGGGGCAGAATCCCCTCTCTCACCTGCTGCCCACGATGCTTTGGATGCAGCCAGGGCACATTTGTCTTTCTGGGCTGCAAGTGCACATGGCTGGGTCATGTTCAGCCTCTCATCCACCAGCACCCTAAGTCCTTCTCAGCAGGGCTCTCTGCATCTGTTCCTCCAGCCTGGATTGTTACTGAGGGTTGACCCAACCCAGGTGATCATATTAAACCCCATAAGATTCCCAGAGGTCCAGTTCTTGAGCTTGTCCAGGTCCCTCTGGATGGCATCCCATCCCTCAGGAGTGTCAACTGCACCACTCAGCCTGGTGTCATCTGCAAATTTGCTGAGTATGCACTCAATCTCTTTGTTAGTGTCATTAATGCAGATATTAAAAATACCAGTCCCAGTATGGACCCCTGAGGACACCACTGGTCACTGATGTCCATCAGAACTCTGAGCTGTTGACCACAATCCTCTGAATGTGAGTGTCCAACCCCTTTCTTGCCCATCTAACATTTACTGAATAAATTTCTACCCAGAGAATCAATAGCTCTCCAATATAGAGAGAAAGTTGTTGGAAGGCTTTACAGAAATCCAGCTAGATGACATCTGTAGCTCTTCCCTTGCCCACTGATGCAGTCACTCCATCATAGAAGGTCAGGCAGGGCTCCCCCGTGGTGAAGCTGCCCTGGCTGTCCTGAATTCCCTCCCTGTCCTTCATGTACCTTAGCATAACTTCTTGAGGCTGTGTTCCATGTCAGGCTGACAGGTGGTATTTCCCAAGGTTCCAGGTATTCAAAGGCTTAAACTACAAAATGTGAAGTTTGACTGAACTTCATAAAAAGAAATGGCAGAAATCATGTTATTTTAATCTGAATGATTTGTTGACTTTGAATTTGGTCTAATTAAACACCAGGTCAGATTAACTACTCAAAGGGTCTTTCTTTTTTTTACTGGGTCCTAATGTAATGAATAGTTTAATAAGTTTTGAATTATTTTAAATAGCTATTTATTGCTTGGAAAACAGCTTCTTGTACTTTTTTAATTACACAGTAAAAATTATGTTAAAAGTTAATTTTTTTACTTCTTATCTATATTTTAAGAAGCTTTGAAAGGATTAATTAAGCATCCAAACTACCTGCTGAGGTATGTAAATGTTATTATCTCCACTTTTCTGATGGCGAATCTGAAGCACAATGCTGTGTAAAGCCTGAAGCCACCACATCTCCATTTCAGAAAATAACAAGGAGGATCAGCACCTGCCAGGGGGCAATTAATAGATTAACACAATCAGGTGAGAGTGGCTTTCCCAAGGTCAGACTATAATGTCATGGGCAGACAGTTGTAGGCATTTGAGTTAATGAGTTACTGATGGTGAACTGGACTGTGAAAACTCACAGGGTACGTGCTCCTGCTCACAAGTGATGTACATGACAGTACAGATTGCCCTGGAACAGTGTTTGTGGGGCAGTAGGATAGCCTTGCCATGGCTCAATCTGACTATCTAAGCTACCACAGCATTTTGATAGCTGATGGTCCTATGTCCCTATGTCAAAGTCCTCCCCCACCCCCCTGTGGGTGTGATCTATAGATATTCCAAGATCTCCTCTGCCAATCCAGTCACGGGAAAAGGAGCTAAAGGAGCCCATTTGGCTCTGGTTGTTGTCAGAAGTATCCATGGACTTTGATGATTTCCACACCTGAAATCTGAAACATTTTCTCATTCTCAAGAAAGTTCTTCACTTAAAAAACTCCTCCATCAAATCCAGCCTTCCTGTTGGTTTAGCAGCTTTTTCTAAAAATGGCAGAATCTACGATTCATCTGTATTTAATGATAAGAACCATCATTCATCTGTGGACTGAGAACAGCCCTTCATCTTGCAATCTTTCTGCTTTCTCTTCATCTGTATCCCAGTCCTCATCAACAGTTTCCCATAGGAATTGTTATATTAAAAATGTAATGACAGAAATGCTGTTTTGTGCAGGACTGCTCAGGAAAATGATGAATGCTGTACAGATGTGTATATTGAAACCTCTGTATCTCTAGGAAATATACTGCTGTGTTTTCATAGGTTTCTCTCTAAAGCTGTAATTAACAACAGTCAGCAGAAAGGGTTAAAGGAAAATAGATTTGAGGAAATACTCAAAGCCATGTGTAGATGCTGCACATTTAGGGTTGCAGTTACATGTGTGCTTGCAAAAAGCACAATGGGAAGTGTGTCAATTGCCTCTCTTTGCAGATAGATGTAAGTCTGTGTTACCACATAATTAGACCACCAGGTTCTGTCCTAATGCCCCAGTTTCTGTTTGTAACCCTGCAGTGATCTGGCATGTGGCAAAGGACAAAGCATTCAGCTTCTCCAGGTCAGTGCCATCAGCAAATCGGGGTGGTCACACCTCTGGTGCCGAGTACAAAGCTCAGTCTTAATCACAATGTTATCTTCCTCTCTGTTTGGGTATCTGCTTCGTCCACTTTGAGATCTCAGAGCTTATCTACAACATGTGTTGCATGAACACCTGATAGATTGTCTGGGGCTCTATTGCGAATATTTCCCTTTCTTTGATTGCTAAAATTTCTCAGGATCTTACACAAGTCTGTGGAATGAATTTCAGTAAAATGTATGACCTACGGGGAACTTGGGTATTTGCTAAGATGCATCTCTTCAACTCTGTCTTCAGTACTGAAAGTACAGATAATAGCAAGCATCAATAACTATTTTATAAAAAAGTTATATAAAATATATGAAAGGATAAATACATTATATAGCTATTTTTGAAAAGTGAACGGAATATATTCATATTTATTTTCATCTATGAAGATTTCTCCATGGGAGGAGACGAGAAAAAAAGAAAGATCAAGGTGTGACAGATGCACATCAGGGAAGTGGGTTGTCACACCAGGGAGGTGTTGAGATATCACAATGATGGCCATGCTACATAGACCTGAGCAGAACAAAACACTCTCAGGAAAATTGAGCAGACGTAGAAATCATAACTGACTTAGTGAGAAATGGTCCTGAGGTGAACTACAATTTTTAAATAATATGCAATATGGAGAAGTCTCTGTGAAACAGGTGTTAGAGTTTCAAGTTGAACTTTTTACATTTGTCCCTAAAGGCAGATCTGTTAAGTTTTTCCTTTGTGAGGGTATAGGCTTGAGGGGAATCACCTGTACCACAGCAGTGTCCTTTGCTTTTAGAAATGGAGTTGCAATCTGCTGCCCGTGTGCTCTGAACTGACCTTTGAGTCTGCTCTTGCAATCCAGTATCTGCTTTCTGAGCCTCAGCTGAAAGTCACAGGCTTTGCAGCAGTCTCCCCAGAGAGCTTTGAGGCAGTTCATCAAAGCAGGTGGAAGGAAGAGTATGTTGTAATAGATCTTTCATTCTTGCATATGAGTAACGAGGAGGAACAAAACATGCTGTCTGTGGACATAATTTTTCTTTAGAAACTAATCATACCAGGACTATAAATACAAGCAATGTGTTACAGGTGCTAGATACAGCTTTAAATATTCTTCTTTGGTGCCAGAGTGTGTGTATTGGTGTGATTTTGTTGTGGCTGGAGAGAAATTCTTTTGTTTTTGTGACAGCTCAAATACTGCATTAAACAAATTACTTTCGGGACATTTAAAATGTTTTTATTGTTTGAGCAGCTCAATTCAAACAGTTAGTTTGTGTTCAATTTCCTAGGTAAGTTAATAAGCTTTTTAGAGTACTTAATGATTGCAGTTTAACTGGTGTCTCAGAATTTATGCTTCTGTTTTGTTTGCTCAGCATTAGCATTGCTTATTGACTAATCAAGCACCTACTTCCTAAGTGGCCCCTTCCCCTTCTCAGCACCTGCACTCCATTCCCCCTTGAAGCTTCACTTTCCTGGTAGCTTTAGTGTGTTCTGAATGATATGTACCTCTACCTTGGATAAATTATTCCTTGCTGGGCCTGTTCCAGCAGCATTTGAGACCTTACAGGCACCGTTTGGAAATGGGTATGAAGTTGAAGCTAGCAGCTCTGCTGCCCAGGAGATTGAGTTGCTGTCATATTGCATCTGACTTGCATCAGATCAGAGTTTAGGATTTGGGTGATTTGTTCTTCAGATTAATGTCAATCTGTTTTAAATTAAAACACCCTGGGGCAAATCCTTTGCTGTGATCAATGAACTGTCTGGCTGCAGTCAACCAACATTACAACAGACATGAATTTGGCCTCCTGGTTTGTTGCCTCATCCCCTACATCACTTTCCTTATGTGGTTCAGACATCAAGCCCTTGATCCTATAAGTTGTTGACCATCTTTCACCAAAATCAGTGAGAATGGAGGGTACTTCAATGTTCAACACCTTGTTGGTTTGGGCACAAGAAATGGACTACGTATCTGCTCTACCTAAAACATAGTTATGGTATATCTATGAGTGGGCAATCTGCTTTGCACCTGTTTTACTACAGGAACAAAAGGCACAGGAAGTGTTTGGAAAATGAGGAACACACCTGTGTGTGAGAGTATAACAAAGCATCTTTATATATAATCATTTGCTATAAGTCATTTCAGAGTTGACAAGCTGTTTTTCAACTTCGTGTCACCACTGCCTGATGCATCTAATTAGTCCTGTTCTCCAGCTGACAAATATCAGCTGCTCTTTCTAAAACATGGTTTCTCCCTTAAGTACATCCCTCTGGCAAAGTTAAATATTAATTATCCTTTTTTTATTTTATGATTATTCATGTGTGCTAATGTCACTACACAATGAATGGATAAGTCAATACCACAAAATATTAAAAGCATTGTTTCTAAACCTCTGCAGCAGCCAAGATGTACAGAGCCAATCTGGGAATGAATGAGGCTGTGGTGGCTGGGCTGTGCCACCAGTCACGCATGTCAGTGGTGAGACTCAGAGACCTGTGGTTCTGGGATGTGGGCCTGGATGTGGGAAATGCACCTTCTCTTCCCAGCTCAGATGCTGGCCTGGTTTACAGCTGCACAAATCACAGGACTTTTTACTCTGCATACTGAAATTGCAGGGCACAGAACAGAATGGATACTCAGGCATCTGGGTACCTCTGCAGGTCTGAGCTGTGTGCACCTGTCCTTTTACTGAGTATTTGGGTGGTGCTGGTCTGCTGGAGTTCCTTGCCTTTCTTTGTGTGCTGGCCATCTTTGTATGCTTGCCTTCAGGAAGATCCACATCCATGCCTTGTGAAACAGTCTCAAAAGCGGACACTGAGAAGGAAGACCTGTTGTAATCATGCTTCCTGAGACCAGTTATATCAGCTGCACCCAGCTTATGACACCCTTAGTTGTTCCCACAAAAACAAAGTTTCCCATCTTGCCCATCTGGCTGTCACACTGACATGAAGGCTAGTGCATGTTCCTTTGTTCTGGGGAGATTTTGTATTTGTTTTGTCCAGACAGATTTCAGCTGCCCCCATGCAAGGGCTGATGTAGCTGTGTGAGCCCTAATCCTTTGTGCCTTTCAAAGCATTGTGGGCAACTTTGAAGTGTTCCTTTCCTCAGGCTCCACTTCAGGGTATGCAGGCTCCCTTTTATCTCAGTGTCTTCTGCTCACTGTGGCTCTATCCTTCCAGATCTCCACATGGATCGGAAAGATGCTGAAATACAGGAGGATCTCCTGTAGCTGTTCCTTACCTTATTCCAGTTTCTTGCCTTACCACTCACCTGATTTTCTGACCTAGCTTCTTTGTGAGTGTTTTCTAGCATGACTGGCATTTTCTTACCCACATCACACAGCCCAGCATGTCTGCCACCCAGGGTGCTAGACGTGTCTCCCCTCCCTTTCTGTAGCCACTGAAGTAGTTGGAGTTTGATTGACTCACTGAGCTAGTCCAGAGGACTGAAGTAGCAACTGACACTTGTTAGAATTTGGGCTAACATTTTTGCAATATGCAATATCCTAGAGCAGTATGTTTTAGAAGCCCAGAGTATTTGTGGATATATTAGTTTCAAAGATAAAAATTAATAACGTTTGTTTGCATTGTGAATGTTGTCCTTGGGAAAAAGAATGCAAATAGTGCTGAGTACCTGCCACATGTTTAGATTGTGGTTTTATTACACTAAAATTTGTACATCTCTCTTGTCTTTTAAAGTGTCTGTCACCTGATGGAAATTTTGAAGAATGCTGGCTTTTTTGCATGTTAGACACCTTCTAAAGATCCAATTTCCAGCCAAAAGAAACTGAGGTGTGTAGGATCAATGTGAACATGTAAGCTTCCAAACTGGCAGTCATGGAGGATATCCAATCATTGTAATTATTTCCAAGTAATTTAGCATATCTCTAATTATAATATGAGGTCATCTTGATTCAAAATAATGTCTAATTAGACACAGTCTCTTTTCAGATACTCATAATAGATTCCAGAGAAAAACCTTTTGGCTCCTCTTATTGTGAGCTTTTAATTCTTAATTTACGATTTTTTTGGTAATTAATTTTTTGAGCAAACAGGGCAAATCAATCTATTTGAGTTAATTAGCATTTCTTCCTTGATTTCCTAGTCGCCCTCTCTGTTAGTCCTCTTCTTCCCCCCCTTATTTGAATATTACTGTAATTTATTCACATTTGTTTGCAACTAGTACATAATGATTTCAAGCCATGGGCGAGCAAGAGACTGCAGCACAGGAAAGGTTGCAGCTCTGAGAAGGAAGGAAGGAAGAAAGGAAGGAAGGAAGGAAGGTCTGCAGAAAGTTTGTGTTGGTCACCTTCATTTAGATTCAAACACCAGACTGCATCAGGGCTGATAAGGACAGCAGCAGAGTTAAGCAGAACTCTGGGGCTGAGGTGGGACAGGGTAGCAGAGCAGTGGAATCACTGCAACCTCAGAAAGGGAGGATGATAAGCACCCAAGCAGGAAAACTGATTGATCAGCATTTGCTAAAACCCATTTTAAGCTGAAGATTGTTTCACCTTGATACTTTATAAGAAAGTCCCTATGAAATCAGTTTTACAAAAAACACCCGGGCTGCATTCACAGAAACCTATCTCATCTTTATTAGTCAGTGTTTGTCCAGCCACTTGCTTTTTTCAGTGCTTATACACATCTATTCTTTTACCTAATGCAGATGTACTCTGGTTTGCAGCAGGCAGATTTCTGCTCTAGTGTATGCTTGCCCTTTCTCCCCTTGGATCTGTGAATCTCTTGAGCTGTGAAAAGCAATGCTGCCCAGTTGTTTGAACTGTAGGCTGAGCGCCTGCAATTCCTGATGGTGTCTTGTCCTGGTTCCTTTTGTTGCTGATTTTAGGAGCTCTCTAAACACAGAGTCTAGTTTAGAAAGGAGACACTGTTCTGTGCAGGGTGAAAGGTGGAAGTTTCCACAAATCAAGCACAACAAAGGGTAAAAAGTAACATCTTTTATACAGTAGAATTTACATGAATCTTGTTATCTAATACATATTCTCTGACTACCTAATGCATATTTGTGTGACATAATCTTATGCAATGCTTAAAACACAAAGTACTTTTTTTATTAAGCAACTTCTATTGTAGAAGTTATCTGATGACATTAGTTACATTTACAAAAGGTGAGAAAATGACATCAATTCCTTTTGTAGAAGTTATCTGACGACATCAGTCACATTTATAAAAGGTAAGAAGATACAGCCTGGGGAAAGATAAATTAGCTTGAAGACATCAGTTGCCTAGCTTGTTCTGTATTTTTGCATGTGTCAAGTAGTGGAAACTTTTGTCAGGACAACGGTGTCATAGTGTCATGGAAAAGTGACAAGAAAGCCGTGATTTTTGTGTGGCCTGTGATGGGAGACACTTCAGTTTTGTTTGGAATGGAAGGGCTCAAAAAACCAAAGAAATCCTAAATTAGCAGATGATTTTGTCCTCTTGTTTACCACCTGTTTTCCTGCAAAGGATGCATAGAAATGCTTATATATCTAACTCCCTTGGTTATTGTAAAAATTATTTTATGTTTGTAATGCTCTTTGAAAATAGGAATCGATAAGTAGCATTACTTTAATCAGAAACTGATTTTCTTTTAAACAGGACCTTTCCTATAACTTGCCTCTGCTGATCTCAGCTTGTACTTATTGTATTTGGAATTGAATCCAATAGGTGAAGCTTAGATTCAGAGGCAGAATGACCATGAGAGAGGAGGAGGGTTTTGTAAGGTAGAAGATTGCTGCTTGAAGATGCAATCTACAATTTCAGTTTGAGGGCCACATCAAGGTGAAACAGTGCTTTGGCCTAATAGATGCAGTCATGTAATTTTCTGGTCAATTAAAAACCAGCCCAGACAATGCATGAAGACTGAGGGGAGATTAGATAGATTCTACAGAAATGTCTCAGGGAGCAAAAGAATAGAAAAAAGCTGAGTTTGATATGTTGGGATGGTTGGGGCAGTTCTAGTAAGAGGCAGTTCCCACCCTGGCAAGTTCTCTGTGCTGAATGAATTGTGGTATTCAAGATTGCTTCTACATTAGTGGATAAAATAGGCCAGGGAACTACTCACTGGCCACAAGGCCAGCTGGACTGTCACTGCTATTGAGCATAAATTCTTTTCCTCTCCCACCCTAACAAGGTAGCCCATCCAAACTGTGTATTGGGAATAGTCCCTGGTTATTGCTCAGAGGGTCCAGGCATTGTGTGAGGGAGAGCTGGTTGCCTGGAACAAGTCTGTGCCAAGGACAGCACTGGTGGTGGAGCAGCAGGTGATGCTGTGCCAGTGCTTGGGCCCATGCCTGGCCCTCTTTGGTTGCCTGGTGCAGTGGCCCATGTGCCTCTGACTCTTGGCTGCATCCTACTGCTCCTTCAGCCCTTCCTGGAATTCTTGGCGTGGATTTTTGTTTTATTTGTTTTGTCTCAGAGCAGCACTGCCAGGATCTGAGCTGCCTTCTGGAGCAGGTCAGATCACCCAGGCCATCCCTGATGAGCAGAGGGAGCCGTGCAGACCTTGGGCAAGGTGGGAAGTGCAGGCTGGCTGCTTGGCTGGGCGCTGTGTGAAGAGTAAAAGGGTCACTGCCCTGCCTCAATGCACACACACACACTTGTGCTGGTACAGACCATCATGTGGATGCATTCCCAGGGCAATTCTCCGAGCTGTCACTTCCCACTCATAGCCAGGCTCTTTGGCTGTAGTAACTTTGAAGCAAGGAAGTAGGTCTCAGCTAATAACATACCTTCAGTATGCAGAAGGCAATAGAAGTTTGGTAATGACATAGCTTTGAAAAGTGGGATGGAAAGTGATTGTGAAACTTAAGTAACTTACTCTAGAAGAACTAATTTCTTCTAATTTGCAAAGTGAGTGTCATGTAGATTGTTTGTAGGTTTCTATGTGTAGTTACACATACAAGTGTATTTATTTGACAAAACATGGAGAATGGAATGATGATCTAAAATAAGAGGCTGACTCAGATGATTGGAATTTAATTTGTCAGCAAGCAAAAGTAGTAGCAATGAATAGAAGACATAAAATTACTTTATCAAATTTCCTGCATATATCGTGTTTAACAGAAGGAACAATGTACAGCATATCAAACCAACTCAAAATATTATAATAATGTAAAATGATAGTCACGTTTAGCATATGGCAGAAAGAAATTAAATTGCCAAACAAAACTCATTGCTTTCTGGGAGAGTGCAGATTGTGTCAGACATGTTTAAGCTCTCCCAGTTCCCATGAAGTATGAGAAGTCTGAGTGTACAACCTTCTTGTCTTCCTAGAAAGAAAAGCTTTTCAGTACTGCAGATTATCAGGTCACACTTGTAAATGAGGCACATACTTAACTGATCTTCAGGACTAGGCTGCCTTTCATCATAGAAGCCAAAGGCAAGTTTTACATTATCCCAAACCAACCTTCAAGAAATGACACTTGTTGTATGGCAGCTTTTGTTTTTCTTTAGGAGAAAGGTGTTCACCTTGATGCAAAGAAAAAAAAAAAGAAAATTTTTAGTTTCTCTAGCTCCTCAGAAAAGTTCTCTTCAGAAAGGAGACATCACAAGATGAGGCCAAAACATTTTAAAGACTTCAACAACTTCCCTTCAAGCTTTGGGGGACTTCTAAATCATTGTGAAATGCAAAGACTCCTCTTCTGCCTGTGACAAAATGAATTATGCTGTGATCCATATTGATAATAGCAACTGAGAGGGATGATCAGAAGTCTAGCAGAAACCTAGCAATTTTTAATTCCTTGTATTTTTTAAATGAGAAAATAAATTTAAGGGGACAAATAAGAGCCTGAGGAATTTATTAAATGCAAACTGAGTTGGAATGAATATGATTTATCCTACTGAGACAACTGAAATGCAAAAACCCCTCTAAAACCTAGGAACAAGGGTTGGGCTATGGAAAAATAGAAACCAGCATTCCTTGGCCAGGAAAGCAGATGTTAATCACAAAATTGCTGTAGACTCAAGAAGCATTATTCCTATGCAAGTGCATGCCCTCTAATTCACCTGAAAGATTCTTATCTGGTTTCCCTCCTAAAGTGTGCATATATATCTAGATTACTCCTACAGATTATTTTGCTTTCTTTCATGCTTCTAAACCTATGTTTTGTTATTGTAAGGAGGCTTTTCACATGTGGTTGCAAGTTGCTGTGGGTACTGTCCCAAAGTAGACCTGCTGACTGTATCCAAACTGAAGTTCAGGCATGAAGTTGGAGACACAAACCCAAGCTGAGGATGGCCAGTGGCAGACTGCTGTTCCTGGGGACATCTGCTTTGTCTCACTGGGGTACTTATGTGACATCCTTGTAGCACTGCCTGAAGCCTTTGTGCTGCATTGTGTGTGGGACGAAGAAAAAGAAGTGGCATTAAGTTGTGAACTGTGCAGGTCCAAGGCTTAACAACCCCTCTCCCTGTCCAGCCCCACTTCTATATGACAAGTGTCTCCAGTTCCTTTATATCTGAAATTTTCATGGCCTAATTTGTATAATGTGTATTTACTTTGGACATCAGAAAACCAGCCTAAAACCTTGACTGTGCTTCTCTGAAGGTGATTTTTGAGTCTACTCCTTGGTGTTGTCCTACACCTCTGAAGCCAAAGATTGAGAAGGGAGGAAGTTGCCAGGAATCTGGCTGGCTTTAACTCTCCTTGAAAATGCTGGTTGAGCGATCCTTTGTCTGATCTTGTCAGGTGTTAAAGCTGGTGGTCCAGTGAAGAAAGGTTAAAGCAGACAGAGTGAAATTCTAAGGAACTGTTTGGGCCTGATGACGAGAGTAAGTAACAAGCCAAGGGCCTTTCTGAGGCTCACCCTGCTTCTCTGGCTTGAAGAAAATGTGACTAAGGAAAGGAGCTGGAGAGGCCAAAGGCACAAAGGTCCTTTTCAGCCTGGTCTGCCTTTTCCCTCTTTTGGAACTACCTTGAGGGTACAGGGTCTTCTTCTCAAGAGCATGTCATACATTGAACTGTTGCTCATTGCTTAGGATGAGCAAAGAAGGAATGGTTTCCTCTGTTCAAAACCTGAGAGTCTTGCTTTCAAGAACATCTTTATTAAATAAAGTGATGGAAAAATAGTCCTTTGATACAAATGGCTTGGGCACTTGTGTTATACCCACTTTGTTATGACAGTACTGTGTGTGATACAGTTTGAGCTTCAACCCTGCTTGCCAACCCTTTCCCTCTGTTTTTTAATGTTTTTAAAACAATTTCAAGTCTGCCTAATTCCAAAAATATTAATACAAATGACATTAAAAGATGTTTCTGGTGCTCCTATTTAGACTGTTCTTGGCAGAGGGCTGGGGAGTTCAGCTAGAGCTGCCCAGGCTTGCCAAAGCCAGCTAAACAGCAGGTCCCCCTCCTCCTCCCTCCAAGAAGGGGGAAAAAAGTCTGTTGAGCCCTAGATAAGCTTTGAAAATGCTAACAGAAAGAAGTGGAGAATGGTCTAGAAGCCAGATGTGGTGGGGAGAGAGAGGAAAAGATCTGGACAGTTATGAAATGGTGGAGGGGAAGGTGTTTATCACAGGGTGGTAGGAAGGGCTGTAGAGGGTATTAAAAACAGGCAAGTGAACATTACTGGAAGCTGATGATATTACAAGGGAAATAGCTACTTGCTGCTGGCTGTGTAGGAGGCCTGTCAGACTTGGGGAAGTAAAAGCATAGTGCTTACATCAACATGATTTTTTTTTTCTTAATGGCATCTGGTCCTGTGTTGCATTTGGGCATGATATTTAGTGACCTACCTATATGTGACACATTTGCTGTAGGCAGTGTTGGTTGCTGCAGCTGGCAGGGACAGGAAAGCTTGCAGAGGGGAATTCTGGAGCACAGAGAGCCAGTACTGTCCAAGCCCTGAACAGCTCCAAGCTGGGTACATCAGTGTCAGCACCAGAGGTGTCCTACTGGTGATTTAAGCTGTGTGTTTCAATATTCCAGCTTGAATTTTAGCTCTTGGGAGCCACTGTACTAAAAAGAAAATGTGTATTTGATTATGAGTGGAAAGGAGTGCTTGGGCCATCTTCAGCTGTTTGAAAAAAAGAGAAGGATTCAGTTTGGCTGTTTTGTTCCACAGAAAAGTGGGGCACAGGGAAGGAAGGGGAATTCCTGCCCTCTCCAGCTCTGTAGCAGCAACCTGGGGACAACCTCAAATTTCTGTGCCCATGCAAATGCCACTACCTGAGCCTGGGCTTGGCAACATTCAGTGTTGGCTAACTGCTGAGTTTTTCCTTTATAAAGAACCCTTTCTAAAAGGCCACAAGTCATTTCAAAAGTGAGGGAAGAGACCTAAGTTGTGCCTTTCTGGTTCAGAGAAAAGGGGGAGAACTGAGTGAATCTAGGCTGGAATTTAGCAAAGCTGTATCTGGGATGGAGCTCAGCTATGGCTCCTTGATTCTCTGCTGCATCCTCAGGGTGGGCTGGCTCAGCTCTTGCACACCAGTACAGGTGGATAGCTGCCAAAGGACAGTAACCAGAGTGAGGTGTGAGGCAAGCAGTGCCCTCCTACAGCCTACCTGAAACCACAGGAGGCTACATGGACTGCATGAGCCATGAGGATAAGCCCCAATCCTGGGCAATCCCTAGAAAGGAGCGAGTCAGACCCTCAGTACTGCAAGAGCTAACCAGGATGTGCATTCAGTGTCTGCTGGAGCAGCCAGCTCTGTAGAGCTTTTAGTGTAATGTCTTATCAGGCTAAGACCCATATTTGGGATTGCTCAGATCCTTTCTATCCTTTCTTTGGTGTTGTTTTCCTGGTAGTAATGCTCTGCTCTCTTCTTTAGGTCCCAGCTGGCATTTGCTTCATGTGGACAAAGTGTGGAAAGTTTTCCAAGTCCATTTCAGAATATCAGATACCCTTAAAGGTTTGAAAGGACTTATCAGTCAGCAACTTTGGAAGAGCATTTCAAACCCACTGCCAAATTAATGGGTCAGCTAAATAGTAAGTGGGCCTTTTTTACTGCTGTGCATCACAGACCCCTTTCTGTTTCACTGGGCTAGGGTTTTATTGTATGAAAAGGGATTGGACTGGGACTGGATAAACCAGCATTCTTTCCTGAGGACCTAGCAGAGCATGATAATCACACAGTATTGTAGGCAACAGAGTGAATAGGAGCAATTGTATCCAATACCTGAGTTATTGGAACATGCCTGCCTGCTCATGTGAGCCAGGAGAGAAAGATTGTTTTTCCTTTCTGAAGAGGGAAAATTGGAGGGAAGCTGTGCCAGAACCTTTCCAGGTTTAGAGAAGTGGAGGAAACACCTGCTACGCCATCAGCATTCTTGTTAACAGCGAGTGCATGAGTGACAGAATCTGTCCTTTCCGGGGATGATTCAGACTCAGAAGACTCTTGGTAGTGATGACACGAACGCCTGGTAGCTCCTGAAAGCAGAACTAATGAGCAGTGCCACTCACTTAGCGTATGGTTTGACAACAGATGCACATGTTGGTAATTAAGTATTTGGCTGCATTACATTATTTTATTTTTGGATTTCTCAAACACTCCCATTGCAATCTCTAGACGCATTAGCGTGATTTAAAAGCCCTAAACTTATAACAAACAGAAAAACCAGCTTAGGAAAACTATACCCCACTTTTCAGAAGGGCTCAGTAGTACATGAGCCTTCCTGTGCACCCCAAGCCCGGGAAACATGGGCTCTGTATGGCAAAACTGTACTCAGGAAACAATCCCAGGGATTTCTTCCATATTGAGCAGAGCTGTGTCTGTGGTTTTAGATCAAATCAGTACACAAGTCGTGCATCAGGGTTTTATTCTACTGTATCTTCACATCCATCAGTTCTTGTGACCCAGCAAAGCCTTGGAACGACTTTGAACTTCATGAACTTCATGAATACCTGCATGCAATTATACCTTGCAGTGCTTAGGGAGCAGACTCAAATAGTTCATCTTAGAAGAGATCTTCTGGAATGTCTTATTATGTCCTTGCATGCAAGCAGTTATTTATGTCTACGTGCTAATGCTGACCTGGGCTACAAGTTGTAAAATATGTACATAATGGTACTTGCTGGAGCATCTCGCTCCCAAATTGTAAACCTTTGCTAACTCAGTTAGATATTTATTAAAACTCTCCCTTGGAGCCCAGGCAATATTGCCCTACAGTTAAGAAATATTGGAGGAACAGTTACTTGAGAAATTATGGAAATTATGTCCTCATCCCACTCTACCCAGGTTTCTGTCATGGTTGTTAAGGAGGAATTAGGGTGCATCATAAGGGCATGATGGAGAAACATATGATGGCAGGAGAGGTCACCTAGTCCAGGAATAATGCACGGCATTAGGGTTTTTCCTGCACATTATGTTACAGGATAATAATTTCCTTTTGTGTGAAAGCTAGGATCTGAGCCAACTACAGTGAACTTGAGTTTGTTTTGAGATTCTGAAAGCAGCAGAACTAGTGAGAAGACCTGTTCTTTATTCTGACATTAGTAATGG
Source organism: Luscinia megarhynchos (assembly GCA_034336665.1). Classification (NCBI taxonomy): domain Eukaryota; kingdom Metazoa; phylum Chordata; class Aves; order Passeriformes; family Muscicapidae; genus Luscinia; species Luscinia megarhynchos. Next base: position 16,225,047 of record CM067565.1, read on the forward strand.
TATACAGCAGAGGTACAAGATCTACTGGAATATCCTTGTAAAATCATCTGTAAAGTTGCTAAATATTTTGAGTCTTGCCTAGAAATTCTCAACATTGTTTTACAATTCAAGGAAATTCCAAGAATTTGTCACCACTGCCTTCCAAAAGCATGGCTGGTCACAGACTGTTCCATCTTTTCATGAAAAGGTAAAGTAAAATCTCTTTGGTTTCCTCTCTATCTATGTAAGCCTCATTCTAGAGCTAAAATTGCAAGATGCTTGTGCAAAGACATATTTGACTGACTGAGAGGTGTCTCTGTATCTTTTTGTGCTCCTATTCACTGGCTGGAAAGTCTGCCTGTGTAACCAGAAAACTACTACAGCTTAGGCTGATGTAGATATTAGCTATGCTTAATGAAAAAAAGAACTCCAGTCGGTGCTGACAGTACTGAGAAGGACATTTAGAATTTTGAAGGAGAAAGACAGAAATGAGAACACTAAGAAAGGTGTGACCAGGCAACTCCACCTACAAACCCTCCAGGGCAGTCTCAGGGTGTACTAGCATACAAAACAGATTACATGCAAACCTAGACTGCAAGCATGAGAGTATTGGAAATCTGTTGCAGGTGTTTGATGGTAAACAGTGTTTATAGCTGCCAGGATGGAAACATTAATGCGTGTGAGTGAGTGCAAGTGGAGGGCAGGCCTCAAACTTTCACCCCATTACCTTCATATTTCGGTTTTGCTTTGCAGAGTACTGTTGAGCTCCCTGTGAGTTCAGACTGCTAGTGAAGCTGCTATATGATTTTACTTGAGCATGTCCTGTTTTCAAGTTTGAAATGCCAGAATCACCTGAGAAGTAGTGGGCTAATTTATCACAGGAACAAAAATATACAATGGAGACTGAATGGAAGAGGATGAGTTCTGACAGGCATGCCTTTACTTTTTCAAGCAAGTATTTTTGCTTGGGTGGGTGGTGCATTAGTTATATATACAACTCATGCTTTTAGCTACAGCAAAATGTGAGAAGACATAATAATAGCTCTTCACGCTAAGGCTTCCTCTTTTTTTTTTTCTTTTTTTTTTTTTTTTCTTTTTTCTTTTTCAGTTCAGTTAGTTTGAGAGTTTAGATTATTCTCTTTCTGAGAACTGAGGGAAGTATTTTTAATACTTCTCACTGTGAGAGGTAGCTGGGCTGCCCTTAATCTAAGATGAAAATAGCAATACATTTACTAGGGAGTTGGGCCAGAAGGTTGGACTTCTAGTGCAAGGCTCCTGATTACTGCCTCACAGTGGTTCCCAGACAGTCAGGAAGATTAAAAAAAAATAATCCATCCATAATAAAAGGCAAATTTACCTTTGAAGACTTGGTGCGTGTGAAGGGCTAAATATGCTTTACTAGCATTTTTTTTCCATAGGGAAAAACAGTAGTAGTAGTAGTATAACCAAAAGAGAAATGTGTTTACTAATTTTTTTACTCTAGCCACAAGTAACTGACAATTACCCATCATGAAACTTCAGCATGAGAAGCATTCATGAGCTTGATGGTGTCCTCTGTCAGGGCTGTGTGCAGGCTGGGGTGGAGAACAAGGGGACAAGAGGTGTTTACCATAGCCCCAACACACCCACGGCTGCTGTGTTTTGTGGGGTGAGTGTTAAGGAAGGAGGAGAATGAGCTTGTTCAAGTGATCTTGTGCAAGGGACTAAGGGACAAACCTGTCTCCTTGGGGCAAAAGTTTCCCCTACGCTTTGTCTTTTGGAAAATGCAGTTCTTAACTTCCACCTGTGCCACTCTGGAGTAAAAACCACAAGAACATAAAATGGATGTCTGGCTCTGGCTTTTGGCAATGGTCAATCTGATGCCTAGAGAAGGGAATACAGGCAAAAGCAGGAATATTTCCTTATCAGTTTCCTGCCTTCTTAAGTCACTGAAGTCTATGTCTAATTCCCAAATGGATATCTGTCTTGTTAATTTGTGTAACTGCATCTTGAAACCATGCTATTTGCAATATTCTGTTGTAAACTATTTACAATGTTCTTTGGTGACAAACTCCTCCATTTCACTACCAGTTCTGTTGAGAAGAACCTTGCTTTGGTTCTATCTCCTCATTCTGATTTTGTCTCTCTCATTCTCAGTGACCATTTCTCATTCCCCTCCCTATGCTGCTTTTTGTAAGAATGCTACCTCTTCAGTTTCTATACCAGGAAATGGGAACATCTGTACCTCCATCACGTGTGCACTTCTGCATGTTCAATGCAGGCTGTGATATGGGGCTGGAGAGGGTCTTTCCAGCTGGGATTTCTTCAGTATAGGTTTAAGGTGGCATCATCCCTGACTGCAGAGCAGCCATGTAAGCACTTTTCTTCCTCATCTCCAAGGGAAATGGGAAGTCAGGTTGGCTGAGGTATGTCTGACCTCAGGGAGAAATGAAGAAATCATCCTTCTTTGCTTAATACATGAAAAAGAGATGTAGGAATGAGGGAGAACAGAGTGGGAACCATTCATCCTGCTCATTTCAGAAGACTCAGTAGGTCTGCAAAATCATCTGATTAATAAAAATACACCTTTTTTAAAGTCTGGGAAGGTACAAGCACTTCAGAAACCTAAAACAGTTTAATCCTAACACAGTGTAAAAAATCTTGAACTGGAATGAGTTAGAACTGATGGGAGTTCCTGGGGTCTGCAAAGCTTCATCCAGGCACAGAGTCCAACCTCTGAGCTGCCCCTGGATTTTCCTGGGGGGCTGAGCTTGTTGAGGAGTGGAGGGTGCAAGCAGGCATTTCCACACTGCACAGTCTGAGAGCATCTGAAAATCAGAATGCCTAACTTTCCTTTTTTTCTCCTTAAAAAAATAAGGCAGATGCTTTAAAAAGCAGACACTTCTTCTTTAATTTGTAGCTGTTAATTCATTTATAAACTACATGTGCTTCATAAGTGATTATGCTAATGTACTTAGGACTATTTAAACCCTTGCACTGATTAGCCTAACCATTCATTGTACAAATAAGATGTTATCTTCAGAATGTGTCTAGCAAAATTCCATAATCACTAACATGCTACTTTATTGAATGCCACTATTGGCATTACTGAATTCAGCCACTTATACTTTAATTTTTAACATTCTGTTTTGCATTGTACTGATGTATTCCATACTGACATGGTGGGACTAGGCTGGTGGAGCACATTTAATGGCAATAATAGGCACTTAAATTTATATTTCATCCTGTCTCCAGGCAAAATAATTTGTGGGGTCACACTACACTCACCTCATGCATGCAGGGGAGCAGGTGGGCTATAACCCCTCTGAGGCAGGTGGGATGTGCTGGCTCTGTGCTCTGAATTAGCACACCATGGCCCTAGCCCTAGTTCCTGCTCTGAGGTCTGCCAGGTGCTGTGGGGCTACAGGCAAATCACTCAGCCCAGAGAGTCTGGTTTTCCCCATCTGAATGGGGTAATGATGCTCAGCCACCTTCGAGCTCACTGCTGAATGCTCTCTGAGTCATAGGCATTGTTGTTAAAGGTATCTGGAGAGATGATTTCTTGGGGCAGCTTTGTGCTGAAGCTGTCTCAGGCCATTTCTGGGCAGATTCCCTTGGGCCTGCCATGGTGTGGCCTTCGCCTAGTGTAATTTCTTTATTAAATGATCCAGGGAGTTTAAAGAGAAATGAGGGTCCGTGCTCCCTCTGTAGTGCTCTGAAAGCAGCAAGGTGCTTTGGGTGATCTGCCTCATATAGAAAACTGGTTGCCAGCTTGCAGAAGGTCTTCTGCCTGCAGAGTCCCAGGATGGGATTCTGCTAGGGGGCCAGGGCTCTAGCCTTTTGATTTGGAGGAGGATCAAACCTCTTTTGATGTCTTTGAGGCAAAATGACAGAGTTATTTGACATTTTTGTGGGTATATATTTTTAAAATCTGTTTTAAGATTAATTTAAATTACAAAAGTTTCTGGTTTTGTATTGCTCTATGCATTCTCTGGCATGCTGTGAAATCAGAAGGGAATATTATTTTGGGATGGGATGCAGGGCTGAGTGGCTTGTTCCTTGACTGGCCTGTCAGCATCCCAGCCACATTTATGGTCCTGGGGCTGTGCATCCCCCAGGCCCTGGAGAAAGCTGAGGAAGACTGGTGGTAATGATGATGGGCACTTCTAATCCCTTGTGCCCTGGTGTTTGTTTGGGCTGGTTCTTCCTCTGTGAGCTGAGCACTCTGAGCAGCAGCCATTGGAAACCTCTAACTGAGCTCTGGGCTTTGTGTGAAATAGCTGCAAAGGTCAGATAGTGAAAGTGGAAAAAAATGTCCGAGATAGATATCTGTATATCTAACATTGTAAAACTACTACAAAAGATGTTCTGTGGATGGAACACATGGAAAAAGCTGTGCTACTTTGCTAAAATGTGATGTTCAGAGACTAGTTTGCTCAAAGGGGCAGCTGCTTATACACATGTAGCCCCATCAAGCAGAACCTCTGCACCCGCCCGTTGGGAATAGTGACACCTGTGCAAGCGGGTGCTGACTTTTGCATACACAGAAGCTGCTTTTAGGGTGGACGAGTGCAGGCACTCCTCCCTGAACATCTGCAGGTGCGGCTGCATGCAAAGGCACAAAGGGAAGTTGAAAGGAGGCAATCGTATGTGCCCTTCATGGCAAAAAGTCATGAGTCACACTTAAAAATACTGTAAGACTCTGTGTTTTGAGGCTTTTCTCTGCAACCATGAAGGCCAGAGTTTCAAGGGCAGACTCCAGGAAGGAGGACAAGGAGCCCAGCAGAATGTGGGAGCTGACAACCCTGAAACTGCCCCCAAGTGTCTCAAAACAGCTGTGGCTGAACTGCCCACAGCACAGAATCAGTGTCATGCTCTGTGTCACCATTGAAGTGGAAACCAGGAGACCCTCTGGCTGTCCTTGTAAGAACAGTGAGAGAAGCAGAAAGCTGCATAACTTGTGGCAATGCAACTCCCACAAGAATGGCAGCACCAATGCAGGGATGCTGCACAGCACCACAGCTTCCTCCGCACACGTGTGTGAGTGCAGCCTAAAAACAAGTGTGTGCATGTTCTGCTTAGAGATAAGGCATATCAAGGTCAAGCTAGATGCAAAAGGATTAAACAGCCATCTCACTGCAAAATGGTTAGCATTTGCAGTCTCACATTTATGTATTTACTGTCATAAGAGTGCCTTTTTTCTGAAGTATGGAGATGTATGAAAGGTATGTTGGTTCTTAGGACAGATTCTAGCCCTAACTGAAACCAACTAAACCATTAGCACAAAACCATGCTGCTTTTTCTTCCATGCCATTAACTAGTAGAATTAAAAATCTTCCCTCTTTTTTTTTATTTAAAAAAAAATTATACCAAGATTTGCACTTGTATGGATTTCTCTGATTTTTTTATGGTCCTAAGAGCAGTATTCCAGCGAAATTTACAACTGAAAAGTAGATAGAGGCATCAAAAAAAAAAAAGATGAGTAAGAAGAAGACCTAGTCTATGATTTAATTGGAATCAATGGGAATTGTGCCATTTGCCTTTGGTGGCAGCAGAATCAAAGCTGAAACACCAGCTGTAGTTTATTTTAGATTGCTGCCTGTCTGAGATTAGATTTCAGATAGCTCCACAGGGTTCTTTTTTCTTTTAACTACCTACAATTTATGGCAGCAATACATATTCTACATGTCTTCCTCTACCAGGGCATCAGCTAAGCCTGTAAGGTCTGTAGGTGAAACAAGCCCTTTCCTTTTTTTTTATCCTGGGGGATGAGTCTGCCACATGTGAATCTAAAAACATGTGTATTTCACTGCAGGGAGATGTGCCTTGGGACAAGGCCTCCAAAGCTGCATGAATGCAAAAGTGAGAGGTTTGAGCAAGTTGTGCTATTCAGCACTTCTCATATGGGAAGTAGAAACCTGCTAAGTGGACTGGAGGTGGAGCAGCAGCCAGAGGAGTGAAAGTCACAGCAGGCTGATGATGACTGAGCTCTAGGTGTAAGGAACTTGAGCAAAAGATATAGAAGAGCCTGATGTTGCCAGATAAATCCATAACCTCTTGGGAAGTGCTGTACTGCTGTAAAACAGAGCACAGGGGGAAACATCCTCCTGTAGGGAAGAAGGAAAAATTAAAGCCTGGAATCAAAGAAAAGACTTGCAGAAGACAACAGGGAAATAAATGGTATCCATCTTGAATAGATGTAACAATCTGTGTAATGCTAACATTTGTATTTGTGTAGCAGTACTCTTTTGGTTGGTAAATGTGTATGATTATCTTTGGGTGATGAATGAAAGATAGTCACTTAGTCTTTGAGAACAAACAAAATAGTTGCTGAGGTGTCAGATCTTCTGCAGCCCCTACTTGCTTTTTAGTCGTGGTTCGTGGGCAGAGATCTCTGCAGGGGATTTAGACAATCAGACAGGAAGAAAGTAGTGGTGAGCACTTGAGACACCAGGTGACCTAAAAAATAGAGTGCTTAGATGTTGTAGGAAGAAGGAAAATTTTAGCAAACAAATTCCTAGAAAAGACTCATGAATGTTGGCTATGGGGAAACATCTAAGGGGCCAGGACAGAAAAGTAGCTTCATTCCTGCAGAGGTACAAATAGTAACTGTGAGCTTTTTAAAAACTAGTCAGGAATCACTAAAGAAAAGAGGTGATGCACATCTTAGAGAAAATGTCATAGTTTTCAGAGCTTTAACATTTCCTGGATTGCTTCTGCTCTGGAGCATTAAATGCCCAAATACGAGTCATTTTGCCTTACAGGTTTACTGAGGTAAAGTGTCATGACTGTGTTTTTTCCCTATTCCTTTTTATCTTGTTAGAGGAGAGAAATATCAGACATGAAATAGGCACTCAACTCTGCTCCAGTCCTTTCAATGACTAGGATCAAGCCATTGATCAAGCCTTCATACTTCAAAGGAATAACAAAAATCCCCACACTCTTCTACTTACAAACTTCTCCCACCCATGTGTGTTGCTGAAGGTGCCCAGAGCAGTATCTGACATTATAATAGAAATCAACTGATAGGCAATTCTCTGTGCTAGAGCTGCCAGACCTGAAAAGCTGATATAACTTCCTATAAGCAAGGACAAATGATTGAGATGTGTCTACCCCAGTAAATTGTACAACACATGCTCTGCTGTCCTTGGGTCTTATTCTATATTTCTTGAATGTTGTAATGTGCAAATGATGTTTAGAAGAGTTTAGAGCATGTCAGGAATGTAGCTGGGGCTTGACATGTTAAAGGTGTTAGCAAATTATTGCCTGAGGCACAAAGGCCACCTGGGCTTGTGACTGCAAAGTTTCCAGTGGCAGTAACCAAATGTGATTTTGTTGAGTTACTCTGAGTAGGAAAGCTATTTTTGCTTTGGTAAAGAAACTAGAATTTGGGAAGCTAAATATTAATAAGATACTTCAAAAGTAAAAGAAGAGTAACCTATCTCTGCCAACTGTTTTGAGTTTTATCATACTGGAGTTAAAAAAACAAACTTGAACAAAACCCCAAACAAACCAAAGCAAAACACATAGTGTCAATTTTCAATTCATTACCATTATTTGAGTGTTACAGGCTTTCTGCATCTCTCTGAGCAACAAATAAATAGATGGAGTCCATCCCTAAATTATCTTTCCTGGGGTCTTGTTCCTCATTTCAGTGTTGATTGCATTGTGTTGAAAATGCTTTGAGTGGACATGTACACTCAGATACTCTTACTTAAAAATTAGAGCAATCAGCAGAATAGGGCACTAAATGACTTTATCTATTGTTCAGCTTAAAAATTCAGTTCCTTTTTAACACGTTTTTTCTGCATGTTTTCATGAAGGATAAATAATTTTTGGAGGAGAGTTGCCAAGAAGGGAAAATTGTTCAGGAGCAAGACTCTGAAATTTACCTGTTCATTGCAGACCCAGAGCCTGAGAGTAGATTCTGACATATGTGTGAGCCCAGAAGTAAGCACAAAGGAGTTTATTAATGTGGGTGGCATGATTGGCATGAAATGGAAATAGTACCTAACATCTATAAAGTATTGCTACTCTGATTAAATTAAACAATTTTAGTGTAAGCGTTCAAACAGACAACATCCTTTTTAAAGGTAGGAAATGAGGTCTATTAAGGCTTAATGACACACACAGGGTCACACCATGCATTTGAGGGACAAGCAGTTGAATTAGAAGACCTGACTTCCATTATAATGCTCTACATTAGGTGACAATGCATAACAGAAAGAATGAATGGAAATAAAATAAGACAGATGGTGAATGAAAGGAAACATGCATAAGTGTTTGAAATAAATATATGCACTGGGCAAGAATGAAACTGGTAATTGAAACCTTTGCTCACTTTAAAATACAATTAAATGTACTTGCTTGCAGTGCATTTGGAGTAACAGGCTACTGGAAGGGATGATATGGCCTATGAGAGAAAGTGAACACATTTACTGAGGGTGTTGCTAAAAGCTATATTTTTGCCTCCATTTTCAGGAAAGAATAAAGGAACAGATGGCAGAAATTTCCCAAGGGAGAAAAGAGAATTACTAGAGAAGATCAGGATCAGACCTGCACAGGTGATCATGAAATCGAAATGCCTGGAAACTCAATTTCTCAAGGTCGATATAACCCATGCCTAGGTAACCAGTTTCTCTGAATTCTGAGGCAATTGGGAAAACCTGAGAAAACTGGGAGGTGCTGGAGGACTGGCAAGAGTGTGCAATGTTAGTGATGACCTAGAGAGAATCCAAGTACATCAGAGCCTTGTCAGCTGGGTGTTTTCTATGTAATTTGTGTTTCTCCATCACACTCACTCCTGGAGTATCTGAGCATCTTCAGTAAAAACAGTATAGTGTCTTTGCTCTCTCAGCTTCTCCCAGGAGAGCCAGTGTTTCTTGGAGGGGCTTGTTTTAGTAGAATCTTTTTGTTGTTATTATTGTGTGTATTATAGAATACTTGTTGCAACACAATGAACTGAGAAAGGTGTCTTGTGCCTGAAGTGGAAAGTAGTAGGTTAGGGAGGAGACTGCATCTCTCAGTAGCAGTTTCTCCTGGACTAGGCCTAGTTAGACTGGAATTGCTGGAGATTTAACAAAATAAGGACAGGAATTCCTCCTCCCTTGCATAGCTGTTGATGTTATGTCCAGCTGATTTGTTCCTGCTTGCTCTCTGCTTCGGTGATAAAAACCATTTTCAAACATGACCATCAGACTCCAGCTGCACAATCCAAAGAAGTTTTGTTCCAGTGCCACTCTAATAACCAGGTTTTGTGAGATGTCCTGTTCCTAATGCCAGGGGAGTTAAATGCCTAAACATCTTTAAAATCTGTGTTGACTTTATTCAGTTTTGTCCAGTGTATCCCTGTGCTTTTGCACCATATAGATAAATACTGTAGTATGAAAAGAGGAAACATCCACATGGAGGAGGCTGGAAAACCTGAAGAGGAGCACAGTGAGAGAGCTTAAATAGTGTGATTTGATTATCCATAGTCAGCATGATTGCCTGTGAAATACTGTGTCTACCAAAGAGAATTTGTTTTGTTTTGACTTCTCTGAGGAAGTTGAAAGAATTTTGATGGATTGATATTGGGATTAAAATTAAATTTACAAATCCTATGAAATAAGGGGATATTATAAATGTAACACAGGATGATCAAACTTATTCAGTGCTGAGGAGCAGGTTTCTAGTTTTAGGGAGCCTCTTCCAGACCAGCAACCAGAGTGTTATGTTCAGAACAGTTCCTTTTGCTTTCATCTTAGTGGGTGTCTTAGAGACTTGCCAAGGAAGGCATGAGCTCCAGGAGTTAAGTCAGAAAGTGCTTAATTTCCCATCTTGCAGGTAATGACTCCTCCTATTATATAAAATTCTTTTGTCTGGTCAATACTAAGCCAATGTTGGGCTTGATAATCATCTTGCTGGATCTGCTCTGGAAGAGTTAATGGCAAAGTAAGGACAATTTTGGGACAACTAAGAAAAAAGATTATATTTTGAGCTGGAGCTAACAAGTTACTAGCACTGACCAGTGAAGTGTGTTAAGGGACATGCAGACGCTCTAGATTTCACATAGCCTCACTTCTGTCTGTCAGAATTAGTGATTTTCTTTAACAAAGAGCATTTTTTCTGGCTTTAAGCAACCACTTGGAATTTCTGTTGTCCCTTACTCTTATATTATTACTAAGCCTAACTTGTAAATATTTGGGATATAATATGCAGCATGTTACTCTGATTTAAAAGGTACAAGTACTGATGCAAAAAGTCACTTGCCCTGCAAGTATGCCTGCTGCTGCCTGCAATAAATACCTTGTTGAGGGAAAGAATAGATGGAGAAGAGGTCATGCATGGTTGATGTTGATTGAAGCTAAGTTTGTGCCTGGTACAGTAAAGATATTGTTCAGTACTTATCTTCCTTGTGAAAATATTGCTGTTGTAATAGTACCAACATATCCATGTGTTTTGTCTCTCATTCCAGCACCAGCTGGGCTGGTTTATTCTACCCTGTCACATGTTTTAAGTCATCCCCCTGTATTCTGCACAGGTGTCAGCCCTCCCTGTGATCACGCTGCCGATGCTTCTGAGCTGGTCTGTGTGCATTTCACTAAGGTACCTCACTAGGCAGTGCTTCTGGATGAAGCTTTGCCCAGTGCCACGGTCATGGCTGGGGGGGAAGTGGGCCCAGCTGTGAGCAGTGTGACAGGGAAGGCTCACAAGCCTGGGAGTTGGCCCTTGCAAGTTTTGCCTTGCACTTGAGAAGCTCCTTCCTGCCACCACACTGCTCACCACGCTTAGTGGTTTGGTGCCACCATTTGCACAGGCCTCCCCCTTCCCGGCAGCTGGGCGGTAAATTCGTGCTCGCACAGCTCTCAGTCCAGACGGGTGCAGCTCGGGTAGGATGCAGGTGGTGGGAGTGGGAGTGTGCAGCCGCGGCAGTGGCGCGGGGTGACACTAACCAAGGCGGCTTCCTCCTCCCACGCTTGGGCCCGGCGCGGGGCCTTTTCCTGTGCTCGCCGCTGTCAGCCTGCAGCCTCTCGCTCGCAGCGGGGGATGAGCTCACCTCCGTGCCGGGCAGAACGGGCGCGCCGAGCATCCCCCGCCTCAGCAGCGGGCAGCCAGTCCAGGGGCGGGTGGCACTGGCAGCTCCTGCGGTGCTGTCATCCTCTGAGGAGGAACTTCCCTTTATCAGAATTATTTCTTGCACCAAATGCTGGTCAATGTTGGTCTATACCAGCGGCAAATTTGTCCCTGGGGCTTTTATCCTGCAGTTGTTTAAACCATACTGTTGCGAATGATCAACAATACTCTCATGAACGATCAGTGTGAAGTGGGCTATGAAGAAGAAAACTAATTTTCAGTTCAGTGTTCAGTATTCTGTGTACTTTAAATCAGCTGTATATAAAATGGTGAACCTCTTTCCCATCCCATGGCAGGACTTTAGCTTCTTCTTGAGTAGATATGGTGTCTGGCTTAATGTGGGCTGAGGCTGGGTGAGTAGACCTGGTTATTGTATTTACTTGTGTGGTAATTGAGATTGATACACACTGAAATTTCAGCAAGTGCCAAATTAAATTTAATTCTATTGCAGTCCAAGGTACTTCTTTGTATGCTGCCCAGAAAAGTGGTTCATCACTGGGACTCCTCAGAGTACTGGCAATAAAAGTAATAAAGCTACAGTTGATAATTAGTGAGGGTGTGTTGTTTGAGTTGGGGTTTACAAGAAAAGGTCATTGCCACAACACCACGTCTTGACTACCCTTTCAAGGAAATCTTAAACACTTTTTTTTTTTTTTTTTTTCTCTTAAGTCTCTGTTATTTTTATACCTGTATCTTTGTGTATGATGAGCATCAAGTATGCAACTCTTTCCAAGCTGCAAACTTCTACTATGGATAGAGTACCAGAAGGGATAATAAATAGAAACTGATTTTTTTTTTTTTTTTGGGAAGCAATTTGCATGTTATGCTTCTGGATCCTAAAGAAAAGGAAGTGTACTTGACGTTAAAATTGGCTTCATGGCTCCAGTTTTCTCAGCTCTACACCACCTGCCTCTAATCAAACTGTCCAATTACAGGAAACAATTGTTTTCTTGCTTTCTGTTAAGTGCAGAAATTAATTCACTAAAGGACTTTTTACCAAATGTTGCTTTTAACAAAACAATTTCATAATTTGTTTGAAAATAATGTGCTGTTTATGTCCAGCATGCAAGTTAGGATTCAAACATATGGTCACCAGGATCCTCAGAAGGTTATTTACAAAATTGTAATATTTATCTTAATTGATTGCAGGGTTTAGAAATCTCTATTGTATTGAGAGAAATTCAGTGGACATTAATAGCTCCACTATTGTTGTGGCAAGCTAAGAATCAGGCCCTGACCTATAATTATCACTTACACGAAGAGCACTGATAATACAGAAGGGAAATTGGTTTCCCTAGATATGCTTCCTTAATGTGAGACAATGACTTCAGGCTGTTTCTGAGCTGTGAATCTCCCAGGTGAAATCTTGCTGAAGTAGAATAAAGTAGAATAAAAACCAGAGTAAGAGGATACAGCTTTGGTTAACAATGCTTTCCTTGCAAAACTGCATCTCAAACCAAACTATGAGCTTAACAGGCCCCAGTCAGCCCCACAGAATTACATGAGATCACATGGAGAAAGCAAATATGCAACATCCACTCTCATTTTAGCAATGATGTTTGCATGTCTTCACCTAACAACTGTTTTTTATCTGCAAAGAAATAGATTGATAAGGAAAATATTAACAATATACTCTACAATTTAGGAGCTTACTAATTATACTATAAATCTTTAATTGGCTCAGCAACTTCATATGAAACAAAATAGACTAAGTAAGAGTGTTATGATCCAAGTTAGGAGGCCTATATAAAAAGACAGAGTACACTGTAAAATTTCCTTGAGAAGCATGAGGCACTTATTGGAAACTACTGAATAGAGGAAACATGAGGAGCTACTATTCACAGTCTCATAACAAGAGAAGGTGGGGGATATTTTGTGCCATTGACAGTCAATAAATGCAAAACAGATAAATGAGTGACTCATTGGCATTAACCAGTAAGCCTTCAGCATGTGGAATTAATTTCCATAGGAAATCTATATTAAACTGCAGCACAATTGGCAGCATTGCTATAGCCATGTTGAGAGAGGTGATGTACTAAAACCAACTTTTTTTTTTTCTATTTTTCACAAATGTATTTAATATGTGCCTGTGTACTTGCATACAACTTGCAGCTATGCTAACAGGATCAATAGACTGCTATATCCTCTATTAGTTGAATCAATGAGGAGGCATTTGGTATACACCAGAAAAAGCTTTGGAAATTTGATACAATGCCCTACAGGAAAATTTCTCTTTGTCCTTATAACTGTACTTGTCTATGCCTTTTTTTACCCTCTCTCATATTATCCAATTTTTTTGCCTTTTAAATCAGGATCAAGAAGAGAACAATGCTGGAAATTTTCATGTTGACTGGCTTGTACTGTTCAGCAAATTTTTGTTTGTGTACTGAAAGAAGGGTTGGGACTATATCACTTTATTCCTGTTATTTCCAAGATTGCTTTAGTTGCACTTGGCTGGTAATCTTGCTGCATTTGTGTGGATAGTGGAGCACTATATAAGATAAGAAAAAAAAATTCAGTGACTGTAGAGCAAATCTTAATTGATTTTTAAAGAAGAATAAAAGAGAAGAGTAACCTAACACAAAGCAAATGTTGCTTGCAGTTCAGTAAAACCCAGACAAAATCTGAAATGCTCCATAAAAAGGGAGACAGCATGTTTACCAATTGTTATTCCTATGATATGTGTCATTGTTTTTATTGTGTAACCTGCAATTTATTACAGCACCCATCATTCTTCATACGATAGATGCATATATATTTTATATGTTGGCCAAACAGGATGAAGAAATACAGCCTGACCTCTCTGGAGCAAAGAGAAGCCAGGCTAGTACCCTGACTGACAAGTGCCCAGGTGTAGTGGAAAACAAGTATGGAGAGATGCAATTCACAGCACTCTTAACATTGCAGTTTGTGCCTTTATCTGTTTTTAAAAGGAGACACAAGGGTTTGCCCTAAATCTTGGGCAATGCAGAGAAGAGAAGTTGAAGAACATAGGAGGTTCAGGGAATTGGAGAGTTGCCTTTATATGCCTGAAAATGAAAATAAATTTGTATGTTCTGTATGTTCCAGGTATGTAGGTCTGTATGGAGTTTTTACAGCCATAAGAAGCTGTGGGGGATATGAAGGTATTGGAAAAGAGTAAGGTTAGTGGATTGCAATGCAAGGATGAGGGGTATGGGTATAGAAGATACCCTCGCAGACAGACAGTAGAAATTCTGGGAATTGCCGGAAAAAAGTATACAGTGATAATTCCAAAATTATAAAATCTTGTCCCTTGTTATGAATTGACCCTGTTTTTCCTGCTGAAACAGGGAAAATTTGTCCTCCAATTTCCACATTTCCTTTCATATATTCCACTTTAATTGTTGTCCAGTGTTGGTGTCTTGCTTGAAACATGGTTGTCCTGCCAGGTGCATGCCCAAGTCTGCATGCACAGAGGGACACTGCCAGCCCAGCCCTGCCCTGGTGACCTGATGATCTCTGGGGGTTTGAGTGCATAGTCAGGACCATGAAACAAAAAAGAAATAGTGTGCTTAAAGAAAGAAGGAAGGATAAAAGCAGAATTGCAAAGCACTGGAGATTCTGCAGGTCCCATAATGCCAGTGCCCACCTGGAAACTTGTGCTGCAAATCCTGTGTGTTTGCTGGCCCTTCAGCCCTTCCCTGTGTCATGGTGGGCAGTGGGCAAGGTGTGAGCTCAGACAGTGAAACAGAACAGTGAAAGCCTCACACTGCTGCTACAACTCAAGGGTAAAGAAAACTCTCGACATCAGAAAAAGCCTTTCTCTAGGATTTCTGCTATTTCCAGTTGTTTCAGGTCCTGGTGCACAAACCTTCCAGTGTGCTGCACTGGAAGGGTCTAAAGTACACAAGTCTACTTAGGCAGAAGGAATTTACATATTATGATGGTTTCACACCAGCTCACTCTGGGATTGTCCCTGGGCAATAAATTTTTTGTTTGGAAGACGGAGGCACACATGAATCACCCAGATACCATCTTTGCTTGCTGCCCTTCACACCCTATGTTACTGTGTATTTCCCACATTTGTCACTAACCATAGTCATGTTTTGGTGTTGGTCTTGCAGCTCATTTAGCCCTAGAGAAATAAAAGCCTTTAGTTTAAATATGCATGTTTAACTCACCACATAGGAAGAAAATTATTTTAAAAATAGACTTTTAACATATATGTCACATTATTTAGTTATATAAGAATGTCTATAATCCTGCAAAACTGGCCCAGAGTCCAGCAAGTCCAACAGCCAACAGATGCCCCCAGATGGCTTCAGAAAAAGATGCAAGAAACATGACCTTTGAGGCAGTGCAGAGCATGGGCTGGGTTATCACTCTGTTATCAAAGTTTGGCTGTGTGATTTTTAATGGGCTAATGGCCATGCTTTCACTACCAATTACAGCACCTTGGAAGAGGCTGTCAAAGAAACCAGAGAGTCTCCTTTGGAACTAAAAGCAAGAACAACTGGCCAGCCATCCCTGTAGCAACTCCTTTGTGGGTCAGAATGGTACTTGGGTTTGTATTTAAGTGTATTGGTTAAAAATATGATGAACAAATTTAGCTTTTTTTATTCTGGACATTGTGCAAGTAGTTTCTAGAAAGTGACAGAGCCTGCAAGATTACGATAGTGCTCACGTTTTGAGTGGGCAGCTGAAACATTTAAAGTAACCAATAATAATAGTAGGGGACATATGATAGCATTTTGTTATGTTTTCTATTCCGTAGGACAGTCTTTAGATAGTTATTCATGCTGAAATTCATTACTTTCACGACTCACAAATACATTTTATTACTATTTAACAGCTTGTCTGCATATTGGAACACAACCTTACAAATAGCAGCGCACAAACATCCACAAAATTAATTTAATTAGTATTCTATCAGCTCTGGAGCTTAACTACTGTGAATAGGTGTTGCACAGGCAGTATGGTTTAATGGTTCCTGGAGTATTTTAACTCAGGACTCCATAATACACTTCTTCAGCCTCTATGCTTGTGGAAAGAGGGTCACAAAATCTCTTAAGCTGCCCAGCTGTTAAATGGTATGCTTATATTTAGGTAGCTTAGCTAAAATTGGTAGGATGCATTGAAGTATTTGGATGAAAGCTGCTCTACAGTATAAGCATAAAGTATTATTATTAGAAACATTAATACATTATCAGCAGTGTGACTTACAATGAAAACTCAGGAACTTCTGGCTTTAGGAGATGTGGGGTTTTTTTTCTTTTAACATAAGTATTCAAGAAATATAAAACAGACAAAGTAAGGACAGAGATGTAAAACAAATAACAGCAATGTTAACTTTATTAAAAAGCTTCATTGTGGTATCAGGCAGGAAGTGAAACTGCTTTCAAACTGCAAATATTTCTCAATCATTTCATGCACCAGCAATCTTTGTAATAGGTTTTCTGTTGTTTTTTGCAAAATGTTCAGATGAGCAGATAAAAGTTCAGACTCAAGGGGAAAGGCAGTCATTTTTCTTGGATTTCACTAGCCATGTATTTCATTTTGTGATTCAAAGTGACCTTAGAGTCTGTCTCAAAGAGCAGATGTGCATGCTGAAGGTTTGAGCCCTAACTATTTTTATAGGGCCATTCCTTTTTATAAACCAGCAGAGCTGTGTGCTGCAGCCCGCTAACCGGCTTTGGGTGTTGACTCATGCTTGGTGAGAGTTCAGTCAGAGGCAGCTGAGGCAGAAACGGCTCCCAGCTCCCTGCCCTCCCCACCCTGTGCCCTGCCATGGGCCAGTGGGATGTGATGAGTGCCTGCACCCTGCCCAGGGAGCTGAGAGCCTGCTGTCCTCCTGTGAGCCCCTTCAGGCTGTGAACCCTGCTGGCTCAAGAGGGGATACTTGTTCTGCTAGAGCCTCCCTGCGATGGTAGCTTCCAAAAGAGGGATGGAGGCAGCAGCTGGCAATGGTGAATGCTTCGTCCATCCCAGTTAAATCTGCCAGTGAATGTGCATCAACACTTTTAGGTTCTGGCTACTTGGAACTACTTTTCTGCCTCTGAGTATCATGTTATGTTGATCCCAGAGGGTCAAGTACAAAAGTATTGAGCACTTAGAGACACTAAATGCCCTTACTGGGTGAATTAATGGGCCTTGAGAGTACTTGGCAATGGGACTGCTCAAAAAAAAAAAAAAAACTTCCACTAAACTCTTGCTTGACAGAACAGTTTTATCATCAAAAACAGAAAGCTAGAAAACTGAAACTTCAGCTATCATATTCATTTCTGCACCTGGGTCAGATGCAGAAGGTCAGATGCAGACTAAGTGCTAATTAGGTATCTCTTGACTCAGTAATTCTTGCTAAAAGTGCTGTGTGTGGGGCATCTAGAAGAGCAGCAGGTGTTGTGGTAGATTTTACTTGTCTAATCTTGTAGTTTCTAGACACCACGACCCCAGTCTTTACATCTTTTCAACCACCAATGGTTTATTCTTGTGCAAAAATAGAAATAAAAAGGTAGGGGAAGCACATGCAATTGACAACTTCCAAGGTAATCACACTTCACAGTATTCAAAACTGATCTACTTTGAACACTTACTTTGTTACATTTCAGTCAAATGTTTGTCTAAATTTTGAAAAATTGAACTCTTGGTAAATTGAGAGAAGATTAAGTGTTTCAGAAAATCTTTGCAGATGTGTTCTGAGGATGAAAACACCTTAATTTTTATAAGAAAATATATGTTAGCCGTTTAGCAGGTCTAGATAATGGCCTGGGATTTGGGAGACCTGGATTCAGTTCTCTGTTCATTGTATGGTTTTCACCATACCACTTAGTTTTCCAGTGCCTCACTTCTGAATCTGTAAAACAGAGGCGCTGTATTTACCTTGCAGAGGTGTTGCAGAGATGAGTACTTTGAAGAGTGTGATGTTACTGTGTTATAGGACAGTGAAAAGTTTGAAGCCTATACTTTTGCAGTTCCCTGGATTCCTATTCTTAACATTTTTCCTTTGCCAAACAGGGGAAAATCACAGAGCTCTCAAAAATCATAGCAATCTGCTATTCCTGCTGTGTTTGCTTGTGCCAAAGCCTGTAAAGTTTTATTAGAATCTTTGCAGTGACTTCATATGCTTTGTGTTTTGGGCTTTAATGACCTCAGGACCCATAAGGACCAGTGCATTTATTGTTGTGTGCTGAATGTCCTCACATTTCAGAGGCTGATCTCAAGACTACTGAGAGCTTGTCGAAGTCTTTCATTTGATACTATATGCTTGTTTGATATTGACAGATTTCACAAGTGTGGCATTAACAGGACAAAAAGTATTAGTACCTAAGAGGGGTTGCTGCATTTTATCTGCTTACTTGTCAAAACTTTTAGATAGGTAATGATAATAAAGCTTAATAATACCGTGCTGGAAGGCAAACAGGTCCCTCAGCATCACAGTTATACAATTCATAAAGACACAGAACTAAAATAGATGAAGGGATGGGATCGAGCCTCTCCAAGCCTTGCAGGGAGTCGGTGGCTGCAGGGTGTGGTCTGGATGTTGCAGGAGCCTTGATTCATTATCGTTCGTGCACTGTTTGCACAGCGTTTGTAAACGCTGTAGAAAGGTTTATAAACAAGTGTCAGATAACAGAATTACTTGATGAGCTCTCCAGTCACACAAACTGCAAATAGATGGGCGCTGATGATGATGATAAGCTGAATGATTTCTAACACAATTTAAAGGAGATGCAAGGGGATGGTGTGGTTTGTATCTGAATGAGTTCATCTGCTTCAAATGGGTCAGTTCTTAAATCTGTGTATGGTGGAGCAGGCAGAGAGTTTTAATGATCATAAGATCAGGGTAGAAGGCGCCTTAGAAAGCCTGATGTGAAACCTTTTACTAAAACTGGGGTCAGCTAAAAGATCAGACTAGGTTGCTCAGGGCTTTGTCCAGACAGGTATTGAAAACCCCCAGGAATGAAGATTGCATAACCTCTTTGGACACCCTGTTCCCCTGCTTTCCTGATTTGAAAGGCTTTTATTATGAAAAAATATTTTCCTCAAATTCAGTCTGAACCCTGCTTGCAGCTTACACTTGCTGCCCTCTCACTGTGTACCACTGTGAAGAACGTGCCTCTGTCTCCTTGCTGATTATCCTCACAAGCACTGGGGGCTGCTGTTTTTCTAAAGCCATCTCTTCAACCTGGACAAGCCCACCTCCCTCAGCTCCTGCACGTTGGGCAAGTGCTCTGCTGCTGGGGGACTTCTGAGCTCACTCTGCTTCACTAAGAAGCTGCTTTGCAGTCTTACAGATTTACAGGAAGATACCTAATTCCTTCAAAAAGCAAAAACTTCCATTGGAGGTTTCTGTTTCCCCTGAGAAAGCTGTTTCCAGTTCAGATGTGGCTGCAGCAGCCAGCCCCAGCCCCGATGGGCGCCTGGCCTCGCTGGCTCCGCAGCCACAGCTGGGGCAGATTGTCAGCTGGCACTGCCGGGGTCCCACTTCTGCTGAAGTTACCCTGGAGTTTCCAAAATGAGGCACTGTGTAATTTTAGGGAGGAGAATTTCCAAAAACACATTTTCTTCTCTGAATTGGATTCCCTGTCAGTTCCCCTTTTTCCTTCCCCCTCCAAGTAATTTTCTTCAGAATCTACTTTATGTAAGGCACAGGCTGAATCTACAAATCCTTTTTTTTAATTATCCAGAGGATTGTGGGAAATGGGCAGGAGACCCTGTCATTAGTAAGGTGTTTGTTTAACAGAACAAAACTATTTCCCTCTTTACTGTAGACTTCAGATTCTGAACAATTATTAACTTGTTGCCTTCCCTCTTCCTTCCTTCCTTTTCTCTTTATAGTTGGACCTGAGGTTTTGTTTCTCTCTTATCTGCTGCTTTCAACATGTTAAAAGTAAATTTTTGTGGGATTGCAGAGGCAGAAAGCAGAGGATGTTCTAGAAAGGAGGCCGAAGTAGCAATAATATAATTAATTATAGTTTTTTATTAATAATTGCACCATTATAGATATAATTCTAATTTTGCACATGCAGGCAAACGCAGGATGTCTAGGCATTGTGCTGCTAATCCTCATGCACCTTCTCAATGATTTCCTTTCCTTCTCTCAACCTCCCTACTCTATCACCCAGCCAACATCCCTGTGGACTTGGAGGTGTCTACCTGAGGTGGGCAACATCATCAAAAAAAGCTATGAATTTCTGCCTGGCATGGTATTGTATTACGAAAAGGAGGCAAAAGGGCCAGTAAATTTTATTCATCCACAGAAGGTGCCTCACAGCATGAGGTTGAGCTGGTGGACTTCTGAGCCACAGGAGGCTGGAAATGTGAATGCCATGCTGGATTGAAAAGGGCCTAGAAAACGTTCTGAACAGTTGTAACATTTGAAGTAATAATACAGGCTTAATTAAATCTCATATTTGAGCACATTGGTTAGTCTCTGTAGGGATCAGGAAGGATTTTCCCTTATCCATATACAGCATTTTGTAATTGGTCAGGTGCATTATGGGGTTATTGTCTTTCTCAAAATCTGAGGCAGTGATTAAACGCTTCTGCTAGGAGTGGGATGCTGGAATGAGTGGTTGGCCTGGTGTAGCATGGCAGATTTGGTCTTCCTTTGGATTGTTGATTGTTTTCCCTTGTGATTTGCACTTTGATTCTTGTAATATTTGACATTTTCCTAGCTCCTGAATGAAGGTAATGGCAATGAGGATCTCGGTTTTCACTACGATACTAATGTTTTAACCTTTCTATCAGTACAATAAAGGTTGGAAGCATGACCCAAACCTCTGAAATAGAAGAAACTTAATCATATACTTCATTGGTTGCTAATACTGTTTTTGCACATTCCAACTCAGAGCAACTATGTAATCCATAAATTTGTCCTATAGCGAAAACAAATTAATCAGGTTGAAAAACACTTCTGACCTTTGAAGTGCTCTGGGAGATGGATAAGAAGGTGTTTTTTATGCTTGTGTGTTTGTTATCACTGCAGTTGTTGTGACTACAAAACTATTTCTACACAGATATCCAGTGTTCGTGTAGCTGGGAGCCTGGGAAGTTTTAGTCTTTTGAGAGGGTTGAGAGGAGTATCTAAGTCCAAAGCTAGATGTTCATGTGTGCCTGCTTAACTCCTGCCTGATATTTAACCCAGCTTCCTGGAGATTGATGTAGCTGCACAGGTCTCCCACATTCTTGAAGTCCTGATGTGATCATGCAAAGGGCAGAGGCACCCGAAATGGTGGTACAGGGCAGATGTGAGATGTCTTATCTTGGCCAGGATGTGCCTGCAGATGTGTTCTTTTATCCTGGTGGGAAATGCCAGGGGCAGCAGCTGAGAGCTTATCTACCACTGAGTACAAAATGCTTAATGCAGGCACACCACGTGTTTCTGACTGCTGCGTGCAGATGCACAGCCTTGTAGAGTTTTGTAACGGGAGAGCATCCACCAGTTGTGTCCGTCTGCTGGCTGCTCATGGCACCATGGAGTGGGAAAAGTCATTTTACTGGGGCTGGAGAGTGTGGGAGAGGGTCAGAGAAAACTTGAGCAGCCTGTTCTACCTCACCTGATTGAAGGAGGCATATTCAAAGCAGTCCAATTCCTATGCTGTATTTCTATAGAGAGGTCAAGATTACTTTAATTAAAAGACCTCTCTCTAAAATCTTTTATAAAGGATTTACAAACCATTAAGACTGCTATTAATTGTCACTGGTTATTGTTTACAGTGAAGTAGGAGTGAAGTTATATACAGTACTGACCATTTCCTAAACAAGGAAGGGCCATCCCTACCTTAAATTGCTTACAGTTATTGCCCAGCATATGTGTGGAGGGATGCAAGTGAGTATGAAACTGATCCCTGCAGTGAGTTTAGTGTGGAAGCTTCTGATAATGTTTTAATAATACTCATGCAAGAATTTAGCTTTCTTCTCAATAATTAATGCTTGTGGAAAGTTTAATATGTATTTATTTGGTGTGTTCTGATACTGGCACATGAGCAGAATAATGAGTTATATATGCATGAAAGGGTTTTCACCTGGATGTTGACTTTTAATTCTTTTTTTAAATGCTGAACAATAAGGTTTATTTTAATTAAAAGAAGATGGGTTATTCCTCCAGAATGATTTTGGTTAAAAATTTAATTTGTGTTGTGTTAATTTCCTCTTAACTGTTTGCAAGAAAATGACATGGTAAAACATGGCACTGTGCAGAAATGAAAAGTAAATTACATCTGCAGTATATGAAAAAATTCTTTGCAAAATCTGCAGAAGCCTGTGTGGTGAGCATATGCATCTGTGTATTGGTCAAATTATATGCCTTTAAGTGAAAGTAAGTGAAGAAAAATTACTAATGACACCCAGAGCAAATGCAAAATGGTTTCAGTTTCTTGAACAGGGCACCAAGATGTGAATCATCATATTTTCACTGTCAGAAAAACCTGAGTGGTTTTTCCTCAGGGTAACAAAGGTACATGTCAACTGCCTGAATAAGAAATCTCAGCAAAGGCAACACACATTAGTTTTGCCAAGAGGTAAACTCCCTCAGGTCAACCCCAGGCAGGGTACAATACTCATCTTGGCAAGTCACCTCATGGTAAAACTTGTAGTGCCTCATTGTCACTGTTATTTTACCTCAACGTGCATGTTGGCTACCCTGAGGTAAAAATGCTGCCTCTTTATCAGCAGGCACCAGCCCTCAGTGTACGTGCAGACCAACACCGTGCTCCTTGGCTGTCCCCAGGTGTGACAAAGCTTGTACCTTTGCCTACCCCATCTCTTTTTGCCTCTCCAGTGCTCCTCATGACTCAGAGGAAGTCCAGCATCTCTCGTGAATTTATTCACCTCACTTCACCAAATCTGTCTCATAAAAAACTTCTTAGGTTGTCAGGGGACCCTGTTAACTAGTTTCAGAAAACTGTGATAATATTGAAAATCGTGATTTTCTGCAGCCCTGTGGTGTGTACTCTGCAGCCCTGAATATGGCAGTGAGACCTCCCTGCACCATGTTTTTCACCCGGGGGCTCTCTCCAGGCTATTCTCCCATCTACTGCTTCTTCAAACATTCCTGCTGGTTGCAGGTTTGCCTTCTGTGCTTGGCTTCTGTATCCCCACTTCCATCTCTACCAGAAAATAAGGGCCTCCTTATCTCTCTCTCTCATCTCTCTCTCATTTGCTGAAGGTCCCTTATTTGTTCCTGTGCTAGGAGCTGGGAATATAATTTTCCTTCCCACCAGTCTTATCTCCCAGGCAGAGCAAAAAGAAGTAAATTATTCAGTTGACCACATTTTAGCTGTAATGGGGTGAGAAGCAGATGGTTAATAGCTATTGTTATTTTTCCTTTCAGTATATAAACCATTGCAGGGGGAAATAAAGGTATTGGTTTGACTGGGGAGAGGCAAGGGACTGCATGCATCCTGCACTTTTCTCTTTGGGTGAGCGGGTTGTCATCAAAATCATATGGTCTGTGCTTTGATTTGTAGAACTTTTCCTGAACATTGGGCTTGCCTGGAGATGACATTGAAAAGTTCCCATATTACAGGCAGACAGCTGAATGCCCTCAAGCTGAAAGTAAGACCTTGCTTGACTTAGAAAATGAATGTCATTTTTCTGGTGCTGTTATTGAAGGTAGTGTTACACTCCTGTGTATCTGAACATGACAGCAGTTACAGCACGGGTAAGTGCTTATAATCAGCTGTGATAGTGTTTATTTTAGAAGTCAAGTGAATCACTAGAAACCTGCTTGCTGAATGATTTTATTGGGGAAAATTATTGTCTTACAGCTATGTAAACTCACAAATGACCAGAAGATAATGTGGTACCAAGTCATCACAACACCTTAGATACATTCTATGTATGGAGATCCTCTCAGCTTAGCAGGTTATATTTGAGAATGCTATTTGTCAATTCCTCTTTTTAATTTCTGTCCTAATTTTCCTTCCTCTGGTGAGAAATTGTGTTTTCCTGTCTCTTCTCCCCTACAACTTAAAATGTCTAGTATTCCAATATACCTCTGTCAGCACTCTACATTCCTGTTAACTGAGTTATTCTTCAACATTGATCATTGTCTTCTCCTATCAGGAAGCTGTAGCAGCAAAGGGCCATGGTACTCATGTGTGTTTGACTCCCTAGATTTGATTCTAAGCTCTGCTAAACCCGCCCAAGGTCAAACTCTTGATTTATTTGAGAGTTCAGACTTCTTATCCCCGGTCCTGTGAGTGATCTGTTCATGTGGGTGGCCTGTGTGCTAAAAGGTTGGGCCTTGCATTTTTCTAGCCAAGTCACATGTGGGCCTCTGGAATCTCAGAAATTTTCCACTTGACAGAAGAAGGGGACTTCAGAAGAACTGCTATAAGTACTTAGAAAGATAGGCTAAGAAAATATTTCAGTGTGCCGATATCCTTCTCTCCTTCTCACTTTTGCAAAATGGTGGCATATTTCTTTGAAACTGCAGTTTGGCATAGTTGTGGGTATAGGCTGGTTTTGACCAGGATTTGCTTGTTTGTCTGCAGAAGTGGCACAAGGGCTTAGAATGCAGCAAGATCCAACTTTAACTTGCATCAGTTACATCAGTATGTTTTGTCTTCATTGAATTTTGAATTGGCCCTGATGTTGTGAGGAGAGCTTCCTGAGCTGCAGGATGCTGTGAAAAAATGCAGTTCCTTAGAAAACAGTATGTTAAAGGTTCAGCAGCTGTGTTGAAGGAGTAGTTTTGGGGTTCCTGGGTTTAAGATGCGAGTCACAGGTTTTGACTAAGTACCGGCTTATATTATTATAGAATGGTCTCAGCAGAGGCAAATTACCATTTGCAGGTGAGAGAAGTAGCCTGTTTTCTTTGCCTTTAAGGAGAATATTTTCAATTTTCCCCAAGTAGATATGAGTTTACAGTTCTTTCACACAAATGACTTACTGTGAATTTTTCTGTAAGCAGTATGGTGGGTCATTATTGGCCTGCAGAGGAGGCAGTAAGTGGCGACAAGTATCTGCAGGTGAAAGCCAAGTAGATAAATATAAGGTACTTTGGAACCTGTTTCCTTATCTAACCTTTTAAGGTTGTCATTAACAGTTTCCTGTTTATCCTTCAGTTGAAATCTCTGCTCACCTTGAAGAAGCCGATTGTTCAGTGGGAAGACTCATTAGGAGCTGTATCTCTCTCCATCTCAGCAACTGGGCACACAGCTCCGAGATTTTATTCCCAGGTCAGGATTGGAAGGCTGCTTTAAGTGACAAAGTTTTGCTGAAGTCTGTTGTCTTTGGTTATTGGAATTTACTTGCTTTAAAGACGAATGTGCAGTTCTATTTTTTTTTTTTTTTGGTGTGTGTGTATCTTTTTGGGGGCCATTTTGAGACTAAAACCAAGAGGTATCTCAGGGGGGGTTATGGTTAGCTCACACTATGCAGAATTACACACAGTAGGAAATCTGGGGATTTCTCTCTCTTGCTTCAGTGACTCTAGCAGCTTGCCCAGCACTCCTAAAGCGACATGTTGTAAGGGTCATGGGCTTGGAGCAAAGCCAATACTAGTGTTAGCAAGCAGAATTCCTTATGACTCCACTTTTTAAAAAATTTTTTTTTCTTTTTCTTTTTGCTATTGGCCCAACACAAGCAGCAAAAGTAACATGTCTGAACCTGTTTCCTTGTCTGTTCTGGTGGTTACCCACTTTCTTCGCCCCTGGTTCAGGGAAAGTGGGGAAAAAAGGTTTGCCTTTGCCCAGCAGCACTGCAGGTGTCTGTCCCTCTGAAAGAGTCCCAGTGGTGTGGGCGTGCTGGAAAGAAAAATCCCCAGTGACTTCACCCAGCTTGGCTTGTGGTGGTTACTCACAATGAGGTAACTTTTTTCTTCTAATTTTTTTTCTTTTTTCTTTTTTTTTTTTTTAAGCCCTGCATATTTAATGCTACATCTGAGTTTTTGCATATGAGTGAAACTGCAGCTCTGGGACGATTCAGGGAGTTTTCTCTGCAGAGTAATTTTGGTGAGTAAACACAGATAAGAGGAAGCTGGTTTAATCCAATAACTCCTCCCTCAAGGGCAGGTGCAGCAATGTGGCTCAAGGTACAGAACAGAGGAAATGCCTTGTTGACACAGGTGATCAGAGCAAAGTGGCCAAAATTGATATAATGATATGAGTTTGCAATGCAAAGCCCTGCTTTCTCAAGGCTGCTATTTGCAGCCCTCCATAGCACATCTCTGCTCTTTCACCTCTGGTCAGGCATCCTGTTGTGGGTGACTTCCTAACACTTCTTCATGATGTCTCAGTAGCTGCATTGCTGCAGTGTAGCTTGGACTGTGCTGTGTTAACCTGAGAGGATTATTAAAATAAACTCTGAGTCATATTTGAGCTGTACATGGGATGAGATGGTTATCAAGGTTTATTTTTTCTTATAATTAGGTCTCTTAAATATTGCCTCATTAGATATCTTCAGTGACTGTTGGAAAAGTCCTCAGGGGACTAGAAGTTGTTTGTTTTCAAGGGAAGTTCACATGGTAAATACAGTAACTAGCAACTCTGTTTAGGGTTTTTTTTTATTAATGACAATTAATATATTTTTCTTTAATCCTAGGTTCTTGTCCTGATTTCTTTCCAGCCTTTCCACTGCTATTACAGCTCTGGTATCCTATAGCAAGTAAGAACATAACATTGCATCTGTTCACACGCGGGAGATGGAGGAACTGCATTAAGAGCCCATCAGATAGGAAGGTAAGAGGCTGCTTAGGTTTGTGTGGAGCCACTTCCAAGTTTGGCAAACTGGGCTGGAGTGCCTTGGCCCAGGCTGAACTCAGCACTGCTGGGTTTCTAATGGCTCTAAGCAATTCTTTTCTACCCTGTCCTTAAATGTTTATCACCCAGGGGTTCAGGCATGACCTGCTTTGTTTCTGTGGTATTCCTCTCCTTTCTCCATGCTCAAGGGGCAGCCTGGGAAATGGCACCATATGCTTTTCCCTGCTCTGCAGTAGCCTGAGCTTTCATGTTGCCTGTCCCTTGCCCTCCTTTGCTCACATGGCTGTCAGCTGGCTCACATCCATCTCTCAGTGACTCTATCTGATAAGGCCTGTGCTGTTTAGATAAATTTTGGGAATTGTCGGAAAATATCCAAGGAGACATAGTTCATTTTTCAGTCATCCTTTCTTCTAATCTCAGTTGGGAAATCTTGATCTTCAAATTCTGCTTCTCCAGCAGTCACCACCATTTTTGCCTCCTGTCTCTCCCCTTACTTCCCCTTCAAAAACAGGAATAACTGGCTTAGTGCTCCTACTTAGGGCTCATGGTCCAATGGGCATGTGGAACACCACACATGAAGCAGGAACTGCTCTGAGAGAAAAAAAAAGGATGTTGCTGGCCCATTGAGGCAGACTTCTGCCTTTTTGCTTTCCTCTGTTGAATTATCTTTAACTGCCACAAGTTTTAGGTGAGGTGGTTATATAGAACTAACTGCATAATATGATCTCTCCAATGATAACTTTTACAGTCAAAAGTTGCAAGGGGTTTTTTCTGTTTATTTCTTAATTTTCTTTTCTTTATATTCTCCAGTTCTTTCTCATTTTCAAATACTGGGATATCTAAGAGGTATTTTTAGAAAAAACTGTGAATCTGGAATGCTCACAAATTTTAGTAGAAATGCCTTTTTATTTTTCTTCAATGCTGTGTCAGAGGTGCATACATTATTTGATACTTGTCAGTATTCTCCTTAATTCAAGAATTACAACCAAGTAGTCAGGACAAGGAGGAAATAACGTGATAGAAATGATCAGTCTTGTATCAGGAGCAATGAGTTGTGAGCAAAGACCATGAGGCTGGGACTTGTTCCTTTGCATGTTTTGATGGATTGATCTGTGATTAATCTGCAGACAGGAAGAAAAAGGAGGTAATTAACAACAAACATAAAATTTGGAATGAATTATCTGATGGATCAGAGGCATAGATTAACTGTATTTTATATTTTGAGACTATTTGGAAATGTTAAAGCTAGGAGGAGTTCTGGAATAGGCTGCATCAGCAAACTGGTACATTATTTACTCTGGCAAGGTTTTCAGTGGTAGGGAAGGCTATTCCAGGAGGTGTTAGTCTGGGCATGGTCAGCACTGGCTCAGAGTTTGTGTAAAATGCAGATTCAGGAGATTACTGGGCACAGAAGCAGACTTTAGGAGTTGTAAGGCGCCTCGGAACATCAGCCCGGTCGACTACTGGATCTGCTGAGACATTCTGTTCTCCTCTCTGGAAAAGAGGAATTGGCTCATGATGTGGAATGACTAACAAATTGTCCCTGAGGACTGGCCAGTTAGGTAGGAAAATGTTATTTACCTTAAAAAAAACACAACTTTTTTATGCATGTGTAATAATAAGCTGCCAGTGGACCTCTGCCCTTTGCTCATAACTGTGGTCATTGCTTCTCCACAGTATGACTGAGAGCTAGCATTTGTCATTTCACCCAAACTACTCATACACTAAAACTAACAATCTGGCCATCACATCTCTCCTGGGAAGTTTGGACATGAATCATGGAAGAGTGTTTGGGTCTGTGCCACAAGTCATGGGAATTGTGGAAGGAAATTATTATATGCTAGGTTTGTTTTATAGTAAACCACATACTGTCCTAGAATTAGATCCCTACTTTATATTTTCAAGAGCCAATTCAAGAAATCCTAACTCTGATTAAATTCTTCTTGTACCTGGAAATTTTGTCTCAAACATAATTTAGATTTTCATTTTGCTTCTTGTTTACAGCATTTTCTTCCTTCCTTCAACATTTTCTCTTTTGATTCAGGCTTATTTTTTCACGTGAAAAAATCTGTCTTGATTCCTTGAGTGGCTGGTGAATAATTTTTTTTTACTTATTTTCTGCTCTTTTAGATAGTTAAAAATATTTGGCAGAACATCCTCACTTCAATTCTGATCCATACATTTTTTTCTCCTGTGGAATCTCACAGATGAGGCAAGGGTTATGAATGTCTTTCTGTAGATGGCAGATAGCTGGGTTAGACCCCATTTGAAGCTGGGTTTTAGTATATGCTGTCCCAGGAGCTAAGTGTATTCAGTACAATACACACATAAGCCAGACAAGGGGCCAGTGAGCTCAGCTGCAGCAGAACATCCATTTGCTATCTGGTTGTCCACTCTGAGTAACTTAGTGGTGGAAAAAGTAGATTGATAAACCCATTGCACAGACTGTAGTGATTTCCCTAGCATGCCTTAAAAAACAATGAGACACTTCCACTCCTAAAATGTCTAACCCCCTCAAAATCCCCAAATCCCAACCATAACCCCCAAGCACTATGGAAATGAAAGCAAAACTTCTGAAGATTCACTGGGTTCATTCTGCCAGAAGTCTATTTTTTGCAATATCTCAGGTCAGGTCTTCTGCAGGAAACTAAAATAGTTTGTGAGAAGCACTCTTAAACCAGCCTTATAGAATCCAATGACATTTTATTATTTTGAAGAACTTACTTTTATATATGAGAAATAATTAAAAGGAGAATACAATTAAATGGAAATTAAATAAGGCTAGATAGATTTACCATAGGCAGTGATCATATCTGGAGCTTAACAAAAACCAACCTGCCATGCACATCCAAATGGTATTTTGAGATATGTACTTAGCTTAAAAGAACTAATATTTAGTTTGAAAAGAATAAAAGATACTATTTTGGAGCTTATTCTTTTCTGAAGCACAGCTGAAGGGTGAAACCAAGCTTTTCCATACAGATGTATGAGACAGAATTCATGCTCCACCAAATGAGACCTTTATGCTTCCACCTGCATATTATGGCTCTAATAAACACGTTATCAGCTCATGAAAATGATGGCAAACAGGTGACTGGAGGATTTGATAAGTCAGCAGCAAAGATTAACAGATTTTTCTCAGGGAAAAGGTACGAGAGATTCCTTTATTTAAAACAATTGCAGCATGTGAATTGACTGCACTTAAATCATTACTGGCAATTAGTATGTGTCAGAAAGGTTGCAGCTGGCTCCAATTACAGGTAGGACTTTTAGAAGCTGAACTTAATTGTATGTGTGATAGTGAGAGGCTGAGCAAGTGCATACCAGGGTAAATGTGCTCCCAGAAAGGAGGGCAAGATCTTATGAACTGGGACATGACTATAGTAACTCAGCCTAATTCCTGCCTCTTGAGAAATAGATCTTGTAGGGGGAATTTGATGGGAATGCAGCTGGTCACCTTGCTGAGCTTCTTTGGATGGTGGGGAGAGCTTAAAAACGACATATTATAGACAATATTTCTTTATCCTACTGTGGTAGGTTTGCCTAGTTTAAACCCTTGCCAGTCATATCCAACATAGGCTGTATAATCAATCCTCTCAGCTCAAGGCCAGCAATCTGCTGCTTCAAAGGCCCTGCAGCTGTAGGCAGGGGGTGATTTGCAGATTGCCTGGGTATCTTGATGGAGAACTACTTCTTGTGTAATTGTCATATGTGAAAAACTCTTTCCTTCTATGGTGGCAGCATGTTGGGACTCTGTGGTATAAAGGCTCTTGGATTTACAGCTGTGTACTTGGGATATTTCTGCTGTAGTCACAATTATCAGGATCTCTCTTAGGTGTGTTACAGGCTATGGCCATTGCCTTCACCCTGGTCATGGACCAAGGTGACTTTTTTATCATTGCACTTCTCTCTCTGGTTGTGTGTGTGTTTCTTGTCACTGGAAAAACAGTGATGTTTTGAATAGAAGACTAGTATGTGCCTGATGATATGTTAGGAGCTGGGGTTACAGCATGTTGATTGTTTTTCATGCTTCCACAGAAGCAATGTGATCCACCTTGCCAGAGAAATTTATCTTTGGGGTCTCAAAGTTCCAGTTGTACCAATGATTGGTATCTTCTGATGAGCTATATTGCTTTGCCCAGCTCCTGTGCTCTGTTACAGGAGCCTTAAAGAATAGAAGATAAGTATTAATATTTCCATTTAGGGGTTGAGTACTGCATATAAACCTAATGTGTCCTTGTGTCAAGATGATGCCCTCAGGTGGAGCCCAGGCTTACTGCTGGTTTCTGGAGGGGCTCGTGTGCATTTAGTGGAAGAAGGGAGAGCATGGTAAGCATTCAATCTTTTTGTCCCTTCCCTTCCATCTCTTGTATGTCCACTGGAGGACAGAGGTTTAACCTTTGTCATAGCTTATGTTTTCCAGTAAAAAGTTGTATCCAGACTACTACATTTTGGAAGGATTTTGTTGAACAATATCAAAATGTTGTCTGAGTTCATCTGAACTTATTAATGAACTGTGGTGTGACTGTATTTGAGTCTCCCTGTTCATCAGCCAGCACACAGTGCTTGTGTGGGCAGAAGCCATTCTACAGTGTGCCTGCACTTGGGCTGATGCACAGGCTCAGGCACCCTATCCACTCCTTGTACTGCTCATAAACCCGTGTTTGATCAGCAGGAGAGCTACCATGAAACTCATTAGAGCTGCTATTTTGGGAGAGTGGGGTGGTGTTTCACATAACGTGCTAATGTGCAAAGGCTGCCATGCTTGTAAAACTAAACTGGAACTTGGTTAGAGAAGCACTAAGCGTTCCAGCAGTGCACACAGACCAAGTTTCACATAATTCCTTCAAAGTCTTCCCTGTGACCGCTTTTCTACTTACATCCAAGTTCTACAAATGTTGCCGTAATGTTGATAATATATTTTACATCCCCAGCTCTTTCTCTGGGATTTTGAGATGAAAATAGTAATCAAATAGTAACTGGGAGCTGGGCAAATAATCTGAGATTCCACAACTCTCCCTGTGTTATTGTAGTTTCCTTTGTATCAGCATCAACAAAGGTGCTTGCTGTGTACTCAGCTAAGGTAGCTCTGTGTAGATAATGTCAGTTTGGTGTGTGAGGCCTTTGCAAACAAATGCTGCTGTCTCCATGTGATTTGTTCAAAAGCAGCACACACCCATTTTTGATACAAATATATGATGCCTCTGCAAGAAATACTCTGTCATAGGTTTTGTAGTTAATGATCTGTTCTGTCACACTTATTAGCTCACAGTGCTGTGGGGCCTGTGGCTGCGGCTCCTAAGCAGCACTGTGTTGCAAATTTGTAATTTTCACAGTTCCATCACTTCAGCTGGGCTGTGTGTTTTTTGTTCCTGTCAGTTCCTGAGCACAGAATTGCCAACATAGGAGATGACCTTCCAAAAGAAACTTTGAATATGCTAAAACAACGCATGGTACATCCCGTTCCTGGCTTTGTGTCTGCAGACAAAAGCCTGCTCTGTGAGTGAGAGGGGTGTCATCATGTTCAGGACTGTGCAGCTTG
The DNA here is from genome assembly GCA_034336665.1 of Luscinia megarhynchos. NCBI lineage: Eukaryota > Metazoa > Chordata > Aves > Passeriformes > Muscicapidae > Luscinia > Luscinia megarhynchos. Next base: position 16,257,330 of record CM067565.1, read on the forward strand.
GTGGGACATTTGGAGGTGAGCTGTCTTAGCCATTACTGATGCTAAACCTGATACTTTATTCTGTTTAATTGTGCTCAGAGATGAACTTCAGCATTACCAAGCCCAGACAGGAGCTGTAGGATATGGTAAAAGTAAGGAATAAGGCTTGTTGGCACTGCTTTCCTTCTGACAGACTCTTTTGGAGGCCACCAGAGGCTTGGGCAGGGCTGCCTGAGATATTGCAGGGCCATGTGGCTGCTCTGTTGTCACCTCCCTGGGAGTGCCCTGCTGGCATTGTCTTAGCCTGGGAGCTGCCTTGGACCTCTCTGGTGGATTGAGTGTCGCAAGCTCCGTGTAGTCCCTGCAGCTCTTGACACACACCAGAGACAGCTCCTTTTATTTTTTAAAATGAAAGCAGAGATGCTCTTCTAGCAAAGTAATTGCTGGGAGGATTTTGCCTTCTAAGAAACAAAGTATTTCTGTTCTTAATGCAAATTTAAACAAATGCAATACTGCTCTTAGTGGAAACTGCCATGGGGTATGCAAGAAATTTCATGTCATGAGAAAACCGGGCTGCTAATGGGCTGTCCTGGGTCTTGCTGGCCGACATCTACTCTTTGAGAACTCCAAGAACTGCACAAATATCTTTTAATTATGCTTCCACAGCTGAATACTCTGCTTACTTTGTGGGAACAACCTTCATGTTGGGCAATTCACTGTGAAGAATGGATGTTGCAAATAGATTGCTCTCCCTTTGTGGATTTACTTCATGTGAGAAAGTTATTGGGGAGTAAAATTTTGGAGAAGTAAATCCAACCTCGCAGATAGGACATATTATTTCATCTGTAGGCCTCTTGTAATTTGTTCTCTCACTGCTCAAGTATTAGAACTTGGGAGTTGAACAGGAGACTTAGAGATACATTAGAGTAATTAAGGAAATGCGTAGTCTTTTAGTGTTGAATTTTTCTTCAATGTTTTCTTTAGTCGTTATAATAATATCACTTACCAACATTTCCTGTATAGCTATCTTATGGATTCTGGTGATACCTGAGGCTTGGGAGGAGGGATTTTGTGGTCCTATTAGCTGCTCTGACTGTGTTCTGGGGCATAGCATTTTGGCTTTCAGGACTTCTGTACAGTATGCCATGAAACAGCTACAGGAGTAACTACAAAGAGAGGTGTAGTGACATATGGGAAATGCAATTATGTAAAATCACCTCTAGATTCTTTGATTAAAAGCACACTCTAAGTGTAAATTATTATAATTGTTTTCAATTATAATCCATTTATGGCTCTGGACAAACCAACAAGAGAGTTTTGCTTCCCTTCAACAATCCTAGTTCTGGGAAGTTACTCTCAGCTTCAGAGACTCAAATTTCCTTACATGGCTCTTCTTCCTCTCTCTCACCTACTCCCGACTGAGACTGTCTAAAATGATTATTTCTAACAGGTTTTTTTTGCATTCATGGCTATAGCTTGTGGGGGGGGGAAAAAATGGGCTTTAGAACATGGTGTCATTGAACTGCACTTCCTTGAGAAATGAGAGCTTTGGTGACAAGGCCTGAGGACCCTGGTGCTCTGGGAACAGTATTGGCAATTGCAGAACTTGGTGTGAAAATGGGAAGTCAGCAGTACTTGAGGTAAACTTTTTTTTTGGTCCCCTCTGAAGATAGCAGCAATTGAATTGATTCTTGAAAAGAACCCTCCTTGTATTTCCATTTTACATTTAATACCCTGCCTTCTTGTCTCCCCCCATGCCTCATGCTGTGGAGATCACTAATAGCTCAGGTAGCATTTTGAAAGTCATGGGATATGTCCTTCTTCCTTAAAAATCTGTCTAGTGAAAAAGCACTTCCTTATTTTCACAGGTTTGTTGTTCCCCTGTGTGTGAGGCAGTCCCTATTTTGTTTCCTCCGCTGCCATTCTCATACCCCATATTTCCTTCACAATGTCTTCTCTGTTTGGGCATCAATAGCTGGACTTTACCCTCCTCAGGACTCTGACTGGTGGGGATTTGCCTTAACAGCCAGTCCTTTTGTAGCAGGGCTTTTTCTAAGACCTCTCACTCCCTTGGGACAAGCTGTCAGCCCACACAGCTTGTCATGAACAAGGGAATATTTGAAAGTTTTACTTAATTCACTTTCACATTTTTTCCACAGATTAGTATTTTCTTAGACCCTGTTATGTTGTTTTAATTGAGTCTTGCCACCAAAACAAATGAACATTGTGTCACCTCTTCTCAGCTCCTTTATAAAGCCATGGCTAAGAGTTTGGAGATGGTGCTACCTGCAGAAATGTTCAAGTCAATGCTGTGTATAATCGTGATGAATTACATTCAAACTGCTCTATACATAAATCTGGTCACACCAGAACAAGAATGTGGAAAGTGTATAACATTAATGTATACTCATTACATTCCTCCTTTTACAGGCTCCAAGGCTGTCAGGCTGGCCATGAGGTGGGGAACTTGAAGCAATGAGGAGTTAGACATTTGACTAGAAAGCATTGCAGCCCTTCATTGAAAGGGGGATGCCCTTTAAGAAACAATGCTTCTGTGATGTACAATGGCTGCTAAGGAGTAATGAGTTTTGTGTTTTGTTTTTTTTTTTATTTTTTTTATTTTTTATTGGTGGCAAAGAGGCTTGTCCCATTTTGCAAGTTTATTGAAAAAGGCAGGAGTTAAAAAAATCCCAATGCCTTGCAAACTCAATTTTAAATTTATAGTGCAGCTTTTTACTCTCTTTGAAACCAAAGACAAATTTCCTACTGATTTTATCAGGAGCAATATAAAGGCCTGAAAAGATAAGTAATGCTCTTTCTCCCCCATGTGAAAACATGTCATTGGGCTCCTCCCTGGATAGTTTTGGCTATATCATTACAAACATACACCAAGGACTGAATGTGGCCTCGCAATGAAAAACATTTTGTTTGTTCAATTTGCAAACCTCAGAATGAAGGTCCTATTGGCCTTGAAATGGGGAGGAATAGGGAGCAGGCAGCCATGAAGGGTGACTCCTTCCATGAATAGAGGGTGTCCAGAGCAGGAAGTTAGTACCCAGAGAGATAATTTTGAGCTGCAGTACCTCATGTTTGCCCTTACATTTGTCATCTTGCTTGTCCTCAGAGGTGCTGAGTGATAAGTGCCCCTAAAAATCCTTTATTGCAGGGGATCTAGTGTGGATTCAGTCATCTTCCTCAACCCCCAGAGCTGAAACTTTTGCAAAGGAGCTTTGTTGGTTTGGGTGGAGGATGTCATGTTACATCAGGTGTTTTTCAGGGAAGAGTGGCACTTTAACAGCCAGCTCAAAAGGAGGGAATTTCCTTTCCAGGCGGAATGAGCAGGCAGGTCTCTTTGTTGATCACCAAGTCTGTGGTTTATTTAACTGTGGTTTTTTTGTGTGTGTGCTGAATGTCCTAGCTGGTGATAGGGTACCAGGCTCCATTGCCAGCAGCACACTGTGGCACAAGGGCTTATATCTGACTTCCTACAGCTGCAAATGCTGACAGCACTAATATTTCACAATGCCTGGGACACAACCACTGGGATGAAGGAGAGGGTCTTCTAACAGAATTCATAGTGTGAGAGGCTGAGGAAGAGTGGCTTTCTGCAGAAGGGAAAGCTGCTCCTGGGAGAGCTACCCCCTGCTTTTAATTTACAAAGTCCACTCCCATTGCTGAGTCTATTCTTGGTTTCTTATGGCCAAATGTGTTTCTTTCCTGACTGATTTTTTTTTTTTTTTTACTTCATATCTTCCACTTGGACATGATTTGGCAGAGGAAGTTCTGTCTCTGTTACCTTCAAGCTGAATTCCTGCAATGGAGGATGAGGATGGAGACAAGTTTGAGAATTAGCATGTGCAAAAAGCTGTGTGTTAGTTAACACCATTCTTGATTTACTAGAGCTGAGTCTTCAAGATCAGACCCTGCTCATGAAAGCTCCTGTTGAATCCCTTTTGTCCTGTGGTTCATACAGCTGTATTGGCATGCAGTTACCTTCCTGCCTCTGACTTCAGTTGTGGCTTGATGGTCAGGCTGCTCTCATTCCATTAGTTGTAGACTCTGGGCCCCTCCGTGTTGGGTATTGTTCTGCTGAGGTTTGGTTTTGAGAAATGCTGTCCATCCATAACTGGAGCTAAAGCAAAGAACATTGCTGTACACAGAGAGAGGATTTTTAATCCTGTAGAGATATAAATATTATTTTCAGTTATAAATAAGCATGGAAAATTGTAGTATATTGCTAAGCTTCAGCTTTTAGTACTGTTTTATTCTTTGGCTTTCAAGTTTTGTCTCCAGTCATGAATAGGTATTTTCACTGCTGAGACACTCAGGCTGCTTCCTATTGTGAGCTCTCTCTCAGTGATTCACTTCTCTGGTCTCCTAAGAAGTTGGTTTGCTCAAGGTGGTGTAGCTGTTGCTATCCTTGAGAATAAAACACAGGTCATGGATGATATAGATAACAAAACAGACACTGCTTAAATAAACCTCAATTCTGAGAGCTGATGTTGTTAGTAATCCTTGATCTCTGCTGGCTGCTTGAAAACTTGACAGTCTGCTTCAAGGGTAGACTGTTGTATTTTCAGTCTTAATTAATGGGCAGCCATGCTATGGGGTGCATACTGGGATATCACCAGGATCAGAATTATTAAACTGTATTATAATCTAAACTGGGATCATATCTGAGATTTCACAGTCGGCAGAGGATTCCCTCAGATCAGTGACTGTTGAAGCTGTAGTTGGCAGTCACACAAACTAAGAATTTGAAATTGAGATCAAAGTTGGTGACATGACTCTGTCTCTAATGATGATAGATATGGCAGGGATTTACGGTCATTTTGCACTTTTTAAAAATGGACCTACACAGGAAGACTTTTTCTTAATTTTCATGATTCCTCATGGTAATAAACATAGGCAGAACCAAGCAAATACACACCATGTTACAAGGCTATGCAGGCAGATTAACCCCTACCTAATGTGGGGTCTGCACCCTTGCTGAAGTTCTGCCACAGCCCAACCAGTGCACAATGCTGGATTCTTAGTGCTGGGGAGTTAAAAATCTTCCTATGCACTTTAGTGAAACTGCATCTGTAGGACAGTCTGTATTTATTATGTGCATGTTGGAAAATGAGGTAAAGAAAGGAAAAGGGGGTGTAAACACAGAAAAATGTGTATATTTATTTTCAACACAGCATACTACATGTAGCACTTTCAGTGGACTGCATGACTCTGGGCTCAGTTCAAATCCAGAAATTCCAAGACAGAAGAGTTTCTTTTGAACTCACTCAGAAAGAGAGTCTGAATTTTGTGTGCATTTGAAGTTGATTTCAGATGTGATACTTGCAATAAAAGTACTTGATGGATGTCTGCTTTGTGATGTGCCCAAGGGTATCTCATTCTGTGGCACAAATTGATAGTGGACCTAGCTAGCACATAGAATGCTTGTTCCTAAATCAGAACACATATGCAAGGAAAGGAATGAAGTTTTGGTGTAGGGAAGTCAAACACAGTCTCAGGCTTATCCCATAGGCATGAACAAATCTCTTGATGCCTCTCCCTTTCTAATTTTAGTGACAGAGATGTTGCTTTTGCAGGAATTATAATTGTGGTTGGTTTCTTCACTTAGAACTTGCATGGCTTGTTTAAACAACATTGCAGTTCTGGAGTTCTTTTGCAACATCTTAGGAGGGCACTAAAGTAATATAAAGCAGACTAGGCCTGACCCCAGGGAAGTTAACACGGGTTAAAAGAGTCTTATTCACTCATTCTTTCTGCAACCCAAGGACAGAAATCGTATTTTGCATGTGGAGAACTAATTTGTCCAAGGCACAAAATTGCCCCCAAATTTTGCTTTCTGATTTTATGCCTTTCTATGGCTCTGAAAGGATCTACAGGGTTTTTTCACAACTCTTCTCTAAAAAGCTGCTTTTATTTTTCCTGTCACGGCCATAAATACTTCCCTGTGGGTGCTGGGATAAAGACAAGGATTGTACTTCTGAAAGTGGGACATCTAAATACTTCCCTTACAGCACACTAGGTCGAAGATAACATGGTATTAATTGACTGCTGCTGTAATATCATTGTGGGAAAACTGGTGTATTTCTGATATTTTCTGAAGTGTATTGAAGAAAGTCAGTACAGGTTTAATCCTGTGGACTGCCCAGACTGTCAGTGTGCCCTTGAGCAGGTTATTTGGTCTCTGGGTAACTCAATTTCTTATAACTGACATAAGAACACTTCCCTAATATTTTTTTTTATGCTGGGGTAAGAAGTGCATTAAAGACTGTAAAATCCTGTAGTCTGCAATGGTCAAACCACATAAGCCATTAAGGTAGATGTTAAAATATCTGAATACACAATCTGGCCAGAAGAGCCTGGGTTCTCCATGAGGTATTGCAGCACGTGTTTTGCCTGCCTGTGCCAGAATGCTGTACCGCCTTGTGTGTCACTGTTAATCAGCATTTCCCTTCTTGAAAGGATTTGTTGGAGAGCACCATTTTGCTCCATCTCAGACAATGCAGGCTGACTGAAATATCTGGGAATGCTCATTGCAGACAGCTAGCTTTGAGGTGATGATAATGCCTTGTAAGGGACCTGCTAGCCAGAGAATCCTGCTGGTGCTTGGGTGTTAACTGAAGATGGCCAGGGCTTCTGTAGTGTCCTAGATCAACACATTCATTGTAGTCCTCTGCATACTGTATCTTGCATCAGATCTGTCCCGCTAAATCAATGGAATTATTTAAATAAATTATTTTTATTAATTTATTATATGAAAAAATTTAGAGCAAATTCCTTTGATGTATGATATCCTAATCACACCCGTAGGGCATTAGCAAGCACAAGGCACATCTGAGTGTCTCTAATTCCCTAGTGGTGTGATTATATCTCATAATATTCACAACCCCCTGGAGCTTCTTTACTGGTATAAATAAATCAATTATTTAAGTCAAATACTTTGATCATTAGAAGCTGCCAGTGAGTGCTTGAATGCCTGAGCTGTGCAATTCACCAGGAATGATCTTGCTTCTCAAAATGCTGAGCAGCCGAGCTGAGTGCTACCAGCACTTCATTTCAATCTGCTTTATAAATTAGATTAGGAGTCAGTTTCCAATACTTCATCCTGGATAGCAAGGAAGGGAGAACTTTACAGGGGTGGAATTATGAGATATTGCTGCCAACAGATCCTTTTATCATTTAACACTGCTGTCATAGGTTAAATGTGAGCTACTGTTCATATTAACTAATAGCTATTATACTGAAAACTGACACAGGGATTCCAGCTAATGCACCATGAACCTAGTTCACACACACTGCATCATATTAGCTATTATTTGCACATATGGATGGAAAGGAGTTTTGAGTCACTTGGGATATATGGCAAATTAGCATTTTATATCATATTAATGAAGTGCTAATTGCTCCTTGCAACCTTTTTTTGTGCAAATTGAATGGGTCCTATTTGCATTGTCATCTAACTGCTGTATTACCTTGCAGCACTTTCATTAAGACGAGGCAGCACAGAGTTCATCAAGGAAGAATATTAGTAATTGTGAGATAGTTATGAAACCAGAATTGTTTGAAGTAGACCAGAAATACTGCAGTGAACTTTGATTTAGCTTGGGAATATTTTTATTAATAGGTTTTATAAAATATCTTTCATTTTGCATACATTAAACTGACATCTTTAAAAACAGAGGTTCCTGCTTCAATATTTTACTCTTCAGTTCCTGTTTGTCAGGGTGCTTTGAATCTTCTGATGAAACATAACAAAAATAATAAATAAGGGAGTAGTTTATTGCTGGTCATTTGTCTCTAAAATGAATTACAAGTCTGGAGCTCTTTGAAATTGCAAAATAGGAAAATATCTCTAAAGATATTAAATTTACAGGTCTGATCAAACAGCAGCCAAGTCTGTAAAACAATTTAAGGAATATTGAATATGTTACAATTCTAATAATTTACAGAATCTTGTTAACTATCACAGACCTATTCTCCATAAGTAAAATATGGTAAAAGTATTGTATGTGATATTTTCAGCCAGTACAGGTATTTTGAAAAAGAGAGACAGGTGGAAAAAATGAGGTAAAATTGAAAAGTAATTTTCTTTTCTAACTTGGGGATATTTCAATGATTGAGGAGGAAGGATGATTAATTTCTGAAGCCTCTGTGGGAAGGGCACCCAGACAAAATGACATAAATTGCCATCAGAGGATTTAAATGCTTTTGCCAAGAAAAAGGGGAGCTGAACTTAAGGTACACAGCCCTTTGCCAGTCAATTCGTCCAGATTTAGGGCCATTTTTCAATGAATTATTGGATATGGACAGATTGCTAGTCACACCTGAAGGTGTTGTGACAACTTTATTGCTGTTGCGTGGCCAACATGTTGTCTTTGATTGGGAAATAGGCTGTGGACTTCCAGAGAGGTATGTACAAAGAAATGCTTCCAGACATTTGCAGTATTAAAACTAAGGCTGTTATTAATACTGATTGACTAATACTTTCATTCTCTCTCTCTTGGCTGTGCATGCTATGCATTTGTGGAAATTTAGACTGTTGTGTTTATGAAAAAGGGAATCTCGTCTTAAGAGACAACTGAATGAAGAGACTGTGCATAGTACAGTCTGTCAGATTTTATTCTCAGGAGTCTGCTGGGGAGGGTATTTAGGACTCACACCTCAAACAGATATCCTGAGCACAGAAATAATTGCACAGGACCTTGTCCCAGGCAGGGATGAAGCAATGCAGCAATGAAAGACATTCTTGCTGATCTAGGCTTAAGACTTTTTCCAAACAAGCACAAGCAGCTCAGCAGATTTTTCAGACCTAAAATCTGAATAGGAAAATTTTCGAATTGATTTATTTTGCCCTGTATGTCATCCTGGCCTACCCACATATAAAAAAATGTGGATCATCTGGATTTCAGTTGTATTCTGCCCACTTGAGGACCAAACCAGAAATACTTGATTATGGTACTACTTGCATCCAATTTGTACTCAACCAAAGGAACTGTACGAGTGAACACAACAAAATTGTCTTTATGCCTTTGCAAAATGCTTTCCAACCTGTCTACATAAGCTGACTTGCTGAAGTCTCTATGGTGAAAAATATTTTCTCTCTCTCTCTCTCTTTTTTTTTTTTCTCTCCTTAAAAATACTTTGTAGCTCTTGCTATGGCATTCTGGGAGACTTCAGTGGATAGTTTTGAGAACACAAATATTATTTTACTGGTAAAGTCTGAGTGCATCAGCAGTTCGTACCTGACAGTACTGCACAAGCTTGCTGCATTGTGTGCGTCAGAGTTGAAGTTTTAATGGGCTGGTGAGTTATCACAACAAATGTGGACCCTGTGGGGAATTGTTTACTGTGTGCAAGAAGATGAGGAGATCCTGGGTGTGGACAGGAGAAAAGGGCAATGTGGCAACCTCAAGAATTTTATGGGTTTATGTTAAACAAACAGCTGCAGTAATATAGGAGGTTATCAGGAGCCTCAGGAGATCCAAGAGCAAAGCTCTGGTAGAGAGATAGAGCAGTCAGATACACAAACATTCTTCCCTGCTGACAGGTAGGACTGCACTGGTGTATTCCTCTGCTAGTCCAAGTGAGTGTGGAAGAGGAGCTGAGCAGAAAAGGGAACTTTGGGTAAATGAGGAAGGCTGCTTCTTGCTTCACAGGCCACTTCCTGTTACATGCTCATCCCTTGTCCAGGCACAGCTGACAGGAGTCCTTGCTGAGCTCCTGAAGCTGACACTGGTCTATGCAGCTGTTAAGCTCTACTTAGAGTGTAAGCCTAACTTAAGCTCATGGCTACTGAAAGTCACTAATGTTTGACACAGTGTTTGGTGACCTGTGGGAAATGAATTCAGCTTCAGTATGATTCCCTGCAGTTACTTTGCCTAGTTAGAAAAACACTCCAAATTTCCTCAATTGGCACAGATTTTTTTTTCTTTCTGTGCCCAGTCCCTGTGGAAGCAATGTGCTCTGATCATGAAGCAAAGCCAGCAAGTGTGTGCCAAGGAGGGGGGACTTCGAGTCAGGCTTGGAGACACCTTGTTGCAATGGCATGGAAGAGACTTAATTTCTGTTACTGAAATCTGTATCCTTTTTTTTTGTCTCAAAAAGGAAAAAAAAAAAAAAAAAGAACATTTCCTTCTATGGGCTGGTGAGTAAGAAACTTTTCAGACACCTAAAATGAGTAATGTGAAAAATTAATAGTTTGGAGTCCAAAGCAAAGTTTGTGTGACCTCAGAAAGGGAGGGAGAGAGGGAGTCTTCAAGGGAATGACAAGAATCTAAAAATATTGATTTCAATTTGCCATGGGAGGGAGCAGGAGAAACAAGCCATTGGAACAAGTTCCTGAAGCTTCCCACTAGCTGGAATGTTGAATAGCAGAGTGAAAACAAACATTTCTGTAAGGTTTACCTTCTCAGAAAAGATTAAGTCCAGTCCCTCTTGTCTTGTCTGTCACTGGCAGCCTCTTGTCCTGTTTGAAACACCAAAGAAGGCAGAACTTTCAGTGCTGGTGGTTTGTGGAATAAAAGAAAAAATGCTGCAGAGGGTGTTTTACGTTGGGCAGAGATTTCAGGCTGCAGCAAGATCCAGCCTGTGCACTTGTGAAAGGCTGTGCTCTCCTCTGGGGCTGGAGGAAGACAAGGGTAAAGTCATGCTCCATGTTCATCAGAGCTCTTCTAGGAGTGCCTACATCAGGTAACCCTCTGTCCTCCCCAAATTCAGAGTCCTCAGCTCAGATTTCATGAGGCCACATGATTAGATTCTTCATTTTGTGTGATTTCAGACCAATTGCTGTCCCAGGAATGCTGCTCCTGGGTCAGTAGGTCCCAAAACCCTGCCTCACATGTCCCACCTTTCCCTTGACAGGAAGAGCATGATGTGCACTGGCTAGACAAGAAGGAAGCTTGGATATTTGATATGACTTTTTCCTCTTTCGTATGGCTCCAAGCAAAATCTGTTGCTTCATATCTTTGAGAAGAATGCAATAACTAAAGTAAGATGATAAATTGAAATTTGGAAATGGAAAGGGCTTAAAATCAATGTATCTGAAGGTGACTGGGCTATTAACATGAGATGAACTTTCTTGTGACCTATATGCATGCAAAGATTGACACCTATACAGGGATCAAAGGAGCTTATGAAAGGCTACAGTACATGAGAGGAAATTGAAAATGTGTAGGTTGTCGATCTCAAGAGTGGCTTTTATTAGTTATTGTACATAATAAGTATTGTGTCAGAAATGAAAGGGATTAACTCTCACCCAAGGTACTGCACCTGAGCAAATATTGTCTTGCCTGGGTGAAATTTGTGCCAACACAAAGAAGACTTGGTATGAGGCTATGTACTGCTTAAGTCTCACTTAAGTCTTCAAAATGAGGATTATGCTGGATTTTAGTGGTACGAAAATATAAGGACAAATTTCAGCCCTTATATTGCTACAGTGTGTGTCCCTGGGGCTTCTGGAATAACGTAGGGTCTCACCAGGGGACATCAAAGCTGTTGGAAAGTGCTTTCTCTGCAGACTTTCTCTGGACCTCTTTCTGGGTTTGGGAGGTTTTTATGTCACTGAACTGAAGCTCTGAAAGGCTGTTAGAGAGAAACTAAATGGATAACTGAGTTTTAATGGCTGAATGTTTTATTTTCTGCTGTGTTTTCCAATGGCTCAAATGCTTTGGTCTATGTGAGCAAGCAGAAGAATATTTTGCTGAGGTCAGTAGGTTTTCTGTGGAACACTGTACATTTTGTAACAGCAGTTGACAGTTTGTTGTTGGAAGTATGAATAGAAAACTCAAAGTTTCAGAATGAAAGTAACAAATATTTTCAGGCCTGAGGAACAAAATTCTGCCTCTGGAGAAATAAGGAAACATTTTCCATGCTGAATCTTTCTGTTCAGATCTGCTTTCAGCAGATGATACTCAGCTTTCAAGCACACTCTTGCACCTGGGCCCAGTTTGCACACCTCTTGCTAAATAGTTTCCAGTTTGTGGAAGAATGATGAAATGGTTTCACAAGAACGCAGACCATTGACTTGACATCCATTCCCATATTTAATTGCCTGTCTTTAGTGATAAGGCATGCCTATGTAAGCTGGACTGTAACCACCAGAGGGGAAAGGAGTAGGATATAAACTTGTACACACATTATTTTCAGAAAAACATTTTTTTTTTAGTGATTCCCGTATTTATTGTATCTATCCTTTATCCTGCCACAATATAAGATGAGAGGGAAAGAAATGGGGAACCTCATGGTGTCTTTCTGTAAAGCTGCCTCTCTTGTGCATTAACCTGTTTCCAGGGATATCTTGTAGCGATGCCTCTGTTTTTCCTGTATATGCTCCAAGAGATGGAGATCACTAACCGGGTGTGAAAGAGTTTGGGATGCTGTCACATGAAACTGTTCCTTCTGAGAAGATTTCTGCACTGACAGTAGAATATTTTTGAGAGGCTTGTGTCACCCCCACTGCTCCCATTACAGCTTACACATAATGGGAATGCTTCTCTTTCCTACTAAGCTGATCCTTGAGCCCTTGCTGTATGACTGGCTTACTGGAGTAGCTGGTTAGTCTAAAGGATTGTTTTATGCAGTTTTGGAGTTCCCTCCTCCTTTTTTTTTCTTTAATTCTTTGCAACCCAAATATATTCTGATCTGAAATTGTCAGATTCATTTATTCTGTTCCTCTGTGAATTTGATCTTACACATATAATTGTAAACACTGTATTTTTTAGCTTGCATTGGTGTAGTGGTTGTGTTATGAGGTGAAGGTGATCAGTGATCTGAGGAATCCAGGCCAATGCTGGTTTAGGTAAAATGATCATACATGAATAGATCTGCTCTGCGTGCCAGGAGCCCTATAATGCTTCTCTGGCATTTGAGGAGGCCATAGGGTGGTGATGGGCTCCTCTGTCCTTCATCTGATACTTGCCCAGTGTAAGAACACAGGAAAGCAGGTCATTGTCCTCACAGGACCCCTGTGAGGTTGGCAATACTGCTGTCACCATTTTGCAGATGAGGAAATTTTTGGCAGAAGGTAATCGAATGACATAACCAGCATTCCTCTGATATACATCAGATAGTGATCTATAGAAGCATGAATTCTGTGCTGTCTTTTTACCTCCTTCCCAAGTTTGGCAGAAGACTTTGTATTCTTCCTGATTTCTGTCCTAGTCAGAATTGTTCTCTTATCTGCTCCAAATTAGTTTCTGCAACTTTCCATGATTTCCCAAATTAAAACATTGGATTGTATTTGCGTTATGTTTACAATGTACATGGGAGGCGAGGAGAAATCTCAGAGGAGTCAGATCATGGATGTTCAAGCTTGCATCTGCATTGTTGGGACACTGTGAGTAAGCTCAAAAAGCAAGAACTTTGCTGTGCTAGGTGAATGTCTAGAAAATCTTTCCATGGTTCAACAAAAAGTTTTGGAAAGCAGGATGATTCTACCTTGTATCTTGTACATTTTTGATACATCAAGGAAAAAGTAAGGAAATACAATTTTCTTCATTATTAGGGGGAAAAATGCATTTAGATTTTTGATTTGACTCACTTGATCCCACACTGAAGAGAAAAGGAGACAGAGGAATCAAAAGTTTTTGTCTTAATAGTTCCTAGATCAACATCACTAGTGAGCTTATTAGTATGGCATTTTCAGTGGAAATACAGTATTTCAGCTGGACAAAATGCAAGAATGTTTTATCTCATGGAATTTCCCACTCAGGAATGGAACAATCCTTTATACTGCCATGGCTGCCTCAGCTCCTAATATGGATTTAGCAAGTAACTCAAAATACCCATCAGAACCCAAAGGTGCAGTTGCCATGGCGGTTTTTCAAAACCTTAAAGAGGTATACAAAAATATTAGGAAAAAACCATTGCTGTAAAAATTGTTGGTTGCAAAATAGGAGGGATCCTGCATTTTCCCAGAGTTACTAGCCTTTTGTTTTGATTTCTCCTGTAGCAGATTCTGCCTTGAATACTCTGCAAAACTTGATTCTGTTGTGTTTTATGTGCACTGAGCCCAAGCAAAAGCCTTGTCATAATGTCAGTGCCATTTTGCTCTTAGAGACTGTAGCTTTCAGTTTGATGCTTTCTTGTAATGACACTGCTCTTGTTCATCCTTGTTTTGATGTTCTTTTGATGTAAAGTGTGTTTTCTGAATGAATGGGTTTTCTCTTTGTTTATAATTCAAATTGCTGAAGCTTATTTTCACTGGATTTTTAATTATACAGCATCTAATTCCAAGAATTCATTTTCTTTTAGAAGAATCCTCAGAAGGCTTTTAAATACCAGGGTACCACTTTTTGTTCAGGAAGTCTCTGAGTCACGAAGGGCTTCAGGAGACTGTGCTAGGAGGTATCACTGTGTGCTCACCCTGATATCACATGGTTAGTGATGCAGGTGTGATGGACATGTGGTGTCATCTGGTACAGCTCCTTTATATCCCTATACACACAACATGTGTATGTCTTCATTCCTCGTGTCTTTTTTGGATCTCCCTTTCTGCATTTCTTATTATGTAACTGGAAGTCCCTTATGAAAGGGTAAACACTTAAGGTACTATCCTAGCAGAAGTCCCAGGCTGTGGCTGTATCGGTGCGCTGGGCAGGGCCAGGAGCAGTTGCTTTGGTGACCTGTGGGGTTTGGTGTTAGCACACTCCAGGGCATGGCTCTGCCAGTGCCAGCCAGGGCTCTCTGCAGCTGGGCCTGGAGATGGGTCAGGGCAGCAGCGTGAGCCAGGGACTCGTCCAAGCAGGCAGCTACGGATGAGAACTCCTCTTTGGGGAGGGAGCAGAAGGACAGAGTTTAGCCATATGGACACGGGCTGTGCCATAAAACTTGTGCTCAGGGGCAGGGAATTGGCCCTGAACTGCTGTATTTTCTATTCCAAGGCAGGCCTGTTGATTTCTGTGCCGCAGTGCCAGGCCCTAAGACAGAATGCATTTACAGCTCTCTGTATACAGGACGTAATTTTAATGCTTGGCTCCTGCTGCAAAAAATGTCACAGCGAACTTCAAGAGGATTGTTTATGTCCCCAGAACCTTAAGCTGGAATAATGACTCTAATTTATTTATGCACATTTTGACAGCTTGTTATGTTTTATTCCGTAAAGCTAAATGTGATCTCAATAACACCTTGGAGTTATTGCTACCAAGTAATGATGCCAGGGAGAGATAGGGATTTTTGTCTCTGAGCAGGGAAGATCTTTTCCATTCTGTAAGGGTTTAAAACTACTGTGCTTGTGTCTGTCTGTGTGTTTGAGAATGTACAGTGAAACTGAGGGGTGATGAGTCCTAGCTGCATAACTGAGCGGGAACAGATCGACTCTACATCAACACTGAATGCTTGAATAACCCAGAAACCAGTGACCTTCATGTGGGAGCTGTCACACTCAGACAAGAGATGGGGAGCACTGTCCTAGGCTCGCTTGCTCTGCAATGTGACTGTTTGTTTTAGATCTGCTGAATGATACAGATTGGGTACCCCCTTAAGAGAAATTCGGTTTCTTTCTCTATGGAGGTTTGAAAGACAGACCCCTTTTGGTCTGAAAGGGTTTTATAATTTCTGGGTGTGTTTTATGTACCCATAATATTTCCAGTGTCTAATGTAATGCTTTAAGTTTGGTAATATATTGGCAGCTAATCAAGGTGTTCATAGGAGCATTGAATAGTTTTGCAAATGAGTAGAATATGATATTAGTCTGTAGAAGGCTGTTTTGATCAGGAGTTTAAATGAAAACAAAATAAAACAACAGTAAAACCAGAACACTGGTCACTGGATTCTGTATGATTTTGAGTTTATTTTCCTGTTGTCTACAGCAATATCTATACTATTAAACTGTGAGGAAGCATTCCCAAGCACGATATTGCCTACAATTAAGTATTAGAAGAGTCCCTGGCAGGCTTTATACCCGGACTGACTAGGTTTCTCAAATAATTCGCAGCACCATTCAGGGATGAGCTCCAGCCCAGAACCCATTCTGAACAGGTACCTGACCATCTTGTCTTGGAGGTAAAGAGTGTTAAATAATATGAATAGGAAATGTTTGCAGACAGTAGCTGTAATCCCAAAGAACTATCCCAGGCTTGTTCAGTTGTCTAGTGCAGATACAGCTAATGCAAGCTTACTTCTAAAGCAGATACACTGGGAAGCTGTGTTGAAATGGGGAAGGTGAGAAACAGTGTGTTTAATCTAATCCAAGATATATGGGGATGACAGAAATCCATTAACACTTAACATTAACTCTTAATTTACACACGCATTAACTCTTAATTCCTTCCTGAATATCTGCTATTGGTTCTTAACAGTGGTAGCACAAGAAAAAAAAAAAACATTCATGATGGGCCAGTGTGGATCCCTGGAGTCTCAGAAGAGACTGCTGAGAGACAAAGCTGTAAATGTGTCATGATGGACTGAAAAGGGAAAAGTACCCCTCTAGGGGAGAGCTCAAAGTGTAAGTGTTGGCTCATGTTCACTAACCTGGCTAACAGGGCAGACTGATCATTGCCTTTGAGCTTTAGTCTGTGCTTTAATGCATTATTTTTTTAATACTTTTTCTTAATGGACTACTCCAACAGTACAGTTTCCAGGGCCAAGTTAATTTATAGGCCACATGGAAAACATGAATAGTTACTGCTTCAGGAACAGTACAAGGATGTTACTCTTCTGCTGATACAGAGGCACTGATGAGACTGATCCTATTACCATTCAGTTACTTATTCCTTAATCAAAGCTTTAAATGGGTTTATAACCCAAGGAAAGAGCAGTGGCCACACTGGGATTCATATGCAAAGTAATTCACCATCAAACTCTAGTGGTAAAAGTTTGGTTTTCGCACTTCTGCTCTGTGGGAATGATCAAAGTCAACCTGACAGCTGACCGTCTCTGAAGTCCAAGGAAGGAGAGCTGCTTGAACGTGGAGAGGGAGCTGAATTCCCACCTTTTTTGGGTTGGCAATTCGTATCAGGATTTGAATCTCGTATTGTGTATGTCTCTCAGGGATGGTGAGTTTATCAGAATGGCACTTGCATATAGTTCTATGATCACTGTGACAGTTCCCTGGTCTCTAAAGTAATTTCCTGAAAAAAATAATATGAAAATGGCAAATGTTAGTAAGTGATTTTTAAGTAATCAAATGCAGCTGAAAAGATACAAGAACTTGGGCCAAATCTTGGCTATAACCTTATGTTTGAGCTGTGTAGAGTATGGCATACTCCACTATCCTTTCTGTGAGAGGGTTGAAATGGGTTCCATTTCCTGAGATGGTTGCCATTCCTGTTGTTAGCAGAGGCAGAACTTGAAGATCATTGAAGAAATAAGCTGTTGGGAGTCTGATGTAAGTTAAGTTCTACCATCAGTGAAGTCTGCTCTTGTCATCCACAGGCATTTTCACTGTGGTATTTTAGCCTTGGCTCCTAGTCCTGGCCTAAAGTACCTGTTAGTTTTTTTTTTTTTTCAGAAGTGGCTGGTCCTGACACATAGTGAAGAATGCACAGCCTATGTCTTTCTCTGGTCTCTGTTTTGTCTTGCAAAATACACAAATCTCTTTCCTGTCCTCTTTTCAGACAGAAGACACTGGCAACAAGGAGTAGTTGATGGAGTTCCTGACAGCAGATGTTTCTTTTAATTTGGCTGCTATAGGGGTTTTTGATATACTAGCATGATTTTTTTTCTTGTCTGCGAATTCATGTGAAAATGAGTTATGGAGCTGAGGCCTGGACTGCATTAGGAGGTTGCTGTGCTTTAAATTAATTCTCTCTACAGTCAAATGGAACTTTGGATGTTTGGAAAGTCCAACCACCAAATGCTTTCCTATTTTATATACTATGGACGGGAGTTCTCATCTTCCTTCCTGCTCCAGGGAAATTGACCCTGCAGGACAAGGAGGTAGTTCGTTTTCTGTCACATAAGCAGATACATCGTGGCAAACTTGAAAGCTTATCTTCTTTTCTAACTTTTCCATTAATTTTATAGCTAGACAGGTAAAAATACAGGCTGCTTTCTAGATGCTCCTAGTCTCCAAAATTGTGTTTATGGGTGTTCTGAGTAACTTTTAGCATTTTGCAGTGTATGGACAAAAGGAAGTAGGAGACTTTTTATGACTTTTATAAGGTGTTGGCACAAGGTTATATAGTTTAATTTGGGCTATATTTTGCTAACTGTTGCACATATGGAATAGCATCTTTCTCTGCAGTAATCATGCCTATATAATTCTGTCAGAATCTGTCCTACCTGCTGGAGTGAGCTATTGCACTCTGTATCTGATATTATTTCCTTTTTATCTGTTGAGGTTGAATGCTTTGCAGTATATCCTGATATCCCATGGCTCCCCTTTTGGACCTCTGTTCACACATCTTGATTCCATCTGTACTCTTGAAGAGGCCTGCTAGGTGGAGCATGTGTCTGTCAAACACATGTCCATTCTGGACAGCAGCGCTTTACGGGTCACGCCTTGAAACATCGCTAATTTGATTTCAAAGGGAGCTATTACAAAATGCCTTTTGTGCTGTTAGGCCTCAGGAGAAGGACCTCAGTTGGACACAGTGAAACACTGCAACTGCTTTAGCTGTGGTGTTCTGTGTTGGAACAGATATTACAATCAGTCACGTCTTTGTCTTGGAGCGCTGCACCTCTTCAGGAGAAGTCCCCTGATGTGAGAGGGGATGGCTGAATGTGTGTTAAAAGGTCCAGGGGACAGAATCTTAGTGATCCACAGCATCCATCAGATGCTGTTGAACAGCCTCAGGAAATGAGTGGAAATCTGACTCTTGTTTGACTATCCTGAGTCCCGAGAATGGCGCAGTGGGTGCAGAGGGTTGCTGTACACATCTGTGCACTCCCTGGCAGTGCTTTGAAGATCTGTGTTGCAGCCTGTGGCTTTTTATGATGCAGTCATGTGCATTTTTAAGACTTAGAATTAGACACCTTTGTGCTTGAAGTCAAGCATGACTGTGACTCATTCAGCTGTCACTCTTACAGGCTTGGTGTGAGAACCATATGGAAGGAAAGAAGTATCCTAGACCCAAGATGCAAGTTCATGGATTGTAGAGGAAGACAGGAGGCCAAACACTGAAACAGCATCTAACAGAAGTTCATACTGGGTCAAAATTTCCACTTCTATTTGGTCAAATTTCCAACATAAATTAAACCTTTTTCTTGAAGTAGTGGCTTTTCCCATTGGTAAGCTGTGAATCTTCCCCCCACAGCTAATTCACTATTTTCAGTTAGTTACAATCGCTCATAGGCTGCACAATCTCTGAGCACATTAGAGCCATAGTAGAACTGTCTGGCATTTGTAAACAGGCAACACTTGGGACTTTGTAATACTCTAACTCAGTGCACTAGTGTGCCAAAATAAAGGTCATTTCAATTTCATATTATGTCATGCAGTTTTGAAGTGACATGTGTTTAATGATTTTTTTCTCCAGTAAATGAATGAAAGCAAGCATCAAACTAATACGCTTTGATGATGTGCCCACAAAAAAGAGGCAAAAATATTTTCAAAAACATTAAACTAATATTTTACCAGAAAAACCCTCCACAACCCAATACAAAGATTCAAACTCCTATCCAAAGCTTCTGCAATGAAGAAAATCAGACTTTGCCCTTTCCAGATGACAGTTTGCAGAAGTTTAATTGTAATTTATTTATATGTGTCTATCACTGCAGAGAGTGAGGCTGATCTTTTGATAGAGGCAGAAGAGCACGAAGGTTACAATTTGAGCTTGTCACAGAAGCTGTATCACAAAGCTCATAGCAGGACCATTAAATGAGTGGAAAAGCTGAAGGAGTGGTCCTTATGTGTCTGAAGCCTATGATTGTGCATAGACATGTTTCAAGTCTTGTCATTTACAAAGCCTTCTTGTCTTCCAACTCTGCATGGTATCCCAGGTAGTTTCTTTCTGCCATCTTTCTAGTAAGCTATGGGCTCAAATAGGCACAAACTGAAAGTGCTATCAGAACATCAGGAAATACTTTTTCATGGTGAGTGTGGTCGCCCACAGATTGCACAGGATGGCTGTGAAGTCTCCATCCTTGGAGGTATTCAAAAGCCATCGTGACATGGTCCAGGCAGCTTGCTCCAGGTAGCCCTTCCTGAGCAAGGTGGTTGGGTCAGATGACCCCCAGAGGTCCCTTCCAGTGCCAGCCATTCTGTGACTGATTCTGTGGCTGCTTGGTCAGGGCTGCTGACATCTTTGGTTTTGGGAATATTGCTTTTGGTGTTAGCAGTTGGTTGTGAGCCACTTTTAAGAAACTAACAGTTCTTTCAGAACAGAATAGACGAGAAAGCTGTTTTGATTCTTGGAGGCTTCTTGATTCTTTTGAGTGTGCAGGAGGAAAGGTTGTACTGAGGCTTCCTCTCCTAAGAGGCAGTGTGAATATTCCAGGAAGCAGGATGAACTCTAGTAAATGGCTGGTAGTGTGAATGCTGGGGATTTACACCTCACAGCAATTTGTAACAAAGCCTTTATCAGCTTGCAAAAGTTGATTCTTAATATTCTATGTTGTTTTTTAGTAGTCAGAGGATGAATTCTCTGGACCTGGTCACACACCAAGTTGTGCCACTACTCCCATTGAAATCAAACTGATGATAAACTGTAGACCAAGAAGTCAATACTGATTGCAGAGTAAATTACCTGTCTCCTTGAACCTCCTGTCTGACCTCACTGAGCAACAGGAATAGGAAGACCTCAGGGAAAATTTTTTATTAGGCTGCAATTCTAGAATGAGACAGCTAAATTAATCCAAATTAATTTTGCTTGGTGACACATTTTTCTGAATGGCACTTTATGTACTCAAACTGCAAAAAGTCTGCAAAGTCAGATGATAAACCTTCCTATGTTGTTCAACTGATCAATTGCCTTTTTGGGTCAGTGGTTATATGACATTATTTAATAGAGCACAGATAAGTCCATATAAATAATAATTTAAAAACTATAAAGTGATTGTACACTTGCTGTCTTAAGTCCACTGGGCCAATGACAAAATTTAATAATAGAACCACTCCTTACCACTCTTCATTGTTCTTGCAACCTGTCCTAAAATGTTTTACTATCAATAATAATGACAAATATAATATGATATTCCTTTTTTTTCCAGTGCATGGGCATGAGCACTCGTATGAGCTTTCCTGATGATAATATTTGGCTTCAAAATTATTTTAACAAATTTTGAATTGTTTCTAGTCATATCAAATTCAATGCCAGAAGATAAACAAAATTGTTTCAGGAATACTTTTGATGCTGTGCTTATTGCATTCGTAGTAATAGGAAACCAAAGTTGTTGTCTTTTGAATGCACGTGCCATAGAACTGAGAAATATCTTAAGACAATAAAATACTACATCTTTGTTACTTTTTGACTGATACAATCCCAACAAAGTTGGTAGAAGTCTTCTTTTGAGGAGAGATAGCAGGATAGCACTGCACTTCTTTTCCTTTGCCATGATTTCTGTAGAGGTGCACACACATCATATCACTAGTTTTAATTGTCTCTGTTGTCTGTAAGGGCTGGTTAAGCTTCAGATCCCATTTTCCATTCCAGGTGCTGTCGTGGTGCCTGTGTGCTGGGTGCTGTGGCTGCTGAGCCCCTGGCGCTGGGATGGAGACACGAGGAGCAGTGTGAGGGCTGGTGCCAGGGGTGTGAGAGCCAGTGACCAGCTCTGGGCTCGGGGAACATCCCCTGGGGCTGCAGCTGTGCAGTGGCACTGAGCACAGGTAGGATTGCAGATGTACAGTAATGTTTGAGGGCTGGCTGTGCTGTCAGAGCATTGTGTCTCCAAGAGAACTGTATGCAGTCTTCAGACCTTTCATGTCTTGTCTATTACCCTGAGACCCACCTCCTTCTGAAAAGGTATTTAAAAGGTTTTAATATGTATATAGTAGGATTTTATTCCTAGTAGGAGAAAAAATTTTCAGACTTTGCATGCAAATTTTTGGAAAGAAGAAACACACTGTTATATAAACTTGAAGCATGAGAAATGTGAATATGTTCTGTAAATAATGCATTTGCTCAAATGAATGATCACAACTAGACAATGCATCTTAATTGTTTTATTTTCTTTAGAGTAATCTTGCAGTACTACTATTAATAATAAGAACACCATGAAAACCATCTCCAAACTTTATTGAGCTTTAAGACTTTAATGTACAGACAGTTACTGTCATAAAACCAAAGCTATTTTTTCCACAATAACCATAACTTTGCAAAAAAAATCTAGACATCTTGTATGTATACTAATGGCTTAAAAGACTAATGGTGGGAAATGATCTTAATTACTTGCTTGTAAAAATATGAGTCATTGGCAAAAAAAAAAAGAAGTGTAAATTCTCTCTGGTTTTACTTTTGCTGTTATATAGAATTACTATTGAGTTGGTGCTTTATTTTAAAAATTAGGTTTTTTGGAAAGGATTCCCCAAACTTTCTAGCTTGCATTAAATCTCTGTTTTCCTCTGTGTGCATCCTCTCCTCCTTAGTGGTTCTTTTAAATTCCAAGATGCTATATGCTGCCCCTGGCAGAAACGTGTATCTCCCAGTGGAACTTTCCATGCTGGTAGGTTTTGAGAAAAGGCAGTGCACATCATTCTGACTTGATCTACATTGAAGCAATTATGGCATTGGGATACATATCTAAGAAAATAATTCAGGTGGTATTGGATAGTTGGAGGAGTTTTTATTACACAGAGTTGGTTTCAGTACATTATGAGAGGAAGAGGCTGTTTTTAGTATTCAAGGAGGGATGACAGATTGGAAGTTATGTTTGGGATGGGCTCTTGTTGCTACTGAAAATAACTGTGGAGTCTCCAGGGAGTCTATTCAACTCTGCCATATCTATGTTAAAAGGAAAACACGTCAATTGCCCTGAAGAACTTGGATAAGTTTCACAGAACCACTTCAGTGTGACTTAGTTTTTTATCAGTTTTAAAGAGTGGTGTACCTTTTTCAGACAGGATAGGGATATGAAAAGTAAATAAACGATTCCTGTATTCAGAATGAAGGGGAAAAAGGTGTGGATTAGGAGTAGCATGGAAAAATATACTGTAAATACAAGTTTTACTGCATGTAATATCTGCATTGCTGGCTTTGGTGACCAGCTTTCCGCTGTCCTGCTCTGTGGGCTATAAATATTCGTTTTGTGAGACAGCAAAAACTCAGACCCAGGTATGGGTTATATACAAATACTCAGTAGATACAGGGAGTTTCAGCTGCTCCACTTAATTGTTCCATACTTTTCTTGGCCAAAATATTTTTCCCTGCATTGGAAAGTGCACCTTTAAGATTAACCAAAGAAAATGATTTTTAAGGTGCTTTATTTGCCCTTGACAGAAAAACTCTCTATTGGAAGACATGGTGTCGTAAAATGGGAGCTGTGGTTTAGGTTTGGTCATGCTGCTCCTGACTTTACCCTGCATGACTGCATTGTAGCTTGAATTGATCATGGCAAACAAACTGGAGCTGTTAGTTCATTTAATTGTCAGTTCTGTGTCTGTGCAGTAAGTCAGTCAATATTCTTCTGAAATGACTGCTGCTACATCACATAGCTGCTCACGTGGCCATTGGATGTGTATTGATGGGGCTAATGGAGTCACTGAGCCAAGCTCACACCTAGCAATGTCACAGCTCTCCAGATATTGGCCATAGTGGTGATTTGTCCTGCAGAGCATCCTGAAAGCCCAGGCAGTATCAGAATCCAATGTACTGGTTTGGGTGATAATAGCTGCAAGGCTGAGGAGGATACATGAATCTTGGAAGAGGACAGTAAACAGCAAAACCAATGGTGTTGATGGTGGGGCAGGATGCACAGGCTATGTCTACAGCAATTTAGATGCAACATCACTTGGGATACCTTAAAGTGTGAATTTAGTAGTGATTTATAAAATTTTGAGCTTAACAATATTATTTTAATTAAAAAGAACTTTACAGTGAACTTTGCTGGCCATTCTGAACCTAGCAAACATAGATGATGAATTTTTTATGAAACAGATGAGAGGGGAGTTTTGATGAATGTTAGAAAGACCAGCAGCAATCTTAGAAGTTATTCTGGGGAAAATTTAATTTGCCCTGAGTGCAGCAATGGACCTGTTACTCATCTGAAAGACATCTCGTAGAAGACAGCTGTTAGGTCAGTAGTTCACCTCACCCTGAAGATAGAATTTCTCTTAACTGTATTCTCTCTTGAGATGTTTTAATGTTATTTTGAAAGCTAATATTAATTTAACCCTATTTTTCCTCTTTTGCATCTCTAATGCTGCTGTTAATAATGTCTGCCTCTTGGATGTTTTGCAGCATTTGCAGACTCACCCCTTCTGATTACTGACTACCTTGGCTATGTCTGAAGTATTGATTTAGAAATGAAAACCTGTGTATTCCACTAGTAACCATTCTCTGCCTCCTTTGCATCTAAAGAAAATTGTCTTTTTTAATAGCTTATTTTCTTCCAAGATTGCTCTCTCTTTACCAATCACTTTCCTTAAAAATATCTTTGAGACTTACCCAGAGGACCATAATGATAATTTTCATCAAAGAACAAGAAAGCAGAACAACCTGTGGCATCAGAGAATTATTCCTCACATGTACAGTTGGATAAAATGGGATTCATGTAACGTCTCAGAATAACTGATTTTTTCAGAGCAGGGGTATTTGATTGTTATTTACATTGATAATCATTCCATCATTCTATGAGTTCTTCTAGAAAACAGGATTCTCTGTATAAACTGAAAACTTCATATTGCTGGGGGGGAGGTCAGTGATGATACTTAGTGCTGTACAGATGAGCTGGGATAATGATAAGTAATTTACAACCACCTGGCACTGTGTGAACCAGCCAGAGAAATGAGCCTGGGATGTATTAGGGACAAATTATACAGTTGCATATTTTTTTTAATGCTGAGATTAACTATGGAGCCTTGACCAAGAATTAGTTCTTTCTCAGAATGGAAAAGATAAAGAAGGTGTGTTCCATTGGGCAGCACTGGAGCAGCACTTAGCTAATGAAGGTGCTCTAAGCCTATGGAGATGCTGGGGGTTAGTCTTGCTTCCCTGCTGCTTACTGTGCTGAAGCAGGACCATTATAGGACCAATGCAGTGTATCCATGGGAACATAGAACTCAACTTTAAGAAGCTCTTAAGAAAGAAACTGGTTTTTTTTTTAAATCTTTTGAAGTAATTTTATAAGTAGTATTTGCAGAACTTAACAAATGGTCTAAAATTGCTACTTTATTAATGTACCTAGGGAACAATAGGTATGTAATCATACTTAGGATGTTACATCTGGCTCACCCAAATCAGGATTATTTTGGAAAAATAAGGTCTGATAATATGAGTAAGTATTTTCAGGATCAGATTGCACTCTGCATTGGAAATTTCTCACAGTTAATCGTTCCTCCAGCTAGTCATTCACTGCCAGGAAAGCCCTCTTTATTGATTATTATTGTATATTAATGGATCTATCAGATATTTATTTGGCAAGTTTCTTGGTTAAATTTTCTTTATTGAATGCTCCCTGGAGTAAATGAGGTGCAGAAGTGGAAATAGGCTGTACTCTTCTGCTAGATCTGAGTATTTAAATGTATTTTCAAAATATCAGCTCTAGTACAGAAGCATTTGGAACAGATATTTGGATTCCAGCAATGTAGTGGATTTCAAGACTTTTTATTATGTAAGAGTCAACTCAGAAAACAGATGGATGGACTATGTCAAGAATCCTAGCATGTAGGAACCATAGGAGGGCAAATTTCCAGCAAAATTCTAGATACCTGTCTTCAGAAATGTCTGTGAAGAAATCTAAGTTTGTGTGTGCAAATCAAACTGCATATTTGCAGCTACTGCTGTTTTGTGTGCAAATGGAAGTTTAGGAAACATGAGTTTAGCAATTTCCTTTAAATTGATTGTGCCAATATCTGAGAGGTGATTGGATAAATTTATCAGTGTTCTAGATACAGATTGTAGTTGCTGCTTCACATTATAAACAAAGCCATGAACTGAAACATAGCTATATTCACTGAAATGAGTTTCATTCATTGAGGATGTTGGGGCATATTTAGTGCCTTTTTGCTTTGTGTAAAGATGGCAATAATTTTTTCACTTTTTCTAATATTTACATCAAGCTTCAAAGTTAAGTCAAATGATTCCTTTGATGGAGGAGCATATTTTATGCATTCAACCAAACCCTCTTTTTTTTACATAAATAATTTTTATGGCAAGTTTATTTTTGATAGCACCTTATATAAAGACATTGCCTTCAGGAAGAAACATCGGAATTTTAGGCTTGTTTGAAAGAAATGTATATGGATATGGTATATGTCATGACTATGCAGCCTCATATGCAATTGGATCAAATGGACTTGAAATTATAATGGACCAAACCTGCAATAAAATTCTCTAATATTTCAGTGGACATGATTGCATATGCAGCTACTTCAGAATGAAGCTCCTGATCCTGGACTTCTTTTCTGAATATATGTATGAAGATGCTTCATAAAACAAATCATAATAGAGAACTTCTTGCAGTGGATGGAATTGCATGCACAAGGATACACAGTAAGATGTGATTTAACCTTATGTATGTGTACCAGGATTTGCGTGATTAATTTTTACTCCAGTTAAATCTGATGTAAAACTAACCTGTGGATCAAACAATAATTGCAATAAGGGGAGAAGTTCATGCAGTGTTTTTTCTACCTTGTCCTGCAATAAGATAAAATACCAAATGGACAATATTTGCATTTACTTCTCATAGGTCTATCATATTTTGATTATAAACATAAGAAATTTAAACTTGAGGTAACAAATTTTTGGCATTAAAAACCTGGTGTTTACTTCTCAGTAACTGATCCAGGATAAAGTACAATTTTGAACTGCTTGAGAATTAGAGCAGTTTTTTAGAATGTGTGAATGCACTAACTTCTGTTTTGGAAGCACTTGTCAGAATCACTGCTTTTTACACAATCAGTTGCTACATAAAGGCAAAACAGGTTTAAAAATTAGACTAGTTGTTACCTAGCAAGAATTGTTACAACTGGTTATCTTTATGCCCACACTGTGAACTTCAGTATCCTGTTTTTCATACAAGTATTTTATATGAATTTTCAGACAATGGGCACAATAATTCAAGGCTTGCTGCCTTCATTTGAAAGTTAATTTGGATGAAAGTAAGGTTTGCATTTAAAGCACAAAAGCTCTTCCTGCATAAGTGCATGTGTGGACAGTTCTAATTCAGGAATCAAAATGTCTTCTGGTTTCACTTAATCTACTTTTAATAGTAGTATTTAGCTTAATCCTTCATTGAACTGGAACAGATCTACATACTGGTCCACCTCTAAATTATGTTGGAAAGGGAGTATCTTTTCTGAATAACTACTATTATTTTAGAAATATTTTTGCAGCTATTTAGGTCTAAGTTTGATCTCAGCATGCATTGACATGTACTGTAGCTTTTCAAATCTCAAGTCTAAATTTTTCAACTCATCAAATAACAGGCTGCAATTTAAATGCTCAGAAAATTGAGGTCCAAAACAGAATTGAAGTTGTATTGAGTATTTGTGACTAAAGTGTAACTTAGATTTGTGGCTTTTACCAATCTCAAGCTACAATTGGTTCTCTGTTGGTTATGGGTATAGTAATAGCAGTATTTAACCAAAAAGGAGGCAGTGATGATAGTCATTAATTGAACAAATTGAGCTATTGATTGTTTTGATAGAGAAAATACAGGCAAGTGCACAAATCCCATCAACCACTTACATCGGTGCTATGACTTAGGAATAATTCCTTGTGTCAAGACTTAAGGCTGTCAGCTCTAAGGAGCAAGTCTTGTTATCTCCAAGTGTATGAACTGTGCTTAACCATCTAGAACTGTTATATGGTTGAGAGCTTTAAACATAATTGTAAAATATTATATAAACATCTTTTTGAGATTTGTATCAGTAGATTCTGAGAGTTAAAAATAAAATCTTTGCACTTAGTCTTTTGGGGAACTCAAGTAATTATTTTTTCATTATTTATTTTTAAATGATCATTTAAGCTCCTTATGCAGTTTTTAGAAAGGCTGACATGCAAACCTGGGTTACTCTGAAGGTCAAATACTCTGCATATTGAACATTTCATGCTGCTGTCCTGCTTAAGTTCCAAATCATTAGCTTAGCAAATGGGAGCCTAAATATAAGCAAAGTCAATAGGGAGGAAAAAAATCCGCTGTATAATATGTTTAGTGATAGAAAAAGCTACAGAATGCAACCATAAATTTTTAATTCAACATTCTTTAATTTAAAAAAAAAAACAAAACAAACCCACACCACCTCCACTCCCCTCCCCCCTGACAAGCTTGCAAAAACTAGGTCTGAATTCCCAGTGGGAATAATGAGCAACAGCAAGAGTGAATGCTGGGAGAGTAGAATGCAATTGTATTAGTCTCCATCACAATGGGAGGTAAACCCAAATCATTTATAAAACGTAAATGCTGGCAGAACACAGGGAGCTCAGAGCACCACGCTGCAGGTGTGATTTATGAGGCTGGGGACTGGCTATAAATCAAACCCTTTTGTTTTAAATAGTACAGCTTCAACGCAGGAGATCAGTTTACATGTAGAGGAAATGATGAAAAAAATGCAGTACATTGCATCCCAAGAATATTAGAGAATCAGCTTTACAATGTGACTATCAGGACCACGCTCAGACAATGGGTATCTGATGCACAATTTAACGAATGCTCCCACTGCTGAACAGAGTGCCCTAATCTAGCAACTCAGGTTTGTTTCAAATGTATTAATCATGGGATCTATTTGGTGAGACCAGCTGTTAAAATCGTTGCACTTAGGATCAGGAATACATTGGCTATTCCTGTTAACTAGCTAGATGTGTCCTTTCATGCCACCAAAAGCCCTTGCCTGTTTCTATGTTATCTGTATTTTTCCTTAATTCTAAAGGTTGATGAGTCTCATTATTTAGTGGCCTTGTCCTATGGAAATGGGCGAATAAAACAATTAATTCCTAAGGATTGAAATTGAGAGTAGGCATCCTGTGAAGTTCTGTTCAATTACAGGAAAATGCATGTCTGGCAAGGAAAAGACCTTTCCTCCCCCTATTGGTTATATATAATTATCAAATGGAAGAAATTTTAAAGGTAATGAGCAAAGTGATTTCTTCTGCTCTGCTTCCTGGATCCGCCAGAGTTTATCTTGGCTGCATATTTTGCATTCATTTTATATCCATGCCACTAGAGCCTATGCTATATGCATAAAATTACACTTTATGTATCATGCAATGTGGGCCAGAGAAACACTTTAAAAAGCTGAGAGAATGAAAGGCCTACATAAAGGTAGGTACAGTGGTTATATAAGTTTTCTTAGGAATTTATAGTGAAATGAAAGCTGCACGTGTTGCACTAGTGCATATCCTGATCATTTGATGTGATGGCCTTATCATTGAATTGTAGAATGGCCTGGGTTGGAAGGGACCTTAAAGACCATCAAGTTCCAGCCTGCCTGCTATGGGCAAGGGCACCTTTTAATAGACCGGGTTGCTCAGAGCTCTATCCAGCCTGACTTGAAACGCTTCCAGGAATGAGGCATCCACAACTTCCCTAGGCAATCTGTTACAGTACCTCAACCACCCCCACAGTAAAGAATCCCTTCCTCAATCTAATCTAAACCTATTTTGAAGGCATTCCCTCTTGTTCTGTCACTATGCATCCTTGTAAAAAGTCCCTCTCCATCTTTCTTGCAGTCTCTCTTCAGGTGCCATAATATCACAATTATGTCATCCCTAACTCTTGTCTTTTCCAGGCTGAACCAACCCCTTCCTTAAAGCCTTTCCTCATAGCAGAGTTGCTCTATCCCTTTAGTTATCTTGGTGGCCTTCTCTGGACTTGCTCCAACAGCTCCGTGTCCTTCCTGTGCCGGGGATCCCAGGGCTGGGTGCAGCTCTGCAGGTGGGGTCCCAAGAGAATGGAGCAGAGGGGCAGAATCCCCTCTCTCACCTGCTGCCCACGCTGCTTTGGATGCAGCCCAGGGCACTTTTGGCTCTCTGGGCTGCAAGGGCACATGGCTGGGTCATGTCCAGCCTCTCACCCACAGCATCCCCCAAGTCCTTCTTGGCAGAGCTCCTCTGCATCTCTTCCGCCCCCAGCCTGGATTCCTACCAGGAGTTCCCCTGATCCAGGTGCAGCACCTTGCACTTGGTGATGTTAAACCTCATGAGATCCACTAATGATTTAGCCATGTGAATGCAAGAAGTTGCACAGATAAGCAGAGTGCCTTTACGTAAGCAAGGAGTGAAGAGACATCCTGCACTGAAATGCTTTATTACTTTCCAAGAGTCCAAACTGCACACACTATAGAAACACATGCACAATTTCCAGAATTTTTTGGAGGTTCTGGTGTTGATAAAGGCAATATCAGCTATTGCTGGAGGTATTAATATCAATTGCTTGAGAGGAAAGTATAATTTTGCTGAAATAATTGATTTTTTTTTCCTTACTTCTTGTTATAAAAACACATCTAGTGCCACAAATTTATAGGCCACTCTATAAATGTAAAAACATATTCCCTGCTCAGTAGACCTTGCAGTCTAAATTAGGCCAATATATGAACAAGATATTTTGATGATGAGCAGAGAAAAGAAATGTGACTAAAATTGCTTTTACCAATTTCTTTCCAGCTGATAATGGGCCAGACTTTTAAAGGTATTTGGCCTTCTGTTTTCTGAAGATTAAAGTGTTTAAGTGTTTAAAAAATGCAGTCATTTTACATGTAAAATCTAATGGACCACAAAAAGCACATTATGTGGGAGTTGAGTAAAAGTGGCTTTGTGTTTTATGAAGCTTACATTGTCCTGGACACTAGAATCAGTTTGGATACATAGCCTTGAAAAGGGCCTGCTCCAGTTATGCAGTCCTCTCAGGTTGCAATGCTATCTGTAATCTTTATAAAAATTTGCTTTGTGACTAGATTCCTGAAAAACTCTTTCTATCTTTGGTGGTGGTTTTTTTTGTTTTGTTTTGTTTTGTGAGAAAAAACTCTGTCTCCTTTCTTTGTCTACTGCAGTCTGTGAGAGAAATAGTTCTGTGGGTCAGAAGTAGTGTTTTAGAGCCCATTTGTGCAAACTTTTCTGCCTTTTAGACAAGTAATTCACTCAAGAGACCTTGTTGCAACACACTCAGGAAAATATATAATTAAAGCTGGTTTAAACATTGGGCTTCTTTACCATTACAAAGGTTAAATACACGAAAAAGCAAAACGAGCATTTATATAGCAGAAGTGATAATGAAGGGTTTACATCTGCAGCCTTCATGAACAGGGGAGGTTGTGGTTTTTCCTATGTAGAATCATCAGGAATAGATGGTAATTACCAAGTTCAAAGCCTATTGTCTTCTCTAAAAAGCCAACTTTTTTGTGAGGTTGTTTCAGAATGACATGATGTCTGATGACTCTGTTCCTTTTATAGGACTTCTTGGTATGCACTGAATTCTGACCAGGGACGGAAAGTAACTTTTGTGAGCATATTAACAGAATGATGTGTAATAGATCCAGCAAAGGTTGAAGGCTGATCATGGTGACTGATGGAGTACCACAGAGAAAAGAAATCTGAACACTGCTCTCTGATGAGGCCAAGGGAGGAGTGAGGTAATGAGAGGTTTCATTGCCCAGTTGGGGTTGACAGAAGACAAGATGATTTTTGTCCTCAAATTGTGCTCAGAGGACGGGAGGCAGTGTATATTTTACATACATGTGGTAGGTGATAGGAGAGATTTGTTCAGTGATGTAGGAGGCACTGTGATACATACAAAGGTCTCCTGCAAAGCTGATGAATACTTTTTCTTATTGTGGGGGCTGACACATTGAATGCCTCCTACAAATCTTGAATCCAGCCTTTATGTGTTTTGCTTGCTGTATAATCTCATTAAGCCAGTGGGTTTGGCACTGAGGTAAAATCACAGGAGAGTTTTTTTGTGTTCTGTAGCTGGCAAACTGAATGTCCTGAACATTTAGAATTTATTCTAATGTTTTGGGTATAATTTCTGGTAGTTGTTGTCTTGCACAACCTATTTCAAAATGTCTGCTGCAATGGCTGCAAGAACAGAATGTTCCAGGGGAGCTTAGATACACCTGCTGTCTGTGGGCAGAGTGTGTAGTATAAAGAGGGTAATTCATGACCTTTTCTTCTTAAACCATACCCTTCCACATAGGAAGCTCAAGTAGGTCATGTACTGAAGGGAGCCAGGAAATGTACACGCATATGCAATGTGAATCTGATTGCCTGTGTAGTAACCAGGAGTGGCCACAGATGTGCATCCCAGTTTGGCAGATGTGTTTATACATTTTCTGAGATGTTGCAGATATGAAGTGTGTATCAGAGCATAGAATCTGACCTTAAAAAAGTACACGCCTTCAAAGATTGTGTTCAAGTTCCTTGTGATACAAATTACTTTTCCAACTTAATCAGCGTTTGTGACTTGATTTGACAGAGCACTAAAGATGTGCCTATGGCAATCATCATTCATCAAAATTTAAACTTTAAATACGTGCTGTGGGAATAGAGCTAAAAATTAAGTTTGGGTTTGCAAAATGCGGTTTTGACTTTGAGCCTCTGAATGGGAAAATTAGTCATGAAAGTTTGGTTCATAGTGTGAGATTTCTTCTTTCTTACTCAGGAGGGAACCAGCATCAGCGGTGTTGCTGGAAACCACGGCTACTGGTGAACAGTTAGCAGGATGTTTTAGCATCCCTTTTGAAATAAAAGCTAAACATGTGAGTAGATATAAATAAAGCAGAAACGGGTTGTTTTTTTTTAAACATTTTGATATTAAAAGAAATGTTTTTGAAGACTGACATTTCAGTTTCAGAATTAAGTGAAAAATTTGTAATTCAGAAAGTGTGCTGTCATTTGCAGCCCTCAGGGTCCATATGCCTGCAGACAGACGCTCCTTTTTTAAAGTTATTTTTCTAAGATCTTGGGTTTGTAAAAATATAAAATAAATGAACAAATAAAGGCATGCATGTGTTTTGATATGCTTCACTCTTTTTCTGGTATTACTCTGTAGGATGCAATAAAGACATGGAATCAGACTAAAGAGAAGTATCAGAGATAAAGTCTTTCTTTTATTCCCTTTTAGAAATATAGACCTGAACCAGTGCTTTGGAGGGTGCCCTGTTATTGGACCTCAATGCAAGATAGAAATGCCATCTTCAGCTCTGCTGCTGTCAGAGTTCTGCAGAGTCTGCTCCAGAGAGTTGTTTGTGGCTGAACACAGGAGCTCATTTCTCTTCAATGTGCCATTGGCACCAGCAGTATCTTGCTGCCTCCCTTGACACCCGCAGACCAGATTATCACGGAGCAAACTGGAGAACCTGGTCATCCTTACCTGCTCTCAAAAATGTGCACTGTGAAGAGTGTCACAGAGTTGGTAACTTGCTGAAGTGACTCAAATGCTCTATCCTGACACCTGCAGATAGCTCCTGAATTTTTAAGCATTTATACACTTTTCTTTAACATTGGTAGTAGTTAGTGCTCCAGATAAGAGCATTTTCTGGCCTGGTGCCTATCTTCAGATTTGTCAGAGAACATCACTTTGTGGCAACAGAATGATTCTTTCTAATTCTGTCTTTATGGTACCTCTGAGAAGTTATTATCATTGTCCAGTGATTTATAAGGTTAAAAGTAAGCTGTCTGGTGGGGACTGGAGAGACATGGAGAATCCCACTGGGCAGCCCATCTCAAGCCTTGTAAGTTGCAGAAAGTAGAATTTCAGAGTAGGAGTCTGAATTTGTTCCTAATTATGTATATACATTTTTATTTTAATAGGTATGAAGAGTATAAGGCAAAGTATGCAAACTATAACTTCAAAGGGAAGTGTTTAGGAAAAGTTTGAGATCACCTGTTCTAATTATGTGTATGACACTTTAATTTCTAGTTAAACTCTGAGTTAGAGAATATCTTCTACAAATCTATTCTGCTGGTCACCTTCATACTATGGGAAAGAATGTATTTTGCTGTTTTTATATTATTTTTTTAAAAAGTCCTTGTAAAATTTAATTTCTCCGTCTTTAGTTCCAACCCTGGTAAGAATTTATCTTTTAAACCTCATAAATTGGAGAAACTTTCTATTAATTCCTCAGTCATATCCCATGTTAGTAGTACTAGAATTTTTCCTTATGCATTGTGTAATTGGAGATTGATCCAGTTTAGTTCTAATTATCAGAAGAAGTAGAAATCCCTCTAATTTCCAGAGCCTACTCCACAACTTTGTAGATTCTGTATATTCCAGTCACAGTTTCTATCTGTGCAAAATTTGGAATAAATGTATTGAAGTCAACAAAGCTTTTTTAGTTTAACATAATTTAATAATAGACTGTCCTCAAACTTCATCATCCTAGCACTCATTAGGCATTCCTGTTTTTTCATACTGGGACCCATCATAAAGGAATTGATTTCCCTCTGCTCACTCATCCAATTTATTGCAGGAGAACTCCATGTTCATTTGCCCATTACACAATGTTTTCTGGGGTGAGAAAGAAACAAGCCAAAAGAAATCAGCAGAAGAAGTAGTTATCATGTTGGATGAGGCTCTGCTCACATTTATTTTTGGTTTAAACGCAGAACAGCTCCACTTCTCCAAGAGAAATTTATTTGCATTTGGTGGGTGAGACTAACTCCAAATTAATACTCTGAGCCCCCAAATTCACCCTTTCTACCCTTATTTGCTGCTCTGAGTTACAAAAGAGACTACTTGAGATGATGCATCATATGTTTTATGATTTCCATTACTTCTGCAGTTCCTCCTCCTTCTTCATTGCTAGTTATGCTCCCCAGGTTGGGTAGCCAAATAATGTGTCCTCCGTGGCTGTTAAAATTGCATTATAAACAGGCTGGGAAGAAATATTGTTGGAACAAAGCAATTGGCACTGTCCCTTTTCCTCTCCCCAGTGGCAAACTGTTGATGACCACAATACAATTGGTCTCTGTAGTCCAGAGAGCGTGACCATGTTGTTGTTTCTGCGTCTGGGTCCCTGACAGGGTTGCACAAAGCATGAGCATTTCAGTCAGGATCACCATCAGTGTGCTGAACCTTGTGCAATGACAGCGACAGAAAATGGGAGCCCTCTTCTTGCACACTGCTCTGTGCTGCAAACAAAATGGCATCCTTGGTGCAGCCAAAGTGAAAACTCCTGTACAGGTGGCTCCGTTATGAATTTGCAGTGAGGAGTGTGTTAGCTGGTAAATCTGCAAGGTGTGAATTATGTTGAGACTTGATGTGATAGTAGATTAAGTGATCCAGTAGTAGTTTTGTTTTTCTTCTATTTCACTCACTGTCTCCCTGTTCAGCTTCCCCACATGAAATATTCCCAACCCCATCTTCAGGGCCTTGCAGATATTGCCTACAGTGCTAGGTCACCTTCCTGTACTAGTTCAGCAGTTTCATATCTGTCCCTTGCCTACACCTTCATGCCTTCTCCCACCTATTTTCAATCCCTGGTACAATTTTTCCTCAGAAAACCCTCCTGCTCTTGTGTGTCAGTAATTCTTTGCTTATCTACCATACCCTTTGTGCCTTCCTCATCTATATCATTTGGGCTTAGAGTAATGAGGTAGCTCATTTTGGTTTGTCATGAGTGCTATATATTTATACATGTTGGGTGGGCTAAGATGCTATTCTTATAGAATTATGCTTTTGAAAGTTGCGTACAGGATCCCTGTAGACAATAATAAAAAACTCTGAATGTGTCTTAATACCAATGTGAGGACAGGGCCCGAGACCAGTACTTTGTGGCATGATCTGCAGCTAGACTAATTACAGCAGTTTTTGCAGCTAAACATGTAGATATTGTAGATAAAGTGTTTATGCATTTGTGTGATTCTGGGAGAAATATCCGTTTGGAAATTCTGAATAACAGTTTTGATTAAATTAGTGTTGCAGAGACTTTCCCTTTGGAATGATGATTTGTCAGTGGCTTAGAACGAATCAAGTAAGAATTTTATACAAATACCAAACTGGTATTTAAAATGTGTCACAGCATTGGTAGGGCACCTCTGAGCTGGTGCTAAACTCAGCTTTCAAACTTATGGTGGATTCCCAAACTACATTTTGACTGGGTGGTTTGAAACATGGTCTCTTCTTTTGGCTTCCCTGGCAGTTTTCCAATAAACAGTCTGGCAGCCTGTTATGCTTTCACAGCTGTATTAGCCCCTTTGGCCTCCCCACCAAGCTCCTGACTAGTGTCAGCTCATCTTCGCTGAGAATGTTGGTCCTACTGGAAAAGTCAGTTTACAATTTATTCTTTGGGCATGTGACAGCTGATGGCAAACAAACACTCTGCACTCTTTGCACACCAGTCACTTTTTTCTGAAGTAGTACAAGAAGTAACACGTGCACTCATGTACATGTAAGGATATGTAAGTGTGTATGCATGTTTGTAAACACAAAAAGATGTATTTATGCACAAAGCTGTGTTTGTGTATACTTCTAAAATGAAGAATATATATGCTCCTTGCTTTTTTCCCCTCTGTTTCCCTACTGCTTTCAGGAGCTATGTCCAAGCCTTCCTGTGGTGCACAGCTCTTCATGGGCTCAGTGTCATTTGGTTCCTACTTCCTTACTTGGCCCACTGCCCTCTCAATTTTTTTGTCTTGATTTCTTTCTTACTCAGCTTGCCCTTCCCAGCTTCTTAATCTGTGAGATTTTATCAAGGCAAAATATGTGCTTCTGTAGGACTGTATCAATGCTTCATTTCATTCTTCTGCCTGTAGGAAAATTCCCAGGCTCTAGCTCTGGCAGCCGGTACAGACATTCTGCCTTTTCCTAGATTTGAGTCTTCTCAGTGCCCTGCCCTTGTGCCCAGACAATAACCCTTACAAGAAACTTTTTCAATGATAGATTTTTTTGGCCCCACTTCCCTGCTTATTAATACAAACTGTAATGAACCAAGGTATGGTGAAGACAGATGGACATAAAAGTACAAGTGATGCCTACACTGAAGCTAGGCTTTTGTACAGTGTGTAGACATGTCCTGAATGACTCTTTAGAGACAGATATTAAGCTTTTGGAAAAAGGACTGACCTAGAGGGACTAAAAGGCCCAAACTAAATTACTAACTCAGAAAAAACCTCTGAGTTTTGAGTATTGAGCTCTCAAGTTACTAAAATCCCCAAAGTCTTAAACAATACGACATAGGGATAGTTTTCATTTTCCTGCAGTAAACAGCAGTTTCAGGAGTCACTTGGTTTCAAATGAGCTGTATTTGACAGAATAACTCAAACTGAAACCAGAGTGGACTGTTTGTGAATGCACTTGGGCTGAAACTGAAGAAAAGCTTTCCATGAATCGCTATAAGTGGAAACCACTGTGTTAACCTGGATGGGTGCCCTACTTCCCACCTGGGGCACCTGTCTGCTCACTGCCTGTGGATGGCAGGACAGGAGGTGACCCTGAGTAAAGGGCTCAGATAAAACACTGGGAATAAACTGTCTTTCAAACAAAAACCACTTTTTGCTCCTCTCCCCTATGGGATGGAAGACAAGGGAAGTGTAAACCATTCTGAGATGAGATCTTTTCTTTCCTCTGCAAGGTGTACTTGGCATATCTTGTCCCCATCTCGCTGATGCTATTGGGTTGTGCAGCATGTGTGGGCAGCAAAGTTCCATGCAAGCCACTGGCTTGACTTTGCTTGGCAGACCTCACTTATGTCTTCTCTGCCTACATTTCTAGGGGCTCCCTTGGAAGTACCTTCTTAAGGATATTTCAGTCTCATTTAATTTTTTCACATCTTTGTTTCTTTAGAAAAAGTAGAAAGGTTACAAAGTGCTTCACACACCTGCTGATTTCTTGTAGCCTGTAGCCATTCCCCAATGCACAGCCACTCTTGGATTGAAAAGTAAGGGTAGTTTAACAGTGCACAAAAGCCTCACACCATGTTTATTGCCACAATGCTAAGGAAAATTGTATATTGTAGTGCAAGTTTATGGCATAGCAAAGGATCTTTTTCTAAACTTATGGCAAGTTTTGATTTTTACATCACTTTCCAAAGTTGTAGAGTTACTAGATATCTAGATATATCTTTAATATTTTCCATTGTTAGATTCTATTTTTTTTTTTGATTGAGAATATAGCTATTTTTTTCATGAAAGCTGAGGAACTTCTAGATCTCCAAGTGATTTCACTATTAATTTTCATCTGAGTCCAGTATATGTCAGTTGTTCTGATTTGTGCTGGTTGTTGCACACCAGCATCAGTGATGACTGAATAAAATGGACAAAACCTCAAAGACTGAAGACAGTGTTATGATATGTGACTGCTTTATTGCTGCCCCTCTTGCCCCATCAAATCCCATGAAATGTACTTGAAATCACATATCCAGTCTGTTGTTGGTCAGGCTTAACCCAGGCTCTGTTGGAGAAATTGTTTGGATTTGTATGTGTTTCCACACTACTGTCAGCAAAGCTACAGAAGGAAAAACTGGGACAAAAAAAATAATCAAAGAACAGTAGTTTCTGCACAATTGGACTCCAGTCACTTCACCATCTTTGTGACTCTTTGCTGGATGTGCACCAGTATGACTGTTTCTTTTGAACTGGGGAGCACAGGACTAGATCCAGCACATCAAATATTTTTCACCAGTGCTGAGCAGAGAAGGATCATCTCTCTTGACCTGCTGGCAAAACCCTTCCTGATGCAGCCCAAGAAGTTGTTCACCTTCCTTGATGCCACAGTGCATTGCAGGTGTGTGTTCAATTTTGTGTCCTCAGCAAGATGTTTTTCTGCCAATGTACTTACAGTTTGGTCAGCCCCCAGCATATCTTGGCACATGAGGGTGCTCTTCCTCAGCTGCAGGACTCAGCATTTCCCTTTGTTTGAACTTCATGACTTTATTGTTGGCCCATTTCTCAAACTTGTTGTGGTCCCTCTGGATGGCAGCACAAATACCTGATTCATCAACCACACCCATTGATTGCAAACTTGCTGTGGGTGTGCTGTGACCCCATCATCCAGGTCCTTAGTGAAGCAATTAGACAGTACAGGTCCATATGTCAAAGCCATAATATTCCACTAATGGCTGGTCTCCAGCTGGATTTTGTGCTGCTGATCAGGGCCCTTTGATCCCAGCAGCTCTGCCAGTTCTCAGTCCACCTCAGTGTCCATTTAATCTAGTCTGTGCCTGATCAGTTTGTCTATGAGGCTGTTACAGGCCATAGTATTATAAACCAGGCTAAAATCAAGAGAAAACCTCACTATGGTCAAAACTTTCAAGTCTCATTCTGCCAGGTGAGACCTTTTTTTTCTGAGTTATACCTCTGTCGAGGTCTTCTGTCCTGGACAAATCACTAAGCCTCTTTCTGTGCCATTCTTTATGTAGCTGGGTCTGAAGTTATATAGAAAGAAGGAAGGAATGATCTTGCATAGAAAGTATTTTAATGCTGTCAAGTATGATGAGTTTACATAATAAAATTCAAAAGCAAAAGTTAGACATGGACCATTCATATTAAATATTTGAAATATAAAAATAAAACAAAAGTGTTTATAAAAGCAGGGTGGTTTGTTAAAGCTTTTGAAATTTAGTGAACTTACCATCCACAAATATTAAACATGTACAGTTTACCTTTAAGAGGAAAGGCTCTGCAGTGGGCATTTAGCTAGATTTGTACACCTACACACTGCAGATGGTTTAGTTTTATAAGAGATGAAACTGCATTTGGTGGAACTGATTAAATATAAAAACATCACCATCTGCCATTTATTCTAATATAAAATGGTTTGGGCAGATGCTGACATCTTTTGAGATGATTGATTCATCTCTGACAAGTGAAGATTCTCAGAGGGCTCCAGCTGCCCACTGCTCGCACAATGCCCGCGTACGAGAGCGAGCGCCAATCACCGCGCTGTTGATTCGGATGTCGCAGGTGAACGAAGGGCACTTTAATAACCAGCCTGGAATTCCTAACTACAGCAGTGGTGGGTTTTTTTCCTTCCTTTTTACTCCCCCTCACACACTTCTGGTGCACATTAAACTGGAGGATATTTTATGCACACAGTATACTGTATTGGAGCACAGCGATAACTGGAAGAGTGTCAATTTCTGGCACAAATAGCTCTCTTATTTTTTTTTTTTTTTGAGTGGAAAACCATCAGATACACTCCACATATGCTATTAATTTTAAAATTATTTTTGCTAAGTGTCCATCAGGATTACATTTAAACTTCCTGGAATATTATTTATTGAGTATGACACCAAATGCTTTGTAATAACTTAAATAACAGATGTCTATCTTGTTTTATTTGATAACATTGTCACACTCTCTACTGGGATATTTCCTTAGGGTAGTTTGCTGCAGCATCATCTTTTTATAGGCTTTGCTCAAACTTTTAGAACATGCACAATGAGTTATGGAAGAATTCTTAAAGAATTCCCAGGACCAGGCTGTGACATTCATATCCACACTGAATAGCTGCTTGCACCAGCAGTAAGTCCTACTGCAGACAGACTGTTTCTTATGAAATAAGGTCCTGACCCAAAGCTAGATTTGTGATAACTGCAGTGGATTTTGGTCCATCTCCAAGTGGGAGAAAGTGCAGCATAATTAGATTGCCATGCAATAAAGAAGCAGATCCAGTCAGTCCTAACACTGCAAGTATATAAATGCAGTTCTTCAGAATAGCTTAAAATAGCATGCTCTTTTTGTACATGTTAAAGTGTAATCTCTGACTGTGCCCCCCACTCAGAAGTAGTATGTTTAACAGCTTCTTCACTATAAAATATTAGTTAAAAAGGAAAAGGGTCTGTTTATATGAAATGGCATGAAAATGTGACAGTTTTGTGTTGTGCTGGCACATATATATAAATTTGATCACAGGGATACTGAGTGATTTTACATTCATTTGAATATATCTGGAGTAGTTCCAGCAAAGTCTGGAATAAGCCTATTGTAAGTAGTTGTGTTGCAATGTGGGTAAAAAACACTCTGTGGGGCATTTTTAAACGATTGAGAGAAGCTAAAAGCTATATAAAATGTATAAATTCTTATTATTGGTACAGAACCTATTCTGCTCACCTATTACTGAAGGTAAGGCTATAGAGACTGACATTTCATTTTTTAAAAAGGTAAGGGGTAAAATTAAGTCAGGCAGATTCTTAGCTGGCATAAGTTGGGTTTGAAGTCAATGAATCTTAATAAAATAATCTTATTTTTTATTGATAATACACTTAGGGCAGAGGATTGAGAAATTACTTTTTTACAGTTCTTTTTATATTAACACCTCTTTTACTTATCATGTTTCCTTCATTCAGATATTCCCATTTACCTCAGCCCCCCTTTTCTCCAAGTACTTTTTCTATAGGAAAAACCAATACAATATTTTGCCTCAGAACAATCTTATTGGCCCTTCCTGGATACTGGTTTGTAGGAAGCACTGATGAATGCTCCCTGCTGTGAGAGGAGGATTCTCTCATCAAAGAGGGTGACTCTGCTATTTCATCTAATGATCTGGGAAGCTGGGTGCTTGGAATTGCCTCTGCAGTTGGGTTTACTGCTGGGAAAGAGCAATGTTTATGTTAAACTCAAAAAGCAACACCTTCATTTGAATGTTCCAAAAGTTTGTTTTTAAACAATGAAAGAGAATCTGGAAAAGAAGTGTGTTTTGGAAGTCAAAATAAAATCCTAATGAATAATGAAAATAGAATTACTTAGTATATGGAATGTATATCTGGCTTCAGGGAAAAGAATTTTTCCCCAATTTGACTCCTGTTTCTTCTGAGATAGAAACTTTATACAAACCTAAGGTGTCTAATCCAAGACACAGGCACCAGAACCTTTATAATGCAAATGGCCTGACTGTTCTATAGCATCTTTCTTCCAAAAGGGTCCCAAAGTGCTATACAAATTACACATGGCCACATGAATTAGTTCCCACACCACTGAATTACAGGCAGCTCTGGGGAGCAGAACATCTTCCTACCAGTACACAGAGGCATTACTCAATATTTTGTAGTGGCAAGCAGAAAATACAAAGGAGGCAAAACAACAAAATAGGAAAAGATGAAGCAGATATAGAAATTAAAATTCAAAGAGGACTGAGGAAAAGGATAAAATCTGCTCCACATTTTTCTTTGATGCTGTATTCAGAGCTGGGGATGCATATTGTTATTGATAACTATAGCTGACTTTCACAATATGTGTCAAGATCCTGGTTCCCAGGGCTTGGTCAAGGGTGTCTGGGCACTGCTTCTTGTTTCTGGCTCATAGAGAATTTCTCTCTACAGCCCTCTCACCTGTATGTCTGAGGTTCCACAGAGGCCTCCTAGTGACAAGGGTGCTGGGCTACCTATACCCTGGCCAGATGTGATTATTTCAGAGAATGCTCTCAGTTTTCCTGACACAAGGGGTGAGTTTGGCTCCTTGTGCCACCTACTCCACTCCCAACCACCCCAGTGTCAAGCAGCAGGGTTGGCTCATGGAGCTGGAGCCCAGCTCAAACTTCACTGCTGCCATTAGCAGGGGCCACCTCCTGGCTGCCACTGCTCCAGCCAGAGTCCCTTCAGAGGAGAAGGGCCAAAAAAAAAGGATGGAGAAAGAAAAAGAAGTGAGTTCCCCACAAAAAGAGTTCAGCAAAAATCAATAGTCCTCCAGAATCCTATATTTTTCTATTTCTTTAAACAAAATATTTAGGATTTTTTGTAAAAGCTTAGAAAAGGATACTTTTTCTTTTACTCAGGCTATCAGCATTGAAAACATGAACAATCCCTTGATCTGTCTGATTTTTCACCAGCTGAATTTTTTTTTGACAATGGTAAAATTTGCCATACATTTGAGTTTTGAGGCAGGGGTTTTCTGTTAATAACACTGAAGTATTGTCATTACAACTACTATTTCCCACCTAAATTCTCTTAAATGTTGTGTTGAAAAGAGGTTTGGTGGTTGTGTTTTTTTGGTGTGGTTTTTTTTTTTTTTTTTTAATGGGTAGCTTGCAATTCACTCTTGTGAGACATTATGTTGGGCTAATCATTTCCAGGGTCTGCCTGAATGCAGTGATGGTGACAGTGCTGTTACTCTGTGCATAATAGTTCCTTCATTTGTGGGAGACATGCTTGGTAATTAAAAAAGTCTGTAAACAAAAGCTGAGGTGCAGCTTCTCAGCAGAGTGATGTGGAGTGACATTGCAGTAGGTGATTAGTCTTCTTGGGAGCAAAATCAATGAAAGCAGCAGTTAGTCAGATGTCTTCTGACATAATTTTTCGTGTGCAGGTGGAGTATTTTACAGTAATCTTAGGAGCTGTTGTTATTTTCTACTGGTGCTAATGTCAAAATTTGCAAAAATGTCAGAAGGATTTAAGTGTGCTCCTGTGAGTGAAACAGTTACATGGGATTTAGACAGGTGGGAAAAATAGAAAGGGACCAAAACCACGTAATTTTCTCACCAGAAACTCTCATTGAAACTTCCTAGGTTTCTTTTGTTGCAACTGACTCCTTCCTTCCCTCACATGCTGCTTATCTGGGTGAAGAATCATGGCTGGAATTTATAAATGCTTCTCTGTTGTGCAGAGGAACTTTGATAGCACGAAATGAATAACAGGTAATGTAATAAGAAAAAAGTATCTGGCTACAGCTTTGGAAATGTAAATTCTTTTATCAGTCCCCCTGCTAATTGGAATTTCTGTTTGTTGTTTCACATTTAGTGGATTTCATTATAGTTTCCTTGGTAATTAGATATTTTAACTATAAATGAAAAATACCAGACCAAAAAAAACCCAAAGCGAAACAACAAAACCCAGCCCCAAACTATCAACAAAAAAAACCTTCATTAAGATGCAGTCAAAGTTGTATATAGATACGACTTTAATTAAAAAAATGTTAGAA
This sequence comes from Luscinia megarhynchos, assembly GCA_034336665.1. Lineage (NCBI taxonomy): Eukaryota > Metazoa > Chordata > Aves > Passeriformes > Muscicapidae > Luscinia > Luscinia megarhynchos. Next base: position 16,301,141 of record CM067565.1, read on the forward strand.
TGTACTGTTAAGAAAAACAAAGGAAACAAATGAGCCACAAAAGAATTGAAACGGGGAGAAAGAAGGACTCTATCCAGTCCTTCCCAGTCCCTGCAAAGGCACTTGCCCTCTGCACTGTGTTTGGGAGGAGTCCACATCCCAGCGAGAGCTTGGGCTGGGGTCAGGTCCAGGGGGTATTTGCCTCTCTTGCTCGTCTCCTGGTGGTGCCTCTGTTGGACTCCCTCCCTCCATTCTGTATTCAGCTCCAGCAGCAGCCAGCTCCCAGACTGATGGGGGCTACCAAATACTCCCTGCCTTGTTGGGATACAATAGAGAAGGTGTCAGAAGAGGATTTTTGCATCATTTGTCATATGTCCATGTGGAAAAGTCTTCCCCAAAATGTTCTAGGCAGCTGGAGAAATGACTTTGTAGACCTGACGAGTTTTTAGAATGGAAGGTCTTGTGATTTTTTTGATGGATTTTTAAAAATATGCATGATTGTAAAGGTATGATGAAAGTTTTTTAAAAATTATTTTTATCTTTTAAAATCTGTGTTCCTCTGTATAATTTCTTATGGGAAAAATGAGTATCATGCATTGCAGTCCTGTGCCTGTAGCCCAGAGGTGTTCACACACCTGCCCCTTAGACTTTTATTGATACTGTAGTGCTAAGTGGTATGAAAAATGTTATTTTGGAAGGCAAATGAGGCCTTCTGTATTTACAGCTTCATATTTAGAGCTGGGCTCAGACATGGAGGACAAAAAGCTATTTCACAAAATGCTCATTCTTTCTGAGGCTGATTTCTGTCTTATTAGCCCAAGGAAAAGAAACCCAAGGAGAAGGTATCATAGACAGATTTGGATCCAAACTTTTCACCAAGGCTGACCTCTGCTCTTAAGTGAGGCCTGCCAGACAGAGGCTGTAGTGTCTGAAAGAATCTGAGGTCTAGATGCCAGTATGTGAAAGCAGTTTGTCTTTAGACAGGTGGAAAAAAACCATCATTTACTAACCCCTCACTTGCTTCTTTGTCCCATGGGAACTCCCTCATTTATTAAGCTTTCAAACCAAGCTCTTTTACTTTTTGAGATTGGGTTGCTTTGTACTGAAAACATTAGATAAATATGAAATATACCAAAATCCAAGTAAATCAAAAGGAATGACATTTCCTCCAGCTGAAGGTCAGCAGGAACACTGAGTGCATTGCCATGCTCCCAGAATTACCTTCTTAATTTCTAGTGTCTCTCTGCAACTCAACCTCCTCCCTTTTTTATCACCCTTTCTATTAGTTTAGTAATATGCTGTCATCCTGATTTTTCTTAATTTCGCTTGTGATATTACTTCTCCTTTTCCTCCTCCTATGGGAACAGATTTCTTCTGCCATATGCCCATTTAAACCTGATTGTAGTGTCTGAACATCTTGTGTGCTTAGCCACAGCATCCCTTGGGGTTCAATTGAGGCAGAGTATGTATGTGACCTTTAAAGCCATGTCAATGTGAGACTCTCTCAGCACATGGGTCTTTAAAGCCTGGATGTCTATGCTTTATACTAACAAATTTGACCAGCATTCCTTTTTATGAGGATATCATCATTTTGGGCAAATCCCAGGTTCCATATTTTAAATCAGCATGTAGAGCATTTTTAAAATCTCAATTTCCCAAAGGTCAAGTTCCAGTAGATTAAAAATGAAAAAAAAAATCAAGGCAGTTGTTATTTTACTTATTTATTCCAGCAAATTTGTAGTAGCAGCTACTTGAACATGACTAATTGGCAATTTGTAAAGTGGACTGTTCTCAGTAACAAAGTTTTAAGTAAATCAATGCTGTATCTGTTTCCTTATTATGACAATTCTTACAAAGTGTGACAAGGTTGTTATAGGAAACAGTGAGAAGTCCCTGCATTTCTGGGGATAATAGATTTTGTATTTGTAGCCTTAGTAGTCTTTATTTTCACACTTTTTTTTTTTTTTTTACATACACCAGAAATAGGACTGTGCTGGGTAAACAGTGAGCTGCCCTAATAGTCCTGCCATAATAATGCTTTACTGTGCTGAAGTCTCATAAAATCTCTTCAGTTTAATGAAAGCTGTTTCACAAACATCCTTAGTTTGGATCTTGCCACAGCATTGTTGCTGAGCTTTGCCTTCCCAGATAGTCTCTGAAAGTCCAGCACATAAATTGTCCAAATTTCAGTGCATTGCTAATGTTAAAGTTCTTAAATATCAGAAACTCATGTGTATTGCCAACACATATAAACCAAAATATTATACCACTTGCCTTACGAGGCAACAATATGTGGGGTCTTAAAGGTATTTTATTATGCTGCTGACTGGAGAGACTGAGAGAAAGCAATGACTGATTTGCACTCTGAAATATAAAAAAAATGTTAAAGTTCAATTAAAATTGACAGTAAGTTCTAGTAACATAAGCATAGCATATATTGTACATGTATTGAAATTAACCCTACATTACATAAGTCCGTAACGCAGGAAATTTAGTACTAAAATGAAACATTGTAGGCTATGAAAATACATAATTATGACATCCATCCAAAGGATATTAACTTTGCTCAATAGTGCTATATATCATGCAATTGGATTTTGACTGTTAAGCATTTTAATTCACCAATTAAAGCTAGGCATTTCAAAATTAGTCTTCCAGCTTAGCTTGGTTAGTTGGTTTATAAAATATAGGTACATGACCATTTTGTTACTTTCTAATCCTTAATTAAATGAGAATTCCTTATCTAAAAGCTCTCAGCTTTGAAATATTTCTAAATATAGAATTGGTCTCAAATCTGAGTTTCGTAGAGTTGAATGTTTTCTGCTGAAAATGTAGTAAAGGAGAAGCGAACAGCATTTAAACAGAAGACAAAAGCAGCCGCCAGAATTGGCAAATATTGAAAGCTGCTTTTAGTCCTTTCCTTGTTTTAACTCAATACTGAGGATCTGGGAAGAGCAGTAGCCTTTGTGGTGCAGATTACGAACAAAATTAAATGCTAGGGGACTTGTGACTAAAGTTCCTAAATCAGCAATATTTCAATGCTAATCACTTTCTGAATCTGATTATAGCATATTTCTGTCTGATGAAGAACTCTATTGATTTTCCTCATTGGAAACAATTTTTGTGGGAGATTCTCAAGAGAAAGAACTTGAGCAGATATTTTGGGAGGGGTAGGTTCTGTAGACTCATAATGTGTGACAGCCAAGCTTATGTGTGGACTGCTTGCCCTATTGAGCTGCTGTTAAGCTCAGAATTCCTGGAAACACCATCAAGTTGGAATAAAACCTTCCTCTGCAAACACTATTATTTATTTTGGTCTCCTATAAAATCTTTGAGCTGTGTTTTTTTCTTATGCATATTTATTCATAATGAACAATATTTCTTGTTGCCTTGAAAAAAAAGGCCATCAAAGTTTGCATTTTCACAGAGAACAACTAATGGGAAAGACAAGCACCTCTTACTTGGAGAGAATATCCAGACCCCAACTCACCAGAGTACAACTGCAGGTGATGTGTAGGTGTGTATAGGGGTGAGGGGTGGGTGTCTCATGTCATTTGTGCCACAGGGTTGTCGTGGATGGGACCCCCAGAGTCTTTTCCTTCTCAGCTTGTTGGCAGAACCTCAGGGGATTCTGGGGAAATGAAAACTGCTTGTGAGTGGGCAAGGATCCCACCCCTGCATTCAAGTGATAACACAACTGAGTGACTGCATCTGCATCAGAGGGGAGTATGCTTATGTTGTTAATAATGGCTCACAGCTACACTTTGATTTTACTTGCTGTCTATATGGTCAACTACAGTCAAGATTTTTTTCTTCAGTGTTATTATCATATTTTTATTTGATAGTAAATCAAAAGTATGCTGCCTTTTAATTAACATTAAATTCACCTACACATAGCTTTCTGGTGTAAAGAAAGGTTATCTAGAAGGTCAAGGGCCAGAGAGAAAGATGGTATCTTGCAGCTTGAATTAATCTAAAAAAAAAGAAATAGATTTTTAGAGAAGAGAACAGTATGTGTCTGGCCTGAACTGGATCAGGCCCCATATCCTTCTGAGGAAGAAATAAAGGATTTGAACCTTCACCCACTGAGGGCAATTACAAACCTGCAGTTTACTGTAATAGCTGTGTATGATAGGGGCATAATGAATTTAAGGCCTGAGATAGTCTGTGTAACCTGCCAATGCTTCTGAAAGATGCTCTAGTAAAATGCTAGGTAGAGAAAGCCCTACACCACCCTGTTATCAGAAGAAATAAGTTTAAGCCCCTTGCTTGTTGCACTGGGCTATAATTGATCCTATGACTGGTTTTTTTTTGACAGTGATTTAGAATGAAAAAGTTTTGGAAATAAAATTTATGGAATTATGTCTGTGAATGCTGTAACTGTGAGAGAGTGGGGAGTATGAGGAGAGATGGAAGAGGTTTTGCAAAAAATACCTATTTGATTTTCTGCATGGTGCATAAGAAGGTTCAAAGGCCCTTTTAGACAAAGGCTCCCAGGTTGGTGTCCTGTTTTTGACAGAGGATGACAGGAGATGCTGGTGGATGGTACAGGAGCAGGACACTCCCACAGTGTGCACTCCCAGCCTCCAATAATGTACAGCTGGGGCATTTCACATCAATAATGTGCTCTTCAAGGAAAAGCTATTGTTATCCATGTAAAGGTGTTTCTAAAACTCACCTCATTCAGAGCATTGCTTATTCAAAGGCATTCATCAGGCATTTGCAGAATGTAAGATTCACTGAAATTGAGTGAGCTAAGTTGCTTTATAACTTTAGCTTCAATTGGATAGAAATATTTGTTCTGATCCAAAGCACCACTGCAGTCATTACATATCTTTCTGCTGCCTTACGTAGGATTTGGCTCACAACCCCTGTGCCCCTTATTATTATCAAATTTAAAGTAACTGTGGCATTTTTTTTTTCCTTTTCCTAAACTGGAAAGCTTCTTTGCTATAGCAACTGATGTTGTTTTAGCCTCATCTCTTTGGTTGATTGTTCCTGGTTATACCTTAGCTAAAATTTAGATTTTAGAAGAGACTTTTAAAAAAAATTTATTATTTAAAAATCCTTTAAGATATTGGTAGTACTGGATCACAGAATTTTGTTGATATATTGTATGAGAGCAAAAATATATACATGGCTTTTCTGCATAGAAAACATGTTAAGTATGATATAAATATATATGACAGTTACCTACCAGCAATAGGGGAGTCCTTTGAAAAGAAAACCTAGAAATTATTTTAGCAGAAGCTATATTTTCTGCTAAACAAAATTTGTTCAGAAGACATGTGTTCAAATGCCACTGAAAACTGTTAAATTTGAGTGAGAGGACGACATAAATTCTTATTAATTATTTTGATATTATTTTCAAAAGCAGATCTTATAAATTGTTTTACAGTCTTTGTCCTTACAGCCTCTTGCATTTTGCAGCTTTTGTCAATTGGTATAATTTGTGAACATGAAAATACATGTGGGATCTCTAGTGAACAGCTGATGGATAAGAAAAAAAAAAAAAAGTGTTTCAGCTTATTCCAGATAAAGACATTAATGTCCTAAGTTAACACTGAGCTAATGTGCTTTAAATTTCAAAGCTGAAACACATATGAGGTTGTATGTGGAAGTGCTGCTGTGGATGTGAGTAGTATAAATGGGTTTTAATCTATCATGTTTCATACAAGCAAATTCTATAAACACATGGCTTACAGGTACACACTAATCCTGCTCTCCTAATAACAATTAGAGCTTACTTTGAAAGTGAAATTAAGCATATGAAGCCATGCATTATATGTTATGTATATGTATACTATAAATTTGCATGCACATCAGTTTTTGAATGGTCATTTCTCATTAAATTTTCTGAAAATATTTGGTTGATTCATACACTTATTTTAGCATATGCATTTGTATGAATCAGGATTTGATCTGCAGACTGAGAGTCTCCAGTGCTTAAGGGAAATACTGACAGCTGAGTGTCTAAACCTGTTTCTGGTTAAATGTTATCCTTGGTTGTCTTCTGTCTGCACAGACTTTGCAGCCAATATTTTTTCTACAGTTTTCCTAGTTTGTGCATCATGTTTTCCTTATCCTTCCCTAGACACAGCAAAAATGGGCTCTGATTTATAAACACAGTAGTCAGCAATTCCTAGAAAAGTGAATATTTGTTTTAAAAAGGAAAATCTTGCAAGTGGATTATTAAAAATTCAGAAGTTTCTAATTTTCTATTAATAACTGGAAAATTGAGGTTTTTCCATTGTCTGTGGTGTTATAACTGAGCACAGCTAGAATGTTATTTCTTTGGCGTATTGCTTTGGACCTTTGGGGTATGATATAAGGCACAGAGCATTCAGAGCACTGCAGCAGCTTTCTGCTTACTGAATAACCAGGGGAAATAGCTGTAGAATGGAGTCAAGGGGAATGATGGTCAGCAATAATTCTGACTACAGTTTTTCATTGGCAAATGTCAGATTGCTGTAACCCCAGGATGCCTTAACTGTGAGTTTCTGGTCACCTACCCCAGCCTGTACCCCAAACTAACCAACAGCTCAGTGCTTAGAGGTGGGCAAGAAATGTAGTTCTCTGAAGTGACCCCTGAGCCTATTTGTCACAGGCCTCTCACTTCCCTGAATGGAAATTTTTCTTTAGAAATCAGAGAGAAAAATAGAGACTTTATATAATGAAGAACTCCATAGTGGGTGGAAGGTGATGCTTTGGATTCCTCTTCCAGTTAATATGTTATTGCTTACACAAAATGAAGTTATTCCAACAAGGGAGATGGATAGTGTTTATCCCAGAATACCCCTGTATTAGCAATTCAGACATTCAAAGGATGGTAGAAGATTAAGATTTAGTATCCAAGCCTGTATCAGACTTCTAGGTGCTTCAAATATAGTTTTTCTCATGGTGTGCTGCATTTTTCTTTTGTTTTGTATGAAAAATATTCAAAGTGTATCAGTGGTGCTCAGAAATACAGAGCCTGTGTTGCTTTGTGCCTGGCTTTTGGTGTCAGCCCTGTGAGGCACAGGTGTCTGTACAACACAGCTGCTCTTGTAGATGCCCAGATGGCCAGACCCTGTTTCTCTGATTTCCCCAGACACTGCATTAAGAAGAGAACTGCCAATAGTACAATTAAACAAAGAATTACCTGCCCTAACACCCTTGTATCTTGTAATATCTCCTGCACTACTGGGTGGTTTGCTCTGTGGTACCCTTGGAGGCATGTGGACCCCTGGCCACTGCAGGGGTGGCCAGCACCACTTTTGCTGGAGGATCACCTGCTAGTAGATGTGCCTGACAGAGATCTTGGTCATCTCTGTCTCTTGAGGCTGTTGCATGTCTGAGATCTGAAATAGGGCAGATTTGTACCTGCCTATCATCCCCTTCAGTGGAGATAAGGTGTCTGCTTCCCACAGCAGGGTTTTCTAGCCTTAGGTCAGGCAGCTGACGTCCCTATACACTCTTTGGAAGATGCTGATGCCCCTAACCTCTCTTTACAGACATAAAGGTGGCCTCTTTCCACTTCTTAGCATCCTCTGTCAGCCTGAGATGTTGCCTGTGGTAAATCAGAGTATGTAACTCTGAGCTTTCCAGGTGTTTGTTTTATCTTGGGAAAACTGGTCTATTCTAATTTTTAGGAGCCAGCTATGAGGAAATATGGTGACAGGTGGTGATAGAACCCTGTAAACACAACCAAAACACAGGTGGTGGGACCTTCTGCTTCTGTCTCCCTCCATGCACTGCTCAACCCCCACAGAGTCTGCAGGCATTAGTTTTGGCCCTGCATCCACATGAGTGAGCAGTGGGGCACTCTTCACCTCTCTGACATGTGGGGTGTGTGTTTTGAGGACCACACTGTTCCATGTAAGGCTGTTTTGTGTGTCAGGCTCCAGTAGTGCAGGTCTGTATAGTACCTGCACTGTTGGGGCAAAGCTGAGCTGTGCTTGGCTTGCTTTTTGCTGAGAGGAGGGTGTTCTTAAGTACCACCTTCAATTCAAGGGAGGTTTGGTGTTTTCTTTATTCTGTATATTTGTCATCTTAGCTTTAAATTACAGCACAAAGGAGTGAAAACCTCTAAATGACAGAGCAGCCAAATCAAACTCTCATGTGAGAGCTATCATCAGTTTGTGTCCATCTGCAGAATGGGGACAGTTTGGAATTCTTAGTGCTAATATCACAGGAGCACCAGTTCCTGCCCTCAATAAAAGAACTGCTGAAAATACCCTTGAAAGGATTTCTCTGCACTGCTTTTAACAAATCTGGTTAGTGGAGGCAGAGTTTACCCCGTGTTTTCCCAAATTGCAGTGCACCAAGTTGTGATCTGTTGGCAGGGTCTGTCTGTGAACTCTGTGCCTGTCCAGCAGCCCCTGAGAGCAGTGAACATGAACATCAGTGAAGCAATCCTGGTTTACTGCTGCTGGGGGTCTGCCCAGCAGCTGTAGTATTTTACCCTCTGGGCAGTGTGGGCAAAGTAATTCCCCAAGGAAAGAATCACAAGTGGATCCCAGCTTTTGTGTTCAGGGGTTGGGGGGATGTTTGCATTTCATTAGTGTTAAGTTTGCTATTTCCAAGGATTGGGAAGAAACATCCCTTCCCTCTTTTCTAGAATATAGAGTGATGTTTACTTTCTCATTTTGAAATCTTTGCATCTTGTGTAACAGCTGTGCTAGGGCAGGACTCGCTCTCTGCTGAACTGCTGCTTTTTTCTTTTGGCCTTTGTTAAAATTTCTGATAAATAACAGACTGTCTACAGCTGTTCAAATGATGTTGCTTTTCCTAAGTGTCACTTCGGTGTTCATTCCCACCAATGTAGGCTTTGCTTTAGAAGGTAAATAAGGGAGAAATAGGGCTTGCTGTTGAGCAAAATTGAACATGTGGGCAGTGGGAAAAGAATCTGAAATGTGAATTGCCCGAGCCTACAGAAGCCATCCACCTCCAGCTGTGATGGAGACACTGCAACATCCTGGCAACATTGCTGTGTGCAATTTTCTTTAAATAACTAGTGGGTTTTTTGTTTGCTGCAGTTGGTGCAATTTCTTCAAATTTTCTCATTTGAAGGTAATCTGCTTCTAAGGAGTGATTAGTGTGATTTGTGCGTGGAAGGCTTCACTGGGCTTTGAATTTTTGCAGTGGCATTAGCTGTGCCAATGCTACTGGGCTCACCGCTGTAATAAATAAGCATAAGATAATATATGTGACTTAATAGTGTACTAATCTATTGTAAAGATATCTTGTATAATTTATATGAATCCATGTTTTAATTTATCTGGAAACTTGCTCTAAGAACTTTCTAAAATCACAGTTCTTGACTAAAAGGATCTTATGAACAAAGATTTTATTTTTTACATGTGGTATTTTCACAGCAGTTGTTCTGTTCATTTTTTGTTCTTAACCCTTATGTATGCATCTCAGTAAGAAACTGAAGGGCAAAATTTGTTCTGCATTTGAAAAACATATCACCAGTTTCGAAGAAACAATATGAGTGCAAAATTTTATCTATGTTTGAGATTAGAAATTGAATTTCTATAGGAATATTTATGTGAGGTAAATATTCGGATGAGTTTGATTTATTCCTGGTTGCAAACTTCTTATACAGACAAAAATATATAATTTATAATTCCAAAGAGAGAGGAAAAGGAATGAACTGAAGTAACTCAACTCCGTCCTTTCCACAGCTGAGGACACAAAGTAATAATTGTTGCTTAGCTAAATTATCACACAAAAGAACAGCAAGTCATTCATTTCCACATGAAAAAGCATAAAAATAGGGTTTCTGTAAGACTGATTGGAAGGTTTAATATGAGAATGTCAATGTGAAGGTTTCTTTTTAAAGGTGTTAGGTCTGCTTGAGCTGGAATTGGTCTTGCTTTTGCTCAAGCATAGCTAGAGTAAACCTGTGGCAATTGAATAAATGGAGAGCCAGTGCCATTGTTTAAACATTTTTTTTGACAAATATGAGAGTCCAGAACCTCGGCTCCTCTAGTTTTTGCAAACCTTTCTCAAGGTTGTTATCATTGTAGCAATTTACATCATATATAAGCCAAATGTGTAGGTTCCAGTATAGAACCAGCATTTATTGAGACAGTAGATTCAATGGTCCTGTAATTTGCTCAGTGACTCTTTAAATACAGGATGCTGGCTTACAGCAGTGCTGCAAGACAGATAGATATAATTCAGTTGTTAGACATCAAATTCTGGTGCTTTTGGAAAGAAGCTTGGTTTGTCAGTTACAGGGAGATCTCCAACAGGAATCTGAGAGTTTTTTGAGTATGTGCTTCAGGTTTGCTCAACATTTTGAGGCAAGTGTAAATCACTTCTAAGTAAGCTGTGACGAATGAAATGTTCCTAATTACAAGCTGCTAGCCAATCTTTACACTATTTTTGCCGCAGTACTACTTAAATTTCTACTGCATATTTTATAGACAAGAAAGTGTGACTAAATACCTGCAACATCAGTAGACTCATGTAGGAATAACAGTGAGAAGAAGCAGAACTAACTCCTCTGGTTGAATATGTTAAATATTTTTTGGATTAGAGGTGATAAATTTGGAATCTCAGCCCAAATCTGGGTGATCAGACACTTCAGGCACTTTCCACCAGCTTGGCAGAGAGACCAGGGACTTAATAGAGGTGGAGTGTGAACTACTCTCCAGTTTCCTGAGATGGCTCAATTTCTTGAGGTTTATGGGCAAAATTGTGACTAATGAGAAATGCGTGTCCCGCTGGAGCACAGCTGCCAGTGCTCACTGGATGAGTGAAGACCTGCAGGCCATTTTTCAGCTGCAAGTGTTCTAATGGTGTCAAACACTGGATTTTTAATTAGCTCTTCAAACAGCACCAAAAACGCACATGCAAATTGCTGATCTTGGTTCATCTTGGGACCCATTTTCCTGTGACAGCTGGGGCCATCTCAGAGGAAAGCAAAAATAACAATGCGATAAAAGCATTTCTCTAGACCTTTGTAGTTGGTGAGAGAGGATGTTCAGTTTACCCCAGATAGTGGCCATAATGCACGAACAGCAGGGCTCGTGTGGGCTGCTCTCTGATGTGTGGTTCAGGAGGCTGACCACCAGCTGCTGCTCATGGGTGGGACAGCCACTGAGCGTTGGGCAGATACACATCTAGGTCTCTGCTGCCAGGAGCAGAGATGTGTGGCTGCAGCCACACGTGAACCTGTCTCTGATGCTGCTCTTGCTCTGCTCTAACAGTTGTACTGAGGCGCTACATCCGCTGCAAACAGGATTTTTGGTTCAGTATTTAAATGTCTTTGAAATGGGACTATCATGCGAAAGAGGAACTAGGGCTCTTCACTGTGTTCAGGCAAAAGGGTACTTGAAGAATTGGAAGATTTTCTATGTTTATAGGGCCACTTATTTGCTTTATTATAGATATATCATAGTGTCACTTTATTAGCTGACACATCAACCCTGTTCAGTCCCAATAACTTGTAGTCTGTTTTTGAAAGCAGAAATGAAGCCAGGAATACCAGCACTGGTAGGAATTAGACAGGGCTTTGCTGTGTCAAAGCTGGTGTTGTTTGGCATTTCACCTTGGCTGGTGAGAATTTTAAATGTGGAGATATTAGACAGCATCATGGTTATGGTATGCTGTATTTTCATTGCCATGTTTTTTTCATGAAAGGTGGCTTTTCTGCCACTGGAAAGCATTCATTCCTCATGTGTACCATGTGGCTACAAATATTGTATCTGGAGACTGTGTTTTTAACAAATAATTATCTTCTCATAATAGGTACAGAGAAGATCTGCTTGGGCAGGCAGTCCTTTGCTTTTACACAGAGGTATTCTACTTTTTGCAACTGAATCATAATATTTGCTTGTGTGTTCAAGTGAAATGCCTAATGCAGGATTTCTATATCCAGAATTAGAATTCAAGGGTTCCTATTACCGTTCCTTTTTTCACTTGAATTATTTTTTAAAGCATTCCCTAAAAATCCTGTTAAAAAAAAAAAAAAAAAGGAAAAAAAACCCTCAACCATCCCCCCAACCTTTTACTGCACTGATATTTGTGGAAGAAAAGCTGCAAAAACACTTTATGTGGAGCATATGAAAGGGAAATGGTTTTGATTTGTAACCATAATATTATACTTTCCTGAAATTTGTCTTCTCTCTTGGAGGTTCTGTAGAAGGAAAGAGAATCTGTAACCCCTACACTAGCATTATTTGGAATATCTTCTACATTTTCTATAATTACAAATGTCTTTGATACATTGAGGAAGGAATTATTGGAACAACATGTTCAGTTAAATTATGAATATTTTGGCTTGTGCCATATCCCAATTCTGTTTTATTTGCCTATTTTTTCATGCACATAGCATTCCTATTAACTTCCTATGTCATTATATTCTCTGCTTCCCACAGTAGAATAGGCTTTCCTTACCTCTTTTCGTTACAGCAGTGAGCAAAACATGCTAAAAATGTATGTGTGTGTGTGTGCCTGTGTGGTGTCCGGTGTTTACACTTGTAGTGGACATTTCACTCCCAGCCTTTTCCATCCTCGATGCTTTATGTGGTCAGCTGTGGCTCTGCAAACCTGGCCAGCGCCCTGTGGGAAGGCATGAATAGCCCTTGTTGTGCAGCACACCTGTGTTCTGTGCACAGCTGTTTGGTTCACAACAGGGTTGCTGTTAGCAGTTATGAAACGTTTTCACACCACCCACCCACTATCCACTGGCTTATAACATTTGCTGGCACTTCTGTCCGGCTGGAACTTTTTTTTTTTTTTTTTAAATTTAAGGGACACCAGGATACTTTATGCATAGGAAAAACAAGCCAAATTGGCATGGCACCTTATTAAAAATATTCCCTCTCTCCTGTCTCAAAGATTGCTCTTTTGCTGTCTGTGGTAAATCTCCAACTATAAGAAAAAAGTGCTGCTATTTATTTTGCTGTTTTTATATAGTTTGCTATTTTAATTTTTTTGTCCTAGTTATCAGACAGTTTTGTGCTGGCCAGAATTTAAAGAAGCTGGAACATTACTTTGTTTTTTCTACATATTATTGGAGATGCAGAGTGACCCATCTTGTTCTATATTTTCTCTATATGTTACAATAGGAAGTTGAGACACTGAACAATAAAAGTCTGCCAATGTAGTTTTTAAACCCCCAGAACTGATTGGATGGATAACTTTAACTCTTCTGAGAGGAAGAAGGCTAAAAGCTCACTTTCCTGCTACTCAAGTCTTCAAAATGGAAAACTGAACTAAAAGAAAAAGCTAAATACCAAATGAGGTGGCTAAGTGAAGCAGGTGCTCCATATGGAGGGGAAGAAAGACAAATTAATGCACAAACCGCTTCTATAGGAGAATGCTATTTAAATACATAGGCTGGGAAGACAGCTGAACTCTTCTGTGCAGTTTTATCAGCTGTGTTTTGTATCTCTCCATGACACAGTATGTGGCTCTTTTCTGAAAGCAGGACAATGTGTTTTGACAGCCCTTGGCAGTGAGAGCAACAGTGAGAAAAGCAAACCAAAGTGATTCAAATTAACATGAGCTGGCTGTTGCAAAGCTGGTCCATCCAAGGCATTTCCCATGAATAGAGAACCTCAGATTTTTTAAGATGCAACATAGCCAAATGGGTTAGAAGCATTGTGCTAGCACTGTCCACCATGCTGCCGCCTATGGAGAACTCCACTTTCCTTTGGTAAGAGTTCTGTAGGGGCATTTAGCTCTAGTCCTGTTTGACAAGATAAACAGGTCTTATATTGAGCTCCATATAGGGTCTGCAGGGAGAACAGCATCAAAGCAGAAAGGCAGATCTCAGAATTGCTTTGGGTAGCTTGACCATTTTTGGTAGGGGATGGAGTGCATTTGTTGTTTTCCTAGATTGCACACAGGTGTTTATTTTGCCATAACTACTGATGATTTTTATTTTTTAAACACTTTAATGCTGATCAGAAGGAAAAATATTGATAATTTCCTATGCCTCATTTGTTTTCTAAACACTTTCTAATTCAAAATTCTTAGAATCAAAGATTTTCTGCTCAAGCTAGAGCAATTTCCATGAGGCTCAGTCCTGCTGACTTTATTCAAATATGAATGGTTTGAGGAATTCAAAGACGTCTAGAAAAGAAAACCGTTTAAAGTGCATCAAAGCTGAAAAATCTGTTTTTTGTCATTCATGTCTACTTTTGGCCTTGCAGGACAATCTTTTTCTTTCATATTCCTTTGCTGATGGTAAGAACATGTTATTTTTTGAAATGTAAAATCCTATGACCCATCTCTCTTTTTTGTTCACCACAAAGTTACTTTCCCACACATTCTGACTCCCTAATACTCCTTTACTTAAGATCCTTTCATTTTGCTTCTCTGCTGAAGAGGCACTTGCTTTCTCCCACTTTGTCACCAAATAAACTTTAATTTAGGTAATTCAAAGTATCTGTTGTTTTCTACTTGTTCCCACACCTGCCTACATTCTGCTTCTCATACCCAGTGCCCTCCCACTCTCATTTCCAGCTGGAAGACCTCTCTTCCCATTGTAGTAAAACTCCCTTATGAGTTATGAGGAGGAAATTAACCCTTCCACCAGTACTTCAGACCCTCATGATCCATAATAGATTTTATCTGCACTGTGCCCTGTGGAGAAGAAATTGTTGCAGATGCAAGAAATTAAGTGATTTGCCCAAGGTCATCAAGAAAGTTAATGGGTAAATTAAGAGCAAATCTCATGGATCCTAATTTGGGCTGTGGATGCTGTAATAGCAATGGTGAAGAGGGTGGAAAGTCCAGGCAGATGATTTGCACTTCTTACTTACGGCCAAATATGACACAAATAGAGGCAACCCCCATTCCTGATGAGGAGAGGCGGGAGAGTGGGACATAATTCAAGCTATTCAGATTCTGCTATTTAGCATTTGCCGATCACTAATGTGATATTTGCAAAGTATAATATTTTCTAACAGCTGTAAGAACAAGAGAGCCTAAAATTTCTCCCTATACATAATATCCATGAAATTGCATTGAATATTGTAATGATGTGTTATGCTGCCATTAGCTCCCCGTGAATACCTAATTTGGAAGGTTAATGAAATTGACAAATGTGTGTACTGTATGTGCATTGTCAGTACTAGTTAATGGCAACTCTCACATTTTTATTTGGAAAATTATATAAAACTGAAAGTGACAATTACTGTAACTTCATCTTTTTTGGAATCGAGCAGAGTGTGCAGTTTATTTAAATAGGGTTGTATGTATTTTAAATTTGTATACCATCATATGAAGTCCTTTGCTCATCATGTGATTATATACTTAATTTTTGTATGAATGAATGCGTGTATTGTGGTCTTTTACAGCATATTGGGCCAATTTTTTGGCTTTTTTGGTGTGTATTCCACACTAAAATACCATAAGTTCTTGTCTTCCTGTTGGCTCAACAGTGCTTGATTACAAAACTCGTGCCAGTTAATTCAAAGAGACATCACACATTCAAAATGAATTTCCCTAGGCAAGGAAAGTATGCTAGAGCACAATGAAAGAGTATGCTCTTGTATTTTCTGAACACGGTCACTTGCAGCTGCTGCTGCTTCCGTATATGAATTAGATGAGATCCTTGAAGTTTGGCCCTTAATTATTTCCGTGGCTTTAGGGAGGGCTTCTTTAGGTCAAGGTCACATTTTTAGGCGTTTAGAGTCCAATTTGACTTCTTCTTTTGGTTTAAAGCTGTTCAATTAGACAGTTTCACATAGTGAATGATCCCTTATGGTCCTGGAGATCTCGGTTTCATCTCCTGGGAAGTGAGAAGAGTCATTATGGCAATCTTCTGTGATGCACCACAGAATGGATAACGTTGCCACATCTGAGCCTTGCAGGTTAGAAAAGAGTGTGTGGATGGAGGGATAGCTGCACAACACACTTCCCCTGTTATTTAATTTTTGTGCATCTCTTCAACTCCTCGTGGAATTTCTCCTGAGGAAGCAGGTGTGGCAGAGGAGGGTGGCTGCCCTGGGGAGACCATATGTGTCACTTCTAAGAACAAAGCAGTCTTTCAAAACCAGTGCTATACTGAGCCTGTGAGTCATGAATCTTTAGATCAATAACCAAAATGTTTTTAAATGTGGGGGCAGCCCCAAACAGAGTGACTCAGCACACAGTTCCACATTGAGTGTGCCTTGGTGCAGGGTCTGGTTTCAGATAACCGGTCTCTGGAGTGGGGCCAGGAGATGTGTGGGGGCTGAGGTGCTGATGCAGGCACAGCTGAGCAGGGTTTGCTTTTTGATACTCAGTACACCTGCTCTGTGTCAGCTTCAGGCAGGAGCTGTGCTCTGGGGCTGTCCGAGGGGCACCTGCAAGTCACAGCCCATCTGACTTTCTGGAATTTTTTATGAGTGACTTGGAGTTGCTGAGGCTTAAGACATTCTTAGGCTTAGATTCTGCTGTGGCTTTCCCCCCTTTTTTCATGTTGTATTAGTAAATATATGTCAGAATCTGCTGGAAGAATACATCTATTCAGATCCTGTGTTACAGATGCTGGGGTTTCCTGTAGCCTAAAACTCTGAAGAACTATTAAGTGCTTGTCCTTCTCATACTTGACAACAAGGACTCTTTCTGCTTTTGCTCCAGGCCTGGTGGCCATGTCACATCAGGCTCATGGTAATGTTCAGGGAGAAGCTGGAGTGAATTAATCATCCCACAGACCTGCACAGATCTGTGCACAGATCATGCTTTAATGTTAGCATGAGCTGTGATTATCTATCTATATGCTGATTTGAAATAAGAAATTTGGAGCCTGGAAAAGCTTCACACTGAGATTTGTCTTGATAAGTGGGAGTGTTTCGCTCCTCTGTGGATTAATGATTTACTGATAGCTCAGTAAAGGATAAGAGATATTTGCACCTGGCCTATTGAAGGGAGATTTGCATTTGAAAATGTTAGGCCAGTAAATAATCCAGGGAGATGACATTGAAGCCAACACCTGAATGAAGGAGGGGAGATGAATTTGAATGAACCTTCATGCAAAACTCCAAGAAAGAGTACAGGGTTATAAGTTAACCTTCTTTCTTGGCTTCAAGTTCCCTTTTGCAAATATATATTTGTGATGCAGGGTGTACACCAGCTCTGAGACGCTGTCCCCGTGGGTCAGATGTGGTTTAGATCTTGTTTGGCAGTTAGATACAAAGTGAGACAAGAAGGAAAGAGATGATGGTGGGCCTCTTGGACTTGATTTTAGAGAAAGTTTTATTTCCTTTTTGCTAGCTGTATGTTAAAAATCTCTACGACTCTGTTGCTTATTTTGGATTTTATAAGTAAGTATTTTTCCTTGCTTTTGTCTTGGCTTGCACTGAGGATGATTTCTAATGCTGGCTAGCATAAAAAACCTATTCTGAAAGCTGATGTATAGGCACACATCTAAGTCCTCATGATCTCCCATATCAACAGACATTGCCACTTGTGCATACTGTGGTACAGAAAGGCAGCTGTTAAAGTAGGAAAACTATACTAATGTAAAATGTTCTGTTGATCAGCACAAGGCAGGGGGGTCTTGTGCACACACAAGGGGCCAAAAAGTATCTTGAACCTCATGTTTTCTGTTCCTTTCCAGGGCTTTGGGGGAAGCACAGAAAAAGCATTTGACATACTCTAGCTTTCCTTGAAGAGCTCTGCCTCTTGTATATAGAAAGATATTTAGTAGTTCCTCCTGCAAGCCTGAGCATATTTGATAGGCATATGCATTCTTCTGTTCTTTTCTCACCAATGTGCTTCTGTACTTTGTGTGTGCAAAAGGGAGACAGATAAAATTTCTTCTGATGGATCAGATTTCCTTCAAGGTGAGGAACTAAAATTATGTACTCCTAACTCATGAAATTGAAGAAACTTGGAGAAAGAAAGTAATAATGAGGAAATGTTTCAAGTTAAAAGATTTTTTCCTCAAGAAATGTAATAGGGCAACCATTATTTTTCAGCTTTTTTCCATTTCAAGCAGAAGTGGAAGAAGATTAGTGACTGACATTGAGAGATGATGCTGCAAGGACACTGTAGAGAATGGGCCCAGAAGTGGCAGGGGACTCCCTAGGCTGGGAATGAAAGAGTTTTACCTTCCAGGGCTTGTTCCAACATCTCCAGCAGTGATTCCTTCTAGGAAGCTTATTCCCACCCTAAGGGTAGCAGGTGTGGAGCCCTGACTCCTCGAAGAACACTGACTTTGTCAACAGCTAAGATGCTACCAAGGGAAAGGAAACCTCTCTAGAATGAATGATCACTTTCATTAAACTGAATAAAATTCTGCTGGAAATTTGGCTACAAGCAGAGAGTGTCCACACAGGGTAGTAGGAAAAATGAAAGGGAGGGAAATAGCAGAAAATTCTCTTAATATCTGTGGAACATAACAGAGGTCCCATCTATCAAACAACTGTGGGTAATTATTGATTCATTATGGTGTACTTCAACATTCAATGAAAAAACTCTCACTGACCTCAAAAGATACCAGACTGAACTCAGTGAAGGATAAAATAATCCCTATGTCATTTAGCCAGTAATATTTGGAGAATTAAGGTTTAATTTGCTTTCTAACAAAAAACCACCAGGTATATCACACAGAGTCATTTATTTTCTAATAAAACCTACCAGAAATAACACAGAGAGCCATGTTAATACTCCCCTTTCTTCAGCTTGAGACACACCATTAGTGAATGTGTGAATGTGTGATACTTGAGGTGTAAGAAATGATACTACACTAAAAGAGGCAAAAATTAGAGTTCACCACCATGGGAAGGACAGTTATTTGGTTCCTTCTTGAATGTATTTATTTCAGCATATTTTCCTAAAATGACTGTACTATTAAAAAAAAAAAAAAAGACAGAATGCCATTTTTCTGACGGTGGTTAGTACAAGTCATAGCTCTGCCTGTGTAGCTGTGTCCCAAGCTAGAAGGAAACAATGCTTTGGCACTCAAGAGCAAAGAGCATTGATTAAAAACCTCTTGGTTTAACCTCTGGCTTGCTAACCTTTGGTTTTAAATGTTAGGGGGAAATACCTTGCCATTATAGTTTTATTGAATCAAGCAGATACAGACAAAAGAACAATATTTTTGATGTGAATTTGTGTTGTGGTACCTTCTAACTAGGAGGTAAAAATGGAAATATTGCTTCTGTCTGAGGTTGGGGCCAGACATCCTACTAAATCCAACCTAACCAGTTTTCTCTGCTTTTGCATCTGATGAACTACAACTCAAGATATTTAGCTTTGTTCAGAACACTGACAGTATGGAAGTTTTTGTGGCTTTCAAGGTTCTTCTGATCTTTTATCTATTCTTTGATTAAATGTATGTTACTCATAATACCCAGCTTTCAAAATTTCACTCTA
The DNA here is from genome assembly GCA_034336665.1 of Luscinia megarhynchos. Taxonomy (NCBI): domain Eukaryota; kingdom Metazoa; phylum Chordata; class Aves; order Passeriformes; family Muscicapidae; genus Luscinia; species Luscinia megarhynchos. Next base: position 16,320,428 of record CM067565.1, read on the forward strand.
TTTCTTCCATGAGTAAGTTTGTCATAGTCAGACTGGAATTTCTGCCAGGTGGAAGTATTCTATCCATTGTCTACTCCCAAATAGTTTAGACTATGTGGAATTAACTTTCCATTACCACAATCCAGGGTTAGCAGTGTCTTTCACAATCGCCTTGTCTTCCTTGCTACCCTGGTAGAAAATCATCTTTCTGGATCATACATGAGGAATTCAGGTGTCACAGAGGTCAGGACAGAGATAGAGGAGGCTGACAGCAGTCCCTGGTGAGGTTCAGGTCCTTGCCATAGTGTCATATGTCATATCCTGCCTGAGCTGCTGTCCAGTGTATAAAAGCTGGAAATAAATAACTGTGCTTTATCCCAATCTCTTTCCTTTGTGGGCTCTGTGGGTTTAGCTCACTCTGCTAGCCTTTGCTGAACTTCTAATTTGTTATTGTTTTCAGGACAATGATGGCTGTCTGAACAAGTTAGCCCTGTGGGGACAGGTTTCAAGTGGCAGCTGTGTGGGATACAGGCAGTATGTGGAATAGAGGGCCTGAGGGATGCTCAGCACCCAGCATTACAGGATTCTGCTTTTTTCTTGACTTTGGTGAGTCTGCCTGGGTGAATGAGGCTTACCTGTGGGAGTTGTAAAGTATGTTGCTAAGTTTATTTTTGGTGTTTCTTTTAAAAATTTTCTGTGCCTGTTGCCAAACATAAGATGTTTGTTTTCAGACTCTAACTTCTCAGGTAAAGCTGTCATGTTTATTCTGACTCACTACATCAACACATAAACATGAGATTTTTGTTTACACTTATTGCTCTTTGTGTATCTTTATATAGCCTGGAAATATTTTTTTCCAAGCTTTTTTCATTTCCAATGTATGAAAGAATGAGGGAAAAAAGTGCAACTACATAACCTAATCTCAGAAGTTGTGTTTGAGCTGTGTGTTGGCTGTGACACAGTAAGATACTGAGTCAGGTTTGGGTTTGCATCTTCTGGTATAACTAACAACCTTAGCTTTGACCATCACTTGACATTAAAAATAATTTTCCACTTTTCGACATGAAAGCCTGAGTCATCCCTAAAATGAGTGTTTTTTGTAGTGCATTTGAGGAATAGTTTGGGGCATTCACAGGTTCTCTAATCTATCATCCACTTTGCAGTGCTTTAATCTACTAACATTTTCACAGGCTGCAGACAGTGGCTCTCTACTCAGATTAACCACAAGCTCATTCTGCTTCACCACAGTTTGACCTCTCTGATGAGCCACACATTAATGTGTTTGCAGACTGTGTATGTATATTTGGCTATAGACGTGTCAAGGCATGCACAGCACAGAAATTGTTTTTATTTTTAAATGTGTTTGGTTTTGACTCGGATCTGGCTGGTCATTTATTCCTGGTGAATCATTTTTGTGGTGTCAGATAGTCATTTGTGGAGTGCTGTTAAATATTGGCCCATTGTTTTCAAAAAAACAGAGAAGATTATTTATGGAGGGTGTTACAGAATCAGGTCAGGAAAGACCTTGCCAGGTCACCTAGTCCTGCTGTGTTGCCTTAAGGTAGGTAGTCTGAACCTGTTAGTGCTCCCAGTGTCTGCTCCAGCTCACTCCTGGTATCTTGGCTTGCTCCCTGATGTCCCATTGTGGATGTTCAGCATGCTGTGACTCACATCTTATTGGAATGGACCTCTGTTTATTTCACAAAGGTGAGTCACAGGCTTGTGGAAGCCAGAGGGACCCTCCTGCTCCATCTCCTTGGCTAGGGACGTAGAGAGAGGCAGAGCAGGCAGCTGCAGGTCAGGACTGAGCTAGGACAGCTGAAGCTCTCTGCCATGGCACCTGCATTCACATCCTTGGCCCGGGTTTGTAACTGCTGAGTTTGGGCACCTGCTTCCCATCTGCACCAGGTGCTTCACACTGACCTCAGCAGAGGCTGCTCTCAAGTGAGGGCCAAGCTGGTCCTGCCATCCATTAAATTAGTACCTGCAAGTAGCACCTATGACTGGAAAAATGCTCAGATGTTTGAGGCAGACTGTAATATGCCACAGGAATGCATGTTCTCATCTCAGCCACTGAGTCTTTGCCATGCACTGCAAGGCTGGCATCTTCAGAGGATGATGGGATCTCTCACCAGATCACTGCTGGTCAGGGATATGGTTGCTTCCAAATGCTCTTGCAGTTCTCTCCATCCTTAGTAACCTCTCCATCCTGAAACATGCTGGGCTGTTGTTGGCAGCACTTTTTCTCAGTGAATGATGAGCAGGAGGAAGACCTGGGTGTCCATCTTGCCAGCCTGCCACAGAGTGCCAGCTAGTGCATTCAGGTGCTGTGCTCTGTGGTGCCCAGCCCCACCAGGGTCTGTCACCTCATGCTGGGGTGTGGGGGGTGGGCTAAGGCCAAGGCCAGGCTTAAAGTACACCCCTTAGACACTACCTTCTTATCCAGTCTGATTTTTAATTTTCCTTGCAGTAGTTTCAAAGGGGTTTGTCCAAATGGTCAAAGAGCACTCCCAGGAGCTCCTTCAGGGGTTTCAGATGGTTTATTTTTGAAGATCACTTCCTCACTTGCTTTGACATGAGACATGCAAAGGTAATGTGTTCCTCTCCCTTTCTGTCTTGCTTTTTGTTCCCCAGCATGTAGGAACTTGCTATCAGTTTCATTGTGGAGATGAAAAACTGTATCTTAACCAACCTGTATCAGTGTCACAGGGATGGGGTTTTTTTGAGTGTTTACTGAGAACATATTATGTTTTAGTGTCTCTATCATAAATACCTTTTTGTTAATCTTTCACCCTCACTAAATCTATTACAAGCTTTAATCAACCTTTCTAAGCAGTAATAAAATGTTATCAGCAGTTGGCAAAGATTATACGTGACAGACCCTAATGTTTTCTAATGATTGTCATTATTTAGAAGGTTAGTTGTAGTTTTACAGAAAAATAATTAGATCTATCACATACATTTGAAGAGAGGGGAGTGTAACTCCTTGGATAGTTTACTCTCAAGAAGTCTAATTTGTAAATAATTACTTAAAAAGAAATAAACCAACCAGCTAGAGCTGAATGAAAATTCAAGATCTATTTAGGTATTCCCCAGGCAAATACATGCAGTTCAAATCTTTCAGCTACAGGTCAACAAGACTTGTAGTCTGAATTTCTAAGCCTACAGCACCTTCTTTATCATCTTGCTACATTGTTAAAAAAACCATAAAAATAGGCTTTGCGAAACTCTTACTTTGTATCATGCAAATTATTTTTCCTTTCAAGAAACAGTCAATACTGTTTCACTAACATGACATTTTTCTGCAACTGGAGAAGTGAAAGGTTTGAAATAAATGAAGGTGAGAATTTCTCAGTCTTCTTAAAGTTTAAACATTTTTGGTGGGTTTCTTTAAATCTGTTTTATTTTGTTTTGTTTGGTTAGGTTTGGTTTATAAGGGAATATCTTCTAAGCACTATGTTCTGGGTGAATTTCAGTACTGATGTACTGATGTACAATGGTGTGACTATATTTCAGTTCTTACTGTTGTGGTCGAGGTTGTTGCTGAATCTGGAGAAGGTGCAGCCCAAGGCTTAGCACAAGCTCAGTTTGGTATGTGCTCCACACATGGTGTTCTGTCAGCTGTCCCACATCTCCTGTCTCATCTGCCTATCCATTGTGGTGCAGCAGTTTCCTGCCTCCAGGTTCTGCTGTGTCCCTGAAGCCACAAAAGTTTTTACTGCATCCCTGGTACAGCCCTTGGGGACCACAGCCAGGATCTATTCTTGGGCAGCAGTCCAATGGCATCTTCTCTGTTTTCTCTCCTGTTGTATCACCCCCAGATGTGTGCCAGTAGAGAAAGGCCACGTATGAAACAGCACATCAAACACTCATATTGAATATTTCTACAGTACTCCCTGATACTTGCTTGTGCCACAAAACTGAAACCCTCACCAGCAGCAGGCAGAGAATGTTTTATAGTTTAATGTTGTTTCATGCTCAGTGAATGCTCACTGCTGACCTGCTTTCAGAGGGTGTAAAAAACATCTGTGCAGGTGCTTAGGCCTTATGGATGTGTTCCCAGGAGCAAGCACACGTACACACCCACACCCACACACACACCCCTTCAATCCTTTAGGCTAAGTGATCAGTTTAAGCACAAGTGTGGACCAAATCAGATTATTGTAACTGAACTGGATCTTAGATTTACAGTCACAGACCTCATCCAGTCTGCTGTTAAGCCTCAAAACTTAAACTCATTGCCCAAATAGATCCTTTTCCCTGATATCCATTTTCCTATTGCTCAGCTATGTGCTCAAAATACACTTGCAAATGATTATTAATTTCTGTGTATTTTTTGAAGAGCTTGGTTTATTTCTTGTGGTGGGTTTCTGTTGGCCAATGTGGATGTTGACTCTTTATTTCTGTCATCACCTCTTAGGCATTTCTAGAGTGTTATGCTGATTGCCTTTTTTGTCTCTAGTGATCTCTGTTTCTGCATATCCCAGAAACTTTCTTGTTTAATTCTGTTAATAAAAAAAGAATGAAATGTTTAAAAAATAAAGCTGATTTTTAGGTCCTTAGTAAACATTAAATGGTGCACTTTTTCTAAGCGAACTAGGCATTTTTAGCAATTAATTTCTTTTCTCAAACTCTCCATTACTGTGGAGAAGGATGTGCATCTTAAAGATGTTATAAAGTAAGCAGAAAACCCAGCTCAAAAAGACTGGCAGTGTTTAAAGTTAGCATTTGGAGTATATCTGCAAGAAGCAGCAGCAATGTTGAAATGGGAAATTCCCGGCTATAAATTCTTTTTCAGCTAGATTATATGCAGTACAAGTGTTGACTTTCAATTTATACCTTTGATATGACTCATTGAATGTTCTGATTCTTAGTTTATTTGTCCTGTCTTCAGCAAAATGGATTGAATATAGGGTTATCCAACCATGATGCGTTGTCTCTGTGCCTCAGATGTTATATTGGTGAAATCTTAGTGTCTGGCACTATCTAAGAGGAGTATAAAAATTTGATTTGGTCTGCAGCCAGTTTTCCTCCCACTCTGGAACAATGATGGAACATCTGGAGAACGCTGTATTCATTAACCCAAATCCTGAACACTTCACATAATACCTGATCCTGTAAGAATCTGCTTAGTTTTCCAGCCTGTGTAATTTGTGCTGGATGCAGCTAGAGCATATTTAGTCAAAGGACCTTGTCTCTTACATTTTTTGAGCTTTTATGTGACATTATGTTTTGTCATAATTGATGATAACAAGATTCTCATTTGTTCTCTGATTTTAAATGCCAGTTATATGCATGGTGGCTCACTCCATTCTCTCTCCTCCAGAAATTCCTCTTTATTTGTCATTTGTATTTTCGGCTGGAGACCTTGGGGTTTTATTTTACCCAGGGTCTCAGCTGAAGCCATATGCCAAGAGGCCTCTTAACTTTCCTGAGGATGGATCTTGGAATATCAGACTGGCACCAGTGTGCCACCTTTATTGTTTTTCCTGCTTTCATAATCTCCCCTTCTCACAGTGGCAGATGCACACCAGTATTGTGGCTGTCAGAATAGCCATTTTCCTCCTGGGGTTTGATGCTGTGCTCTGGCCAGCTGCTGTGGGGTATACAAAAGGGATGCAGTTGGTACATCCCAAGGTTTGAATATCCCCTGTGATTTTACATTCTGTGCTTGCCTAAGAAAGGGATTGTGTTTATGTCTCCTCATGACCTCAGATCCTCTGCATGGATTTGACTTTTGATGAGACTAAATAAAGCTAAACTCCTTAACTCTTATTTTAAGATGACTGTCCTAATGTAAAACATGGGAGCTCATCTGCCTGCTATAGGAAAGGAGGAATGAAACAGTGGTTAGAGCACCCTGGAACTATTTTCTCCCTTTACAGCATAGATATGATCTGTGCTTGACCTTGTGCAAGTCACACAGGCTGAGATCCAGAAAATACTTATGCACCTAAATCCCACTGTGGGATTTAGCCACCTGGATAGGAGAAAGGTCCAAATTTTCAAAAACCTAGGGTTTTCAGAGCACCTCTTCTGCAAAATGAACATGGAAGCTCATGGTTTTCTTCAGTGGGCTGTCATGAGGACAGATGTACTACGTTTGTAACATGTAAATCCCAAATGCTGAATCAGAAGGACATAAAAGTGTATGTTATCCCACTGCCCTCCCTTTCTACTGATGGTTTTGAAATGTATCATTTGCTGGCAGGATTTGGCAGAAATGGAAGAGGGTTTGGAACCAAATCTGAAAATTAAATCTTGGCATTTTATCGATACAACCTCCAAAAGTTTATATAAAAACAACTCAGATGGGCCACTTTTCAAGGCCTTGACATTAGCATTGCTAACACAGTTAAGGCCATTAGATGGGTGCCCTAAAAATATTTAGTATCTCACGTCTTCAATTCAATATACAAATATTAACCAATTAATCTTCAAAATAGCCTTACCTCCACACCCCACAGTCAACCCTGATTAAAAAGTAAATATTCCTTCTGCACATGTAATCAAGGCTCAGAGCTTTATGCTCTAGGAGTGTAAATGACATGTTCCTTGTTTGTGGTTTCAAGAAACAATTCAGAGTACTTCAAAGGATGCAGAGCCAGGGGGAAGTTCAGTAGCAGTGTTCAGGTATGAACTGAGAAATGTTTCCTCCCCAGAGTCATCAGTATTTCTGGACTTGGCTTTCTTTTTGCATTGATGTGAGAGAGAACAATACTTATGGTACAAAATACTGTGCCTGGCAAGCCCAAATTACAATGACAACAATGGTACTTTAGTGTACTTTTTTAGGTGCATAAAATTTCAACTTGCCATTGCTCAGTGTTTTTGTTGGTATGCAGAAGTGCACTACAAGTCAGTCCACTTGCTTCAGTTCTTTCCTGAGATTGGATCCATCACTGGACCCATCTAGTTACAAAGTATAATATTGAAATCAAATTCACGGCTACTGCAAAATTAGGGGAAATTTCTGTACTTTAGAAAGGTATGTATTAATCTCAGATGAGGTTGTGTCTCTTAAACCTGACCCTAAGAACAGATATATCACAGATAGCTGTTCTTATCAGACCTCAATGCTGCTGCATGAGTGAGACTCTTCAAAGAGCACTTACTACTTTTAAATGTTTTGGTAGAATAGAGATGTACAAAATCCCATTGTGATTGCCACGTATTTACATCTGGAAACATCTCATTGAATAAATGCTAGTAAATACCAAAGATATCCTCAAGCTGCCAGAAGGTTCAGCTTGGACATCAAGAGGAATTTTTTTCACTGGAAGGGTGGTCAGACATTGGAGGCTGCCCAGGGAGGTGGTGGAGTCACCATCCCTGAAGTGATCAAGACTGACTGGATTTAGTACTGTGGTTTAGTTGGCTTGGTGGTGTTTGGACAAAGGTTGGGCTTGAAGGTCCTAGAGGTTGAATCATGATTCCATGATTCTGTACAGGAATGTGAATGTCAGGCCTGCAGCCAGCACCAGATTCTGCATGTGGCAGGAGGTCCCTGGCCCTGTGGGTCAGTGCAGGGAAGGAGAGATTCAGGATCTACGACCCACTCAGGAGTATGTGGGATCGGTCAGCTGCAGGATCAAGATATTACAACAATTGCTACTGTTGTGCTTATCCTTGATTTCAGAGCCTGGGTACTCCATCTGCTGAACCTCAGACCTTGTATGTATTACTGCAGATTCATGTTGATATCTTGTCTGGCTGAGATCTGAGATTTAAAAGATGCCCTTTTTTTGTTTTCTTGAGAACACAGTCCTCCTGAATGATTGCAGGAGGTGGATCTGTTCACTCTGTTGCAGCATGTGGTTAGTTCTTTTCTACTTCATGCTTTAAGGATAAACATTTCAGGTGCTGAAGTGTATTACTACTGGGGATCAGAGATTATTGTTTCGGGTGAATTAAAAAAAAAGTCTCAAGTCAGGCAGTTGAAAATTGTGTAGCTGAGTTGGTGGGGATGGATAACTGCATCAAGAGATGAAATGTACTTGTATATGGAGCAAAGTTTAGGCAGCAGCAATAGCTGCATTGTGACCATGGTATTTGGTCTTTGGAGGGCTCAGCTTAGGACTGAATTACCATTGCTTTATCAGCAAAATGCTGTGTACTTGCCAGCCCAATAGTGTTTGTTCTGATTGTCTGGACACATAAAGCACCACCTATATCTTCTTGAAAAAACAGAGTTTTAAAGATCACAAAGCAGTTTTAGTAATGAATAATTATAGAAAACCCAGTGAATTTAACACCTTGATAAGGTATTAAAATATGCTGCATGAAATTCAGGTGTTGTTGGTTAAAAGAGTTAAAAATAATGGATTCTTGCTGTGCCCAAATTGAGTTTAGTTTGCAAGATATGCCTGGTCCTGCTTTTGAATATTAAAAATTCAGCATTTGTCACATAACCACTTCATCTCAGTTCAACACACCTGGGTGCATGCCACAGTGGGATTAACTCTGATCTAATCACTAAGGAAAGTGGTCTTTTCAGGTCACGACTGAGGTCATGATTAGACTGTAGATAGAAAATTATTCATTCTCTCTCTGAATCATGCTTATTTACAGTATCAGGTGGTGTTCACTCATGTCTCCTCATTTCATCATTGAAATGCTAATACTCATTCATCAGTGTCACTGATACTCCATGTGTGTGTGGGAGCATGTTTTATACTCTCAAATAGGCATTGCAATATCATTTTCAAAGGCAGAGCTTTGTTAATCCATTTAGGTAGCTCTATATGTTTAATTAGGTCAATGACTTTAGTGGACTTTAAGTTTCCATCCATTGTAATAATATTTAGCCTTTGTATTTAGCTTGTCTTTAGCGAAGCCAGAAAGCACATATGCAATGCTCTAAGCAATTGTGAAACATAAATAAAAAATAAACACTTATCTTTGTGTTGAAATGTTAAATGTTCACATAAAGCTCCATGTACCAAGGATCCTCCAAGTGTATGAATTAACTGCTCGTCTACCCTGCTTTCTGGTTTACATCATCCCATAGCCTTTTCAGCAAGTAATTGATTAAAATACATATATTTAACTAGGACAGCATTCTTATCAGAAAAGAGATTAATATTTTGAGATAAAATATTGGAAACAAGTTGAAAAGCAGCAGAAGGTAATAGCTGTAAAATCTTTTAATCCTTTTTGCCTCCTTGCTATCAGTTTCCTGGATCTGTTTTGGTATAGAAATATCCAGAGGCTCTGTCTCTCACAGCTCCTCCACTCCTGCAGACTGTTACATCAGGGGTAGGTGTCGTTTTGCTCAGCTCTTGGGACGTCCCATGGTATCAGCTTGGTGATTCTCACCTTAGGATTTAACATCCTCTGCAAATGCTAGAGCCAAGCTGGATGTGATATGGAGATGGGTTGTAGTGTGTTTCTTCCACTGGCCTACTCATCTGCATGCAGAAAGTAACTGATTTTCATTGGCATTTCAGGACTTTTGAGATATGATGCACTCATAAAATTATATTAGATTCCAAACTGACATGTGAGATTAACCACTACCAACTACCTTGGTAGAGGGATGTTTCAAAAAGTATTTCCAAGCAAAAAGAAAACTGGATGTATAATGAAACCTGGACATAGATAATGTCAAAAGTTACTAAAACTGTGGCTAAAAATAGTAAGGATGCAAGAAAACCAGGGCTTCAGCAACAATGTCCATGAAAATGGAAGATAAACTGGTGGAGAATATTGTAACCATAGATGAGTGCACTGTGACTGCTCCAAGTCCAAGCTCATTTTCTAGACACAGCTGTCCTTGGAGGGACATAAGCACTGCTGGGGCATGATTGGTGTCACCCTGAGGCTGACACCTGATTTCAGGTTAGTGAAGCCTCTGCTCTCTAATGACTGGAGTCTAGCCTGCTGCATCAGGCACAAACACCTACTTTATAAAGGATTGGAAACAGGTGAGGTGATTTGTGCTCTGATCATGCTGGAGACACACCACTTGGTTTTCACCCATTCCACTGTGAAGGGAGGGCATGAAAAGCTGTTTTGTGCTGCTAAATAAAAAAGAAGGGAAACCTTCTGCAAAAGGCCAGGTGGGTTTTCACAGTATCTGGAATATAGCAACATGAACTTCCCAACAAACAGTGCAGTTTATTTTTTTCTTTTGACATCAAAGAGATTTTGCTGCTGCATCTGGTGAGGGAGGGTAGAGTTGGGACTAGAATTTCCATTTTGAAGCCCTTATTAACCTCCTTTTGGAACAGGTGAAGAGCAGAATGCAGGTGTTGCTGCAGAAATAAATCCTACATTAAATATTGCACATGTATCTTTGCATTAGTCCTGCTCACATATACTTGAGGGACAAAGTGTGTGTTGAACACACACTTTTTCTTAGGCACAAACCAGTAATTTGGGCACTCATGTTCACCTTAGGCACCATGAACCCCTAACAGAAAACAAACCAGTTTTGTCATCCAAATCAAAAGGAATATTTTTTTAAAGCTGAAAAAAATATGAAAAATATGTTCTTGGTTTGTGAGTGTACAGTTATTTGAAAGGTGTTGGATAACTGGAGACTTGTTTTTCTCCCTTCCCCAACGTCTAGTTTCTGTGATGGATTTTCTGCTCACATGTATCTTGGGCTGTCTGAGCCAGTGTCAGCAGTAAGCACTTAGAGCAGCACGGCTGCAGTGCCACTGAAAGCCTTCCTGGGGCTCATTCCTGACATCACAACAATGCAGTGCACTGACTCAGGAACTGCTGGTGTTTCAGAGGTACTCAGTACTTTAATTTTCATTGCCTGTGATCATTTGCTAAAAAAGAAAATCCAAACCGTTCCATTTTGCAATAGGAAAACCTTTTTCAAGTCAAGCCATGCATTCCTGGGGTACTTGGATTAGTAGCTAGCCCTCTCTTTGTTTGTAGAAATGTATTCAGCTGGTATGAATCTCTTTCCACATTTAACATTATTGCAGCTTAAGTGGTGTTCCAGAGTAAGGCTCTGCAATCAGGCAGCACAGTTTGCTTTGTGCTTAAGAATGAGGGAGAGTACCTGTGCTCTATTGGAATATCTCCTAAATATTGTCAAGGGTAATCTCTTTAAAGATATCATTACTGTACAAGGCAAAAATCAATCATCAAATTTAATTGTCATAGAATTTTTATATCTGACTAGCATGCAGATCCAAACCCTATTAAATAGAATTAATCTTCTGTATATAATAGACAGGTAGGATGTGTAATGGTTTGCCACAATATATTTTTCACATTGAGTTTGGTAAAATTAAAAACTATGGTAGGTTAAGAAGACTCCTGCTCTGAGAAATGCAAACTCTATTTTATTCATATATGAAGCTGTAGCCAGCTGATGTACTGTAAAATAATACTTTTGTATTTCTGCCTTTAGTACAACCACTGCATGACAAGTGCTTGCATGCTGCAGAAATGAGGACCATTTGAATTTTTAGCTATCTTGTACCTTGGTGCTCCTCTGAATGGGACCCATACCTGAAGGCATATGTTCCCAGAGACCTTTTTTGCCATGCAGTTTGTACCTTCCTCTGCCCATAGTTACTGACTGGAGAAATCTCTAGTGGCACAGCTGCTTGACTTTAAACTTCCGATTCATTCAACAGAAACTGCAGAACAGTGAAACCAAATGTGGGTCTTCGGGTCACTGAATGTTAGTTTATTTTCATGTTTGTTTGGGCCAGATATGCACAGGAGAGGTTAACCACTGGTGTAAAGCTCAGAGGAAGGTAAAGATACCTTGGTCCTAGGCCATTCAGATGTTGTGTGCAGCTATCCCTTTTGCAAACATATTGAGAACGGTTTGTTATCTCTGCAAAGGAGCCTCTCTGGCATTCATGCTGCTTAGGGATGGCCCAGCCCCCAGGGGTGGCACAAACAGGTACATGTGGGACATGTGAGCTGATATCACCCTGCCAATCACCCAAAGCTGTGGCCCTGGACTGAAAGCAACCTGCAATCTCTGCCTGTCTAAAGCCTGCAACTTTCCATAGTTGTTTGGAAGGAAGAAGGAGAGTTAATGATACATGTGTAAGAAGCAGTAAGATCTGCCATGCAGCTGTGCAAAAATTTCGACCTGACATGCTTATTTCATGGAGAGTCACCAAAGACAGAGGGAGAGGGTTCAAATGTCAAGAACCGCTATTTACCACTGGAAAAAAAATCAGTAAGTGAAACATACTTCTCAGTGTGAAGCTTTTAATTAAAGAATTGATGTGGTGTGATATGAAAGAAGAAATAAAGGGTTACACTTTTCTTAAAAAATGTTGAGGTTTTTTTAATGCTGTGGCACTTGCAACTTGATTTCCCTCTGTAAAAGTCAAGGTTTGATTATAGTTCCTGCATTATTATTTATGGTTTAACAGTTATACATGCCACGTCCTTGGCTGTGGCATTGCAGTTTGCACCATCTATGTCTGCTTCCTAAATTTATTGATCTCATTAGAAGATAAAAATGACAAAGATAGCTCATAATACTTCTGAGAAATGTAAAACCATTAGCAGGTCATTGTCAAAGTTATAACATGTCCTTTTAAGCTGCTTAGCAAACTGGTGGCAGCCTATGATACAGGGATTAACCTGTGCCAGGAGTGACTGAGAGGATCGCAGTGGATGGTTAATATTCAGCCTGCCTACAAAGCTTTGAAACTGCCTCACTAAATGATACAACAAAGCGATAAACAGAAATACATTAAAGACAAAGGCAACAGAAGTTTTCTTTTCCTGTCTTTTATCCTGGTCTCCGACATATAAGAAACAGAATGGGTATTAGAGCTTCTGTCTGAAATTAAGAGTTACTTTTTAAAGTTGGGTTATGCTCCCACTGGGCAAAGGAGCCTCTCAGGCTTTCCTCTGAGGGCAGGCTGACCTTGGCCAAGACCCCAAGCCAGCTTTTTCTCAGGTGGGACCTTGAACTCTCCTAGAGCCGTGTTCAAGTGCACAGGCACACAATGCACCACTATATTTTAAATTTTGTATTTTGAATTTTGTATTTCGAATTTTGTATTTTGAAACCAGGATTTGTTGCCCCAGACATTCCATACTGCCCAGGATACCCACCAGAGCAATGGACATAACAAAACTTGCTACTTTTCTTGCAGAAGACCTATACACCTGCATTGTTTTTATTATTGCTTATATTTCTTCACTTAGACAAATGGCTGCAAGTGCTGGCTGATTGCTCTATTGCTTACAGAACTGTCTGGACTTACAGAGAACGAAATTTAAATTGTCAGAACTCACACTGCTGTATAAGATTTTGGGCTGGACGGGCTGAGTTTTCTGCATTGGTTCTCAGGGATGGAGCGGGATAGGTGGTTAAGGAGAGGAAGATGTCAGCAGAAAGATTGATACCTAATGGGTCTTTTTGGCATCTCACCTGACTCTTCACTCACAGTGGAGGGCATGGCATTAGCATAGGACAGGTACTGCCAAAGCCCCTTTGGGGGTTACTGAGCATCCACAGATGGGCTCTGACAGGAGGAGGAAGAAGAGAGAAAGAATAGAAACCCAAACCCCCATTCACTGTTGTTGAGCATCATGTGACCTGATTTACACCAATGCATTATTCTCTTTTAGGAGCAATTTATGTGCACATTCCAGTAATAAGTAAACAAGTATTAGGACAATGATGAATTAGCCTAGACAATAGTTTACAGATTACACAGGAGAGAATAAGGATAATAACAGTATTAATAATTTCAGTTATTCATTCTATTTATAGCTATTTAATTTATCTATCAGGAAGTCAGAACTACCAGGAAGGGGAACCCTTGACCACCTGTACACAGATCTCAAAACTTCTTTCTGTTTTCTTTTTCCATGTACATACCAGTAATTTTCAATTTGGTGCAATTTTAGCTAGACCACACATCTATAAACTGGGTGTGATAGCATTCTATTGTCTAAATCAGCAAGGTGGTTTTGGTTTAACTGGTGAATTTCAAATACTCAGAATGTTTCATAACCATGTTGTATAAATATGAATGCATATAGGCATTCTCAGCCATCAATTGCCCTGTCATTGGAGTCTGGTCTGCTAATACTTGACTGTAATAGAAATCCACTTAATTTAGAAAATCTGTAAAGTTTAAAGAGATATTTTCCCAATCACAGAACTTGTAAATGCTGTCATGGGATGCAGTAAATTAAGAATGAAAACAAAGCTAGTATCTGTAATAAAATTGTGTGAGGAAAGATGAATCAGTTTCCTAGACACTTCAGAGCTTTAAAAAAATTGTTTGATTCTAATTCATACTGGAAAAAAATCCCAAAAATATAAATTCTCCTGCTGAAAACTAAGGCCTAGTGACTCTGGCTCTGAAAGTTTTTGCCTTTTCTCACTTCCAGCCGCTGGGTCAAGAGAATCCTTCAATTTCCAGCATAAGAGCAGTCTCCCAGCCTGACTTTTCTGGGGCCATGCAAAAAAAAGATGGCCACTGGTTTTAGTAATATTCCCATCACTGGTGCTTCAGAGCTATGGGTGTTTCCCATGGGTTTGTATCCCAGAATCCTGTAATCCTTTTGCTGAATATCCTTACTTCTGAAAGATTAAGGCAAACTCGATAGGTTGCAAAAAGAAGAGCAAGAACAATTGAAAGTCTCAAAATCCTGCCTGACATTGAGAGATTAAAGAAGATCAGTGTACTTAGATTATCTGAGAGAAGGTTAAGAGGTGGCTTGATCATGGTCTCAAAGTCCCAAGCAGTGAAACTGTTTTCCAATACATGGGGAATCTCTAATTTAGCAGACAAAAGCCATAGCAGGGTCCTGTGATTGAATGCTTAATCTGGACAAGTTCACACAAAATGTAGCACTTTTGGGATTGTAGCAGATTTTTTTTTAAAGGTATTGTTGGATTTTTAGTAATTTTAAGATTTCAAAACATATCTGTTCTAAAAGCTGTCCTACTTTGATCAGAAATTATAGGGTCTGTGCAGACATCGTTGGGTGAAATATGGATATATGTTGTGCCTAAGGGCAACTTATATACTAATAATTTCAGAGTTTATTAATTCTTTGGTAATGAATGTTCCCTACTACTACATAAAATAGGCTCATATAGCATACTATCATTTGCAGTTTTCTAACCTTAGTGTCATTATTCAGAAGCTATTAAAGCTGTTTCTTACCTCTGTGTGCTTAGTCCAAAGAAAGGGAAAGCTAGTTAATATAAAAAGATATTTTTAGCACTTCTGAAAGCTACTTATGCCAATCCCTGAAAAGAAACAAGAAATTTCTCCAAAAATGCAAATGCTCTGTCTAGAAGCAAGAGTATCATTTTAACTACTTCATCATTATGTGTCACTCCCTATGTATAGTAAGTGCTGCGTGATAGTTGTTTCTAAGAGACAATCAGGGACTTTTCCAATAACTATGTAATTATATTTCATAATATAAATATATTTGTGAGGCATAGGGCTATAAACATTCAAAGCACTTAGGAGGCATTAGCTAATGCTCACAGCTCCTCTATGGAATAGGTAAGACTATTGCAAGGACAGACCACCTAAAGAACTGCAGTCCGAAAAGGAAATAGAGGTTGGTGCCTTCCCATTTCCAAATTGCATGTTCAAGTCTCCAAACATTGTATTAGATATAACTACAGGAACACTGCTTTTAATATTATATCCTAATCCTCCATCTCTTGCACTGATTTTATTGGCCTCCTAAACTAATACATGGAGTAATGCTGTGACACTCTACCTAATTTGTTAAGATCAGCAACATTAGCCTCTGTAGTTCTTACAAGGTCTTGACCTTACTTACTGAGCTAGTCCTACTGAAATTAAATCACTGCATGAAAAGTACATTTCATTAAAAATTACTGTGAAGAGGAAGTGGTACTACTTCTTTTCAAAGTTAGCCTTTATTTAACAGATCAATGGCATTATGGTTTGGCAGTAAAGTCCATGGAGCAGCAGGGACTAAGTGCTTGCTCTGCTGAGTCCAGTCCTTGCTGTTGAAAGTGTTTTATGGAAGGGGCCACTTAAGAAACCAATAACAGAACAGCATAAATAAAATTTATGAGAGAACCTCCAGACTATTTAGAGTCCATTCTGTCCATTTTTGTGTGCAGAAGGAAAGAATATCTATCTGCCATAGACAAATAGCCTTTCACAAGGGATTTCTTGGGCCCAATACCTACACACAGTTTTTCTCTCCTTGACCTTGCATGTCTGGCAAAAGCATCTTGGAAACACATGTATCTGCTGTGATATCAATGCAGACTCCAACCAATTAAGTCTTATTCTTGAATAAATCTCACGCATGACAGGCTTGGAGGAGGAACTGATAGTTACCCTTCTCATCCAGAAGCTTTCCAGTGACACGTTATATGTTCTTATTGGGTTTTCCATGAACTTGGGAAAATCATTGGCAAGGCAAATGTAAAAGGCATGGTTAGGGTAGAAATGTGTAGAAGGAAACCATATGTTCAAAACCTGACCTATTGTCTGGATTAATTTTGCCCTGAGTTTTGGGAACCATCATGTGTGGATCCTGAGCTTCCTTCTCCTAGGGATTGTCACTGTACCTTGATGATTAGTCAGAAAACTGAGTAATGGACAAAGGGGAAAATGGAAGGATTGCCATACTATCACCTCATAGCCTATCACAAATATATATTGGTATATTTCAGAGATAGATGACCAGATGAATAATCAGAACTTTTCATTTTGACCACTTCTGATCAAGACTAATCCAAAAAGCCTAGGAAAATACGAATTCTACCGTGCTGCTGATATGTGTATTTTGAATTACAAAAAGAAAAACCTTACCTCCAAAAAGACCAAAGTCTCCTTTCCTCTTTTGTTTTTTGTTTCTGGCAAAAGACATGCAAATGTTAGAGGGGGAAAAAAAATCTCACTCCAAAGAGAATCCTGTGAAGTCAGCAATATAAAAAAAGAAAAGTTTCTTGAAAAAACTGAACGATCCACAAACACAAATTCAGTATTTCACTGTAAAATTAAGCACAAGGTATAGAGAGGGCAGAAATCACAGATCTGTTTCTTTAATTTTTTTTAACTTGACTTCTTCCAGATAACTTCTGGTCAGCTACCTGCCACCTAGGCTCATCTCAAAGACTTGGATGTGGAGAGAAGAAGAACCATAATTTTTGCAGAGTATGATCCTTTCATTTGCAGGGAACAAGGACCTTTGCAGGTAATGATATACAGAGCAAAAGCAGATCATTAGTCTTGTAAATGAAAAGAAAAACAGAATAATGATATTGTAAAATACAATGCACACATCCTCTGCATTTACAAATGTTTGTTTAAATGCAATCTATGTTATGGTATCATTTTATTGCTTGCCAATGCAGCTTACTGACCATATAATGCCTCCAAAGGTCAATAATCAATAATTGCCAGTATTCTGCAATTGAAAAGAGCTGGGTAATAACCATTCCTTAGCACTTCTTGTAGAAGGGAAATAGGACATTAGAATTTGTAAAAATGTACATCTAAATTATTTGTTAAACTGCTTGGTAGCATTTGAAGCCCAGATATTAGATTTCTTCTGAACTCCAAAATTACTCAGCTCAAGAAAAATTAATAATAATAATAATAATAAAAATTAAACAGCACAAGGATTGAAAATAGTGGGAGATGATTGAGTTTTTCTACATGTATCTTGCAGCTATTTTTGAAGGGCAAGTTAGGGTGCACACTGAGAAATAATATCTTAGTACCTAGCCAGAGTGCCCTGCTCAGAGAGAAGAGAATAAGGCAAATCATATACAACTGGTATTAGTGACCACTATGGCACCATTTACAAGTTTAAGCACTTTGGGTTTGGGAGTTTTTTTTTCAGAATATTGTATTTCCAGAAGAAGTGGACGTTTTTGTGGAAAACTGACAAAGTATCCCTATACAAAACCCTTTCCAGAGCTATTAATGAGATCTTTAATGAAGAGTTCTTAGCTAAAATATATTATTTTTAACTTTATGACACAGCTGCTTGATCAAAGATCTTAGTTCTGTGGTGTGGAGTGTTTTAGGAAGAACTTTTATTTTGTGAACCTTGTAACGTGTACCACAAGAAGCACCAATAATGAAACTTGCAGCTCTTCATCATAACGGACTGATATTTATTTAATTGCATTCTTCTGCATCACTGCTTCTCCATAAGGACTAATTAAAAGCATAAGAATAAACAGTCAGCTTTTCCAACAGAAAATCATCAGTGAAGTCCCTCAAAGACATAAGCAAGAGACAGTCAGTAAAAGTTCTGGCAAAAGAGATATTGAAATAGCATAGTTTTCAAATAATATAAAGCTATTAGAAAAAATATATGCTGGAAAGAATTGCAGAGGAGCATGGTGATGCTGACTGACTAACAAAATATCAGGTACAATTCAGTAATTAGAAATGTAAAGAGGTGTTAGCCTTATATACCCAGTACTGGCTTTTGTACTGGCTCTTATCACTCGAAATATCTGAGTTCTCCAAAACCATCAGCCCAGAGCTCAACAGTGATGAAGGCAAGAGAAGTAGTCAAGCATGTGGAACAGCTTCTTCAGATGGAGATAAAATAAGCTGTGGGTCTTTGGTATGAAAGGAGCAAGTGAAGGGAATGCCTGAGATCATGGAGGAGGGAGGTGAACACAGAATTATTATTTAACCCTTCTGGTAACACTGGACCTAGAAAGCACCACATATAAACCACTGGATGGCAGGTTTGAAACAAACACCAGGTGCATGGTTGAGCTGTGCAGCTCATTATTTCATGAGTGCAAAAGAAGTTGAGATGTGCATAGGAAGCATGTTAAACATTTTCATAGAATAAAAATCCACTGTGAACTGTTAAAATATCTTCTTATCAGAGTGTCCTGACAACACATCACGAAGGGATGAGTGAGACAACCAAGAAACTATGGGTATATATTTGCCTTGTTCTTTTGCCCTCCTTAGCTCCATTGCTGGAAATGAGATAAAAGGCTGGACGTGCTCTTGGTCTCATGAGCAAAGCTGTTCTCATGCTGAAAGGTACTTTCTGTTGCTCTGTTTTGTAATCTGTATGATGTGCAAAGCCCACATGTGAATGTGTGTGGTAGCTGATGGCAGTTGCCGTGACCACAGTGGGGAGATGCTCAGATCAGGGCCACTTCTTCTCAGTCACAGCTTCCTCATCGTGCCCTGTGGTGCTAAAGAACCTGAGAAGAGAGAGGGGAATTCAGACTGTTTCTTACTTGATTCCAGTAAATTTGTACCAAGAAATGGTAAAATTACTTTTATGGAATGGAGAGTTCAGTATTTTGTGGTTTGGGCACCTTTTTTCCCCCCCATCCTGATTTAATTTAACCAGGCAGTCCAATTTCAGTAATCCTCATCACTTTCTTAGCTCCCTGTTTTATGTTGATGTTTATTCATGTTGTCCTGCTTGTAAAATTCACCAATTCCCTCTCCTTAATGTGTTGATACCAATGTTCAGGGATGATATAAAAAAAACAAAACTGGAGGGAAACATGGTCATTTACTCCTTCTTGTCTTGTTTGTTTGCTTCAGGATTACTTGCACTGACACAAATAGACTTTCCTTGTGCACGGCAAGAGATAAGGATGGGGTTTTCTGCTTTATTTGTTCTGAACCACACATATTTTCCCCACCCACTCCCTCACTTGCTTTTATACATGCTCACACAGAGATGTAGTTGCATACTATAAGGTTTCAGAGAATTTCGCTCAGTTTAGGAGAATGTGACCTATGTCTGGGATGAAAGTTTGTATTTTCAGCATCACAAGTAATTTCCACCAATCTTACCATCACGAGTGGGTGTTTCTGGGAAAGGTGCTAAAGAACCTAACACTCAGCATTTAGGACACTGAAATACCATTAGTGAAAGCAGTGCTATGAACAGGGGTGTGCCATGTTGTGGCAAAGTATTTGCTGCCTCCTTGGTTTAGCTCCATGTTCAGAAGTGAAGTGATTTAGTTAATAGGTGATGCAGTTGTCTGTGTTTTTCTGCCTCTTTCTTTCTGGAAAATGTTGGTATGGCTCATAGCTCTGCCTCATTGCTGTATCTTTGACTATTACTTCTCATATGGGAAGCTGCACTCAGATAATTGGGGCGATTTTATGAATAAAGGGATTTTTCTGAGCCTGCTGCATTTTGCTCAAGTGTTCTCCCAAAGCTGTGTGTCTCTGCTGATAGATGAGTGCATCTGCAAGTTTCAAGATGTGTGGTTTCTGTGGGTGGAGTGGGATGAGTGTGGTGGGTTGAAAGAAGAGAAGAAGAAACGGTTTTCAGCATCAATAAAGTTTCGGGTGCCTCATGAATATTTGTTCTCCTGTAGGTTCTGCTTTTTAAACACTGACCTCAGGAGAAGCTCTGCAGGATGAGAAGGTTATTGTGTGACTGGACACCTTGAGTCACTTGGGGTTAAATTGCTGCAGTGTCTCAGTTATCAGTTAAGTCGTGGTGTTCTGGTGGAATCAGTGGAGCTTGTTTTCACTGGTGTAGTATCTGAGCCATCATGTTTAATGAATCGTTACAAATAGTTTAATTTGCACTTGCAGGTGCTATTAAAACTAGGTTGGTGGTTTTTTTTGGTTGTTTTTTTTTGCCAAGACATTTTTTTACCTAGGAAGAACAGTCTTTCTCGGTCACAATGGTTTAAATATGGAATAGTGGCATAGGTTTTGCTCATTAGAAAGCCTGATGCTATTCAATATTCCCTTCTGCTAAACTTACCTCCTCCAGGATTTAAGACTCTAAGTTATAGAGGATAAAACATAAGGCCCTGGTTAATTGCAAATAAATAGTGCCAGAAAAACATACAGATGGTACCTGAAGTTCATTTCTGAAGACTATCCAGTAAACTATATATAATTTACATGAAAAGTATGTAGAGTAAGGAGGAGAAAAAAATTTTTTTTTTTTTTTGTGGTTTCTTACATTTGTAAAACAACAAAACAGCATAAAAAGAAATAATAAATGAATACCCTCAGTCAGCGAAACTTCTTGTTTGGGAAAAGAGCAACCTGTATTTCTATTTATTTACCTTAATCAAATTAATTAATTTAACAAGTCTGAAAATTTCAGCATTTTACAGGATACAGGTATAAATATCTGGCAAGTAGAGTGTATATATTAAACTACATCTATTTAGCTAGTAAATATTTTGCTGCATTAGTTTGCTCATTCCCAAGCAATCAGTTGTGAACTCCAGTGTTGTAACGGGTCCACAGGGAACATTTGTGCTTTGGTTGGCACTTAGATTAAATTCATCAAATTATTTTTTTTCCGTGTTCAAGGCTGACATTTCAGAATTTTTTTTGAAAGGTTGTGTGCCAACTGCCAAAGTCAATTAATTAAATGGTAAATCTGAAATTTGTAGGGAAAAGCTATCATTCCCTTTTGCTGCGCGACCTTGGAAATGTGAACATTTAATCCACAAAACACAAGGTTTACCAGAGGGTCCTGATCTGCTTGCACTGAAAGTAAAAGCAAAACTTGCTGAGATTTTTTTTTTTGGAGATTAGGGATTACCTCAAGGATGGAATTTTACCCTGCATTTTCCTTCTGATTTTCATACTTGGTAGTAATGACAATATCAAGTCCTGCTATCCTTGAGAGCTTAAAGTATTCAAGCACTTAGTAGGAGGAAGCAGTGCAAATTTGTGGACTCATTTTCCAGATATTTGAGATACCACAGGTGAGGGTAGAATGTGCAGTCCCAGAATCTGCTGGCCAAAGAAATCCATCTTAGATCTTTAAAGCAAATCTTAGAGGCAAAATTCAACAGACTTGAGCAGATGGTGATCATATTCCTACATAGCAGAAGTATTACAAATCTCTTCCCAAAACTCACACCTTCCAGGAGTGTATATACCCTCACTGTCATCAAAGGCAGTCTGGTTTCCAAAGATAGGACTGGATCTTGCTCTTCTGGCTCCTACTCTGTATGTCTCTTTTTGTACAGCTCAGTGGACTCCTCATATTTTATTCAAAACATTATCATCTCAAGGTACTTGAAAATGAGTGCAGTGCACTGACTGTTCTTTGAATTAGTTCTCTGTCATTAGTTTATATTGATTTGGGTTTGTTTATTTTTTCCCTGCCTGAAAACTGGTGCAGATGAGAACTCTGTGTATGCATGGACTAGAAACACAGCCCAAAACCAATGTAAAAGGCAGTGAATAGGGCAGATGGGTTTAGGCAGACCAGATATATGACCTAGTACCATTAGCATTTGGAGTTCTTTCATCCTGTTTTTTGCTGTAAGTTTAGTATTTTTTTTCAGCCTTCCCACTCCCCATTTGTTTCATGAAATTACATGTTTTTTCTTTAGGAAGATAAAAGATGCCTAAAGAGATTGGCTCCCTGCACATTCAGAAATTTGTTAGGATTTGGTCCCTAATTTGACAGCATGGCATGGGGGGGGAGTGGGCTTTAAGGAAAGGCACTGAGTAGCTCTGAGTAGTAGGGAAAATGATGGAAACTGCTAGTGCCAAGGGACTTTCTTAAATAACAGCCTTGTAGGTATGTAGGCACTATATGTATTAAGATATAGGAAGCTAAGTCTTAGGATTCATATTCTTGTGCCTTCTCCTACCCCTTTGCTTTATATAGTGAATATATACCAGTTATTTCTGTCAAAGCCTGTAGTGCAAATCTTGGAATTGTTCTGCTCGTCCAGATATAGGCCATTTTGCAGTAAGGGAAATCTGATGTTTTCCTGTGGGAAATGTTCCTCCTTGTGAAAGACACTTACAGAGATGGTGGCCCAGAGGGACCAAGTCACCTATGTATAAGCAAAAGTGGGAGTTTTTCAGGTCTGCTTTTCTGAGATACTATTGCTGTATTTAATCTTGGGCATATTTGATGTAAAACATAAGCAAGAAGAATGCCTTCAGGAAGAAGATAAATTAAGGATGCCAAGCTGTGGATAATGCTTGGAGTCAAAGCTATTTTGGATTCCTAGGTTCTTTATACTGGAAAATTGAAGTGTTTCTGTGTCTAGAAGGAGAATCACTGAGATGACTAGGGAAACTTTAGTCTTAACACTTGTAGAACTTCAGATGGTGTAAGGCTAAGCAGTAGATGAAGGAAAAATTAGAATATTGAATTAAATACTATCTAAAGCATCTAAAATGTTGGATTGGGTCTAAAACTCAGCTGATGTGTGTCTAAATTTCCTTGCTGGAGGATGTATTTGTTGATATTTATCTCAGGGCAATGATAGACAGTGAAATGAGTCAAGTGATCCCTTATTACAGTAATAACTGTACCACATATGGACTTAGAGAGATAGAACTGTGTTTTAAATGGCTTGTAAAATTTGACAGGGGAGAAATCTGTGAATGTTTCTAGGTGATCACTAGATTACCAAGTTTTCCTTAACCTAAGGTGGTTATCTACATAGTTTCTGTGCAAAACGCCTGTGTCTCCCTGTGATATGTGAATCCAATTTTACAAGAGATAATGAAACATGAAAGAACTAAACTTACTGTTTTTTTTCCCCCTAATGTTGTATCTCAGCATTGTCTCCATCAGTAGCCTTGTCCGCAGGAAGTGTAAAGTTTCCTGCTATGATTGTTTGACTGCTGCCAATTATCAGATCTGCTTTTGGCAGCTTTCCCTCCCAACCTGCTGATTAGCTAATGTGTGGTTACTAATACAATATGGGAAACTGGTGTAAATGAAGAAGATTTATTAATTTCATGTGCTAATTACTGTTGGTAATATAATTATCAATACTGCAAAAAGAAATCCTGGCTTAAGAAATAGCCAGTTTTCCACATCTTGTGAAATGAGGCACAAGAATTTTATGCAGTAAACAGGTATATTTTCCCCTTGATACATTCACATAATTTTCATTAGATTCATAGGTTTCAAAGGCAGAAGAGCGATCATTAGAGCTTGGAGTCTAACTACCTGTAAAACACAGGCTAGAGAATTTCATCCAGATACCCTTTATCTGAGTTAATAGAAAACAGGAGCCAGATCCTGGACTGGATGTACAGCAGTTTTACTTCACTAAGCTGGAAAAATGGTGATTTATACCAGCTGAGAAATTTGCAATAGACTTAAATGACAATGGATTCTTTTTTGCATAAACCTAAATGAAAATGGTCACTTATATTTTAATAGCTATGTTGAAGGAGCCTTGCTGGGAGTGAGTTTTTGAAAAGTATTTTAAGCTTTAGAAGAAAATGTGGGCTTTTCCAAACCTTTATGGGATGATTGTTCCCTGTTGTAATTTAAACTTGTCCCTTCACTGAAGAAAAGAAATAAATTTAGCAGAAAAATAAATTCTCTTTAAATTGAAACCTGTGCCAAGATTCTTATTTGTAATTAAATCATGCACTAGGATTTTAGTGAGGGAAGGAAGAACAAAATAATATTATAAAAAGCTGAATATTCTCAGAGCCAAGAGGAACTTGAACTCAAATGTTTAAAGATTAAAAGTCTCAAGAGGTAAAAAGTAGTCTGATTTCTTTCATTAGGTTGTATATTTGGCAAAACAAGATATCTCATTACTCTTTTGTAGCCATCTGTATGTGTGTGTGGATGATGTTATTATATTTATAGCAGATACAGTCTTATCATTTAGGTACAGACAGAATCCTACCTGCTCAGAGCTACAGGGCTTAAGAATGCACTCAGACAATATTGACATAGACAATGCCATAACATCCTGCAATCTGCACAGAAACTGAGACTTTGTGCACACCAAAACTGAATAAAAGAACTTCCTTCCTGCTCCCCTGAAATGAGAGTGTTTAAAGGAAAATGCCAGTGTGGGGAGAATATCCTTCAGATTCCCAATAAATTTCTGTCAGTTCTATCTTAGGAGGAGGAGGTGAAGGCTTTTGTGTTTAGTAACACAGAAATCTGTGGCTATCACATCAGCATGTACAATATAGAGAAAGAAAGAAAGACAACTTCTTGTTAGAGCAGCTGCTTATGTAGATGGTAAGCAGAAAGAATCTTTTCTCATAATATTCCCATTCTCCTTTATAATAAATCAGCTGCTGGTTTGGCTGATGAACAGTTTGAGGTGCTTTATAGCTGTCGAGGAAAACCTAAACAGAATACACATTTCAATACATTTCCCATACTTTTTTTCCCTTTATTTTCTCCTTCACAGATGGAAGTCTGCTTCAACATGTCACAGTACATTTTGATGGCACTGTCACATGGAGAAAAAAACTTGATAATTTACTGCAGAGGTAAACTTCAGAAGACATGGTCTGAACCAAATCAACCCTAACGTTTCTCTCTCTCTTTACTTTAAGCAGAATTAGAACAGCCAATCCTTCCTTGAAAAGCAGAGTTTCTTTCCCTGATCCAGAAACATTTAAGTTTTCCCCATCCCTGAGGATCCTCAGGTAACTCCATTGTACCACTAAATATTTGGAAACATCACGCTTGCCTACGAAGTTTGTAGCAACATCACATCCTTCTGCCTTTTGTACATCTGTCTCATGAGGAACATGAAGCTGCTGAACTGATCTTCCCACAATGTCTAGGCCCAAAGTTCATTCAGCACTCCATAAGAAAACTGAGAAAAAAGCCCCAAACTGATTGTGTTTTATGCAGCCAGGTAAGAGCAAACATCTATCAATGCTGTCTTGAATCCTCTCCCTTTATGAACATCAGACTGTTAGCTTACGTTAGATACTACTGTAAAATGGATCCTCAGGAGTGAAACACTTGGAGTTTCAGTGGCTTGTGAAGGAGAGCAGCCCTTTGCAGCACCACAGAAAGACTGATGTACTGCAGCATGTAGCGGCCACTGCTCCTTCTCATCCTGCCTCATCACTGTATCTGCTCCCAAAGGGGTGTGCAGAGTGTGCCAACATATTTGCACTGTGATGCAAGGAGAGATGAGACAAAAGCAGAAGCCAGGCAAGAGAGGCTGTGACTGAGGTCTGAACTGGATATTGTGTAATTGTATGTTACTCGTTATGACCCTGTGTTTATTGCTTGGTTCAGTCCTACAGCTCTCAGATCACTATGCTGACTTCCAGGAACCTTTAAAAATATTGTTTCCCAAAAGCTGAAGTTAGACTATTGTCACAGAAAAAAATAGCTGTGGTTATGGTCTTGTCAAATTAAGTTCAGTTTCAGTAAACATTACATGAAATCTGTACAGGACAGCCTCACCAGTGAATAAAAAGGCTTATTCAGCTCAGTCATATATAAATATCAGTAATGTAAAAATTCTGACAATTGCAAGAGAATTGCATTCACAGAAGCTTTGCACTTTCAGCCTGATGAAAGGTGATAAAACATCAGTCTGCATGTAGTTCCATTTTGTCATTTGCTTGTGGAGTACTTCCTTCCCACACTAAAATTAAAATTTAAAAGACTTTCACTTTTGGGGAAAAGAGCATCATTGAAGAGAAATTCTCCCTGGCAAATTAATAGATAAGGTCTGCCATGCTAACTCAAAAAAGCAAGCAAAAGGTAAAAATTGAATCTCTTTATCACAGCTGAGTCATTTTTCTAAACTGGGGAAGTGATATGGGATGGAATATATAGGACAGATCCTTTTACAGAAAATGCTTTTAAACTTTAAAAGATCCATAACTAATATTGGGAATGGTTATAAATGACAGTCTTCTCTTTTAGATTATGTTGCATTTATTACATTCTACCAGGACTTTATGGAGACTCACAAGGAATTAAAGTTGTATTTATGATAAAAATACGGAGCTGCTTCTAAATAGCATTTTCATCATATTAACTGTTGCCTAGATAACAGGCATATCTCCTCGAGCACCTCTATTCTGGTTTAGCACTACAGCTTGCAAATTAATACAGTCATTATAAGACAGCAAAGCTATATCACTTACCATTTCATTATTGTTCAAGTCAAATCCATATTTTTTCACTTTTCCCTAGGGTTACAAACTGGATAGGGAAACGTTATCATCTTGCAGAATAATCTCTCAAGACTCACTCTCTTTGGTGTTAAGAGGAGCTGTTAATCATATTAGAATAATTTTCATATTAATAGGTCCCATGTAAAGACAGAGTTAATGCTCCCCTTCTACATTCAATCCTCCAACATACTTTTATATATATATATATGTTTATATATATATATATATATATATATATATATTTAAATCTGCTTGGAACTAGATTAGCACAAAAGATATCACGTCCTACTCAGTGTATGAATCAGGGTCAAATCAACAGCAAACCCTTAAATTTTTAATCAAAATGGCAATCTGTCATTCCTAGGAGAGTTAAATAACATTTAAGTGAATAACATGAATATGTTTTAGTGAAAAATGCATAGGAGAACTTACTGCAGCACACAGAAAACATTCATGGAATATCTAGAAGGTACTTTAGTCTTTATGTGACAAATTGTGATGCTACCATGCATATCCACCCTAAAATAAAGATCATCTTTCGATCTGAATTTTGTTTTCTGAGGAATGAATACACTCTTTATTTTTGTGATCTCAGATACTGTGATTTTCTGAAAGCTTCTCATAGAATATTGTACATTTAATACTGTAATATTACTTAAATTCAGGGAAATTTCTGGTTTTTTTTACAATCTGCTGACCTGAGTGATGCGATCTGCTCAGAAGAAGTTGAGTGCGAATTTAAGAAGCTATCCAAGGAGCCAGGTGTTTGCCTAATTTTGAGCAGCCTGAGTGTGCAGCAGAGGTGGGTCAGGTCTGCAGAGGCGTGGGGGTGACCCAGCTGTGCTGCTGCCCTGCCCTGTGAGCCCCAGCTCTCTGGGGCGTGGGCGCCGGGCCGGCTGCGCTGTGCGCGGATAACGAGCCCCGCGGAGAGCAGGACCAGGCTGGAGCACGGGCTGCCCTAATGTGGCACTTTGCTCCTGAAGCTGCTCAGCTTAGCCCAGGAAGGAGCCTGCTGCCTCTTCCTCAGCAGTGTGGGAAGATGCTCCCTTGGTAAACCCTTGCTGTCAGAATCCGCTCTCCTTTTGCTAAGCCCTTTTGCTGTAATGGTGCCACTTCTCTCAACGTCCTTCATTATTTTCCTCTCTGTCATTCCCAGGGGGTCTGATTAAAATCAGTGGAAAGCTCTCTTGGATTTTACTGGCTTTGGTACTCTGGCCCTGCTCCCTAATTTGCCTTTCTTTTCTGTTTTTAACTGCTTTTTGTTTAGGCTCCATTCTGCTGTGTTCCAAACACCCCTCATCTTTCCCCACTTTTGTATTTTTGTACTTTTATTCCTATTCCTGACCTGCTCGACAACTGTTAAATTACATAGGCAGTGAGTAAAATGCAGATTAAAGAAGTGCTTTCAGCTTCGAGCTGAAATGTGTTGACAGGACTCACAAGAGGCCTAGAGGAGACATGGGAGAGTGGCATCATTTTGGGAGAAGAAAAGCTAGAAAAATGACTCTCATCAGATCTGAGGTCTCACCATGATTCTGTGGCAGCACTCCTGGCTGCCTTAATGAGGTCATGAATCCACTGGCAGTGTGTAGAAACAGTTTTAATTGGTGGTAATTTTAACACTTGTTTAACAAAATTTAAGGCAGCTGGAATGGGGTTCTATTCGTGCTATACTGGTGTAAATCAAAAATAATGTTATTCAAACTTATGTTCTTCTAGAATAGCAGCACTTTGAACAGAAATCAGATTCTAAAGCACTCCTGAATTTCAGATATTATACTGTATTTCCATTTATAACCTGACATAATTCCCACACAGCATATGGTATTAATCTGGTGTAAACACCATGTTATGATGATACTCAAACACATACAGCTGACATGAAAATGTCTTCAAGTACAATATTTCCAAAAGCAATTATGTCTATATAGTTGGTAGTTAGTTAGCTTGTGTGAAGTTTTATTTCTTATTCATACATATATGAAGGTCCACAGATTGAAATATTACGTATAAAAGAGGAGGTATTTTCACTGTTTGCAAAAAAATAAGAAAAAATCAGTAGTCTACTTATTTTGGCCTGTTGGGCTTTTGTAAGGAAATCTCACCTTCATGTGAACACAGGATTTTTACAGTGTTGGAATTTCCTTTTGTTTGCATTAGAGGGCAGATATATAGATGAATGCAAAGAATACAATGACACAAATTGAAACTGATGGTATTTTTGTTAGAGAAAAGGGACTCCAAAACAAATATTTAGGAAAATTTTGCAATTCTCAGAGAAGGTAATACTCTTGATATGTGAATGCCCCAGACATCAATCTCTGCTGGTAACCAAGCATTTTTCAATGTTCTCTGATGGGAGGGGTGGGAGACCAGCACCCCTTGTCCAGGCAGATGCACGTGTGAGATCCTTAAAAGAATTGCCTAAGATTGGAGTTGAGCCAATCATTTTGTCAAAAGGACATGAAGAAAAACATGTCTTTTGGAAAGTAAATGCCTATGGATGGTAATATTTTTGCTTGAACGTTTGCTATTAGGGCCAGATTTACAGGTACTGTAACTTTTCTAGTGCCATCTCATCCTTTTGAGATAAAATAATTTTTTAGGATGAATGTAGCTTTTTCACGGATTGCTTCTAGCTCTTCCTGCTACCTAGAGTTTCAAAATTGTAGCCTTTCCTAGCCCCTCTTTCTTCTTCCTGAGGATCCTTTCTTAAATCCATTGCTAAGACAAAGAAAATAAGGCAGTATCATATTCTCATAAAGAAAGGAACTGCAAGAAACTGCTTAACAACCAGCTCTGCACTCGTTAGCTTTAATATAAATCTGCAATGACTTTATTTTTATTACTTCATGCTGGCACTACAGTGAACAGTAAGTTAGGCTGCTGATGGCATTGTGAAATGAGCATTTCCATCTCATCTCTATTATCCAAAACAATATCTTATTTTTAAAAGAGACAGCTAAAAAATTTGCAATGGGACAAGAATAAACCTGGAATAACTCCACACCAGCGTGACCAAGAATTGAATTTAGCCCACTTTTAATGGTTTGTGCACGTCCAGGCACCCACCAGAGATGAGAAGGGGGGCAGCAGCCTCGGTTATCTGCGATGCGGGAGGGACGCCGGGGTGAAAGGGTAACACATTATCACACTGCACCACCTGGCCCATCCAGCACCATCTCAGCAACCATAATTGTATTGATTACTTCTTGTGCTCATGACTAATGACCTCTAGCTGCAACCTTGCATTTTCTAAATCTTTTATATTCTGATTTAATAATAAGATTTGATTAAAAATTGCCATTAGCCAATGCCAATGATTAGTCAGCAAGGCTCAATGCCGCCAAGTTCCAATGAGTTTCATTATTCTGGAATTAAAAAGCACAGAGAACTTCTCTGGGTTAATAATACAATGATTCTGTCTCAATCAGGAATGAAAGAAAACAGCTCTAATATACAAATGCAGCAAAATGTGTGGCTATTACTAATAGCCACATTTTACAGAGAAGTGTTTGAAGAATTAAAGGGACTTTGTCACAGATGGTGGGGACAGTTTTCTTTTGCTTTTTATATTTGATTGGAAAGCCGGTGTCAGATGGTGTGTGAGGGGGCATTTTCCCAAGGAAAGACATTTCCTTTGGTGCAGCAAGAACGTGGGGCTTATTCAATTTCTCCATGAGAATCCCTGTCACAACAAAACAAGACAAAATGTATATTGGCAAAAATGGATTGTGATGGCTTTAGAAAATGACAAGAGGTTTGTCCACGTTATATATTTGCTAAGAATATATTTTACTATGTATTTTTTGCATTAAAAAATATGACTTATTATTTAAGAGGACATATTGTCATATCTTTCACAAAAAACAAAATAGTCTGCCATCTTCTTTCAAGTAGATAAGGTATTTAAACACATACTAATTTTTAGACATGTGGCTAAATCCTACTGAAGAGTGTTAGGCTAAGGAGAGACTTAAGCATATATCTAAGAGGTCTGCTGGATCCAAACTGCAGCCTTGATGTTTCTGTATTTGGGGTGCACTAGAGGAGATGCTCTGTGGGATTCTCAGACACATCTGCTTTGGGATGTGCTGTTCCCTCAAATCCCATCGAACCTAATTGAGGACTGGGTGACACTGAAGTCAATGAGAACTGAGAGCACTCAGCACCTTTCAGGTTCAGGTCTCTAAATAATAAAAGACTCTTGAGACACAGTGAAAGCATTTCCTGCCTGTCACACAGGAGCAGGAAAGCTGTCCTGTCTCACTTTCATCCTCAAGAAAACACGCCAAGTCCCAAACGTGAGTCCCATAAGATTTTTAAGGCATTTGAATAAAGAAATACTGTTTTTAAAATACTGCTCCCATAAAATCTTGTACTGGATTTGCATATCAAGGTTTTGGTAGAGAGGAAGGCTACAGGGTTGGCTTCTGTGAGAAGCAGCCAGAAGCTTCCCCATGTCCAGCAGAGCCAATGACAGCTGTCTCCAAGAGAGAGCCACTGCTGGCCAAGGCTGAGCCCCTCAGGGATGGTGGTGGAGCCTTGCAGATGGCATCGTCAAGAAGTAGGGAGAAAACCCCACCAAACTGGAGTGCAACAGCTGCTGGAGGAAGGTGTGAGAACATGTGAGAGAAGAACAGCCCAACATACCCCAAGGCCAGTGCAGAAAGAGGGGGACAGGCTGCTCTAGGTGCCAGAGCTCAGTGAGACAGGCTTGCCCCTGCAGCCATGGGGGCTGAGGATGGAGCACAGATCCATCTGCAGCCATGAAGGCTCAGGATGGAGCACAGATCCGCCTGCAGCCATGGGGGCTGAGGATGGAGCACAGATCCAACTGCAGCCATGGGGGCTGAGGATGGAGCACAGAGCCAACTGCAGCCATGGGGGCTGAGGATGGAGCACAGATCCACCTGCAGCCATGGGGGCTGAGGATGGAGCACAGATCCAACTGCAGCCATGGGGGCTGAGGATGGAGCACAGATCCAACTGCAGCCATGGGGGCTGAGGATGGAGCACAGAGCCAACTGCAGCCATGGGGGCTGAGGATGGAGCACAGAGCCAACTGCAGCCATGGGGGCTGAGGATGGAGCACAGAGCCAACTGCAGCCATGGGGGCTGAGGATGGAGCACAGATCCATCTGCAGCCATGGGAAGGCTCAGGATGGAGCACAGATCCACCTGCAGCCATGGGGGCTGAGGATGGAGCACAGAGCCAACTGCAGCCATGGGGGCTCGAGGATGGAGCACAGAGCCAACTGCAGCCATGGGGGCTCAGGATGGAGCACAGATCCACCTGCAGCCATGGGGGCTCAGGATGGAGCACAGATCCACCTGCAGCCACGGGGGGCTCAGGATGGAGCACAGATCCACCTGCAGCCATGGGGGCTGAGGATGGAGCACAGATCCACCTGCAGCCATGGGGGCTCAGGATGGAGCACAGATCCACCTGCAGCCATGGGGGCTCAGGATGAGCACAGATCCACCTGCAGCCCATGGGGGCTCAGGATGGAGCACAGATCCACCTGCAGCCATGGGGGCTCAGGATGGAGCACAGATCCACCTGCAGCCATGGGGGCTGAGGATGGAGCACAGATCCACCTGCAGCCATGGGGGCTCAGGATGGAGCACAGATCCACCTGCAGCCATGGGGGCTCAGGATGGAGCACAGATCCAACTGCAGCCCATGGGGGCTGAGGATGGAGCACAGATCCAACTGCAGCCACGGGGGCTGAGGATGGAGCACAGAGCCAACTGCAGCCACGAATGCTCAGGATGGAGCACAGATCCAACTGCAGCCACGGGGGCTCAGGATGGAGCACAGAGCCAACTGCAGCCCGTGGAGGAGAAGGGGATGCCTGAAGGAGGGTGTGACCCCATGGGAAGCCTGCACTTGAGCAGACTCCGGCCAGGACCTGTGTCCCTGTGGAGAGAGGAGTTCATTTTGGAATAGATTTGCTGGCAGGACTCAGGACCCTGTGGGGTATAGTCTGTCGCAGCCTGTTCCTGCAGGAGTGCACCCCATGAAAGGGAGCCATGCTGGAGCAGTTCATAAAGAACTGTAGCACATGGGAAAGACTCATGTTGGAGAAGTTTGTGGGGACTGTCTTCTGTGGAGTGGCCTCATGCTGGAGCAGTGGAAGAGTGTGAGGAGTCCTTCTGCTGAGGAGGAAGGGGCAGAAAGGACTCCCTGTGATGAAGTGATCACAGCCCCATTCACCCTCCCTCTGCTGTTGGGATGGAGGAGGCAGAGAAATAAGGAGAGAAGCTGATCCTGGGAAAAAAGGAAGCTTGAGGGAAAGGTGTTATAAGATATGGGTTCATTTCTCCGTGGTTTGATTTGTAATAAATTAAACTAATTTCCCCAAGTGCAGTCTGTTTCGCCAATGATGGTCACTGGTGAGTGATCTCTCTCTGCCCTTATCTTGACCCATGAGCCTTTCATTATACTTTCTCTCCTCTTCCCAGCTGAGGAGGGCAGTGATAAAGCAGCTTTGGTGGGCACCTGACACCCAGAAAAGGTCAACCCACCACAAATCTTTTGTCACCTTCAGGAGCATAATTTTTAAACATTCTTTGTTAATAAAGTTTGCTATTGGCAACTCCTGTTTTCCCGGCTTATTAAAAGTGCCTTTAAAATGTTTCCATTAATTAAGGCTGCTTTTATGGACTACATCCATTTAGTAAAATTGCAGAAAGAAGTGCTGCCGACACATCTGCCATTGACTTCTGTTTGCTGAGCATTTTATACCCCCGTGAATAGCACAGTGGGGAGAGAAAGGCTGCGAAAGAGAATGAGAGAAAGTGGTGAATTCTGTCCAGCAAAACATGGAGGTCAGGAGAGACTCAGCTGATTACATACTCATGTTTTCCAGGATTTCGTGAGGAGAGTGGAAAGTTGGTTAAGCTCTGGTTACAACAGAATAGCTCTCTTAAAATATACTCTCTTAAAACATACATGAAATATTAAGAAAATAAAAATTCATAAAATGTCAGTTTGAATATATGAGATTGTGTTTTGTGGGATCAGGCAGGAAGGAGGTTGATCTGATCATCTCTGTATTAACTTACCGAGGTTTTTATACACCCTCAGCTGACAGCATTACTAGCCAGATTATAATTATAATTACCTTGGCTTCATCTCAGTGTTTATCTGCCATGACACCCACCCAGCCACCTGCCTGCTATTAATTCATTCAACACTAACTTCATCTTTTTTTCCTTTTATCTTGTTTTTTTCCTGTTATCCTTACTTTAAAAAATGTGTCCGTTATTAGAAACAAACTAACACAATATTTGTTTGTCCATGACATCATGTATTTCTTTGTTTAAAAAAAGATAAAAAACCAATCCAGAATTCCTCAGATTATAAAAATAACCTGTTTGTATTTTATAGTGAAAACTGGAAAGATCTGGCATTTGACTCAAAAACTCAGAACAGCTGATAATCTTCTTTAAATTGAATCTTTTTTTTTCGCCCATAATACTGCCAGATATTCAAATAGGAGGAAATTCATGACAAAGGGCAATAAGCACGATACACAGTTGGCTTGTAGGATTCCACTGTGGGTGCAGTTCTGTATGAGTGCTGGATATTTGTAGGCTGTTGTTGCTCCTGAGGCGTTGAAGTTTTTTCTTTGTTCTGACAGAAAATTGAATGTCCAACTCTCCTGTAAAATGATGCTCAAAAAAATATAGAAAAACAGTAGAACTTGAAAGAACAGCCATGCCCACAGTGCTTAAAGCCTTGGAAAGACTTAACACTGTGTTCTGCTATGGTGTTTGTGGGACAGAAAGCACTTCTCAGTACAGCAGGAACTGTGAACTGGTGCTGTTGAGTGGATGTCCTTTTGGATGTTAGGTGAGTGGTACATTGAAGAACACACTGTAATGTGTCAGAGGAAGCTAATTATAATAATGGCTTGGGGTCAGGTAAATGCTTCACTATTTATCTGACCCAACCACTGTTTATTGTACTCCTTGTATCAACACATTTTTACAGAGTGAAAATTAGCAACTAATTAATTTAATTTCAGGAGTTAATGCCACTGTAAAGGAAAAAAAAAGAAAAAAAACAAGGTTTAGATTGAATAATTATGTTTCTAGAAGAAAGCATTATAAACATTGAAGTGAAGGGTCTTTAAAAGCAGCTTTGAACTGAATAATGTAAAGGTCTTCTGCAATCATTCATCAAGCATCAGTTCATCAAACTGCGCTTAAGTATCTGGTCAAGTCTTGTTCAAAAGCACCTGTTTAAATGCTCTCTGCACTGGGGTCTTAGACCCTGCTCAAGCAATGTTTCTGACTTTGCTGAGCCTGCTTCCCTGGGGAAATGTGCCAGGGTGAAGGCCTAATTGCCCATATTCCTCTCTCATCTGTTGAGACTTCTTTTTCCAGTGGCGTTTTTGCTGTCTGTCAGTTAAAAGTTTGGAAATGTCAGAATCTAAGACACTACTCAGACCTCTGTACAAGTTTAGGTGGCACAGTTTAAGCAAGCAACTGAATGAAGGGAATTTTCTGAGAGTGGATTATTACTTATTATATTTTTCAGCTTCACAAATTAGGCAAGCTGCTCTTTAGCATTGGTTCCTGATGTGTTTCAGCCAACACATTCTTCCCTCAGCATTAACCCACAAAGGCACAGTGACACCACGTATGTATGGAGACAATGATTCTTTGCATTTTTACAGTATTTTTTATATGAAGACTTTAAGTGCTTTAGGACCTACTGGAGGTGGAGGTTTTCCCATCTTTCCTTCTTTTTATTTATTTATTTAATTTTTAATTTTTTTTTTTTCATCTTGCCATTCCCATCTTTCCTCTCCTCTATCCTTGCATTCTTGAGTGAGGTCAGTACTGGAGAAGCTTAGGCACACTGTGCCTGGATGATTTCTTTGCTTTCACTCCAAGCTGTGTGGGACAATGAAATCTCCTCTTCCCCTGAAGGCCATAAGACAGCCCCAGTGTGTCCCAGCTGGATCCACCTTCTTAGTGACTGAAGGTCCAGGGCTCCAAAGCATGCTGCAGGCTGCAGCTGCTGAGCAGTTTTCTACAGTTTTAGTAGCCAGCCCCAGGAGATGTAAAAATCTGTGGCAGAGCTTAGAAAACAACCCAGATGTCTTAGCTGCTCTTCCTAGACATTAAACAGCTTTCACTCTCCATGCACAATCAATGATTGCTGGGATTTTTATCTTACCTTTTAAAATTCTGGACCACTGCATGCAGGAATCATTATTTTTAGACATACTTTTTCTAATGATAAATTCAGGAAATACTTTAATCGTAATTATTAGAACATAGCTATCAATCTAAAATTTTATTCAGCCCTGTGCTGATTTGGCACTGTGGCTGGCCTGGCTCTGTCTTCAAAGTCATCTTTTGTGTCAGATAGCAACTGCTACAAGGGGAGTATGTGCAGCTACAGCTTTCACCAAGGCATTGACAGCTCTGAGGCTGGGGACCAAGAGGGCAATGCATAGGTCTTATGATCTTCCTCATCTCGTTGAAAAAGGTCACAGAAGTCATCAGATTGACTGCAGAACATTCCCTCTGAGCAATGCACCTTTTGTACTGCAGAGATGCTGCTATTTCTGAAGCTGTGGTCCATGTGGAGCACAAATCTTTCTTTAGCATGTATATCAATGCATCACAAATGCCCTCGGGGACAGGGACGAGGCTTCCTGTTCACAGCAGTATTTCAACAAAATATTCTAAATTTGAGTAATGTAAAATAGGCAAGAAAATCCATTGATTGGTTTTGTTCCCCCTTTCCAAAAGCAAGTCAAGGAGGAGAGGCATGGAGATCTTTGATTGTGGTCAGAAAATGTACTTTTTTCTTATAAAGAGGTAATAGTAAGAAAAAGATTGCAATGCAAAACTTTAGATTCTTTCTCTACATTGCAAAGACCATCAGGATAAAATGGGCCAGGGAAGATGGTGCTGTACAGAGCACAGAACACCATGGACCATGTGTTTTAGAGGAGAGCTTTGAATGTGTCCCATCTCCTCTGCTTTTACTCCATGAGCCTTGCACAAAATCCGTATTGTAAAAAGATCACTCTCTGCAAAGTATGAAGGATTTAATGCAGTATATAATACCCTTGCTCAAGAAATATCTGCAAAAGGGTCACCTGCCTAACAGACAAACATTCCATGATATACTTTATACAGATAGAAAATGGCCCTTCATTTCAAATATGGATGGGAGTTACAAAAGGAAAAGCTGCTAAAAATGTGCAGATCCAAGAGTTTTTCTTCTGCACAGTCAGAAAACATTTTTGAATCACAAATATTTTCCTGTTCACCTGTGCCCTTTGGAAACACTTGATGAACAGATCAACGCTCATCCTGCATGGGTATTTGTTGTGTCTCACTAGATTGGCTAGCAAGTGTTTTTCTCCCTTCAGACACTGGCCCTGGCCCCTGGCTGATGCAAAAATCCCAGTCCTGCTAATCACCTGCACTGCACCTGAAGGAGAGGAGTGAGCCTGCTGGAGGCCTGCAATGGCATCAGATAATCATGAGCGACCATCAAAATGACTGTTTAGTTCAGTCTCTTGTCACTGAATGAACACCATGAGGACTCAATAAGGCTGAGCTTTGTTACTAGGCTTGTTTGATCATCAATATGTGAATACTCAGAGGTGTGAATAAACCCAATATGGGAGGAAAAAACCTCACCAAACAAATTATACTCAATGCCTAAAACAAGCTTGCTGTTTTTTAGATACAGCATTATGAACTTTCTTTACAGGATTTAAAATCTATTTAACATTTGATGTCTATTTACATAGACACCAGAAGAAAAGCCTTCAAACTTTTTCTGAGTTCTGTGGCTTTTCTACAGGCTTTAAATTTTATTTATGAGTAGGTCACCTTATCAATCAATGTTTCATTAATAATATAATTTTTATTTCCACTTTTTTGTATTGTGAGCTTCTGGAAAGCATGGAATTCTGTCACAACATTGGAAGACTTACAAGATGCACAGTTGAGTATGAACCTTCAGGCATGACTAGAATATGAAGAAATAATAGTAAATGGTTTGTAGCCATTATTTTAAGGCTGTGGAAAAACGTGCAGGAAAAAAAATCATGCTAAACTGACATGTTAAAGCACTGGAAATTGACCCAGACAAAGTCCTCAAAATCAAGATAAGCCAAGGCTGTTGCTGGTTACTTCTTAATTAACTAACTGAAGCATACATAGCCAATAAAATCTAACTTTTGCAAGGCAAATAACCCTGGACTTTTATGGATGTCAATAAAATGAATGTTGTCTGGAAGATATTCATTAACCAAGGGAAGATGTCTGTAGAGGCTATGGTCCAGAAAGTTGGTGGATTTAATGACACAGGCACAGAAGATTGTGTAATAAAGTGAGTGGAGCCGGTAAGAGAAAAGAAGTAGCGTTTCTTCAGTGTGAATATGTTTCATTAAACCAGCAGTAAATTGCATGGACTTTTATTGTTTCTGGTCTACATTAGGCAAGATCTGTCTAACGTTAGTGGGTCTACTCATTCATTTTCAGAGCAGTAAGACTGGTTTACTGTTCTTCACAAACTGAAGGGTAGATAACTAAAATATAGTTGGATGCCTACCATGCAATGTGGGAAGATGTAGAAAAGCATTTGTGAAACAGCAAAATCTCACGTATGTCTAATACCCCTTTTCTCCTGTTTGCAATTATATGATTAAACAAAATAAAATGGGAATGCTTAGCTTTTCAGATGTGGTATATTCCTACCCATGCAGTTTGGAAGCATCTTCATACTGTGAC
The DNA here is from genome assembly GCA_034336665.1 of Luscinia megarhynchos. Lineage (NCBI taxonomy): Eukaryota > Metazoa > Chordata > Aves > Passeriformes > Muscicapidae > Luscinia > Luscinia megarhynchos. Next base: position 16,359,019 of record CM067565.1, read on the forward strand.
AGGTTGACAGGAGGGAAAGAGGGAAGGAGGGAAGGAGGGAAGGAAGGAAGGAAGGAAGGAAGGAAGGAAGGAAGGAAGGAAGGAAGGAAGGAAGGAAGGAAGGAAGGAAGGAAGGAAGGAAGGAAGGAAGGAAGGAAGGAAGGAAGGAAGGAAGGAAGGAAGGAAGGATTTAGAGCCACGTGTGCCCCTGCTCTTTGTCCAGCTATGAGGGGGCTGGTGACCCCCCCAGTACTGGCTGCCTTTTACAAACCTGTGCTGAAGCAATGTGATGGCTAAAGCTGTTTCTCCAGGATGTAGCAGTTTTGTGATTTGATAGCTCTTGATCCATGATGACCATGTGACTCAATATGTTCCAGTGGCTATGGGGTTACTGTGCCAGAATAATGGTTATATCTGGCTCTTTTTGCTTATTCTGCTGAGAAGATAAGAACTGGACACTGCACTTTCAATATGAATCAAGCAAATGCAGCGTTATTGCTCTCTTCTAACCCTAATAAACAGTTTCTCTATCCCTACATGCAACCACACAACCCACCATTGGTAGAAGCTTTCTTGCACGGGGCAAACATGAGGGCTTTTCTACTTTTCATTGGCCTCTGAGTTTCTTGGCATTCACCTATCACCTTCAGCTCTTCTCATCTTGCCCCTTGTCTGTTCTTCTTCTTCTCTCTCTTTCAAGGTGGCTTCAAGGACAAAGCTACAGGACTAGCTCAGGCTCATAAAATCGTTCATATCCCTTTCCTGGCTCATTCACCACATGTCCATTTTCCTCTAAAAACATTCCTACAAAAGACCTCCTTGTTCTCTGTAGAGGGTGCAACATTTTAACTTTCTTTTTCCAGTTTTATTGTAAGGTAAGCCATTAGCAGAGCCAGGACAAGAGCCAACATCTCATGAATTTCATCACCACCACCTTCAGTGTCTCTTATTGCTTCCCAGTTGTTGGCTGAGGTGCTGGTCCATGCTTCTTTGTATGGACCAAGTAATTTTTTAGACCAAAAAATGTCTGAATCCTGGAGTCTTCAGTACTTAGTTATCTGGTGCCTCATGTGTCATAGAAAAAAGATAATTTGGCATACCATCATGTAACCATCCATTTTGTCTCCAAATAAAATTAAGAAAGGCTGGGAAAAGCTCAAAATCAAATAAATTAAAGATATGGCTTAATTATCACCAATAGATGTGATTGGTGTTTGGGCTTACATTTTTGTATCTCTAAATAGAAAAGATCCCACAATAAATATGCAAGTAAAATGCATATAGGTAATGAGACAGTAGAGAAAACAATGAAAATTAATTAATTAAATAAATTAATTAACTAATTAATTTAATCTATTTTTTTTAAAGTCTCCTCAGTCTATTTTACCTTTTCTGGTAAATGGACAATATCTGGCAGAATTTGGGGACTATGAGGAAACTAAAAGTACATTCTGCATTGGATGACAAAAGGCTTGAATGAATTTTCAGATTAAATGTGTAGAGCTATGGAACAGTTAAATGAATGTTAATTTTTCCCCTGGTTCTTACCTGGGAAATTTTGTGTCTAGGCTATCAAACAATTATTTAAAATCGTACATTATCCTTTTGATGGCAAAGTGGGAACTAGTTCAGCTTAAGCTTTGCATCACAGGATCAGTAAAGTTATGCATCAAAAAAAAAGGAGAAAACAGTAACACTTGCTTCAGCACTTAAAAACTGTGTTTGGCTATTTGTCTTTCACAGCTGTTCTACTACCTGTAATTGGAATGCTAAGAAGAATACTTATTTTAATTGGGGTGGGTAAACATTGATGGAAATTGTATATTATTCTGAAAGAGCAGAGAGAATGTTTTAGTTACTATAGTGGGTCAGATTTAGGATCTGCTACTGAAATTGTACTCTGCACATGAGTAACTGCTCTTTTGGTGTGACTCAGTTGCTAATTGTTTAGCTCTGATAACCCTAATATTTACAGTTTCGAAGCCTTTCTGGAATTTGTTATTTTTACACTGGCACATACAAAACTTCTTGAATAAATATTGACTGCAGGCATGAGATGCTCTTCAGACTGTCCACAGGGGTGTCCAGTTTGGTGGCTGTGGCTGCTGTTTCCCCACGAGTGAACAGAGACTCAGGATGTGACAGCAGTAGGCAATGATGCCTCACCAGACCCTTTAAAGGTAGATGCTCTAGATGCTCTGGCATTTGAAATTCTGCTGCAGACTACCTGAACATGGTCATGTTTCCTTCCTTGATACAAAGGGAAATGAGCCTACATAGAACTGTGGTTTTGGAACTGTCATATTTGAAAGAATTTATTTTAAATAACCTAAAAATAGGACAAACTACATTTTGACATGGAGAATTAAAACCTCTTGTTCAATTTTCTCCAATAATTTCTCCAAGCCACTGATTCAAGAAGAAAAGATTATCCTTTGCTACCCTCAGCCTCTAAGGAATTGATATTAATTTTTAGTTAATAGTTGAAGCACCAGTGCAAATGTGAGTTGTGTCCTTGCATCTATTAGGATATAAATACCTGTCCTTTCTCTCTCCTAGGGGTCACTCTGTTTTAAAAGAGGCAATGGTAAATTTAACATCCTAGCTGTCATGAATGGAAGACTAAATGAAGAAAACAAATGAAGAAAAGTCTTCCAGTTCTGCTTTCTTAAAGTTTAATTTTCTAATATTTTTTTTGTGATGAAGCTAAAAATGAAAGAATTGCACCTCTACTTTTGGAATAGAGGCCACAATCAGAGCAAGACACAGCTCACTGACATGTGCTGACTACACAAGAAACTGTATTTCTTCTTGGTTTAGCCTCTTCATCTTAAGCTGGAGGCAAAAAAGCAATCATAGAATACTTGCAGAAAATTAAAAGAGCTTCCAAATTAGTTCTTGGTCAGATCAATGGAGTATTGCTTAGCCTAAACTGTGTTTGTGTGAAATATCCCATTAATGGTCGTAGGTGAGGCTTCCAGTGGTATATCTTCAGCATTTTGAGCCTACTTTACCTTCTTTGAAAGGTGAGATATTTTGGGTGATAATGCTATTTCTTATTTAAGCAAAAAAAAAAAAAAAAATCCTATTCTGTACTTTTAAATCTTTGCTTCTTAGTGAAACTCTTGAATGCATATTGATTCTCTTACTTTTCTCAGAAATGAAGGTGTTGTTCCCTGAACGTGAAGCAATAGTTTAATAACCATGATGGTCTCAGGAATATAAACTGAAATGGGTATTTACAGACAGATATGTATCTTTTATCAGATCAGGGGTTTCTTAGGCCATGACTGGAACTTTTGGCTGTTGCAACTTCACACCCCAGTTCAGGATGAGTCTGGATTCTTTGGATGCTGCCATGATTTCAGTGTGGTACAGAGACTGAAGAGCAATTCATATTAACCATTTTATTTTAAGGCAAAGAGCTCTGCAAGCTCTTCAGAGCTCGCCTGCCAATTGACATTGCCTTTTTCTTTTCCTTTACCTTTCCTAAAGCACAGATCATCTCCTCAGACCCCAGTGTTGAGACCACTAAATTTTTAATGGTATACATTTCCACTTTCTTATTCTTTATTACAGAACATGTAAGCATTATCTCTGTTGTATTTCAAACTGCTTTGAGAACTACTATAAAAGCATTGTGAGAATTCAGCATTATTTTTTGATGCAGGACTGTTGACAGTTATTTCTCTACAATTTTATAGAAGAAACTCAGATCACTATTATGTTTCACATTGACCCCACGTCTCTTTAATGATCCACATTTAATTTGTCTATGGTACCTACCTGTAACTAATAAATGTCAATAACCTGTCAGTCCTTAGAAGTTTTGTCTCCATAACTGGTCAATTAGATTCTTGATAAGAAAATCTAAATGCTTTACATTTTAAAAAAATCAGTTAAAAAAATTATCTTTTAAGATGATGTAGCCATCACCTACTTGCAAATATATTATCCTTTGAAACCTGAAGAACTATGATTTAGTTATCAACACACATTTAAAAATAATTGGGACTGAAATGTCCTCCTTAGTTCATATCTTAAGGGATCCATCTGCAGCTTGACCTCACCACGTCTTTTTCTATATTGAGTTGATTTTGATGTTTTAATAGGCACAATATTACAACTTCACACTGTGGCATAATATTTTGCCTTCAATTTGATACACATAGGCAATACAAGGGACTATTTGTTATCTTCCATGTGAAAGAACAAGTGCAACATAAGATAAAGCTGGAAGCAAAAGGCTTAGGTAGTAAAACATGTTTTCTCCCTTCTGTTTTTATCCTGATGAAGTTACAGGAAAAATATACAAGTTGTTTGTTTGTTGGATTTCTAAGCTGCCAATATGTACAGTAGAGAAAAAAATAAATAAATCAAATTTCTGACAGGTGCAGAAAGAGAAAGCTCTGAGGCAAACTTTGGCTCCCCAGGGTATTTAAAAATTTTTTCTCTTGCCAGACCCAAAATAAAATTCAATCTCTATGTCCAAGAAAATAAACAGTTCTGTTGACTTGCTAGGTATCAGGGCTTGTCTTGGAGATTTTATGAGATTCATGTAGATGAAATTCAGTTGTTTGTTTGTTTGTTTGTTTGTTTTTCCATAGATTCTGTATCAAAACAATATAATTGTGGGAGAAAGGTAACACCACATTTTTGAAAGTGAAGGTTTTTAACTTATGGCATCTGATTTACACAAGCTGTTCTAGTGATGACTGAAGAGGCAAGCTTGAGCTAGAATGTTTCACTTCATTCTCTTTTGTCTTGGTTGGTGCTCTTTCCTATCTTCCAGTCCCTTCCCAAACAGCCTTTCCTTCCAAATAACGGCGAGAAAAAGTTCCAGTCCAAATAGAACTGCCTAAATATGTGTGATTTGTGTGAATATCTGGGGGATGTGATGGGGCAATGGAGATGAGGTGAATCTGATTGTCACCTGCATGGGAAATAGTCCCAGCACTACCATGATGGATGACTTGGCCATCTCTTGCCCAGCTGTACCCACAGGAGGAACCCTTGGTTTGGTGACAGTAAGTTGTGTTCATGTGTCCCTTTGTGCTGGGAAGGGATGTGCTGTTGTCTTGGGGTGGTCTGAGGATCTCCAGTGCAGTTTGGTGGAGCCCACTCAGTTCTAGTTGTCAGACCCTGTACCTGCAGCATGGCTCAGGAGCCTTCCAGATGGCCACCCCATCCTGTTTGCCTCAACTAATATGCCAGGAAGGCCATAATTGTACTCACTCTGTTTTAAAACTCAGTTTTGAGGAGGTATTCCTGGTTCCATCTCAAAGTCTCATAAATTAAATTGAAATCAGTCACATTTATGACTGGTTGTTAAAAAGCTGTAAGTGTTATGAATTTATGATACTGTGCTCATGTTCAGCTGTTCACTGCTTCTGCTTCTAGGTCTTTTTGTCCTATATGGGATAAAATTTATATTTGTGGGTGAGATCATTATAAATCTTTTATGCACCACAAGTGCAATTTTAAATGTTTGCAGGCATGGAGAAATGTGCCCATGAGATATCAACTATATTTCATGGGTTATTGCTTCACAGAGCTGACAAAAAAAGAGCTTTGCAACTAGTATACACGCACACACCTTCTTAAGTTTACATGTTTGACCTTTAAAAGCTGGTAGGCAGCATGAAATGTGCAGCTTAGGAAATAAAATGGTACATGGTTCATATTGTACTTGGATGCCCGTTTGCCATGTTAATTTTCTTTCTTTAGCAAAAATCACCTTTCTCAGAAGACTTGCCCATGGCTAATTCTTCAAGGCTTCTTGCTGATTCCAGTGACAATTGAACAGCTTTCTGTGAGTGTAGCTTGTGCACACCTCTGCATAAATCAGTGATGAAACAGAAGCCAGCAATGATGAATGCATGGCTCACAATTGATGCTAGCCTATAGCTGAGATCTGTAGCCTTCAATCTGAGCTTCTCTTCACAGTTCTTATAGATTATGTATCCAAAGGCACAGAGGAATATAGTTTTCAAAAAAATATTTATTTTGGGGTGGAAAGACGGATGGGATGGATGTTATGGCCTGTTAATAGATGACACTCTGTGAGCTGGGTTTTTCAGTGTGGCATTAATTTAAAAGAGCACTTGGGAAAAATATGCTTTTATAGAAAACACTGTGTTGGGAGCTGAGAAGCCAGGGGTTTCCTAGCTTGGTAGCAGGATTACCAGGACAAATAACTTCACTTCTCTGTGGCTTACCTAGGCATCTACTAAAAGGGGAAAAGAGGTTGGAGGGGTTTTCTCTCCTCATCCAGTTGTTAATTACCCATAGCATACTCTGGCAGGTGTGAACACTTTTCTGTTTCCTGGCCTGTATCCCAGCCTGCCACCATTTTCCATGCTGAGCAAAACTGGGGAGAGCCATCCTGTAACAGGCACCTCCACAGTGCTGGGGACATGCCTCTGAAACATGATTCAGTGTGAGCATCTACAGAATGCATCTACGTTGGTTTCATCCTGTTACTCGCCTCATTTGCTCATTTTGGACAAAAAAGCTGCTTGGGAATGAAGATGTCCCTCACTGTGCGTTGCTGCTTTAGCCACTCATTGCAAATATAAAAAGTGAAGATAAGTTTCCAAGGTCTTTGTGATAAAACTATGATGAATTTGGAACGGTAAAGTGTCAACTAACTCTAGGGAATATTTTTTCATGCTTCACCTATGAATTTCCTTTATATTTTATTGGATATTTGGCAATTTTCTTATTACTTTAATTTGTTTAACAATCTATGTAATCTCTTTAACTTTCGTGATCATTTCACCTCAGGCTTTATTTGTTGCATTAGAAAGATTGAGAAGCACACATACCATTGTCTTTGTCCCCTGATTTGGGGAAATGAATTTTGATGAAGAGATGTCAAGAGGGCAGTGAGATTGTTGCTTCCATCAATATTAGCAAAAATGTGCTTGCAAATGTTTCAATGCACATGTGCATCCTTTGAACATATTAACAGCACAACATAACTACTAAATATTCAGGAAGTAGAAAGCAATTGCATCCATGGTTTCTATTTTAACAAATAGGCACAACCTTTTTAAATGCAACATTCATCCAACTTCATAGTATGCATCAAAATACATTTGGATTGTTTATGATTGATGTGGTCATCCCCTTATGGTTCCTGTGGGCTAGATAGAAATAGAAATGTAGGGCAGGAGTCTCCATTATTGTGCAGCTGTTTTTCTCTGCACTGTCAGCATAAACTCACACGAAAGCTGGAGGATCTGGCTCAGCATAAATGTAATTCTGAGATGATGAGCTGCTGTGGGGCACCTACAATTCTCTTCCTTAGTGTTGTTGAGATAACATCAAAGGGGTTGTTGTCCAAGGGGAGAAGGCAGTGGGGGAGGCAATGCAGTGTTTCATTCACACTCGTTCACGTTGGGTGGGATTTTGGTTTACAGTGTGTTATGGCCAAGCAGGAACTGGAGCAGCTTTGGAGCATTTCTGATAGAAAGGAAAGCAAATGGTCCTTTCACACAGCAGAACCAAGTTAAGCAAGACTCAGATGTAGCCAGCCTGTAGGTGAGGTTAAATGCTTTGAGGCCATGGCTCCACATTCTAAAAAGCAGGGAGGCTTGAAGGCTTATATTACTTTCCAGTAATACCCAGTGTTACTTTCCAATAGTGTTCATGACTGCAGGCACACATTTATGAAAAATAAAAAAAGTTATATCTTATTTCTGGAAGTGACCTAGAAGCTTGATTCTCTCTTTTTGGTGAAGCTTAGGCTCTTATTTTCTTGCTTTTCAAAGCAGGACTTATCTATGGAACTTAGCCTGCTCACGAGCTTAGGAGCTCTGAAACTGTTGACCTCCAGACTGAAATGAAAAATGTTTGTATCTTTCTGTAGCTACAGATAGATACATGCTGTCTGTAAATGTCCAACTCCCAGGATCTGTTCACTTTCAGTTTTGTAAATATATATATTGGATAAAAATTAAATACTAGATTTATTCCTGAAGTTAAGGAAGAATGGAGAAAAGTAGTGTTGCAATACTTCAGTGGAAGAAATTTGTGTGATGTTAGGGGATGTACATTTCACTAATGTAAATGTGTCTAAGGGAAATGGATATTGAAGAGTTTTTTCTGCTCCATGACTTTGAATATTTTGCATTAATTAGTTTTGTCTCTTCATAGTTCTTGTCCTCAGTAGAACCTGAATCTTTAACTGAAAAGTAATTGGGCTTTTAATGTGACTGTGAAGATTTAAACAAACACACGGGCAACCACGGCTTTCCTTAATCAGAGAAACTCCTTTCCCCCCCTTGTTTTATGTAGTCTTCTAATCCTTCTAACATTCTCTAAGACAAGCTAACTACTGTTTCTGTGTACCTGAGGGATTGTGCAATGCAGACAGAGTTTGCTGCAGCTTTCTTTCACTTCTGAAAAAAAAAATCACAATCCGCTTAATCTGACAAGTGAAACCTTTGATTACATGTTACCTACACAATACTGCTTCTTTTCACGTTAAGGCAGGGAAGGAAATAAATGCAGAAATGTGTCTGCTAAATTTCCAAGTTAGCAATCTGTTGAAGGAAACCATGATCCTGACAAGTGCAAATGTTGGACTCTTGGGTTTGGGGAGTCTCATTAGGCTTTCAGAGGTTTTTCACCTCACTGATCCAAAATAAACTTCAGTACTTAGGAAAAATCAAAACAAGCAAAATGTTTAATGTAGCACAATCTGGTACAGAGCAAAGAACAGGAATGTAGAAAGTCCATAATTTAACAATTTGTGCGATGATCATCATGGACATGAATCCCTGTACTGTTGCCTTCCTTTACCTGAGGGATAATTGCAGGTTTTGGTTCTTGACTAGCTTTTGAGGTTTGTACCACTGTAATCTCTCATAGTTAAAAAAATGCACAGCAAAATGAAGAGATATAAATACAGTTTTATCACATGAGATGCAGCCTCTGACAAATTACTCTGTGCACATCTCTTGTCTTCAGGGGCTGATAGAACCCCTGCTTGGAACTTTAACAGTGGACTAAAAAGGAAAGAAAAAACCCAACTCAACTGTGTTTCACTGTTCATCTTAAAAGCACAATCACTGATCAGCATCTTCTGCCTCAAAAATGTGCTTTCACCACAATCCTCAGCCTCAGCCATCAGGTTGCAGGCATGGTACCACAGAGGCATGAATATGAGCTCATAGAATCATTGTGTTTACTGATAACAACAGCAATAATAATAATAATAATAATAATAATAATAATAATAATAATAATAATAATAATAGTAGTAATAATAATAACAGAAATAGCCTCCTTCTCTGAAGGGGCTTCTGAGATACTAGTCCAATCCTGTGCATATCCAAAATTAGCTGGGAGATAGAAGTATAGTTCTCCTTGCCACATGTATTTGTGTGTACATACACTCATATAAAAATTGCCTTAGGTTGTCACACATAAATACATAAATCTCTCTCTCTGTTTCTCTACCTATCTGTACGACTTTTTTTTAAACCAGAAATAAAAAAAAAAATAATGGGGCCAACATACAACACAGAAATAGACCATCTTCCTGTATCAAGTTGAATAAATTAGTGCTGAATGCCTAGGTTGATGTTCATTCTGGACTGGGGCTGCACAGCTGGGATTCTCAGTGCTGTTTGATCTGCCCTTTCAAGCTCTGATGATCCCAGTGAATTACATTTAATGGACACAGGGCTGAAGTACAAAAAAATGAGAGGGCTTGTTATAAAGCAATAGAGACAACTTAGCTCACATGCACACCTGTTCTTTGTACTTCATGAAAGACTGTCCTGATGTGGGGAGAAAAGACTTTATGAAGCACTCCCCTGGCATTGTTTTCTTGAACTTCATAAGTACAAGAGCCATTTTGGGGTAATTGGATTTACAGTCACTACAGCCACGGATGAATTTTATGGGAGGCATTTGTGCGCAGCTAGTCACGTCAGAACAGGATGTGACACAGCTGCACACTACACTAGTAGAAAGAAAACTATTCTGTACACTTAGTAGCTAGACATGTCCAAGTTAAACCAATTGATTTCCCCATGAAGGCTACTAAAGGCTTATGCAACTGCAGTAATGCTCCAAACTTTTCCTATCCTGCAAGATAACACTCAAAATTTACCCCAGCTGAAAAATGGAAATTTTATATTGGTGTTTTTTGCACAGTATCCTGGGGTATTCAGAATAGGGGAAGCTGCAAATTAGAAAGCATAACCTTTAATTTCTTTGAGGATTTAAGTAGATTTTATTAAATATTTGTTTCTAATTAAGCATAACATTTTTTTTTACTGGAAAGATGGATTACAATTTCTATCCTCTTAACCTTAGATTTCTATATCTATTAATCTATTACTTACTAAATTTATCTGTGTGTCCAAGAGTGCTCTTGAGATCCAGTTGCTGGGCCTGGTCTTTAAATTCTGATAATGAAAATGGTCCTTGGCAAATCACTACAATCCTAAAACCAACATAGTTCTTTATAAATCTGGAGAGACAAAAGGCATGTAGTTATTAGAAAACAGTCATCATCTGACTCATCCATATTGAGTTATAATATAGAAATAACATGGATTGTCTTTCCCATTTTCCATATGATCCAGACAACATTAAGTCTGAAAATAATAATCTGAAGACTTTAGACCTAAACTAGATGTGTATTTTCTCTGTATACAGAAAGCCAGGAAAATGTGCAATCTGTGCTGATGTGCTGATTGCATAGAGACCAAGCCTCTAATATGTACCTGAAATGGGAACAGTAAGGTACCCCTATATCACATGCATTGATTTCAATGGCTGTGTGTGCAATTGTGTAAACCTGTCTGAAGGATATTTCCTGTCACAGCATGCTTGATATTGCACATAGAATCATAGAATGGTTTGGGCTGTAAGAGTCTTTAAACAAAATCTAGTTCCAAACTCTTGCCATGGATAGGGAACCTTTCACTAGACCAGGTTGCTCAGAACTCCATCCATCCTAGTCTTGAAAACTTCCAAGGGTGTGGAGTTCACAACCTCTCTGGGAAACCTGTTCCAATGCCTCATCACCTTTGCAGTCAATACATTTTACACAATACTTAGTTTAAACTTACTCTCCTTCAGCTTAAGGCCACTCTCCCTTGAGTTAGTTGAGGAGAGTTTTGCAGACTGGCTAATAAAAAAGGCACTTTTTTGTTTTTTTTTCTGTGATAATAACAATATTGTAGTACTTGAGTGATACTTTATACTGGTGATCTCTGTGGCTAGGAAGGGTGTGACAACATTGTATAAAAAATTCTGCAGGACAACAGGTCTACATTTGTGTATTTTAAGCTTCTGATCAGCCACCCTGACAATCCAATTTGACCTTTGGTATATTTTCTCCTTTTCCTGACCTTGCTCCTAAATTTAGCTGAATTAGTTCTTGCTTCAAATCTATGACTTATGGCTACATTGGAATACTAGATGAATTCCAGAGGTGCCTAAGAGGTGTCTAAGAGGTTCTCAGAGAGTCCAAAAATGGAGTGTTCCAGCCACTCTTCATAATTATTCACCTGATAGTTTCCACTGTAGGATAGTTTCCACTGAGAATGAGAGATAGTGCTCATAAACTTTGCATTTCAGATCCTTAAAACTCACTCTGGAGAAGCACAAGGGTACTTTACTTCTCCTTCAAGGAAGGACTACATCACTCTAAGTGGTGGAGTGATTTTTTCCTGGGTAACTAGTAGGAAACATTCTTAGAAAATAGTCAGCAAAGGTGAAACGACAGTACAGAATCATAGGTTAAAAGCAATTAGCTCAGCCACTGTAGGGAGATTGTTTAATAATATGATTCTGGGGAAAACAGTCTTTCCCTTTCCCTTTCCCTTTCCCTTTCCCTTTCCCTTTCCCTTTCCCTTTCCCTTTCCCTTTCCCTTTCCCTTTCCCTTTCCCTTTCACTTTCCCTTCCCAAGAATACAAAGACTGTTAGTAATAGGTAAATGTGTTGCTTTCTATGGTGACTGGTTTTGAAGCAGGTTGAAACTGTCAAGCTGAAAAAATTGCAGAGAGGGGGGGCTAAGGTTAAAATAGAGATAGCATTGTTCTCAGTCATATTCTTTCTTGAATTCCAAATGTCTGCATATCTTGGACTTAGTTTGGCCTATTAAATATCTAACTTTCAAATCTGGATTGAGATCCAAATCACTGCTGAATTTATGCTTCACTGAAAGGAAGAGATTAGATACAGATCAGTGATCAGCAGTGTTTGCTGTGGAGAAAATGCAGGTGTGTTTACTTAAAGCATTAATTTATTAATCTTTACCTACTGCTTCCAAATAATCTGCTCTTAAAGGTGATCAGATATGACAATTATAAGAACAATAAGTTGCTCTGGACTGAAGCTTTCTGAGTGATTATCTGTAAGATACTGGTTGCTTAGTAAGGCCAACATGCCTGCTTCAAAGCTGGCCTCAGGCCACTGAAAGCAATAGAGTGTTTTCTATTGAAAATACTCTGATAAATGTGCAGAATGGTGTGAGAGAAATGTTGCCTGTTATCAATAAGCCACTGAGCCAAAAGCTTTGCAGAACATTAAAACTGATTTTTCCCCCTAGGAAATTTCTTTGATTCCACTTGCCATTTCTGTTTTGATGTTTTGTGGTACAGTATGAAAATGACTTTTGATGCTAAGAATGGTAGGTGACATCGTAGAGCTCTATTTTTTGCTTTAAGTGTCTTGTCTCCTTATTTACTATGATGAACACTCCAGGATGGAGTTTCCTCTAAATTAGAAAGGCAGTTGTATGCAGTGGCTGTTGTAGGGCTGGCTTGGGAACCTGCTTGGAGTGCTGAGCAGCAGGAATTTGGGAGGGCACCTCGGTGGAAAACACTGGACATCACAGAGGACTGGGAGGCAGGAATGAAGTGCTGCACTTGCAGAGACATGTGCCCTCTTTTATCCCTGCAGAGGATCCCTAGGAGCCATAGGTGGTGGTAGATTACTGATCTAATCTGCTCTTATGCTGTAAATAACACTTACTGTGAGAGGGGCTTCTATAACAGTACACTAGTTTATCAGATATCTATAAAAGAACAACAACTGGATAGTTTAGTAAAGAACAGTGGTATAATAGAGTAATAATTGTGTCATAAACACCAGTACTTTTACTACAAACACATATAACCTTATGTAAAAAATAGAAGATAGATATGCAAAGCTCATTGTTAGCAATATCTAATTACAAAAGATGCAAAAGTAGTAATCTGGGTAGGGACCAAAGTACTTTATGATATTTTTAATAAAAGAGGAGGCATAGTCAGCTTGTTGAGGATCACAATAATCTTGGTGCCATTCACATCCCTGTGCAGATTTAGTGACCTTCCCTAGTCATTGAGGTGAAGATTTTCAAACACAGATGAAGTGCTTATGTCCATGTTTAGCATTTAATAAAAGTGGCTTGATTTTCAGAGTGTTTGTGTCTCCCCATCTCCTAATTCCAGTGCAAATCATGATTACTTGCAACTGAGGTGAATTGGCAGCTGTGACTGTAATTACCCTTCATCCTTCCCACTCAGTGCAACTGCAACTGATGTTAGTGGTGTTCTCTGGATTTACTGAGCAAAATTACACTCTTGGCTGAGATCTTCAGACTAATATTTTCAAAGGCATCTACTGGGAGTTAATGTGCAGATCTCACTGAAAATCAGTATTGATAGTTTATTCCCTTCACTTCTTTTGGATAAAAGAGTCTTTTTTTGCATACTTTCATCATTAAAATAGATAGTGAAATTTCTTTTCACCCTGCAAAAAATCTTTATCAGGTCAGAACTCAGAGCTGAAATATTCTGAGTGAGGCTATATTAATGATGATACTATAACTATCTTAGAATCACAGAATGATTTGGGTTGGAAGGGACCCTATAGATCATCTAGTTCCAACCCCCTGCTGTGGGGGTGTAATGTGATTTACTCCTAATCAGGAAAAGAAACACTTTTTTTAGGTTAAGTGGAAAATCGTGTATTATGCTAATGCAGTTCCACCCAGAAGTGGGAGAAGATTTTTTCCATTACCCTTAAATTACTATCCCAAAGGAATGAAATTTCATATTTCTCCAGAACTGGGAGATGCCTTATTCTACAAGGACTTTGGCATTTAGGACTGATTTAGGAAAAAAGGATTGACAAAGGAAGAACTGCATGAACTCTGTTTTCAATATCACAGGTGTGGTGCGTGTGAGACATCTGATGGTGACTCCAGTAAAAGTTGCTGCTGCTCAGTCGACATCATGAGGAAGATTATCAACTCTGGTGTCAATGGGTAGTTTTCTTCTCATTCTCCTCCTGGACAGAAGACAACTAGGGACCTCTAGATTAAGGGTTGAATTGATGGCCAGTAGGGTTCAGCTAAATGAGACAGTCCTGCATACAGAGGTGTGATGTCTATATCCAAGCTGCTGTCACAGGGCAGTTCATGCAGGGTTTACCTTGTCAGAAAACTGCTGGTTTGTATGGTCATGCACCATGGTCATGTGAGATGATTCAAGGTCACTGGCTTTCTGGGAGACAATGCCACCCCTTGTAAAAAGGTCTGTGCAAGAAGAATATTTGTTTGTTTTTTTTTTTTTTTAACATTGCTTCAAATATGGTATTCGGCTTTTACACTGTGAGTAACATCCTTTAATATCTATATTTGGCTTAGCAACTACAATAAATCTGACTCTGGAACATAAGCCTAGAGACCGTCTGTTTCTTTTCGTTGGAAGGACTAACCATCATAGTTCTGTTTCTTTCATAGGATGTTTTTCAGCTTTCTTTGCAAAACTTTTCATTGCCTATGAAGGGTTTTGTCTGTGTTTGCATCTATCGCTGAAGCTTGGAAGCACTTTCACAATATGCCAGCAGTCATTTTCCTTTCAGTTCTGTCCATTTCTAGAAGAAAGAAAGAAAGTTGGCACACTGTGGAGCTTGAATACAGTATGTTTCCTCTGTCATACTGTTCCAGCAGTCAGGCAAAGATCACGATTTTTTTTTTCCCTCTTAGATGGCCATAAACCATTTTACATTAAAAGTTTTCAGGTAACTATCTGTCACTAAACCAACATACAAGCAGTATGATTTATCACAGTGAACAGAGCTGGCTCGAAAATATTCATGAGTCGGTGAACATTTAGAGCTTGATCTAAAAATGCTGCATGCAAGAGAAAAAGGAGAGCATTTAATAGAAACTTTAGGCTTTAATCTCTCTCAGCTTTACAGACATGCTAGCATATGGATTCACATGTGTCTGCCATGTGGTAGAGTTTGTACTTCTCAGAATCCAAAGCAAATAACATTTAAAGCTTTCTTTTTTAGGGGAAGAAAGGGACAAAACATTCACATACTAATAGCTCATGCAGTTGAAGAGGAAAAAGGAAAAGCTCAGACTTCTTGATCCATGTGTATGGAGGGTGATGTCCAAAGCTCCAGCTGGGGAAATTTAAATGCTCTCCCATGTACCAGTGCTGAAGAAAAAGAGGTGAGGTCAGCTAATGCTTCCCTGTGAAACCTCTGGGGCAGGAGATCTAGACAGGGAAGGGGAGAGCTGAAAGTCAGTGGGCTGCTCCACCAAGGCGAAGATAAGTGCCTGAAAGGGCCCTTTGCTCCAAAGGGGAGCTGGGCAGGGGAAGGCATGCTGCACCAGCTGGAGAGTGTAGCCACAGCCCCATGCAGAGTTATCCTAAGCATCCTCTCTGACACCATGCAGGGCTGAGCTCCGTCAACTGGCAGAGAGTAACTGGCAAATCCCAGTCTGATACATATATAAATATAGAAGTCAGCTCAGAGCAGGTGGACTCTGGCTTTCAGAAAGGATGGGCCTGATAGGTCTGGTTGCAGGACTGGTTGTTCCTTATTAAGAATTCATTTAGATCTATTTTTTGTAGTGCTTTATTGTTTAAATGCTGCTTGTGTATTTCAGAAGCAGAAAACAAAAATCTCCATACATTTCAGTGCTGTCTTATAAGACATCAGATATAGAAAATTCACCTCATTTGATTGCAGCTCACTATTTGAAAAATCCCAGACAGTATATTTATTCCAAAACAAATTACCCTCAGGGATTTTTTTAGATTATAATGTTCAGGGTGTCCCTATATAAACAGCAGAAGGGTTATTAAAAATAAATCAGATTCTTAATAATGGAATCACTGCCTTTAGTATGAGAGCTGAATGGAATTTGCCAGTTGAAGGATGAAACTTTCTGTCAAGGTGGAGATTTGCAAACTTAACAAACCCACTGAGACTCCTTCCTCCTCCTCCCTTGCAGGAGAGGAAACCCTAGCTAGCTGCCAACAGGAGGTGTATTTAAACCCACAATAATGGCAGTGGAATGGTTTGATAGGTGACAACTCCATCAGAGCACTCCAATTGCATGACAGCTGCCTGGGGTCAGCCTCACACTGTAGGTATAGATAGATGCATTCTCCCGGCGGGGCCCTGCAGACAGCCACATTCTTCAAGGCTTGTGCTATAGTCAGCTCACTTTCAGCAGCTTATATTGTAATCAACTACATTCTGATATTAATATGTTATAGCCCTTCCTCCTCAGGGCTATGTGTTGCCCTGCTAGAGTCACTTGCTGTAGTCAATCAGACAGACACAGCCTGATAGGTGTGTGACAGAGACAAAAGTATTGCTGGGGGAGAAGTACATAAGTTGTGGACTGCTGTAGCATTATAACCTCATGATATTACCAGACCTGTCCTTTAAAATATAATAAGGAGTCGAATGGCATAACCATATGCTGGCATCCATACGTTTTCACTGAAGTCACTTTACTGTCAAGGACCATGCTGCCAGTTCCCAGGGGCCTCTTCTCCCTCTGATCGCTGGAGTCTCACACTTGATCTGTTGTTTGTCCCTAAGATTTACCTCCCTTATTCACCTGAACACTGGTGGCTGTGTAGATGTCTATGAGCGCCTAATGAGCAGCTGAGGCCTCTTAAAGTTTCTCAGTACTTTTATATTAACATCCTTCTCCTCTCCTCTGAACCCTGTTTCCCAAGTCTCATTTTAAGTACAGGAACTGTCATTGAAAGAAAGAAGAAAATGGACAATTTTCTTTTCTAGGTAAAACCAAGTAAAAGACCAGGATGGGGAAGAGATACAAAATTCTCTGATCTCCAGATTTTAATGAATCTATTAGCATGAGGATATGTGTAGAGTGCAGAGTGCTGACAGGCAGGTATCATTCATTAGGTTATCTTGCTTTATATAGCAAGACATTACTTACAAAAAGCCAGGAGTTTTGGAATTAAGCTGTTCCTTTTTTTCATTTATGAGTTTATTAATTAGAGGTGGATTGTCTTTCAGACTGGAATAGTTTTTGACAAGCTCATATCTTCCTGCATGCTCTAGAAGAACCCACAAAAGTCAAATGTCTACCAGTGACAGCAATTATAACCTTGAGATAGATCAGATATTTCCTGAGATGCTTCTGTATTTGCACTGGTCTGATATAAGGGTTGCTGGAATAGGAGAGATTTGCTGGAAGTAATATTGCTTCATTTGTCTGTTCCTAATTCACCTCCCACTAATACAGCCAGCTATTAGTGTTTTGCCAACCATTATTTTCTTCTGTGCTGCATTTAGGTCATCACTTGCTTTCTTTGAGATGTCAGTAGTACTAACTTGCATGACCTTGGCTGCTCCCTTCAGCAGAGAATGCTGTGCACCCTAATGAACTTATTTTATTAATCATTTTTTTAAAGACAAGAAGCTAGTCTACATTTTGTTACTGGTTTAGCACCACATATATTTTTTATACTATATAAATGCTAATATATTGAAATTTCAATATATAACATAATTAATTATTACCATACATATGATTACAATACATAAGAATTATTGCAACTAAGGAATGATAATTCTTTGAGTCAGCAATACAGCTTTAGGACCACTGTTTGCTTTCATGTCTGTGTCCTCACCTTTGGGACACTCCTTCCAGATAAGCTATCTTGTCAATATGGTAACAAGACAAGACCACCATTATGTGTGATCATTAAAGGCTCCAAAGGTATTTCTTACAGGAGTAGAGGTGAAGTGCTTGCATACTGCCCAAATTCCTGTATAGGTAGTTGTAGTCTGCTTCCCTAAAATTTCTGTCACTTTAATGAGAGGTTTTATTGCTGTATGAAACTTCTGAAGCTGCTGGTTAAGAACTGTTCAACAGTAGATGCATGTAAATAAAGCAGAGCCTTGTGTAGCACATCACTTTTTAGAGAACTTGGAGATTCCATGGGAGTTGAATTACATTTAATTGTAAAGCTCACTGTCACAAATAGTCCGAGTCTCCCCTTATTTACACACAGTGTAACCATTTTTTTTACTGTAGCTGCACATTGTGTCAATCAGAGTAGAATCTGTTTCATGAATTCTAATTCTGTTCTGGCTGGACAAACAGACAATGTGCCCAGACAGAATTGTCATTGCATATAAAATAAGTGCTTTACATATTTTCAAAGTATCATTAAGATGCTTATTTGGGCTGCAGTCTAGGAGCATCTCAGAAGGCAACCTCAGTGACATTGCAGCTGTTGTGCTTGGACATTAAAAAGGCAGTCTTTCCTTTCATTGTAATCATTTAAAAATTACCAGCCATGTGCAGACTCTTAGAGCCTGACCCTCAGCCTGTGTGAGCCAGGATGGAAGTCAGGGCATGTCTCTCCATTGAAGTGTGCATACTTTGAATCATTCTGTGCATTTTGGGTGCTGGGCCATACACACTAGGTAGGAGTCTTTTAATTGAAATAACCTGTGATGATTAATATCTGGGACCTGAATTCGTGATAGCAAGGACAGCATACATGGGAAAAGAGGCTTTTTAAGTCCTTCTGTTAGAGTAATGTTGGAATGCCTTCTCTCAAGTGAAATGAGGCAACTCTTTGGCACTGTTAGCAGCAGGACAACCACCCCCACAGCCTTCCACTCTTCAACAGCCCTTTGAATCTGCTGGAATACTGCAGTGGTTATCTGTGATTCATTACAATGTGTGAGTGTGTCTGTGTTGGGGGGGCAGGCAGCAATACCATCTCTATTCCTGCAAACAGCAATGCTGGGAGTGCTACATTATGCTCCAAGCCACATTCCCTTTCACTACATGCTGTATCTGTTGTTAAGTTTTGTCACCTTCCACAACTTTGTCAGCCCTATTTTTGTCACAAAGTGGGGATCCCATTCTGATATTGATCCAAGTCAGAGTTGCACAACTCTTGAACGTGGCTGAGAACTATGCTGCTCCTGGCAGTAAAACCCTTGTTGCTATAAAGCCCCAGGAAAGGTGTTTCATATTCTATATTCATGTGTGGGCTTCTGCTTAAGAGGTGTAGTACAGTGCAGAGACATTGCTAAATTGTCAAAGATTGCTTGGGGTCTATTCTAGCTCACACTGTCTTCAATAGATTTTGTTGTGTGGGCTATATAATGAATTGTATTATTTATAGTTTACAAGTATGTTAATTATAAAGACATATTTTATGTAGAAAAGTGTATTAGAGGAAGAAAATTCACATGATCAAGATGTGAATCACTCATGCATTACCTCACCTCAGATGGCAGAACTGTAACAACAGCCTAGTAATAACAGAGAGTAAATCCTCGGGTTTCCTGTCTCGTGTGCTGCATCTCCACCATGTCTCTCACAATCTCCCAAGGCAAACTCAGGATGTGTGGAAAGTGAGGTGGATTGAGAACTGGCTGAATGGCAGATCCCAGAGGGTTATAATCAGTGGCACAGGGTCTAGTTGGGGGCTGTCACTGTGGTGTCCCCAATGATCAATATTGTTTGACTTATTCATCAATGACCTGCATGAAGGGGCAGAAGCCTCCTCAGCAAATTCCCTGATGACACAAAGCTGTGAGGAGTGGCCAATACCCCAGAGGGCCATGCAGCCCTTCAGAAGGACCCCAACAGGTTGGAGAGAGGGACAGAGAGGAACAGTTTCCAATTTAACAAAGGCAAATGCAGGGTCCTGCACCCTGGGGAGGAATAACCCTGGGCACCAGCACAGGCTGGGGCTGAACTGCTGGGATGCAACTCTGCAGAGAAGGACCTGGGGTGCTGATGGATAACAAGCTGCCCATGAGCTGGCAGTGTGTCCTTTTGGCTTAGAAGGAGACATTAGGAAGAGCATTTCCAGCAGGTTGAGGGAGAGCTCCTTAGAACAAGAAAGACATGGAACTCCTGGACTGGGTCTAGCAGAGGCTACAAACACAATTAAAGGACTGGAGCATCTCTCTTACGAGAAAAGGCTGAGGGAGCTGAGCCTATTCAGCCTCTAGAAGAGGTGACTGAGAGTGTATTTCATGAATGTATTTAAGTATCTGAAGGGATGTTCTTCAGAGGATGAAGCCAGAGTCCTCTTAGTGGTGCCAAGCAATAGAACAAGAGGCAAAGGGAAGAAACTGATACACAGGAGATTCCACTTCATTTTGAGGAAGAACTCTACTGTGCATTTGACCAAGCTCAAGATTGCCCAGAAAGGCTGTGGAGTCTCCCTCACCGGAGATTTTAAAGAATTGTCTGGACACAATCCTGTGCAATGTGCTCTGGGACAACTCTGCCAAAGCAGGCATGTTGGACCAGATGGCCCCTGTGATGCCTTCCAACCTGACCCATTCTGTGATTCTGTGATAGATTTGAAGAATTGCCTTCAGAAGTCATTTAGTCCAATCTCTGCTTTACAGTTTTTCTTTGTCACTTACACACTTTCTGCCACTATACAGAAAGTACTTTCACAAAGGCAGAGTGGATCTGAAATAGTTTCAGCTGTGTGTGGTGAGGTTTTGTCTCCCATAGTGATGCTTGGCAGTAGGTTAGTGGGCAGTGGGTTAGTTGTTCTGCAAGAATTAGTAGCCTTTAAAAGAGCCACAGCACACAAACATCTCTGCAAATGACTGAACAAAGAGATGACATTCTGGATATAAATATATGCATAGAAGCCCACTGGTATTATGAAAAAGTGTCTGGCATTATTCTAGGACAAGTTCTTCAGAAAGATAAGTAATGTTTTAGGTAGTGAACAAGAGCACCTACAAAATCATTCCCTTTCTAACTGACCCTCATGCAGCTGGACTTTTTCTGACATGTGCATCTGTCTGAATTAATTATTTCAGTGTTTTCTCAAATATTTATTGCGTTCAAGCAAGGATGCAAAAGTACTCATTGTAGGAACTGAAATCTAAGCTCTGTAAAGAAAAAAAATGTAGTGAATGTTACTGTAAGAAAAAACAACCTTCCAACTTTTCATTTTGTCATATTTATATATATGGTTTATTAGGCATCACAGAACAATGCTTTAAGTCCAAAGATATTTCATAAGTCACTATGAGCATGCTGCTAACTGATTCAAAGAATTTCCACTCTTGCCCATTACATACACAGCATTTTTTTCTTTCTTCTTCGTCGGTTTTTAGTTGAGGAAACCCCTGTAGGATCTCTATTAGATCACCCAAGAACAACTCAATCATGGGTATAGAGGTCTGCAACTGGGCTGGTTGCTTCAATTTCCTGAGAGCTCATGGGTGAACCAACCAGGGAAGGTGCCCTGATGGACCTTATGTTTGTGAACAGAGAGGGACTAGTGGGTGATGTGATGGTTAGAGGCCATCTGAGGCACAGCAATCACAAAATGCTAGAAGTTTTGATTCTTGGAGAAGTAAGGAAGGGGATCAGCAGAGCTGCCACCTTGGCAGACTGTGACCTGTTTAGGAGCCTGATTGACAGACCCTCTTGGAAAACAATCCTGAAGAGTAAAGGAGTCCAGGAAGATTTTCTTCAAGACAAGACATTCTTGAAGAAAATCCCACAGGTACAGGAGTAGGCCATCTCCATGTGCCAAAAGGTAAGTCAGTGGAAAAGAGGATTGGCTGCCTGAACCGAGAGCTTTAGCTGGAACTCAGTAAAAAATGAGTGACCACTGCAAGAAGGGACAGGCAACTCAGGATGGCTACAGGGATGTAATGAGTTTACATAGGCAGAAAATAAGGAGGGCCAAAGCTAACCTAATCTGGTAAATGACATTAAAAACAATAAAAAATGTTTCTATAAATGCATGAGCAACAAATGGAGGTCTAAAGACAATCTCCATGGATTTTGGATGTAGGGGAAAAACATAGTGATAAAGACTAAGGAAAAGGCTGTAGTAATAATGACTTCTTTGCCTCAGTTTTTGATATAAAACCACTTGTTCTCAGTGTTACCAGGCCCCTGAGCTGGAAGACATTGATGGAGAGCAGAATGAAGCCCCATAATCCAGTGGAAAATAAAAATGGAAATAGTTAACCACCTGCTACACCACTTAGACACACGCAGAGCCCAGTGGGATCCACCCAAGTGTACAGAGGGAGATGCTGGAAGTGCTCACCCTCAATTATTTGTAAGCAGTCCTGGTCAGCTGGGGAGGTTGCAGTTAACTGGACCTTAGCAAATGTGATGCCCATCTACAAGAAGTGAGGGAAGGAGGGTATGGGGAACTACAGGCCTGACCTAGGTACTGAGGAATGTCATGGATTAGATCATCCTGAATGCCATCCTGTGGCACATGCAGGACAATGAGGTGATCAGCCTGCCCTATGAAAGGCAGCTCCTCTTGATCAGCCTGGTCTCCTTCTACAGCAAGGTGATCAGTGGATGAGGAAGAGGCTGTGGCTGTTTATGTGGACTTCAGCCAAGCCTTTGACACCATTGCCCAGGGCATTTCCCTGGAGAAACTGGCTGCTCAAGGCTCAGATGGGTGCACTGTCTACTGGGTAAAATCTGACCGGGCAGCTGGACTCAGTGAGAGGTGGTGAATGGAGTCAAACCCAGCTGGTGGCCAGCTGCAAGCAGGTATGAGGGTGTTGGTGCCATATATCTCTGTGATGAGGAATTCAAACTCCACTAACTGTTGTTAATGGGAAAAAAAAGGGGGCTGGACACATTGCCACTCTCCAGGGGAAATCCTCCCATGGTTCTCTTCCCTTTCAGCAAAGGTGACCATTGCTGCTTTCAGGGGGATAATTAACATTTGACTGCCTAGAAATAGTATTGGTCTTTCTGGAGACAACAAAAGGTTTTCTTCTCTAACTAAAAACCTTTCCATGTGCAAGTAATATCTGATCAATGACATATGTCTGCAGAGGCCTGTTGTTTTTTGTCTGGTGTTTCTGCTTGCTGATTTAAAGTCAAATTCTGCAACTTTATATCAGCACAAGCCCATTGTCTCCGGAGATTGAGAACAGAGTTTGGCTCTGTCAGAGAGGTCTACCACAAACCATGTAATTCCAGTGTATGTATGATGTGTGACTTGTAACCTTGTTCGCTGCAGAGTGAGTGGTTTGTACATCTCTTATAAAGACAGGCTAAAGAATCCCAGCACTGCATCTGAAATTAATTCCATTTTAAATTGCCCTCCTGCATATGCAAACAACTGAGTTTCCCTTGCCCACTTCTGTATAAAAAATGATTGTGGTATAAATAACCTTCAATACTTTGTGGTCTGAGTGTGGTGGTATGAGTGAAAGGTCAGAATGAGGCTGAGAGAAAACACTAGCCAAAAAGAATAAAGAACACCTAGACAAAAGCTGAATGGTCAAATATAATTAGTTAATCCCATTCTGCATTGTAGTCAACTACTCTTCTTAAAGAAGGAAGTGACATGTGAATTCCAAACTTGGGCTGCACATTTTGAAGCTTTCCAGTGCGGAACTATTATTTTGAAATATCAGTGCATGATGCTTTTTTCAATCAAAGCGGTTTCAGTGAGTTCAACCCCCAAATTCTAAGTAGCATTTTCTCTGTATTTTAAACATCTGTGCTGTTTATTAGAAATGGCATCAGATTTTGGCAATCCAATATTTTTCTTTTCTTTTTTTCTTCTTTTTTTTGGTAGAGCATGAAAGAGTTGCACCACTCTTTTTTCAATGCAGTTGTTGGAGTCTAGAGATTTTGTAAAATTTCTAGTAGAATATAATCCTGGAAGTAATTTATCCTTTCTTTTTTTTTAAAAAGGACACAAAGGAGAAGATATCAGATATGTTCCTGATTTTTGCAACATTACACACAGAGCAGAAATTGTTTTTCACTTCAGTTCTACTGCCAGTTTCCTATTTTCTTAGGGCAAAATTGTAATTTTGTTAAAAAAATTAGCTGATTTATAATAACAATTACTGTAATATTGCCAACTGTGGTTTTTGAGTAGATTTAAAAAAAAATCTATCTTAAGCCTTTCTGCTTCAGTTGAGGTAATAGTAAAGAGAGAGGGAAGCTATTGTTTTTAAATTACCATTAACTTAAAGTAGGAAAACATCATTAGAAGTGTAGTTCTGCCTGCAGTAGAAAGCACTATATAGTCTGTTCATGAAAGTGTGAGATGTACAGCTTGTTATACAAAGACAAGACTCAGAAGAAAATCAGAAATGAATATGAAAACTGCCTTTACTCTGTCCTTTGTACTGCCTCAATTTAAATTCTGTCCTTATTTTGAAAAATAAATCACAAACCAAATAATATCTGCAGAACATGCCAACACTTTAATGCAGTTTTGTATGTTTTATGCATTTTGCAGAAACTAGAAGAATCCTCTACAGGATATTTAGTCCCAATATTTCCAGTGGTCTGGCTTATTATACACTTTGAGACATTTTTTATTTCTCTATATGGCCCATTTACCCATTTCATACCCCTTAACTGAACTTTTAGGGTGCATTGTAACCTTGCCTTCATTTGAAAAAATGAAAGTGTTTGAGCTGAAGAAGCATGAGCACTTCTCAGGTGCTCAGCTTCTGGCATAACCAGCCTGCAGAAGCCTCCTGTGGTATGAGCAGCTCAGGAGCAGAGGCCCTGGGAGCAGCTGTCCCCTCATGAATCATTCATGGGGGGAGTTGTGATGATGAATGATCAGCTGCAAACAATGCATAACATTTAGAGAAAATAAAGGCATTTCACTGTAATTTCATTTTTTTCCCCAGAGGTGGGGCAGAGCCCCAGGTGTTTTCATAGTGGGATAACTTTAGTTAAGGAGGAACCTTTAAGTCCTGGAAACTGGTTTCCAGTGACCCCATAGGTCTTCTCATGACCCCTTCCCATAAGGAGGAGGCAAATAGTAGTGATGATAAGGTAAGATATTAAGTACAGATTAGAAAACAGAAACATTTGTTCCTGCCTTTAACTTTTGCTGTATTCCCAGATTTTGGAAAATTCATGAAAAATTAAATGGGTGACTATTTTCTGGCTGGCTGGGGAATGCCAAGTCACATGTTGTTGCTCCTGCTCTTTGACTGGCTGCCTTCTATAGCTAATCAACACAGTGTCATTCTGAAATTCACATCTGGGAACTCTTTGAGCTAAATATGCACTTTTCATAAGCTCTGGCAACTGTAAAGCACCAAATGCTTGAATATTCAAGGAAAATAAACACACATGCTAAGAACGTGACAAAATGGAAATCTGTGTCAAGTTTGAAAGAACAATCTAGGATATCCTCTGCCCTCTGCTCCCTGCTCTCCACTCAGCTGTGCTCAGTAGCAGGAGTAGATGGCAGAAACGTGTGTCCCTTATGTAAGATGTGCTCACAATGCCCCTGAACTTTTGGCTTCGGTTCAGAATGTAGTTAACTGGATCGTGCCAGTTTAAATATATCTGGTCATTTTCCAGTACACTGCTCAGCTGTCTACCTTTCAGCGCCCTTGCTGGCATCTCAGTAAGCTCAATCTGCATTTCTGTGTTTGTTAATGCTACTGGCTTGTCTAGTGGGAAACAGGATATAATTATGTTGAGAATGAGGGACTGGGAACCACGAGATCTGGAGTAATTTTTGGTGGGTATTATGATTTCCTGCAGACTTCTAGAGACATTCTTCTGGCTTTTAGTATTTAGAGAAGATTCACAGACTCCTAATGGAGCTCATTTCTAGTTTTGAGCACGTGAGTAGTCCCATAGCAATTAGAGGAATGAGGCTTTGATTTCCTTGGAGTTCACTTTACTGCATGCATTTCACACTATCTCAGGATACTGAAGTACAACAGTATTTGGAGACAATTAGGAGGATTCATACAGTCATGGATGACATGCTTAAAATTTCTAAAAATCTGCAGACTTTGATATTGTTTGTTATTATTTGTACCAGAGAGAAGAAGGTCCTTCTGAATGAAAGAAATGTTCTCAGAACCTGTTGCTGTCTACATCGAGCTAATTCCTCAACCTGTCCAATGGATCCCATGAAAGAGATGATTCTTTGCTCATATCTATTTTCCCCCTTTTTACTCTATTCCAGTGTGATTGTATGGAGATATGCACAAAGGCTGTGACAAGGTGGTCTTCAGTGATGCAATTGAAATGTAAAGGTCACTGCCTGCGAAATTTCTTTGTCATGTGGAGAATAATTCAAATTCCAACCTGCTTGGAGCATCTCCAGCTCTACTACTGTTTTTGAAAAAGTAATAAAGTTCATTAATAATAATAATAAAGTACAAGACAAACATGGCACTGCGGGAAATGGTTAAACCCAAATTCCTTGCTGTGGCTCAATTTAAGTGCCTGTCATGCCTTGACACATTCTGAAATTAGGCTGAATAACTTAATTTCTAATAGCAGATTCTATATATCCTCCTTGTGTACTGCAAAAAGCCAAATCAGAAGATTAAAAAGATCAGTGCCAATTGTTTGGGGAACTCATTGTTTGTCTGCATTTAGCAAGAAAGGGACACCATTTGGCAGCATGGGGTGCCACTGTGCTGGTTCCAGCTAAGGATCACTGTGAATTGAGCTGTGAGGAGAGCTGCCCATGGACCAGCACTGATTGCTGTCCTCGACAGGTGCTCATGTTCAGAGGGCAGATCACAGCTGCTTGCTCAGGGTTCCCATTGTCCTTTGCTGGGTATTGATTCTCCCAGTGGCACGTTTCCTTCCAAACTGTGTTAATTTTCAGATCACATATTTGCATTGGTCTGTGCTGAGAGGGACAAGTGGAGGTGCCTTGCCTATGTTTAATGACCTTCCTTGTCCCCCTGTTCCCCCTCTCCCTCACCAATCTCTCAAGTCTTTAGAGACCATGTCTGTTGGGATCCAAGTTTCCTCTAATTATGGTGCACATTAAGGGACAGACTGTATGAAGAATACCAGTACTACTCTGGTAATTGATTCAGGTGCACTCAAAAATTAATCAGAAAGCACACAATGGGGTTTTTGTTTTGGTGTGTTTTATTTTGAATCCTTTCTAAGTCTGAAGACTTGGTGCCTGTGTGTAGAGCTCACACAAGTGTAACAAGGAAAGGATGGGAAAGTAGCTGTGGATTCTCCAGGGCAGGGACTATTGTGTCCCTTCAGCACTATTTTGCTGCTGCACACAACGAATTAACTGATGGACCTCAGTCACCATCAAACCAGAATGACAGTGTTATACATTCATTTTGCACTGGTATAAATATCTTTCAGGGTTGAGTGGGTATATGGATTTGTCTTTATGTAGGTGTCTGCACAGTGCTTAGAGCTGTGTTGGGATCTTGCCGAGTCTTTGTACTACATAAAGCTGCTTATAAGAATTGTGCCTCAGCTCTCTACTTCAATAAGTCAAAGAAGTCTAATCCAGAATTTTTTCAGAGGAGGTAGTAATAGCATATGACAGAAAAAATATTTGTCCACTGAGGATTTTTCTTGTTCTGGCAAATATAACCACGTCAGTGCCAATGCTTCACATATGAAGAAACTGTTATTAATTTTATCTTTGAAGCAGAGAAATGGAACAATTAATTTAGGTTCTCTGAACAAATTATACTTTTGCACAGATAAATGGACACCAGTTTCCAATCCTTCCTTAAAGTATCTTTGTTTTCTGTGGTCTGCATAGAAAGGAGAGGGCACATCTGAGCCTAGTTAGCCCTAGGGTGAAAATAGGTTGTGGTATTTCTGTAATAAATAAGAACCAAAAGATGTATGTAATTATCTTCAGTTCCCCAATTTAAGTGGCCAGATAGTCATTTATAGCTGAATATCAGGGTGGGTCCAGCACTTGGATTAAAACCCCTGTAACCATTTTGCCAAAATTTCTGAATTCCTTCTGTCATGTCAACAAATGTAGCATTATTATAAAAATAGGTCTACGTTGAGCTTCATGGTACCAGTATGGTTACCTCACCCTGGAAGCATGAAGTCCCAAAGATTGTATTCCAACATTAGGAATTTTCTTCTTTTTCTAATGCATGTTTCCTATGCTCTATGTGCATGGATTTAGAATGGTGTAGTCTACAGACATGAATATTGGAGTAACCTTTTCAACTCTGGTAGGTTCACAGTCCACCTTACAAAAATGAAGTATGGGTGAGTGGATTAAAAAGGATGTGAAAATAAACAAAAGAGTATATAATTGAAAATAAAATGGTAGGGGATTCCAGTAGCATTTGAACAGCAGGGAGAGGATATGTTCCTAGTTTCATTTTTCTACTGCTGAAGTTGCTTTACCTTTAATGCACAAGGGCTTCTGCTCATCTTAGTTTCCCAGGACTGCAATCACTTCTGTGGTTGCTGGAGTGAGTAGCTTGTGCTGCAGTGCATGCAGGATTGAAAGAGATGGTTTAATCCTCAGTTGCAGCACATCAGCTCATTTAAGCAGCCGTAGTGATGCAAGTGTGGACAAGGGTACAAGTCATCTCATTAACTGATAACTGCTGTATGTTGGAGAGTGCAGACTTAAGCTACTTCTGAAATGAAAAAAGCCATCTGTTTAAGATCAGCTGGGACATCAAATTTAAAAAGTAAAAGGAAAAAAGAGAAAATCCCAGCCCAACAGAGAGCCTGAGCCTGCTCTTGCTAATGCTTGAATGACTCAAGAGAAATGAACAGAAATTAACAGTGGAAGCAATGTAAAAGCATTAAAACAAGATCAGAATCTGTGCCCATAAGAGACATCATATGTGAACTTGTAGAAAGAAGATGAGTGGAAAGAGAAATGTTGGTAGGAAATGGATAAAGACAAAGAATATTTATTATCTGCTTTTTGCAATGCTCCTCCTCCTTCATGGAATCAGAAATTTGAAAATTTTTTCCTATTATCTGTCATACTTTGAACAATTGCTTCCCAGTCTGTTCAAAAGGAAACATCTCCGGTTTCTTAACTGGGTTTGCTTTGTGGGACTGATTCTTCTCCCTACACCAGAAGGGTACAGATCTGGTATTTCTCATTTGGGACCCACAGACTTGCATTGATGTAAGGGAAGCGAAAGGGGAGAAACCTAGGCTCTGTGTCTGGAACAGAAACTCATGAGTTAAAAAGGAATTATTGGGGGGAGGGGAATTAGAAAAGGAAAAAATAAATTAGAGAGTTGAGAATTCAAAGAGGCAGGTGAAGCTGAGAGACAGAGCTTTATTGAAGGAGGTGGTGAGATAGTGCTCTGTGTAAGACAGAAGTTAACTGAAAGAGAAAAAAATAATTAAATTCAAATAGAACGCTAATTAAAAATGAGAGAAAAGAATACATTAAAAATGGAAAAAGGAAATAGAAGGAAATATGAAATAATAAAATGCAAGTACTGAGAGGTAAGAGATGAAGAAAAATATCTTTATCTAAAGCAATTGTACAAAATAAAAAGCAGCAGCTATTTTATAAAAGTCTTTACCTTTGGATTGACAACCACCTTAAAAGATCTCCAAGAAAAGCAATTCAATTCAAATTTGATTCTAGTTAATTAAGACACCAAAGTAGATTACTGAGTTGGGCAGCAATTCAATGCAGTTGTAGTAGAGCTGTCAATCAGTACAACTGCAATCCAAATTAGATACCAAAAAAACCCAAACAACCAAACCCCAAAAGAAAAATAAAGAGCTTGATCTTATTTCTTATTGACTTCAGTCAATGGGACAGGAAGAAACCATTATAGAGAAAAAACCCATTACTGAGAAAGAGAGAAAATGACAGAGGTTAAAGTCAAAGAGATTGTTGGGGCTACAAGCTGTGTTGTGAAGATGGACAGTGATTGCTTCCTTCATACCCGGCCCTTGCTGGTTTCTGGCCTGTTCTGGCATGTGATTCTAGATCAAGTGAAAGGATGGGACTGTCTGTACCTTCATAAATTTATAAAAGATCCTGAGTTGGAAGGGGCTCACAAGGATCATTGAGTCCAGCTCTTTATTCCACACAGGGAAACCTGAAACTGAAATCAGGTGCCTAAGTGTGTTGTTCAAATGCTGCTTGAATATTCAATGAGTCTGGGGTGATGCCTTATTCCCTGGGGAGTTTCTTTCAGTGCTCGGTCTCCCTCTCAGGGAAGAACCTTTTCCTTGTATTCAGTCCAAGCTTCATCTGGCACAGCTTAAAGCCATTCCCTTGTGTTCTTTCACCAGACTGGGCAAAAGAGATCAGCGCCTCCCTCTCTGCTCCACACCTTGAGGGCTTGCAGACAGCAATGTGGTCACTGCTCAGTCTCCTCTTTCCTAAGATGAACAAACCTAGGATCCTCAGCCAAGCCTCATAAATCATGTCCAACTATCCTTTCTCCATCTCTGTTGCCCTCTTTTGGGCACTTTCTAAAGTTTTTATGTCCTTCTGATATTGCGAAGTCCAAAACCACACACAGTACTTGAGGTGAGGCCTCACCAATGCTGATACAGTGGGACAATCTCTTTAGATCAGTTAGCTACATCGTGCTCAAAACACTCAGAGTATATGGCTGGTCATTTGACTGCACATTGTTGACTCAAATTAAGTTTATCATTAATCAAAAGCCTCAGATCTCCTCCTGCAGGGCTGCACTCCAGCCTCTTATTCCCTAATCTATCCATGCATCAATTTCTCTCCTCTCTTCAAGGCAACCAGCATGGATAGGATAGTAAGGAAAACGGGTCTTCTCTTAGCTTGGCACACACAGGAAAGAGGTTTGGCAATATTTTAGAGCAGTGATGCTGAGCACAATACTTCCCCAAGCTTCTTCAAAGATGGTGTAGTTTACTCAATAATGCCCTATTCCAGCATTTCCTGAAGATGCAGTGCAATGCCTCAACATTTAAGGGACAAAGTCTTGCAAATTCTTGAACATGCAAGTTGTTATCCATGGACTAAAATTGAAATAATCACCTATAAAACATGTCATATACTGATGTTCCCTCTGGTTGCAGCAGTGATGGGTCTCTAAAGTGGTTTCTAGCCAGGATGCTGCTCAGGGCTCAGACTGCTGGAGGAATTTGCTGCATGCAGATCACATCTTCTGACTGTGCATCAGCTTAATCCCAGAGAATTAAGTTGCTCTTTTCCTTCTTCACAAAGGTGTTGTGAGAATAAACCTTTAGGGACATTTTAGGATAGAATGATAAATGAAGCCATTCCAACTCATGGCATAGCCACAGAGTAAAGGTCCTTGGACAAATCTTGCTCTTGTGCAGATGGATATAACAAGGGCCATGTCTCAAAACCTCCTGTTGGTCATTACCTGCAGCTGCTGAGTTTGGTATTTGGCCCCTGCCAGCCAGGGGAAGCAGGGGCACACTGTATGACTCAGGGGCTGAGGTGTGGGAGAGCCCCTGCTGCCCAGGGGGAGGGGGTGTCCAGGTGTAATTCAGGATGGTAAATAGCCCAATGAGTTTAACAGCACTGTTTAATGACATCGTTACCATACTACACAAACTCCCATTGAAATTAATGGCATTTCACATAATAAAGTACTGTGCAAATACTCAGTTATGTAGAACATTAATGTGCCTTTAAAAAGGTCATAAAACCAGAAAATCAATTTCGTTTCTGTAGTTATATTTGAAGTGGAGGCTCATAATAGAAACACCAGCACACCTAGAGATGGAAGTCCTTAGCTTCTGAGGCTTGTAGTCATTTGTTCCTTGTCACTTTAATCCAGTTAGAGATTTTGAAATAAGAATTCTTTCCTTTCTGTTTTTTTTTGCCTGTCAAACAGGGTTTCCCCTTGGGTTTCTCCAGTGCAACAGACAACATAAATCTATGGGTTTTTTTTGTTTTCTTGTGTATATGCGTGACTCACAAGTGATGCTAGCAATGAAGTATATTTTGTTGTTGACTGAATTGGAAAACAGAAAATGAAACATTTGTTCTCATTCAAAACAACATTTTTTTTGTTCAATCCACTAAACAAAACACCAACTCTTTAGACTTCATAAATTTAATCATGTTTTCCTAGAAATCACTAGTGCAAATATGTGAGCATACTATTTTAAATATACAGGGTGGCAGGGGTATATTTATTAATATTATCTCAGAGGTCTCTGTTCAGGTTTTCTTTCACTCCTTACTTACTAGCATAAGATAAAAGTGATAAATCTTATATACATTTTTTTTGGTCTTTTCCTTATTCCCCTGGTACATCATTTGTACTGGAATCAGGCACTCTTTCTTCTCTTTAGATATTTCTCTTGCTGTTTTCTGTGCAAGACAGCATTTCCACATCTTGAGCTGACCCATTAGCTATGTCAGATCCTCCCCATCATATGAATGTACATGTTTCTTTGTCCTATGAGTTTTTTGACCCTTCTCCTTCATTGCTTTTGTGTGTCTCCAAAATCCTTCTGGCATTTTTTTTCATTCCTCATTTCTCTTGACAGGCAGTAAAAGCTGGTTCATCAGTCAATCTCTTCAGCCAAAATTGGTAAAATCGTGGCTGTTAAGATTAGCATTTCCTCAGAGTTCCTCATCTTGTGAGAACCCATGAGTTGAACTCATAGAAACATTTCAGAGCCCAGCAATTTGCCTTGTAACTTCATCAGTGAATTGAGTTTGTCAGTTTTACTGGGACAGTCACCAACTCTTCACAGGAGGCACCACACAACATAATTCATGACCTCATCTCTGGGGATTTTTTAACAGAAAATTGAGAATTATAGCCTCTATAATGAGAGAAGCTAATGTCAAAGAAGTGTGACTTGCAGAAGTATCAAATGACATATATCACTATCTGTATGCAGATACAGTTTGATATATGAAGATTGAGTGTGGGAAAGTTGTCATTGTGTCATTCCTGTGACAGGCACATGTCTGTGATGCAAGATAGCAGTCCCAGAGACCTGGACTGTTGCACAAATCTGCCCTGTAGCCCTGTGAGGCAATTAATTCCTGACACACAGAACTGTAAGACAAATAATAAGATCTAAAGAATTGCACAAGGTGCAGTGAGTGCTCAGAAATGCTTCCAGCAGGGCAGGTAGTGATACTCTGTGCTTTGTTTGAGTCTAAAGCTCTAGCAAAGGACTATTGTATTATTCTATTTTCAGTTCTATAATCATCACCCCAGACAACCCAAATTTGCATAAAATCAAAGGCAGAGGCAGGAAGGGTACTACAACAGAGTGGAAGCAGACTGTAGGGAGTTGAGGAGAAGGGGGTTAATGCAGGAAATGAAACAGTCAGTGGAGATTGAAAAAGTGTCCAGACAGACAAATGTAAGTATATAATGTACTCTATTCCTATGGTACAGCTCTGTGTCTTTGTTTGTTTACTTGTTTGTTTTTGGTTTATTTTTATTTTCTGAATAATGTGAAGCATATTTTTTAACCTGAGCTCAGCTGAGTAGGAGTCACAAGCAATCAAGAGACTGACAAGATTATTGGATATCCCCAAGGAATTTGGGAAATGCCATGCATCTAGGACCTCACAAAAGGTCTGGGGAAACATGCTTGCATTCCAGTTCTGATAACAAGGTTATGTAGTCTCTCTCAAAGTATATGCAGCAGTGTCTCCCAGGTCTGTATCCAGAACTCCAATCATAATTGTGCAACTAAAGAAAGAAAATGTTATTCTCCAGGGAAAAAATTCAGGTTTCCTCTGTCAGTGGTATGAACTGGACTCTGATTGCTTTTAAATGAAACTGAATTCTGCAAAATAGGGACATGAAATTTCTTGTATCTTCTGTGAAGTACAAACTGTCTTGTCCTACTGGACTTTGCTGATGCTCATCTTTAGCATCTTTGACACATTAGACATTGGAATCTGAGTTGAACCTTGTAGTTCAAAGTAGTTTTCCATTTTTCATTACTGAACTTCAAGACTAAGACTACTTTGATCAGCACTTTTGAGTTTCTGACGTTTCAATTACATTTTGTGTTCTTACTTCACATATAAAGCTCACCATAAGTTAACTTGGTGTTTCTCAGTTTTCTTCAGTATTTTTCTTCTGGGATTTCACGACAACTGCTCTTTTATCAGTTGAATACTACTAATTCAGATGCTGAGGCTTAGATCAGTCACAAAATCTTCTACTTCTTTGCTTCCTTTTTCCCACTTCAGATCCCAAACAAGTTTTACATATTTTCTTTCACTGAGCATGCTACTTCTGCAGTAAGTCTGCTCTTCCTGACTTCACTGAAAGCTTTAAAAATTATCAAATGCATCAGGGCTTGGACATGATCAAGGAAAGATAACCTGTGTGTTTTTCTTCTCATTGGCACCTGGTGTTTTCAAAAAGCAAATGCACTGTTGCTTAAAAGTCACTTGTTTTCATGTTTCTGAGTGAGCTTCAGCTCCATGGAAACTCTTTCTTTGGTATTTTTCTTTCAGAGGATTTTGATTTCTTATTACCCCTATTGCCTTGCAGTAGTGGGCTTTGGGCCTGGAGAGATTTTAACAACTCTTACTCAGGTACAGGATACTAAATCCTTCTGATTAACAGAAGAAAAGCCCCAGAGATATCCTTTTGCCTGGGTTTTCCAATGTCTGGAGTAAAAAGTACAAAGTTACCAGCACATTTGGTCTTGTGGGAATGAGAACATTTTCCTGCCCATAAGGCTGGTAAAGGTTGGGAAGAAAACTGCACTCAGTAAAGTAAAGGAAATTACAGTAATCTGCCTGAACTGCAGCCCTGTAGTGTTAGCTGGGAGCTCACAATCAGCATTCCAGGTTCCAGCTAGCCCAGCTATTTCATCTAGAGCTATGAGGAATGGCAGCAGTGATGGCTTTTAAGAGGAAAGAAGTGCTGGTAGAACTTATTCTCAAGGCTAAAAAATGTGCAAGTTCTTAGAGTCCATTAAACCAAGTTATAATCATGATAACACCATTCATCATAGCAATGCTCACCCCTCCCCTCCATCAAACCAGCCTCTTTAAGCACAACTCTTCCTGTTGTATAAAGTTATTCAATGAAAGATTTTATTACTGCTGTCTGTACTATTTTTCCAGGGTGCTACTATAGTAGAAATCAACACAGCAAAATCAGGAATAATCACACATGTTTCATATTGGTTCCCATGTGGAAAACATTTCTAAGGTGTCAGTGCCTGGAAAACCTGATGGTTTCATTGAATACCAGAATGAAACTCCAAGGCAAGCCCTGAGGAGAGATTAACACTTGGAAGTATAAAATTCAGGTAGTAATGAGAAGCCAGGTGTTCACTGTCAAGGATTCCAAGTTTCCCTAATTATGGGCAAGTATCTGACTTTAACTGCCTCTCTCAGGTGAGCTAGTAATCCTTTGTTGACAAAGATTTATAAAGAGAAAAAAATAACAATAGGAAAAGAAAAAGAAATATGCCTCTGTTTCCTGCTATGGAGAAAATATTACACAAGCAGCCCTATTTCTAACTAAATTAAGATGAGAGAGGGAGTTGGAAGTCATGTTGCACCCACAGTGATCATTCTGCAAATTGCAATATGGATCTAGAATTTCATGTTAATTACATTTTATTTGAAAAGTGCTGCACTACCCAGTATTTTCCACAGCAGTGGAGGCTTGATTCTGCTCTCAATTATGTAGGTGTAAAGTGGAGTATCTCCAGTGAAGCTAATGAAGTTAGAGTAGTTTAACACTGAAATGAGGAGGATTACAATAAGGCCCTAGAGTCTGCAATATTGCTACTGCAGTTAATGATCATTACTGCAGAATGCTGTAGTCTGGCAATTATTTCGTTCGTGCAGGTAGACAGATACACAAAACTGGCACCAATTGTGTCTGTGAGAGAAAGGGTCCAACATTTTCCAACCTAATATTGTCTCTCCAAATTGCATTGCATATTCCTTTTTGTGCATGTTGTGGTTCTGTGCAGAGGGGAGTGTGTTTGGATTTTGAGGAGGCTGATTTAAAAGGCTGCATGGAAGCTGAGTATCAAAGTGACAAAAGTGTGCCTTCTGTTTCATTAATCCTTTAGGCTGCTCTGACCTCTCATGCCAGTATGT
The DNA here is from genome assembly GCA_034336665.1 of Luscinia megarhynchos. NCBI lineage: Eukaryota > Metazoa > Chordata > Aves > Passeriformes > Muscicapidae > Luscinia > Luscinia megarhynchos. The sequence goes on from CM067565.1 coordinate 16,395,094, forward strand.
GAAGACATCATTACTTTTGCTTTACCAACCACAGTGTTAAATGCCACCCAGGCTTTCCTGAGTGCCATGAGTGAGTGTGTTTAGGGCAAAAAGCACTTTTTTATTGAGTGGAGCAGGCCCCAGTGAGAGTTTGTTCTGACAGCCCAGGACAAGAGTGGGTATCTTGGGTTCATGTCTCCCTTGGCAGTTGATAACACAGAAGCTACAACTAACCTGGGTTAACAGTGTATGCTCAATCACTGTATGTGATTGTCCACACAAAAACTGCCAAGCAAGGCCAATGATAGATTTAACCAGGACATAGCTGGAGATGGATGCAGATGGAGATAGTTCTAACAAGAACTGTCCCTAAAAAGCAGTTAGGATATGGCCATCCTGTTCAGGTCTTGGCTATGTTTGAATGAGGGCTGGGCTGGCTTAAGGAAAGATCTCTAGTGAGAAAAAGGTCTCTAGGTTCTCATATTTGCATAGCTGTAGCATAACACAGGTGCAGCTGGAGCAGAGATAGGTCATCACCAATAGATTTTGCTTTTTCCTTGGAGCCCTGTAGAGCCAAATTCAGGTACCAGCCTGGTAGCCCTGGGGTAACTCAGTAGGTACCATTGAGGACCTAAGATCTCAGGGTTGAATTGTACACTTTAGGGCAAAAGGATACTCCCTATGGACAGGACTGGATGCTCTGTACCTGATGATAGCACCCAGCTGGTCCAATGTCTGAGCAGCTCTGAGCCACCAGCCCAAATGCCTAGAGAGGCCCCAGCACTAGAGGGGAGCAAGACTGCAAGGGAGCAGTGGGCAACCTGATGAAAGAATTGAGTTGAGGGTCTCAGGACACTGACTTTTGCCTGTTCCTAGGACTGACCAGGTAAGATACAATTCATGTAGCCTTGGAGTAGTTGGTGTGAATGAGTTGGATTAAGGCACCCAGCACTTTAAATGATACTTAGCACAGCCTAAGCTTATATTCAGCGCCAGCTTCCTTCTTAGTCTAGCTATCTGGACTGTATATTCCCCATATATAATTTATTTTTAAGAGGGTTATTTGTGACTGATTTCTTAAAAACTCCCATGCTAACCTGTTTACTCCTGCCAGGTGACACAATGTTAGCATCAATACTTACAATGAATTTTGAGCATATGACAACATATCAATGACAAAAGGAGAACAGATCATTTGAAAGATGTTATCTTCAGATAATCTGTTTTCAGCAGTAGTGCAGTCCAGGTGTAGCAGATTTCATAATAATATCCACTACATTTGGAGGATAAGTTTTCAAAGGCATAAGAAGTGAAAAGGTCCCCAGATCAATTTGGCTGGGAGAAGGGAAGCTATCTTTGTGTGTCTTTCAGGTTCCTGGAGATTTCCCACCTTCGTGCTTTACACTGGGGATGGCAAGTCCAGAAATTGCTCTGTAGCTGTGCTTTGACAGGCACACTTCTGCCATTCTGTGTTTGGAGGTGTTGAAATGCTGCTGACTTGTTTGTCACAATATTACTCCTAATGCCTTAAAAAAATTACTGTGTTGTCTGCTCTTTCTTCTCTCTCAAGTGATGGTGAATTAGAGGGGAAGCGTGGAACTGAGGTGCATTTTCCTTTGCAAACAGCTTTGGTAGGAGGCAGGCAGGCACTGTGATGGTTTTACATCATAAGGCATGCACCTTTTCCTTTGTCTTCCTCTGAATGGAAATGTGCTACTTCACCTCTCCCCAAAGAGAAAGACAACACAACATCTCATCAGGCAAAGGGTTATGAATCTCTTCTCATTAGGCACTCGAGCACCAGAGAACAGAATTCTGAGAGGCTTCTCCTGAAAGGATAGCCAGCTTTAACTGTGAGATAAAATGCAGTTTTTCTTCAGGAAGGACATCACAGTTCAGTTCAGAAGCACAAGCTGGAAAAGGCATGCTGCACATGTTCATAATGTAATCTATCTCCAAGGATGCACAACTTGAGAAGAGTTCTTATGTCACCACAATATGTCCCCTTGTTTATCTTCCAGACAGACTTCATGCATCATGTTGATAAATTGGGCAATGCACAGGGCCAGTTCCCTCCTACTGAGGTGAGTGGGAGCTGCATGGTGCCTGATACCAAAGCTGGGGAATTATTCAGATTGACTATCATAGCTGGGTGCATGCCAGGCTTGTTTTGTTTTCCTTGACAGATCTCTTGAGGACTTAAGGATCTGAAGGGTGATTGAGCTTCCACAGCAGAAGAAAGGAAAGTACTACCACTTGCTCAGTAGCACCTCGTGTGTCACCCCACATGGGTGGCACTGGCAATTCGGGGAACAACTCAACTGCAGGTGCAAGAGGCTCCAGGTTCAGGGGAAAACAAAATCTCCCTTGCTCTGCTGGAGATATTGCTTAGGGTTTATGCTTTTAAGTATTTGTCCTGGAGGGTTGCTTAAGGCATTACTGTGACATAAACAATTACTAATAATGATTCAGCAACTGTATTACCCCATGTAAAAGAAAACAAAACCAAATAAGGGTAATCTTTTGCAATACTACTTGCAGTTTCCTACAAGGACTGTTATTTATCTTCCAGCCATAAAATAATTAAATCTTACTGCTTTCCAGTTGTGAAGGAGCTGAACACTGGGTATTCAATCCTCACACAGCTTACATCTTTGGGACTCTGGGTCAAATATTAAGATAATATTTTACTAAAATGAGTTTTATTTTTATTGTTTGTTTGAATACTCAAACAAAACTGTTTCGAATGCTTTGGTTCAATGTCAGTGCAGTGAACACCTGCACTTGTTCCCCATATTTGTGGAGTAAAACAGTGACTATTTTATTCACTGGAATCCAAGATGTAGCAGTGAGCAGTGTGTCCAAGCAGCTTCTGTCCAGTGCACATCTCTTTGTGCAGCCCATCTGCAGCACTGCCCTGTATCCATGTCAGTCATCTCTCAGGGGCTCACAGGGACAAGAACTCACGTGCAGGCTCCTGCTGGGGGTTCTCCCCAGCACTTGATGTTTGCTCAGGGAGCCTTGAGAAAGTCTTGCCCTTTCCATAACAGGGGCACAATACTGTGTTATATGAATGATTTGCTCCTTCTCTGATGGATTTTGTGCTGTAATGGATAGAAATGTTGTAATGTAATGAATGCTGCTGATTAGTGGGCTCTGCAAGACTGCCCTGCAAGACGGTCTGGGATAGAATCCCACTTACACGTTTGGGAAAGTGAGGGAGAGTAAATCTGGATGGGTATGGGTGGAGGGTTATAGGGGCTGTGAGACTGTCTCTTTTGTCCTTGACAGTATTCTGGTACCACAGACATACCTCTAACTCCAAAAATTTCCTTACTGTCTTGCTAACAAACACATTTAATTTTGCTTCAGGTCTATCAGAAAACAAGAAGGATTTAACACAAATTCTGTCATGATCATAAATAAAACTTGGAGAAGGATGCAGCTAAGTCACTTATTCCTTCCGAATTCAGCCTGGCAATGCAGAGAGAAAAGTGTGTGGCCAAAAAGAAACCACTGTGTATATAAAAAAAATTAAAAAATTATCTCAAGAATGGGAAATGCTGAAGACAAAGAGAAAAAAATCCAAGACAATAAAAGCAGAGATAATAAACAGCCACAGCCGCACTCAGATGCTCTCTCTCCCATTAGAGATGACTTTACTAACATGTATTACCTCACTGTAAAGGTATGTAAGCAGGTGTGATTCAGGATCAGTCCAAATGAATTTTATCAATATTAAAATATAGAAGTTAATAGCTGTATATGGTACCTGAATTAGTAATTGCAAGGGACTGATTCCAACATGCCTTAGGGATTTAGCCATGGAAATCCTACTGACCTTCAGTAGTGCCTATGTACCTACATTCCTCATGCACTCTAGAAAATCTGTGTGTATGTACTGGGCTCCAGGGAAAAGTCCACTTCTATTATTATAATGTGACCAAGATTTTGAGACCCTGTAATGTACTCAGTTTTATACAAATTTACACAGTAGTATTTTTCAAGTCAGGGTTGTTGTCATTGAATTGGAAAACTCAAATTGGTGTGAATTACTGAGAATTAACATTTTACTTTAAATTATGACTTTTTATATTTACATGAGAGTGTCCTTTGAGTCGCATCTGGTTTTTGTGCTGTTTATGAACTGCTCTAAAAAGCTCAGCTGAGAATATTCGCAGTTAGTTTAGCATGTCAAACAGAGAAATAGAACTTAGCTCTATTCTTAAACCATGATTATTTATGTAGCAGGCATGTTGGCCAACAAAAAGAATGAAAGCTGACAGGCATGAAAATAACCAGTCTGCTCATACATGAGATTTGCTTGCAGTGGTCCCAGCAGGAGCTTGAAGAGGATTGTGTAAATTGTGAAACACAAGGGTGTATAGTTAATGCATGCCAGAAATGACCATTTGTGGGGCTACTTAATACTACAAATCCCTCATCATGGTGATGAGGCTGTGAAAAGAAGAGCAGAAATCACAGACTAGGTAAGGTTAGAATGGATCACAGGGGAGCCTCTGGTCCAACCTCTCTGCTTAACAGGGTATCTTGGGTTGCAATACAGGATGTGACCAGAAACGTGTATTTTATCACCATCTGTTGAAGCCAGGTGGGGCAGTGATTCTTGTCTCCGTGGCACATATTATCTGTTAATGGGCCATCTTTAAAACCAGGTGGGGCAATCATCTTTATCTTTTCCACAACCCATCCTCCCTCCAGGAAGATATCATCTGCTGCTGGGCCATTAAGTCCCACTGTATGACTGATAAAATTACATCATCTCATTGGGAGATGCTCCACACAGGGGGAGGAGCCAAAGCCTTTCCTACCTAGATAAAAACTGAGATTTTGGACAGCAAGTTACCCTCTTTCCACTGGATTCTAGAGGAAAGCTGGACCTTTCCACGTCGTCCCTGGATCTTTCCACATCATTCCTGGACCTTCAGAGCAAAACTGCACCTTCTACAGGAGCACTGCTTCAGCTGAACCACATCTGCCACTGCAGGAGAGCTGCAGCCACCATTTAAGGGGACTGCTGCCAGCACCCTGACCGACAGGGTGTCAGGTTGTAGTCTGACTCTGTCAGTGTTGGGATTGTTCTTTGTAACACTGTATTTCTATTTTAATTTTCCTAGTAAGGAATTGTTATTCCTAATTCCCATATGTTTGCCTGAGAGCCCCTTAATTTCAAAAATATAATAATAATTTGGAGGAAGGGGGTTTACATTCTCCATTTCAAAGAGAAGCTTCTGCCTTTATTGGCAGATACTTGTCCTTCAAACCAGGACACAGGGTCATCCAGAAGCACATTGAACAGGATTGTGCCCAGATGGTTCTTGAATATGTTCTTTGAGGAAGACTGCACAACCCCTCTGGGCAACCTGTTCTATTGCATGGTCCCTTGCACAATAAAGTTCTTCCTCATACTGAGGTGGAACCTCCTGTGCATCAGTTTCTGCCCATTGCCTCCTGTCCTATTGCCCAGCACCACGGAGCAGAGCCTGGCTTCATCCTTTTGGCACCCTCCCTTCAGATACTTATAGACACTGATGAGATCCACTCAGTCACATCTTCTTGAGTCTACAGACCCAGCTCCTTCAGCCTTTCCTCATAAGAGATACTCCTGTCAAGTAATCATCTTTGTAGCCTCTGCTGGATCTGCTTCAGGAGCTCCATGTACCTGTACTAAGGAGCCCAGAACTGGACACAGCACCCCAAGTGTGGCCTCAGGGCTGAGTAGAGGGGCAGGATCACCTTCTCTACCTGCTGGCAATGCTCTTCCTGACAGAGCCCTGGAGAAATAAAGAAAGATCTCAGAAAGCTGCAGGAGCACGTATGCCCATGCTCTGGGAGCACGTGGCTGCTGGTACTGAGTGTGGGCTGCCACATCAAGTCACCAGTGTAACCCAAAAATGCAACCTAAATATAAGAAGCCTTGTAGCTATATAGATTATACACACTCAAAGATAAATTAATGGAATTACATTTAAAACAAGGAAATGAGATAATCAGAAGTGTGAATGCATTAGTATTGTGAGAGCCACAGGCCTTGATCTGATTCCTGCAGACATGTCCATCGGCACGAGTGCTGTGAAAACTTGATCACATATACTGGCTTTCCAAAGGGTGCCTATGTTGGTTATTGAATGGCAGAGACTGCTGGATGAGACAGAAGATCAATAATTAGTTTTAATCTTTTTTCCTTGAGAAATTAGTATTTTGTTGTTTTCTGCTGGCCAGTCCTCTTTCTAATGACTTTAAATCTATTGGACCATCTAATCTAAGCTTGATGCAGGGAAGGGGGAAATAGTGTGTGTCCTCAGAACCTTGCTAGGTTGGCTCAACCAGCACCTTAGGCATCACTCAGAATAAAGCAGATTCAGTTAATTCTGCATTTCACAGTCTATTTGTCACTCTTAGTGCTCTTCATATGCAGTCCCAGCAGCAGGCATGCACCAGATAAGGAATTTTCACAGTGCCATGAATTTTTTTTTGGCAACTGCTGGTCTTATCAACTAAGTACCTTGCAATACAAAGTAAAGCTTTACAATGATAATGGGAAAGATAAGTGTTATTATCTATATGTTATGGAAAAGGATCTAAATATACAGTGCCACCAATTTTGTGTGCTTCTCTAGTCATTGTGTAAAATGGGTCACAACTAGATTTTTTTGATGTTCCAAGCACTGAACACTCTCATACAGAGCTGAAACAAGACAGAACCACTGACAGGGCCATCCATCCTGTGACCTTGGAGAGGCAAATCTCTCAGTGCTGATCTTTTGCACTGTTGAGTTGTATGAGCTGTCTCTGCTAGAACATGTATGGTTTTGTATGATTTGTGCTTGTAAACTTATTTATCTCTACATAATACAGTGGACTCAGGTGAGGCTGGAAACTGAAAAAATTGGGAATCAATTACTGCTTTTTCAACACAGAGTGTAGATTGTGGAAAGGTGAGAATTTTGGCATTGAGAGTGTGAGAGTGTGAAGAATATCTTACTCCACTGAATAACAAGCTATGATGAGAAGCAGTTTGTCCAATGGCAGTATCTGATATTGTCTCTTGGACTTTCTTGCATCCACTCACATTTCTGAAGCCCTCCAAACTCTTCAGTCTTCTAAGATCCATCTCACAGTGCCAAGGCAGGCAGACAGAGTAAAACAAAAGTTTTTCCTCTACCACCTCTATTTTTATTACTGTGGTTTTTTATCTTTTTCCCCATGGGAAAGAATCTATGTGATGAAATTTCTCAGACATCTCTCACAGTACTGTCTAAGGGAGAAAGGAAGAAGGAATAAAACAGAAAAAAGCTTGAAAAGTTTTTCCAAAGACAAAAACAATAGGATATTTATTACAGTAAAAATGCAGCAGGATGAACAGGAGGATAACTCTAGGACAACTTGCAGGTATGGAGTTGGTGTTGGAGGTTATTCTTTGATGTTGGAGATTATTAATTTATGGAAGTTTTTATGAGATCAGAATACAAAATATTTCTCATATTTTGCTTACTTCTATTAAACTATCAGATAAAAATTGTCAGGGCTTATGAAGTAATTTCTAATTGGTCTAATTTCTTTATATATACCATAGTATATATAGTATCATCTATAAAATCTACTAAAATATATAAAATACATCGTCTTGTTTTGAATAGGCAATTGAGAGCTGCACTTTAAAGCTTATCTGTCCTGTTTCCTTACTAGAAGGAAAGCTTCTGGTATATTGTTCTTTTCAATACTTATACAGCATTCTGTCTCATATAGATTTGAATCAGCAAATTCATATGAAGTGTAACTCTATATAAAGTGTGAGAAAAGAAGACAGAAGACTGCAAAGGTTTTGTTAGTACGCGATGAAACCAAAAGTCTTCTGATAAAGCTGATACTAAACTATTTTGGGTTTTAGATGTACATAATATTATGCAGTCAAAATGAAGGTGCCTTTTCTCATGTTGCACTGTTATTGACATAAATAAAAATTATTTGCAATATTTTATTTAATTTCATAAAACTAATCCAAGAGCAAAACTGCATAATTTTGTGTGGCAACATAACTTTGTATTCATGGCTGATTTTTCCCCTTTACACAGAAAAATAATGTGGGTTGATGCAGTGTCCTAACACAATAGGGGCTAATGAATAGAGCTTGCTGTGCTCAAGAGACTGCAGTTCAATTACTAGTGGTGCCAATCAAGTCAGAAATATTAACCATGGTAACAGCAGTTTTGAGTTACATGGAATGAGGCTGTGGCTTCTTGGGGAAGATCACCTCTTGGGAGGGAAGGGAACGTTCACAGTAAGAGCTGCAGAAGGTCAGAGACTGCTTCTTTATGGCACAGGAGAGCAAGACAGCTCATGCCACAGGAAGGCTTCTGCTGTTTTTGTACCTTTTCATTGCAAGTGTACCTGAGAGTTCATAATACGTAAGTGTGACCATGTGATCCATGCATAACCTATAGAATTGAATTTCCTATGTATGAGGGTACAGCAATTAATAAATCATGTGAAAGATAAATTACAAATCAGGTTAGAACCTAAGCAGGAGTAAAATGTTGCTGAAGTCAGTGTGACTAGGCTGAATTACATCAATCAATTCTGTAGATTTTTATGAGGATTTACTTAATATAGTGCATTTGTTCTGCTGGCTGGTGATCAGAGTGAGGATCCCTCGATGTGATACAATGGCAGTGTTATGTATTAGTAGCATGAACAGGAAGCAGCTGGCATCCTGTTCTGAAAACAATCTCAGTTTTTATTGCAGAGAACAATATTGAAAAACAGTGTGTGTGTGATGGGCCTAATCCTTAAAAATGTGTGAATTTGGATACTTTCCCTTTTAATTGAGTAGTCACTTCTGGACTAAGTCTAGATTCGTTTCTTTTCACAGAAAGCTCTTGTGATGTTTGTCCTTTGGATTACAGAGAAAACCAGCTACAGCCCCAAAATGGCTTTTTTTTGCACTTTCCTGCTGCCTCTCTGTCTCTTCCAGCTGGTGAGTATGCTCAGTTGTGGAGTGCTTTTCCTCTTCTCTTATTCATGAAGAGATGGCACATCTCTTTGGTCAGCATCACTGAAACATTTTCTATTCTTTGTCATGGATGCTATTAAAAAGCTACCTGTTAAAGATGGTTAAGTTACTGTGTCGTTGGAACTTAGTCCTTGTTAACTGAAACTTCTCTAAAAATTTAGGATGGATTTCTTAAGAATTGAAGAGTAATAGCAGGCTATAAATTAATTTGAATCTGACTGCAAAGTGGAAAATAGTGTGTACTTGATACCTTTTCTGAAGATTTTGGAACATGCAGTGACTATTATGGTATCTCTGTAGGGTAAGCAAGTGTTGTGTATGGACGGGGCACCTGGATTTTAGAGGTTTAGGCATTCAAATGAAGCCATCTGAGTTCAGCTTCACCACTACAGGCCACTCTTTTAGTCAAACACTGCAATCTGGAGGGATGTTTCACCTCAGACATCTTAAAACCTATCCCAGATTAAGAGGAAGAAATGTCTCCAGAAATGGAGATTAGGGACAATTTGTCAATGCATATTTGGGCTCTAAAGCCAGGTGACATGAAGTGCCTTGATGAATGTGTCTGACAAGGTAGGAAAACTAGCAGCAAAAGAAGTGAGGACAGGCAAGGCCTTGTTGTAACTGAGTCTGTGATTGGCTGACAGGAGGTTGAATTTTAATTCCACTTTTAACCTTCTGTCTATTTGACCTGAGACAGAGTCATTTTCCTTTATTGTCTCCTTTTTATCCTTCTTCTTCCTCCATGCTTAGTTTTAAGTATTGATCATTTATTTATCCAGTGTGGGAGACAGTCCCTCTTTTCTCCTGGTGAAGACTGAATCCTGTTGTCTTACTCATAGCAGAAAATGTGAGCCATCTGGTTAAGATATCCTGGTAAAAATGCTCTTAAGTCATTACTGTTTCAGTTGCATTAGTGACTTTATCAGTGGAAGAGGATGGGAAGCCATTTCATGTTTCTTATACAATGCTCTGACCACTGAGCTAAACTGTGATTTACTCACTAGATTGATAAAATAACCAATTAATGTGAGACATCACCAGAAACAGATTGAGGAGGTGAGCATTTAGATTGATTGGCAATCTCTTGTTAAGACATTTGCTTGAAAAAATGAAAGACTTTAGCATCATATTCAGGTCCTTATGACTGGTTCAGAGCAGTGCATGAGGCTAAGGTAGTCTACAGGCTCAGTAGCCATTAGCTACTGGGCTATTTTCTTGTCAACTCAAGGAATATTAAAATAACAGCAGAGACTGCCTGAATAGTCTAAATGCCTAGCTCAATGTCTTTGGGCATTGTCGTTGGACAAAAGTGGTTTGGGTTAAAATTGTGTTTAGTGAAGGACAGAATGAACCAGTCTTATATATCTGGTAGAGCTGTAATAACTGAAATAGAGTAAGTAACAGAGTGATAGTTAGCAACATTATCAGTATCTAGCTCTCAAACCTTAATTACACTTGTTCAGTGTAAATCCAGAAATAATTTTAGGATTCCCGAAGTTATACTTCTTGCCAAATGTTGTGTGTTATTTCACCTGATCTTCATTTGTCATATAATCAGCCCACAGCACCTATCGAGTTGCTTGTAATGGCTGCTTTAGTAGGCAATATGTGAAAATACAGGAAAGAAAAATTTGGAAACTATGTACCCTAAATTGCATCCTTGGCTCTGTTGGCTTCAGTAAAACAGGCTGAATTATCTAAGATCTTCATTCCTTTAATTTCTATTTTTCTTCTTCTCTAATGAATCTTTATCAAACAATCTCAGCCATTTTGGCAGTATTCTGCACAGTAAAACTTGTTAATTAGCAAATTAAAAGGCACCATCTCAATTATTTTTTTCGAAAAAAAATGCAGTTAAGAAATGTTTTTTTGGAGCCCTTCCTCCCTCATCTGAGTGCAAGTGTAGGAAAGGAAATCTGTTTAATCTTCACTCTTATACTTTCCTGATTCACCTGGTTGCTTTTGGGAATTTAGGGGAAAACAGTTCAGCATGGCAGATGAAAATCACAAACTAAGTTTTATGCAATATTTTAGGATGAATGAGACTCCACTTTTATTGTCCCTCACTATTGCCTTTCCTCAAGTCCTGTTTGCCATATGAAGAAAAGTGCTAGCAAAGTATTTATGTTAGAATATGGATTTAATAACAGGGTAACTGTTATTTCTGACCTTATAGCAAAAGTTAGTTGAATGATATTCAGGTCGGATCTACTATCAACTGTATATCCTTTGTTATTAACAATATTTCACTCTCTATAAGGAAAGAAAATACCTCCATAACAAGCAAAAAATCCCAACAGGCCAACCAACCAAATAAAAATTGAGGGCCTTTGGTCTAGTAAGCCTCATAAATAGTTTTTCATGTATTTTATTTTTTCTTATTTAGAAAAGTTAGGACAATAGTTTCTCTTCAGAAAATGTTTGCTATTAAATAATATGAACTACTCTGTTATTTCCTGGCTGAAACCACAATTCATGATGTGCAATATGATTTTGCTGGTCCTTTTAAATGATTTGCAAGTTACAAGCTATCAATAGTGCACTTCCTTGTAGAAGATACTTTAGCTTCAATATGAGGTTTATCACTGCCTTGTGTCTGAATAGTCACTGGCAATAGTCAGGCCAGAATGATAGCAATGCTGTGCTTGGTTGAAATATGCAGGATGTTCCCATGTATGGAGCTAAGTTATTCCTTTAACAGGTGAATGTGAATTCTGTGGTATGAACAAAAAAACCCATGAGCTTCACAGAGGTGATACACCATAAGCTAAGAGGCTGGTGAGCCTGGCCCTCAGCTGGCATAAAATGAAAGAATTATTGTCTCAAATCAGCATAAGGAGCAGAAGTGAGGCAGAGGCCTTACTGCTGTGACAGTAATTTACCTGCACTGCAGCTATCTTATGAAAATAGAATGTCAGCACCCCATGTGAAAGAAGATGCATGTCTCTACAAGGGCAAAGCACAATGTCTACTTGGGGCAGGAGTGGGAAAAAGTATGAGCTGCCTATATCTCACCACATGAATTTCAGCTGAAAGGCTTTCTGCTCCAGAAGAAGCTCTTTGTTTTAGAAGACCTACTATTTTCTTGTGTCTCTATCTGTGTGGTTGTGGAGGTGACACTGACTTTGTGTCCAGTGTGCTGCAGAGAAACTGGGAAGATGGGAGTTGGCACTGTAGCCCAGAGGAGAAAAACTCTGTAGCAGACAAAAACCAGCTAATGCATTTCAGCAACTTGAAGAAGATACCAATGATTCCATTACCAAGGTAATCATAAATATTAACACAAGTTTCAACACCATAGTCTTTCCTATTTAATAGCTAAGAATGGAACAGAAGATAATTATCTAATTCACTTCTGGGCAATAGATATTATTTAATTAGATAATGGAGAGTAAGCTCAGTGCAGAGTAAGTGCAATCAGACAACCATGCGCATGAAAATCCTTCTGAAGCAGAACGCAACCTTGTTAGCAAAGAGAAGATTCCTTAGTGCTATTATCCTGCTGACACAGAGAGTTAGCCAGGATGTTATTTTATTATGCTTTTGTTGATCTATCCAGAGACAGAACCAGAATCTAGACCTTGAACAACTCAAGAAGAGTGGTTTGAAGAACTGTGGAGGTGCATAAATACTAAACCACTGTAAATGGCAGGGGAATGATTCCATTTTTAGAAAAAAAATGTGACTGCCATTATTATTGTTTGTATAAGAGTCCTGCAGTTTCTTCACAATTTGTACAGATGTGTTCAATTTCAGTCGTTTGCCCTGTCAGTTTTTCTGATACATGGTACATCATTTTCTTTAAGATGCCTGAGTGGTGGTGATTAGTGGTGTGTGATGAATGAACAAGGCAAATTTACTTTAAAAGGAAGAATTCTCTGTGTGTTCTATATGTGAAAGTAAAATGTAGACTTCCCATTGTAAATTATATGTTGCTATAATTCCTGCTTCATGTTATGTTGAAACACCACAGCCCAAACAACACTGAACATGTGTGATGGCTGTAAGATGTTAAAGTAGAAGCAGAGAGCCATACATCAGAGTGTCACCATCCCTAACATCCAGTCACTTAATCCCCAGCAGCCTCTGCTACAAGGTAGATTACTAAATATGTGTGCAGTCTCTCCCTTTTAGCAAGATGTCCATGTAAGTACGAGCTTTCTGATGTAAAAACAAAAAACAAACTGTATTTTAAAAGCGTTAGCACTGATGTTGGAATGCTTTGGCTCATTTGCTTTACTGAGTTTAAAACAAAGGCTGTTGAAATGTTTAACTCTGCCATCTCTTAGTGTCTCTGCAAAGGAAGAGTAAACTATGATGTGGTTTTCACGTCCTTCAAGGTACAAGGACGTGGCTGTGACAAGCAGCTAATCACTGACCAGCTCAGGCTGGAGTATCAGGTAGAGAGGCTTTAGAATTTGCTTCTCAGCCAGTTCAACAGAGCTGATCTAGGGATGCAAGTGGCTGCTAGATGCGTGTGCTTAGCAGTGCCTCATTTCCATTCTGACAGGTCTCCTATACTAACAAGCACTGTGAGAAAAACTGTGGCTTGTAGATGACTTTGGTGGTGATGTAGTTGTAGGTTAACACTGAAATATTTCTACATTGTCTGTGGAACTGCAAGAGTGACCTGTAGTAGGGATGAATGAAGAGAGACAGGCTTTGACAGACTATATGTGCTAACGAAAAGGGGAATAAATTCCATCAAAAATTCTGAAGATCCATACTGGATTCATATCCCTTTCCTTTGGCTTGCTTTGCCTTGCTTTGCTTTCCTTTCTGTTCAGAAATGAAGCAATTTAACAGAGGATGGAATCACCAGATCTACAGGAGTAACAAAATCAGAGCAAAAGATGTATCTCTTTGTAGAGAGCTGGACTAAGGTTTATTCAATGAAATAAAGTGGGCCCAAAATTTGAGAGGAAGTGACAAGAGGCAAAACTCCATCTCTTGCCTTCACCAGGATGTTGAAATAAATATAGAAGCATTCCAGGACATATAAACATCCAGCTTTGGTTCATCTTAAGCACAGGAAAATCTAACATTGATGAAGTCAGTGAGAAATCAAGCAACATGACCTACTATAAACCACGTGGCTACTTCCAGGGTGCAAATGATGAAGAAAAAATGTCACCAGTTCTGCATACAATAGATCAGTATATTTGTATTCAACCAGTGACTCATGGTCAGTCAATGGTGTAATGGGAGATGATCTGCAAATTAAATCTGGAAATGTATTGAGAATTTATCTATTACCTTCAAGTAGATTATAAGAGTGCAGTGTAATTTTTATTAATTTGAAGGACAGCAATGATCCACTGGCCCTAAAGGTTTGGGAACCATCTGCTGAAAGGCAGTTTGTCCCAAAGAAATACTGCTGACTGCATCTAGAAAATTACTGAGATAGTGAAAGAGTTTGTGTTTGTTGGGATTAAAAATCTCATGAATGACCAAGAAATTGAAAGAAGGGAGGTCTCTGTGTCAGAATTTCTGTCTGTGGGAGTAAAGAGAAAGAGAGTAAGAAATATGGTCAATAAGGACAAAACTCACTGTTTGAGGGACTGGATACTACTAATAATACTATGTCATCTTGGAAAAATTATGTCAGTTTTGGAATCCAGACAATTAGTCAGCTTTTCTGGCATTGTGATATTATTTCAGTCACATTACTTTTTGGGAAGGAGCTAGATTTATGGCGTCAGCATCCATTTTCTTGGACAACTAAAAGAATACTCATATGTCACTTCATTTTTTCATTTTCTTTCTCTGAAATGTCAACATGTCCCTAGATGAAGTGCTGTAGTCTGAGGCCACTGTGAGGCTGCCCTGTGATAGTAGACACATATGTGGACTTAGTACCACAGAACACCCATAATTACAGCTATTTGGGCTTCTCTTTTGAGAACAAAAACATCTGCCTGGAAAGAAGAGATGATTCTGGAACATGCCCTCAACTTTCTTGTTCTCTTTTTAAAATAGATGGTAGAAATAATGTTGGTGAGCAGTTTCTCCAACATTATTAATATATTTTTTTGTTCTTGTTGTCATGAAGAAAGGGATTGTGTGCACCTTTCTTCCAGCCTTTTAAAACTACTAGCTCTTCTAATAAGAAAAAAATTCATTGTTTGTGATATGTCAAATTTAGCTTAAATATGAGTTACTCCTAGCAATTAGAGACAATATAAAGGTATATAGAACTATAAAACTGCCATGCACAGCATTGTAGTCTGGCTTCATGAAAAACATGTTTTCTTTGCTAAACACTGAGTTATATTGACAGTGGAGCTGAGATGTCTTGCAATCAGGCATTATTTGATCAGGCAGCTCTTGTTGTACTGTACATAGATACAGAGTTTCTTTAAATACAATAAATAAAAGTAAAATCTTACACAAGGCAGCACAGCTTAGTAATTGCTGTTTTGGAGCTCACATCACTGCAGTTATTTAGCTCAGCATTTCATCTCCAGCTGCAGCACAATTTTTGCCAAATATAGATAAATGAAGTTAAAGTTATTGGCAGCGACTAGTTCTGTATCCCTGTTTCGAGTTCACAGATTTCATAGGAGAGGCCTTCCTTTATTTTTGTAGCAAGCAATTGTTTTGAACCCTGAACTTCTTCACGTTCCAGCACAACACAGTGTTTTCAGTTCTACTTTATCAGACAGATACTGGTAAACAGAAAGAATGAGCAGGTTCCCTGTTTGAGAAATATACCCCATGAAATGTGAGGGAGGAACAAACCCAGAAACTGAACCTCACTCAGCATATTTTAGGAGTTTTAATGTAATGTTGAATTTGCAGTCAGGGCCTTTCAGTGTGGGTTGTCTAACTCTACAGTGTGCAAATGTCATTACTCTCTATGTTGTATGAGGTGGCCTGGTAGCATGGTCTGCTGCAGACCCTCACTGCAAAGTCACTGCAAACTACATAGAGATGCTTCTGGGGTTCTTTAGACCTTCTGTAGAGTAAAACTTCCTTCATTTGAATTAAACAAATGAGACACAGAAATAAATGATAGGGATGTAATATTGAACATATTCTAAATCACTATAGAAACAAGATTAAAAAAATTCAAGGCTTACAAATTTAGACATATACTTCTGTTTCTTTAGATTTATTCAATACTATTTCCTTCTTGCTCTTGTGAAAACATATTGTCACTTTTACAGCTGTCTGGTGTTTATCTGTAAACAAGTAATGGTGTCAGGAAATGCTGGTGTTTCCCTCTGACCCACCTGGCTGCTTTCCTTTGATCTGTGATCCTTTCTGTTAAAAGGGAAATGAAATGTCCTCCTATCCAGAAAGCAAACTCATGGAGCTTTTATTTTGAATGGATATGCATGACAAAATGCATCTCTAATACTGCTGTGAAATAGTACTTCCTTCTTTATGTCCAATCACTGGCTTGGATTTTCTTTCCACAGAATTTCTATTCTAAAAGCACATGAAATTCTTTCATCAAATTCTACTTTTGTCATGATAAATTCACTTGGGACCATAGATTCAGAAGCAGTAGGCTCTAAAATTACATTGGGAAGATACTTGAATTTTGCCAGTGAGATTTCAAAGGAAAAATATATTTTCAAAATTAGGAGAGCTAGCAATTATTAATATTTTTTTTGTCTGTGAAATTTGTCTGATTCATTCACAGTGACTGGTTTCAGTTAAAGAATAAGCTTCTCCTTTTTGTGATTTCTCACCAACTTTACTTTTTCTTGTGAGTTTCACTTCGCAGATCCTATGCTACCCCATTTTCCAAATGGAATGAAGTTATAGTCTTTTAAATGGTAAAAGAAACCCAAATACAAACAATCTCTAATCTGTCCAACAAAATAATTGCTGCTGATAACACAGCAGCAAATTAAAATCAGATATTTGTATTTGCTTCCATAATATGGAAGAGAGCAAATGTCTCATTAGCTAACACAGAAAGATTTTCAATGGATCTTACGGAATGATCCACTTTTCTGATTGCACTGATTGAGATATTACTCTAGACAAGTTCAGCTAAAAACATCTCCTATCTCTTTAGAAATTCATGGGATCTCACAATGTATAACTTCTTACCATTCTATTAATATATTATTTTACACAGCAATTTTTATCTGAATAGTCTGAAGCATATTACAAGTAAAGTGAATTAGAAATTATGGGGGCTTTTGTATAAGAAATATTGATGAAAACAATATTTTTTACTTAAAAATATTTTATGAAAAGATAAAACTTCTTTTAAAGATACCATATTTTTCCTTTAATGCTATTTTATGGCAAAAAGGGTACTGTTTCCCAAGGAAGAAAAGAAAAAATATTTCTCCTTCAATAGATGCCTATAACAGCAGTACATTTCCAACACAAAAATTCAGGGTTACTTTAATTAGGATCACTGTTTAAGCCTCATGTTCTTCCTGTAATTTGTGAATAATATGTATTTTATAAAGGAGTGGATAGAGATATTACTGGTTCTCCTGGCTTATAAGGTGAATTGTGCAGTCAAAGCAGAACAGCATGCTTTACAACCCTATGTCCTGTTCACAGTACTAAAACAGCTGAAAATTGAAATTTTTCAATATGGGGAGAAACTGGAACTTTTCCCAGTATGATTCTCCTTTCTAATGAGAGCAACAAGTAATAGGAAATAATAGCTTTGATGTTCCAGCCCATTTCTCTAGGATTGCTATTTCTGTTACTAGTATTTGGTGAAAACTTCTCACCTTTGATTCAAAACCCCTTTTTTTTCCTGAGCATTTTGTACATGGAGTATAACCCCAACTAATGCAGCTGTCTCTAATTTATGCCAATAAATGAGGTAGATAGGGATCAGGCTCTGTACTAAAGATGAGATATTTCTTAGGGCTGGATGAGTATCTCTGGTTCCTACTGTCTCTCATAGGTTGAACTTGACTGCTTCAGATACTTCAGATACCTTCTCATGCCTACATATCACTGCCCACGTGATCCAGAATATATTTTGTAATATTTGAGTCCTTCTGGTTTTACTGAGGAGGGCATCAATCCATGCTGTCTTTGTCTCTGCCAAAACCCATGTATGGCCAGGCCCAGCTTGGTGTCTTATGGTCAGAAGGCAAATTTTCACAGTCAAATGTAACCCTTTCTCATCCTGGTTATTTCCCTCATAATTAATCAACCTGACTAGAAGGCTGATCTGGTCTCATAGCTGGGAAGCAGAGAGCAAAACCAGAGCCTTTTTTGTATGGAGGCTGCATTCCTTCAGCATGTCCCTGCTGAGGAGCAGTTTACCACAGGGTCTCTTGTTTGAACATACAGGGCTCACCTCCCCCTTTGAGTGACATAACAGCAGCATGAAGTGAAAATAAAGTGAAAAACTCTCAGGAAGGTTGCTCTTCAAAGCACACGTGCTCCTACAAATGCACACAAGCGAGCTGGTTTGCACACCAAGGCAAATGCAGGCATCTGCACACACACACACACACTCACACCCTGTCACATTTGGCTCCATAGCCAAACCTGGTTAAATAATGTCAATAGCAGAAAGCCTTACAGTGCTGACACTTCCTCTGGCTGTAAAATATTTACTGTTCCTTTAAAACTGTGAATAAAAAAAAGGTCAGTCTGTATACTGAACAAGGAGTAAAAAAAAAAAAAAAATCCTTTTTTTTTTTATTAGAAAACACTTGAAACTTATCATGTGCAGCAGATGGGAGTAGAAAATGCAGCTTGAAGACAGTTATATAAATATATCCTTGATGTCTGTTTTGCTTTTCAATTTGCAGTGAAAAGTACAAAGGTAGAGTAGAGCGCCAGTCAGGGCTGCACTGTGTCTCTTGATATCCATTCCAGATGTTGGCTAGACTTTGTGGAGCCAGGCTTATGGCACTGAGGCTGGAGCTAGTTGTCTTTTCCTCCAGGTGTGATGCTTCATGCTGATCCCCCCACATGCTAGCCTGTCTTATCCAAACAGTTTAAGCTCTGTGACAGGCATCTACCACCTTTTTGACCAAAATTCACCTCCCTTCCCCACCCCCACCTCAATGCTTTCCACCCACCCCAACTTTTTCCAGCCTGATGGGCTCTGCAGACAAGCCCACTTGTCCCTGCCTATCATTCTGTCACTTCAAAAGCAAGCCCCCCTAAAAAAATGAGCTCTGACGTGGTTCTCAAATAATGCTAGTCAGTTAGTAGCTGCTTTGAATATTCCTCTTTGTGTTTTGAGAGTGTCTGGAGGTACTATTTGACACCGAGTATGTCTGCCAAGCCTCTAATGGTAGTTCTCTGTTTGTGCATGCTTGTAAAGGATTTTACACTGTAATATTTTAACTCCCTGATTAAACATTGCTAAGCACAGAAGTATATCATAAATCTCGCAGGCGCCAACTCCATTTATCTGAATGTTAGTTACTGTCTACGGTGGGTAAACAAATTACAGCACAGTTTATTACAATATATGGGGCCACGATGTAGCTCTATTAATATCTTGTACCCCCTGGAAATATATCGTTGGCTCACAGTCTGAATTTTTTCTCCCGAACAATTAAAAACAAATTCTGAATGGAGGGTGGAAGGGTGTGTGAGGGAGAGGGGGAAGCATCAGGCACTTCCAAGGGAAAACTTGCTGGGAGTAACAATAATGAGCTGCAATATCAAATTACTACTATCCTGGGCTTGAGGTCAGTACATATTGAGTTAGTTGTAAGATATTGAAGTAGAAACTTTTCTAGTTTGGAATTCATTAATGCTGCTAAAGCCGCCAGAAAAATATCTAGAAAACATTTGAGTTGGAGAGGGCAGAAACAAAGAAGAATTTTAACAAGGAATAGCATTGGAGTATTTTCCTCTCCCAGCTACATGCAGCACATTTACAGAGATCATTCTCATTATCCCTAGCACGTCTGAGGTACATGGAACCTCCCCTTGTAGACAAGAGGTCAGCACTGGTGAGGTTGGAATATTTCCACATCCATTTACAAAAATAGTCACTTCTAATTTTTTATCAATTTTCTTACCCCTTACAAATAATCCCAGTTATATGAATGTGTAGCAATCAATGGAAGCTCTGTCTTCTGAAAGTGCAGAATAAATGACTGAATAAAGTAGGAATTCTATTGGGAGGCTTTTGGACCGACAAGTTTAATGCCATGAAAATTAGTTTGTGATATGTTTCAGCATAGAAGTAGAGAAAAGAAAGAAGTGCTGTAAATGTTAAGAAAATTCATAGCAACTACTAAAAGTAATTTCACTACTAAAAGAAACAGAATCAGGATAAAAATAGTATGTGTAAATCCCTGTTTACTTTTGATATTGTAAAAGCATCACTGCTACTTGACCTGAAGCACGAAGTTGTGGCTAACAGGGTGACTATTTGTGGAGCTATCAGGTTGGAGATTACTTGCAGTGCTGTAGTCATGAGGGTAAAATAAAATAAAGGTGTGGTCCTTGCCCAATTCTGCACTGATGCCTGCAGGGGTCTGCAATTTCTGAAACAAGCTGACAACCCTGACACCATGTTCAGTGGAAGCAGGAACAGCTAGCTGCTATCTCCCTTTCAGGAAACCACAAAACACCAACATTTTACAGACTGGAAAAGAGTTCATTACGTGCAGGGGCAGGGCAGGATAATGTTCTGATGTTCTTAGCTGGGCTCCAGTGGCCAATAACACAAACACCATCATTCATGAAAGCAACTGAAACTTGGTAAAAATAGAAATCCAAATATTTGAAAAGCTTTTGCATATTGTCAATGCTGTAAATCATCATATAACTTTGTATAGCAACTGATGAAAATATGTCTGTAACTAATAAAATTAACACCACAGACTTTCACTTAAAGAATTTGTTTTCACATCACACAAAAAAGAAGTAAGACTAGATTAATTGCTAGCCTTTTCCTACTAAAACCAGTGCATTTAGGCCAGGGCTGAACTCAATTGTGAGATTCCTAAAGAAATGCAGGTGCTATGCTTCTGTCAGTTTTTAAAGATCTTGCATATATGCATACTCATTGCTTGATTGAACAATGTGTTTGGCACTCTGGCCTGATCCACCAAAGCATTTAATCACATGTGTAGGCATGTGAGCAATTTCTTTCACATCAGTTAAAATATTTACATGCTTAACCTTGAGCACATTGAAGGGCCCAGCCTACAATGGAATTACTTTTTTTAAAAAGAAAGCCATACAACGAAAGCAATGCAGTTTGCAAAGGTGCTGTCAGGACATGTACCACCTCACCACAGCAAAGGCAGCCTGGGGTGCTGAGCCCCACTTGCCCAAGCTCTAATTGACTCCACACAAGTAGAGATCCAAGGATCTCTCACAACTTGTGTAGGACACAACTCTTGATCATCGAGCTGGAAGGTTCAAGCAAAGTATGTCCTGACTTTTAAAAGACTAGGAACATTTTAAGAATAAAATTTGATTCTGCACCCTGAAATATTTTGGGTAATCAAACCAAGACTTTGGAAAGTGTTCTGATCCTGGAAGGACTCACCCTGTACAATCCTGTGAAGTAGAGGAGTGTTTGTCAGAGGGATGCCAAATAAACCAAAGTGTAATTTCCTGTGGTTGAACATTTGCACCTCAACTGGAACTGATTAAGAATGTTGAATCTAATAACTGGGAAAAGAGGGGCAGGACGGTCACAGGCTTGCAGAAAGATTTTGGAAAAGTCAGTTGCTAGTGAGGGTACTCTCTAAGGACATCAGAAGATATTTTTGGCAAAATCTGAGAGGTGGAAGAGTAGGATAGAAAAAGACAGGGGGAGGAATGAACCTTTTAAAGCTGACAAGGGAGAGCCACAGAACAGGACAGTTAAATGCAGGAAATGGCTTGAAGTGGGAGAGTAAGAGGATGGTGTGGTTACAGACTTCTCCCTGGAAGAATAATTGGATAAACCATAAGGGAGGCTAGCTGCCATGTTGGTGTCCTCAAGGAGCTTCCCACTGCACAGTCACTGAAGCTCTTACATATTATGGGGTCTTGGAGAGAGGAAGGAAAATATCATGGTGAATACTGAGGTGAGCAAACAAAGATAATCGAGGTCATCAGGCTGTCTTAAAATAAGAGCTTAAAAGGAGCTAGAGGAACCAAGCAGAAAGAGCTGATACTTGGGATACTGTGTTAATGTACATGCTGGGGTATATAAAGGTGCAGGCCAAGTAAATGGCTTTTTTTCTGAGACTACAATGGCTGTCAGATGAGGAAAATGAAAAACTCCCAGTAAGAACATCTTCATCCTATGCTATCTGATCAAGAAATTTTGGAGGAAATAAAGAAAGGGAATGAAAAATGGCAGTCCTGTTGGACTGGTCAGCTGTGACATAGATCACCTTGATCCCGTTTTCAAAGATGTGAAAGAGCCTTTTAAGGCTCTGATCCATCTCATGAACTTAAAGTTTGAGTGTTGCTTATGGTATAGAAAGCTGATCTCTTGATTTCATATTTACAGACTCTACAGCAAGAGCCAAATCAACACCCAAAGATGTTTGAATGACTTTTTGATCAATCAATGATTCTGCTATACTTTTCACAGTATTGAAAGGCATAATCATGGACTGGTGAGATTGATGAAGGTTATCAAAAGGGACTGTAATGTTTATTGGTATTATAATAATAAACTCTGTTCTGGCTATATACTAGATTTTTCTGAATATTCACCAAGCATGTTAATTGGCAAAAAAAAAATTTGATGCACATTGTGTAAATATAATTCCAAATGTCATTGTCAAATTAACAACTGTGTGTATTTGCAATGAAAACATTATTGCTTTAATTAAATCAGGGAACAAACTCTGGTAATATAGGATCCCAAGTTCAAACCTAATTTATATCACTTTTGAGTTTTCAAGTACTATGAGATTTTTCTGGCATCTCTGACAAAAAAAAATCACATTGGAGGTAGTGTATATCTGACTCAAATCTATGTTGGTTTTTGCTTAGTCAGCAAAGGGATTTTGGATCAAGCTTTTGAGCACATGCACAATTTGAAAGTTTCATTCATTAATCTTTTCATTGCTACTTTCCCAGAGGTTTTCTGGAACAATGCTGAGTTTTAAGATGGGAAGAATCAAATGAAGTAATAGGCAAAAGTTACTTCAAGTGTAGTGGCCTGCATGGTAGAAAGCATGGAAATGCTCATGAGAGGAGGAAATGAAATGAACCCATGGTCTGAACCACAGATGTAGTGACCAGTTAAAATCCTGAGCAGAAAATCAATCAAGCGGTGTTAACCACAAAGTTAGAACATCTGGCTTATGAAGTCACTTATCTACATAGCACTAGAAGATGGAATGATGTAATAGACAAAATATCATATTGTTTTCCTAGCACTTGTACTTTCTTTAACCATCTACTTTTCTCTGCTGTTTAAAGAAACTTCTAGATGGACCCTGGGTTTGAATTCGGTGTTGTTCTCAAGGTCTGTCCTGGGAAGTCCCTGTCACACAGATCTCTTCACAGCATTTGGTGATAAACATATTTGTGGGCAGTCACCCACAGCTCAAGGAACTCAGCATTAGCTTAAAAAGCAGTTAAAGAATAATTTACATAGATTAATTAATGGCTGAGAATGCTTCCTTTATTTGAGAATTCATTCAGTGTCTTTGAGATGAAATTTCTACAGATTAATTTCTTTTATTACTTTTGTTGGTGAAGCTCCACCTGTATTTTCTAGGAGTTAAGGTCTTAAATGCTTGTAATCTTAAATCAACTTCCTTTTTGTTTTTTTGTTTGTTTTTTTTTATTTCTTCCTTCAGGATTTTAAACTCTATGCCACCTAATTTCTGCTCATACTGATTGTTAAAAGATGACATGTTGACTGCATGATACAGATCTTCCATAGTTTCAGTAAGTTTCCAGAGAACCTTGTCTTTCCCCATGAAGATACAGGGCACTCAGGCACATTGAGAAAAACATACCTCACCCAGCACTGGTGCAGAAAGGCATAAAATGCCATTCCTCTGGTGCTATAGCAACAGGTGTCCCCAGTGCCTGAGCCAGACCAAGGGAGGCAAACTGCCTGCACCTGTGGTCCATCTGGTCATGTTTTCACACGGCCATGAAATGCAAAGAGTTGCACTTGGTTTTACTGCTGCCCTCAGGAAGTCCATGGACCACTTAGGTCTCTGATGGATGTTTTAGAGAAGGTCAAAAAGGCCCCTCTCTGTATCTATTGCACCTTGGCATGATTCACAAAAGCAGACAAAATTCAGGCCTGTGTGAGGACTGACTGTTGTGAAAGGGAGAGCCTGTGACAGAAATACCCTTGTGACTTATAACAAGGGGAGCCAGTGTGCTAAGAAAGGAACACATAGCTGCAGGCTAGATGAATTAATTTTGCTAGGACTGTGTGTGTCATAGCCTTGATAAAGCTCAGTTCTCTTTGTACATTTCAAGCTGCTGTGTTTGGGTAATATTACAAGATATCTAAATGTTTTAAGCTTTCTTATGATTTAGCCCCAGTATGATTTAGTCTCTCTTTCTGGCAGACTTCTCTGATATGTTCTTTATCTACTATTGTTTCAGAAAACGAAGACTCCTAGAGCCCATTGCCTCCTCCCCTACTTCTCTGTGCATATCTTTTCCCAGAACTTCACATTATGGTCAAAATAAACCTACAGTTTATTTTCTCAAAGATATGAAATAGCCGAGGTGAACAAATGTGTGATAAAGATTTTGCCATGTTCTGTCAGCTGGCGTTAGAAGCACACATCCGTGGATAAAACATTTCCACAGTCAGCCTTCTGCTTAAGTTTCCTTTTTACCTTGGATAGTTCTGTCCTTTGGTCAGAATCTTCAGGCCTGTCCATGACATTTCTCCAGTTTCAGGTCTGAACCACAGTTTTTCTCTGTCCTCTTTCTTTCTCCTGAAGTAATCTCGGAGAAAAAAACCTTCTTTAAGCCCCTTGCAATACCTCAGGTATATTTAGATAAGGTGCATCAGAAGATCTGCTTCTTGATAACTAATCTGTAGTTCAATTACTATCTTTCCTGGGAATCAGACTGAAATAACCATTTGCTCTGGATAGCCGCCATTTTTTATTCAAGTGTGCCCCATTTAAATGGAGGATCATCAAAGTTTAATGGCTTAGTATTTTTAGCCATGAACCAGGTGCAAGCAACTTTTCTGTCACCTACTGTGGGTTTTATGTCAATATGGAAGAAAAGGATCAGAAGGAGAGGAATGTGCCACATTCCTGCTGGAACTTACATCCTGACAGATGTCCATAAGATTCCAATGTCAGGAAGAAATCATAGTAGAGAAATTCCCCAAACTGTCTCAATCTAAAATGCTGTTTCACCATATGTCTTGTTATAATTATCGCTAGTAGGATGCATGTATTCCAGATCTGAGTTGATAAAATATATTCATTTTGATAGGATGATTTTATAGAAATCTAAAATATTTTCTGCCTGAATGTGGAGTGCAATGAGTGTGGAATGCAACTGTCCTTGCCAGCGATCTGCAGTCAGTCTTTGAGATGCAAGCACAGCCACAGGAAATGGTGCCTAACTTCACAAAACACTGTGATCTCCTGTGGCTCCACTGTATTCCCATCCTTGCCTGCAGTCTACAGGTCTCTGTCTAGGTCCATGAGCTGGTCTGGGTCCCTTCTGCTGTCAGAATGAGAGAGCCTGTCTTGCAGAACTGATTATCACTTGCTTCACAGGAACACGCCTGTTCTTTATTTATCAGTGATACGAACCCTACATATCAAACTGTAATTATTTTTGGCTGAGATAGGAACAGTTTCCAAATTAAATTATGAATTACCTAATCATTATATATGCACTTGCACTTGAATGTGTGCAAAGCATAGATGCAAGCTGGACAGATAGTCTGTGGACTCTGTAGGATTGGAATTCACATGTTTTTTACATACAAGGTTTGAAAGAAATGAACTTCAGAAATTCTAGTTCAGCAGGTCCAAATTCTTAAAAATATTTAATCTAGGATTGTAGTGGAAACATATTGACTGAAGAGACCAGCTAATTGTTATCACTGTCACTCTTATGTAAGAACTGCCTTTGGCTGCTATGTGAAAGGAATTAGAACATAAATTCTTGACAACTTTAACACATGCTACCTGAATACCCATCTGCTTAGCTTAAGAACTAAAAAGGGGTTCATTAATGTAGTATTGAATAAATTAAACGTGCTCCTATATGTGTTGAAACGTGCTACAATATTTAGCACTGCTGCCTTTTTTTCCCTTTTTAAAAACTGTATCTTAAAAAGCCGGCTGCATTTTTCATATGAAAACCAAACAGCAAATTGGATCTGCATCTAACAAAAGAAATTCATGTTTTGAAGTTTCCAAGTGGTGGCTGACCACTTATACATATGGACTGACTAGAAATGTTGCTTGGAAACACCACGTTATCAAAGAGAACCCAACATCAGGTTGGAGTGCTTCCCAGACAGCCGGTTCGTGGTGATAATTTGCAATGGAAAATTCTAATATCTGTTCCAACAATTCTTTATTTTCTAGATCTTCTTAGTTTTGCTTCTTGAGATTATTTGTCATTAGACTTTGCAATTTTTTTCCAAACTCTGATTCGGAAGATAGCATAGAGGTATGTAAACTACATTTATGGATTGGTAAGTCCTTCAGCAAGTATTAGGAAAATGTTGTTCAGCTGGGTAAAATATACGGAAAATGCATCCTGAAGGAATTTCAGTGTAAATTAATATTTCTGACATGAGAACTGACGTAGCTAGATTTAAATTTATTATTTCCCCTGTATATATTAATAGTAACTACTTATTGTGGACTTTTGGTTCTAAACATATTAAGATGATTGAAAAATTCTGTACAACTACAAAAATTACCTATCTAAACCTTGCAATCATCTCCTGTGTAGAACAAGAGGGTGATTTTATATTTTCAAACAGAAGTTATCCAAATAGGGCAACTAAAGAAATGCATTTGTCATGTCCTGTGCAAACAGGAATATTTAACAGATTCTCCCTCATATTCAAAAGCAATTTTCCATTGCAGTAACCTGTGGTCTGCTCCTCTGGTCCCTTCCAGGCCCCACAGCATCTGTTACTCCAACCACCACAGCTGGAGTTAGAAGGAAATGGGTCACACTGAGACATATGGAGGAAGGTATCTCCAGGCAAGTTGGTCCTAGACTGTTTTATACATATTTACAGCTTTAATATAAATATTTCTGTGTATATTTGTATATTAAATCCCAAATCTTATAGAAGACAATTTGACCCCTTCCCCTTAGAAGAACAGCTTCTAATCCATATCTGAGCCCCTGTGTTGACTCAGGGGAAGGAGTGCCATCTACTGAGGCTCCCTTGTGAGTTCACACTTCCTCTGCCAGGGTTTCTTTCAAGATCCTCAGAGGAAGTGCCCAACTAGAGCACAGCAACACCTCTTCTTCTTAAGAAGAAGCATTTTCAATAAGCATACACTGTAAACTTTTGGATTTCCCTAGATGCCCTTCTTACTGCCAAACACAAGACTCTTTTGTGTCTACCTACTTGTATATTTATTTATTTATTTATTTATTTATTCATTTATTTGTATTTAAAGGGAAACATCCAAAGTATTGCCACATTAGTACTAAAGCTGGTTCCCTGATCAAATCAGGTGGTCTCAGCACCACTTTTTATTTCCTGTTTTAAAATAAGACAGTTCTCTTAGACAGTTCTCTTCCTTGAGGTCACCATTGAATCATGTGCAAACAGACCTCTGCTCTCTTCTAGGCTTTCATTTGCATTTTGTTCTGAAGAACAAAATAAAAATTTAAGTTTTATAGTCAAAGGTGAGTGTAAAGAATGGCAGAATTATGTACTTGGAGGGTTTAACAAACTGTAGGTCCCATGTACATTACATTGTGTTTTCAAGGCCATGGAGGGCCATGCATTTCCCAATTTCTAAAAGACTTCTGACAGTTTTAATGCAATAAGGGCAAACTCAAACTTTCAGGTTACTTACAATATAAACATCCCTTGCCAGAGATATCCTGCATGTGGGAAGGTGAAAATGAGTTGTGAAAACAGAGCATAAAAAACATAGATGACAACAGAATGTGAGTGAGAGTGGTGACACAAAAATACTAGAAAAATGCAGATCCACATTTAAGATTTCTGTACACTCTAGACTACTAAAATGAAGTGGTTCAGTTTATATCCTAGATTAAGGTATTTTAATATTTCCAATTGTAGCAAGGGGAGATGAGTTACCCAAAGGAGAACAATCAAAAAGCCATATATCCACACATATGGGCAGGAGGCCCCACATTTTCCATACAGTTGACATTTTGTCTCCAGTGTCTAAGTGCTGAGTCCCATAGCCACAGAGGAAAACGAAATATTTTAAATTTTTTTTTTCCTGTTGCCACAGAGGTCTTGTAGCTCACTGTGGGTACCACAGCATGAGCAGTCACTACCCTGAGACCATCTCCTGTCCTTTTAGAGCTCAGCTGTAGAGTGAAGAGCAACACTGGTATCATACAGGCATCTCTATCTGGCAGCCAGGTTGAATCTGCTCCTGTAAATGTCACAGAAAGAGCTGGAAATTGCAGTAGAGATGAGGATATTTCTTTTCTCAAAGAAAATAAAGCACTGAGGTATATCTGAGTGGAGAAAAGTTGATATGGTACTGCAAGCTCCCACGCCCCACCACGGTGCAGGTTGGGCTGAGCTGCAAGACTCAGGGTAGTGTACAATCTCATGTAGTGCAGCAATCAGTGCAGTGTGGGTCTGGCATTAGCAGGGGTGCCAATTAGCATGTGCTGATTCTGTTTTGCTTCTCCCAGATGAAGCATGGATCCCTTCATAGCACTTTGCTGCACTGAAGGGATTTTTGTCTTAGAGCAATATTAGTTCAGGCCACTTTGTCCTGGCTGGATGTCATGAGATAACATGTCTTAGGTCTTACTAAAGAGGGGTTATCCACTGAGGAAAGAAAAACCATCACACATGCTTTAGAATACCATTTAACCTGCTCAGGTTCTGGTTCTTACCCCTTATGTCAAGGCATTTCCAGTGACTCTGTGGAATTAAAAATTTAAGTTAAAACAAAACAAACCCCAGACATTTAAAATAATGCACAAATGCAGAGGGGATAATTGGGATCTATGTAAATGAAGATGCCAAACAAAGATAAAGAGACAAAAAGTCAAGCTGATGATAGCCTTGCTCACAAGAATTAGTGTGTGTGGCTCAGTCCTGAGCACAGGAATGCAGCAGCTGTGGATGTGAGAGCTACAGCCCTGCACTTCCCATGGCTCTGGCCCCATCCGCTGGCATTAAAGAGCTGCCTGCTGCTGCTGCAGATTGATCTGTCTCTGATGAGGGTTAGGACTGCTGTCAAGAACTAGGGCTTAGACATTTCAATTTTTTAAAAGGTTAATCTTAATTATTTTTATGTATTTTAGCACATTGTGACATGCACAATTTTGGAGAAGCAAAGGAGCCCATTGTACAACCACCATCAGTCATCATCTTATTTTTAGAAAGCCTGATTTCTTCTAAGGTCACTCTACACTTATATACACATACCCATGGAAATAAATGTACATATGCATAGGGATATGTAGACACACAGAGACACGTTTACATAAGTGAATTTTTTGGCCCTAGTTTGATTAGTGGCGATTTCCATTGTCTTCAGCAAGGGAGGTCAAGGACTTACTCCTATCTAATCTTTCTGTTCATTGGTGTTACCTTCCTTTTAAAAGCAAAATTCTGTATGCTCTATATATGCCCACGTTTTGGCACATCTGAGGTATTTATATTCCTTAGGCCATGTTCTAAAGTAGACATGTATTGTGTAAAATATCCCTGTACAGACCAAAAAAACCCACAAAGTGCTCAAGAAATAGTAAGATATTTCACTACTTGGGGTGTGAAATATTTAAAAAATGTGTATTTTTAATTTTTGTGGGAAGTTAGTTCCTGGCAATTTTTGGCAACCTGGGAACTTTGTGCTGTGTAGAATCCTACCATTTTTTTTGCATTCATGGAATGCATGTCATTGCAAAGGCTTCTTTGCTCAGAATCAGGCCAAATTTATCTTAAATTTTTTTTTTCAATGAAGTCAGAATCTTTTTGCTGCAGGAGACTAATTTAAACAAAAATTATACCTTTTCAACTAAGTGATTAAAAAATATCTTCATTTAAA
Organism: Luscinia megarhynchos; assembly: GCA_034336665.1. Taxonomy (NCBI): domain Eukaryota; kingdom Metazoa; phylum Chordata; class Aves; order Passeriformes; family Muscicapidae; genus Luscinia; species Luscinia megarhynchos. The sequence goes on from CM067565.1 coordinate 16,425,229, forward strand.
AAATATTGGTGAATCTCTTAATAGTGCAAACACCTTCTTTCCAGTACATTCAATTCTGTTTTAAAGATTTTTTTCTCCCTTGAGCTTACTAATGAATCATTGAAAGAACACATTATTTTAAGAATAATTAACTTCTAAACAGTATGCAAACAATTTAAGATGTAGAATAGTTTATATAGATTGACATCAGTGTTTAAGTATTTGAAGTGCTTCTCAGATAATTTTAGTTTTATAACACCAGTGCTGGCATAGCAGGTGGTTCTTGCAGGGAATCACCAGGTGGTGCTGTTGTACACGTCTGCCAAGTTATTTTGCTGTGTTTGAGCAAGTGTTCAGTCTTTGGAAGAAATGCAAACCCCCAGTATACCCCATTGGAGGGAATGACAGGGTGGAAGAGCTGTTTGCTTTATGCTGCTGCAATATCCTTAAGTTTCCAGACAAAGTTGCTTTCAGCCAACCATGCTTTGCTGTCATACAAAGAACTCTGAAGTAGAGATGTACAGCACCTATACCCAATTCAACCACTACTCATTCAGTGTATGGAAGTAAATATGTAAGATCTAATATTCCCAGATTGTCCTTGATTTTTTACTTCTTATTCTCTAGGAAGCTGACCTATAAAGTCCTAAGACACTATGACTTAGAAAAGGGAAACATCAGTACCTCAATTAGACACTGGTGGCCTTTCTTCAATAGAATAGTCTCTTGTATACACACTCCAAGTGAACGTGGGCAACGCACACTAACAAGGCATATATGTCTTTTCTCTAAACAGATATCAAATTCAGCACACAGGACATGGCAGGCATGTCCAGATGCCTTTTTTTTTCCCAGAAAAGGAGCTGGGGAGAGAGCTGGAGCCCTGGTACCAGTTCAGGCACTGGGTGTGCAGTTACAGGAACCACAGGTAGAAGAAGGTTGCATAAATGACACAGGGCTGAATGGTTTGACTAATTGAGAGTGGTAAACTGGATTCTTCAGCAAACAAAATCTTCAAAATAGAAAATTTTAGCTTTAATGTCTCGTTAATTCCCAGGTTATATAGTAGTATTGTTACTGGTGGTTTTTTTTTGGTTTTTTTTTAATACTCTTGTGGTGTTAGGAAGATATATTCACTCATGTTTGAGAATAATTCAGTTACTCTGTGACAGGATGGCCATAATGCTCAGAAATAAGTTAATAATCCTATACCCAGAACATGACTTCATGCCATCACATACTGAGTGAAGAAGGCAGGAATGAGTCAAGGTCCCACACAAAAATAGAAGGTGGTGCAGTTATAGAATCTTGTACTGTCTGATGAGATATATTCCCAAAGGGAGGACGAATTAAGGTTTCACAGAAAAATGCTAATTCTGCCATTTGCTATTTTTTGAGTTTTAGATTGTGTCATTGTACATTTTATATATATTTAAATATATAGATTAAAGAAATTTAATTCTGAGCCTACATTACAGTGTATGTGTGTGTTCAGCCATACTGTCTATATTACATAATGCAATGTAGACTCAAAATAAAGTGGAAAATCTAAACAAAAAACATCCCAAGAACAGTACTGGCTTAATTCTTTTATCTAAAATTTAATTTCCTAACAAATGTTTTCTGATCAAAAAATGTTTCTAAGAGAAACAAGTGTCAATTTCTATATTAAAAAAAATTAAAAAAATCGTTCTGCTAAAGAAGGAAAGGCTCATCCCCTTTTCTTTGAATGGAGGAGTTAAAAATCTCAGATGTTAAGAGATCTTGAGATTTCCAGCTTATTGAAGAAGAGGAAAAGGGTTTAAGACATGACTCCCCTCCCAACACACCTTATTAATTTTTTTCCATATTATTGTAATGGAGAGGAAAAATGAAGAGAGGAAAGATGTAGTTATCTAGCTCAGAGAAATGTGGCTAGCTGGTTCCAGATTTTTCTCATTTCTGCTGTTTCACTCTGGTAACCCTTGCACACTGATTTGTATTTCACACATCTCTTGTAGACCTGTAATAATGATATGTACATTGTGCAGCTGCCTGAATTTTTCTTTTGTGTGAGATGCCTTTTTTTTGTCCTGCACAAAGTGAACTCTGTTCAAACAAATGTATGTTTTAAAGTTTTCAAGCCACACTATTAGTGGTAATGATTTGGGCAGAGACCAACAACTTAAATGAATGCTTAAAATTTCTTGCCTGTTACTGCTATTGTTATGCAAGACCACATTTCCAGAGGCTGGCATTTATTAGCCAAAATGTTAGAGACTAGATTGTGTTATCAGGAGCAACTTTAATTTGTTATTGGGGTAGGCTTGGGAGGTACTACTGTTTAGAGAAACAGTTGTGAGGTGTTGGTTCTGTGCTCCTTCTAGTAGCAGTAATTGATTGCTGGCCTTTATGTAAACGGGTAAGTGTACACAGATGCTTAGCTATTCTGGCATGGAAATGAAAAATGGATCCACTGCTTGTCTGTATGCTCCACAAAGGGAATATGGAGCACAGTCACGTTACAAAACACTCTGCATCTGGAGTTAAGGCAATAGCTGCTCACAAAGGGGTGCAAGTCACACAATAGGCTACTTTTCAGTAATTACTCTTGAGTTATTTAGGCCCCAAGTGCATATAAAATGAATTAAAAGAAATAAATTTGAGTTGAAGGTATTATATGCCTCTCCTCTTAATTTCTGTGGAAACCTTTAAAAAATCCCAGCACCCTGCTGTTTTGGAGAAACAAACCTAACAGCACCAAGCTAATATACATGAACCAGAAAGAAAGATTAGCTGGTTTCAGTTCAGTCACAGGCTGAAAGCTCTGCAAAAAAGTGGATAAAAATAGACCCCAAAAGAACATTCCAAAATGATTTCCTAAAAAAAATAGAGAACAATTTCACCTATTAAAACCATAACAAGAAATCTTGATTTTTATTTTTCTCTAAAAAGTACCAAATACAAAGAACTATGTCTAGAATTTTTTTGTCTACTAGCCTGCTTCTTACATCACATAATTTATCTTGAGCATATGCTTTTCATTTAGATTACAAACCTTTAAAACAAGGACTTTGGTTTTTAATAATTAGTAAAGTGTTCAGTGCCCTGTAGATATTACACATTCAGAAAAAGATTCTGTAAACACTATTTGCTAACTAGAGTGTCACACTGACATAACAACATGCTTCCAGATGAATGATTGTACAATTACAGCTAGAGTTTCATCCTATGGTTCACTTTATGTCTGAAGCACAGGTATCTAACACCATCACTGTAAAGGCACACATGAAAGTGCTGCCTGACTGGTGAAAGTGAGCAGGCACAATCCCAGAAGCGTGGCTTTGCTCTGTGTGTGCCTCAGTGTGCAAGCCTGCTCCCCGTGGTACTTGGACATCACACTTGAGACTTACTGAATCAGAGCACATTCCTGAGTGACTGGAAATCAAGTCCTTTTTTTTTTTTCTCTTCTCATAATTTACTGTGAGTGGTGAAGATGCAGAGGTACATGTGCCAGCAGGTAGCCATAGCTCTTTTCTAGGATCCCACAAAAGTATCTCAGGGATGGTTAGAGAAAGGAGGCCTTGTCCCTTCCCCACAGATCAACTTTGTCTTGTCCTACATGTATTTCTAGTTATGTCTCTGTGCTTCTTCTGTGTAACCTGTTCCTGTCCTGTAAACCATGCTTACTTCTGAGATCTGCATTTCCTTTTTAAAAAGCCATTTTTTCCAGGAAGTTATATTAAGTGACCGGGAATGTATGAAACCTGTAATTTTTGATGAATGACTTTTCAGGTGAATATATCATGTTACTGTTTTCTTCTTTGTCCTTTCTCTGAGTTTCTTCTGTCTTTTTTCTATTCATGAATTATTAATGATTTTCTGGGGGTGAATTTTACCTTTATTCAGTGGTACAGTGAACACTGTATTCTTATATATGCAATATAAAATTGCATTATGATAAAATTTCTGTGGCATTTGTTCTCACTAGGGCCATAATTTGGTACGAATATGAACTTTTTTAACACTGGTATGTATGGTGGAGTGGGAACTCAGGCTGTGTGTTGCATGCTGCCTTTGCTGTGGTCCTGATGTCAGAAATGCCAGCTCATTCTCTGGCCAGCTTCGGTGGGAGGGGAGGGTCCTTTTCTCTCTTACATTTTTCATTTCTCTTGCAGACATTCTTACCTGAAGAACAATCCTTTACTTAGACTGCTATGGTGGTTAGCCAATTTGTGAAGAGAAGCAAGAGCACTCCTTTTGTTCCTTCAAGGCCTGTTAAAGATTTTTCTGAGGACCATTGAAAACAATTGTGTTAATCTGTGTTGCATTTTAGGCTATAGGTGTTTAGGGTTTAGGCAAAAAGGATAATGCAACATAGTTCCTCCTGCAATGGAGAAGCAGAAAAAGAAAGAGCTTTATTTAAAGAAACACTACACATGTATAGGGTAGTACATGAAAAACAAAATAGAAAAGACTCATTGGGACAAGAAGGCAACACCTCTCTGAGAACATACCTTCTGCCCAATATCCCGAGACACTGACATGGCTCTCACCCACCCTGCAGGTGCATAATCACTGTTATAACTTCTTGTCCTTGTGAAGGCCTGAGAAACTCAAAACGTCAAGGCTGCTTCTTCCCTGGTTCCTAGCAGCATCCAACAACAACTCTGGACTTTTGTAAATGTTACTTAACAGTACTCCTGTGAAGTACTCCACTCTCTCCCTCTTTCTATGTAAGTGGTACCTTGTGGTATGTAAGTGATTATATTTTTGGATAGCAGTTACATGCCCACATTTAGTTCTCCAAAAAGAACATCCAATATGAAAATTTATAAAAATTATCACTGTATTTTATCCAGTCAGGTGTACCTTGCAGGGCAATAATTGGATATACAGCCCATGTAAAACAACCAGTCCTTAGCCTGCGCTGGTTTTGGAGAGGGTCAGCGTGGGCTTTTCTGATTGAATTCCCTTGGAGCCCTGGAGATCAGCATTCAGAGACACCTGTGTGGGTCTGCATGGAGTTGGATGAGGTCCAGGTCTGGAAAGACTTACATATTTAGATTTAATACTACCTTTTCCACAGCTGATAGCAGAAGTGATTTAGATAAATAGAAGGCTCTGACACCTGTGGAGCTGGGGAGCCCCGTGGGGCACTGAAATAGCAAGTTCTCTAAGTGAAGCTCCAGAATCAAGAAGTGGGAAATGCTGCTTTCCATGATGTAATGCATAACAACTGCAAGTCATTATCCATTTACAATGTTTCTCTGTACTGTATTGTGATTTCACAGTATATGCTAGAAAGCTAGGGTTAGGAAAATAATAACATTGAAAAAATTTGATTTGATCAGGACAAATCTAAAAGGCAAATCTTATGATTATAAAAAAGCTTATAGTTAATAGTTTTATTTCAATTAGAATCCCTTATGATTTTGTGCAGAGGTGTTTATATACATTAAATATGATTGATGGCTGATGTTCAACAGATTATAGAAGGAGAATGGACTAGTTTCCACCAGCTCTTTTAAATAGAAATACGAAATTTAACACTAGAGGATGGATGGATTCCCACACTGCAGGCATCATGCTTTTGATTCCTGCTTCTCCAGGCAGAGCACTTCATGTTGTTTGTAAGACCCTTGCCTTAAAACTTCCATGGCAAGACTTTCACTATTTTTTCAAACAGAAAAATGGCAGATTCCAGGTCTGGTCTGTGACTAAGGATGTCTCTGTTTCCCAGAAAAAACTGACAAACAATCTCCTTTGAATAATTATACATGAAGTTTCTGTTTCCTAGTGAATTACCACCTTCAGCATACAAAATTGTTATCCATGCTGTTAAATCATTAGGCTGATCACAGGCATGGATTTTGCCTGAGCAAACTGGCATTCTCTTTAGATAATTTCCAGATAGGAATGCAGAGTTGATTTTACCCAGAAAGTGTTTTAGATGCAACCACCTTGCTTTGGAGAGTAAGAGAGCCAAATACGGACACAGACCATTCCAAGTCTGTCATCCTCAGAGCTCAAAGGTCCCAAAGCATGTTTGATTTTGCAGACATGTCAGCTGAGCTAACAAGAACTTGTCTCCTGTGTTGAAGCTGAACTTGGATGTCTTAATGCAGCTCGATACGCCTGAGAGATCACATCTCCTGATATGCAATTTATGCTATAGCTTTAACTTCAAAGAAAAAGCTTAACTAACAGCTTCACTGCACATAGAGTGGGAACTGGAGGTGTCTGAAGCAACATCAACCCTATAAATGATAAATCTACCTTACTAAGTATCCCAAATTGTGAGGCTATATAGTGCTGTTTACACTGGACTAAACTCAGAAATCCTTTTTTGGGGGAAATTCCAGGCTTTTTTTTTTCTTTTTCCCAGTATCATCTTAGATATATCTATATTCATGTTTTAACCCTTCCTCATGTCTCTTTTCAAAAGACTGTTTCTGCACTGTTTCTGATCAAGGAGTTACTGGCACACACTGTTTCAATTGGAAGGCCTCACTTACTTTCTAGAGTGGAATTGCAAGAAACGTTTATACCTGTTACATGAAAGACACCATATACAAGAAGTCATGGTAGTATTCCTCCTGATGTGATTTTTTTTTAAATCAACTGTACTATATAATTTATTACAAGTAAAAGCTTAATTATCTGGCATTCTCACTTTGATCCCTTTGAAGAACAAGTTCTCATTTGCCTGATGCTGTCGAGACACACTTGAATAAAAACCTGCCTACAGAAACATGCAAAATTTGGGCAGAGGGTAAAAAAAGGCAATGGAGCTGGAGTCAGATCTGTATGTTTTGTTTGTTCTACTCAACATAATGTGCAAATCAAAATCTAAAGTCCAAATGCCTCTATACTTTGTATGAAGTGTGTCCTGAACTCTGCTGTTCAGACATATCTCTAGTAAAGAACACAATTTATTCAGAGAATGTTGTGCATGAAATCACTCTTTGTATATGAAACAAAAATCAGAGGAAAATTACATTATTTTAAAATACAAACTGAGCAAGACATAAATTGTTCCTGACCTTTTTCTGTTAAGGAGCTCAAACTTGATTAATTTTTGGCCTGGATGTTTCCTTACCTCCAGCAATTACATGCCACTATTACAGTGATTATTTTATAAAAGCTAATAAACACTATCTGGAGTTAATATTTGCTCCCGAGGAAAGTTTGCCAAGAGCTTAGAAGAAGTTTACAGAAGATTTTGCCCATTAAGTTTGTGTACAACATTTGAAATGCCAAAATCCTTTTAGCATCATTAATCACAAAAATGCAATGTAAAAACAGTTGTACCTAATAAAGCTGTAATCTGATACAAAAATAGGCAAACCCTCAGGAATTTAACACAATAGGCCAAACATTGTCCATTCCAAATGAGTTCCAGTAGTACCACATTGATTCGGCTTTGAATAGCCTTCTGCTCTTTTAAAACAAATATATATAGATAAAATAGGGTTTTATTTTCTGCTGTACAGATGCATCTGTTATAAATAATTTCTTTCACTAAGGATTTTGGCTAATGTAGTCCAGGAAAGTTCTTTGGACCAGTTTGCCACAACTTTTCTCATTCACTAAGCTTACATCCTCCCCTGTCCTGATGAACTCACTGGGGTTGTTCCTGATTCACGAGTTGCTAATGCTTAGGGTTCACCAAGGGGCTAGGTTTGTCTGACCATGGGGAAAAGGAACCCCAGAGTCTCTCCCAGTTTCTGACCATGGTACAGAGCAAGTGTTGTGGGGGTCTGACTGTTGCCATGCCATGGTAGTGCCAGAACAGGGAGCTGGGGCAGTGGAAGAAGGAGCAGGAGCAGATGTATTGCCTTCCTGCTGTTGGATCTGTTGCTCCCCAAAACCTGGAGCTCCAAATGTCAGAGAAAAAGTGACATTTTAGACAAAAAGGCACAACTCCCTTGCCTTCCACTGTAGTCAACTATTCTATGGCCATCTCAGCTTAACTGAATATTTATTGCCTGCAGTGATCATTTATTATTCTGTATCCTATGTTTCAGTTTTATGTGGACTTGCCTATTAAACAAGCACAATTAGCCTAGCAATGGGTTAAGCATTTCAGAAAAAAATACCCCAACTGTAGAGACATTTAGAAAAGGTAAATAGAACATCATGGGTTTTTTATAGAATACATGCATAATAAGACATATTTTTATTTGTTTAATCTCCTTCATCTTAAGTTGTTCTCAACAGACTACTGTTCACCTTGTGATTAGAATGCCAGGCTTTTTCAGGATCTAGGTTTAAAGGTAGTATAGAAGACTGATGGGCTACCCTTTTGATGGGTTTCCCTTTTCCCCATCCTTTGCTTTCAAGATGACAGTCTGTCTGCCATTTTCTTTCTCCTTCTCTCTTGCTTTTAAAATTAAATTCCCTTAGATAGAGAACAATGTACTTTGATAACTCAACTTTTTTTTTCCCTTAACCAAAGGTAACCTAATTTTGACAGCTTATAAACCAAGCTTGATTTTAGGAGTTATTTTGACTTGGCTATCTTTCATTCTCAGAGTCTGACTCTCCCTATTCATCTTCTCCAAGTCTTCAGCTGAAGCCTTAATTAACTCTTTTTTTCTTTTTTTTTTTTTTTTTTTTTTCTGGAGAGAATAGTTTGAAAACTATCTAAATGAAATTCCATTAATTGGATATTATAAAAATTATTATTTTTGCCATACTGCTGTTATTCCTACAGTTCAGATATTGGAGATTACACACGACTCATTAAAAATGTGGATGATGGACTGTTAACAACATGCATTGTCCAAGCTAATTCCTTCCATGTCTTCTTTTCTGTCATAAGGATTTTCTGTCATTTTAAAAGACATGGGAAGACTAGATCCCTTTCCTTTTGATACTGAAAATACCTTGGGAGCTCTATTGCCAGGTTCTTGCAGAGGAACTAAGTGAAAACCTCTTGTTTGGTTGAGAAGACTGATAAAGGCAGCTACAACTCTCATCCTTATTCTTCTTTTTTACAGTCACAGTAGAAGATACCCACTCTGGGGAGCTTTATGGCTCTCCTCTCCTGATAAACATGAGAAACTTGATGCATGGGAAAATGGGACTTGATGATAGCTTGACACTTTCACACCTTGAGACTCAAACTCAGATCTGTCAGAGGCTCATGCTATGAATATGCTGATGAAACATAACCCACACAGAACACACCACAACCCTAGTTAAGAGGCTCTGTATTTGTCTACTACAAGCTATTCTTTCATCCAACCCATACTGAATTGCATCAAAGAGTTCTATTAAAAGGTTCTGACCATATCATAAGGACAACATGGAGCAGATGATTTGACATGTGAGAATATGACAACACCTAAAACCTCCTGCCATGTTGCTGGCCCCGAGACAGCACTTACAGTACTGACACTTGCATCTCCCACAGACTCTACTAGCACTTCAGGCTTCATAGTGACAGGTCTCCATTTGCAGCTTTGAGGTTATCCTGAAATCTTCTGCTCACCTGACGTACCCACAGTTAGCTGTATTACTTGTTCAGCTAGAAAGGCTATCCAGTAGTCACCAGTAACTGATGCTTGCCAGCAGTTATTTAAATTCAGCTGTCAGACACAATCAAAAGTAATTGATAGAAAGCTACTTCATTTTAATTCCTCTATTTCTACCATTTAACATTCTTATGTGGAGTTGGGTTTTGGTCTGGAGCAGTGCAGTAATGTAAGTTGATGGCAAACTGGGAATGAGCCAGAAAGTGAATGCTTAACCCAGAACCAGCACCTCTGGGAGCAAAGACTTCAAGAATCAGATGTTTTGCATTTGCATTGCTTCCAACTTCATATTGGAGGATGGGGAGAGATGATGGAAACCATCAATAAGATCAATTTTAATTTATTCTTTAACTTTTCTCTTTCCACACTTTATCCAGTTGGGAATTTCAAACAAAATCTAGGACTGTATTCTTAGCCTCACAAGCTGCAGACTAAAAAGTTAATGAAATGTAGCTCTAATTTTAGAAGTATCAGTTTATTTGGAATCTGTTTGACAGGGACAATGAGGCTAGGAAGCTACAACTGGAACAAACCTGAAACAGACAGCAATGATGCTTTCAGTTTTATGTGTGTGTGACTTGAGATTTCGGGGCTGCCAAATTTCACGCATTCCCACAGCTTAACAGTCACACATTGAGCCAGACTTTAGGGATTGATCATGTTGATCATCAGGAGATTGCCTGGTTCTTGCTCAATTTTATCTGAGATATGGTTTCTGTCATATTTTTACATAGCATCAGTCCCTTGGGACTCTATTTTCTCTGAGATTTTGCTGTCCACATTGTAGGCAAAAAACATCTTGTAACCTCACTTGGACGTATTTCTTTTCTCCCTCTGTAATTTAAACCAGAAACCCTTTGAAAATGAAAAAACAAGGTTGCTTTTAGTACATGAAAACATAACAGAGAAACAGTATTCTTGTTTACATAATACTTTTGTCCATTTGAGTCCCTTGCTCTGTGCAGTTCTGCAGATGAAGAAATATTGAACTGTTTGTTATTTGTATTGTTGTGGCACCTAAGAGTGACAGTTCTTGATTCCATTATGCTCCATTGTATGGAGAGAGCACTAAGATGTCTCTAAGAGCTTGATTGAGAAACCTGGAGAAATGAGAATAACATGCTGATTGGATAAAGAAGGGAATGTCACAACTTACCCAGTTCTTAACTGCTGTTTAGATTTTGGTTTCAAGGAATTTAATGAAGTAATTTTTGGATGTTTTCTGGGAAGATCCTTTAAACAGAAGCTAAACAGAAGTACGAATCAGGCATCAGAACACTTTTGTAATTCCATCATTAGGATTCAGATTATTTGTCTAACATGATTATAAGAACCACTTAATGCTTTCTGAAATCCAATAGCAATGAAGAAACCAATTTAGACATGTGCAATTGAATGTAGGAGAGAATTTCATTGCACCCTTGTAGCTCTGTGCCTTGCCCTGTGTAGCCCCCAAAGGAGACGTGCTCCAGGGAGGCAAAGTCCCCCTGCTGAATATGTAAAACCAACTTGAAGTAGAAAGCAAGAATAACACTTGTAAGAACTCATCCTAAAGAATATTGATAAATACTGAAATTTTCTACACATTACTCTTTCAAATCCTTCTAGGAATATCTCACTAGAATATTTATATTATGCTAAACGGTTTAAAAATAAAGCCATTTCTAAACCAAATGAAACTATTTAGTTTACCTGGAATATATATATTAAAGTGATTCCACATGATTTAGCAAAGATCTTAGCAAGTATGTTATTGTAGTCATCACTTCTGTTCATAGCTATTTTTTAGGTTGTATCTAGGGGCCTGTTTTCTGCTGTCTTCTTTCAGACATCTATTTTGGCTGATTTAAATGTGAAGATGGAAAAAAAATCACTATAAAAATTCCTACAAATAAAACCTTTTTTTGAAAAATGAGGTGTCATGTATAGTTTAATTTAATCTTTGTGTGGTTTTCTTTGGCATGTTGCTCACACTTGGGATTCATATGGTGTATCACAGCAGTTCAGTTTACAAACCCACTTGTTGCTCTACAAACGGTTATAAAAATTCCAAGAAAATGCTGCAAAAGAGCAAGTTTGCAATCTTGAGAGAAGTAAGTGACAAATATGTTCTTCAGAAGAGATAAAGTTGCATTTCTGGAGCACATACACTGTGAAAAGACCTTAGACAGTAATTTTGGTAAATAATAGATTGTCTTTTTGCCTTCTGCCAATACTTTCTCATTTTACTTTTTTGTCTTTTGGTGACCATCAGTGGAAATGTCAGGTCACAGTTCATGCAAAAGGAAGATGTCACATATCTAAAATTCATATATATATGCTGTCAGCTCCTTTTTCCACCAAGAGCTTGATAAACATTGCACTGGAGACATGGAGACTTGTTTTCATGAGGGTTTTCAAGACATATCCCCTGAAATGTATGGCCTTTTGTATATGAAAAAGGCAGTTTACACAGTTGTGTAGTAAAGACCATATTTTCTTACATTTAGGAACAAAGACATGTCAGGCTTTATTGAGCACATCACTAACTATATAACTAGCATTAAACACTCTATTTGCAACTGTTGCTGTGTATTTTGTGTGTGATTATCACCCCTAGATCTGCATCCTATAAAAAGATATTTCTGTTTGCTTAATTATAAAGCTCTTTATGAACAGGCTCATCTGTAAATAGCTTGGTGCAGCTGAAATAGAAATATAATTATAATGAAGGCAGATGTTTCTGAGATACTTCTCATGAAACTTGTTCTGAATATACAAAGGAGGAAGGCTCTTCTAGCTGGTGGAGTGTTGGCCAAATGCAGTCTAATCATCCAAATGTGTGGGGGGTTAACTTTGAGGGAAAAATCTGAATAATAATAATAATAATAATAGTAGTAATAATAATAATGACAACAGCAGTAACACCAACACTGCTAACAATAATATGAATAATATTTCCAAACCCAGGAACAATTGCCCTATCCCTCGGTAAACATCTTTGTTCCTGAATCCTGAAGGGACAAAGAAATAACTTATGTAATTTATTCTCGGTGGACTAGCTGCCAGAAAATGCTGGAATTTTATTCTACAATACTTTGTTAGATTGATGAAATTCTCATGTAGCCACAAAGTTTAGGGTCATTTGTATACAAATATATCACTTCTGTCGGCCTTGTTTTCTCTGCATGCGCTCTTAAATTGTTTAAATCCTGCCAGTGAAATAATGAGACAATTTTTTAAAATCATCATTTTTGCATCCAAGGACTTATGAAACTACTGAATCCTATTTCCCATGGAAATCTTTAGAAAATCTCACCTTTCAGTCAAACCACAATCTTCCTTCCCCCTCCCTCCCTTCCTTCACTACCAATAAATGCTTGTGCTCTGACAGCTGGCTGAGGCTGTTGATCCGAGCCTGCAGTCCTCCCTTCAGTGGCGTTGCCATCCTGATCAGCTCCCGTTTGTCCCATCTTTGGTGACTCACCAGCAGAGCCGTCGCTGTCCCAGTCATCTTATGATAAGGGTGCCCAGGCAGCTACAGCCATCTGGCAGGCTTGTGAGCTGGAAACAGCCGGTTTAGTCCAGGATGAACTGCTACAAACTAAGTTATGCTGTGGAACAGCACCTTCCAGCCCAGGAAGAGCTTGTTCTGCTCACAGCATGCACATGGGAGTCACTGGTTAGCGCTGCTGCTCTGCCCATCTTCCTCTTCCTCGTCTCATGACTGAACAATGAATATGGAACTGGGCTGGCTTAAAATAGGAGAGGTGAGTGTGAAGCAGAAAACACTTAGGGGTAATTTGAACGGAGCCAGTAGTACTCCTGATATCTCTGCTGTGGATATTTTTCAAACATAAACATAGGCCTCTGACTAAAGTTTCCAGAAGTGGAATATGAGTGTTTGTACCATGAGACATCAGGGATTTGATTTAAAAGGAACGTGATGGTTTTAAAGGGCTGTGGATCAAGTTCTGAATGTGACTTTGGGTAGCCTGTTTCCTTTTACTCCCTCACTTGGGCAGCAAACTTAAGGTAGCCTCACCTGGATGAGCAGAATTGGAGAATATATCTCCTTGGCAGGAAATATATCCTTGAGCATAACAGAGCAGAATCCAGTTTAGAGCAACTCCTCTTGAGATGTAATGTCTATACTTCCTGCTCTCATTTGTGAACAACTTTACTGTCTCAAAGTCAGCTACACCTATGGTGCCAGGACCTGGCTGGTGTGATTCTCTCTGAATGGTCCATTGGAACTGCTCCAGGTTTTGGGAGAAGCTTTCACTAATAACATACATCAAACATATTTCAGTTTAAAAGCACATCTCTGTTCTAATTTCCAAAGTTGGATCCCAGGTTTCTTCTCTGCAAAACAGAGAGATCTCTCTGGGGAGAGATTTCCTTGCCTGGATAATTCTGCTCTCTATTTCTGATATTCTTAATGGAGAAACAACAAAATATCAGGTCTTTCAGTGTAAGTGCATCACTTCCATTAACAATAAAAAAGATTACATATGTGCTGAGGGTGAGAATGAACCTCTCAGACTGTACATACTTGTGCCTGAGGCCAGGCCTTGGGGCCTAACAAATCAGCCTGGCTTTCTGGTCTCTTCTGGCCCCAAGGGACTCAGTGTAACTAGTCTACACATATGGGATAGAAAAGGACAGAAATGAAAGGTGTTGCACTTAGCTAGAAAAAAAGCATTCGGCAGTAACTCAAATGTAGAAATTGAGGTTAAAATTAATGGAGTACCTGATGCTACAAAACACATTCTATTAATGAAATGAAATAAAAATTATTTTTATGCAGAACAAATGCATTAAGAAAGGTGATGGCAAATATTTGTGCTTCAGGAATTATATATGTTGTGATAGGAAGAAAATTACCCCATTGTTTCTCTTATGAATGGGAAACTGAGGCATAGAGATATGATTTACTACAGATTTCTCTTTTTCTCTCTTACACACACAAAGGAGAATGGGTGGTTTTTTGCTTCCTGTGCAAATATTAATTTTTCTTCATTTGTTCCAAATTTGTGCACTGCACTTGCCCTCAGACTACCATATATATATATAAATGCCATCCACAGGACTGCTGCTAATAGCAGCTGTCAAGTCTGAGGCAGACATTTAACCTACCAGCTGTGAGTGAGCATCTCCTTTGCATCTCCACCCTCACCTTTGGCCTGCTCTCCATTGTCCTTGTCAGATATTTTCTTCTGAAAACTTCTACTGGAAATTGTGTCCTTATACAATGAAGATGTTAAAAAGCTACTCTGGCAACTGACTAAAAGAAGCCATTTAATGACTGACCCTTGTCCTTATTAGGGAAAAAGGTGGAAAGCATTCAATTTGAATTTGGCATAGAGGAAAAGCATCAGAAAGTCTGTTTCCCTGAAAAAGAAATGTTACCTGTTTTTCACATTTCCCTATATTTGCCTCTCTAAATTGACACTGAGGCATTCTGTCTTTATGAGCTTGTTCACTCTGTTATATCATTAGTATAATTTGTTTTAGAATAGCTTTTCAGTGAAAAAAAGTAAACACAAAAAACCTTGCTGAAGTTATTTTGTACTTTGATACAAATACAGAATTTATAAGGCAACAAATTAATTTGTCAATTTTGAAGAAAACCTAAGTATGTCTGACTTAAAATATTTTGCTGTCATTTTTATTTTCCAGTTTCCTGTTTTGCTTTTTTGCTTTTGTCATACTAATGACTGTACAGAAATGGAAGCATTTCAGAAATGTCTGTCAGGAGATTAACAGCCCACATTTGCAAATGTGTGTTAGAATTAGAAGATACAATTAGAAGATACAATTACTCTTAGCGATTCTGAGATAAATTTATTCTTACTTCTTCCCACCCAGTATGCACAGAGGGACATGAAGGCATGAGTTTTGGATTCCACTGTCTTATTTTAAAAGACATAAATGGTCATTTACCACTTATAGAGACTGCTCTGCAACCTTATTAACAAATTTGTGCTTTTAAAAATTGAAAAAAAAAACCCAAACAAGAATTTCTTCAAACTATTGAAAGGTTACATTGCCACATTTCCTCTGTATCACAGAAAATCAGTTTTTCAGATCTATAAGTTCCTCATTTCTAGAACAACCTAACATGATTATTTCAGGCATCAATTTCTCCATGTAGCCAAATTCATAACCTCTATAAAGTCTAGAGGATAGCATAGACCTGCTTGTGAGACTATGCACTGATCCATTATTCCTTTATCTAAACTGCTGTTCTTGATAATTGTAGCTACTATTGTGGCTCATACATTGCAGTGAATCATCACATCCCCAGCTGGGAATACCATAGCTGGTACTAGTAACTACCTAACCAGCGTGTGGTTAAGGGTCATAAAATGGATGTGGAATAAGAGGAAATGTGGTAGGACTGCTAATAGAACTATCAAAGCACCTTTAACCATGTGTATGGGACAACAGGAAAATTGTGGGTAGAAGTGGAACAGCCCCACCATTGGAAAGCTGAAGACTTTATTATATTGGTTGCTATTGACCTTGGGTACAGCTGACTTAGACGTATTGGAGCACAGAACATTTCTCCATATATTCAATATAGATTCTTTGAGTTACATATTTTGTCTTGTTTTGTTTTTTCCCCTGTCTTTCCAAATAAATAATTGAATCTTTTAGAAGAAAACCATGACAAATGGTATATTGAGAACTCTTTAACAATTCTGGAGAAAACTATTCAAGTCAAATAGTGTCAGACTGTGACTTAAAATTCTTTTAATGTGTATTCAAGAGATACTAAAATCATGTAAACAATGAGCTTTTCTCCATAATGTATTTAATAGTTCTTATGAAAAAAATCAGTGATATTTTCCTGACTTGTAACAATCTGTATACAAAAAAACCAACAATCTATATCCCAATATTAAGTTATGAGGACCTCTGAATTCCCTTTATGCCAGTGTTTCTTTGCATCAGCTTTGCAATGTAAAGCTCAAACAAGTTAAGAAGATTTTGACAATGCTGTTAGAATGGGATAAAGATGTCTGAGGCCTAGGTTTGGTGGTCAGACCTTAGGTAGAGAAAAGGGAGCTTCAGTTTTCTGTGCAGTTTCATTTCAGTTGCCATATATAAAAGTAAATTTTAAGGCTATCGGTTGCATTATACTATGCTCATTATTAAATTTTATTTATTTATGTGAATAGCCTATATAATCTTCTAATAACAACATTTAATATTGGCTATATAACATACAGTAAATATTATTTTGATCTTCTGTTATTCAAAATAGTATGTATTATTGCATGTAATTTTATAATATTCCAGATGCTGATAAATCTACATTACGTCAGGGTTTCTATGACTGTAAATCTACTGCAGTAGGAGTTTTTTTTTCTGAAATCTGGCTGAAAAGTTATATCCTGTAAAGAATCTGTGAGCAATAATAGTAAATTTTTGCACTTGTAGGACGCTTCAAGGAGAGAGGATCTGGACCACAGCCTTCAGTGGTAATGGGGAGAGCAGCTGGGAAGGGGACAAATCAAAGAGGTTTTACAGTGTGGGATCAGGAGGATAGCAACAGCTGGGGAGGGTCAGGCAGGTTATGACATTTGGGGGAACTGTTGGGTAGGGAGCTCTTTGGTGAGGAAGGATGAGAGTTATGGCAGCTGGAACTGAGTTGGTGTTGAGACTTATGATCAGGAGGAACTGGGAACAGTATAGCATCTGGAAGCTGATCAGGCAAGGGGCTCATATTATCCGGGGGATCAGGAAGTACACAACAGCTGGGAAGGGTCAAACAAATACCCAACACACATGGAATTGAACAGCAGGGCCTGGTGCCACATACGGCTTCTCACATTCCTTTTTTATGTATTGCTGCTCTCTACCTTTCTGCAAATTTCCCTTAATTCATGTTCAAAATGTGTCTTTGTGCAAAAATAAAGAGGAAAAAATAAATAATATTAAATTCTGCTGAGAAAAAATATGTGGATAGCCCTTCTCAGTCAAAAGGTATTCAGCCAAAGGCCATGTAATTTTAGCTATTGGCTAGTAAAATATTTTTTGCTTTAACATTTATGTACCCACTGTCCTACAGTGTGAAGATTTTTTCAAACCTTTTTTCCAGGAGCTCAGTTAGCCAGAAGAGTTTAACTTCCTCCTCCAATGGGAGCTCAACATATGGAGGCTCAATTTTTTGTGATGCTGCCCAGTGATACTGAGGGAACTTCATGAGAGAAGACCCTGGTGCAGGAAGAACAAGCTCCATGTGTCTTGCTTGTCATACACCACTCCGGCTGAACAGATCTGTTTCTCAAAAATTTGTTTATTTAGTGCTTTCCCAGTCTCAGATATTGTACTATTAGATAACACAGGTATAATTGTATATTTGTCATTTTTTTCCAAAAGATTATACTTCCTGTCTGAGGTTTATTATTTCTTACATTTACATCCTTCATGCATGTTGTTGCTGTCCTGTTTTTATTTTTTTTTTCAATTAATTTTAAAAGTAAATCTTTATGTCCCAATACTGCCACATTCTCCATAGGTTTACTTTCCTCTTTTATAGGAAGGTCATTTCTCTCTGACCTTTGCTGACACTCCTAGAAGACCAACCTTTTTCATTATACCTCTTTGCATGTGCACCTCCTTGCATCTGCACCCAAATACTTTGTTTCATGCTGTGTTTTGATTGTAAACTCATTTTGCAGATTATTTTCTAATTCATATTTAGATAAGTACCTAGCATGATGCAGTCCTTCACAATAGGTCTCACAGGTACTGAAAAGAATAATAAATTATAGTGATGAGTTCTGTGAAAGCCTTGATTCTTTGCAAATCCTTGACAAATTGGGAAATTATTTCATATGCACTAGGCAGTTGTGACAAATACACGTAGAGTGGATGGTAAATTGTTGTTTTACCTCTACAAAAATCTGTAGTATTCTCTTGTGTTTTCTTTAGCTGCTCATATTATTTCTTTTCTTCTATAGGCTCTTATTGCTTTCCAGACATGCTGTGCCTTGTCTTTGCCAATTGTTGCCATCTGTCCTGATGACATTGTGATGGAGGTTGAGTGTGTTGCTGAGCTTCTTAATAATGTCACAGTGTCATTTTGCGTTACTTCTGTCACTCTGCTGCCGTTATGCTAACTTGCCTTCCTTCATCTTTTCTTTTACACAACTGTTATACTCAATGCAGTCTAAAAAGTGCCCCCTGGATACAAGTTCTTCTCTTCTTTCCACCATATCCAATATCTCATCTGTTCTCTACAGCTGCTTTCTGTGTTCTCTATTTATTCCAATCATATTCTATATGGTAGAAAGTGCTGCTTGTAGGACAGATTTTTTTAATTTCCTCTTGGCATTCAGTAACACCCTATTAAGGGGCTATGTTTACACTGCAGTTGTCAATGATCTTTTCCGGGTCCTCTGCTCATTAAGCAATAAATTCAACTTTCCTGGCTAGCAGTGTTCTGAACATTTCATGTGGCAATATGGAGCCAGTCCCACAGGGAATGGTTTCCTCTTACCAGACTGCTCCCTCCACGTGCTATGCTCCCTGTTGGGTTTATCTAACTATGTCATCTCTAGGAAGGATACTTGAAGCAAGCTGTTGCCTCTTTCTTAGTCGCATGCAGGTTGCCAGGGAGCCTGGGGGACCCACCATCTGACATTCATAGCACTCAGCTTCTAATGGAATATGTCTGAGAATCCCACTGAAGCGTGGGATGACAAGTTCCCTCTTTCTTTTTTGGAGAATCACTTCTCATCCACAATTAAGGTAATAAAATATTTCTGCCAACCTGTTATTGTGTTAGCATTCAGATTGCTGTTATTCACTGAAGATTTATAAAAACAGAAATAGTTTTTCAAGGGCATCTCATAAGTGACTTTGTTTCACATTTGACTCCAGGATTACAAAATGTGAAAAGCCCTGTCGACCTGAGTCACAGTGGTGGCAAAGCAAAAGCAGTAATTACTTGGGCTTTCCTTTGCTGCATCTATATTCTGCTTCAAGTTGGACACAGGTAGATTACACCCAGGAGTGAGAAAATAATTCATTGCACAATCTGGTGCTTAACCTGCCTACTAAGACTGAGAACGAGGGTGCCAATTAGTGCCAGCTGTAACAGTGCTTGGGAGATGTGGGCTATCCACCAGGAGTTGGACCATGATCACAGTTCATTTCAAAAAGGACACTGAGCAGCCATCAGAATGATAATAATTTTCAACCACTCTTGGACTGGGACAGATTCAGACTTTTTAATAGAACAGACACACTTAGGAATATTGAGGGTTAACACTGGGCAGAGAATGACATCAGAGAGGTAACATGCAAACAAATACAGGGACAGAAAACATAACAAATCTATAATCTTTATTTAAAATAAAGAAAGAAAAAGAAAAAAGAAAGAGAGAAGCTTGACCCACAAAGGGCCTAACAAAAAAGAGGGAGTGGACTTGCAGTCATGCCAGTATGGTGGAAGGGCAGAAAAAAATAAGGTATGTTATTTCTTGATATCCTGGAAGGGGAACTGATATCATGCAAGTAGCATAAATTAACATCATACATGAAACTATGTTTTCAATATGGTATTATACAAACCCCAGAGCTCAAACAAACTGCTGAAGGATATGCATTATTAATGGTTTATATCACCAGGTTCCCTTCCTTATACTCTTCTCTGTGTTTGACTCTAGTTTCCACTCCTGTAATGTGCTGATGCTTTTTGTTCTCTACCCATACTTCTTCTTTTGTTCATTCTACCCATTTCCATGCCAACTTAATTTTGTTCTTTCTTCCTTCATAGTCTTAATTTCTCTGCACCATTGCTGACATTAACATTCATACTCATGACCCACCTAAGGCCTCAAATATTTGTTGCTTCTTTCAGCTCTTTGTTCAATCCCCAGCTTTGGTTCAACTCTCCCACATGTGAAAGGGCTGTTTCCATAACTCAGTCTTCAAGTGTTGTTCCCTTTTTGGCTTCTGGTCATGTATGAGGGGCTATTTCAACATTCATTGACTTTGACCCTCTCCTGGTCTTACCTCAGCATGACTCTGCCACCTTTCCACTTGCATAATGTAAATCTGCCTGTCATCATTTCCAGTGCCATCAGTATTGCTGCCCTCTCTTCTGCTTTCAACAAAAGCTAAGTGCAGATCTGTTAGCTTGCTATAGGTAAAGTAAGTTAGAAAGCATGAGTTATGAACTGCTCAAGAAATAGCAGCTGTTGAGCTTGTGTGCACAGCGAGGTTTGTTTGCTGCTGATCAATAAAAATCAGAGTCAGTAGCTATGCTACCAGAGAGACCATCTGTGGCTAGAGAGCCAGAAGCTTGCTGACCAGGGTAGACACTGCTGGCTCAAAGGACAGGGACAGGTCATATTCATATAACCACTCAAAGAGGGACATATTTAACTATCAGCAAGTGCTAGTGGGCAATCTGTGTGCAAAAGCACCTTACTGCCCTGCACTTCCTCTGGGAGGAAGGGGCTGAAAATTGACAGCAAAGCACTAGGATGTCCCTTTGCTATGTCAGTGTAATAAAGCAGCATGGCTAAAAAAATGGGGATTTTTACTAAAGAAATTTGGTAGCAAGTGACCAGAAAGGAATAGAGGGACAGAAATTTCTCTGTTCTCTTGATGAAACAAAGGTAGGGATGGGTCCTCTGTTATTCTTCTCGGGAACCTTGTGCTAATATCTCCTAGTCAAAAGAATTCAGTTGTGTCCCCATTTCCTTTTCCAGTTACTGCACCACTTTGTATTTCACTCCTGTGTATGCTGTGTCCTGTCACTCCATTTTTTTCCCCAAGCCCAGCACAGACCAATCTCATTCTGCTGAAATTACTCTTGCAAAATTTCAAATGCCTTCTTGTTAACCAAATCTCATACTCAACACCCTATCAATTTTCATCAGATGTCATTGATATCTTCAAGTATGCTTTTCTTAAAATTCCATCATCCACTGGCTTTTGAGGTGTCAACATACATCAGTTTTCCCCCTTCCATTTCTAATAATTCCTCAAGCCTTTAGTTTATAGTTTCTTGTTACTGATTATCTACTAATAAGACTATTTTTCCTTATTCTTCTTTCCTTCGATATTGTATCTCTGAATAAGACATACAAAATCAACAACTATTTCTTTGCAGATGACTCACAGACAGCTCTCCTTTGTACTTCTGTCCTGTTCTACAAACAAAAATACTCAACTATTACACTCTATGTTTTTAAAGGTCAGTCTGAGTAAAAAAATGAGTTCTAACTCCATAACTGTCCATACTATTTCTTTTCCTCATCACTGTGACATCATCCTGCTTGTCTCTGATATAATCCAGGGTTGCTTTTCACTTAGCCCTCTCTCCACGTTCTGCTGTCCGGGGTATTTCTAGGTCTTGTGGATGCTTTCCTGGAACATCTGGAAGGTGTGTAAGCTATATTCTCTCTCAGTGTTCCTCACTGGGAAAATCTTTTACAAGTACTTTTCCTTGCATCCTCATTCCTAATTAATTCCAACATCTTTAATCTCAATTAATAATATCTTTACTTTAGAGACAGTTTTGCCCTTTTGTTTCTATCCACTCTCTTCTGTTGTGAGGGTACATAGATCCTTGACTTCAATTTAACTGTGTCAAGGAAATTATATCAATTCAGTGGTTTCCCTTTTTCTTTTAAATCACTTTATTGATCTTTCAAGCCCTTCAGAAGTTCTCCCTGTTTGATTCATATTTGCTGGTGAAAAGTTGATTTCTGGCCTTAGCAGTTAATGTCAATCTTTGTATTGTCCTTGTTTGAATCTTTTTGTGCGCTTTTTTTCCTAAAGTCTTCTTTGTACATGGAGGAAAAAAACCATAATCCTCATCAGTGCAATTTCCTTGTCCTCCTCCAAAACTTCTCTCTAAAAAGAAACCACCTTCCTCTGCTGAGGAACCTACAAAAACCTTAGGAATAATTTGGCAGCCTGAGTGGGATACACCTGCTCAAATGTTAGTGTTTCTCACGTAGAAGCTATGCCTGAGCTAGTCCTAACACACTTAGTAGTCAAGTCAGATGGGAATCAGATGGATTTATTTCATCCTAAAGTTCACATGCATCTCTCTCCACTGATGGTAAAGAGAAGTAAGCAGATGGTTCCTGTGCAGACATCCCAGATATAAGAAACCCATGAAGTATACGTAGGATTAACTTCATATGCTAATTCTATTTATTCCCCTATTTTCTGTTATTTCTATTCAGGTATTAGTATTATTTTTCCTTGGTTGTCAACTCTAGAGAAAGAACTTCCTATTTTTCCACCATGGTTGCACCTATAATATCTCATGGCTTATTTTAATGTTTTCTCACAGTGATAATATACAAAGCAGCCAGAGAGCTCAAATAGGCGACTTGACATATTCATCCATCTTATGAAGCAGTTACAGAACTACTCAGTACTTTCAGATTTCAGACAAATGTTTCCATGGTATAAATATTAATGAAACAAAATTTTACTTCAGAGCATTTCTTTTGGCTTGACTAACATAGTAGGAAATTGTATCTGCTGATTTAATTCTAACAAATAAACAAGTTACGTCAGAAAAAAATTATGTGGGAAATCTGCTGGATTACTCAAACTACAATACAGTCAATTTCATGAACCTGAGAAGCCATAGTCAGAAAAGAGCACTTTCCTATCTCTGAGTGTAGCACAAAGCCTACTTTTTTTACTAGAGTCACAGAAAACTCCCTTAAAATAACGATAAGAGAGAAAAAAAAAGTAAACAGGGCATGGTAAAAGAAAGGAAAATAACTAGTCTTAAGCACAGTTTAAGAAATAGCTTGGCAATTTGTTTGCTCTCCTACAGCAATTACTGTGCTAAATTAAGAGTGTTAACCAAATGCCCCGAGTGGCTTATGCCATGTTGTAGTCAATTCAACATATGTGAGGTCTTCTCAATTGCACCAACACGTTACATTTCCACAAGTTGCATTTTGTGTCATTCTCTATTGGAACCTGAGGGCTGTTTTTTTCCAACTATAAACAGAGATATGAGCAAAATAATTTTACCCACTAGCAGTGTATATGTTCCCAGAAACATAGCATCCATCTGTCTTTCTTGTATTCTCACTGTGTCTGATATCAATTTGGGTAGATAAATAGTTATTTTGAAGTGTTTTTCCATAGTCCCAGATGTGTGAATTTTTAATTAGTTCTAATAATTGCCTTTTCTATATTGTTTCTATGAACCATGATGTATAGCATCTAATTCTTATAAATTGCATCTAAAGTGCAAATTTTAAAATCAACCTATTATAGTGGGTTATATTTACTGCAAGCTGAATTGCAGCTTTCTTGCTACAGATAGAAGTGCACCTGGGATAAAAACTAGTCATGGAGCTACTTGCACAGCTAATGTTAAAATATAAGATATATTAGGGCTAGAACCTTTCATAATGATTTCTCTCAGTAGTATCTGTAGCAGCATGGTCAGAATTGCAAATCCCATACTAATATGGGAACTACTTCCTCAAATAAAAAATGGGTGTGTCCCCAAGAGAAATAATTCCATTTTTTCCATTTTGACCTTTAGCCCTCCCTCTTTGACTGGTGTTCAATCAAATACTATTTCTCCCTCCTCTGCTCCAGGCACATTTGAGAGAGGCAGACTGCTGAAAAACTGCTGAAGAATCACATCTTCACTGCATGGAGAAATCCAGAGGTGCCTTGCAGAGACATCATCTATGCAGAGAATAATTTTAAAATGTTCCCCATGTGAACATGTTGAGGAGGAAAAGGTTAGTAGAAGTATGATAATCGTTGTTTTAAAGGGTTTTAAAAACTTTCATTTGAATAATGGATATTAAGCAAAGGGAACAAGAGTATTTAGGCCTATATTATATCCTGTAAGCACTTATATAGTTGTATACAGAGAACAAAAAAATTGTCTGGATAAAAAGTTCATCCCTCTTGTGATTCTTTCTTTCTCCTTCTGTTTTTCTCCATTGGCTTTGTATGGAGGGTGACTTACATCTTTGTTTTTTTGGTTACTTCTAATTATTTCTTTTTCCTGTGATGATCTACCTTCATCCATTTATTTTACATTTTCAATCTTCCCATCCCACTGAAAGCATGCCCTGGAACAAGGAGACATCAGATCCCTTGACAGTGCAGTGGAATATTTTTTGTTGGTTTGCACTGGCATTACATCTTGGTTCTCTTTCTTTCCTTATTATTACAAAATATTATTATTTCATAAGATTAGAGTGAAAATATGAGGAAAATACATTAATGAAATACTGCAATGAAATGCCATTAAAATTAATGTTGAAAATGCAAGGGTTAATGGAACAATAATAAGGGGAAATAGCTCCAGGCTGGGCCAATGCACCGAATCTGCACCTAAAACATTGACAGTGTTCCCTTAGTAGTTGCCTAAGTATTCCCATTAGTCAATAAAAGGAGAAATATCTTTTAACCATCTACATGCCCACCACTTAGACTGATTGGGAAACTGGTATCTTACTGACCTTTTTGGAGACAAAGCTGAAGACCATGATGCTAACTTTTTGTGTTCTAGATGTCTTTGATATTTTGCCTTTCTTTGATTCCTGTGACTTCAAAATTTATAACCCATTCAATAGTTAGGAGATTTGCATAATGGGAGGAGTGAATGTTTGAGTTATACAGCTTCCCTGAGTGGTGCAACTCCTGTTTTTCTTGATGACTATGCAGAATTTTGAGTTGATGTACTGCAGCTGCATGACTATGAAAACTCTACTTACAGAGGAAAACATAATGCACATGGATTTTACTCTAAGCTAGTACTCTGCATAGAAAAATAGGAGGTCCTGCACAGGTTTACATGAATTGACTTGTTCTCCACTCCACAAAGAAGTTCTGTTCCAAGTCTCAGTTAAATGAAAACAAAGCACAGAAGTATTGAAGAAAGCATGAGACAGATCTTAAGGATTTAGAGATTGTCTATATTTTTTGAGAGCTCAGATTTTTAGCAATACTTTTATGTAGTAATCAGTGCTTCCATTCTCTACAATAGATTGGGAAAGGAAAGATTCTCAGAAGAAACCCCAAACCAAGACAACAACAGAACAAAAACCTCACAAACCCAAAACTCCACCAAAATAAAGCAACAACAACAAAAAAAATCAACAAGACAAAAACCCCAGAAAATCAGTTTCTGAGGATTTTTTTTTTTGTAGATGTATTTATTATTATAAAAGCCACTGGTTCCATTAGGTCTGAAGGCATGATTTTAGTTTTACGCTTTATTTGATGGACACTAGACAATTATTTTAACAGAACAGTGTGCCTGTGTACCACACCCTACTGGACTCAGTGTTTCTTGAATGTAGCAGGAAATGTTCAGTCTGTAAAGCCACAGAGGAACAGAGTTTTTGCCTATGGGCTTCTGGAAATGATAGTTTTTGCAATTGTAAATTTCAAAGCAAAAGCTCTTCTGAAGTGTTTAACAGTACGCAGATCAGGAAACTGATATTGTAGATTTGTTAATGATGCACATGCACAAAACTAGACCAAAATGCAGGTTGCAAAAACAGATGTTAAGTCTGTTCGTGGGTTGTATGCAACAGCATACTGGATGTGAAATGGGTTTACATGTGTTTTTAATCAATGAATCTGTATCAGATGATTCCAATGAATGCACATCATGTGGAAGATAGTGCTTTAGTGCTTCAGTGTTATTATCAGTATAAGAGAATAAAGTGTTGTCCTCCATAAGATTACACTTTATCTGATCTCTATTCTAAATGATTTAATAGAAAAAGAGTGACAGAAAATTATCCTTATACAGAGAATTATTTTGGAGGTTCAATTTTATATTAGTCTGAAACAGAAGTTACATTTATTACCAGAAGATTTATGTGACTGAAGAAACCTGTCTTTATAAATAGATGCAAAAATTTAGGGCTTTTAATCATGCTTGACTGGAAATTAGTCCATTTTTTGTGAGATAGCCTTGAACACATGGTGTATTTATTTTTTTTTCCCCAAATAGGAAGTTCCGCTTCTTCTAACTATGATTTTGAATGCTTAGTAATTAGTATCAGTTATTCACTACTAACTATAAACTTGTGGAACAGGAAATGATTGGTGTTTTTTATTGTGCCTGTGTATATGAATGGATTATCCAGATACTACGATACTACTGCAATGGAAGTGAAAATTCAGGGAGCTAGAGTTGTCCTTGCCTCATAGATATCTGTTTAAAATACTTTTAAATTGCATTCAGAAGGCAGTCTCTATCCTGGATGTAGCACTGCTGTATAAAATGGCAAACTGGAGACTACTCCTCAGCTTGACAAATGATCACACTTCAGAATACATCCCTTTGGAATGAATGTTAGTCTAATATTTTGTTCTCTTTTCTGCAACTATGTAGGAGTTTAGGCATCTGTATGTTTGCACACAGGCCTAGCACAAGGGTCCAGCTTCTATGAGTTTCTTGATCACAATATAGAAATTATTACCAAAGGCAGAAGGAGCATTGTGCAAGACATAACATATCCAGAGATTACATCCAGATCACTTTGGATGTCAAGACTGGTCAGACTTGTCAGTAGCTAAATGGCTGGGCTTGCAATTTACTAGTAATTTTCTCTGCTAATATTTCAGGAAATTTCCATGATATTCCTTGTGCAAATGAATTAAATTTTTTCTTTTTATAAAGATGAGTTATAAAACAGACTTTCAATTGCTATGTAATAAAGTTTTTCCTGAGGACAGATGTAGTGAAAATTTTTGAGCAAAACAAAAGGAAAGTTGATGGGAAAGTGAGAGAGAGAAAGGTATTACCAGGAAGGATTTAATCTATTTTGTAGAACAGACCTGTGAAAAAATGCACTCTTAAAAGAGACAAATCTATCAGTATGACTAAAAACTGAATTACAGCTTTAACTGCTCTGGCTAGTATTCGAGTTACAGCTAGGGTTAGAGTTCTGATAAACACAAGCCCAGAGTTCTAGGGATACTACAGACACAAATGGCATGCCAAGGAGAACGATGGACTGCAAAAACATGGCTCCCTCCACACATTTCTATTTATCTCCAGACTGAAACCCATACAAGCCTAACTGAATAGCCTAGGGTTAGGGTTACTTCTGGGGTTAGGGTTAAGCCTAGGGTTTGGGTTCAGAAAACCACAAAGCCTAGAGCTCCAGGGACTCTGTGGCTTCAAAAAGCATACCGAGAGGAACACAGGACTGCCACAACATGGCTCCCCCACACCTTTCTGCTTGGCTCCAGCCTCACTCCAATACAGGTTTAAATGCCCGGCCTAGGGTTTGGGTTAAACCCAGGGTTAGGGTTATGCCTAGGGTGAGGGTTCAGAAAACCACAAAGCCTGGAGCTGCAACAATTCTGCAACTACAAATGGCGTGCCAATGGGAAAACTGGACTGCCAAAACATGGCTCTGTCCATGCCTATATTCTTGCCTCTTGTGTCACCCCCATACAGGCTTAAGTACTCAGCCTAGGGTTAGGGCTTCAGACGGGGTTAGGGTTACGGATAGGGTTAGGGCACAGAAAACTGCAAATCCCAGGGGTTCAGGGAGTCTGCAGCTTCAAAATGCATGCCAAGGGGAACACAGGACTGCCACAACATGGCTCCCTTCACACACTTCTGCTTCCCTCAGGCCCCAGCCCCATAGAGGTTTATTTGGTCAGCCCATGGTGAGGGTTACGGTGAGGGTTAGGGTTACACCTAGGTTTAGGTTTCAGATAAATGCAAATACCACAGCTTCACAGACTCTGCAACTACAAAAGGATTCCACGAGAATGCAGGCCTGCCACTGCATGGCTCCATCTACACACTTCTGAGTGTCTCTATCCTCACACCCAAACATGTTTATCTGCTCAGCCTAGCATTAGGGTTACTGCTAGGGTTATGGTTATGCCTAGGGTTAGGGTTCAGACAACCACAAAGCTCATGCCTCCAGAGACTTTGCATCTACTAAAGACGTGCCGGGGGAACACATGGCTGCCATAACAATGGCTCCCTCGCCACATTTCTCCTTGGCTCCATCCCTAGGTGTACCCCTAACCTGACCATAACCCTAACCCTAGGCTGAGCAGTGGAACCTGTATTGGAGTGAGGCTGGAGCCAAGCAGAAAGGTGTGGGGGGAGCCATGTTGTGGCAGTCCTGCGTTACTCTCGGTATGCTTTTTGGAGCTGCAGAGCCCCTGGAGTTCTAGGCTTTGTGGTTTTCTGAATCCAAACACTAGAAGCAACTCTAACCCTAGGCAAAACCATAAGCCCAAACTGCTCAGTTAGGCTTGTATGGGTTTCAGTCTGGAGATAAATAGAAATGTGTGGAGGGAGCCATGTTTTTGCAGTCCATCGTTCTCCTTGGCATGCCATTTGTGTCTGTAGTATCCCTAGAACTCTGGGCTTTGTGTAACCCTAGGCTTAACCCTAATCCTTGCCGTGACCCTAAACCAGCCATTACCCAAACCCCACCTGAAGCCCTAACCCTAGGCTGAGTACTTAAATGTGTATGCGGGTGAGACTGGAGGCAAGAATATAGGTGTGGAATGAGCCATGTTTTGGCAATCTGGCTTTCCCATTGGCATTGCATTTGAAGATGCAGAGTTGTTGCAGCTCTAGCCCTTCTGGTTTTCTGACCCCTCACCCTAGGCATACCCCTAACCCCAGGCATAAGAGTAACCCTAGGCGTAGCTGTGCAACGTGAATATGGGTGAGGCTGGAGCCAAACAGAAACCTGTGGAGGGAGCCATTGTTACAACAGTCTTGTGCTCCCCATGGCATGCCTATTGTAGCTGCAGAGTCCCTGGAGCTCTAGGCTTTGTGCTTTTTTGATCCCTAACCCAAGCCATAACCCTAACCCTAGGCTGAGCAGATAAACCTATAGCTGTTATGTTGTTCAAGACTTTAGTGATGGAAACTGTAGATGTTTCTTCTTTTACTCTAGGAGATATCAATTAATCAAAATGTTACACACAATAAAGCTTCATTTTTCATAAAATTATAACATGGTTTGGATTCAAAGGGACCTTAAAAATCATCTAGCTGCAATCCCTCTGCCATGAGCAAGGACACATTCTAGTAGACCAGGTTACTCAATTTTTGTCTTAATTTGCATGAGAAGTCGGGACAGTGTCAGTAGAAATCAATTATCTACTACAGTGCCTTTAGTCACCTGTATATCAATTTCGCTTCCAGAAGGAAAAAGTCTTCAAAGTTGCAAACTCTTAGCCACCTGAAGTACACTGCAATTAAATTAGAGGACAAAATAAAGAGAGTGGCTTGATCTGTGTATGTGACTTTTACTGGAACCTCCAAAACCCCCAAATTAGGGCCATGTTCAGCTTGGGCTAAATACTGCACAGAACCACAGAAACAGTGGACTATGAAAAAAAAAGTTATTAGCATTTATCTAGCAATCCTTTCCCACAATTTTCTATTTTATCAACACTGGCTTGTGGGAGGGACTATTTTATATAAACTTTCTTTTATGTAAATGTCTGATATTCTGGAACAAGACTAGATGTTGCTAGGATTTCTGTGTCTGTATGAGGACTCAGAGCATGACCAGAGCTGGTGTTCCTATTGCTGAACTCTCTAGTCTTGGCTGGACTGTCTCCTGACAATAATCTCTGGCACTAAGCCATGGCTGGGGGTTCCCTAAAGGAGTTGCCAGCTAGGCATGGATCAAGCGCATTCCAGGGATGTGCCAGTGCTTAAAATGATGCATGATGTCTTTGGCTGTGTTTTGTTTACTGCTGGAGATGTAGCAAAGTGTCTGAAGCATTGCCCTGGTCTGATGCACTCCAATGCTATGCGGGAGAGACACACTGTGGTGTTTGCAGTCCTATATATCTTATCTTCTTCCCTGTCCTCCCTTCAGGAAATCTGCTTGTGATGAAAAAGTACTGATGGTAGATTTAGGAAGGAATTATAACTCTGCCAGTGCAACCCTGGGTATTGCAGCATAGCCAAGTAAGAATATTTCAACAAATGAACACAAGGGTTTAATGGCCTGCTGTTGCTTGTGTTGCACAAGTTGAGTTATATTTGCAGTTCTCAGCTCTGAGTGTTGGAGTCATGTTCCCTTTGCATTATGATTTCCTACCAGGTGAGACCTGTGAGCACATCATATTCCCCTGCTATCCATACTTGGAGTCTAGGAAAGATGAAATCTGACGGAAAACAGTCATGGTGACTTCTGTGCAGATGTTATAATCTGGTCTATGTGGTTATGAGGGCTGCAGGAAACACCATGGGATCCCTGTAGTAATGACTGAGACTTACAAGCATGGCATCCAGGGATAATTATCTTTCAGTTACACTGTGCTAGTGATAATACATTAGTTTGATATTATTAATGAAATGTACCAAATTGAATGTTGAGAGGAAATGGGTGTTGTCAGTGCATCAGATTTTTAGCCCTCAGTTTTTTTCTAAATGACTCCAAACACTGCTAGAGGCAATTCATGTACTTGCTTAAAAATACTTACACTTCAAAAATTCTGATCATCCTGCTGTGTCTTTGTTCAACAGTAACTGAAAAGATGAATCAAAACCATGCCAAAATACCACTTAATTCAATTCAAACCATGTTTTAAGTATGCAAGTCCTAATCAAGGTTAACATAGCTTGAGGCTATTACAGGCAGTGTAGTAGTAAATATTAATAATTTGTTTCCATGATTTGTATAGACTATTTTGCTAGAAAAGTGGGAATGTGATTTCACATGAGTTCTCCCTTGGAAAAGTTCTTCACCAGTATCCATCCTCCTTCTTTACTAGCATAATTTTATCAATACTGGAAATTTATTCATTATTATGTATAATTTTATATCTATGTGTTCTTTTCTTATGATGAGAACGTAGGATATCAAATGGGGATATCTATCTCAGGTGCAATAGCAGAAAAAAATCACACTTAAATCACAAGAGGCCATAAAGTTGATTTAGAAGCACACTGTTAACTGAGTTAATACTTTTTTCCATTTTGATACAACTCTGTGGAAGGATCTAGAAATCACTAGATAATTCTTCTGGAATATTATTTTTTCCTCTTTTGATGTTTTGTCAGAAGTCTGAGGGAGGGATCCTTCCCCTCTCCTCAGCCCTGGTGCAACATAGCTGAAGTGCTGGGTGTATTGTTAGGCTTCCCAGCAAAGATATGGAAATATTGGAGTGAGTCCAGTAAAGGGAATAAACAGGGTGAAGCAGTTGGACTATCTGTTTTATGGAGAGAGACTAAGATAGATGGAGCCAGGAACTTCTCAGTGGTATCCAGTTAAAGGATGAGAAGCCGTAGGCAAAAACCAAAATAAAGGAAATTCAATTTAAATATTAGAAAAACTCATTTACTATAATGATTTCTGAGCGGTGAAGCAGGTGACCCAAAGAATTTGCACAGTGTCTCTCCTTGGAGTTATTAAAAATTGACTGGACATCTCCTTGATTTTCCTTGATTAGACTAGTCAATATCCAAAGAGCCCTTCTGACCTCATCTACTCTCTGATTCTGTAAAATTGATTTCAGTGAGAATGCCAACAGTCGAGGATCTCTTTCTTGTGATACTGATATTTTATCCCTGAAAAATATACCACACTTTTTGCAGTTCTCACATAGTTTCAATAATCCTACTAAATGGACTGATACTGCCAGTTTATGATTTGCCTCTTTGGGACTCCATGATAAAGACAGCACGTGTATAGACAGAGTCTGTATCTATGTGAGCAAATCAGCCATGTGATTCACTGGCACTGAGGCAAATTGGAATGAATCAATTGGTGCTCACACTGTTCAACTGTCCTGCCTTCCAAACAGGATGGCCTCCATAAAACACTGGAGTGCTTGGTCCATTCTTGCTCTTACACCATACCCAGGCAGTCTCTTGGATGTGGCTAGTAATGTACTGGGATCATTTCAGCTATTTAGCAGTGTAAGTTACCAGCTGCCAGATTTTGGAAAGCACTGCATAATTTGTAAGTGTAGATCCACCCATTCAGACCTGTGTTCTGTTTTTTAAACATTGCTGTCTAATTGAAAAATAAGGATAAAACTGTAATGTTTTATTTAAAAAAGCTCAGAAAATAGAAGCAATAATGCAGATCCTATCCTCATTTCCCTGCTATAAGCCAACAATTTCACAGTCTGGATCATTCCTCAGGTTTGTGCTCAGGATCCTTTTCCTGCTTGAGCTTTCTCCAGAATCAAAGAGATTTATCTCTGAACTAGGATAACTCATTGTGAATTTGGCTGGCTCCTCAGTCAACCCAAACTCTCTCCTGACTCCCACTAGGAATGACAGAATTCCCATCTCTTCCTGTATTCTGCTCAGACACTTCCTGTGTGGGCCCATTCTAAACACTCCTGTTGGTGTTTTGGCCTCTTTGTTTTGTCTCTGAAAATTCAGCACTTTCTGAATTCTAATTTTCCCTTGCAAATTAACTGACTTTCTGATTTAGGCTTTCTCCCTTGCATACTAACCATCTAATGAATATAGCCATTAATTACCTTATATTGTACCTACCTACCCATCATTCTGATGGGGATTTTCTGGAGCAGTGATTCTTAACCATTTTTAATCCATGGAAAATGCAACTGCTCTAAAAAGAATCAAAAGATGTCTTAGCCATTTTAAAAAAATAAAGGTGTATTATCTTATGCAGTACTAGTGTGACAGGTTTTATTTGCAAATAAAAATAAGTTAAGCTAAAATAAATATCTACTCTTTTTTTTTTTTTTTTTTTGCTTTATTTTCTTTTTTGTCTGGATAAAATAATATACACATATATTTCTCCCCTCCCCAAACTTAAATACACTATTGTTTTGTGAATTTCCTTCTAATATCCTATTATGATAGTGACCAAAGGCTGCAAGGAAACTTTTAAACAAAAATGAAGAAATACACAGGCTAAGAACATTGAGCTAAATGTTGTACATGAGCACACAACTGGATATCTAAAGAGATTTTGGGTCTACAAGTACAAATAAAGACCTGTGAGACTGATTAAAATAAATGGGAAAGGGAAAGGGAAAGGAAAGGAAAAGGGAAAAGATGGAAGAGATCATAATATATATGATATAGTTCTTTTATATGGTCTAGATAATATCTTTAGACTGTGTGTGTGTATATAAAAATGCATTTGTATTGGCAAACAAATATTTATGTGCCGTACTGAAGAAATGGATTAGTTTATTTCAGGCAGTTTTTCAAAAATCTGTTTCATCACAGTTATCCATAGTATCTTCCAACAAAATCTACTTCCTTCAGATACTAGGTTAGAATTGTCTTGAAATAAATATTTATTTTCTTACATTATAACCACTTAACTATATTTGAAACCTTTGTGGCAGTTTAGATATTTTTGCAAGATATTAATGGTACAGGAAAATGTCAATTGTTTCCCATTCTCTATATTATCTCATGAGTTTCTATCTCTATTTCTCTCATCCTTTAATTTCCAGGCATTTTGTTCTAGATTAAAAATGTTTGTGTACAACTCTGGGATAATTAATCTTGATGCTGAAAACATTTAGCATTTCCCTTAATAAATAAAACATGGGATGTGTCATTCCATTCTTAGAGTTTGATACTCTTGGGACATGGAGGTCCTCACTACTCCCAGTCAGCCAAAAATAGACAATTAATTCATGGGAGGAAGGGTGAGTAGTCAGCAGATTTTCTGAGAGACAGGCTGTGGAAGGTGAACAGTTACTATATGTTAATATTCTGTAGGCAGTACTGTGTGGTATTGCTTCAAGTATGTTCATTGACCTGGTCAGAGAGGTGGAGCTGCTGGATAGCCATGGCTACAGGAACAGCTACAGGAAGCCAGCAGATCAAAGAACTCCCCACTGTTTACAAAGCTCTTCTCAGGAGAGAAAGGAGTGGAGAGCAGGGTCAATTATTAGGTGTCACTCCTGTTGAGAACAGACAGTGGTGGAAGAGAAGGCATCCTCTGGTGAAAGAAACCAAAAGGCTTTTTTTTTTTTTCCTCTTGTAGGGTCTGCTCGATGTTCTTTATTCTCTGCCGAAATTGGAACTTGGCATTGTGTCTTCTCTGTCCTTATGCCTTATATGTCGAATTTATTTCATTTTTTAATTGTTTATTTTTGGTACTGTGAATCTTGGTGCCAATCCATTAGGTGTATAAATGCTGAGAGTGTGCTCCTCCTGGAAGGATGAAGCACTGTGTTTTTCTAGAAAGATAGAGTTTCAGTGTCTCACCTGTCTAGGTTCATATAGTCTCAGTCTTGTACTTTTGTTTCCTTTGTATATGGGTGAAAAGGTGTGAGAAAAGAAACTGTCTTAAGTGAGATAATCTGTTAGTAAATCCCCAGTATAGCTGCACAAAATGATCAGCAGCTGTAACCCAATTAAATGCAGCAATTTCACAGTACACTACTGCTCACCAGAGAGTATATACTGATATTCTCTGAGTATTCAGCCAAACCATTTTGTACCATTGCTTGCAAACTTCTCCTCAGGAATATTTAACATTTGGCTGGAGCTCCTCAAACACAAAGGGAAGATGAGAGGAAAGAGAAAAAGCAAAGGAGCACAGTGCAAGGAGAGCCAATTAGTAAGTAAATCCACTCTGTCTCTTGAACACAAAGTAATCGCTTCACAGGTGTGCACAGAAAGTTGCAGTTATAGCATAACTAGAAGGTTAACTATTTAAAAGGTCTTCTCAAAGAACATTTAGATTAGGGAGCCTTTCTTCTTCAGTTCAAAGCTCCTGCTGCTGGTTTATGAGTCCAAAGTGAGGAACCAAGGTATTCCTTGTTTAATGTGATCATTTTAATAGCTAAGCCATTTCTAACTTTGCTTTTATAGATATCATGGCTCCAATCTCTGCTGATTTGAATGCTTTTTGCATGCCCATATATATGTGTCATAAAAGTATTTGGCTACCAATTACTGGGGTGAGGAGAAAACACCCCTAAAATACTCTTGCAAGGCTGAGGTTATATATTTCTCACCAACATGTCCAGTATGAGACATGCCAAGAGTTATCTTTAGTCTAACAAATGGTTTAAAAAACAATATAATAACATTCATAGAAACTTCTGATTATATGAAAGAAAATGTTAAAATCAACTTTGTTTATTAATTTTCTTTTATATTTGAAACTCTATATCTTACCTGCACTGATGTACTGTGATTATTGTCCTGCTCATCTGCCAGACAATCTCAGGAAGGGACAGCCAAAGTGTGAAAAGCAGGACTCCTACTTTTGTCAATTAGTGAAAGAGACCATTTAAAGCCATGTGTCTTCTTCTGCCACATCTCCTGCTGAAATCACTTTTTGGCAGTCATCCTGCAACAATGGGACTCAAACAGAGGACCTTATAATATCTGTGCAAATTGCAAATGTCTTCATAAATGACATAGATAATATTCTCCTGTGCTTACAGTCCCTTAGCATATACTGTCTAGAACTGCAACTCTCTGCAAAGACAAATCTTTAGCCTGTGGTTAAGGGCCATGATACCATATATGAGGAAGAAGGCAGAAGAAAAGAGCCTGATCAGAGCAGAGCTCTGTTTTTTGCTCTAGTTTTCTGAGACAGATGTAAAGCAGTAACATATTAAATCCTGTCAGAGCCTTGATTTCATCAGCAGTGCTTGGTTGTCGCTTAATTAACACACTTTACGACATTCTGAACACCACATGGGCCAGGAGTCACAATCTTACATATGGGGTGATGAAACACCAGAAGACAGGGGTTTCTGTCCTGAATTTTGTTTCTGTAGAGTATCCTTGTTCCATAATCACTCATTTTGGTAAATAAATCACATAGCACTCACTTCCCAATAAACTGGTATTTACCAGCCTGAGGTTATCAACACCATGGTTTTTCCTCATTTCTTTATGTCCATATGGTAAAGTCCTAGTATAAGTTTTATTTTATCCTTTACAGACCTCTGTTTCAGTTCATTTTAAGTTACTAATTTGCCTAAATAGCCTTCAGTTTGACTTGGAACTTTTTCAGCTGAACATGGTAAGAAAATAAAAGAATATATATGATCTATTTAAATAATTGCCCCTTAACATCTCCAAAACTATGCAGAATATTTTTCTAAGCAGCAATAATGCCCAGCACTCATTTTCTGCCTATTTTTGTCCTTTGTCCTCATTTCTGTAACTGAGCCCACTGTCATCTGGTAGAAATATTTACCAGTTGGATCTGAATTGGCCTGGTAACAGTGAGAGCACATCTGGAGTCTAGACTCAGCGGCTCTATGGGCAGGGTCATATCTCTGCTCTCCATCAGCCCCAGCGCCTATTCTGTTTACATAGGTGGTGTGCGGCACCGTCTGTTTCAGTTGTCAGACACTGCCAGCCCCCTCCCTTCCCCCTGACCCTGCACCATCCCACTACTATCAGCTGGAGACAGGAAGCAGGGGACCACTGGCACACACACCGGGAGAAGAGGGAGAGGAAAATCCCTGGATCTTATAAAATCCAGCGTTGTCTGTGTATCTAAGCTACACTCCAGCTCCACGGGATTCGGTCGAGAGCAGTACTTTTGTCTGATATGGCAGGAGGCTGCATCAAATATGCAAGGGGCAGAATAATCTCTTGGTACATGAGGAAGTATGTCCTGAAGTCTTTAAAAGCTCTTTTGGTTTGATTCTTTTTCTCCTCCTAATTGAAAGTGTGTTCTTCAACCTCTTGGACTTCAAAACTAGAAAGTGTTGTAATCTTTTCTGAGTACTACTGTTTACCTGAAGAAAGGGATCAAAATAAACTTAGAAAATGTGAAATTGCAAAAAATATAGTGAAAAGAGATTGCTGTGACAAAAACTGTACCTCATAACACTGAGATACTTAAATTTCCATAATGTGTGAGGTAGCTTGTGTGTGTTTGAGGATAAGAGGATAAGAGTTATGCAATCCTTAATTAATGCTTCTTTAAAACTATATGATAGAATTTTCTTTTCATCACTCATTGAAAAATGAGTCAGTCCCAAAGAGTAGGAACTATCTCATCAAAATATTAGTATGCTGTGGTTAGTTGACCTTGGCTGGGTGCCAGGTGTACACCAAGCTGCTCTATCGCTTCCCTCCTCAGCAGCATGAGGGTGGGGTGAGAAACTGAGATCAACAAAATTGCGGGTCAAGATAAAGGCAGTTTAATAAACCAAAGCAAATGGCAAGCACGGAAACTAAGCAAAACTCAAGATTTGTTCTCTACTTCCATGTTCACTTCTACTTCCTTAGAAGTAGGGCTTCTTGCCCTGGAAGATGAATGTGAATGCTTTATGCCTCTCCTTTCTTCCCAGGCTTAACTCATAATTTTCTCTACCTCCTCCATCCCAGTGGCACAGAATGAAGGGGAATGGGAGCTGTGGTCACTTTGTCACACTTTGTCTCTGGCACTCCTTCCTCCCCAGGGCAAGGACTACTCACACTCTCCTCCTGCTCCAGCATGGTGTCCCTCCCACAGGAAGCAGTTCCCTACAAACTTTTCCAGCATGAGTGCTTCCCATGGGCTGCAGTTCTTAATGAACTGCTCCAGTGTGAGTCCCTTCCATGGGATGCAGTCCTTTAGGAACTGGCTACTCCACTGTGGATCCCCATGGGTTCCTGACAGAAAACTTGCTGCAGTGTGGGGTTCTCTCCTCAAAGAGACACAGGTCCTGCCAGGACCCTGCTCTAGTGTGGGCTTCCCACATGGTCACAGCCTCTTTTGGGCATCCCATGCTCCAGTTTGGGAATGGATGTCTGCTCCTCTATGAACCTCTGTGGGGGTATGAGGGGCACAGCTGCCTCACCAAGAGCTGCAGGGGAATCTCTGCTCTGGCACCTGGAGCAACTGCTCCTCCTCCTCCTCCTTCACCAACCTTGAGGTCCACAGAACTGTTTATCTCACATATTCTCACTCCTCTCTCTTGCTGTTTTTAACTACATTATCCCAGAGGTGCTACCGTCATGATGAGCTTGGCCTTGGTGGATCTGTATCAGAGCTGGTGGGTATTGACTCTGTTCAGAGAATAATCTATGAAAAAGACATAACCCATACAAAGACAATCACATGTGATGCCCATTTCTAGTATCTGGCAGACAAATTTCACCTTTGGGGCTTTGTCACAAGGAGGTATGCACAGCTTGAGCTAAATGCTCAGACTGCTGGTGAGAGGAAGGTAGCACTCTAAATCTCACATGGATTGGCACAGTATGGCCCTTATAACACCCTCTTAAGTATAATACTGTTGCTTTGGAAGCAATAAGCAAATATTTGTAAATACAAGACTGTTTCATTCTGTAATGTATAGCAGGTCCTGCTATTGTTAAGAGAAATTCTGTTCACAGAGAGAATGAACAGACAGATTTTTAGAATCACACTTTTATCAGCAAACACCATCCCTGCTCTGAATACTTAGAGCTCATCTGCTTGGATAGGAACATGCACAGTTTTGGTAAAGAGGTGTGTGGGATACTCTACTGTTTTTCATATCAACATAATGATGTTAAAGCTTTGCTGTAGTTGCTGAGATAGATTCTGTCATTGTCACTAAGTTGTACAATCTTCAGCGTAATGAGGTTGCATGAAGTTAATGAGCAGAAACAGTGCAACAAAGTATTTTGGTATTGGTGATGTGGCAAAAGTCAGAAATAATACTACCTGACTCAGTCTTCAGAGTGATTGGCAGACCAGGCAATATTTGTTTTTCTGTTTTTTTAAAAGCACTTTTTTATCTCATAAACTCTGAATAAAATTTTGAAAAATGAGACTTGCTGGCTCTATTTGGTGCATGTTGGAGGCAGTGTTAATACATCTTTTGACTTTAATTGGAGCAGAACTTAGCTGATGCCAAGTATTTTTGAAATGTCTCAACAACACTTTCAAAGTATCACTTCTGAAAACTTTTTTTTCCAACAAAATAGTGTTGTTTTCAAAGCTGACGATGAAACGTTTCAAGTCTACAAAAGAACGGTATATTAGGTTTGAATTTTCCTTTCAAACACATTGGTTTGGAGAAACTGACAAAACAAAGCTAGTTGGATCCTCCATAAAAGAGAAAACCTAATTCAGATCTTATATCACAGAACTTGGATGCAATATTTTCCTGTATAAAAAGGTGAAAATTGCTCCCTTTATGATACAAGAGATTAGTTTATGAAAATATAATACCCAGAAACTACTTGAGCATGTTTTTACCATACATCATATCATTACAATTTTTCCATGGATTTCTATGATAATTCCACTAGTGTGTTTTAAGAAAGCACTCAAAAATTACATAAAGTAAAAGAAAAATAGTTAAAAAGTATTTTTAAAAGATTTATACCTATATTACTGTAATTGTCATGACATCATGTAGAGCTAGTTGAAGGAGCATGATTCAATTCACAAAGCTTAATTGTGATAAAGATCTCAAATCTTTGTCAAATGCTGAGAAACACTCATTCCCTAAGACAGTTTTATTATTACAGGAAACACTACCAGACTAGGGTAGAAAATAATTGGCTGCCAACAGAAAACAAAGCGGGATGCAGATGAAACTGATCTTTTCACTCAGTCATCTGTATTCATCTGGTCACTGCAGATGGTGACAATAACCTCACAGGTATGTGATGAACTGGGGCTTGGCTATGAGGGCTCTGTGGATGTAGAGCTCTCAATCTGCTCATCCTCACTGTCTTTTTCTGTCTATTGTTTTGCTAGTGGCAATGGGAAGAGCTATGAGAAGAAGCTGAGGTTGTTTAGCCTGGAGAAAAGGAGGCTCAGGGGGAACATTTTTGCTCTCTACAACTGCCTGAAAGGAGGTGTAGCCATATCACTAAAAAGTGACAGGACAAGAGGAAATGTCCTGAAGTTCCACAGAGGAGGTTTAGATTTGGTGTTAGGAAAATTTTGTTGCTGAAAAGGTGGTTAGCCATTGGAACACAGTACCCAGAGAAGTGGTGGAATCCCCGGAAGTTTTTGAAAAATGTGTGGATATGGCTTTTGGGTACACTGTTTGTGGTGAAAAATTTGACTTGGTGACCTGAAGGGTCTTTCTCAATCTAAATAATTTTATCATGGAATCACAGAATTAATTCCTCATCTAGCATAAAAATTATGATTCTGTAGTTCTAAATACTGGAAGCTCTCAGGATAAAAACCAGCTGCTTTACCTTTGAGTGAGTGAAGGAAAACTTCCTTCCCATTTCCACAATGTCACAAATGTTCTTTTTTCTTGAAAGCACCAAACTTTGACTCTTTAGTTCTTTCCCCCTTGTCCTATGATAAACTCAAAGAAGTAAGAAACATGTTGTACTTTTTGAACACACATTGAATGGAGGCGTTAGAAGATCATATATATATTTATATACATATATATGTAGCATGTCTCAAAATCTTCCCAGGGAGGTGAAAATACACTTTGCAATGTGTGAAGGTAAATTTTTTGAAAGATCCCATGGTCAGATTTTTTTTCTTGATTCTGAAAAAAGGCCAACATTTCTGAAGTGCTCATGGAACTTTGCAATACTCATTGCAACATCTGTGGGCAGGTTTTTTTAAAAATGATTGGCACCTAGGGTGCAATTAATGCCCCAGAGTCTGGCAATCTGTTTTGGCATTAAAAAGAAAACTGAGAAGTTTAGAAATCACTGAGGAATGAAAGAAACACTGAGAAGCTGCTAGAAAGTATAGACTGTTTATTTTGAGTAGCAATGAAAAGTTACTTGCTACTTTCCAGGAAAAGGCTGGCTATGGAGTTAAAATTATCCTATAGAAATAGAGGTGGCATGAAACTACTAAAACTAAAAGCCTAAATCAGAAAATAGTAGCATTTCCTCAGGATAACCCC
Organism: Luscinia megarhynchos; assembly: GCA_034336665.1. NCBI lineage: Eukaryota > Metazoa > Chordata > Aves > Passeriformes > Muscicapidae > Luscinia > Luscinia megarhynchos. Next base: position 16,466,493 of record CM067565.1, read on the forward strand.
TTCGTGGTGGAGCTGCTCAGTTGCAGCATTGGAACCTCTGTGGTGTGTCTTTGAAAAGTGAGCTCAGGTAATATATCTGCAGCTCACAAATGCTTGGAAAGCATTCAGGGGACACAAAGTGAGTGGACAAAGAATATGCTCAGAGTCCCAGGTGTTTAGCTATGCAGCTGACCACCTCCAGACAAGTTATTCCACTGAACACTTTTTCCTGACATCATAACCTCTGCTTCAAATCCCTGTGTATTTTTTTCACATGAGCAGCGTGTATGAACAGCACTGGGGGGAGTCACACAAGGGCAGAGGTCAGTGGGAGGGACCTGTCCTTGTTAAGCTTTCAGGAAAAGAGGATTAGAATAAAAATTTGACAAAACTGAGAGCTTTGAAAAAAATGGCCAGGAGCAGTCAGATTGCAAAACTTCTTGTAGTCTCATTTAATCAAAGTTAAGAGAATCCAAAACAATTAAAATGAATGGTGGAGGAAGGAAACAGTGACTTTCTAACTTGATGGTCTTGGCATTGTAGGAATGCTTATTTCTAGGCCACCATTATAAATCTGGCTCAGCTAACAAGGCTGGGAAATCATAGCTGTGAAAAAACTGTTTATTCTCAGAAATTCCATGAAGTGAGTTATAGATCTCAGCCACATTTCTGTGGGCAAATCACTCTGCATTTAAGCAGACCCTCACAGTGGCAGCACATGGCACTCAGCACACACTCCATACTCCAGGGGGGATACGAGGACAATATTGGTAGGGTAACTCCTAGAAGTAATCATATATTCCCAAATTTTCTTCAGTCTGGCAAAAATGGAAAAAGGCTCAAAGTCAAAGCACCCAAAAGGAACAAACTTCCCCAAAGACTTCAAATTCCACTGTTACTCTGGCAATTTTTACTGTGGATGAATTCGTGAATTTGAGAGGGGGTTGTGAAGATAGTGGATGTGGCCATAATTTTGGCCTGCTATGGAGAGTGTGGAACCAGATGTGGAAGTTAATGTAGAAAAGGAACATTGAAGGAGTATAAACAGATGGCAAATAAAATAGGACCTTTCTGTCTCATATTTATGAAGAAGTCACATGCAAGAAAATGAACTTCTAAGAACCCACTGTGAGCAATGAAATAGGAGAGTCTGGAAGAAAGAATCTGGGACTGATCCTATTATATAAACTCCAGTGTCAAAGAGTATCATGGGATGTATTGCTCAAGAACAATAAATCCTATCACAAAGAATTCTGCCGCCAAGATTTAGTATCTACAGTATGATGCACATACTGCTGGATTAGCTCTAGCCTGCAGACCAGCTGATAGTTCTGCATAAAAAGGATTTTTTTGGTCATCAAATCGACTGAGAAGTCTTACTTTCCTTCAAAAACATTTGAAATTCAGCATTTTTTAACCAGCCCAGCACTTTAGTGTGTGCAGTTTTCCCTTAGGATTTTCTTTCCTTTACATGGTAAAGGGTTCTGGTCAAGAGCTCTTGATCTCTAGCTAAATAATCACCTACTGTAATTTAATTTCGATAAGAAAAAATATTAGTTTGTTATAAATTAAAAGGTGATATAGTGTTTCTACCACAATATTATTAAAAAAAGAAATGAAAATTTATTAAATTGAATGATGATTCAAGTAATGAGGGGGGCTTTATTTTAATATTTACATTACATGTTGATGCTACTGTAGGGACTGAAAATGTACTTCTGTAACTTGAAGGCCAAAATGAACCCACAGTATTTTTAGTTTAACTGATAAGAGCAATATTTACATTGCATTTCTTTACTAATATGTGATTTCTTTAACTGTATATATTCTGATAGCAGAAAAATACACATGGCAGAAATTATTTGTTGAAATAACATGCCAGTTATTACAAAGTTATAAATGCCTTTGAAATGAATTACTGTCTAAGACATGTTCACTCAAGGCTCTAAGTTGAAAAAGGTAGTAAATATGCTGCAGGAAGACTGATCATGAAAATAATAAAAAAGAAAGATCTAGACATAATTACCTAGTTCAATTTTAACTTTCCTCAGTAACTAAATACAAAACATCTCAGTTTGCATAATCCACAGGTTTTGCTGTGTTTGCACAAAATTATAACAAAAAAATATCTAAACCCTGCAACAGATGTAAAACACAAGCAAGTTATAGAGGACATGTTACAGCAATATTTACAGCTGAACCTCTAGTGGAATTTTAAATTTGAAATTTCACCATATCTATTAAATTTTTACTTATGGAACACAATGAGCTTTTCTAGAATTTTTCCAGAAATGAATTAACTATTAATATCTGTTAGACTCTTACAGAAAAAGATAATACTGACACTTAAAATTTCTGCTGCACTTTTAAAACAGCAGATTTACAGGAAGAAGAGGAACTCAAAGTGAGCGAGGGATGAAATAGTTTGTTTCGTATTTAAAAACAGGGAAATGTCATACCTCACAGAAGGCCATTAAAATATAGAAGAGAAAGAGGTAGAAATGTTGAATAGTGAGAAAATTTCCTGGTTTGGAAAGTATGGCAACAGCAAGTGAGAATCAATATTATGTAGTTTCTCTCTTTTGTATGTGTAAAAAGTCTTTTGATGACAAAAATTTGGCGAGGTGGAAGATAATGAAATTGTTTTTATCAAAACTGTTTTAATTCCTGTTAGGTTAAGAAGGATATGTCAAATCTTAAGTACAATGATCATTAGGTTGGATGCAATATTAACCTCTAGGTTTACCTAGGCTAAAGAATACTTTCTTAGTTGTTTGAGTCTCATAACATCAAATACCCTAAAACGTGACCTTGCTACAAAGAAGGTAAAGGGTGAAAGCCTAGTCAGTAGAGTTTAGTAAGTGGCAGAAATGGGCTTGAGCTGAAAATGACTTCACAGTACTCTTAACTCTTGGGTCCGGTGTGCATCAAGCACATATTATCACTCTGTGCTGGAAGGAGGCACAAGGAGGGATCATGTTAAGCACAGAATTATAGAATCTCAGAATGGCTGAGGTTGGAAGAAGCTTCTGGAGGTCATCTAGTCCTACAGCCAGTTTCTCAGAACCGTGTCCATACAGCTTCTGAATATCTCCAGGGATGAACTTTCCCCACCATGTTTAGACAACCTGTTCCAGAGCTCAGTCACTCTCCCAATAAAAAGATCTTTCTTTGTGCTCAGACAGTACCTCCTGTGTTTCAGTTTGTGCCTCTTTCCTCTTATCAGTGAGACTGGAGTGTGACTGAAAAACAGGGAAGAGGTTTCTGACCAGAAAATCCATATGCAGAACAGGCAGGTAGGGCTGCAAATTTTTTTCTTTCTTTCTTTCTTTCTTTCTTTCTTTCTTTCTTTCTTTCTTTCTTTCTTTCTTTCTTTCTTTCTTTCTTTCTTTCTTTCTTTCTTTCTTTCTTTCTTTCTTTCTTTCTTTCTTTCTTTCTTTCTTTCTTTCTTTCTTTCTTTCTTTCTTTCTTTCTTTCTTTCTTTCTTTCTTTCTTTCTTTCTTTCTTTCTTTCTTTTCTCGCTTTCTCCCTCCTTTTCTCTCTCTCTTTCTCTTCCCATTCCTATTTCTCTATGCTATCTATAGGACCACACTCCTTCCTTTTCTTCCAAAATTTAGTTTTGAATTGTTAAAGTACATCACTGTTCTTCTTGATATCTTCCCCACACCAACATATTATCCAGGGATTTTTTTAGTTCCTACTAAGCCTCTCTAGTATTTCTCCAGTTGGGATCAATGGATGGGATTTGTTCAGAAGCAGAGGGTAGCAGTGGGTCTGTTATAGACTGCAGTACAGACAGCACAGGTGAAGAACTGAGCATTTGGATCAGGGATCCAAAAGACAAAATAATAAAGAAATATAAAAAAATAGGATTCAAGAGGGCCTTAATATGGCAAAAACTCTGGAATTCTTTGCAAGGACTTAAGTATTGAATTTACAAATAGCTGATGAAAATTAGACATACAAACATTTTGTATAATGAGAATTGGGTAGCTGTAAAAATTGATAATTTAAGACTTTTATCACTACCCAGAGTCATTTGGCAGTATGAATGAGTAATAATTTTTCATAATTTATTTCATTACAATATAAATATTATGAATATTTCTGTTAATTAAGCCAGTAGTCTTAGAAGAAATTCTTTGATCCACTAGTATGTCAAAAGTCCTGTTTCCCAATGATAAAGTAGTAAATGACAACATGACTCTATAGAAAGAGCAGTCTTAATCTTTATGAAACATCACAGGACACAAACACTGAGCTTGCTGTGCTGGTTAATATGCATTTTAACTACAGTTTATTTCTTTCTCCCTATATTCTTCAGTAAAATCTCTTCATAAGTGTAACTTTTAACTTTGAAAATTTTGATTTGGCCTTTTATTCTCCCCTAATACTAGAAAGGTTAATGTCTTCTGCATCCCTTTATCTACATATGGGTATATGGTATTGGGAAACTGGGGAAATATTTTGTCTGGAGCCATGGCACTCTTCAATATGTGTGCTTTTGGGTAAGCTTCCCTCTAAACTCATTGTGAACAACCAGCAGAGCATCAGTAGGTCTTACACTTGCTTTTTTCCTTCAGCTAGTTGGTTAACACTTTCTCCCATACATGACAAGTGCTAGCTGGATTATCTGGCAGAACCAGGCTCTCAGACTTGTCCACCAAATACAGACAAGTATCAGACTTCAAGATCTACAGCAACTTGCCATGGTTCAACAAGTTCAATTCTGGGTGCTAAAACCCTTTCCAGGGGCAGATTATTCTCTCCCAATGGTTCTTCTGTCTTCCTCCTTTCTAAAAGTAATTGCCATTGTTATCAGTGAACTAATCTTTCGTTGGCTCACATAATTCACAACTGAAAATATAATAAAAATAAATATAATGCAGGTTTAATTGACCCGTGCTCTTGCAAATAGCTTATAAATATATGCAAATATATTTATTTTAAAATATATTATGTAATGCACTTCACAGAGGATCATAAGTCTCAGAAATAGAATATTGAATATTTCTTTTATAGATAAATGGCAAATACCCTAAACTATGTACTTCAGACCTCAAAACAGTCATAAAATTTTGAGTGTTTTGTTAACAAATTTTTGCATTCTAGTTTTTACAAGCTTTGCATTTCTGTCTGAGACTAGAAAGTACCCAAATGCCACAACAAAGACAGTGCAAAGATATTTCAGGCTCGATTTAGAGCAGAAAGTATTTAGATTCTTTTAAGGTTTCCAGTTAAATTTTCAAATACAACAGTATTCAGAGAAGCACTCAAACTGACTGGTGCTCATCTGGACTGATTTGATATGAAAATTTTAGAATTTACCCCCTTACAGCCAATAAGGAGATCTTATTATGAGACAATTCTGTATTGGTATCATGTAATGGATTGCTGAATTGCATAATTTCTAAGCATTGCTTGTGCATAGAACACTTTATATTTACTTACAGAAAATACAGACTGAATACTGAAGCAATTTAAGAAATATATTTCTGAGAATATTGGAAAAAGGTTTGTCATATGTATACACAAATATCTATTATTAGATTGGGCCCTGAAAACCTACTTCAGCATTCAACATTTGTGGTAGAGCAAGATTACACTGTTTTGGATCATTACTGCATATTTTCTTTCTAAGAAAAAACAAATAACTTTTTCGAAGAAAGAAAGCTATCATAAACATTGGCTGTTTATCACACTATGGCATTTGTTTTCCTTATGGCATTTGCATCATTTGCTAAGAAAAGAATGGCAAGTATTGCAATAAGTTCAATGAAATAAACATAAGCACCATGTTTAAATACTTATCTGAATATGACCTTCATGTCTCAGCATTTTTTATGCAGCTTTAGGTGCCACTCAAATCAGATCAATCTAACTCTTACTGCAGTTTTAGTATGTTGATTTTAAATAGTTAGAGTTTGCATTTCAGGGAGTAGCTGAAGTAAGCCATATCTGGACTAAACAGGTGTTTTGGAAAACACATACAATAATATTGTTTTTTGAACCAAGATAGTTCCCTTGACAGAAAAAGTGTATCTGGAGGAGAAAGAGAGTAATTGGTGATTGTATAATGTGGCCTGAATCCAGAATTCACCAACTCACTGGGTCAAAACTTTGGAAGAGAATTTAGAGATATTTAGACAAGGACAGCACTTAACTGCCTGGAAAGATGGTTAAGAAAGGCTGGAAATAATATCTTGGTGTTTGTAAGTGGTTCATTTCTATCTATATGTGTAGAAGAATAAAAACTCTTGCGTCCAAACAGATCATAAGGAAGCTGAACTCTGTTTATAGCATTTTGCCTTTATCTTCATGTGGAATTCAACTTCTAATGCTGAAGCAGAAAATCTGCAACTGCCACATGAAATGCTAAATGGAAAGGAATTAATAAACACATGTAGATTCTGTTAGCAGTGTAGAAAACCATTCTCTGCTTTTTTGGTGTGAGAATGTTGAATACAAAATTCACACAGCAGAGTTTCAAAATTGTCTGAATTTTAAAGCAATTAAGAGATACTGAGAAGTTACTCTAGATGATGGAGAAGACTGAGGAAAAAGACAGTCCCCCACTGGGATGTCTATGCAGCTCATTTATTTACCCTGAAAACATGCCAGATATCTCAGAACAGGCTGTAAGTTAACCAGCTCAAGAAATTTTGGCTACTGAACTGCTAAACCTCACATTTTGTAGAGATTAAGTTATAAAATGAAATAACTGATCTTTGAAGATGAGTGAGATCCTGTGAGGATACATTGAAGAGCAAAGGAACCATTAAAAGCTTGATGACCTATATATAATTTCCTTGAAACTCAAGAACAATCCACCCTGCTGTAAAATAAACCAGCTTGACTGAATGGGGGACTTAAACTGAATTCAAAAGCAGACCTGAAGAGGTGGAAAGTGGAGAAGAGAACCAAAAAGGAATATACCCAAACACTTTGAGAGAGTTAGGAAAGCCAGACCTTGGCTGAGAGGAAACTGTTGAAGGATGCAAAGGTCAGTATAAATGGCCCCTGCAGGGCTTCCTGCCAGTGAAGGAAACACCAGGGCAGACGTGGAGCTGCTAGAGAATAGTGCAGGCAAGCTCATGAGGGCCAAGAAATGAATGAGGTGCTCAGAGCCTTCACAGAAAAGGTCTCTCCTCAGGTCTCCTGAATCTGCATGCCAAGGAATATTTGTGGAGGATAGAAACACATTAAACCAGTTCAGTTCTGTAATCTTGCAACGGTGAAAACTAAATCCAGCCCAGTATGTATCAGAAATAATTTGGTAATCCATCACTAGCACTGACATAAATACATTACCATTTTTTATTACTTATTGTGATTGCTTACTTCAAAACTTTTAGGACATCACTTGCTTCCCTGAAGATACATCTAGTTATTGTATCAGATCACGTATTCACAGATAACAATCTGCATGTGGTTCAGAAAACAGATTAATTAAGAAGTTTCAATATGTTCTCATCAGTGATGAACCTGCTTTAGCTTGGCACCCTGATTAAATCTTAAAGCACTTGATGAAGCATCCATTTGTCCTCCTGGAAAGTGGTTTTCTGGTCTGTCACTCTGTGTAGAGCAGCCTGTGCAAGTGAAGGGGCTTCTAGAACTGCTCACGTATATCAACAACACATTATCTGCCCAGAGAAACAGACTGTGGCTTGAGATCAATGTATAGAAAATGGACTACATTACCTAATCGACTAACTCTGGTCTGGTTTTATTCCTCAAATTCTTTCAAAACTATTGAGACAGTAAGAAACTATTAAGCAAAGTGCCTAACTACAGCTATACCTTTCTGTAAGGAACGCTTTTGTTATTAACAAAATGAAACAATGAAAACTGCTCTGCATGAGATACCACAGATTTTAGCTTTTTGAAAAAGAGAAAGGATTTTTAAAATAACTGAAAGTGTTGAAGCTACTGAAGTTATTCTCATGCTGAAATTAGGCACTTATTTAAGTGTTTTACTGGCTTTATCCTGCTGAACACTGATAGTCTGTTATATATTCAAAGAAACTGAAAGCAGAGATGAAAAATTGTCCTTTACATGGCTAAATATAAGAAAAGAACTAAGAGTGCCTACTCCTGAAAAGATGTTAATTGGCTGCTCTTTTCACAAGAGTTAAACTTGAGCAAATACCACATTTTCCAAATCCAGCTGAAACAGAAATGTTATGACAGACATAGAAAACTGCTGTCCAGGCTAGTAGCCAGGCCACCTGAGACCAAACAGGAACAGCTGGAAGCCAGCAAAAATCATTACTGCCTCGGTAGAGCCACACTCATATATTGCAGAAATGGAGAATGAATAGTACTGAAGGAATCAATGAGATATACTTGAATTACTGGAGAAGTCTCAGATAACTCTCAAAAATGGAGAAAAAGGTGAAAATGTGATTTATTTTATTTTAATGGTGCAAGTACAAAGCATACTATATCCTTTTCAGAAGCATCATTATAAATACCAACAGCACTGAAATTACCAGTACAAATTGCTTCCAGCTGAGATTGCAGCCTACCAGCCCTTTCATTTCTGAGTCATGACTATGCTAACAAGGTATGCAGTGAATTTAAATTGCACCTTGATGGCAAAATGTTGTCATCTCAGAAATATATTGATCCCTTAGATGAATTATGTCATAATAGCAAAATGTTGCTAAAATCTAAAATAATTTACGTTATCAGAATGGAATTGAAAGGGTTACATTTTAATGTTGTTGTTACCACATAACTGGTGCTACCAAGACTTTGATCACAGCAATATAGACTGAACATTTTTCATAACTCAGCAAAGTGATTGTGCGTTTAATGAAAGGAATTCTTCCATTTTTATTTTTAAAAGTGCTGGAATTGAAAATTGTTGGCCACTATTGCTATAGATTGAGGTCAGTTAGACTCTGCCTAACACTACTTCAATACTGTAGGGAGAGAATTCATTCCACTGAATGCTGGACATCCACACTTGCATTTGAGGACTGACCCCACACTCCTCTCCTAATGAAAGAAAAACACACAACTGTTTGTCTGCTGTGTTTAGTGCCTATTTTTACTTGGGTTGAATACTAGTAGAAGCATTTTTCTTTTTCTACTAACTTGCTGCTTGTTTGCCTATCTCAGTCACAGATTCAGTGATATTGATGTGTTATCATGTGATAAATCTGCTTCCACTTGGTTTAGACAGGTGGCTCTTGTGCTTATTGTACATTATAGATGCTTACATTTGGTGACATAGGTGCCACTACAGATGCCAAAATCTAAGTGAGAAATTCAGCTGATTTCATACAATTCACATAATTCAATTATCCTAGGGCACCCAAGCCAATGTGTATTTCTTCCTCTGTACAAGGATTTAAGCAGATGCCTCTAGATTTGTCTCTTTGTACAGTCTTTTTTATTTGCCACATGTACATATTTTATTGTCTTGGAAGAAAATTATGACAGCAGAGAAATATATTGTTGTCAGTCAAAGCCTCTTAATCTAAATGAAAGAACTCTTGGCACTGTAGTGAATGGATGTGGGATTGTGGGAATAAGGTCAATCCTTTTTCACTTTTGTATGCCTGCTGAAATGTCCATTGTATTTCACTGAAAGTAAAAATGACACACTGTAAAGGCATTGGATTGTCTCATGAAATACAGCAATCCACAGCATGTTAACACATATTTTTTCCTTTTTACGTTGCCTGAAACTGCAAGAAAAAACATTGTTTTCAAAAAAATAATACTAACCATTCTCAGCAGTTTCTAAGTAATGGAGTCTCCTTACATTTCAGGCTTTTAATTCTGTTTTGTTTCTTCTATTGAATAGATGGAAAAAACCCCTAGATCAATTGAAACTCATTTTTCAAAAGCACTCTCTTCCCAAGCAGAAACAAATTACCACCATCTCTCTGAAATTTAATTGCTTTCACTCCAGAAAAACACCCCTTCTGCACAGAGGAATGAAGAAAATGAAAAATGTTAGATGCACCAGTAAAGAATGAGTGGGTTTAGTCGTTTTTTCCTTCTTCTACATCAAGTTAGGACTACTTGTCCATTAATATATAGTAATTTGCACATCATGAAAAATTCGGCACTTTCCTTACTAAAATTAGGAGCTGAAATATCTGTTCATCTATACAACTCCAAAGGTAGGTGTTTCTGCAGGCTAAAAAAAAAAAAAAAAAAAAAAAAGGAAAAGATAGGAAAAGAAACAGAAAAAAGAGAAAGGGAGAAAGAGGAGAGGAGAGAGAAAGAGAGAAAATAAGCCAGGCAGAAAGCAAGTAAGTGAGAAACTGTGCCTGCGTGAAAGTGAGAAGGAGGGCAATAAGGAAAGCAGGAAGGCAAAGAACCAAGAAAGAAATTAGATCTAAGTTGCAGTATTTCTGAAGCAGTGGGTCTAGCATGAAATAACGGGCCAATCATGTGTAACATGAAGAAATTCAAAGTCATAGGGTTTGGTAAGGTCAGAGCAATGATTTTATATTTTTTTCGTGTGAGATATTGTTCTGAAAGTGACGCTGAGCTATAGTAGGCAATGGCAGGAAAGGAAACATCTTGTTTACAAATGTCAGCCAGCAATTAGCATCATTTAAAGAGTGGAACCACAACGGCTGTTTTTTGTTAGCTTCGAAAACCCATCTCTTTCTTGTGGCCAAGTTTTAAGAGGCAAAGTAGACAGCAAGACTCTGAAACCAGTTCATAAATAGTTGATTTCATATTTTAAAATCTTGCCTATAACTGTCACCCCCCTCGCGTGGATCACAGATGGTGAAGAACTAATTTGTTACTGTTTGATAACGGCTTTTATGTATCAAAGCGCTTATTTACTACTCTGTGGGGGGAAATGACAGACTAAAAGCAATTATGTGTTTTTCTTTCAGTTTTTCTTTAACCACTATGCTCTTTGGCTTCTTTTTTTTTTCCACTCCCGACATGTTTCTTATTTGAAATATAGCATTGTGAATCTTTTACATATGTTGTTTCTCATTTAACCCTCTTTCTGGGTTTTCAAGAATGCATCTGGCCAGGCAGATCAACTGTAATCTTTCATGATTGTTTATAATGGCCCAGTGATAAGTAATAACACTCAGGGGTGTCTCCCGGTAACAGCGTATTACATTACAGTATTAAAAATGCAAATTGGGGCTTTGCTTTTGAAGATTGTCAGGAAAATGTTTCAAGAAGGTAGAATAGCTACCAGGATGCCTGTAAGTGAAATCACCCCCACCATGTGGGGCCTCCTGCCTGCAGGTTTTCTGAGGGAGCCCGTCACCCCCTCCTCCTTCCCCCAAAATAAATAAATAAGTGAAGAGACTTTCCTCTGTACATGGTATTAAGTAACTGTTGTCACATCCCCGGAAACTCACGAACTCCTGCATCTTTCCATTATTTTTTCCTCACTGGTGAGATGCAAACTGCTCACTTGGTGTTGCCACCAAGAACGATTTTGCTCTGGGTTGTGTTTTCTGGTGTTGTGTGGCAGCAGATGGGGCTGAGGGAGTAGTTTCTGCACATATATTTATTTAAAATAAACAAAGAGGGTTCCAGTTTGGTGATGACCAGGGCTGATTTGAGGCTGAGTTTCCTTAAAATAAAACAATGGACCTGTTTGTGTGACTAAAGTTCAAGAAGTGTAGGAATACTATGGTGAATTTAGTCATTAGTGTAAAAATTTTCCTACTGAATTAAGAGTTAAATTTAAAGGCAAAAATTTCTGTTATAGATAGGAAATTTCAATATGGCAATGCAATATCATAATAATGGTTATAGGCTGAAAGAAACATTGTCTATTGCTGCTGAAATCAGTTGGAATTTTCCCACTGACTTAAATGAAAGAAGGAATAAGTCACCATGGAAAAAGCAATGGAAAGATTACAAGCTTTTGTTTGTCTCATTACATCCTTTAAATTACCTCCTGGCTCTCTTTGCCTGTTTCACCCTCCTTTTCTTCTTCCATATTATAGCCACACTGGCATTAGGAGATGCCTGTTAATGTCAGCTGGACTGCTTGGGGAGCAATAAACTCAACATGAGGAGGGACAGAAAGTCTTTGCCAAATTAGAATATACAGAGCATGTACTTCCTTACTCTCTGAAGCCTGCCTTATAGACAAAGCTTAGACTATCAAGAAAAAAAAAAAAGATTAAAAATCAAGGAAACAGAATGGAACAGAAAAGAAGAATAAAAAGACAATGAAAATTTGGGAATTTCATATCCTGTTTAAAGATGAAATATCATAATATATCCCTTATTACAACCAAAATATGGGAGTAGCACTTATTTCAATGCTTTAATGCCAGAAAGCTTCAATAGAATCCATAAATCACTTCCACATGTTTTTGAATAAACCTCTGTCCTGCAACGTACAAATTGCTTTCTCAAGACACAGTCTGAGTAAGGTCAGCAATCCTTCCCTCCTCTTGTGTGACTTTCTCAGGGTGAAATTCACCCTTGGCAGTTGTCAAGAAAAAGACCTGTGTCACTGAACTCCTGCCTAAGCCAATTGATTTCCAGTGAGAGCTATATTTAGGCTAATCAGGTCCACTGTGTCTGGATGTGGCAATGAAATAGCTGAAGCATGCTCTATCAGGCCCCATTTGAAAATGCTGGCCCAAGTGTGCCTGTCATTCCTGCTGTATTTCAGACTCTCCATCATTTTGATAATTATACAGCTTGGAAACTTTTTTCTTTTTATAGTCTTTGAAACTATAATGAAGTCTTCGGTGCTGCCAACCCAAACCATCCAAAAATCTTGAATCAGGCTTGAAATAATCATGAGATTGGCCTGAAAATCATACAACTGAATGTACTTGGCTTCTTTTATTTGCCTTCTGGTTTTGAGTGTTTAGGGTACAATGGGGTCACATTTGCAGGGTTTCCTCTGCCTCTGTGTGGGCCAGAAATGCAACCTTTTTATAAGACAACTAAAATTCTTTGGGTATTCACATGACTCCAGGAGCTGGGATTTAATGGGGGTGTGTGGGGGAAATCCACTCTGTTTGGGCTTGTGATAAAATTGGAAGTCTTGGCATTACAGAGCGTCTCACATTCAAAGTTTGTTTATAAGGGGAATATAGTTATATGGAGAGAGAGAACAGAGTTTCCTTCTGTTCTCTTCTGACTTGAGAGAAATTCCTCCCAAAGGCTGAGCTTCACTTCTCAGAGCCAGCACAAGGCCCATTCAGCATCTGAAGTGATGCATAGACCTGGCTGTGTCTCTGCTTAAATTTACTTTGTGCTACATTAAAAGAAGCTGCAGAAGCTATTGTAGCTGAGATAGCTTAATGTCCAAAAGGAAGAAAGGAAGTTCTTTCTAAAACTGCCTATTATCAAGGATTTGGAGGCAAAGTTCAACACAGTAGGGTACAGAACTAAAGCCCTTGTGGAAGAGGATGGAGGAGGCCCTTGAATCAGGGAGGGAACTGGGGATGGAAGTATATGAGTTTTATAACATTTGGTATAATTGAAGATAGGAATCCAATCTTAGGACAAGTATTTGTGGAGTAGAAGGCACTTTTACAGATGCAAGTTGGAGCATCACCTGGAAGCTTTGCAGGTAGGACTAAGATATTGAAGGTGGGATTCATTGTATTAGTTATAAATACCTAAACCCCAGGAAATCTAAAGTGATATTCACCTTATCCGCCATCTACACATGTGCTAGCTCTTTGGTAAGCAATGAAAATTATTAGATACTTCTGGAGTGCACTTCATCTCATCCTCACACAGATATCTAGAACAGATTGGATAAACTGCACCATAAAAATGCCTTCTTATTTTTATTGGCTATGTAGGAAGCTCAGATTGATGGATTTAAAGAGGATTAGTTTTTATGTAGACTATTGGCAGTGTAGAAGTCCATAGTTAAGCATTTTTTCTGTTTTGCTTAAGAATAATCTTAGCTGACACTCTTTGAGCAATTCAGGATACAGATGTAAATCTCTTGGTGCAGCAATATGTGTAAGCAAGCATGTGTATGTGCACATACACAGAGTGTTTGAATATTTTTGGCTTTTGTTAATGTCTAAATGGGGAGTTAGCAAGAGTAGGGAGTTTAGTGCTGTTCCTGGAGAAGACTGCATTGAACAAGACTAAACTGCATGAAGAGGGAGATGAAGGTATGGCTTGGAGCCATTTTTATTACATGATAAAAATCTAGATAAGGCATAGTGGTCATACTCTGGGATCCTCAGCTACAAACCAGTTGCAATGTACTAATGTCTCAGACCAATCTGTAGTGCTTTAAAATAGTTTGTCAAGTTTTGCTTTTCTTCTGTGACTAGTAACACCTTTAAGTAATGCACCATTAGTGTCTCTTAATCCTAGTTGTGTATGCCTTAAAAATTGGCAGAATGTTTCCAGTCAAAAGGTATCACATTCAATTTAAGTACAGGATTTACACTGTGCCAAGCCAAGTACTCTTTGCCAGCAATTTGACATCCTGAACAAATAAGGTTTGAATTCCTGCTTTGAAACAGGAAAAGGATCATTTAGTCTGTTTGAATATCATTTAGAGTAGGATAGCTTTATTTTTTTGATGCAGCAGGGATGTCAAGTGTGGATTCTGACAGATTTATTGAATTGATGCTTGCATGTTAAACCTACAGCTTTAGACACAGTTGAAATATATATTCGATCTTTCTATGAAATTTAAGTTATGAAAATACCCTATGATAGGTAGATTATAAATGCAACATAAAATAAATGATAACCAAAGTTTCTCAGGGTAGTTTTTCCAGCACAGCTATGACTGAGGTTATGAAAAACGACAGGAGAAATCACACATGAAGGAACAGATCCACAGAAAGATGGTATTTACTTGCCAATTTTGTCATAGAAGTCAAACCTCATGTTCTCAGACTCTGCCTTTTTTCTTCCCTCTATTGCAGCTATTGCCCATTGTCTTCCTTCTGTTGCAGCTATTGCCCATCTTTTGAGACACGGTGCTTTAGTCAGTAAAATTTCTTTGGTGCATTGATTTCTACTGCAGAGAGAATAAAACATTGATAGTTCTTACTGCTAAATAACCCCAACCTGAGCATGTGTTGGTGGACAAATGGGACAGGAGATAGACAGTGAAGTGAGAGTATGTTCTTGAACTTGAAAGTAGTGTAATTTTATTAATGTGACAGTCTGAGATAATAACAGCCACCTCTTAAACAGCATCATCAACTTTAAGTAGGACACTTCACCTGACCTTATTGTTTCTGTTCTGAGAGTTGGCTTAGTTACAGCTGCCTTGGGTAGCTCTGCCAGGAACTTCATCAGGAAGAGGTATATGGATGCTCTTAGTGTCCAGCAACCAGGTGAGACATCCACTAGAGGAATTAGGGGGTGAGTGAAGGGGACAGCACGTGGTGAGTCAGGCTCCTCTCCTGATGCTCTGCACCTTAGAGTGCCAGCTATGGACTGGCTGGTATGTAACACTCTTACATGGTCCTACAAACCTAAATGTCCTGCTTACACAGCTGCAGGGTGAGGTGTTACCATCAACAGTGTTGTCCAGCAAGGTGAAGTGACAGGAATTTATACAGGGCATGACTTTTGCTTGTGGACATGGACACAAGACTGTGTCCCATCTGTCATGCCCCTGTCCACTCAGCAGTTTTAAGGGGAAGTTGATTCACTTGAGGCGGCACAAGGGAGAAGCAACAAAATTCTCACGAGTTTCTATAACAGACATTTACTTGCAAACTTTAGAGCATTAAGGTAGAATAAGATATTTGGCAAATTTTAAAACAACATCCAGGCAAAGTAAGGCACTTCATAAACTTCCACTTAGCAAACCTAAACTTGGCCAACTTTAACTTATCCAGACACTAAAAGGCACTTTGTAAGGCATTGACAGGAATTCTTTAGTCTGGGTTACAATGTATGTTGAGAAGCTGGGAGAAGAAAGCGAGAAAGAAAGAGAAAACAAGAATAAGAGTAGAAAGATAATTGTGTTGGGGAGGTTTAGGCTGAGTATCAAAAATGGTTCTTCACCCAGATTGTGGCTGGGAACTGGAACAAGCTCCTCAGGGAAGTGGTCACAGCACCAAGCCTGACAGAGCTTAAGAAGCATTTGGACAATACTCTTGGATACAGGGTGTGACACTTGGGGACATTATGATCCTTGAGGTCCCTTCCAATTCAGCACGTTCTCTGATTCTGTGGTATTACCACCTGCTGATCCAGAAACAAGACTTGATTGCTGCAATTTTGATGTCCAGTGATTGAAGAGATGGTCATAGTCTTGATCCCTTGGGGATGAGGGGGGGCCCATGAAGCACACAGTTCAATGGTTTAATATGTGCTTAGGTTTATGTAGGAATGGCCACGTTCCTCCCCTGGTGAGGGGAATGTTATATCATATGATGTAACACTGGATCAGGTGCAGTTCTTTAGTGGAAGGCTGCAGAAGTGAGCCCGAGGGCTCTTCAGGGGTCTGTGATGGTGACTGACACCTTCTAAGACATGACAGCTGCTTCTCTTGTCAGCATGGCTGAGCCACTCTTGCCCATCAGAAGGGTTGAGCACCTCCAGGCCTGTGTTGGAATGTCTCAATACCTCCCTCGGAGCGGAGTTTTCACACCTGATCCAGTTGTGCACAGAGGACATTGACATGACAAAAAGCACCATCCCATCTCCAAGGATCTGCTTCTTATCAGGCTCTTCCCTTACCTGGCTCAAAACCCAGGTTCTTGCTAAATAAATGTTGGTTTGTCGTGGTCATCCTCTGGTGCTCAGGCCCCCTGCACCTGTGCTGTTGCCATTCACATCATCAGCAAACACCACTGCTTTGCAAATGGCTGATTGATTGTCTGAGCCATTAATCATCAACATTTCAGTCTCTCACACCATCCTCTTCCTCCTACTATTAATTTAGGCTTCAAAATGACTTAGAGAAGTCCTGGTGAGGCATAGTAACATTTTCTAAACCTCATTTGGCAGATTTTGAACACTTTTCATTCATGGTCATGCTGTGCCATTGTTCAGAAAAGAAATTATAGCATTTTCTGTCTCATGGCTGCCGCAGCACAACCTTTATAAAGAGTTATAGCTTGTCATCGCTTTTTACTGAACACTTGTAAAAACAGTAGTAATAGTAGTGTTAAGAAGAA
This sequence comes from Luscinia megarhynchos, assembly GCA_034336665.1. Classification (NCBI taxonomy): domain Eukaryota; kingdom Metazoa; phylum Chordata; class Aves; order Passeriformes; family Muscicapidae; genus Luscinia; species Luscinia megarhynchos. The sequence continues at coordinate 16,483,565 of CM067565.1, forward strand.
CACTAATAACCAGCCCTTCTGTTTGAGGCTCCTTGATTTATAACTCTCCCTCAATGAGGCTGAGATTGCTTTGAGAGAACATTCACCTGTGTCTAACTATGCATCCATTGAGGGGAATTCAAGCTAAGGGAAGTTTGTGTGGAAGTTAGTGTGGAAGACTTTGAAAGGCTTCAACAGGAAACATCAATTTACTTTCAAGAAGAGCTACAAATTGCATTCAGGATTTAGGTGAAGAGGCAACTGTTTTTCTTTTTCAAACATTTTTCTTAATTAAACTTATGAGTAAGCCAAACTTGTTTTAATTAAAGATATGATCATGCAATATAAATTTACAGTACACTAAGACAAAATAATTTAAATGTGCTCACATTTTTATAGAATCCATAGAAAATTTCCTTACTTATTTTTTAGCCTGAAAGCATCTAAGAACAAAATATTAAACAGATGTCACTAGATATTTACTCTCAAAGACAACTTGAAATACTGCCCTTACCACAAACACTGTTTAACCCATGGTATATTAAGAAAATAAATACTAAGCCCTCAAATTTACCCATTTTGCATTGTACTTACAATGTGCTGGTTCTTTAGCAACATGGACTTCTTTGCATTGAGACAAAATACATGCAGGATAGCCCTTATGAAATAAAAAAAAATAATTTATTGCTTCTTATTTGTAATCATACACAAAAATGTAAAAAAAACACCCTCACACACACAAACACATACACTTATATTTATTGCTGTGATGGTAGCAATTGTTAATTTGACAAATAAGTGTTTCAGGATCTATCTCTGGCTTTTGCTGCTATGGATCTGCTATTATTTAGGCTAATGATGGTGACAGAGCTCATTTTCTGTCAACTGATCAGTGAAACTTTCTGAGCTTGTTCTGCACTACTGATAAAAATATCCTTTTTTCTGGGCTCTCTTGAAATTAAAGGTGATCTCAGATATTGCCCTTCTGCATTACTGCTTGATGTTTATTTGTTCTATCACCAGCACAACAAAGGAAAGGCAGCTTTAATTTGCTGTATTTCGTGTAATGCAAACGTGAGTTACTGTATATCCCTTAACAGCCCATCATTAATTTCCCTTGCATGCCGTTTCCAGGTTTCATATATTGCTGGCTGTTGTGATAGTATGTAAAGCATCAGCTGCTGTTTCACAGCTTGGATTTTAAGGGGTCCACAAGGAGAGATCAGAAGCTGAAATTCTAATATTGCCTCTAATGGAAGAACTATTACCCAAACAAGCAGGATGTGGATTTCTTTCCTAGCAGAATGATGCTGTGGCATTCTCCCACTAATGGCTCTGTAGCATTCAGGACTCTGAAAATGTATGATTTCCAGTTCTGAAAAACAATTATTTTATACTTACTCTTTTGTCCAAGTGAAAAAAAAGTAGTCTAGCTAGTTTAGAAGCAAATTTATTTGTAAAAATACTTACAATGTGCACATCACTTTAGTATATGGGTGTAGTACAAAAACCAAGATTATTGACACTGGACATTTGTGGCAAACAGAGATTGAGCTTGAAGCCAGAACTGTATGGCTGTGAGAATCTGGTTTGTACAGCGACTTAAAATCTAGTAATTAGCAAGTTATAGATTGGGACCAGTTTTTATACCAATTCTAATGTTCTTCATAAACAGCAGAACATCTTTATTAGTTATCTTGGAGGCAATGTGACTCATTTGACTCAGATTCAAACCCTGATTTTTTTTCTGTAAATTCAAAAAATAATAAATAGTCCAAGAGAAATTAGGAGAACTGACATATAATGAGAGTCTAACCATTTATTCTCTATAAATGTACTTTATAAAGAAAGCTACAAGATATTTGTTTTCTGAAAGAAGAGCAAGTAAAGAGTTGAGAGAAGGAAATTATTTTTATTTAAACATGGAAGAATCTCCATTCTTATAAATAAGGAGACTATGTGTTTTTATGGTTTGGTCAAAACTAAATCTCATTTGTTCTCTTTCTTGGTTGAAGATACAGGCTCCAGTTCCTGAAGGAATGCCTGTGGTTGTTAATTCAATCATCACTGCTCCCATTCTGAGACAAACATAGAGACAGACATAAGACTGCTGCTGTGAGACCACTCAAGCAAACTTTGGTTCCATATATAGGCATTTGGTGCCTTTTAAGTAAAGACCACATGGAACTTCATGTATGGGGTTAAGATTGCTATTTAGTTTACCTATTTCTGAAAAATCTGTTAAGAATCAGAGCTCATCCTTTAGGGGGAAAGTTTTTGAACTGTCAGAACTGATTGCCAACAAGGTGGGTGAGCATCTTCTGGAAGACATGTTTCAGAAGGTAGATGACAAGTACAGCCACACGTGAAGTAGAATAAAAGAAATCACAACAGAAGCCTAGAGGAATGATTGCTGGTAGAAAATCATAGATTTAAAAAGGCATTCTGTACAATCACTTTATAAATATTGCTCTTCTGTGCTAAGTTATTGCCTCATCTGCTATTGTAGCTTGAATTTTCTTTGAATCTTTTTACCTTGCTGAGCCCAATCTCAAAGTCTCTGTCTATTCTGGAACAGTGCAACCAGAGTGTAATGGGCTTTTAAGTTCATCATAATAAAACAGAGAAACTAAGGATCCTGACACTAAGGTAAAGATCTCTCTCACATTAGATATGCAGGTAGCTGTTTTTCCTTGTCTATAAGACAGAATTTCTCCTAACATTTTTCCTTAGAGAACTTATTTGAAAAATGTAGCTTTTTCCTTTGCTACAAAATGACTCATTTTTAAAAAAATCTGAAAGTTGAAAAGAAAAAATCAAAGTTGCAAATTTCATGCAAAACTCTGGGTCTTTTTAGCTTTTAAACTTGATGCACAGGGGAACGTATGTGAAGGGATAGAAATCTGGGTCACAGCATGAAATTCCTGTTTTTGTATTCATAAAAAACAAACTCTATATATCAAAGGAAGGAGGTGTGAAGCAGTAAAAAAGAAAAGGAGAAAAGCAGTCTGAAATATTCACAGTTCTTGATGTTTTTCAAAAACATACCGAGTTCTTTTAATACATTATATGATTTCCTCAGACCATTATTGAAACATAAAATTGCTTTCTCTGCTAATAAGTGCTCTAAATTTCTCATCTGGAGAATTAATGAAACATTTTCAGTTTTCCAGTATTTTTTCTATCAAAATATGGTACTAGGCTCTGTGGTCTTGAGAAATGCTCAGGTGGGTACCAGTTTATATAGAAAAGCAGGACACAGACACTGAATACCTCCTTCTCTACCCATATGTGGTCAAGAGCTGCAGGGATGATGGTATGCAAACAGATCCTTTTTTGGAATCATAATATTATCCTGAGAATAAACCCTTGAGGTGTACAGTGTCTCATGCACATTTCTTAGGAAAGAAATCATTAGGTACACAGCCCGGTCAAACAAACTGGTAATCTCCTGCATTCCAGACCAAATTGTGGGCCAATTACATGGCAAGCTGAATCTCCAGAGTGGACTATTGGTATGAATTTAGTTTACAAGTTAATGATGATTACCATCACACTATAGAATCATAGAATTTGCTGAGTTGGCAGTCACAGGAATCACCAAGTCCAACTTGTGACCCAGGGCACGCCAGGACATACACCATGTTTCTGAAAGCATTGTCCAAATGCTTCTTGGACTTAGCAGACTATGAGATAAACCCTTGCTTTCTAAATGAACCTGCATGTGATAGATTGAGCTAAAAATGTCAGTTTGACACTCCTGAGGAAGGCCAGTAAATGAGAAATAGTTCTTAAGAAATCACACTTCTAGCATGGCATTTGTAGGGGTAAGAATTGGGGTTTTTTGGACAGCTGCAGGGAGATCAATTTTTCCAATGCAATTCTGTCACACAAAGACAAGGAAATATAAGTATTGAATATAAGTTTGAAGAGGAACATGTCAGTAATTACATGAAGTGCTGTTCTACTGCTCTGGGATTTTATTTTCTATTATAAAATTACTTGAGAATAACCTAAAAATAACCTAATAATGAGTGAAAAAGTACAGTTTTAAGTTGTTTGTGAGAGAAAAAAACCAAAGAGATGTAGTTGCCTTTAAATTTAATTTTTCTTTTTGAAATTCTTGCTCAGCTCACTAATGCTTTTTGACAAGTTCCAGTGGCCACTACTGAATTTACATCCAAGAAGTGAGTAACATAAAAGAAGGTACATGGCTGTATCAATCTCCTAGTGACTTTCATTGTGGAGTTTGCTAGCTAGTAATTATATTTTTTTTGCACTCATTTGCTGTGGGAGAACATAAGTGCTATCAGCCATCACAGTGCAAATCAAATGGGATTCCATGGACCAAAAGAAGGGATGGGTTATTTCTGCTTGGCCCTGGTAAAGACTCCCAGTGCTCATCTCATTTAGGACCTTAAGCTTCCAATTGCTCTCTTTCAAAACTTCCCCACACCCTTGAAATTTACTTTGTGTGGTTAGTGGCAGAAAGGAAGCATCATCCCTTTATAGTGACCATACATATTTTTATTTACAGAAGACATGGATCAGCTTCCTTCACATTCTCCCAAAGATATACAACTCCTCAAACGGGGATAATGCCATTCTTTAATATCATTAAATAGTATTTCCAGGAATTCATGAAAGAATTGTATCTTCATAAATTTATTGGGTGTACTTCTCCTTTTGTGATTGAGGCTGTGCCCTAATTGCCATAATTGCACCCCAGTTGTTTTCATGTTATAAAGGTCTGATAATAATGAAACATCAGTGGTATTTCAGATGCATATGTTAGTCCCTGAGAGACACAGTCCTCTCTGCTATGAGTCAGAGAGAAAAAAAATCTTTGATAAAAGTCACATGTTTTCCCAGTGGAAGAATAGTTAGATGGTGATACCAGTTCACAAAAGTGGTGTATGATGATCTACAAATAAATTGGATTGCCAGAGACAGAGTGTCAGCATTTGCTAGGGTTTGCATGAATGCTGATTTAGGCTTCAAAACAGCACTTAGGCTCAGGCTAAACTTCAAGCACATCCTTTGGACCAAGGAAGAAAATCTCGGGACCTAAATTATATTGTGTGTTTAATTTGGAGTTAATAAAAATGTAAGTACAAAAACGGGAACATTTGAGTCAGTTTATTATACAGTATTTGACCCTATCTACCCTATTAAAACTTCACATTCTTTCTCCAGTGGTGCCGTATGGGAACACAAGATTGCAATTGTGCCCCAAGAGCATGACAGCAGTCCTCATAATAGTTTCTTCAGTCTTTTTTTACATTGCTTTCTAAAATGATGCTGCCATATGTGCTGTTATATTTAAGCAGCAGATGCTGTGAACTCACAAAGTTGAAGAATGCTGAAGTATGATGCCATTTGAAAACAGGTTTTCTAAGGAAAGCTGACTTCTTGCAAGGCTTTGTATTTATTTCAGGCATTTCAATACTAATTACAAAAGGCCATATAGAATGCATTTATACCACTTATTGGTTCTGTCTTGGGGCACCTAATATATGGGCTCTTTGGCTTTTACTCTGTATTGCTGTTTCCACAGCTACAAAGCAGCTATAAGCTCTGTTTGCAACAGTGTTAATGCTTTAATTTTGAAAAGGAGCTGGGAATGGGTCTTCATTTTCTCTCCTTTACTTAGCCAGAGCTTGAACTAAGGATGACACTGCACTGTAAACCTGGCCCATAGTATGAGGTTATGCATTAGCTGAAAAGGATATTATGAATATAATGTTAGAAAATTCAAATTGCTTCCATTTTCATTTGTAACTGACTTTCTAGTCATGTTCATTTTTGAAAAGTAGCAAGCAAATTCACAGCCTACTCTGAAGTAGATTGGGATTGGCAGATTGAGATTGCTGGATTCATAGGGAGTCAAATCAGTTCCAACAGATTACACATGAGATACCTGGACTAGCAGCTGAAAGAGGATGAAGTAGAGATATGGAAGAAAAAGGTGAGGGAGGGAAACATTTCTGTTATGGAGTTTGCTTCATGGAAGTTGATTTGGGAAAATAACAGGATCTGCCAGCTGAAGTAAATACAAACATTTTTCTAGCACTAATGGCTTGAGTCAATTTAATTTCATGTGTAACTTCACTGGATTTATGAGACTGAAATATCAGGCTCTGTGAGGCAGGCAGCTCTCTTTTTACACATGGTCAGTTCTGAGCAAATGCTGGATTCTGCTCCCTCGATGGGGCAATCCTGGATGTACCTACAGGCTGTGGATGCTTAGGAAAGGGAGCTGGGGGACCTTTTTGGCAACTTTCCACGCATAGGTAGACTGGCTTGGGCCTTCTCTCACTTGTGACACTGTGACTTGTGACTCCACTGATTGATACTCCCATCAAAAGTATCAGTGAAAATATAGATCTAAATGTCTCATAAATATATTTGGTGTGAATGGCAAGGTTTTGGCAGTGGGGAGGGCTGAGGGGTGGTCTTTGGGAGAAGAAACGTGGGACTGGCTGACTTTTGTCAGATACAACCAGCATCTCCAAAGCAAACCTACCACAGGGCGCAGCTGATCCTAGCAGCTGAATTGGTGTCACCTTTGTGGGCACATGTATAGGAAAGAGCAGATAACACCAGAGGCAAAAACAGAATGAGAAACAAGAGGGAACAACAAAGTCAGAGAAGGTGTGGCAACCGTGTCCCTCAGGTATATGACAGAGGGAGTTGTGGCCTGAGGAAAACCCACAGTGAAGTGTAGGCAAAGGGTGACAAACAGAGAAACTACGGTATAATTGACCTCCACCTCTGGTGCTGCTTGTTACCTTGTCACAGGGACTTAGTGTAACTCATGTTAATAATGAGTATAGAGAGCAGTCTGAAGAGAATGAGTCAAGTGGAAGCAAGGAAGGAGGAAAGACAGGAGTCCTCCTTTCCTGGGAAAGTAGAGGGAAAGATTATTTTTCCCTAAAAGCTTAATTCTTGTCTCATTTTGTTTTGCAATGCTCTAATCAGTAATTACATAGTTAAGCAATTTGCAATAAATTAAATACCTCAAGTTGAGTTTGTTTTGCCCATGACAGTACTTAGCAAGAGATTTTCCTACCTTCACCTTGACCCATGGAATCTCTCAATCTTGTTCTTCTCTCTTCTCCTTCATCCAGTTGTAGGGGAGAGAAAGGGGGGATTGAGCAAGTGCCTCGCTGGTTCTTGGGTGGTAGTTGAGGTGAATTCACCATAGCATTTTATTGTAATTTTTCTTTCCTTTTGCTTCCTCTCTTCACTCTAATCTTTTTTTTTCCTTTCCAGCTTTTACTCTTTGGTCTTATTTTCTTTCCCTTTATAACAGTTTGAATGGGAGAAGTGTATCAGACATAGTTGACACTAAGGCAGGTTATTGTTCTTGCAATTAATTCTTGCTGCTACCAGTTCCACAATAAAAAATATAATATGAAACTGCTCCTATTGTAGATGCTTCCAACAGTATGATATTGGCATCCAGATCACATTGTTCAAAGGGATATTCTAACTATACTGCCAGCACTAGAACAAAAAATGTAATTGTTCTAAACCATGTTTGGTATAGTTGCCACGCAGAAGTCATGTACCTGGGCTTATATTTTATATGTTTTGCCACGTCCTTTTTCACTGTGTTTCCCTCTTCCTCATTCATTTGCTATTTTTTGGGAAGCATGTTCATTTTTATTAAGTGTCCATTGACTTATTCTTCTCTTCTTTCTGGCTCTGCAGCTCTGCTAAAACATTGTCAATCCAACATCACTATAAGAATTGATTCCAGTAGCACTATTGTTTAACTAGAGCTCTTGGCTAACATGACTACTAGCAAGATTTGGATCCTTCCACCTCTAGATCCCTCTGATGAGTTCTGACTCTCCTTACAGTTAAGAGCTCTGTGTCATGCCCCCTTTCTGCTTGAAAAAGAATGAAAATTGTAATGAAACTCTTTCTCCTCTTGGAAGGGATCCTGTAGCATGGCTGCAGTGCACTGATAGAGCATTACAAAGAGATATTTTCCAGCTAAGCTACTTAAGGTTCACGATAACTTAAAGGAGAGGTAATATTGCAATGTGGAGATCCTAGACTGCTCTTTGGAGCTCCAGGCTTCCTTTATGTATAGGAATAATATGTTAATTATTCAGGCCAACAAGTTTTGCATCTCAGCTGCAATCTTCTAATAAGATGACAGGCAGAGAGGAAATGGTCTGAGAGCACAAGCTCTAATTTGCCCTTGTATTGAGAATATCACAGGCCAGCAGTGGACCTGAAAGAACGGTGCAGATGAAAGTGAGGGAGAGAAAGACAAAGTGTTAAATAGGCATGTATGATCTGCTAGATTGAGCTGCTTAGAGAAGAAGGATGAAGCTATAAAATCAAGATTTTTATTTTTACAAGTTCAAGAGAGGAAGGCTCTCATTTGCAGTTCAGCTTTGGGTCTCTTTAGTAAAAAAAATTTGGGCTTAGACTGAAGTTAGTGAAGTTTAGTTAATTCTGTAAGTAAATTTTTCAAAAAATGCCTCACTCTAAACCTGCTTACTTATCTGAAAAATAGGTTATGTGAGGAAAGTTTTAAGAGTGTTGGTTTTTTCAATATTTCTGATTTCTGAACACACTATCTGAAGCAGCTGAAACATTTGTATGGTTTTGCTTTTCTTTCCAAACCTAACAAGGGTGCAGCTCTAGTAAATGACAAAATCCAGATAGAGTGTGGGAGCAGCAGGATCCCAAATTAAACAACTGGGAGGTTGATAAATGCTTCCAGTAGCAGATTTAGCTACAGATGGAATCGTTTGACCATTCGACACGCCACAGTCCGCTTGTTGGGGGCTTCCGACCATCTCTCTGCAACATTAACTTCATAAAAACTTCCATCAAAGAGCCCCCACCAGAGTCACAGTGCCTTTTTCAGAGTGTTTTCAAACAGCAGAAATAAACATTAAAAGATTCTGCCCTTCCTTCCTTGACATTTTTCTGACAGTAAATTAGAATCAGATGGAAGATATCATTATTTCCACAAAGATTATAATGCAAGCAAATTCTTTACAATAACTTAGAAAAAACCCAAACAACCGAAACCCAAACATTTAAAAAAAAATGTGCATACATTTGGCCAATAAATTCATAGATCAATTTTGTTCAAGACTCATGTGTATCAATTTGTATTCCTGTCCTTGGCCATAGGATATTCTTCACTAACCAGCACTTTTAACAAGCAGTTCGTCTATTATCCTTCACAACTGATAACTTTGTTCTTCAGGTTTTTTGCTTCCTTTCCAGGCTGGTTAATTGCTTGGGTGTTGTTTTTGTTTGTTTGCTTGTTTGTTGTTTTTTTTGTTTGGTTTGATTTTGGTCAATTTTTTTTTAATTACTGCATTGATTTTCAGCACTTTGAAATAACAAAATAATTATGTACCTGGCATTAGGAAAATTAATCTGCAACAAATTAAGCTATTTTCATTCCAAGAATCTCCAAGATTTTGAGATGATATAATTTTAAAATGACAGTTTTTGAAAAGCAGATTTCAAACACGAGCAGGTGGCTCCCCTGCCTTCCTGCTGGTGAACACTATGCAAAATACTGTCAATGCTCTCCAGAGAATCTGTTCACTGAGAAGGTGCTGAACCAGGATATTGATTTTGTGAACTGGAAATTTAAGAGCGACCTGAGATTAAATATATGTAGTTGAATGTAAATACAGATACAAAAGAGGACTGAGTGGTGCACATTTTTGGAAGATGATATTAATTTATTAGTATTGAATAACTGATTTCCCAATATAATTTAGAAAGGTTTATGACACTTCTTGGCTACCTACCTGACATAATTGCCAAAGAAGACAGAATTATACCTTTATTGTTTAATGTTTGTGTTCTCCACAGTATTGGAATTAGAGATATCACTGCTTTTTGTGTTTTGTTGTTTTGGTCTTTTTTGCAAACACTTCTGGCAAAGTGCAGGATGATGACCCAGAGAGTGCTTGTGTTTCCTTCTGAGTTATGAAATCTTGCTTTACTGTGAGCAATAATTACTTTTTTGGAGTGTGAAAATCAGGTCTATTTTGGCTCTTCATTCATTGTTCTTTGGAAATAATCTCAGGATCTAGTAATATTGACGCTGCATTAAAATTCTAGTTGGCAGATTACTTCAATTACAATGGTCTGGAATTACAACTAAGTAGCTAAGTGTAGAGCTATTTGTTACTCTTTGTGTTTGTATGCTGCAGTATTCACAACACCCTATCCAACATTCACCCTTGCTCCCACAGAGAAACTTTTGGTGGGTAGAGACTCAGAAGTGCTCATCATCTACATCCACAACCAGGTACTCAGAGCTTCTTCAAATTTTAATTAATTTTAAAATACACACACACACACACACACACATATATACAAAGACATAAATCAAAAATATTTATTAGGACTACAGGCCTTGTCACATTTCACCAGCTATTCACATTGAGTATATCATCCAGTTGTTTAATCTTCTTTTCTAAACAATATTGTGGTAGAAGCTTGTTGTTTTCCTGTAGCGAAGGTATCTCATGGTATGTTGCCTGATCACAGCTGGCTTCTAAGGCACACATTTCAGGCTTCTATCTCAGGGCTTCTTATTCAGAGCTGCATCCCGTTTGGTCTTAAACACCTTCATGGAGGAAGATTCCACAACATCTCTGGGCAAACTGTTCCAGTGCCCCAGCACTCCCACAGCAAAGAATTTTTTGCTAATACCTAAGTTTACTCTCCTTCAGCTTGAGACCATTCCACCATGTCCTACCATTACATCCTTATGCTTTGGCCACAAGAAATAATCTTCTCGTCTACATTTATCCAGCACTGAGGTAAAGCCTTTCTCATTCGTAGAGAAAAATAAACCAGAAATATCTATGGAAGACATGGAAATGTTCTGAACAACTTTCTGTTTATTATGTATTTGAATGTCCTTCTAGTAGGTGACTACGCCTTTGCTAGTGGCACTCAAAGAGCCAAAAGAAACATATGTTGTGAAAAGTACCTTTAGCAAAACAGACAGATGGATAGGTAACACTTTAAAAGAGAGTGGCCAATGATTAGCAATTCATTTGGTATTCATTGCGATAACATTAATAGTTATGAATAAATTGCATTTAGCAGCACTTGGTATTTTGTGAAAAGAACATTTGCCTTTGGGACTTTGTGAAAAGGAGAAAATAAACTGCTTTTTTACTTTTCCATTTTGTTTTATTTTTCTCATCTTAGCAAATTGGCTTTTTGCAAGATCTTCAAGAAAACCACAAGCTGTGTATCAATGTTTTAGAATTTTAAATGCTTCTGATACTAATATAATCTCTAAGTAGGTTTTCACTCAGATCATGCTTTTAAGCTTTCCTATTTTTACAGCAATTGAAACATTTCTAAACTGCTCAGTCCTTTCTGCTGGTTAATCACTCTCCTCCTCAGTTAAAGACACCACAGAAATGAAAAAATATACCTATTGCTTGTAAGCTGTAAACAGTCAGTAGATTGTGTTCTGATGATTACAGACGGTTTATATTGGCTGGACTGGGCTTTAGCTGTCAGCACATAAAGAGAGAAATGGACAAAAGAGGCTCTGAGAGCAGATGTTGACACTGGAAGCTCAAATTCAGGGATCCTCAGCCTGTGGCTGTGGAAGCCCAGCTGGGAGAAGGAGACAGGCTGCATTCATAGAGCCTCTCTGGGATCCCTGCCCCATGCAGGTACCCAGCACTGAGAGACAGGAAGATGAAAGGCTGCTCCACAGATGTCACCTGCTGAGGGTTCAGCAGCCTGTCCAGAAATGTCATGTTTGGCAGCTGGTGGAGGATCCCTCCCACCAGCTCTGGCGCACAGATTCTCACAGTATTCTGGGAAAGATGCTTACACAGGGGCTTCCTAATGAGACAACATTAAAGAGAATTTTTGGCTTCTGCCTGCGACAGTACGTTGACATTAGCCTAACTGTCCATTCATTACACAGTTCTGAAGATCAGTCACTCTAACAAAATGAATTTTAGGCATAAGCATCAAGCCAAATTACCCTGGAAAATTGTCGAGATGGCTCTCTCTTCTCATTCTGTTAAACTGATTCTGCATTCTTTTGTTTCTGTGTATGTTTCTGAAATTCTATTGATACAGGCTTGGCTGAGGTGCTTGGCCCAAAAAACAGTACAAAGTGCAAGGTTCTGGAAGATATATGACACTCAAACATGGTATACTGAAAGCTCCTGGGTCCTATTATATGCTTGGATATATAACCTCATCTGAACACATTTAGAGAAATGGCAGAAAAAATCAGAGAATATTTCTAAGAAGGTAAAAAATAAGGGCAATAAGAATTTGACAGAAGGAAATTGAGATCTAAGCTGAAAGGTGCTAAAAGTGAACCAGAGAAAGTTATTGCTTAAGTTGGTTGGGAGGGATTAGTGCTTGCCCTTTTTCTCCCCTACAGCCCTCACATTAAGGCAAATGGAACATGCTTTGTCTTTTGCCTTTTGGGATACTTCTGATATGTATAGAAAGAACAAGGGGTCTTTTTCCATACTACATATAGGCTCAGGGAGGTGGCAGGACTTGATTCTTGTAATTAAGTGACATTCCCAGAAATATTACTTAAATTTGTGGTATTTAAAATTGACATGGGATTTAAAACTGCATTTAAAATTACTCAGAATGGTAAAATTTCTCATTCAAGTTTTTTGAAACTTTACAATCTTCACCTATTTTTCCTTTCTTATTTCTGTATTCAATGTGCTAATTAGAATAGCCATGTTTTTAACAAGTGTGATTTTTGTTATAAAATCTACCTAGTAGTGTATTCCAAGGCATCAAAATTCCACTCGGTCCCAGGGAAAGACTATGATTATCTACAATTTTTTAACAGCTATAGTTTGGGTTATTGTTTTGGTTCCTCCCAAGGAGGCTGCTTGTATACCAGGCTAGAATAGGCAATGGTCCTCAGAACCTATGGCAGGAAAGGTTTGCCTGAGCATGCCAAGCAGGACTAAAAAGAAATTTGTTCTTTAGTCACATAAAATGGTTGAAACTAAAATCACTTTTAGTGCTACTGCTGTTTTTGGCTATGGTGACTTACACTTTAGAGCATTAGGGTCATCTCGACACTTTAGTCATTGTTTTGCAGAAGAGGAGGAGAAAAATAATGAGTGAAAAATTAGAGGAGGGACTAACAGATGGAAGTAAAACCACACTGAAAAAGTTACTGTCAGCTCTCAGTTATTTCCATCTTTTAAGAGGGACTGGGAGGATCTTCCAATCTGTGGCAGTTGAAATTGAGATAGCTGATTTTGAAAAGGTAAAATTCTATATGTTTTTGAAAATTAGTTGCCCAATGTGAAAATCTGACTAAGAGAAATCTTCAGTTCCATTGATTTTCATATAATTAGGACATCTAAAGAAGAATAAAACCCTAAAATAGAGGATGTCTTAGACAAAACCAGAAAAAAAATCTCTTTAAGTCCTGGCCCCTTTTAGTGTTTTCAGCACATTCCATTCTCTCTTTATATTTGTGAGCCTTAGCAAATGCTGGAATTTTCTCTTTAGGAGACATTGATGAGTTGAACTATGGAATACTAAATATACATATCAATGCATTTTTATATTTATGAAAGTATTATTTTATTTTAAATACAGTACTATATTCTCCACCATCAGGTTAGACTTCTGTCTAGTTGGGAAGGAGTTTTTTAATTAAAGAACATAAAATTTAAACGGTTCAGAAAATGTCAACATGGGTTCCTATTTTCAGCCCAACACAGATGATAAAACGAGAGGGCATAAATGAAAATTAAAGAAAAACAAATTCAGAACAGATGTCAGGAAGCATTTTTTTCAAGCAGCGAATCATAAATGTGTGGAATGGCTTACTAGGCAAGATAGTTAAGGCAAAAACACGAAGGTCATTAAAGAATCAATTAGAAGACATCATGGTGTAGATGGAAAAGGGAATGAGGCATGTTGAGCCAAACCGCCTCTGCTCGCTGCAAGACTGTCTCATGCTTTCGAGAAATCTGGACACTGGTGGATGTTTTTATGATTCTATGGTAGGTGCTAGCTAGAAATCCACACAACTGTCTCCCTCTGTTCTCCTCCTCTCTACCTTGCTTTCTGCAGGTACCCAACACAACTTTCAAGAATAGCATCAAAGCAGTTTTAATGATGGGACAATTTGCATTAAATATATGTCAGAGTTGCCACTCAAATATTTGAAACATATCCTGTTAGCAAGTGATTTTATTGTCATAAAACAAGTTTGCCAGTAGAACAACAGGCAGCTTGTATTAGTAAACATGGCTTCTACTGGAAAGATTTTAGGTGTTTTTTTCTAAAAAAAATTTTTTTTTTCCTTTTAATGAATGTTAGCAGTATTAAGAAACATTCAATACCATACGTAAATGCTGTCAAAGACAGTGTAGTATAAATACTTAAAGGAAAAAGCCAAGTCTTATAGAGAAGCCAGGACAGTGCACCTGGCAAGTTATACAGCAGAAACAAAGATCCAGACCTTGCTGTTCTGTCAGAATGGGGCAACCAGAGGATCCGGCTTAGGTGAGGATAGATAATGAAAAAGAATTTGGTTTACTATAAATCACCTACATCTATGAATGAAGGAGGAGGAAAAATAAATAACCTCTGTTGCTCAAGATCAATCTGAAGTGATAATTATATCTCAAAAGCGACAGATGTTAAAACAACAAGATGCTTTAAAAGCAAGTACAGGCTAGAAATGAACTAAAATGAAATTATTGCACCAAACCAGCTGACCATAATTATTTGCAGCTTATGCTGTTTCAGTAACCTGTAAAATTCCATCTATATGGGAACTAAGAATCATATTTTTACTCTGCAAATCTAGAAAGAGTTCTTTAAGAGGCTACTGCCTTGGGAGGGTGGAATGATTTTTTAAGAGTTTAAAACATCCAGAGAACCAGCTCATTCTTGGGGGAAAAAAATTTCTCTTGTGTTAATCTTGTATTAGAAACGGAAAACTGCATCTTGCAATGTTCCTGACATAAATAAACTGACATAAAATTATGTTAGGCAATCCTAGATAACAGGCTGGATTTAGTCAATGGGCAATGCTGCCTAAATAGCAATTTAGTCAATGAAGATCAAAATGCCATTCAGGTGACCCTAAAGTAGAGAGTCTGGTCTGGTGAGATGACTATCTGGTTAAGAAAAGTAACGACTTAAATCACACCATTTTAGAAAATCCTTTTTGTGGCTACAATGTTGTTCATTTGCCTTAATCTATTTAGGAAGTGATTAAATAGGAAATATGTTGATCTTTCCCCATGACCACCAGGTGACTGGATGAAATGTTTCTCCCTGTGTTTAAGATCTCTACAGCTGATTTAGCTACCATCATCTTCCTCGTCATCAAAAGAGAAAAATTGGCCTCTACAAAGGCCAAGGTTTCATCTCAGTCTAAAGGATATCAGATTAATCACATTATGAAAGCACTCATTTTTCTCTGCTAAGGGGGTGCAAAGGGAACTTAGGGTGACTAGGGGTTGATGTTGAAATCTAATTAATGCCAATCATAATATCGAGTTCTTCCCTCGCTACACTCTTCTCATGGAATCATGGAATCAAGGTTGTAAAAGGCCTCCCAGATCATCATTTCCAAACTTTGACCACTGTGGCCACTAAACCATATCATGAAGTGCAACATCTACTAATTTTCTGAACACTTCCAAGGATAGTGACTCCACCACTTCCCTGGGGAGTTAGTTCTAAGGCTCTCAGTTTGATCAATTTACACTTGTAAGGTCCTTTAAATTTATAAGTAATTTATACTTGCATGTTCATTAAAAATGGTCTTTACACAAGCATCTTGCAAGAAGGTAGAGGAAAAAAGACAAAAGTCTCAATGGAGACTGGGGAATAACTAAATCTTCTTCCCATTGAGGGAATGAGTAGAGCTAAGAGAGGCCAACAAGCAGATCTTACCTCTGGCTGTGTGGAGTCCAAGTATTTCAATAACACTTATTTCTGTTAAGAACATCCACAGAAAAGTAAAAACCAGTAAATTTTTGCAGATCTCCAGAATTTATGCATAGTTGTGCTTTTCTTTTTCTTGGAACTGTTCAGCCCTACTCTGGACTGAAAACCCACAAAAACACTGTGAGCTCACACCTGTGGCCCAGCGGGGCCCAGGACACGGCATTTTCCAGCATAGGAGGGACTGATAAGGGTCTGGGTGAGCTGAGCTACACCCCACAGAAAGGACTTTCTGAATTTGTGACCTCTTCAGAACAGAGAGGTTTCATTGTTTAATATGATTCTTTTTTTTTTTTTTTTTTTTTTTTTGCTTGCAAATACATTACTTGTTAAATAAACTGCTTTTTCCCACTTTTCTGCAAAGAAATATTTTCCCAAACCAGCTGGGGAGGGGCCACTTGAATTTGCTCTCTAGAGGGATGCCTTTGAAGTTCCCTCCCAAATTTGCCCTGAACCAGGATAGTTGTTCTCCTTAAATTGTATACAGTGTTTGAACATTATTGAAATTACATAATCAAATGTACTTTTCGTAGTTTCTTCAACTCTCGCTATTTATAGAAGGAAAACTAATCTGAAAATACAAAGCTGAGTTCTTATTTGCAAGCCAATAGCATGCAGAGATGGGATGCTTCCCAGGTGATTGATGCCATCTGAAAAGTGTTTTTATTTGTGAGGTAGTGCTTAGACAATATCAATGTTCAGCAGAGAGAGATGAGCCACCTCAGGGCATATGACCCTCCTTGACAATTAAGTTTTGGCAGGACAAATTGCCTCCTAGAGGTACCTACATCAGTCTGCTGAATATACAGGAAAACCAGAAAATCCACTCATATTTGAAACTTAACTTTCAGATGACTGAAAGTAAATGAGGGTGAATTGTGGCTACAAGGGAAAGTTTGCTATAGGCACCTGTGTATTAAGAGTGATCACAGGCAGTGACATGAGAAACACACAGACCACAAAGTTGTGGTCAAACTTTTAGAATGGAAGCAGACACATTCACATATGCAGGCAGATTCATGTCTTAATTGGGCTCAGGCATGTATGTTACATATATTGCCAAATTTCACATCATTACATATGATTTGCAGTAAAACAGAAATGCCTCAGACAGCTGAATTAGCAATGGATACTACATTTCTGTTTGGGTGGGTAAGTAAGTGCTCACCGAGGTTCATAACATGAAGTGCCAGACCTACTGTGACTTAGTGATTCTAAACACTGTGGAAGTTTAATAAAACAGGGAGTAAATTGGCTTATGCCATCGGAGCTGTGCTTTTGGCTACATGACTGAGCATTTGTTTTGGAAGCTGAAGACTCTGGTTTTGGTCCCAATGTTAATTAATTGTACCAGGCGTTTGCAGTGCAGTCCACCAAGGAAGGTGTAAGACAACGTCTGGATGTGGATTATTTAAACATTACAGGCTCATCCAAAGGGTTTTAGTGGTCAGGTAATGTCCAGCTGGAGCAGTTAAGGCCTGTGGGTGAAGCCAATTGTTCTGCATTTATGAAGGACCTCCAAGTGACTCTGTATTGCTCAGGCAATTTTGAACATTTTTTTAAATTTCATTTTAGAATTTAATTTATTTTTTGAATGTTTTAAAAATCAAACTCTTAATGTTATTATACTGCTGCTCTGCTCTGCCAGAACACTCTGTTCAGTGGCCACTGTCTGCTCATCCTTGCTTTATCTTAATGGGAAATCATTCTCTTTGAAGCAATGCAAAAGCTAAGTATTATGTGCAAATTATCTTAAAATTAAATGCTTCTCTGTGGAAGGAAGATGTCAGCTCTCCCTCCAAATGATAAATTGAGAAAAATAGTTTCTGAATGGAAAATGAGAAAAAGCCTATCTCTCCAAACAATTTTTGGGTAACTATTTTGATTTGTGGAGCTATCAGTACCTCATTACATCCTCCTTTAGGACTTCATTGTCTTTAGTCTAGAGCAGGTAACTCCACTCCTCACACAATGCTCAGGAGAGTGATGCCTCACAGCCTGTACAGACTGGAGGGTGGTCCATAGAAGGGACAGAGATTCCCTCTGAGCAAGCAGAGCAGGACCAGGGCTGTGCTAAATGGCAGAACATGGTCTGCATCCAGCTGTACTTGCAGGCCACTGATAGTGGAGGTGTCAAGGCCACTGCATTTCCCACTTTGAAAGGGGATTTCACAGGTGTGTAGCTGGATTTATTCCAGCATGAATGGAGCCAGGGCAAGGGGTAGACAGTAGAGTAGTATATAGTCATTTTAGTCCTTAGACTAGTCTTTGGGTGGGTATATGCCACATAACACACTAGGTTTCAAAACTATCCCTCATCTGTTGTTGTGACTGTTGAATAGAAGATTGTTGTTGAGGTCCTGGAGACCAAACAGTTGGTGACATCTATTAAACAAAACAAGCATGAATCTAAGAAAGACAAAGCAGTGGAAAGCTCTGTGGGGCCTCGATTGTCTTCCATGGAATGACAAAGCCTTGACAGAGCCCTCCTGCAGGCTGTGTCTCAGGCTGCCTGCACAGCCATGGCATCTTTTGGAACACCAAACTAGTGTCTAGTCTGGCTTCTGCTTGGAATGTGACTCCATCTGGTGAGAGCTTGCAAGTCTCCACAGACTGCTTGGGGAGCTTAAAGGTCTTCCACAGATCAATTTCATTTTACACTTGTGATTAAACACAGTGGAAGCAACTCCAGCTGAAAGCTGAGCATGCACTCACTTGCTGTGACATTCACAGAGAGACGAAGGGAAAATATTTACAGGGAATAAGGAAAAGATCAGAATCAAAAAACTTAAGAAGAATTAAGGGAAGAAACTGATACAGAAACACAAAAGAAGAAGGGAATGACATTGGAGATGCAGATGGAAAGGCAAGAACATTTAACACAGAACACTTAAAAAATACCCTTCTGTTATTGTTTTGATGCTAGTTTCCTATTTCTTCATAAAGTAGAGGATTTAGTGAACCAGAACTGAGGAACATTTCTTCTATTTTTTGCCTCTCTCTTACGTTTCAACTTCTACTAGCAGTAAGAAGCAAGTAGGTAACTGGTACTTTTGTTCTGGCATATCTTTCCTGTAGAATAAATTCCCATATGTTGAAAGATTTGTTTTGATTTTATATGCTTTAAAGATATTTTCCATCAATACTGTTCACATTTTAATTACAATAATTACATAGTTTTCCAATATTTTTTTGTGCCTTTGATTATATGCCTAAAAATCTTGCAGCTGTGTTTACCTATATCCTTTTTGTCTCAGGCTTCATCTGAAATGAGAATATCATTTTATATATAGCTTTCTACTGGCTTTGTGAACTGTTTTTCACAATACCCCAGTTTAGCTTCATATACATTCATACAAAGGAAAGTACTCAACTCTCTCTATTTGAGTGATTCTGGAACAGAAATCAGGATAGGCAGAAATTCCCAGTGTAAATTGTGTGACTTTTCAAGAAACAGCAAAATATGCTGTCTGTTTGAACAACACAAAAATATGTACTATCAGAGAATGCTTCACAGAAAAATTCCCCAGTGGTGGAAAGATACACCTTTGTCTATCATTATTAAATGGATGGGTAGATATTAGAAAAAAAATGTTGACTAGAAACTGAAGTTTTATCCTCGTTTCCAGCAGTGTATGCAATGACCAAATACTCTTCCATCATCCTTCTTCCAGGGATATTATTTTATCTTCCATGTAGCTGACCTATTTCTGGGAAAGAGGCAAGGTGAAATAATAATTAAGTTTTGTACAGTTGATGTGGACAAGAGATCTGTCACTCATTATCAAAGCATCCACTACCATATGTGGTCTGTAGAGCAGCCAGACATTTGGGGTCCAGCAGCTGCTGAGGATTTCTGGTGGATTAGGCTTAGAAGTCTCTTCACTGGGAATTGGAAAGGTCCATGGAGTTTCCACAGTGGCTATTGGAATTCCCTTCCTGCATTAAAGGCTCCAAAAGGGCATATCTGAAAGCAACTGTTTCATCTGGATTGCTCTGCTGCCAGATCCTGGAGGCAGCTAGCAGGAAGAGAAGTACTGCTGTTGGGGTGGGAGATTTTAAAACAATTCACCAAAGGACTTGAGAATCGTTCTCTGTGAAAAGATGAGAACAGATAGCAAAGATAGGTGAGGAAGAAGAGGACAAAACCTGAACAAGGAAGGATGAACAAAAACAAAAAAAAACACAGATGAGTAATAAAAGGTGGGTGATCAGGACCTCCAGGTCCTAAGGCAGATGTAAAGGAAGCTTACATATTTCCTGCTACTATTTTTCATTGAAAACATATTGCCAGAACTGCATGTTTTAAGTATGCATTACCTTTTCCAGTTACTCCTGAAACACACAGGCTTCATAATCCACTGAACAGCTAAAATAGTAAAGAAAGATGGAGGCAAAGTGTTCAAGTGGTTTCCTCTTCTCTGTCACTTATACAGGCAGAGTGGAAGCTTTCTTCTGAAAAGCCAGTGGGATATGGGCCAGCATCACCTTCCTCTATGTTGTGCCTTCTGAGTATTGTAATCCTTCTTTCATAAACTGGCCCAACAGACTATTTACAATGAAATTGTGAATTTTGCTACATTTTCGTAACAGACTTCCAAAGTATTTTCCAGGTAAAAAATGTTTATCAGAGGCTGGGATCATGAAATGTCATCAACCTCACACACTCGGTAATCATGAAACTTAAAAACTGGGAGATTTTTTTGGAAACTATTTTCTAATTTGCATTTCTGTGGTGTGATTCAACTTTTGTCACAAATGTGAGGGCTAGGAAGCCGCTGTTTTTTATGAGACATTGAGATTTCCACTTAAGTAGTGCCACTTCAGGAGTTACTTTTTCAAGAGAAATTGCAAATATTTCAGTATTCATACTAAATTAATGATTTGCACAGCATTCTCTTGACTTTTGAAGACAACTCAAATTGCTCCATATATTTTGTGGACAGCCCCTTATTAACTGATCATTTGCTGTGACAACTGCAGTTTTTATTTCTTGGACAGATTTGCCTCTGAAGTTTGTAACCTAAATACTGATTTGGCAGCTTTTTTTTCTTAAAGCAAAAAGAATGAAATTCCTTTTTCAGGCAACTTAAGTGAAGCTGATTTTAATATTAAAACAAATGAAGTTACTTTCTTCATAAAATGCAATCGAAGCACACACAATGTCTTAAGACATCTCATACTCCATATAAAGGCACATACCAACATTAGATGTTGCTTGAAATAATTAATTTTCTTTCCTAATTCTGAAAGTCTATTTAATTTACAGGACTTTTTTTGGAAATTGGTCTTTAATTCTGGAGCATATTTACTTGGTTTATTTCACATACCAGTAGTCAAATGGGAAGAAATCATTGCTACATTTTATGACTGTGTCACTGACTGGGGTCAAGTAAATTTGCTCCAATGGAGATTTCTGATATACTATGTACTGAATCAGAAGCATTGCCTGCTCAAGGAGCAAGCCAAGCCAAGAAGCCACAATGTGTCATCAGTAGCATTGCCACATCCTCAGTGTTTTCAGCAGGTTTTCTGGGACAGGACCAAGACATTGTTGCTAGAGCAGAAGAAATAAAACTTTTGCTGGATCAGAAGGACTTAGAGGAGTGAAAGCCCTGGAAACCTTAATTTCTCCAAGAGACTAAGCAGAGAGGGTTCTAAAAAGATGCAGGCAGAAGACTTGAAACATCATTATTTGGGATTAGACATCATATCTGGTACAGTTTAAAACACTTGTACAGCTTGAAACAGAACTTTCCACTTTTTGAACCATAAAGCTGATGTTCAACATTCAACATTTCTGGTGAATCAAGAAGTATTTTGGCCAACCATTGGGCATTTCTGTTGGCCACCATGTACCTTACTGGTCCATGTTTTTACTGAACACAAAGGCTAAGAACGACTGATTATTGCACTTCACTAGACTTCTGCTGGTCATTAACACAACCTCATGGCCTGCTGATGGTACACAGAGCACAGCTTGGTAGGGGCAGAGTGGAACCCATTGTCTGGCAGAGGAAGAGGGATTGTATCCAGGTTGCTGTTATAACAGGCTTTGAGAGGTGAGAGATGTTCTCATCTTCTGGTGGCCTCAGCAGCATACAGAAGCATTCAGCAAGTCACAAAGCAGGTAATTACAATATTGTTTGCATCCCTTTGTTAATCACATTTTCCCCTCCTCTCATCTCATTCACAAGTTGTCTTGTTATCTTGGTGCTGAATATGGGAGAATTTGATTCAGAAAAATATTTGAACCTCTGTGAGATGTAAGGCTCCTTTTCAAGTGTCAAAAAAAAGAAACGACATCAAGGGAAACAGGAAGACCATCCTGAAGGAGGAGTCATGGGCAGTATCTACATCCAAAGAAACTACTTTCTATTCTACAAGGAAGTGGAAGTTGAAAGAGATTTTTTTGGTGCCTACTTCTGCTACAACCAGCCAAAAACCTTCCACAGAGGTGTTTGCACTTCAGTCAGTTCCAGAGATCTCTATCATTGTAACAAACATTCTTCAACCAATCTGTGTAAGCAAAGAAACTCTTTTCAAACACTGAAGTCATTGGTAACCAGGAGTAACTTTTCTGCTTGATTTTAAGATAGAAAACTGATAGAAGAAGCAAACTAGTGTTAAGAAGCAAAAATTATATTGACAAAAAAGAAGCAAAGAAGTGGTTGGGAGAAGGAAAAGCTCTTCACCTTCTCCTGACAGCTATGGGAATGACATAGAAATATAATGTACTAATGGTGTTAACAAAATCCAGACAGTGTTTTGTAATACCAGGACAGCTCTGCTCCTGAAAACCTAGAGGTTTATGGAGGTAATGTTTGGAGCACTGTGTGAAATCTCAATCAAATTAAAAATAATATTCCTAATCAAGAGGCCAGTCAGTGTAGGGTAGAGAACCCCAAATTTGGAAATGAATGTTTTGAAAGAAAGCAATATGATTTGAGTCAGGGTAAAGAAGATTAATGGGCCTTGACCTGTCCTTTTTTCCTTCATGGTGGAGGAGGAAGAAGCCATGGCAGAGCCCCAAGTTGCTCTTACACCTCAGTGTGTGCATTGCCAGAGGGCTCCCACAGCCTCCAGCACCTGGGTGGCCTTGGCTTTCAGCTGCTGGGCTCACAGGAGCAGAAAGGACAAAGTTAGGGCTCAGGCCAGTTTATCATCAAGGATGGACATGCCTGTAGAGTCCCTCTTGCCTAGCTTTAAGCTTTCAGAGAGTCCATATTTGAAGAAGTCAGGATCATTTTCAGTCGAAAAGGAAAGGTAGGATGAGCCAACTTTAGCTATTTTAGACATTTAGTTTAGTGATGAATTGCAGCCCAGAATCTCCCCTTGCTGGGTGACAAGAAGCTAACTCAGATTTTAGATGTTTAAGCTCAGATGAATCCTGACCCCAAGACAGAACTCTGCCATTATGAGTAGATTTATTTGTCATTTGAAATGGCATCATGCACATTGTATGGTCTATTCAATGTGCTTTTATATGCTTCTTGCCCTTAAAAATCACCCTCCATGAACATTTCTGGCTCACATTTTTCTGCTTTTCTTCTGTGTTGTTCTCATACTTTTTCCTCCCAAAATACTCATGTGCTCCCACCCTTGACAACTTTTGTTTAACAACACCGTCCTTATTCTCCCCCTTCTAAAGTAAATTGAATGATCTATATGCAGGGGTGAAAGGAGAAGGTTTCCTTTTGATCCAGCAATCATCTCTTCTAGTTTTTTCTCTTGTATCTGGCTGCATGGGTCAGAGGCACATGATTTGCTTTGTGTTTCTATAGTGCCTGCTACAATGGAGCCTGTTCCATGGCCAGAGCTCTCAGGCACAATGGTTGCACAAAGAATAGGGGAATAATGAATAGTAAATTAAGTAAAAGCTAAGTAAATAGAGAACAGTGCTGAGGTGGAGAGGGTGCAGGGACAGTGATATGAGAGAAGGCCAGAAACAAAGAGCAGGGGCGAAAGAACCAGAAGATACAGTGAGAAACATTGGAGACTGAAGGTTAAGAGCCCAGTGTCACAGGACTGGAAGAAATGGAAAATAAAAATCAAATGTAAAAAAGGATACTATAAGAAAATAATAATGAAAGGTGAATAACATGAGAGTAGTACAGAAATCCTCAGAAGGACTAAAAAAACTGTTAAGTACTCAGGAAAAAATGGAAGTAAGAGAGTCAGGAGTCAAAAAACCAGGATAAAAAAGGTATGATATGCCTTGGGATAAATTAATTTAATCCAGTCCCTTAAGGACACAATATTCTAGGCTTACTTTTTTTTTTTTTTTTTTTTTTTTAATTCAAGACTTCTTGCAACTGTATTTTTATCATCTTATTTTCCTAATGTGATAGAATATCCCCTTTTTCCACCTGGATGTTCTGCAGTTTGTACTCATAAATAACTGTTAGTGGGAGATAGGTCTTCCAGCCTGAGTGACAATGTTTTGTCCTGCCATGTCAGCCAGAGCCTGCCCTTAGATGCTCAGCTCTCACTGAGCTACACGTGTACAGCTGAGGGTAGGGTTTAGTACTGCTTTCCAGCATACAATTAACTCAGAAGGTCTATACATTATCTCATCTTGCATTTTTATTATTTGCAGCTTATTGTTCAACTGAGCATGTATCATTGGTTAATTAATGCTGCCAACGCTCTGCTCCACTAAATGATTGTTTAGCCTAGAGTGGAATAAAATACTACAATGACTAATACAGTATCATTATGTAACAGAAAATTAAAAATCTGATAATTTGATTGGAAGTCTCAGGTGAGTTTTTTGTATAAAAGTGTTAACCTCAAATAGCTATAAACAGGTAAATGTTTTATTCAGCTGACTGATAAGGAATAAATGCTTATGATATAAATTATGTATAATTAATACTCCTGGGATAAAAAAATGTATGCTAATAGGTTGTCAGTTAATTAGGAAAGGAATATGAGGTAAACAAAGGTGATTAGAATATACCCTGGGACTATAAACAGAAATTGTGCCTTAAATAATCTGTAGAAAAACCTCACACATTAAACAGCAAATACTTCAGTTTTAATTCAGAGCAAAATCATAATGCTTTATGGAGAAAGGCACAGAGGAGATGTTAAATGAAGAAGCAGCTTGTGATAAAAGATCTAGAGGCTGCAGAGTAACTCACCTTCCCTCTTCTGCTTTACCTTGGTTTGTATATTGTCTTGGTCTATCCTCAGGTAAAAGAAGGCTGAAATAAGATTTGTAAAAAATATGGCAAATAATGTGCTGGAGGACCAATTTTAGGTCATAAAAATGACAGCCCTTAATGGCTGGTCTTAAATCTGCAACATGGGAAATGTTCCTCAAATCAGTTTACGCTTCTAACCTGCCCTTTGACTCACTGATCCCCTTTGCTTCTGCCAGTACCTTTATGTGATAAATGTGACCATCCTCTTTCCTGCCATTCTATAATTTCATTTGCAGTAGACATTTGAAATATCTTCTCATGAAACAGGACTGAAGCAGAGAAAGACATGACAGAGATGAATGCTCATTACAATCTCAGCCAAGTCTTTCCTTTGTATTAGAAGGTGACAGATCTGCGTTGCCTTCCAAAAACAGTCATCCTGGAGAAAAATGAAGATTCATCTCCCCTGTGCCATGGTGGGGACAGCAACAAAAAGCAGCTATCAAGTGAAGAGTTTAAGAATGAAACAAGTATATGTGACACTTTTAGTACTCTCCTAGCCTTCAAACACTTACAGCTAGTGGGCTTCCTGACATGGAAGGAATATATATGCTAATCTCCAATGAATTTATTCTTCATCAGTCTGGCCATTGCTCTTTTGAATGTATGTAAGCATTAGCTATTCCTGAGACAATCCAAGGAGAATGGTGAGACCCACAGCAAGCCCACCAGCAAATGCTGGGTGGAGTCAGTGCAAGACACTCCGTGCAATGCTGTGCAAGCTGGAGTGCCATTGCCTAAAGGAACATAGCCTTATTATGGGTTGCAGAGGGAAGGGAATTTTTGGATTGTTTAAAACTTACTTGAAGTTTTACTGGCTAGTGCGTAGGAGAGGTCTCAGTGCCAAGCACTGGAATGAGAGGCTGTCAACCTAAGGCTCTCACTGGTCCCCATTCCAGAACAGCTGCTGGTCTGGGGTCCGGCCCAGCACCGGCTCTGCGGGGAGCCCCTGGCTTGGGGGCCCCCCGGGCCCCGCATGGCCCCAGCACCGGCCGCATGGCCCCGGCCCTGCCGGCTGGGCTCGGCTCGCCTTTCCACGTGGCAGAGAAGAACTCCAGCTGCCCACGTTTGTTTCTTTGCAATCTGGATACAATTGTAACTTCTTTATGCCTGGATGGAGTCCTGGACCTCCTGAATTCCCCTGAATGAGAGGAGATGAAGCGTGGAGACTACAGAGGTCAGCGGGATGAAGACAAAATTTCTGGTGGGAAGAGATTGAAAAGATGCAAGTAGCTGAAAACCTTTTTTGTGGGCTGTGGGGATTGTGACTCCACTAAAGTTCCTTTAAACTGTGAAATATACTTGGGGAGGTTTGGATGCTTGAGTAGAAGACTTTTTGCCTCGTGGAAATTGAGCTCTCTCTGTTCTGGGACTGGAATATGAACAGAGACATTTGATAGAGAAGCAGATGAAGAGAATTTTGTTTTTTGGCACCCTGCCTTTAAAAGTGATACCCCAAGTGTGTAACGTAACCCATAACACGGCTCTGGAAGGACTGTGTAAATGGGAGGGAAATTCATAGTTCTGTGGTTTTTGGGCAGACGCAGACTGTGAAGGTGAAGACACCCCCTAAGCCATAACCAGAAAAGGGACTTTTCTCTCTGAAGTAAACTGAACTGATTAATTAAGTGTATAACTGACTGAAGTGTTCTGTCTGTATGTTGGTTGGTAAGAAATGTGGAATGAAAGGGAGGAGGGAACAATCTAGGAATTTTATCCTGAATTCTAATTCTTTTTTTTTATATTATTAATAAATTTCTTCTTGTACCTTTTGAAGTTTTGAGCCTGCCTTGTCTCTACTCCTGGGTCCTGTCTCCAAAAGAAATTAAATATATTAAGGTTGGCCAACCCAAGTCACACCGTGACACAGAGCCCTCTGAGAGTCACCACTGCTTTCTGCAGCAATTACAGTAGTGGCAATTTCTGCAGTTACAGTAGTGGCTGTGGTACAGATGGACGCAGCTTCCTCCTGCAAAACACCGTCCCTCCTGAAAATTAGTTAAGTCGCTTTAAAACTCTTTTTGGAGCTTTTTTAGGGGAGTCTAACGCTGCCACATTTTTAACTATATTCTTCAGGTCTCATGAGATGGACTGAATCAGGTCAATGTTGTTTTCCTAAAGTGTGAAAGAGAACATTCTTCTGTCCCTTACACAATTTAGTCATAAAACTGACAAGAAAGCTTTTGCAAACATGTTCATCCTGCAGGGTGTGTCATGACCAGTTTCTCAGTGAATAAAAAACATAACTTTTAAAAAATCATGATAAATAGGTGCCTAATTTCCCATAAGGCTCATTTCTACAGTGGTGTAATTCTTAGTGGAGTGGCTTGGTGAGTTTGTTATGTTTTCTTCTACTTAGGATGAGTTCAGGAAATGCATAAGTTAAATCTCCATTGCATATTTTGTAGTTATATGAGGGAGTAGCATGGGCTGGAGTTGTGGAGCCAGACCTGAGGAGGACCCAGCACCCACAGGGCACAGTGCCAAGATGCTGGTAGCAGGGTCCATTGACACACTCCAGCCCAGCAAGGGATGAACCAGGGCCAGAGCACAGGAAGGGACTCCGGCCAGGACTAAAAGGAGATGGAAGCAGAGGTGGGGCTGGAGATCAGCACTGCTGCACCATCACTGGGGTAGGGACTGAAGGCCCTGGGAGGCTGCAATGAGGTCCTGAGCAGGGTAGAGTGAGACAGTGCTGTTTGTGCCCTCAGGGCTCTGACAGTTGTATATTATATATGGATGATTGCTTAAATTATGTGAGATAAAGAAGTGCCATAAATTTATTATTAGCAGTAATATTTATATCCCTTTACCACCTACACAGACTAACAGACAACAACCTTTCCCAAAAGTAGTAGGAGAAGTGATATCTTAATGACGAAGGGTAGAAGACAACCAAATATATGCCTTTTCCCTAAGATTTTATCCACACAAGAATAAAATCAAGTTTATGTAGGCTTGGGTCAAGGTATTTTTCAAGATATTGATTATTGTCTCTACATATGGTGACTTCACAATTATACAATTATACAGAAATACACTGATATAGCAAAAGAGGTCTAAAACAAAAGGGAATCTCATGAAGGCATCTAGCTTTGGAACATTGTCCAGATGTGGCCAAATACTTGCATATATTTGGGCTATCTGAAAATGGTATTTGATTTCACCCAGGTATTAAGCTACTGCATGAAGTGTCTGAAATAAAAAGTCTTTCAAGCATTTTATATAACCCCTTCAGCTCCTTTTAATGGATGAAAGATAGGAAAATACTTTCAGAAGGAAACTTTTTAAGTCATAAGACTTGTAAACATAACTCAAAATATAAAAGAAGATATCTGACACTGGGATCCTGTTCAAGTTCAAATTCTGAATTATCTCAGCACCACAAATTAATTGTGCATTTCCAAGATTGTTTTTGCAGTTTTGTTGTCAGTGACTAAGACCATATCTATTTTCTTCCTCCAAAGGATAGGCTGAAGATGGGAAGCATTTTGCCAACCTTAAATATGGAAGTTTAAAATTACCAAATGAAAGCTCTAGCACTGGGCTTTAATTTGGCTCAAGCTTTCAGAGTCTGGCAGGCTGATGAAGTGCAATTGCCATGGGTGAAAGCAGAGCATCAATTAACAGACACATGCAAGGTTGGCACCTACCAAAAATTCACCCTGAAAGATTTAAAGACAAATAACTCAGTGATCCGACACACCTGGAAATCTTGGAACAAACTTCACAGAGTTATGAAAATTAAACCCACTAAAAACTTCCAGTTGAGTATCTGGAACAATGCTATTGGAGGCCAAAGAGGGAAATGATACTGTGTATTACTAATTGTAAATAGCAGATTATTTATGGAGCAGATTTTAAATAAATTTTAAGTAATACAAAAGACGGTGTTACAGGTAAAGAGCACAATAGACAGTCTGTTCAAGAAAAGGTTCTCTGAAGACCCAAAGGGTCTGAATCAAAGATATTGATGTCTGTAAAAGTTTTTTCCATTTACTTCAAAGTGCTTGGAATCAGACTAACAGTTTAAGAAGTCAGATTAAAGCCTTCACAGATGTACAGGGGACTCTGGCTTCCCAGATGAGTTCAGCCTATATTTAAAGGCGTTTTACCACTGAATAAAAGGTAAAAGTGAAAATAAATACTTACAAATACTTGGTGTCTGCCTTAAGATAATTCAGGATGCAAATCTGTTTAAAAACACCAAATCAACTCTGACCTTTTTTATTTTTCTTTTAATTTTTAAGGTGTCTTGTGAAGGCTTTGGAGTCACAAATAAAATTGCTTAAGTAAAAATAAGTCAGCTCTAAGTGTGGAAATACTGTCCTCAGTAAAGTGAATAACTGCTCCCCAGCACTAGCTCTGGTGCATTTTAGCCATACCTTTTAGATATTACATAAGGAAAACTACAAGAAATTAAATTGTACTTTCAAAGAACGTATTTATATGATCAACTTTCTTGTTATCAGAAGAAAGTTTATGTGGATGAATTCTTGAAAGGCAAGACCAAGCATAGAAAATGTCTGTTCCTGATGAAAATGTTACCAAACTATTGATTGTTCTTTTGATGAAAATGCAGAAACTTTTACATTATGAAGGACAATACAATCTGTTACAGACAGGTACATTTCAGAATTTTGAAAATTGCTGTCTAATTGAGACCGTATTGCTTGGGCCCCAATTCAACAAAGCACTTCAGAGTGCATCAGCCTTTAAGTTTGGCAGGGCTTATGTGTCAGTTTCTTGATCTTAGTCATTAGCCATTAAATAAATGCTTAAATGCTTAGCTGAACAGTGTTGTTTTTAAAGCACATTACACTGAAAGAAGTCCCAAGAATACATCATTTTCTTATTGGTCTTCTCCCCTCTTGCTCTTGCAAGAAAATCTTCTCTGGTTTTCTCAGCCTCTCCTCTTTGTAGATTGGCTGTATTCACCACTTCTCAGAATCCCCAAAAGGTTCTGAGGGATTCTGCACTAAAAGAGTCAGGACCTCCTCTGTCTAGGGTTACAGTGCTGTAACATTTATTTCTTCCCAGCATTTCCACTGGCTTACAAACCAGTTCACAGAAGTAACTAATCACATGTTTTTATGCTGCATTTAATTAAGTGTATACAGGTGCTTTTATTTATGCTACAAGTTGTAAATTCGAGTTTAGAAGGTACTCAGAGCTGAACCTCCCAGGAATATATTAGGTGAAAAATAATTGTGATGGTTGTTTTAGTATTAATTTTAGCCTAGTAATACTATGTATATGATACTGAAGATTAAAATCACTCTATTAAATCTCTAACAAATTCTGTATTGGCAGCATTGCTTGAAGTTTCTCAACACGTTATGGTTGAGATAGTTTGAATTCTCTTTAAATGAATTCTTCTGAGCAGAGTCTCTTGGGGAAACTGAAGATGACAATTTTTGAGACATTTTAGACATAGATAAATCTGCCAATTCCAAAGTAATTTTTGAGAGGGCCAGAGATTTGTGGAAATCTTGTGGGCTGTAGCTGAAAGTATGGAAGGGCACAGCCCAGGTGGGCACAAACAGGTGCAACCTTCTTGAAGTCAGGAAAAATATTCTGGTTTGAACCAGCTGAGATCTTGCTGTCTGTTTGGCTAAGGAGACACAATTTGTTCTGGCCCAGAGATTAAATTCTGACTTTGAAATAACTTTTTTTGGGGGAGTAGAAACCAGGTGTTATTTCCAAAAGAGCTTTGGATTTCACCTGTACTTAGTCGTGCTGTATTTAGAATATCTCTCTGCCCTTTTCTTGGATATGTCTAGTAATTAATACTCTGAAATAAAAGGTCGTTTTTAATTCTTCTGTTTCTTTAGCTGCATAGGTGTGGTATGATCTATGTCTGTCTTTTATTTGTAGGTCTGCTTCAGGAGAAGGGAGAAATGAAATGAAGAATAAACATCGGGTAGGAGCAACAAAATAAAAGAATATTTAAATGATTTCAAATGGATTGTAAAGTGTTGAATCATAAAGGATTGGCAAAAAAGCCCTCTCCTCATGAGGTCTAGCTAATATTAGGAATTATTGCCTCAAACGCTGCAGGTGTGGATCCATTTCTTTCATTGCTAGCAAATGGGGTTGCAACTGCCTTTGACAATGTAAAAGCTACACAATCCCTGTGCCCCAGGGCAGACAATGATGTTGGTGAGATGCTGATTTTAGGATAGAAAATTACAATGGTTATATAGTAAACAGCACCTGGAAGTTTACTAATGATTTTTTCAATTAACAACAGCACTATGGTCTGATTATTCATGCATGCTTTCTGTGAAAGGAAAGAAAAGAGGCAGATGTTGAAAAGAATCAATGGTTGAGGGATATTTTTATTTTTTTTTGTAACTAGAGGTAGAGCCTCCTTCCTGTTATCACTACTTCTGATAATGAGATGCCAAAACTAGCGAATTAAAAGTTTTTTTAAAATTTAAAATATTTGGACTGTTCTACTTTCTCATTAACTCGAAACACTCACATGAAATGTGCATGAAAATGGACAAGTGTGTGTACAAATCTTTAAACAGACTTTATTCTCTACCTGTGGTTTGATATGTCATTTTGGCATCCAAGCAAGAAAAAATTTAAAAATTTCACCAAAAAGTGCACGGCCATGCAGATCCTCAGCTTCAACTACTGGATCATCTATGATAATACTGGCTGGATCTCTCCCCTTAGAAGTCCACCAGGTGTGCACCTGCCAGGTTAGTTATTTTAGAGTGCTGAGATTCAAAAACACTCCACCATCTGCAGCATAAATTTAAAAGTACAGTAAGGCATATTGGTACCTCATATATTTTCTCTCTCTCTAGTCATCATTTATTTTCACAGCTGTTCTCGACCCACTGCCAAGCAAAGACCTCTTCAACTTCTTTTCTATCATATTGAGGCTTAGTCAGTATCTTAACAAAGAATGGGTGAGGCAATGCCCATAAAATACAGTCTCTCTTTTTCTTTAACCCTTTGTAAATTGCCACAACTAAATCTTTTTGAAGCCTCTGAAATGTTCTCATCTCTTCTCTGCAATTGGCTGTTGCACATTAATCTTATAGGACTTCTAGCCTGATATTGCAAATCCGAGAAATATTAGCAAGAAATTATTAGGAAACTGTGTATGTTCATGCTGATAATTTGGGACTCAGCTGTTCTGGGGTTTGTTGGTCACTGATCTTTGTAAGGGCAGGTAAAACCATGCATGTTTTGTTCTTATCTCTGATCAGACAGCTCATACAAAAGTTGTAAAAGACCTTGCCATGGGGTGAAGTTGATAATATGGTGAATGTGAACTTAAACAAATCCATTCTCTGAACCAAAGCCAGGGCTGGACACACTATGTGCTGCTGTCTGTATAGAACTCCTGGTTTGCCACAGATTAAAATTTCCCTGTTGCTTTTCTGGTTAGCATCCAAGGAGAAACAAGTGAGCCTGAAGTTAAATTTTTTAGTACTAGCTAAGTGATTGCTGAATATTTCAAACATCTTTGGTATCTTCTGAGATATTTTCGATGCTGGGTTACTTCCTCTTGGAAACTAAGTTATCTTGGACCTATCCAAAACCTAGCTGAGAAAGATGTTAGGCACAAGCCAAGGAATCACAGAAAACACTGTACCAGGCAGGGCAGGTTGATGAGCTGCAAGGCAGGATTGACCCCCCTCACCCTGCTGAAAGAGCAGCAGGGATGAAGTACTGAGTGGGACATGGGTCTGACATGACACAGGACCCTCCTGTGTTCTCAATGTCCTTGGTTGAGCAGTTATCTGTAACTGCTGTAATTCAGCCCAGGGAAAGGGCTGGTCTTGTGCAGCTAACACTATGCTTTTTCTTCGTGTTTTTGCATATAGATAGGAAAATATTTTTTTATATTTCTTCATCTCCTTGCTTTAATGTACATTTTTGCTCCCTAGTTACCCTGGATTTCCTTGGGCTTTTAATTTTTTGTTCAAATTAGGACACTCTACATTTTAGGGTTTAACTTTCACATGTGTTTAGAAAATACAAATATACACTTATGTATGTAATCCATATATGAGTATGGGGTATCTATACCCCAGGTATAGATGCCTACTCAGGGACAATCTGAGAATATAAATGTGTATCTGAGAGATGTCGTCTTGCAAGTGAGAATGTCTGACATTGTTAATGAAGTCAGCTGTAATAGTTCAGGTATGCAAGTACTTGTTGGAAGGTTCTTTCTCAGTTAAATTTGGGTGCTATTCTGGCCAAGAGCATCATGCTTTTATGAGCTAAATATAATGCACATTGTATCTATCCAAGTACACAATGCAGCCTGAAAAATGTTTGAATAATATTAACATAGAGACACTGAGACATCTAGATACTTAGACTTTCATTTATATAATCCAGTTAAACTGGAGATATACACACACATGTGTATATAGTCTGGATAAAAAGAGCAAATAAAAAACTTTAATGGTTCAAAATTCACAGGACAAATAAAGTCACATAGATTTCAGGCAGTTGTCTGAGTTCAGTGAACTGCCTCCTGGACTTTGGACAAAGGACCTTGTTTGTGCAGGTGCAGATGTACAAGGGGAGAAGGTGGTTGAGAAAAGCTGGACTCCATCCCACATCCATATAATGTGGCTGGCATCTTTTGTAGTCAGGTGAAGAGGAGGTAGCAATGTGGCTGTGTGGTCTTTCCCAATTTTCTCCATGTCAAGTGCCAGTTCCTTGTCAAACAAAGTACTTTCTCTGTCTTGTGAATCCCACTTAAAACTTTTGATTTTAAAACCTTTGAAATGCTGAATTTTTAAAATAATTTGCAACTACTCTCACCAGGTAGGATAAGATACATAATTGTTATCAATATATCAGATGAAAGACAATAATTGAAAATTTCATAGCAAACGAGACCCTTGAGACAAATTATTCTCTCTCTCAGGTTCCTATGTCAAACCAAGTGTTTAGCAAGAGTACCACACAGACTGCACACCTTATTTTGTGTTCCTGATGAGCATTACTTGGAATTGTCCTGGTATGCCAAGAAAGCTGTGGCTGACTTGGATTTTCTGACTCATTGTCATTGTGCAGTTTTTTCTCAAGGGAAGATCCTGCAGTCAAAGAAGCTAATCTGAAGGAAGAGAATGTACAATTTAAATAATGCAGAAATAGGATCCTCAGGGTGTGCTGGGCATGGAGAGATGTCAAAGATAAAGCAAGCTATTATGCTCTTATACTACAGTGAATCAAGTCCATCAATATACTGATTCAATTGTGATCTCCACAGAGGACATGGACAGTGTGGCTTGCCCAGCTGGGGAAATGTGTCTTTTTGGTTGGTGCAGAAAAATCAGGGATACTCTTTGGTGCAATTTCGAGGATCAATTTGCAGTTTTGTAGCTGGTGAACAGAAAAGGGTATAAAAAAAGATATTTTAATGAGCTCAATTAAACCATTTTACTGTGGTACATGGGGTATTTGGAGCTCAAGAACACAGTTTGCTACCTGCAACACTGGATTTTTCACTTCTTGATCAATCAAAGCAGGACTGTGTTCTCTGGCTGTGAGAGCCACTGACCATTTGGGAACAGCTATGCTTGTGACCTAGAATAAATGTAAGTCCAATAAGAGTGCAAGTGCTTATGCTTATATTTGCTGCTCTTGTAAACACTGTTGAAGTGTCTTTAGATTAGTTTATTTCAGCTTGGGACTTAATCCTGCCAAGCACATTTTTAGCATGTGATCATGTGCCATCAGCAGGAATAAACCAAAACAAACATAATCTGAGTGTGCTCAGTGCCTCTGAAAACTGGACTATTTATTAATGTGTGGAGTTCTAGTTCAGTAGCATTTGAAAATTATACTCACTTTTTCATTTATTTTGGTGGTTTTGGAGCTGTTTTGGAAATTATTACATCACAATATGCAAACAGACCGTAATATACCTGAATGATGGAAAGGGTACTAGTAATAGCCAAATTCTCACTTATATACCCCAAAGAGCTGGCGAGGTCAGAAGGATAGCATTTGGACTGACAAAACAAATGTTAAAATGTTACACTAAATAAAAAAGACTCTTCTGACTATCTAAAACTGTAATTGCAAAACTATTTTAAGGTCTCTACTAACAAACGAAAATGATTAAAATTACTAGAATGATATACTTTCTGCTTTTGTGTTTCTGGTCATAATTATGTTCTCTCATGTCAAGAGTAGGCTCCTCTTTACTGTCCTTGGTTAGTTCACCATTCATAGTCAGCCAGTACCCATTGACAGATTTACCCAGTAGAAAATACCAAATGGGAACAATAACAGCTGAGCCAAATATATTTAAAAAGAAATAGCAGTTTTCCTATGTTCTGAGCTACCTAACAAACAGCACTTTGCTAAGCTGTGGAGTGATAGCAAACCATGGAGAGAAAAGCACAAAAGAACAAGGTGGTAGTGATGCTGTTGGTGTCACTCTTCTTCTGAGTCAGATTTGAACTTATGCCCCAGCCTTGTGTTAGGTAGTATAGTGCTGCTGAGATTGCTGTGTTTCAGCTGAGATATCAAATAAAGGTCCTGACCTTGTTCTCATTAGAGATCCCTGGGTACTTGTTCTCATTAAAGATCTCCTGGCACTTTTCAAAAGGGAAAAAGTGTTAGCCCCAGTGTCTTGGCCAAATTCCAGCTTGGGTAATTATGTTCTGCCTACCTGAATTCCCTTGACTGTTTCAATGCAATGTTTTTTTTAATTTCTTCCCTAAACCTGTGTATAGTATTATCATGCATCGGGAGACAACTTCCTCTGGCACCCTAGATTTGCTTGCATTTTTGAGATAGAATTAAAATTTGTATTCAATATAAATAATTTATTGTCTACAAAGAACTAAAGGTCTTATCATTTAATGTAAAATAATTTTTAGAATGTAATCTAAGTCTTTTGTGTCTTGCAATGATCAGTTTCACACAATTATTTCTACTAAGAAAATACTTTTTCAGATGGATAGTTTGAAGGTACCTTTTACATTATTTTACTCAATACTTTTTAAATCAAATGTTGTAGTGTGTATTGAATATCAAAACCCACAGGATATTGGAAGATATGTTCAGTTGAGACATCATTTGTCTATTCATTCTTCTATGAGCATGAAGAGACAGAACATGGAAGATAGGTGTGGAGAGAAGGGTACTGACATAGTGTGCTTTGGATGACCTGTTACAGAAAACCATTCTACAGAAAGAGCATGAGCCCATCAAATACAGAAGATGTTAGTCCCATCACTAGTGATCTTAAAGGAAGATTCTCTGTAGTGGTATAGGCAAGGGAACAAGAACCCCCAGAGAATAAAGAAATTAGCATTAACCACATATAAAAGGCAAAAGTCCTCCTTGAGGTTCCAGCCTTTTAAGATATTAGAGACAACCCAAGCTAGACAATTGAATAAAGTGTATGTATACCTTCAATACACAGTCAAACACGTTTCGCAGGGTTTGGAAGAGCAGTTGTTTTGGTATGGCCTTCTCCTGGGCAGAAGTCACTCACAGTTAAATGTTAAATGTGCTCCTTCTTGAGATAACACAGCCCCCAAAGGCTGTGGCTGGCACATGGAGGAGTTGTACCTGTGGCTGGCTGATGCAGTGACTCGTCCTGCTGTGTTCAGGTGAGTGTGATCTGTGCCACTGTTCAGGACTGGTGCACTCAATGGAAACAGAGTCTCAGACAGACTACTGCAAATTCAGTTTGGGTCTCTGAGCAAAGTCTTGTGGCAAAGGACAAACCCAAGCACACACATATTTTCTGAATGGATGTTGCAATAAAAGTGCAGAAGTTGTTAAGCTTTTGGGGGATTTCCCATGCTAGCTATTTTTTGTTCAGGGAAGCAATTTTCTTTCTTTGTTGATATTCCACTGTCATCACAGAGTTGCAATTCCTCAAGAAAGGGAATCTGGAAGAATGAGAAAAAGGGATTGTGGACCTGATACCACCTGATGCTGGCCAGTATTTTAGTTTTGTGAAAGCTTATGGTGCTGAGTTGCTTGTTTGCAGAGATCCACTGATATACAAATGTTGAAACCTTTGGTGGGAAAAATTTTTGGTTGTCTTTTTTTTTACCTGCTTTCAAGTGTGGAGGGTTTATTCAATACCTAGTTGCTTTTTTATTTGTGCTATTAACTTGTTGTTTTACTGATCTCTTTTCACAGATTTCTCTAAATTGCACATTATTTTCATTAAATTTGTATCTGTTTTTCAAAAAAGCACACCTCACCAGAGCTGTTGCTATGAAAATAAATTAAAATCAAAAAGTCTGTAATTACAATATTAGCATGTAATTATTTCTAAAAACTACAATGCAGTCCAGAGCAATAAAATAGGAAAAACTCACTCACTCACACCAACTTTATTGAGTAATCCTAAGCAGTTAACTGCATACTAAAAAGTAACCAGAAATCCTGAGCCAAGGCTCCCATTTGGACTGAAGTCCCTGTTCTGTGATGTGAGATCAGACTTTTCTGAGAACCTTACAAAGGAGCAGGTCCTGGGAGACTGGCTGGTGGAGTGAGATGTCCTTGGAACACGGTGTTAGTATCTAAAAATAACCACCATGGCAGGGACTGGGAGGTCACAGCTCCACCCAGGGCTGCTCAGGGAAGCTCCTTTGGCCTTAGGGGGATGCAGAGGCAGGGACAGATCCTTCTTCTCTCTTCCCTGAAATCCCACAAGTGAAGAAGCCTGCCTAGGAACAAGATCCCACACCAGATGTGGTGTTTGTACCCTCGACCAAGCGACATTTAAGGTGATGGGTAGAGGACACACGTGACAATCTTGATCTCATTTTCCCTTAGCACACTATTCCGAAGTATAATTGAAGACAATGGGAACCTAGAACTAATGTTATAGATATTTTAGTCCCTACCTATTCATACTTCCATGCTTTTTGAAGTCCCTGTTCAGCATCTGATAGACCATGAAGGTTCTAAGTGATTTATCTAAATTCTGGTCTTGGGAAGAAAATAGCAAGCAGAAAACAAGGTTAAAGGTGTAACACAAGGACTGATGCCTTGATTTCTGGCCAGCACTTCTCTGTGTTGAAAGGAACATTATTTTTCTTGAAATGAGAGATTTTTGCTGTAATGAGAGATAGATATGCTTTATGGAGTTTTGATAATTTTTCAATAAATTAATTTGAAACAGAAATAGCATTATACACTCCTTCTAGAACTGGTAGCAGGGAAGAATTCTGCAGGGTTCTAATTTAAATTTCACCTTTTAAATTTTATTTTCCATTAATTTTCTGCAGTTTGAACATTGCTTTTAATTTTAATTCCTTCTTAAAAATAAATATAAGGATTTAAGAAACAAAGTATATAAAGAACTTTTCCCTCAATTTTATGTTACTAATAACATAGATGTACTGGGGCTGCTGCTTGTATCCTGAATATGGCCTGGTGTTTGTATGGCTTTGTCAATATGAGCTGAGACCAGTCCTACTCCATCTCAACAGCCAGCAGGACCTGAGACATGTAGCTTAAAGTTTCCTTGAGTTTGTTTCAATTACAGGCACTGCTTTATGTATGCTTAGCATAACCTAGAATGAAAAAAAAAAAAACACAACAAAAAGGTTTTAGAGCCATGCAGTATACTACTTCAGGTGATCCTGTTCAATACTTAGGAATGAATAAAAGACAGGATTTTTCTACCATCCTAATTGCTGAGGTAAGTACAATCTCTAGAAGTGGTAAGAGAACCTGCTCCATGAGGCAGTGGCATTTGATATCTGGGAGGAATATTAAAAAAATATTGTTGTTACCCTCTTGCCAGGGGAACCAAATCTGACCATATCTAAAAGAGAATATAAATCCCTGGGTTACCCATCAGCTGTTCTTATATGGAGGTCAAAAACCTGTTCTTAGTTCTCCACTGTGCAAGGGCTCAATTTGTACAATGAGCCAAAATTAATGGAATTGGTCTCCCTTTCTTGCAGAGTGGTCTCAGCTCAGGATCCTGAGTGGAAATGTTACTGCCTAGTCAGCTTCCTCCATTCTGCAAGTCCCATCTTTCATGCTGGGATAAATCTGTTTTTCACAAAGTAGAAGTTACTCCATGGGAATGTCCACCTGGAACAGCTAAACCAAAATGGTTAAGGTAAGGTATATCAATTTCCGGGATCACAATCCCAGTTGGTTTATTTTCTGCACATACCAGTTGACTCTTTGCTTTCTTGAAAGAATAATTATTATGGAAGTAGTTGTTACCTGAGAACAGAATATCTGAAAAAGGAAGAGAACTGGCATAATTATAGTAGAATAGCATCCCTGACCAGCCCAGCCCTAAGTGTCAGAGCAAGTCCTTTGATCTCCTCCAAGAACACTCTAGCCACAAACTTGTTTTTCCCCTCAAGACAGAAAATTGAACCGCAGTATGTCCCAAAATATTTTAATGAGCAAGAATTTAAAATTAAATTATAAAAACCTTGTAAGGGCACTATATCCCAAAGATACCAGTTATCATATATTTTTTTAACCAACTGTGTTTTATTTCAAATAATAACAGTAATTAAAAATACATGTCTTAGAAGCACGAGCAGATTAGTTAAAGAGCATTTTAGGATTATAAAAGCACTTTCCGTTGTATCAACCAGATGTCATTTCAAATGCTACTGTTTGGATTAATTAACTGAGTTCAGGACACCACATATATTAAACCTGCTAGTTGTACTACCCATCCTCCCCCATATCCTTTTGTAATTTGTTATTAAAATATTGGCCAATTAGAGAAACACAATCTATTAAGTAAAACAGCACACTGAACCAATCAACAGTAATTACTCAGACTAAGAGTCATTTAAATGATTTATGGAAGAAATTAAATTATTTTAAATGCTTCATAAAGGTGTGGTTTGTTTCACACATACACATATACAGTATGTGGAATGTATGGATATGTGTTAAAATGATACAATTAATTGCCTCACAGAAATGCTTCAAATCATGCATTTTAGTAAAAAGATCATTGTAACAAGTTATAATTGATTTAAAGCACTAGTCTGGTTAAATAATATAGACATAAAGTGCTTCAGACTGTAATACAAGAACAATTCTATCTTATAGAGATACTTAATTTATTTAATAAGTCTGTAAAACTATTTTATAAAGCAGTAGCTTTTAAATTACTTTCACCCTAGCAGAGATTATGATCATTTTATGGAATATAATGCAAATGCATTTCTCAGCATATTAGTAAATCCTAACATTTGCTGCACTGGAGACTGGAGGAAAAGTGCTGTCTTGATATAAATATAGGTGGCCTTCCTCTAGATTTCCTTTAGGCTAAAATAAATTAGGTGTATGATAATGTGTATGATAATGTGTATGCTAGTGTATGATGACACGTCCTGATCCATAACAAAAACCACTTTATAAGTCTGACCATTTTAAACTGGATCACTTCACCTGGGTTGGACCCAATGTCTGGGTTCCACTGCTGGCCCATGACAGGTTTAGAATTCAAGAGCAGGGTATGAACAAATATTTTAATGTTTTTGTCATCAGCCTTCCCACATGGTAAGTGAAAATTTTCCTCCCTTTGCTGCTCTGGTAGATGCAAGAGCTTTAACCCAAAGACCTGCCCATTAAAGAACCAAACCCAAAACCAAGGATGAAGAAATTTTTCATTAACTTGGTGACTGTCAGAAGAGAAAATTACTTTTAGAGACAGGATCTCATGATGTAGAATAGCTTAAGTGTTAAAGTTAACATTTAGTAAAAGATATCAATGTGGCCACATAAAGCTTTGGTTCCTTTGTTGTTACAAAAGATGACCTAAACAGGAAAAAGGCATGGGAAACATTTGCAGGTTTTTAGCAATTTACAGTGAAGCTGGGTGAATAACTAGGAATGAAATAGCTGACAAATATCAAACCTGTTGTAAAAAACCACCTAGAGTGAGTCATAGGTTTATGACAGATGGCCTTTGTCATTCAATTTAAAAATAAATAGTAAGTTCAATAAAGGAATTTTTATTTATATTTATATACTTAATTTTTATTGAACCTCTAGAGTGTTCTTTAGTGCATTCACTTTATCTGTGACACCATGGCAAAGTTTCTAGATAATGACAAAAGATTATAAGATTCAGGACTGTTTTATTTCAGTGTTCATCAGCTTCCAGAAGTGATATTATCTATTGAAAATAGTACTGTGAGGTGTGATGGCACTGGAACACTAATTTTAAGGACATACAAATATAACACAGGTAAGTGTGCTCCAGAGGTGCTACAGGGATGGTGTGAGACAACGTCTGGTTTATAAATGAACAAAAACTATTCCAAGCTTAATCCTGTTTGCAAAAGGAACAGGTCTTTTTGTTGTTGTTTGTTTTCTTTGTTTTTCATTTGTTTTGTTTTGTTTGGTTTGGTTTTGGTTTTTTTTTGGTTTTGTTTTGTTTTGTTTTTGTTTTTGTTTTGTTTTGTTTTGTTTTGTTTTGTTTTGAAGAAAGATCTGGCTGGGAGGGGAAAACAAATTTATCTAAAGCGAAAAAAAAGCATTTTTCTACTTGGCAGCCTCTGCCTATTTCAGGTTAAAGACGGGATTTTTTTTTTTTTTTTTAATTACTGAAGCACACTTTCTCTTTTTCCTCTCTTTGCAGCAAGTCTTTCATGGAATACTGATCAAGAAATATGATGCAGGTGATTGCTGGAGCAGGGTAGTTCCCTGTCTGAAATGGACCATATAATTTCTGTGGTCACTGGAATCTAGTCCATAGAAAACAAATATTCTGCTGAGTTGCAGACAAGTGCTTTGAGAGCAAAGCACTTGGAAATCACACCCCTAAATCAGCAGAGCAATCTAAGATGAACAAAAGGCAGTCCACATTAAAAGACAAGGAAATCCATTTCTGCTTTCCTACAACAGTTCCTACATAAATTGCAGATATAGATAGACAGCAATTGTGTTATCAGATATGTGAAAATGTGCTGCTTAAGAGAAATTTTTTTCAAAATGTTCAGTTCTAACAAAGTTTTAATGATTAAGAATATGTGAATAAATTTGAATATATTATTTTTTTGAGTGTTCAACAGTTTATTATCTTCATAGTCTTGTTTTAAGGAATTTCATGGATCTACAGTAATACCATTTAGTGGGTTGTTCTTGCAGAAGGCAATGCAGTAGAGGAATTGGGAAAGGAATATGCTCAATTAATTAGTACAGTGTTAGCTCTTGCTTCTGCTTAAAATCTAAGTAAAATGCTAATTTGGCAGATTTTTGGCCAAAAAGGAAACTCTAGGCACTCTTAAACTTTGGGGAAATGAGTATTACTACCAAATCACTGCATTCACACTCTTCATTTCTCTGTGGTTGCAGTTAATCAGTCTCTAATTTTTAGAGAGTCTTTAATTTTTTAAAAATTTTTCCTTTTATTGTGTTTTTGTTCTTATTACTTTTTATTCCCCACTGGTTACTCTCTGAGAAATCAAAAGCCTAGAACATGCACCATCTCACCTTACTCTGCAAATCTTTGTAGAATCCTATTTTGAGGAATGATATCTCTTGAAGGTTCTATTTACAAATCCCTCCATTTCCTCTTGTCTGGACAGGAAAGATAAAATCTGCTACAGAAAAAGCTGCAAGTTTTTCCCCATTTGGATGCTAGAATATGTTTTATAGGTTTCAAATCAAATGAATATTCAAAATCTTTTAATGACAATTTACTATTGGCTATATGCAGAAATAATAGCTTTACTTATAATATAAATTATTCTTCTATATCTGCAATGAGCATGTGAAAAAACCAGTAGAGCCTGACTGAAATGAGCAGTTTTATACATCTGGCAGCAATTCTCTGGGAGTTCCTAAGAGTGTATCTCAGCTCTTGTTACAGGTTTGGACACAGGCTGTTGTGTGTTGCTCACAGAGCTGCCTCAAGAGGAGGGGAGACATCCCTGGGAGCCCAGATGAGATGCTTTCTGCTGGGCAGGTGATTTGGCAGAGCAGCCTGTCCCAGCTGCAGAGCTGCCTCTGGCCCTGTGGGCAGCAGAGCTGTGCCAGCTCCCTGGCTGCACAGGCTATCACAGGGTGGAAATAAGGAACACATTTTGATTTGAAAACATCACTCCATCCCTGAGGCAGTGATGTTGTTTTCTCTATCAGATATTGTGAAATTAGAGCTTTATAAAAATATAATCCTTTGGGAGTATAAGGTGTGAATGTGTGTTATTGCCTGGATTTACAGAAGTTTCTATTTCAAAAGTCTTGTCCCATTTCTGGGACAGATATGTTTGGAAAACAATGGCAAAAAATTAAAAATCCCTGTTGTAAAGCAAAATTATTCCAAATGAACATAAAGCCTCATGAGTCCTAGAGCTTAGTTCATCAGACCAGGCCAGAGACACTTTATCTGCAAACTGTGCAACAGAGTGTCTAGGGAGCAGCTGAAGAAACTGAATTGACATGGAACCAAGGTGATTATTACATTGTCTGGGGTTTGACCCTGGCTGCTCTATCACTCATCTCTGCAACTGGAGAGAGGAAGGAAAGCTGTGATGGAAGGCTCATTGGTTGAGATAAGGACAGGGAAAGATCACTCTTTGTTTACCAACAGGCAAAACAGACCAGACTTCAGGAAATTAACTGAATTGCAGTCAAAATCAGGGCAAAATAATGAGAAGTAAACCAAATCTTAGGACCACTTTCTCCCTACCCCTCCATCCTTCCTGGGCTCTATCTCCTCCCCCCGTGCACAGGGAGATGGAGAATGGGGTTTATGGTCAGCTCATCTGACGTGGTTCCTGCTGCTGCTCGGGGAGAGGAGTCCTTCCCTGCTCCAGCATGGGTCCCTCCCATGGGAGACAGTCCTCCACAAATTTCTCCAGTGTGAGTCCTTCTCATGGCTTACAGCTCTTTACAAACTGCTGCAGTGTGGGGTCACTCTTCCATGGGGTGCAGTCCTTCAAGAGCAGCCTGCTCCAGCCTGGGTCCCCAGAGCATCACCAGCCCTGCCAGGAGCCTGCTCTATCTCAGGCTTCCCATGGGATCACAGCTTTTT
Source organism: Luscinia megarhynchos (assembly GCA_034336665.1). NCBI lineage: Eukaryota > Metazoa > Chordata > Aves > Passeriformes > Muscicapidae > Luscinia > Luscinia megarhynchos. Next base: position 16,527,749 of record CM067565.1, read on the forward strand.
TTTGGGCATCACCCTGCTCCATTGTGGGGACCTGCACAGGCTGTGGGTGGATCTTTGTGTCCCCATGGCCCTCCAGGGCTGCAGGGGCACAGCTGCCTCACCTTGGGCTGCTCCAGGGGCTGCAGGGGAATCTCAGCTCTGACCCCTGGAGCACCTCTTGCCTTTCCTTCTGCACTGACTGGGATATGCAGGCTTGCTTCGTTTATGTATTCACACTGGCCTCTTCTTTGAGCTCAATTACAACTGCACAATAACTTTTTTTCCCTTTTAAAATATGGTATCACAGAGGTGTTACTGCCACCTGTGATGGACCTGGCCTTGGCCCACGGTGGGTCAGACTTGGAACCATCTGGCACTGGTTCTGTCAGACTTAGGGAAGCTTCTGGCAGGTTATCACAGAAGCAACCCCTGTGGCCCCCCTGCTACCAAAACTCTGGCATGCAAACTCAATACATGTGGTTTAGAATAATTAGACATTATTCCTCCAAGATGCTTCTTCTTGATGCCCAAAGTTATAGTAGAAATACTATCTTCTGCCTAAGAATATATTTCTACAGTATATATACATTAAAATTTGCACTTAGAGAAGACAGACTCAAGCTGGATTTTGTTTCTTTAGGGAGAGCCCCACATTATGCAATACTGTGCTGTAAGACAAATGAATATTTTGTAAAATTAATATCAGACTTTGACTTCTGTGTTTAGTATACTCAGACCTGTTAGATCTGCAACTGATGAGTTCTCAATGCATACCAGGAACAAAATCAACTGAAATGACCTTTATTTACAGGACAAAAGCAGGGTGCAGGTAATCAATATGTAATCTTCAAGGGTCTCTCAAGTATCAGGGGATACTAACAAGAAAGACACATCTCAATATTCTTCTATATTGATTAAAAATAAAACCCAACAGCTTTGAATAATAAAACTTCAATAATATATATGTATATATTATTATAAAATATATATATTGATATTAAAATAAACTACTAAATAAAATAAAATAAATTTGTTTAATCCATTTTAATAAAATAAAATATTGTGGGCTATGGATTTCCACTGCCACCTTGCACTATTACTATAGGTCACTAAAATATCTATAGCATGTCATAAATCTTGCTTCCATAGAATTGTTATATTTGGTCAGATTTCCCTTTGCTGGTTAAGAAAAATGCTGTTTTATTATCCTTGTGCTGAGAGGGCCAATGCCAGGTGATACCAGAAGAATCCCATGAAATTTAATAATTTTCTTGAGGATATTTGGGTTCTAAATTCTAACATTCAAATCCTCTCACATAAAGTCATCCCAAGCTATAAAGCACTAAGTTTTCGGGTTGTTACATTTCTTTTTTCTCTTAGCAGTAGGCAATGTTGGACATTGTTATTCTGTAAAACCTTAGCTGAATTTGCCTAGCTGGCATCCCACCTCTGTGAGTTCCACAGTCTAATTATGCTTTCAGTGAAGAAATTTCAGCAGGTGGGAAAGGAGCTGAAAAAGTATTTTCATTATTTCTTTGCCTAAGGCCTTACCTAGAGAAACAACTAGTCCTTTCCAGTTTTTTGAACCAGGTGCCCAGCTAAATTAAATTCAGGGGTTTGGTGAAATAAAATCCACAGCTTAGGAGGCAGAAATAAAATTAATACTGTGTTCAGTCATAAGATTCTAAAATACGAGGACTACCTGAGACCCCAAATTTTGATCCATTTAACAGTGATGCAAGAAGGGAAAAACCATTAGAGCTTTATAAAGTTTAATCAATGTCTGAAGGACTTCAAAGAAATTATTTTGATATTGCCATTTCAATTAGAAACAAATTGTTGTCATTGACATGCTTCTTACAGTACACAACTGGAAAATCATAAAGAAGACTACAGAGGGCATTGAAGAAACAAGCAGAAGCTTTTCTTTCACTTAAAGTTGTCTGTGGTCAATTAAGAAAATAGCAGGATTACAATGAGAATCACTGTGTAGTTCTTGATGCAAAGGTAGGAACACACTGGCTCTGCATGGCTGAATGGGTTTGCTCTGGACTGCACTGCAACTCATCCAAACCAGCTCACATTATCTGCATCTACATGGCTGGGAAATTACTGCTCATGATATCTCAGAAGTGCTTAGCTGGAACGAAATTTCAGCTTAAAACTCATGGTTCCTAATTTCAATTATTCTAACGCTAGTGTTCTGTTCAGATCACCTTCTGAAAAGAAAAAGTATTTCTGTGGGAAAAAAGAATGTTTTTTGTTGTTATTGTTGGCTAACACAGACACAAAAAAAAGTAATAAAAGAAAAATTTTCACAGCTTTCCCATTATTAGTTCTGGGAAAACACAATAAAGCCACAGCTGGCAGGCACATTTTTTTCTTAGCATTTGATAATAGAATTAATTGGTAAGTGGAAAGCTTACAACCCTTTTTCTGCTGCAAGTTGCCCTCTGCTATCATTTTGAATAGATGTTAAAATCCAAGCTAATTGTAATTCTCTTAATAATGAAGAAATATATTTGCATCATCAATAATCAAGGCTTTTTTTTTACAAGTAATTTTAGTGTAGAACGTCAATAAACTGTGGACAAAAAGATGTTCAGATTAGCATGAGTAGTTCAGGGTGATGGGGTAAATTCAAATACAGCACTTTAATATATATCTCCAGTCTGTGTACTTCCTGTTGTAATGACAACACTCCCTATAGCAGAATTTCAGAAAACATGGGGCAGGGGTGGGGTGGGTGGGAGAATATCTGTTTTTCTGGTACCCTACAAAGCTGAAGTGAGCAGTACTGTGAGTGATGAACAGCAGCTCTAGCAGAACTGTCTGCAGTAGTTCAAGCCCATTACTCCATCCCCATTAGAGACATTTATCATTTAGTCACTATGCTTATGCAACAGTATTCTAAAGTTGCAAAAAATACCTTGCCAGCTCTGTATTAGGGATGGGTGAATTCATTCTGATAAAATGAGAACTGCTCTTAATTTTTCCCAGACCTGTAACTGAACCAAAACCTAATGTTCATCCATCATTTTTCAGACCCAAAAGTTTGTGCTTTGCAAGCCCACTATGTATCAGCTCAGCAAGGTCCCTAATGCAATGTTGGTGGGCATGGTATAAGAGCCTGACCAGAATGGAACAGATTATTTGGGAATTTCTCCATCCCTTTCCATCTGCAAACTTCTCTCCTAGGCTTCTTGCCAGTGGTGAAACCATGGTGAGTATGTAATCTGCTGGCAGGCCAAGAGAAGCAAAGTGTCAGCAATATGGATTGATACATATATTTAGGAATAGCTAGATTTGAAACACAATATAACATACACATAACACATTACAGAACCTTACAGTCAGATTAATTTTGGGAAATATTAACCAGTAAAATACTGCACAATTTAAGAAAAAAAATCTGTTTCTGCTATTTTGATTCCCATGTCATTTTTCTCACACTTTGTTAGTTATATGCTATTATAATATACATGGCATTTACAAGCAGATTTCAGCAAATTCTTGTGCAGTATAGAAGAGACTGTATATGTGACTATAGCAAAATTCATGTCTTTCAATATAAAGTTTTGTTGCATCTTGTTGATTTATTACCCCATCTAAGTACAGGTTTGTATGTACTAAGAAATATTTCTTTAGTGAACGCTTTTCATATATTGACCATGCTGGAGAAGAGATCTTCCTAAAATCTGATAGAAAGTAAAGGAAGAAATATGTATTACAGCAGTGACATGGAACATAATAAAATCCTCAGTCCTTAAAAATCTTGTTGGATTTCAGGTTGTTTTTTGATTTTGTTTAAGCAAAAATCAGTTTCAGTGATTAAAATTAAATTATTTTCAGTGTTTAAACTGAAACCATGACTTTTCAGCACTTTCCCTCCAAAAAATAATCTGAAGTAATAAGCCTCCATTCTTTGGTGAATGAATGCATTTCTTTCTTCCTATTAATATTCCAAGAGTGCTCAAAATTTACATTTAATCATCTGCAGCCATGGAATGAAAGATATTCCAAGATGTTTTGAAGAAGTAAAGCAAAAACTACTCTAAGGATGAGATATTGAAATATTATTTGTTGACCATGGTCATAAATTCAGTACTATGGGCTCCCAGGGTGACATTGGACATGGGATTATGTCAGAATTACCTCTGAATCATCTGTAAGAATTTTTTCCTCTGTTCATTGACAAAAAAGTTCTTTTGTTGCAATCAAAAAGACATTAAATCTGTTCTCTGCAAGACAGGAACACTGGATCATAGGAAACAATTCTCCAATGGGTGAATCTTCCCTTTTTGCAGTGAGGAATATTTGACACAGGTACTGATGTACTCCAATGTCTTTACTGGACAAGAAAATGTTCTCTTTGACTAACTCAGATTTTTCAGTTATCTGGTCCTGCCCCTACAAGTTTTTAGGTTCCTTTTCTTCAGAAGACTCAGTCCAGCTTTGCCAGCAGTGATAGCCAAACTAGTTAAATGCTGTTCTGGGTGTTGTCTAACATGACCATGTTTGAAAATAAAAGTTTAGGAATATTGGATCTATAGAGTCCAGGAATGAGCTGTTTATTGTAGCTTATAATAATTTCAGGGTTATAGCAAGTGCATAGGTATACAGGCACTAAAGGGAATTTGGGGTGCCTTCTGGGGAATAGTCTTTGACAATTAAAGTATCAGAGAAACTGGGACTTGTTCAATATTGTCTTAGCTTGTTCAAAAATCCATGCCACACAGATAGAAACTTCTCAATGCCCCTGTTGGGGCTACTCTTGATTTACAAAGGAAATGAGTAGAATTCATCAGTACAATAGTGAAAGTCTGGAGGACAGAATAATGTTAAAAAAGCTTCTGGTGATCAGTACTGGTATTTAACCATAGAGGAAGGTGTTTTGGATCTCTCAGATCTCCAATGTGCTAGTTGCTCTTTCTTCTCTGCTATTTCAGACAAAAGCTGATATGTCAGATATTTCACACAGGATCATATCACTGGGTGCTACACTGAATGTATTCATGAAGTTAGATTCAGCTTTGCAGATCTGAGAACTGTGTCTTTAATTAGCTGGAGCAGATACTGATGTTAGAAAGAAATAAGTTCTGTAGTACTTCAGTTCTTGCTTCCAGCTATGTGTTGAACAACATATTTGGTATATAGACTATAAAGGCAGCAAGACACACAATAGGAATCATAGCTGTTGGCTAAAATTTACTAAAAATAAATTGGATCCTGGAAACTCTGTAGTGCACACCACTCCATTAATAAATTGTTAAACTGAAAGCTCACATGTACTTTCAGTAACCACTGACATTTTATCTTAAATAAGGATGAGAAATTTCACTTCCTACAAAGTAAAGCATTAAAAGGTTCCTTATCTATGGAACCAGAATAGGGCTATTAGTAACACTGTCTGCTTCTTTTTAAAAACCCTATTAGTGTCAGGTAATATGTTTCTCCAATGGGGTTTGATATTCTCTTAGGTAGAAAAAACCCTGGAAAATGAACTTTCCAAGGGAATATTTTAAGTAATAATAGATGGCTAAAGAAAATGTAACCTTTAGCATCAATAAAACATATACTAGCTTTGTTCTTAAAACTGGTTTCACAGGCATTAGCAATGTAATCTGTTATTCCTATTTCTGTACATATTTTCCCTTTTTGGTCTATAGATATACAGATATTCTTAATATATATAGACATATAGATATTCTTAATAACCAACTATTAAGTTTGTACTATTTGAATTCAATAAGATGCATAGCTAAAAGGCAGGACTATTCTGACAGCTAAAACCTAATATTTATTCTTCTGTGTATATAATGCAAGGTAAGAGATGGGAATCCCAAGCTGCTGTGTAAGTATTGATCAATTCTCTTCATGTGATTGTCCTCTAAATGACATTTCAAGTCTGTAAGAGACCTATAGTTGCCCAGGTATGCCTCACATCTAAAAAGTCCAAGGCTGTTCAAACAGTATGGACACTTCATGGTGTGAACAACATGGCTGGAATTGTGGGAATAGCACAAACTGCACTACTGTGACTGGAAGCAAGAAGATTAAAAGCACTATACCACATGCAACAAGCATCATGAGAGACATCTCTCTGCTGCCAAATAAAGCAGGAGCAAAACATAAACTTAAGCACTGATCAACTGCTTGTCCATACCAAGTATTTCCTGTCATGTTTACATGCAGAGCAAAAATTTAGTGATTTAGACATTGTCTGGGCACATGGATAACATGTACTGTAGACATTGTGCCAAAAGGTACAATGAATTCCTATTCCTGTTTTTTTTCTCTCTCTACATCCCTCCATCAGTATTTGTGAAAGCTGTATGTGTGTGCAGATGTGTGTGTGTGTTCAAACTCCACGTCTTCTTGCAATGTGTCTTGGCATGTAATATTTCCTTTGTTTTGTGCCATAAAAATATCTCATTGTGAAGTCCTGTGACATGGTCCTTGCTTTTTTTCAGACCCCTAAACTGAGAAATGTGCAACACACCATAACCATGTCCTAAAACCTCCTGAATAGCCAAGGACTTTGGACTAGGTGTGATGTGATGTGGATGACACCTGTGTGTGTCCTTTGGCCTAAGGATATCAGTCCTTGGCACACATTTGTTCTGTGGGGACAGTAAAGATGCATCCAACAAGGACAGGCAGAAAACAACTCACAACCATAATGTGCAAATATTAGACAGAGAATTGAAGCTTACTGTGCTGGAGATTTTCTGGAAAGTGCTTTGATGTTTGAATGCAAGTAGAGAGTCCCTGCAGTTCTTGATTTTACCAATATTGATCTGCTTTTCAGAACTATCCTTTAATTTTCTAAAAGGATTAAATACTTAGGTGCATGTAAAACAAAAACTATCCCTTAAAAATCCAAATGTTCATTAATGACATGATTGATTCTGATCAATGGGGCATAAGGTTTCTACTGAAATGTCCTCCTGGAACTCCGCAGTGAATTCCAGGCAAGTGTGAGAGAAATGATCCCAGTTGATGGATCACTTGCTGACTGGCTCAGAGCAACTTTCCCCAGCATTCATTCACTGGATGAATGTTCCTTTTAAGAGTGCTTCAGAGGTCAAAAGTCTTTCTGGCTATGAAGGCTGTGAAAAAGAGGAAGTCTTTCACCAAAGCACTGTTGGTGACCAAGCTCCCTGGGCTGTGAACCTTGTTTTTCATTGTTTCATGCCCAGTCCTGATAAACTGGTTTGACAGCTGCAGTTTTAGAAGCTACCAAATAAAAGAGAAAAAAAAATAGTTGGGGAAAATTTTCACTGGAACATATGGGGCAGGATACCAGTTTAGAAATCTTATGATTGGCTAAAGAACACAAAATCTATGGATTTAGACAATTAAAATCTAGATTCTGATTTGGTCACCCATTCTGAGTGGTAACTCACTGTCAAAATTCTCCTTTTCCGTGAAGCTATGGGAGAGCTTTGCACTGTAAACATGAAAAGCAAAGCCTTGTGCTGACTCACATGCTGCATGACTGATAAACATCTCTTGAACAAGACTGTGTGCCATGCTCTCACTTTCTCTGTTTGAAATATGATGGTGCAAATAATTGATACAGACCTCAAACTTGCTGTGAAAAAACATCCCATTTTATGTGGTAGGTCTTTTCCCACAGATTCTTTCTCTTTCAACTAAGATTTCAGGCTCCCCATCAGCTGTCAGTGTAGTATTGAGCACTGGCAATGCAATCTGAGTTTCAAGTCAGCATACTATCTAATGGAGCATCCCTTGTGAGAAATTCTAGAGCCAGCATAACATCTGTGTGCTACCTCTAGCCTCCAAGGTTATAGCTGGTATGTCCAGTTCATGTTGCCCTTCTGTCATGTCAGCCTCTGGGTGCGTTTTCAGTTCTCTTGCCATTATGCATCTGGCATAAAAGAGGGCAAGCCTGTACCCTTGTTAATACACCAGGCTTTAATACTGCATGTTCTTCTTTACTTGCTACTGACCTTCAGTCACACAGTACCAGAGTCTCTGCCATGAAAAAGGGCAGAGGGGCAGGCAGGCTACCTGCAATCCCAGTAATCTGTGCAGTAGGCAAACACCACACTGAAAGCTGCCTGTATATGATCCTGTGGATCCATATAGAACACCAAGCTTGGCAAATGAAGTGCTCTCTATATTGTTCTTTATTGAGGTGGATCACTTGTCCTTTTGTTTTATTAGTTTTGTAGGTTAAGTACATGGTCACTATTTTGAGCCTAAACAGAAAAGATCATCTTTCCCCTTCAGACTTGCCACACAAAAATATAACTGTTTATACAATGTGTCATACTCAGAGCTTCTTTTGTCCTTGATCATTCCCTGAAGTGCAAATTTGAGGGATGTGTATATAATTGACAATGGATTTTTAGGACCTTGATACACTTGGTGTCAATAGCAATGCAATATCCTTTCCCTTGCCACACAGAGGTTTGTTTCTTACACAGCTGTCTCTAATCATGGTTTACTTGTTTCAGTCACCTAAATCCAGAAATATAATTCTGCCTGTCTGATTCCAAGACAAGTTAAATAACTGTCATATGTCATGTGGGCTCCCCTTTGTTATGAGTGCTCTGTGGTTAGTTCTAGTTAGAACAGTGAAATTCTTAAGAAAGCAGAAGTGAGGTGGTTCCCAGGAATTCAGCTCTCTCCCTACTGCATGATCCTCTGAAAACTCCTGTGGCTAGGGATCTCCCAAACCTTCCTTCCTGCCTTCCAAAAGAGCTTGTCTTCTCTTTACCTCCTCTCCCTCACTATTATTTACAGAATCAGAATTTTTATGATCTTTTAAGCTTTATGTAAAAGCTGATATGGAGCACTTTCAGTGTTGTCTCAGTTTGGACACAAACAACACATCACACCTTTTGAATTTCGCCTTACATGGAATTTGCATTGATCGAGATTCTTAGCATCTTATCTGTGAGATAGAGAATTACAATTCTTTCCCTTTTTACAGTTAGAGAAATAATGGTACTTTACAGTTCAGTTAATTTAGAAAATGGTCAAAGAAAGTGGTGTAGGGAACTTTATGTGTTTATATTGATGTAGGCAGATAGGCACACTCTGGTGTCACTTTCAGTCTTGCCTATGATTTCTAAGAGTAGTTAATGTCCAAACCTGCATAATTTGTCTTTAACAATGCTTACCACTTGGGCATAAGACTTTTTTGTAATTACCAGATTAGAACTGTCAGAGTGAGCTTGTCTGAATCTGCTGGTGGAGAAAAGTGCCCTGGGACACCTGAAGCCTAGACTGCAACTAGTGGTTATCACATGCTCCACCTGCAAGGGCTTTCTCTACTTGCCTTTTCTCAAAGTGCCCAGTAGAAATTTGTATCAGGGTCCTCAGAAAGGTTAGCTGAAGTTTTGCAATTTACATCACATACATAGCTTACTGAGAAGCACAACTGAAATAACAACAATTCTCTTCCATTTATGCTATGCTAGAGCTGGTCATGTTTCACAAGGAATTCTGTGGTTTGTATTCTTAAATCTTCCAATAAAAATGATGTTGATATCTCTCCTATAACATGTTGGCTTCATTCTTATTTAACATTGAAAAGTTGCAATAGAATAACTATTACCTGTTATTTTTCTGCACAATATGTTCATGCTTCTAAGACTACCTAGTATGATATCAGTCTCAGAATCACAGAATCAAAGAATCATAGAATGGCTTGGATAGAAAGGGACCTTAAAGATCATCTAGTTCCAACCATCCTGCAATGAGCAGGGTCATCTTCCACTAGACCAAGTTGCTCAGAGCCCCATCCAATATGGCCTTAAAAACCTCCAGGATGGGGCATCCACAGCTTCCCTGGGAAACCTGTTCCTGAGCCTCATCATCCTCACAGTAAAGAATTGTTTCCAAGTATCTCATCCAAACCTATTCTTGTTGTAGCCATTCTCCCTTATCCTGTCGCTGGATGCTCTTATAAATATTCTTGCCCCATGTTTCCTGTAAGTGTCCACCAGGAACTGTAGTTAGGTCACTGCAATTAGGTAAACCCCAAAGCCTTCTCTTTTCCAGGCTGAACACACCCAGTTCCCTCAGCCTTTCTCCAAGCTCTATCTCTATGGCCAAACTGGTGACCTCCTCTGGACTTGCTCCAACAGGTCAATGTCCTTTCTGTGCTGGGGTTGCCAGAGCTGAACTCACCACTCCAGATGTGGTCACAGGACAACAGAGCAGAGGGACACATCCACCTTGCCTGACCTTTGATGCAGCCCAGGATGTGTCTGGCATTCTGGTTTGGAAATCCACATTGTGAGCTCATGTCCTCTTGCCTTCCATCTCATTAACCTTTGAAAATGCTTACTTGAGAAGAGGAAACATTCAAACTCTGACAGCTGTACCTAGAAGCAGAAACTATAGAATAGCAATACATCATTCTCCCACAGCTCTCCATCCCTATTGTTTTCCCCTTGAAGTTGAAATAGGTCTTCCTTTCAAAACCTTCTCCTTTAGGTACTGGGAAGAATCCATCAGTATAATGCTGATAGGCTATCTTCTGTCTGTGTGACACATCAGGTCATCCATCAGCACATCCATTATTATGCCAGGTGCTTCAAAGCTTGGGAAGCTACTGGCTCTCAAACCTCATTGTATTTCAAGCTGCTCTTAATGCACAGAGTCTGTCTTCACTATACATATCAGTGGGAAATCATTAAAAGCAAAATGCTTCTACTAGGGGATGAATCTCAAAAGGCTTGGTTCAGGCAACACACACACAAAAAAAGTTTTTCAGTAACTTCTTTGTTATGAAAATCAAGTCAGAAATCTCATGAGAATAGGTCTTCACCTTATGAGAACAGCAGTATTGTCCCAGTTTTGGTCAAAGTGAAAATACCAGTAGAATGATCTTTTCTTAAAATGCTTCAATAAATCAGTGACTGATTCTTATCAAAACCAGGGAGAGTCAGAAACCTGTGAAAACTCAAAATGCTAAACAGGGAAAGAAAATGTTTGAAAATGGATAACATCACCCTGGAGCTGACTTCACAAACCTGGAAAAATCCCCCACAGGCCTATCTTCAAGAAGGTTAGAACCATATGTTTCTGTGTATTCGCTCTTTATGTGTTCAGCTAAACCAGAAAAGAAAGAGAAAAAATAATAAAGCCCTCCAGCACTGTTACAGCTTTTATAATTTCAGATCTTTCCCTTAATAATTCAAAGTAAACTAATTACCTAATTATGTTAACAGGTGTCAGTCATTCAAATATAAAGAGCTACTAGATAGACCTGAACTGGGGAATTCTTTTCCTTAAGTGTCTGCACTTAAAATTTGAAACATAATGGCATTAAAACAACTGATTGAGTTCTTTTAAAGACATTGCAGCTTAGATCCATACTGGAGGCATTCACCTGTGAGGCAATTAAGCTTTTACCTCCCATTACAATACTTTGGCAAGCTTCCTGATGAATCCTTTATGTGTGGCCCCTCTAAAAGCCTACAGTAAAGAGTTGTACCTTTGAAAGGAGGATGAGGAGCTGCTTGTTAAAGAAGGGGAAGAACATTGGCCTTGCAGTGAGTGTAATTGTGTTGGTAATTATCCCGTGTCCATTATCTCCCTTAAAAGCACTGTATTATGCCATGACAACAGCCAATAGAACTGTTGGGTTCATTGCTTATAGGGCCAAGTGATGTAAAATTATTAGGTGTTCTAAAAACACACTATATCAAATTTTCTATAAAAATTAAGATTTTTTTTTTTTGTAATATATTTTGTGAATTGCAATTTTCTCCCATCTTCCATGTCCTTATGCCCTGCCCTCCAACCCTGAATAAATGCAAGTGGCTGCCTGTGCATGCTCTTCAGTTCCATAATTTCCTGAGAAGTCTGACAGGGTTGTGTATAAGTAGTAAGCAGAAAGTCATACAAGTGACAAAAAAAAGAGACCAAAAAATGCAAATAAAGCTTATTCAGCTAGATAAAGGAGACAAACATTATATTAGTGTTAATACCAACATGGGACCTTCCTTTATAGTCAAAATATTTCAGGATTAGAAAGTTTTGACTTTCAAGGCAAAGAAAATAGGGAGAATGCAACATGTTTGCCTGTTCATGATGCTCAGAGGAAAGCTAATTTTTCTGGCAAAGGCAAACTCTAATCATGACAGTCAATATAAATATTGTTTAGGTGACCTGTAGTTAATTTTTCCAGTCTGGCACATCCAAGCACTGAGCCCATCTATTAATGCTCTCCTAGGGGAATGCAGACACATGCCTATGTGCATGCATACTGCTTCTGCTGCCTTGATTTCTTACTGCTGTATTTCATCTAGTGGCAAAAGCAAAATGTGTTTTGGTGCCGAAAAACCTCTATCCAAACCTAGCTCATGATATTTCAGAAGGATCTAATCCAGCATGACATTACAAGAAGAGAAGTAGGTGTGGTAAAGTGAGGGGTGGGGAGGAAGGATCTTGACTAGAATTTGGGAGATCTGCTTCTCTATGGCTGCCTACAGAACAGTGATGTGGACAAGGAAGGGTGCAGAAACAGGAGTTAAGCCACAATGTGGGCATGTGATCCAGAGCAGGGAACTAAATTCTGACAAGTTCTCTTCTTTCAGTGTGCATATGATTAAGATTGCAGTGTGCGTTTGCTTAAAAGTTCCTAGACTTCCTAAAAAGTTGTTCTGATTCAGTTACTCTGAACATCTTTCTAATATATAATATTTAATAAATGGAAGTGAAGTGCCTGGGTTAAAATAATGATTAGACAAATTCATCAGAGCAGTTAAACACAAAGACAGCAACTCCTACCTTCAGTCTTTGAAAGTCTTGGTACTGCAAGGTGTAAAATTAAGCATGAGCCCACATTTACCCTCTTCAGTTCTTTCTCAGCTCTACTGGCTGCTGATGGTGACAACATTATGCCTGATAGGCTGAACTGAAATTGTCATTTGCATAGTCTTGAACTGATGTATCTTTGTGTTTGTATTACTTTCTGCAGTTGAAGCAGTGAGCAATAATGATACCATGGCTAGAATAAACATAGGCAACAATTAACAGCCAGAGACCTAAAATTATTCTTCCTTCTTCAAATCTTCAGTAAGAAATTTTACTTTAGTTCAAAAGACACCTGGAAAAGATACCCTCCTCTGATCCCAAAACTTAAAGAAATAGATTAAAAACTCAAAATCTTGTCAATGTGCAGGTAGGTGTCAGGCAGAACATGGTTAATTCATTTTAGTAAAAGGATTATTTTTGCTGAATGCTTGTATGTATGGAAAGAGGTAGGTTGCAGAATGAGGATGGACCTCTGAATAAAGATCAAAGAGAAAACAGGTGCTCTTTGAAGTTTTCTTGATATGGACATCTATAGATAAACTTCCCAAAAAATTACAGCCAAAGAACTGTTTTAACAGATGAACTATTATGCTGTTGTCTCTCCATTTATTTTTAAGAAAGATTGAAATGCATATCATCCAAACAGTCCTGTATTTAAAACTGTACTCTCTCCATTTGTTTTTGGAAAACAAAATAGTTTCTATGCTAAGGAAAGCTTATTTAAAGTTCACAAAACTATCAAAGTATATAAAGAAAGGAGGGCTTGGGGAAATATTCCTCTGCATTACACAAACCACTTCACTTAGCAAGGTGTGGAGGTACTGCCCCATTTTCAGCAGAGGTGGGAGAGCACAGGTCTAAGACTGGTTTAGCCCCTGGGAATTTAAACCCACACCTCTGGGACGGTGGATCAGGAATGAGAACAACGCAGAGGAGAGATGAAAATGCTTCCTACACAAAGTGGCCCTTAGAACAGTCTTGTGGCCCTGCAGGAACCAGGTCAGTGGCATGCAGAATGACAAGGACAAAACCCAAAAAGTTAATAATCTTATTTCAAGACAGACTGCAGGATAAGGAGTGTAATAGCTGGACCCTGCAATGGCAACAGAAAGTTTTATATGTGGCAGAAGAACACCTACAAGGAGTTAGTATTTAGGCTAATATTTAATGTCCCGTTTGCTACTTATTTATCAACTCAATTTTCTTAAACCTTTGAAAAGGATATCTACAATTCCTGTATCTTCATTCACCACTTACTCTTTCATCTCTATGCTCTGTATATTTACAGAGAAGCAATAGTAACTATCTTGAATGTTTCCAATGGCTATGTCCTATGGACTACTTTTTTGTCTTTGAAGGAAGACATAAATGTTTTCCTTAAACAATTAATTTTAACCTTGAAAAAGAAGAAACACCTGTCTGCCTGAAAATGTAACAAAAAACCCCCATTTTATGTTTGTATGCAATATGATCCTATTAACTGAGGGTTGAATTGTTCCAAATATAATAATGCATAGAAAAATATTTAACTGGGTTTAGAAATACAACCAACTTTACCTGAGCAAAATAAATGCAATTTCCCAGTAAGTGCTGCAGACACCATGTGCTTTTCAACAGAACAAAACCAGAAATGCAGATTCAGACAAGGATGGCTTGTAGTATTTTATGGTGGGTGTCAGTTTTTCAGCTATGGTATGCAGATTAAACTGTGTTTCACTGTAAAATGTCACTATCTTGGCTGCCCTGGGAATCCAGCAATATTATGAAGGTAGTAAATAAGAACCAAGAAAAAATCCTGCATAGGTACTATGTCAACAGAAGCAGAAGGTGGTGTGGTTTGGACTGGCTAAAAAAAGTCTTTCTTATGTAAGGCTACGAAGTTCTTTGGCTCTGTAGTTTTTTTCCTCCTCTGAAAATGAAGACAAAGAAGAAAATAAATCTCTGAGAATTCTCTGTAAATGAAATGTGGAATATGTAATTCATGGTTGACTGAATCACTTTTAAAAAGCAATTTGGAGGTAAAAATTGAATTTTCCTGTAAAAAATGCCAATTTTACTTTCAGAATTGTATTTCTCAGAATAAGCATGTATCACTGAAATACCATTGAATAACAAGTATTAGAATCTTCATTAATGACAGAGAGAGAGGGATTGTGTGCGCCCCTTAGCAAATTTGAGGGTGACACCAAGCTGAGTGGTGCAGTGACACACCTGAGGGATGGCATGCCATCCAGAGGGACCTGGGCAAGCTCAAGAATTGGGCCCATGGGTGTGATGACCAAGTGCAAAGTACTGCACATGGGTCTATCCAGGCTGGGGGAGGAAGAGATGCAGAGGACTCTGCCAAGGACTTGGGGGATGCTGTGGGTGAGAGGCTGGACATGACCCAGCCATGTGCCCTTGCAGCCCAGAAAGCCAAAAGTGCCCTGGGCTGCATCCAAAGCAGCGTGGGCAGCAGGGGAGGGAGGGGATTCTGCCCCTCTGCCCTGGTGAGACCCCACCTGCAGAGCTGCACCCAGCCCTGGGATCCCCAGCACAGGAAGGACATGGAGCTGTTGAAGTGAGTCCAGAAAGGAACACCAAGTTGATTAGGGGGATGGAACACCTCTCCTGTGAAGAAAAGCTTTGAGAAGTGGGTTTGTTCAGCCTGGAAAAGAGAAGGCTTTGGGATGACCCAATTGTAGCCTTCCAGCCACCTGAAGGGGGACTTAGGAAAGGTGGGGCAAGAATATTTACAAGTACATCTAGTGACAGGGTAAGGAGGAATGACTAGATAAAGAATAGGTTTAGATTAGATACTTGGAAGCAATTCTTTACTGTGAGGATGATGAGGCTCAGGAACAGGTTTCCCAGGGAAGCTGTGGAGCTCCTGGAAGTTTTTAAGGCCATGTTGGATGGGGCTCTGAGCAACTTGGTCTAGTGGAAGATGTCGCTGCCCATGGCAGGATGGTTGGAACTAGATGATCTTCAAATTCCCCTTCCAATTCAGACTGTTCTACAATTCTTGATTGAAAGATTGTTCTACAGTTCTGGATTGAAATGTCTAACTTATGAAAAATCTGTAATTTGCTGATGGGTTGTTGCTGTCAGGCTAGGAGAGCGGTGAAAAGCATGTGGCAACAATACTTCCTTCATGCAGAAGAGAAGTAAAAAGCCCTTTTTTAAAGAATCAAACTACACTTTTATATGATAGATTATGATAGCAAGGACAGAAGTAATTTCATTGGTGCAAGGCGGGTTACACCTCTGGTAAACACGTTTTCATGAAAACATCACGTCTCTCATGCATCCAGAAAGTGCTTAATCATTGTTGTAATCCTTTCTCTTATGTTTTCCTTGAGCAGCTTGAGAAAATCCAAGCCTGATTTTTCTCTGGTGTTAAACAGAATCCCACAATGGGTCATAGATTATTGCAGTATCTTTAACCAGATATAACTGAAAATATTATTTCAGAAGAAGATGTTGCTCCTGCAAGAAGAAATACAATGATATTACTGCACTCTCCTAAATACATGACTAAATTCTTTTGAAATCAATGTTAAAATTCTCACTGACTTTAATGGGTGAGGACGTAAATCGCTAGATTATTTAAAAAGATACTTTTTTTTTTTTTGTCATTAGTTCTTGGGTGTTTAAAGATGCACTGCTGGAATCTGGTCATCATTTTTTCCCCCTATCTTTTCCTCTTCTTCCCTTGCCTTCACTTCCTACTCTCTTACCCCCTCTCTTTTTTTTGCCCTCTTGCCTGCATCCCCTTCCCTACCTTAAACCACACAATGCCCTGACATCTTCCTTTCATCTCACAGTTTTTGGGAACGTTAAATGATATGTTTATTTCCTGTGCTATTATAAACTCCTTTTGCAATTATCCCTGCTCTTTGAAGGTTTATTTTTTGTGAACTGCAGCCCTGAAAGTCCAGATAATTATGTTACCCAAAATAAAACAGGCCCAAAAAGAGATGGAACCCTTTTTTGTGCAGTAGCTTGTGTTAGAGCTATGCTATTATTGCATGACAGAGATATGATCTATTGTAGTGAGGTCCTCACTGGATATCAGCAGGTCCAGCTGCCCTTTTTGTCCACCCTGCTGCTATGTGAGATGGCTGCTGGCACTCACCTCACTTCCTTGCAGCTTAGTCCCCATCTCCTGTAACAACAAGGATATTATTTCCATGCCCCTCTTTCTACCTTTCTGAGTTCTGTGGATGTAAAATGTTAAACTTGTGAAACAAAGCAGGTGTGTATTGAGAACAGTGCAACTCCTCTATAACCCACTGAAATAGATCAGTAACTATGACCTTCTTGCACATTTAGACCAAAGTATCTTGCAAAACAAAGAAACCCCTTATTATACTCAGTTCAGATAGAATTGGGACACAGATGCAAAATACCATTTCTCATTCCACACTAAATAGACAATAAAGCCAAGAATATAACCTGTATTTTCAAACTTCTGGACTAGTCCTTTTCATCAACAGTTCTTTAAGCTGCCTCTAATACATTCCATATTTCTCTACCTTCCACTTGCTCTGCCACACAGAGTCCCAGGTGGGTGGCAAATCATCCTAAAATTCTTTCATTAACAAAATAAAGCTCTCAACATCTTGTTTTCTCAATTCAGAAGAATAAAGAAATCTTTGCTGCACATTACAGACACACATTGTTCTTCCCAAATTGATCTTCTCTTAAAAAACCTCTGATTGCTACTATGCTGCATTGCACATGCAAATATATTGCATTTCTTTTTAACTTGTTCATAGTTTAATTGGAGAACAGCAGGTGATCAAAATCACAGTAGTAAGAAAGGTGTGTTTCTGTAGAACAGATGAGACTTCCATTTAAATCCTTACAGGGTGCTTTTAGCTTTCCCTATTAAGCAGCCTTGCAACTTTCAAATCCCATAGCTATAAAACTGAGGCAGAGTTTCACCTGCCTTGTAAGTTCCCTCAATCACACAGCTGTGAAGAGAAATCTTAGGCCAGTGTGCTGTCTTGTTTCTTTAGTCTGATTTTTTTCCCTACCAAAGGCTTATAAGAAGAAAGCATATGAACCTAAAGAGAAAAATCTGTTTTCCTTTCACTAGATAACTTTTAAAAATTAATTATCAGCAATGGCACACAATTGTTGCCCAGGTTTAAGGAAACAAATAAAAATGCAATGAAAGAGGAATAATCAAGTAATCTACATAAATTGAGTACAATATTTAAGAATAGAAATGTTTTTTAAATTAAGTATAACACCTATTTGTACTAGCTAGTTATGTTTCAGACATATCTTTATACATATGTAATAGTTCCTTCTGAATAATTGCCCATGATTTGTCTCTCTAGAGTCAAAATCTGTATTTTCTATGTCTTTATAAGCACACAGCTAGTGATATGATCTCTTTCTGGCAAGTCATGAATGAGGCAAATCAAAAACAAGTAAGAATGAATGACGAGGGAAAAAATACAGAACACAGCAAAATATGCCATTTTCTTTGTCCTGTGTTTTTTATACATTCTCATTTGTTAGGATTTGTCACTTCTTTTTCTAAACCTTTATCCACATATCTAAGACATGTTCATCTATCACATATTTTTCAACCTTTAAAATATATATTAATACCAAGAATTCCTAACAAACTGTCAGAGAGGGTCAGGAAGCAGATGAGCCCAGTATTAATTGCTACCAACAAAAGGCATAAGTTGGAAGATCTGCATCATGTGATTGTTTTAATATGAGACATTTTCATCTCATACCTTTACAGGCATAAGTCTGAATAAGCATGCATATATTTCCTGCCTTGTAGGTCAGGTAATTTGTATTCTTACTGGGGAGAAGGGGAATGAATATTAGTTATTGACACAGATTTTTTTGCTTTTCTTAAAAATCAGTAATCAGGGAAAGCTCTGTCTTCAATAACTGTAAGTAACCCATTGCCTGGAACAAGGAATATTTATGTTTATGTCAACATTGCCCAGATTCTTTATTAGCAGGATTAAATCAATGTGAAGGATTTCCTCAAGTTATCTAGTGCTGTGAAACCTAACTACTTACAGTTTAAGCATGTTTAGTGGTGCTTGTTTTACACAACTGCTGTTATAGATTACAGAGACAACTGTGTTTTGTTGTGTCAGCTCTAATTAGTAAGCAAGAGTGGTTTTTTACCTTTGTAGCACTTTCTGGGAAAATCTTCTACACTCCATTGCTCTGGAGTGTAGATTTAAGAAGATGGCTTTCAGAGCACCTTTGTTTCATTACCCTCTGCTTGAGCAGGATCAAATATCTCCAGAGCTCCATGTCAACTTCAACTGCTTTGAGATTTTCATAGCAGTCATATTTCTGTCTCATCAGCTTATTGATATAAAGAATTAATGTGACTGAAATATCATTGGACTCTTCAATCTGTGGGCTCCAGGTTTTCACAGAATCACAGGAGTTTGGAAGTGATCTCTGAAGAATGAGTAAAATGCCTCTGCTCAGTGTAAGGTCAGCTAGGGCAGGTCACTTTGGGCTGTGCTCAGCTGAGTTTCGAGCATCTTGAGGATGGAGACAACACAGTCCCACTATCAACTTGTTCCACTCTTTGGGAAGCATCACTGTAGATAGAGATTTTTTTTTCCTTAAGTTTGAATGGAATTTATTGCTTTTGAGCTTGTGCTGATTCCCTTTTGACTTTTCCATCTCCACTAATGAGAATTATTTGTCTGTTTCTTCTTTAATCCCCACACATAAAGTATTTATACATATTGATAAGACTCCCACGAGTCTTTTTTTCTCCAGCTGAACAAACTCAGTCAGATGGTCCAGTCCATCAGTTCACTACACTGAATTTGCATGTGCCATGTCTACATTTTACTGGGATTCAAAATAAGACAATTCACATTGCATAATTACTTCAGAAAATACCTTGTTGTTACAGAATAAACCCTGGATGTTTTAAATAGTAGATAATAGTTTAAGACTGGAGATGTATCAATAAAAGGTACTGCAACTCTCTGTCAGAAAAAAACCAAAACTCTGAAAAGTATACTGGCATTTCTGTTCTTAGAGTAATAGTCTCCCAAAAATCCTTGAGGAAAGAGCATGGAGTAAATAAGGTCCTTTTTTTACATCCTTCTTTTTCTTGCTCTTTAAAGATAGAGATCAAATAGCGTTAGAGGCTTCTGGTTCATTTTTGAAACAATTGAAGAAAAATATATCAGCCCTCATTAAAGAATACTGATTAACTTTATGTCTCTAGATATCTTCACATTTCACCCTTAATTTCATATTTTAATAATACTAGGGACCAGAAAGCAAGACGGAACAGATATTTTGGAGATTATGAATCAAAAAAGTCTAGCCCAACCTGTAATAACAAGAAGAGAAAGCTAAATATCTTTCTGAACATTCGTATAGCTAGGAAAACTGTTGCAGAGATATAGGTCTTGATTCTGCTGATATATTTTCCTATTAAGCAACACTTTCCTTCCAGAATCAGTTTTCCTCCACAGCTTTCCTTATAAATCTTCTGAATCAAAATGTTAGTGCAGGATTTCCCTGTTGCTTTGTTGTCCATTCATCTGAAATTATAACTGCAGTGAAAGGAGTTGAGGCAGAGTACAATCATGTCTTGAACATTTATGTGCTACATGAAATATTTCTTATGTGGAATATGAACTTAAGTCTGATGTCATTTTTCCTGAGGAGGTATATCATGACCATAGCTTGAATTATAGAAGTAGAACTACCCTTAGTACTTGGAATTATAGACAAGGCATAGCATGCTCAGTTTAACACAGAGTTGAGGTGGAAGTGGTGGGAGCCAGCTTCACTCTGTTCTTGGTACCTCCAGTGCTGTTAGCATTTCTGTCTAAAGAGATTTCATTTACTTTAGTGAGTGTTGGATTGGGCCATGAAGGAGGTAGTCAAAACTTCTAGATCACAACTGTTAGCAGGATGCTCATACACAGTTCAGTCAGAATAATATTGCTGGATCTTACACCATGGAAAAAGATTAGGAGGTTTCTGGTCATCTGCCCTGTGTCACAGTGTCAGTGTGACTACTCATTTCATTTCCTTGTGCAAATGCAGGCTGCTATATGTGCAGAGAGAGCACCTCTTTTTCCCTTTCCTGTCCTGTATCCCAGATTGTAGAAATCTCTTTCCTGCAGCTGAGACATGCTAGGGAATTTCTTTGGACATCAAAGCAAAGGTTTATTGAAATCTTACCCTTGCACTTCATTTTCTCTCTCTTCTGCTGAAAGGGGTGACAAATAACAGGGCTCAGTCTGGAGGTCACTGAGGAAATGATGCTGAGAATTCACTGGACAGGCAAAGGTAAGGCTTGCCTGTCACCACAAAGTTGTTAAGAGTATGAAAGGTATGTTCAGTGCGATGGTAAGAGATGGAGAGAAATGTTATTCACAGTTTTAGTCTTTCATTGAAAAAGGGTTTTCCTGCTCTTTCAACTTTTACCTGGGGTCAAGGACATTTGTCTACCACACCTTGATTTTTTCCCTGAAGAAAAAGTGAAAGAGAACTTTCATTGTAAGCAACCTTTTTTTTTCTTTACAGCCCTCAGTGAGGTATTAATATCTTGCAGGTGCAGGACTGGGGAGTGGAGGACCTGAGTGACTCGTTCCTGGCCACCTACTTGTTCATGAAGGAATCAAATCCACATTTTTGTGTATTGCTGCAGGACTATGCCCCTTTTCCGACAGAGAACGGTTGCAATGCAGTAACCTTTATGGATATTCATGCCATATTTCCCTGATTCACTTGGCAGATAGGTTGTGAAAGATTTATTTGAAAACCTGACTTAATATTTTAAACAAAATTCAGAAACTATGAGGCAACTCGGTGTGGGGCAGGGGAACATAAGAATATATTTTTTTTTGCTGCTTTCCTCTTCCTACTGAGTTCCTCCATCACCTGGTAGTGTCTCCCATTCATTCCTGTTTACTATCTACATGATCCACACTAAATCAAAACTTTCAGCTATGCTTGCAGAGTCCTGTTGAAATGGGGGCCTGGAGACCAGGTTAAGCAGCCCAGGCTTGGTGAACACTATGCTCACCCTGTAACATCCCCTTAATTTATCTTCTCTGAATTCTTGCACATTCCTCTTTTACACTGTTTCTCAATTCCTTGGCAGTCTAAATAATTTATAGTAGAAAATGGAAGTTTGGATGGAAACAAATCTTCAAATTAGGCCTAATCCTCTCAACTCTTAATAGCTGGTGAAGGCCTGTCTCTTGCATGCCTACATAGAGAATGGGCTGGCAGGAACAGGAGGTGTGTACCTTTGCTTTCATTTTTTTGGTGTGGTTTCTCTAATAAGCAGATTTACAAAGTGCATTTTTGGATTGACGTGTGTGAAGATGAGGTGGGACCTCATTATTTCATTTGCATATATTTACCCTTGGAACAGAAGTCATTTATATGAATTTCCAGGAGGACTGTAAAGGTTATCCAAAGACCATCTTTCAAAGGGAACTCTCATAAGATATGTATGCAAAACATGCCTATGCTGTCACAAGCAGGTAATTTCACATGCAAAAATATGCTGTTATAGATTATGAAAAACAGGCTGTCATTCATGCAAGCTGTAGTTTACTTGTGCAGTTAATATTGCAGATCCAGCTAGGAAGAGACATCTGCAGAAGACCATCTAAGTCATCAAGTCCATTTGTCATTAGTGCAGTCATTACATGTATAGTCCAAATGATTTCATAAAACACCTCTTTGGTGCACTCAGCATGCTACAGCACTGGTAACCTCTGGGTTAAATATCAAATGACATAAAAGACTGCAGTGGGCCACATGAGAAGGAAGAGGTGAGACCAAGGAGATTACCAGTGTCCAAGATTCTTCCACTGTAGCTCTCTGATTCTTCACTGTAATGAGTAGTCATATGATGCTAGAGACCCACTTTCCATGGAAGGCTTTCAGATTTCTTTTCTTGGAGTTTCAAAGCTGGACTAGACAAGACCCTGGTCTGTGTGGTCTGGCTGGCACTGATATGAGCCACAGCTGGACTAAATGACCTCAGGAGGTCTCTTCCAGCCTAAACTGCTTTTATTATGATACAGTTCTTTTACCATTCTCAGCTCCAGAACTTCTGATGAATTGAAGTGCTCACTTGATTTTCCCTTAATTTGCTGTGGGCCAAGAATTATTTCAACTGTTGATGTCCTTCCTTAGTTTGGGATACACTTTGTCTCTGATTTTCAAGCCTTACTCTAAGACACACAGTTGGGAATGAGATAAATGAGTGCAGGGCAACACTAAATGTTAGGGTTTTCATCAGGCCATGAAAGAGACACTTTTGTCTTGCTGTGTATTAAATGAAATACATCAGCCTGGTTCTGTTGTAATACAAGAAAAACGCACAGATGAAAATCCTGAGGGTAGAATGACATCTCTGCAGTACAACACTGTAACACTGTACATTGCTGAAATTTGGGTACACACCTTCAGAATTTTGAACTTGACATCTGTACTATTTGAAGGAAAATGTACACACTTTAGATGGGAAATGTGCTTGTGAGGCACCCTGAAATCAGTTTCAACTTTCAATTGAAACCTGTAGTAAAAGTCAGAATTTAAAATTGTTTGAATTTAGTAGAGCTGGATTAGGAACTTAGCTGTGGAACTCCTTAGGGAAATTTTCTTGCCCTTCTGTAAGCCTAGAAGAGATCTGGTCAACTAAACCCATAACAGTGCTCTAAGAATGATCCCATTCATCAAAGGAGTGGACAGGTCTTCTCCATCAGTGAACATTTGTGCTGATATTGTAATTCCAACTGAGCTCAGCAGAAAAGGAAGCACCCACATCTAGCTGATTTAATTTTTTAGAGCATAATTAATTAAAGTAGTATCTGTGATCTGTTAATTAAAAGAATGAAATCTGAAATTAGATTTTTGGTAAAACATAAAATGTGGACTTGGCAAAAGTTTTGAAACTCACATAAGGCTTCTGATAAATTCACATTGGATATGCAGTTATTTGGGGGGTGGGGTAGAGGTTAAAAGAGGGTCTTTTATCTCCCCCACAAAACCATCTGTGAGCCTTTTTTTATCTGACAGGCAGTAGAAGAGGAGGAGATGTGTAGGAAAAATTAAATGTTCACATTGTTCAGCAACAAGAAAGGCATGTGTCTCAGAAGCTCTCTTATCCAAGCTTCTGCCTTTTTAAAAGCTCTGTAAGGGATATTTAGGTTGTGTCCCCTGAAGTGCATGGTTAGCCTTAAGGAACTTTTTTAGCAGAGATTTCAGCGTGTCCAATTACAGTCTGAGAGCCTGATCCAAATATCACTGAAGTCAGTATCTCCACATTCCATTGTAAATGAGGGGGTGGAGGTCTACTGTGCAAAGCCATAAAAGTATTCTCCCTTTAAGGCACATGTAAACTAAAAAAATAAATCTCTGATGTGTAAACAAACATTAGCAGAAGAAGATAATGTTGCAATATATAACACTACTCAACATGCTAAATCCTGCATTTATTCAGAGAATTTGTCACATCACCTAGTTTATAGATCTTTTTTAGAAGTCCTAAGACATCTATTTGTTGTGTGTATCCAGCTATTCAGAAACCTGGGATTGGTTATTTTCCAAAGTAAAACCCCATGAAAAGTTAAATCCATGTCATATGATGTTGTAATAGATGAACTAAAATTATACATGCATACATATATGCAAATATTGTGTATAGTGGTAATATACAGGTACATCTATGTAAGAAAATGAAAGGAGAAAAAAGTGGGAATAATGTTCAGTATTGGTAGCTACTTAGCAGGAATATCTCTAGTAGAATTATACCCTTGAGTTCTTAGAACTAATTTTACAATTTAATCACATATCTCTATCAGGGTGACATTAAGGAAAAAACATTTGGAATGCTTTTTATAAATGCTTTTAAGTATTTGAAAATATCCTGTTTACTTCATCTGCCCAAGCAGTTGTCTCTCGAAACCAGTCAAGAAGGGCTTTGACCCAGCTTCAAATAACTCATCACTTGAAAAGCAAAAGAAGCAAAAAAGAAAATAATGTCTGAATTGAGCTCAAACATGCATAAACACAAACACACAATATACTTATTTATCACAGCAGGTATTCTCTCTAGTGTCATCTATAAGACTAACAGATATATTATTAGTATGTTTGTGTATGAGTGCAACACAACAGACACACTGTATGAACAATGTGTCTAAAAGCTGAAAATAAGTTCCTGTAGAAATCAAATAATTTTCACAAATATCTTAGAAATCATATATATTTAAATTAAGAAGCACATTAAGAAAACTGATGAAGACATGGGATTTGAAGTACAATTTCAACAACCAGTCTGGTAGTCTTTATTTTATATTTCAAGGAAATAATATTTTCCATCATATGTTGAAAATAGGCAGGTGTGGAAAAAGTTCAGGTTTTTGTCTTTAAATCTGATAAAAAAATGACCTATGAATTGGCAGTTATTGATACCAACAACTAGTAGATGAATCTTTGTTAATTTATGGGTGTGGGCTTTTCTTGTCAGGAGCAAGATTATTCTGGTATTTCCAGCCTGAGATGTGGGTCAGAACACGGTAATGATGAAACTTTCTTTTATCTTTTACAGCCTGGGAATGTTCTCAATATATAAAATAAAATTATTTTTCTCTAATTGTTAAAAAAACCAAAAATTTAAATTTATTTTCGTAAATTTAATTTTATTATTAAGAAAAAACATTATCTCTAATTAAAGCAGATGAAAGCTGCTTAGCATTATCCAATTTCTGATTTAAATCCTTGTGTTTTCCACCTACTGTTTGAAGAGTCTCTCTAGTTAAAATTTTTTCTTTTGGTCTGAAAATATGTGGCATATGACACAAAGCTGTAGTTTATCAACAATCATGGTTTGTAGTGCCTTAATAATCCACAAATATTGTGTAGTGACACTTGTCATGATGAGATGAATTCCAGTGTCTCCAGAGCTGAATGACATCATGTTCTGGGGGAAGAGCAGGCCAAAGGGCTGGCACAGCAGAGTTTGTTACCTGCACCCTGAGCACCAGAAGCACCAGGAATATTCCTGTCACATTCAGATGTGCTCAGACACCTGCAGGCTTTTAGCTGCATCAGTACCAGCAAACAAACAAGGCCAAGGCCTCTGTATTTCTGTTGCTGACTGGCAGGGAAACCTCATGGCTGAGGTGTCTGTCCCATGGCAGGTGACAATAAATAGAGCCCTGCATAGACTCTGTCATCAGCTGTGCCTGGTCTGTGCCAGAGAGCAGACAAAAATAGAAGAAAAGAGCACGTCAGGGTTTCTCCGCATTACTCAGATCTAATTTACCAGTATAGGTAAAGCCTTTTCTAACTATTTCTTTCCTGAGATTTCCACAGAGATCAAGGACAATGTCACACTAGAAGTCTGGGTAAATATGTAACAAGATGTGACTAGTGATGTCTATTGGGTGCCACCTGACTATTGCTTTGAGAAAGTATTTAATTTGCCTTATAGGACACAGATACAAGGGTCTGGCAACACTAATGCCTCTGCTTTTGATGGAAATGCTTCCAAAGATAATAAGAACATAAATGTTTTCATTCATGTGCTCCTTTTCAATGTACATTCAGACATTGTGCATCTTTGCAGATGCCCAGGCAGAAGGGAGGTGAGGTCCACAGTCCAGCTACATTCCTTGGCAAGTCTCCCTTCAACTCCTTAAGGTTTGGGTCATACTCAAGGATGTGGAGAAGAGATATATATTGTTGTGCTGGTTCCAGCCAGGACAGGGTTAATTTTTGCAGCAGCTGGGAGGGGGCATGGCCAGAACCCAAGGTTGTTTTATCCCACTGCTGGGACTGGAGGAAGGGACTCTCTTCTTGGAAGAAGGAGTTCCTTCTGGATGAGAAAACATGGTGGAAGGAGTCATCCAGTATTTTCTATTATCAGGGGTGTTTGTCCATGTGAACAATTTATTTTCTTACACCTTTTATTACTAATATTTTGTTGCTGTTACTCTTCATTTTCGTATCTCAGTGCTGTGGCAAGTAAACTGTTCCTATCTCAACCCATTATACTGGCCTGATATTTTGTGCCTGCAGTTGGAGGGGACACGGAGAGCAGTGGGGGCACTGAATTAGGGACTGAATTCCTAAATCATGAAAATGGTCTAGACAGGAAAACTGTGCTCACCCATGGAACACTGTGGATCTTCACACTGTTCACTGAGATGAGCCCATGGTTTATGCTAAACCCCTGAAATGCTTTTGGGCACTGTTTCCTTGCTCAGAACAGTGTTAGAGATCATACCAACATTAAACAGGAGAGGTGCCAGGGACCTTGTGCTCAGTCCTGGACTTGCAAACTTCACTATTACAGACAGTTGAAGTGGGTACCACCAGGAGTAGAAAGAGAAGCTTGTTTGCAGGGGAATGTGTTCTCCCTTTAATTCTAATGATTCCTGGCTATTTTTATGTACAGTAGTTAGTTTTCAGACTGATGAGAAGGAGTCGCATTTGTGCAGATGGGAAATGCTTATTATGCTAATAGTGTTCTGCATTGTTAGCAGAGATTATTAGACAGAGATGTTAGAAATGCCTCCAGTGGAATTAAGTAGGTGACAAGGTAAAACGAAGAGATAAATGACAACAGTGATTAGGAAACGGATTGTGCTGAATACATCAGTGCAAAGGAAGAGGGGAAAGGGACTACTTTTAAACTAAATTGTTTAATCAGTGAGTTATCCATGAAAAACCCACAAAAAGAGTTTACCTAGACGACACCAAACACTGCTTGTGAGATTACAGGTGATGCTTAATCTGGAGAAACCTGAGAGAAGTGTCAAAATGGTCAGGAGGGAGGAAAAACAGAACACCTGAAAGCAAGGAAGCCATAGACAGGCTTGTGCTTTATAATTAATATATTCTGTCAAATAGCTATATTATGTATGGGGGACTACATATTTTAACATGCAATTTAGTGAAATGTGCTATTCATCTTCTCTGAACTTGTAATACACCAAGAAAACCAAACTTTGTAGTCATGCAGGCTGTCTGGTCACACCAGTGTCTCCTGATGCTTTAAGAACTGCTGTTCTTTAGCGTGTTCTATTATACCTACTTTCACTCGTTCCAGCTGGAAGATTGTATTTGTGACTCCAGTCTGAAAAATAGGCATTTGGCTTTGTTTCTGAAGTAACACATGTCAATAGCCTAACTGTGCTGTAATCTTTCACTAAATGCTTGATGGAAATCAAGGCTCATCTATAAAGTGCTATTGCTGCGCTGCAGTTTGATATGACAGAACCAGTCATGGCAAATAACTGATTGGAGGAATATGGCTTTTTCCTTGTTTGTGGATCAGCAGTGAATCAGTCTTGCCAATATATTGATTATCCTTAATTATTCAGTATGGGTAAAAACTTTCCTTGTTTTGTCAATTACCATCACACGGCATGTTCAAACGTTGATCATTTTGGCTGCTCACATTTGCAGTATGTGACAGATCCCTAAAGTTTCTGGAGCAGTTTTGACTCTCTCCTCATATGCCTGATATTTCTGTGAGAGGCAGAAGAGTGAAAAAGAGCAAATAGCTACACTACTCTTCTTGCTTGCATTCAAACTTTCCTGCTTTTGTATCTGGTAGGCAATACTAAGATTGTTTTTTCACCCCTGGCATTGAGTATATGTTAAACAGGGAATTCTGCTGGGACAAATGCTGCTTCTTTCAGATTAATTCTGAGTAACATCTTTGGCTACCTAGCAGAAATAATCATGAATACAAGCATTTGCTGACCAGAAAACTTGTGTTGACTAACATTAAAATAGATTCCTGAATTTTGTTTGGAATGGGCACATGTGAGGTAGCTGTTTGTGATTCCCAGAACCACTGCAGAGCCTCAACATACACCATGCAGCTTTTCTTTCTCCTGTTCTGATTGTGTTGTTGGAGGGCCAGATTCTCTGGTCTACCTAGTCAAAATGGGGCACCCCTAAATGCATGGGTTCCTGTTGGTGTGCAGACTGTTGTAATACCTGAGTGCCTCACAAACTTTAAATTCTCTGAGAGGAGCAAATAAATTATCTCCTTTCACAGACAGCAAACTAGAACTAAGAAAGGCTACATAACTTGTTTAATGTCACATATGAAGACTGCAGTTGAACAGGGAGCAAAACAAAATCTGGGTTGTGGACCCTAAACATCCAGGACTTAAATATCCTTCCGTGTTGATAATGCACGAGATACTTGAGCTATGAAGCACGACAATAAAGGTGTTTCGTCCATGAAGAGGTGCCCAGGATACAGAACATGTGCTCAGCTCTTTTTGGTCCTTGATATGAGGGGGAGAGGAGAAGGAAAGGCTGTTTCATTCCTACTGAAATATAGCTCAGAATAGATTGTGCATGGAAGTGATTTTTTATGATGGTGCAAGATGTGAACAGGTGTGACCAAGGAGGAATCACCTGTGTCCTGTTATGAGAAGTTCTTTATTCCTCTCATTTCTGACACTGAAGATCAGGCAGGGAAAGTTCATTGGGTATCCCAGCAGGAAGGGATGGGAAACTGTAGGAGATATTTCAGAGTGGGAAGCTCTTGCTTTAAACACCATCAGTTTTTATGAGACTGCTTAGTGATCATGAACTGTTTCTTCTTGTAAGAAGTAAAAACATTTAACATGAGGGCTTATACAGCCTAGACATGAGCAGTTATCCCTTTGTGTCTCCCTGGGCCACAGCAATGAGGAGGAGCAAAGTTACACTGTGGAGAATATTTCTGTACCAGAACTGTCTTCTTGAATCCAATTTGCATCTGATGATGCTTGTTTATGCAATACAATCATTTAATGTCTTGTTTTACCAACAGCTGAAACAGCCTTAAAAGTCAACTTCTAAGTTGAGAATAGACACAGACAAAATGTTCTCATTTTGCTGGTCAGGCTGTTCCCACACTGTCACAAAAGCATTGTCACAGGCTAAACCTCCAACTGTGACTCTGACCTCTGTCCTTCCTGGACAGCAAAATCATCAGTCAATACTTGAGACCCCTGCAAACAATGGGCTTTGGTGAAAGTACCCTAGAGCCTCTAACACTTCAAAAATCTGGTCACTGGGAAAAAAAGAAGTCATCCCTGGGTGAATTGCTGCACAATATGAGTCACAAAAATAACCACTTGCTCTATTTCTTCTGTAAATAAGGTGGCTGAGAGGTTGGTAAAATGCTTTCTCAGTCACTCCACTTTCTTGGATCTCTCCTTGGCCTCAGATTTACATACAGCACAGACAGAAAATCTTTTCGGGAAATTCAGACTTTGCAAAGATTTTGGGATTCTTATCAAAAACCTGATATAACTTTTTGGGATTAAACAATCTGAGCTGGAACTGAAACATTTGATTCTGGACAGGTTTTACTTTTGTTTATGTTCAATTGACCTGCCAAGTCACCTGCTCAAAGTTTTGTTTTGAATATCTTGAAATCTAGAGATTCATGGTAGAAAGTAGAACATGAGGAATACAGGATACTGCAGTAAGTAGTAGTCCAGGTAATGCCAAATCTTAAATGGAGTAAAAATGTAACATGATGATTCAATTCAACAAACTGAAGTTAAAAATTACAGTAAAGAAATATTTTCATGGTATATTTTAAATTTTTAAAATTATGAATTTTCCATTCCCTTAAAGAGCAGTTTTCATAATTTGCATCCATCACGGGAAGATAAATGTTTCACAGAAGAAAAAATCCCATTTCTATTTGTCAGTTGCAGACCTGGCAACAATTCTGTGTACTTTTTGACTTTTCAGGATTAATTTATTGCATCTAAAAATGAAACAGTCAGCCTGATTAAACTCTACTTAATAGAATAAACCAGCATGTGTAGAAAACATCTGAAAATATTTATCTGAATTATTGTATTTTTTAATAGCTCTTGACATTGGCTGACAAAGAATAGATGTATTGTGTTTGCTTGGTTAGCCAAGTGCTTACTTTCCCTCTAGATAAATAGTAGATGACAGTGGTTCTCTAGAGCAAGTGTGGAGCTAGACTGAGGGCTGAGTTTTCCTGAGAGGGGGACCACAGGATTCCTTAATGAAATTACAAACCTAATTGCATGTTCTTCTCCCTGTGTTCAATCAATATAAGCGTGGAACAGATATTGGCACTTGCAAGTATTCTCTTTTGCTGGTGACTTTTTCAGTGCCTCCAGAAAAGCTCCAAGTAACCACACTCCTAAACCAGCTGTCTCAGAGCCTTCTCATAGATGAACAATTCCAGATTGCCATCTGCCTAAAATTGAATATAGAGCTGCTATTCTGCTCTAGTAAAACACTGCAGACATATTTCTGTATTTTCACTCTCCTTTGGGATGATCAGGGAGCTTATAAAGTTTTTTTTGGTGGAGAACAGAAGGGAAAACAATGAGGCATGAGGTAAGGGATTTTTGTTCAAATCCCTGCTCTGAAAAGCACATTGTGACTGAAAAAAGCATTGGTTTGGGAATTAGTGAAAGGTAATTCATGAGCCAGCGTGAACATGTTGCTTTCCTGCTTCATTCTATGCCAGCTCCCTAGGACTTTAAAGTTTGAATCAAAGTTTCTGCCTTCTGTTGGAATTTTCTGTGAGCTGTTTTTCTCTGTATGAAGGTTTCTATCTCCTCCATGGTAATCAGAGAATTTGGTAGGTTCTTTCCACCAGAGAAGCTTCTCCTGCCTAAGAACAAGCTGGTGAACAATTACTTGTCTCCAAATATCAGTTCCTGTTCTCTAAAAGACCCCTGACAAGACTTCCACAACAAAACAAGGGTACAAGTATTTGTAGGGTACATGGTATGACTTCACTGAAAGAAACTTACACATGCAGAACTCTTCAAAGAAGTTAAAAAAAATAATTAAAAGTTAAAGACTGTACAAACAGCCTAAGTTTAGGGCTTGGAAAGATTTATTACTGGTTTCAGTGTGTATATTTAAAGTCAGTCTGGTATGTGTGTTGAAAGTAATAAGGTAGACATCAGAAAGTTAACAATTTAATAACCAGTTGCCTAAGAATGCCAGGGCCCTTACTGTGATTCCAAGGTAATTGGCAGCTATTATTCTTCACTTAGGAGGAGCAGCCCACCCCAGGAGCAATGAAAAGACAAATCACAAAGTATCATGTTCCTTCTTGATTGAACAACTTCGGGGGCCCATGGTTAACTGCGTGGCCTCTTGTTCAGCTGCAAGGGTGTCTTTTTATTTGTTTGAGGAAGTGCCCAATTGAATATGGAGGTGAAAGAGAGGCCATTTCTCTTTTCTTTTTTTTTTTTTTTCCCCTTTTCCCCCTCAGCCTCAGAAAGGTCAGGAGCCTGCTTCATCTGTCATGCTTAATCAGCTGATGAAAACTCTGCTGATGCATGAGGTTGTGGCTCCTCTATTTTAAGCATAAATCTTAATGGAAGAAGCATTCTGTAATGTGTTACTTCCTGAAATGTGGAGCTGCTCTTTTAGGAGTCTGCTGCAGGCTTTTGGTAGCCTGGGTGTGCAGTGTTCCTGGAGCTGTCCCAGGGCACCACGCTTTTGTTGGGTGATAGATGTGACAGCTTCCCGTTGCATATGATAAGGCACGTCGCCTCAGACTCCAGCAAAAGGCTGGAACAAAAGGACTAGACATCCCAACTGGAATGTGAAACAAGTCATCATGACTACAGTTAACAGGCTGCTGCTGACTGAGGAACAAAGATGAATATACATTTCAATTGCCAAAATGAAATTGCTTGTTTCCCTCCAACCCATCATACTTCTGATTTGAAGTGTTTGTGGAACAGTTGAAAAATGCTGTGTGTCTAGTTAAGGTTGGCAAGAGATGTGCAGGCATTGATTTAGAGAGGAAGATAGAATTATGCAATGTTGGCACAAGTGGTCCTTTGTCCTGGCTGGTGGGTCTGGCTCAACATGCTGAGGGAAAGATATTGTGTCACACCTTGTCAGAAGGGAGCATGTCTTTAAAAACCCTTCTGAAATCCTTGCAGCAAGAGATATCTTTTCACTAAAAACTATTTATCTATCTACCTGACATGTCCTAGTTCTTAGTCTTCAGATGTGACATGTTTTATATATACATACATTCCTGGAAGGCCCAAGAATTTTTCTCAGGAAGAATACCCTACACAGAAAAAGCTTCAGCACCACAAGATGCAGTGCCTTTTCTACTGTCATAGAAGACACTCAGAAAGCAAAACAGGAATGAGTTGCAACAGAAATATGAAGTCCATGATAGTCATAGACAGTGCATTTTGGCACACGGTGGAGGAAAAGAATACCCAGCCTCACACAAAATTAAAGTAGTCTACAGAACTTCTCCTTTTTAATGAGCTTAATCTCCCAGAAACACATGGTTGGGAAAAAAAAAAAAGAAACCAGTATGTGGGGACTTTGTGTAAGCTCAGGAATGGAGAGGCCTTGATGTGGTCTGTATCAGTTGTTCTGACAGGAAAATGTTAGCTACAGAACTAGCTGGATTTCATAAAAGTTTTCTCCCATAGGTTGATGTGCAATTAAATTGTTCATTGTTGTATATATGTATGAATCAAATTTTTGAAGTCCATCACTGAGAAAGAGAGAACTGCCACAAAGAACCTTCGCATCTGCCCTCTACCCCAGTTTTAATCCATTAAATTGAGAAGTATTTCTCAGTATATCACATTATAAAGGAAAATACAATAAAATGTGCAGGCAAGAGATATATCAGCTGCATGGAGCATTGATCAGCTCTTCTCTGACATACAGAGAATTCAAGGTCTTGTGCTTGCCAGAATATCATGAATACTGCCAATACTGTTTCCTTGAACCTGGAAATGCTACCTTGAGCAGAACATACATGATGCACCTTCAGAGAAGCTGCAGAGTGTTAAATATGCAACCACTGCAGATGGGCATTAGCATGTGTGGAGGCTCTAATGCAGCTTTTCCAAACTTACAAGCTACAACTTCAAGGAGTTGTGATAGTGGTTCTCGTTTCTGGAGCTAAGCCAGAAGCTCTGTTTGTAACTACATACAAAGCTGTAGCTGGAAAGGACTTGGGAACTGGTATCCTAGTGACAAAATGCAGTTCTGCATGTTACAGCAATGTCCAAGGTTGAGTGCATGCGTGCTCGTGTGCAGGATTCATGCTGCTTGTTCTCCACCTGCTGGTGGTGTTTTTAAGTCGCCCTAATGCCCCTCCTATATGTGCTGTGGAGGTTACCAATACTAACTCCATAAAAATGTGCGATCAGCTAATTGGAAAATTCTAATTAAGCCTGTGCTGATGGTGCAGACATCCATATATGAAAGGCACTTGTCTTTATGACCAGCCTGCTTGCCACTGGAGAGCAGCAATGGGTTTGGACAAGCTTTCCTTTCCCAGCCAGTGGAGCATGATGACCCTGGATGATGTTGATGTGTGGCTTGTTGAAGGCCCACATTTCTAACACAAACACCCATGGTTCCTCAGTTTCAGCTGCCTATACATCCATGTTCCCCATTCTCAATAATCACCATCTCAGAAACAAAATGAACAGGGGTGAACACAGTTATCATTAGGAGAAACTATGACAATTAAATATAATTAATAAACACTCCTATTACAGGGCATATGCATGCTGTGTGTCTAAACCGGACTGAGTCTAAAAATTAATATCCCTCATTACCCAAATGAATTGGAATTGCGTAGCACAACTTCCACTATTAATACAGTTTAAAGAAATCCTCTATTTTTTCTCATATATATCTGTTTCCAGAAAACTATGTGTTTTTTAGTCAAAGAATATTAGAATGAACATTGCTAATCACATCAGTCCAGATGGTTGGCTCTCCTCTTGCCAAGTGGAAGTATTGTAACCTATTTAATGTGCAATTTACATAAGCTCTGTGTTAATAAAGATCCATGAGCTTGTGGACTTTTTCTCTACTCTTTTCTGTGTCATGGGTTCAGCCCACAGAGGCAGAGCATAGTGCTCGTGGCTGCCACTGGTGCTGGCTGCTGAAGCCAGAGCTGCTCAGTACATTGCCCCCAACCTTTTGTCCCATCTCCTCACAGCAGTATGGGATCCTATAATTGATCATTATCCACTTTTGAAGTTAAAAGTACAGTTAGGAGAATATATGCCAAGCCCACATAAATCTGTGGTAAAAGCTGGAGTGAAACGTATCTCAAAATAAAATTATCCTGTTACTGTGTGCATTCAGCCTGCATTCTCACACCAGCTGGAATGTATTAGTACTGTTTTGTGTTTATGGGCTTTTCATCTAAACCTTACACAATTTAATTTTCTCTGGAAATTTACTAACTTTGAGGCTACTGTGCACCCTGTTCTTCAGTCCAACCAGCATTTTTTGTGTGGCAGGTCACACTGTGCTGGCAATCACAACATATTTTTCTGATGGGTAGAATTATGTGTTTACAAATTCCTGTTGGTATCTGAGAAAATACGAGAAAATTTTGTTGCTGAGAGCACTTCTCCAGTAGGTTTGGCAGGTCATACACTCTTCTGTTATCCAACTGTAATGTGGTAAGAAATCATAAATCCAAAGGTCATCTAACATTAAATCATTAAATCATTAAATCATTAAATCATTAAATCATGATCCTGGCTGTCCATCTCCCCATCTCTTTTTCTGGATCAGTAGATACCTGTGTAAGGCAGAGAATACTTTTTAAACTCACTCTAAGAGTACATGTGCTTTAAAGAGCTTTTGAGTGTACAAATGCAACAAACACCAGCTGAGGATTGGAAACAGGCGAAATTGTTCCCAAGCCTATATAGGAGTTTAAAGGCAGAATTGCACAGATCGTTCTGCAAGGCTTATCTACCTACATTAACAGTAAAATCTGACCAAAATCTGGAAGGGAGACCACATGTGTCTGAACATCTAGAATTTTGGTATGCTGTTGGACTATATGGGCTTATTCTGTTAAAAGCACCAGAACCTGATTAATTATTCACTTCATGTTTAATGCTTTGATATTTAATTTGAAAATTAACATTTCAAAATTTATTAAAGGCTATTGGGAGTATTTCCATTGGTAGAGATGTAATGGTGGAGGATGCACATCTAAGTCTCTTCTGTGTTATAGAGCACAATAAGATGCTGAGGGCCCTTATTGTTTTTTTGGTTTTGAATTCAGTCTTTGACGCAGCTGGAGAAAGATTGGCGCTAATGAGATTAAAGATCAGATGCACCAGGATGAGTTTGGCTCAGTCAGGGATTTCTCCTACCAAAAAACTGACTACAAAGCAAAATACTTCTTGGAGAAACATCACACAGCCCAGAGTTGTCTGAATCTGCTGTTCTTATGTGTTTCTTTGCCATTTCAGAGAAGCACAAATACTGGATCCATGAAACTTCAGATGTCTTTGTGATGTCTTAATCCTCTAACTTTCACTAACAGGTCATCAACTTCCCTGGGACTATAAGCATGCAAACCTGTGTTTTACATGACCAAAGGGAGAAGTATGCTCCTCTCTTCTCCATACAGGGACTTCTTAAGGGAAGTCTCCATGCTCAAGATGGTGCAGCCTATTCACTGCTGATGTCCTGGCACTTGAAAAACAACCACAGACATCTGTGAGAGAAGGAGGAAATTATCCATTCAAAAAATGCACTTCTTTTAGTAGTAGGACAGGATATCAGACAATCCTACCACATTACAATAATAATAGAGAGAGTTGCACTGTACTCTCAGCTGATGCTTTCCCTGGACAGGCCTAAGTTTTCACTAATGGAATTTCCAATGTCCAAATGGCACAATGGAATCTGTAATAAGCAAGTAATAGGACTCTGATCCCAGAATAAGAAAACAGGAAGAAAACCAGGCAAATTAAAATAAAGAAAAATAAAAACTCAATTGACTGACAGGGCTATGTAGTCTTGGTTTTTAAGTAGGGCTTGCACGTACACCCAGTGGTCTCTTTAATGCTTTTCAGCTGCTGGAGATTTCAACTGAAATTTTTGTAATAACTTGTGTGTTTGTGTGTTTTCAGTATATGTATGCGCAGGATGAAGGTTTAAGAGAACAAATTCTTATAAAGCAAGAACATCCTAGATTATCCATTACCAAGACAATACTACTTAGGGGAATATTTAGTGGTTACATTCAACGAAAACATTAAAATCAAACAATTACTTTGTAAAGGATGTTATGAAATTGTCCTGAAATTGTGCACAGCCTCTTACACAGAGGTCAAGGTGGCAATTTGTCTTTACAAGCCTGGAGACAGCCAGTAAAATCTGCCCCAAGGGCTGCTCCAAAGGCACAGGATGCTTCCTGCTCTGTGCCTCTTGTGCCAGGGCTGGAGTGACCATGTGTTCTGCTTCTGCTCTGCAGGTGAGGCTCAGGGGCTTTTACTGAGACTGGGAAAGTTCTGGCTGGGGCTCTCCTGCTCTCCTCAATGCAGCAGCTGCTCTTCCTAGTCCCTGTCAGGGCTGATGGAGCTAGAACAGCTCTTAGTTTTGGACAGAGGGAGGAGAATTGAGAAGATCACTCTCTACTGGGTCCTTTTCTGCCTAGTTTATACGAGTCCTTGAAAACCCACAACTCAAATGTTGAGAGAGACTATTTTCAAACATCACCAGTCTCCATGACCCCAAGCACAAAAATTCAGGGAGTGGTTTTTTGACAGGAAATTGTCACTTGTGTTTCTGACAGACGTTGTCTTGTTTGGTTGTTGTTTTGGGTTTTTGATTGTTTCAACTGAAATGTCAAAATATCAAAATATCCTTTACATGTGTATGGGGAAGATAGAATTATTCAGGGGTGATTTCTTCTAATCTTTAGAAAAACACCCCCATAATCTTCTGTTGGCTGCTTCTAATGCCTCCTGCTGCTTTAACCTCTGTTTTCCTACAGAAGTGTGTGTTTATGGCATTTTAATCAAGTCTCCTTATTAAATGTGTGAGCACCATTTTATGTGAGGTGAAGGCTTGAGTACAATCTACATCAACACCTCACAGAGCCTGGTGATTATACATAACCTACATAACAGCTTTTCTGTTACACTTTTGACTAAGTTCTCACTTCCTAAACCTTGACAAGACAGGCAATCTGCCTTCCCATTGGAATCTCATGCCCACTGCCCACCATTACAGTCAGCTATTAATGAATGAGGTGACAGCAAACTAAGCTACATTTACTGGTACCTGCTAGTACCAGCTAAATCCTCTTTATCTCTTAATATATATTAAAAAAAAACAAAACCCAAAACACCCTAGTGAGTACATGTGCTCACAAGATTTACAGTAGGGATTAGAAATTGGAAGACATTTTCCTTCCCATTTCACATACACTGTGTATTGCCAGGTCAAGATGCATTCCGTCACTTAGCACAAGGGAAAGCTCTGGCATAAAAACCAGGACGTGTTTTAACCTATTAATCAAGATTGGTGTAAACCTATCTTTAGCCCTTGTCCAGACAAGAAAGAAAAATCATGTCCAAACAGAAATAACTAAAACAATCCTTACCTGCTTTATTTCCATGGATCTTATTCCCATCCTTTTTTTCCTTTTCCTTTTTTCCCCCTCTTCTCTCTTTTTTTTTTTTTTTTTTTTTACTCTTAATGTTTGAGAGCTGGTTGAAGTTTTATTCCTGAAAGATGAATGGGGACCTGTCAAAGGAGTTATTTTAAGTTGCTATCAATTATGAGAGTTTGTGTTAATGATAAAATGGCCAGAAGAGACTTCAAGCAGATTTTCATTTGTACTTTTGGATATTATGCCAACAACTAGAAAACATTTTCTTCTACAAAGACTTATAAAAGGTTTTAAGAACCTAAAGGTATGAAAACTTTTACCAAAGCAAATCTTCCAAATTTACCAAAGTGCTGGGCATGGCTGCTGAACGCTAGCAAATATCTTACACAAATGACTGAATTGTCACTTTAGTAACTACTGATTCCTATTTTGGACTCTGAGATTACTTTCATTACCTGTTTCTGGATTTGATCCTGATCTTAAAATTTGTTTTGTTTAAGTGAGCCAAATCACCTTGTTATTGTGATGTTAGTAACTTTCATTACTTCTATAGACTGGCGTCATCATGAGGCTGTCTTACTCTTAAAAATTATTTCTCTAAACAAAGTAGGATCTCATTGCAATCATGTCTTGTTAAATTATTTTCCAACTGAAAAACCAGGTAAATATAAATTTCCATTTACCTGATTTTTCAACCAGGTACGTTTCCTGATTTGCCTGCATTTGCTCCCTCTGCTCTATCAGATTCTCCCCTAGCAGATAAGAACATTTCAACACCCAGATTTAGCAACTTCCTCTTAAATTCAAGAAAGATAATTTTGAACCTGCTCCTTCATAGGCAGGCTTTAAATCTCTCCATACGACCTCAAGTAATAATTACAGCAATTAGTCCTTACCCCTCTGGGATAATTACTAGAGTAAATTGAGCTAACTTTCCCCAAAGTTCCTCTAAAAAGTCATAAAAAAAGGATGAAAAAAAGCAAGAAAAACCCCAAACCCCACAAAACAACTGAGCAAGGAAAAGGGCTGTAGACACAAGAAGGCAAAAGTAAATGGGAAAAGGAAAAGTAAGACAAGACAATTTTCCACATTCCATTCCCGTGTGCTGCCTCTCTCCCAAGCACCACATTTATAACATTCCTTCTTGCAGGCAACAGGCCTCCCTACCCCAGGTGCCATCAAAAATTATGGGAGTGGAAAAAAAGAAAAGCTCCTGTCTTAAAAGAAACCCTGTTTCTCATCAAAACAGATTGCTTTAAGGCAGCCATCTGACTGGAAAGAGGAAAAAAAGAATTAAAGGAGTCTTGTGCTCTAAATTTCTATGTAATGCTCAGCCAAAAGAATAGCTGAACAGCAATGAGCAGGAAGTTGAATTTACCAAACTAAAGGGAGAAATATTGCAGTGGAATAATTTGCTAAAGGGGATTAGATTGAGGTCAACATAGCCCTCTGTGGTCAGCAGCAACAAAAGCAGAACCAAGCTGAAGTTCATTACAATTCCAGTACAAGGAGTAGAAATGCCATATCCAATAATTTCAAAACTTGTTTGTGTGCAGAATCAGTGCAAAACCTTATGATTTCAAATTTCCCTTTAAAATAAATAGTGCAAGCTGTTATTTCTTTAAAAGCCTTCTGTTTAAACAACACTAGTTTTATTTTATTTTAAATTTTCTTTATGTGCTGTGAAACATAAAAAATATTTAAAGTAGACAAATATGAAACTCTTACAGAACCACACAGAAATGGAACTTTTTAAATAGTCATAATTTTTGCCAACTCCCTTTTTCTTAGTGAAAATGAAATACTGATTAATTTCAAGAAGAGCTTGAGTAGACCCACATGTACACAGAGTATATTCTCCCAATAATATTAAAGCCAGCTCTGCTTCAGAACTTTGTTGTCCACTGCTGCTTTACTGCTCAATCTCGTAAGTGGACTCAATCTAGCAAGAAATACAGTGAAATTTGTTTGTATAAAACAATTATTTTACCTATGAAGAAGGAAAAATCATTGATAAAAGAATCTTGAAATTATTTCTTGTAACTTGTCTAATTGTATAATGTCCTAATTCATTCTGATTTTCTTCTCTCAGTGGGGAGACCCTGGTGTCTCCTATTACTGCCCCCATTTTCTTAAGAAATATATTGAGTTTGTGTTCTCAGTAAAACAAATATCAATACAGGCACTGACCAATTACTCACCTTTCCACATCTGCATGAATTTGGAACAATCACAATGAAGGAGAGAAACTAGTGCTATAAAATACTGGAATTCTGTGCTGCTAAAAAAAGGATAAGCAACACCTAAATCCTCACATAATGCTCTCCTCACATATGGTTAATGCAGTGTGAATTCAAATGAAATATAGAAGTCTAAATCAGGGAGAGCAGATCATGGCTGACATCAGACACTGCAGGCATATTTATATTTGCTTCAGTATTTCCTCAGAGATCAGGGAGCACAGCTGACAAACATTCAGAGGAGGTAATTTCTGTACCCCTGAAGTCAGTGTGACATGCACTTGGTCACTTCAGCTGGACTGCCAGCTTCATTAAACAGAGTGAGATATAAAATCTCATGCACCTTTAAGCATTTGCACCTTTCTCACTACTGGTGCAAAATATAAATGGTAGAGCATGCAGTTGGTGAAGTAAAATATTAGGGTACAAATATTCATCAGTCAAGAATCATGGAGGGCATCAGGTCTTGCAAGGAGCCTGAACTAAACAAAAGGATTATGGAAAAATTCACACAGTATGTCTTGTGATACACCACTCTGAACTTCAGGGAAGCATTTAAAATTTCAGATAAATATAAATTAATCTGTCCAGTGTAGAAGCACCAAGGATACAGCTAGAAGGGCCAACAAAAAAATAAGCATGAGTTTAGAAATATATTCATTAGATAACATCTCCAAGTTTACAATTCTGCTTCATAAATAAAAATTATTCCATTTTATTTATTTTTATTATGTTTCGTTTTTATCTGGGTCAAGGGGAAATGCCCTGCATTGCAGGCAAATCCTAATGAGAATGCACACTAAACCACTACATTAAAGCTATTTTTGTGTTTGAAAAACAGTCAAGTCCTTCTGTGAAGGTGCAAAAAATGTTAAAAATGTACAAATTGAAGGAGGTAATAGGGTACATGATGGCACTGCTAAGCTGAGTGAGTGTGGGTACATGTCACATACACACGTGGGTGTGAAGAAGACTATGTGTGGGAGGACATGGGAAGAATTTGACTTCTGTAAGGGGATTAAAACTTAACATCCCATCTAGGAAAGTTTTTTTTAGCTTTGAATTTAAAAATGTGGCCTTCAAATACAGTCCGTACATCACCTCTGTAAATATGATTATTTTGAAACATAAACAGAAGGATCTTCCACTCTTTGTTTTTATTGTCAGGAGAACTCAGAATTAATATTCAGAGAAGTTTAATTAATCCTAAAGAATTGATGTGTAAAATCTCAGGGACATGCTGATTTCTTGAAGTTAAACCTATCTGCAAAACACCAATATGCTGAGTAGTGGCACAGCACTTCAAGAGGGATGATCTCTAGAGCAAATTCGATGGCAAAAGTATAAACTGTGCTACCTGTTTCCAAGCACTTTTCTTACCTTTTACACTAAAAAAAGCATGGTTTTGATCAGTCCTGAAGGCAAAGAGCCTGACTGCAAGTAAGTGTATGCATGAGAGTTCAAAGGAGGATTCTGCCTAGCAAACTCCTTCCAAAAGACAGTATTTTCACTGGAGGTTGTGAAGCTGGGAGCATAATTGTATTTCTCATCTGTGCTTCCCTATGTTAAAGCAGCGTGGATTTTAACATACCTAGAGAGGAGTGTGGGTAAGTGGAGAAATTCTGGGAGGGAATGTGTCAGATCCATAGCTACACACAGTGTTAACACATGCTTGGACTCCCACTCCCCTCACTCTCTCCTTTACATCACCTGCCTGCTAAGCTGAACATCTTGGAGGTGGTGAGACAACATGACAAGGAAGGACTGTTTTCCCAGCTCTGGGAGAAAACAGAAAAAGTGGAAATGGGGCAGCTGATACAAGGGGTGTTAGTATTTTAGCTTAGGACACAGCTCCTGCATTTGATTTGCAGTGTTCAGAAACAAGTTATGCAGATACAGTATACTGCCAACTCCTCTCCAAGCACAGGGAAGGTTTACAACATATTGGAATATAGATAAGCCACGAAGATATTCCCCAGATGAGCATGACTTTTGTTGCCTACACAATGAAGTATATTCCTGGGTTCTGCATGTATAATTTCTTAACATTTGTTCAATTTGAAATGGTGTGATATCTCCAAATACTGAGTCTTCTGACTTCAGTGGTAATTGCAAGGTCTTAGCACGTTTTAAAACATTGGTAAAAGCACTGTAAGTGATTAGATCACTAAAATTATAATACTGGA
The DNA here is from genome assembly GCA_034336665.1 of Luscinia megarhynchos. Lineage (NCBI taxonomy): Eukaryota > Metazoa > Chordata > Aves > Passeriformes > Muscicapidae > Luscinia > Luscinia megarhynchos. The sequence goes on from CM067565.1 coordinate 16,570,396, forward strand.
TGAGGCATTGAGTCATTTGACCAAAACTTCTGTCTTTTAAAGCAATTTCTTCTAAGTACACTCCAAGACAATTACAGGCAGAATATAGTACCTGCTATATTAAAGCCTTCTGTAAAGTTTTAAAGATTATATAAGGCTCAGAAGTAATTAGCTATGATTTCAATAACTGCATTTTTTGTCCTAGCTCTAGATTCTTGCCATCCATGTAACATATATTTTCCCTTTGAGTCTTACCACTCACAAACCTCAACTATTTACAAACAGTGAGAAGTAGGTCACTCCCACTTCTTCAGATCCTGAAGCTGAAATGAAGTATAAACATAAATGTATTCATGTTGAGTCAACTTTTATTCTTGCATCTATCTGTGGGACTGAAACTTAAATAGGGAATATATAAAAAACTACAGACAGAAATGGCTGGAGAGATATGTATTACCAGACTGCTATTAATCTATCCTTTTTTTATTCTCCTCTCCACTTTGTTGTCTTTAAGATATTATTAATTTTGTATCTATTTGCCCTTCTATGTAACTGCTCTTGCTTACCTAATTTCTTTCCTGTTCACTAGCTAATTCCTTTTCAGTAGCTAATAATTTCTGTCTTCAGTAATACAATATTCCCAAACAATCACCTTTAAATGGGATTTTTATCTTGCTTGGCCTCTCCTGGATCATTACTTTTTTTGGGAATTTGAAAATTACTGAAAAACCATAGTTATTTTAAAGTATAAACACAGTAGAATAAAAATTATTTCCCATTATAAAAGTAGCACAGCTGTAACATATCTTGTGGCAGTAAAATATAAGTGATTAGAGCTCAGGGTAAGTATCTGAAGTGGTAAGATCCCTTAGTCTCATTTGAGATCTATCCAATTGTTTTAAATTCTGATATTAATCTGACAAAATATATGGATCTACAACAGAGGCAGTCTCATTTTGCTCCCTCTCTAATCATAGGAGTGAGAAATTCTTTGCAGTACAAGTTCTCAAGTTTATTTTGGATTTTCCCTTTAGGATGGGAGAAAAAGTGATATATATTTAAGTGGTATGCATTTAAAAGAAGTGGTATACATCTAAAAACTTGACAACTTCTTTGATCAGATGCATCTGATTTTTGTCCCTCGTTCCCCTCAGTTCACAGACTGCCACATCACTGCAATGTGAAGGGGATGTTTCATGATTAAGAGGTAATGCAATGATGACTCAAGCTGCAGAGTGGGGCTCAGGGAATGTGTGCCCTAGTTAGCTGTGCTGTTATATATTTATAGGGGAGCACTGTGGTCACTTCTGTATCCCAGAATTAAAAAGCTTCTGAAGAATTGGTGGCAGGCCTATGTAGACAGATAGTAGCAGCCTCACATTCACAAGCAGCAGTTCTTATGGGGAATTTCAACCACCTTGAGAGACAAGCTTGTCCCTTGGAGGGACAGCTCAGTGGAGAATAAGCAAGCCAGGAGGTCTCTGGAATGTGTTGATGGAAATGTCCTTCTCCAAGTCACAGAAAAGCTGAAAAGGAGATGTGTACTGGACTCTATTCTGACCAACAAGGAGGGGCTGGTGAGCAATGTGCAGCTCGATGGAGCCTTGGTGGAGTTTGAGATCCTTATGGCAGCAAAGAGGGCATGCAGCAAGCTGACTACCCTGGACTTCAGGAGAGCAGACTTTGGCCTCTTCAGGAAAATGCTTGATTAAAGATCATGGGGGTAAGTCCCAGAGAGAATAAGGACCAAGGATGCTGGCAATATTCAAGCATCACTCCTCCAAGTGCAAGATGCACCTCTCATGAGCAAGAGATCAAGTGAAGGGAGCAGGAGAACTGCATAGGTGCACGAGGAGCTTCTGGCAAAACTCAGAAGAATGAAATTTATATTAAAGATGGGGAAAGGGGCAGACCACTTGGAAATCATATAGGAATGTTGTCAGAGTATGAAAGGATGCAAAGGACCATCAATAATTAAATCTGTCAGGGGAAGTCAAGGACAAAAATTAGGGCTTCATCAAGTGCATCAGAAGCATGAGAAGACTGGGGAAAATGTGAGCCTGATGCTGAATGGGGTGGATACCCTGGTGACAAAGGATACAGAAGTAGTGGGTTTACCAAATGTCTTCTTTGCTTCAGTCTTTACTCCTAAGGCAAACTCTCAGGAGTCCCAGACCTTGGTGGTAAGAGAGAAAGTCTGGAGAAAGGAAAGACTTTCCCTTGGTCTAGGAGTATCAAATTAGAAGTAATTTAAAAAAAACTGACACCCACAAATCCATGGGCCATAATGGGTTGAACCCATGAATGTTGAAAGAGCTGGCAGATGTTATTGATAAGTCACTCTCCACCATCTTTAAAAGGTCATGGAGAAGAGCAGAAGTGCCTGAGCAGTGGAGGAAAACCAATGTCACTCCAATCTTCAATAAGGACAGAAAGGAAACTACAGGCCAGTCAGCCTACCCTTCACCCTGGATGTCGTGTCTAAGCCTGTGGGTGGCATCTCTAAGCACAAGGAGGAGAAGAAGGTGATCAGGAGTAGTCAACATGGATTCATAAAGGGAAATCATGTTAACCAATCTGACAGCCTTCTGTGATGGTATGACTGGCTGGGTGGATGAGGAAAGTTACAAAAGAAAGTTGCTCATTTATTTTGACTACAGCAAGGCTTTTGACATTGTCTCCCATAGCATCCTCATAGATAAGCTCAGGAAATACACGTTGGATGAATGGGCAGTGAGGTGTAGCGAGTGGCAAGCTCAGAGGGCTGTGGCCCAAGATGCAGAGCATAGCTGGAAGCCTGCAGCTGGCAGTGTCCCCAGGTGTCAGTGCTAGGACAAGTTGGAAGGGGGGACAGAGAACACCCCTAGCTAAATTGCTGATGATGCAAAGCTGGGAGGAGTGGCTGATCCACAAGGAGGCTGTGCTACCATTCAGCATGACCTGGACAGGACGTGGAGCTGGGCAGAGAGGACCTGATGAAGTTCAACAAAGAAAAATGACAGGCCCTGCATCTGGGGAGGAAAAACTCCAGCCTCCAGTACTGGATGGGGCTAAACTGCTGGGAAGCTGCTCTACAAAGAAGTTCCTGGGGGTCATGCCAGACAAAAATTTGTCCATGAGCCAGCAGTGTGCCCTTGTGAGAAGACCAAAGGTATCCTGGGGTGCATTGGGAAAAGCTTTGCCAGGAGATCACAGGAGATGATCCTGCCCCTTTACTCAGCCCTGGTGAGGCCACATTTGAAGTACTGTGTACAGTTCTGGGATTCTCAGTTCAAGAAAGACAAAAAACTCCTGGGAAGAGTTCAGAGAAGGGCTGTGAAGACGAAGAGGGGACTGGAGCATCTGTCTTATGAGGCAAGGCTGAAACTGCATGTTCAGCCTGGAGAAGACATTGACTGAGAGGGGATTTTATCAATACATACAAATATTTAAGGGTGGGTATCCAGAGGGTGGGTGAGACTTTTTTCAATGATGCTTAGTCAGAGCAAAGGCCAATGGATGCAAAGATCCATCTGAACATGAGGAAAAACTTCATTGTGAGGGTGATAGCAGTGAAAGTCTGCCCACAGGGGCTGTGGAGTGTCTTTCTCTGGAGACAGTCAAAATACACCAGGATATTATCCTGTGCAATCTGCTCTAAAGGTCTCCAAAGGTACCTTCCAACCCTAACAATTCTGTGATTCTGTGTAATTAGGCCCAGAAATCTTTTGCACCTTAATTCATGGACATACATATTCATGCATCTCCCATGAATGTCAACAGGAGTAACCAAAGAGTAATAATACACCCTCACTGATCTTATTTCTCCTTGATTTGCTCAATTTCCTTCAGGCTTAGATGGCTCAGAGTTTCCCTTCACTGTTGGTCTTGTAGAAAGTCATTTCAGGCACTGCAGGTCTGCCTGTGGTAATGACCGTGCTAAATGCCATTGTGTGGTTTGGATCTTCACAAATCAATGCTGCTCTGTTACCTTCTTTCTTTCCTTCTCAAAGGTTATAGGTTTAATAATTAGAGTGGCCCTTTGGTGAGTACACTGAGACCCAGTTTTCATGCCTTAATGATAGTGATAAGAGTAAAATTATAGCTCTTCACAGCAATCTTTTTTTGATACAGTGCTAATCCTGCATTGTGTAAAGTGTGGTTATTATACCCTTATATGCTAGAAGAATTTCACTTATGAGAGAAATGAGGAAGATTTTGCCTCTTGAGACATTCTAAAACTCTGTTGAAAGAAGAAAACTTAGATGTATAAGCCACCTGGACAAAAGACCTCTTTATTTTCAGTTTCAATCAGCAATAGGATTATTAGCTAGGCTACTAGACAAGTAGGACAACCTTCCCTTAACCAGTGACCCATATCAGCATCTGAACACAGGGCTGTACCTTATGATTTCAGTCAGATTTTTGAGTGTGCTTAAACACACATACTTATCTGCCATTCTGAAGTATTTATATTTTCCTGAATAAGGACCCAATTCTAGCAGTGCAATCAAAACAACTGGTGCAGGAATAAATGCAAACAATACCAACTTTAGTACTTTAAAAATGCAGACACATGTCTACAAGCAAAAAGGAAAAATGGTGGTGATTGATCTATGGGTAGCCAAAAGCAGTGGTGTTGAACCATCTATGTTGAGTCCTTAAATCCAAGAAGAGCAGATTCTTCTCATACAAAAGGCTGAATTCCTGTGTGGCTGAGACCACAGGGGTGTCCCTGAGGAGAGGTCAGGAGTGACACATGCCAGACACAGCTGGCTCCAGCTGGTTCCAGGCAGCTCCAATGGCCCCACCAGAGGACACAGCTGATCCCATCAGCCCTGCTGGCAAAACAGAATCCTAGAATATTTTAGTTTGGAAAAGAATTTGAGATAATTTTGTCCAGCAATTAACGTCTCTCTGCCAAGTCCAGCACTAATTTTCCTCAAGTGATATCTGTTTTACCACAACAGTAACCAGTAAGCAATCTCCCTGGTTTTGTCTCAACCCAGGTGTTTCCTCTTCTTTCAATTTTTCCCTGGTCCTGGTGTGAGAGGTGAGGTGAAGTGGGCAAGTGGCTGATGGGGAGTTTAGCTCTCAGCCAAAGTTAACTCTGGGTGTGGTTTTTAATGCTGTGCCCTTTGCAGTTTGAATACCTGTAATACTTGTCTAATTTTAGTCTACAATTTTTCACTTGGATGTACTGTGAAATGAGACTGTGAACTTGCAAAGCATTAGTTGATACATATTCAAAGCTTTCTCTAACTTACAGAACAGCATTACTAATTGGTCTTTAATCTCAGAAGTTTAAGGAGATTAAAAAAATAATAACAACAACAGCAATTGAAATAATCCATGAGCCCCCAAACAAACCAGAAATGAATGAGACAATTACCAGAGAGAAAGAGTGGTTGAGTTTTGATTACTCTTTTTTTCACACTCTTCCATGTAAAAATGGAAAAATATTGCCTGCATAGCAGAAACAGGCTCCAGAAATCACTGTAAATGACTTGAGGATCTGAGGGGACTATTCTGGCCTGAGATAAAGTAAAATTTAAATTATCTTAATTTATCTTTGGGCAGTTCTTGATATACAACTTAATATTCTTTGAAGTGTCTAAAGCAGTTTAGTACATAAAGGAAATAGTCTCCAAACAGACTTCTTTTTTCAGAACAGTTATAATTCCTTAGATTCAATTCCACCCTTTTTACAAGTTAAAACAATAAAGTGGAGCATATGAGAGCTTTTTGGATGGTATCTTTTGGATATAAAACCAGCCCTATAAGTCAATTGCACTATTTTTCATAGTTTTGAACCTTCTAAAAGGACTGTCTTCTGAAATTATATTGCATTAAACCCGGTGTTTCAAAAAAATTCCCAGGAATATTGGTTTTGTGTTACTGCTAAATTCCTTCCAGTACCTTAGATTACTTTCATGCATAACATTGCACTCTTTTATTGGTATTGTTGTTGTTACTGTTAATTTTCTTATCTCGTTGCTGTTTCCAGTAAATTTTTCTTATTTCCAACCCATAATCTTTAACTTTTTGTGCCAGTTCTCCTCTTCATCCTGCCACAGGGTCTGTGGGGGGAATTGAGAGAGCAGAACATGATCTGGGGTGTTTCAGTGGGAGCACTAAATGGGGGAACACCATTCCTAAGCCATGACAACATCATGAAACAAAAGGTTAGGAAGGGAAGCAGGATCAAGCTAGAGAGACTGCTGTCATTCCTCTGTCTTCCTTCCCATGAATATTCATCCTTTGAGTAAGGTTCTGCAACTTTGGCAGTTGGAAGCCACCTTTCAAGTGAAAAAAGAAGGTGAAAAGATGGGGAAGAAGGGAAGTTCCTAGAAGCATTCTGGCATTTTTCTGATTTTTTTTCCAAATATGGTAAAAAAAATCCATAGGCTAAATACAACTGCATAGAGAAAGAAACCTAAATCTTCTCAAATGCTTATGAGACGTATAAATTATGTCCAGTCAGAGATACAGCCATTGTTCAACTTCGAGGAATGAACTTCTGTGAGACTAGCAGAAGAAACATAGAACTAACACTTGTTATTTTCCAAAAGGTACTTCAGGCTCTACATTACCAATGACTGAATATAATTGAAATTATGTCAGGTTTTATGTAGTGTGACCTAAAATAGAATTTATTGAGTTTATCTATCTTGTGGATTTAGATAATATTCATTGGAGTTGACTGTGTTGATTTGGCCTAGATGAAAAATCATGAAAATCGTGGATTAGATTACCAGTATCTCAGGGGGGTTACTTCAGAGGGTTACAGAATAAGAGATTAGTTACTCTGGGATTCATCATGAAAATAAATAAAAATGAGAAGTATTGAAGAAAAAAGAAGGATTTACTTTATTATATTTTCCAAAAGTGAATGGGAATAAGTAGCAGGACTGTGAATCTTTTTTCTTGATGTATGGAGATGTCCAAGTTGGAAAATTTAATGTTTTCCATTGTCCCTGGGGTTTTCTGTTACTGACCACTGAATCAGTGTCAGCACCCTGAAAGGTAATTAAAAAAACCAAACTGCATGTTCATGGAAATATTCTTGTTGTACACTCTTCATGTGTACACAAGCTTCTTATGGTAGAAATATGCCATTTTCAGTACACATTTGCAGCACAGATCTGTGCAAGAATGTGGTAGCAAAGCATAATATAAAAGGAAGAGTGCCAGTTCCCTGCATGTTTGTATATGTGTATTGGTAATGATGAATGAATCACAAATGGCATGCTTCTATGTGTATTTTGGCAATGCAAGAGTTGCTTTGCTCTCTGTTCCTATGGCATGTGTGTTTTGGCATGCTGGTTTTGTGCATATTCCCAAATAGAATGTAGATTTGTAATGCTGAGCCTGAGTTTGCATGCTCTATCCTTTCATAGCACTAGGCAAGACAAGAATAATTGAAAGGGGAAATGGGATATTGTTGGGTTTTTTTTAAATTTAATGATATCAGATGTCAGGAGGGAAACTGGGAAAATGTAAAAAAAAAATAAATTGTATCTTTATTGGCTGAGAACTGCAAAACTAAACTGGATGTGATTTAAATTGTGTAACTGAAGAAACAAACCAAAATATCTGAAATTTTGCCCAAAAAATCCAGAGATGTCAACCCCTGTTCATCCCTCAAAGTCACTGAATCCCTCCCTATATATGAGGTGTAAAGCTGGTTTATACCAACTTTAAAAGTTTGTTTGAAATATCGTTATCCTAACTGTGTCTGATTCTTCTATTAGCTGCATCAGGATGAACTAAAAATAACTTATAACTTCTACAAGTAAAAGGCCTTAAACTGGCTTGACAGGGAATCTGGCTCACTAAAGCCAGTTCTGCTTTACTCCCTGCCACTCCAGTGACTACTGAATTAACCAGTGAGAAACATCACCTTCTATTTTGGCCACCTAGTACATGTAAGAGTGAATATGTGGCAAAAGCAAAGTGCTGGCTGTTGAGAGGTCTGTTTTATATTCCAAGATCGACCACTAAGTGCTAGTTTCTGACTTGGCATGAGTCTTTTTACCCCTGTGTTCACACCTTTTTCCTCATTACAAAATTAGACGGATATGACCTCACAGGCATGATAGAAAACAGTATATTTTAATAACTGTAAGCTTTGCTATTAAATCCTTTAATAAATGTTCCTATTAAGCAAATATTAATTATGAATCAGGTTTTCTTGAGGCTTAGGATAAGGGCAGGATAAACTTACTGAAATACAATTTATAGTCTTCTTTACAGATTTCTGCATTTTTTTGAGGTCTTAAAATCTTGTAATATAGTTTTACATTTTTGAGGTGAAATTAATGGGTTCAGGACTGACCTTTCCCAGAAGGAAACAGGAGACCCCTCCTTCTTCCCTGTCCCTTTGTGCTGAGATTCAAAATGCTACGCTGGAAATTCACTCTGTGTCTCAATATAGATATATTGAAACTTTCTGAAAAGCTGTATCTGTGAGAGGTGGGGTTTTTTTGTTTGTTTGTTTGTTTTTTCCCCTCCACATTTATTCTTTGTACTGCTTGGAAGATCATGAGCAAAAAGGTATGTGCAACTTGCTAAAAAATATACAGAAGTTTGGTGTAGGAGGAGTGTCTCCATCCCAGATGTGTGCCACAATAACAGAGCCAAGCTATTCTCTTTTAGGGATAAGTAAGAAGGAATAATGTCCCATTACTCACTAATGGCTGTTACAAAACATCCTTATGTAAAATAACAGTAGGAAAAGACTTTCTCTACCTTCCTTTTTTAGATACAATAAGAGCTCACAAACTCTGACAACCTCAGGAAATTAAGTCAGTAGGTGCTTGTGGCAGATATGTCCTTCAGCCTATTTACAATTAAATTATTTCCTTCAGCCTTTTTAAAATTAAATAAAGTTACAAAAGAAAATAAGTCTTTGTAGTTTTTCAAATTATTATTAGTTGAAAATACATATAAGAGAACATGTTTAGAGAGAAAGTGAATAGTAGTGTAGTTGGACAAAGCCTGTTTATACCCTTGAATTCTCCCTCTGTTTAGGACATATGTGTCTTGGCAAAAGTTCTCACACCACCATTAATTCCCTCTCTTCTTCCTGACAGGGGTATCCCCATCATAGGTTTGGCACCCTAGCAAGTATCAGTGACAAATCCCAGTACTGAGATGAAGCAGCAAGAACAGTTCCAGGAAGAAGGCAGTCTGTCTCTGAAGATTTGTAATACTCTGATGTGTTATTCTGCAAAAGGTACTCTATTTTTCATAAATATCTCACAATATATTATTGTTTAGATCAGATATTTAATTAGTTATCTTCTAACACTCTTGAGAAAGGTTACCTACCTGTGGGACATTTTCCCTTCATTGCATTGACTCGTTTGCACTGATGTGTATTCAGAACATCTCATCTGGCATCAGGAAACTCAGATTTACACCAAGTAAGAGAGAAATAGGATTTATATGTCTTTGTTGTCTTTGCTGGACACCAAGCAAACAGTAAACCCCTGCAGAAGGGCAATATTTCAGGACTCTAGAGCCAGCTGCCTGCAGCACCCAGTGGAAAGTGGGAATGTGCTGCCCTGAGGTTTCCCCATTATACTGTATCAAGTATCACAGCCTCATGGTCCACCCTCCATCCCAGAACATTTGTTCTTTGTCCAGGCGTTTACTCCTCTTTGGTCTGGCAGGAAAATGAATATGAATTATAGTGGAGGTCAATTTTGCAAGCATAGGAGGTCCAGACACACAAGCCAGATCTGGGTGTGAGGATCTGTGCACACTGCTAACAACAGCTCTACTGTGTGAAGCAGGTGTTAAAGGATATTTGGGAGTGTGGAAACTGGGAGAGGAGATCAGAACAGGGTGTGTGGCTAAAGAGAAGCTATGAATTTCCAACACCCAGTATCTTCTATATCACAGAGGGTGAAATTATAGATCTGTGATTTCCTATTTGGCTGCTAAGGCATCTCTAAGTTTCTTTGCCAAGGCTAGGGCTTTTACAGAAAACACAGCTCCCCACTCCCAGCACTAAGACAGGGTTTGAATTTATCTTTACAAATCTCTAAATTTCATAGTTTGAGGACTTAATCCTAATTGCAAGTATAAAGACTGAGACCTAATTTAGGAAAAGGTTATCCCATGCTGACCTACAAGAGGTATTTTACACTGTGCTGAAGGCAAGGGGTCTGAGTCTGTGTCTATGACTATTTCTACATTCTTGTAAAAATGTTTAATGAGGACAAGGCACGAGGGCAACCCTTCTGAAGTTGTCTTGTAAATCAGCTAACTTTGGTCATTAAGTTGAAGCCATAGTCAGCCAGAATGTGGGAGAAAGAAAATGTAGGGAAGAAATTAAGATTCCACATGGAGACAAAAATAAATTACATGTAACTCTGAACTAATTTTAATTTAATTAAAATTAACAAAGAATTTATATAATTTTTTTTGTTTTTCTGGTTCTGTTGACTGTTTTAGGATCAGAAGGGAAATATTATGAAAACAACTTTCAAAGATGGGTGGTGACATTTTCTTCTATGACCTCCTTAAAAAATATTGTATATATGGAATATAAAATAAGCTGGGCTTTTGTGCATGTCTCGTAGACAAGTTTATTTTCTGCAACAGTTGAAGTGCAGAAGGATAAGAGACCCCTAAGTCATAACTTTGCTCTTTAGGGAACAGAGGTGGAGCGTTAGCACTTCACAGTAATCTCCTCATCAGGAAAAGTATGTCTTCTGTCTGGGCTGTGTCACACTGTATTTGCTTTTGCAGTTGTGCCCTTTGGACCAGGCTCTGCCACTGGTTACGCTCAGGGGTGCTTGCAGAGGAGCGCAGCGAGGGACAAATTTGGCTGTGTGTTAGTAAGCAGGCACCAGGCAGTGGCACGGGTTGCCTTTTTAGGCAGCGCAAAAGGAAATCGTGCCGCTGGCAGCCCTGGGGCTCAGCCTGTGGCTGCTCAGCCCGCCCAGGCCTGTGCTGCCTCACTGCAGAGCAGCAAGCCCTTGAACACACGGTGCTGGCTTGGCAGCTGACCGCTGGCAGATAACAATTGACACCAGGACTAATTTAGTAATGTGCAGTTTTAGGGAGTGACATTTACTGTACGTCCTGGTGCAACTGATACAAAGCATGCGGCCGTGGCAAGCCCTGCGTGGTATTTGCAAAGTGTCAACTTGAAAGAGTCAGGCTGCTCTTGTGTCTGCTCTCAGAGGCAATTGCTGCAGCCCATCAAACCAGCCTTCATGTAACATAAACAGGGAGACGTTCTCCCTCCATTCAGGGCCGCTATTCTGTGCGGGTGCTGGTTATATCATATGTCAACACATTGTACAGATAATGAAAATGGGGAGTCTGAACTTGTACAGGAGATAAAGGTTTCCCTGGAGAAGCAAAATTACAGTGAATCTGTCAGGCACAGATTAAGGATTTTGCAAAATAATCAGAGACACAGAAGTTAGCCCTTTTGATATGACTGTTAGCTGTGGTATGACTTACTGTGTAGAATAATTCTATTAAATTAGTTCATTAATATGTAAGTTATAATGATCTCTGTAAAAAGGACTTGCAGCTTAAAATACCAGTAGCTCTTTCAGGAATTCCAGGTGGGTGGGCTGAAAGCTATTGTGATAATTATTGCAGAATTGAAGATCTCACAAAAGAAATTTTCACCTGGATCTTTGCAGCAGATATTTCGAGGTGAGGCATAAAGGAGTGTTATCAAATTCTCAGATAAGGATATTATTTTCATCATTTCTTACCTTTCATTGAAAAGAATCGTTAAGCAATGGAAGGTTTCCAAACAGAACAATAGAAGGGGGTGTGTGTGCAGTTTTACTTTCACTCATTGACTTTTTGCCAGAGCAAGCAAAATGCTTAGTTTTCAGCAATTCAGCAGTGCTCTCTAATAAGAGCTGTGGCTGTAAGCTATTGCTGTGCTGACAATAGGATATTTTGCCCTGATATCCCACCACTTCCCTAGCCAGGATCATGGGGAAGCTGCTCTGGGGCCACCTCAGTCCAACCCTCTGAAAGCCACGTGCCCTGCACGACTCTGTGCTGCAGAGACCCCAGGCAGCATGCAGACAGACAAACAGCATCACAGTTTCCCCTTGGGAGCTGCTTGCTTGTTAGCTCTAGCCCTGGGAAAGCTGATTGATCTTAGTATTAAACACCATCAAAACTTGCAAGTCTATCCCATAGAGAAGAAACATCTGTCTGGAAAAAGACATCAAAATTGTTACCATCACTCCTGGTTGCTTTCCATGTCATATATTTTTATATTTTCTGCTATGCTGTAAAAAGTTCTTTTCAAGTGTATGAACCTTTAAATAAGTCACTGATCAATAGCCCCAGTAGGAAAAAGTTTATGCACAGAGATGTTGAAGAAGTGAAGTAAAATTGATGCCAACCATTTCTGTTTAAAATTTCATTTTTGAAAATAATAAGTCTTTATAACTAGAAAAACTTCTAGCTATGACGTTTTAATCAATTAAAAGATGCTTATGGCACATTTTTATTAATTCTGAAAATATCTTGAGGCTTAGCTGAAGCACAAACTGACCTGTGAACTGTGCCAATCTCAGTGGTGCTTCTGCTGTATCTGTGTCCCTGTACTTAATGTTGGAACATTAAGAACAAAAAATGTTAAAATGTTATGATTTCATCTTTTACTCCTCAGCATAATCCCATAATGAGAAGTCACAAAATTCACTGTGGGAAAGTCATGATGTCTCCATGGTTTTATTACTCATTTCTTTTTTTCATTCTTGTAATCATAGCATTGCTGTTGTCTTAAAGCAACAGCTCCATGTTCAGGTCAATGATTAAGTTCCTGTATTTATATCATCACCAAACTATCCCAATTTCCAGAAGCCCTAACTGGCTAAATTCAGCATCTGCTAGAGTGAAAACAAACTCTAGTCATTCTGGCATGAGGATGTTGTTCTCTATTGGTCTGTGTGGACTAATTGCAGGGATGTTAGGAGGGCTTTGAGGGAGGAGGGTGTTCTGGTGTGTGGCAGAGGGAAACCTGCCCTTCCAGCAGCCCCACCTGCCCAGCCTTGGGCAGAAATGGGGAAGTAAAATGACAGAGCCTACTGTGTCTGCAGCTCTACAGAACTCTGCAGGGAACCATTTGAGGCATTTCTTAATCAGTTTTGTGTTCCCTTTGCATTGCATTTATGTTTCAGGAGTGGAATAATGCATGAGTTTTTGAAAGAAATTGTGGGAATATTAGATATGATATTGGGGAGGGAAAATATTTCTGTTTTAGTGCTGTCTGCAACTGAAAGAAGTGCAGATCTTACTGTGACAGATAAATTTTTTCTTCAAATTCTTTGGTAGGTTATGATTAATAATTTACTAGCAGTCAAAAATAGTTCCTATATGGTCTGTCTTAGTAACATAATAAATGAATCAAAAAGGACAAAGGAAAGGCATAAATGCCATCACTGTCACATAGCTCAATTGCAGAGAATGCCACGTTTGCCAAGAGAACTGTGACAGGTTTTCCTGTAGGTCATGGAGGAGGAAAGGTCTGTCCAATTTTAAGGTCTGCATCAAAGCAACATTTGAAAAATTTTGTTTTAGCCATTTTCATCCTTTAATTTAGGCTGGGAAAATATGTTTTGTTTGGAAATTACTAGATTTTCTCTTGGTAAAATCTAAAGGTAAATGTTTCTGTGGTGTTTGAAAGCAATTCACCAAATAGTTCCTAAGTTAGAGATCACTAAAAGTTTAATGGGAAATAGTGGAAAAAATAAAAAATATAATTTCCATTAACTTCAGTGATGTACTTGAACTTTAAAAAAAAATTTGTTTTCTTGTTTAAAATATAATTGTTTTTAGCTGTTAACAATTTTCTGTCTAGGCCAAGCCTTTTGGAAAACTGATATGTCTACTCTATTTGAAGACAATACCCTTTATGTTAATTGTTACAATTTCTTTTGAGGCCAAATTGCCTGTGACAAGGAAGACTTTTTCTTCTTGCTGTTTTTAAAGACTTTATTTTTTTAAGATGTGGGGTATGTTGTTTGTTCAGTTTGTTTCCTCAGGCAAAAGTAGAAATTAAACAACATAAATAAAACTCAGATCAACATTAAATCCTACATTTTGTGTAAATGGCCAGATTTCCCACCACAATTTTTCTTTGTGTCATTTCATTAGATGGCTAAAAAAATAGCTAATTAGCTAAAAATGATGAATCAGATTGCACTCTTCCACTTTTATGATACTTAGTTTTAGCAATGTAAAATGTATTACATCGTTAAGTAGAATTTTTTTTTACTTCGAATTCAGAAGAAATTACTGTGTTCTTCCTTAGAGAAGATATCAAATTGCCAATATGACAAGAAACTGTAAATTACTCAACTTTTTTCAGTCAGTTTTGGAACGTCATTACTTTACTTGACTTTCAGTGACTTGCAGAGATGTGAGTGCTCCAAAACAAGCTCCTGTTTGTTCTGTTTCCTTGTATTCACATTTACAGGGTTGATAAAACCCTAATCTGTGGACTTGGAGCTCCTATTGCTACTCTGCTGAAATAATAGTTTACAGACATGACAACAGTCACAGCATTTCCCTGGGATTGTTTGTTCAAGAAGTTCATATTTAGAAGACAGTGATATGTAATGCCAGACTTTTCCCTATCTCCAGGGAACAAATGTTGGGAATTGGTGCAACATTTTTAGCAATAACTTGGCATCTTTTAACACTTTACATCATTGCTGGTAGGAAGCATATTTGTACAGAGCTATAACAATGTGTGCAAGACAAACCCGATGTAAATATCTCATGAGAAAAACGTTGGCTGTAGCTGTCAGCTACATAAAAAATCGTATAACTTCCCATATTATATAAAAAGGCATCCAATTTATAAGATTTTTTTTTCCTAAAGCTGTTAGCAGAAGGTTCCAGTGTGTTATCATATGATTAAAAAGACAAAACTTTTTGTTTAATAGACCTTTTAATCCAGTCATGAAATTACTAAAATAAAATTGAGAGATTTTGGATGAGAACTCAATAAATTTGGGTGAAATCCCATCTGTGCTGCAAATATTCTGCTTGAACTTTGAGAGCTGATTTAATCTGTATTTGCCTTGAATCCCTCTTTATGAATTTAAGGTGATGATACTCAATTTGTCCTCCTTAGGGAATATCCTAAGAAATGCATAAATTATTTGGAGCTTACCTCCCTCGTTTCCTATAATACTGAAAGTACAGAAAGGAAGTTAAAAAAGTGACTATCTGACTGGATGAATACCTGACAAGTTGGTAATTTTAATGCTGTTGTACAAAGCTGCTATTGTATGTTAATGGAATGCCAGCAAATACAGCCTTTAGAACAGGTATATTCTCCAAGTGTTAAGTCATTATTTGAATATATTAATTATGGCTGACACTCTGGAAAAGGATCTTTATTCTAACACAGTGCCCTTGAAAATTATTTCTGTTTAGATCACTCCATCACAAAACCAGTGGAATCAGGCCATGTCTCCATTATTGAGACAGTGGGATCCTCACTGGGATCAGAACACATTGCTGGAGTGTGGATGGTAATACAGGTACAAGTGCAATAGCAGTGTGAAAATGAAAACGGTCACATCAAACTTTTCTGGAGGCAGGGCAAATTTACCTTCCCAAGAGCTACTCCTGAGACAAAGTTACACAAAACTAACCTTTTGCAACGTTTGCATCACACTGTAATCCTCATAGTGTGTTATTGAATGGAGCCAGGATACTTTCACTACCTAATCAGTTTATTATTCTCACTCTTTTAAAAGTGAAATTGTTTCCTCCAAAGAAATAGTAACAGTAATAATAATAATAATAATAATAATAATAATAATAATAATAATAATAATAATACTTCTGAAATTGACAACAGAAAATAAGACCAGACATACTAGCAATCATTTTTCATTTGACCATATCCCTGAACAAGATAATTCACCTATGCTTCAAATCTTTCCTGAAAAATGTCTCTGTTTTCAGAGATAAGCCTAAAGCTGGAAGCTCAGATCGAGAGCAGATCTCATTGCTGTGGCAAATACCACAGTACATCCAGATTCATTATTATGTGTTTTCACAGTCTTTATAGTAGTTGAATTTGTGGAGTTACTTGCACTCTGCAAAGGGGTTTGAATGGTTTTAATTAAATGTTGATAAAACAGAAAAGGAATCTTGGGATGTGAAAACAAATTAATTCTGGTCATTAGTCACCTGACAAGCATATTACAGTACAGATTTTTTTATAGCTCTGTGGATGCCTGTGAAACTGGAAAGATGGTATTGTAAATGGATTCCTTGTTAGCTGCTTTGAGTCACTGTGAATATCACTTTAGTTACCTATGAATTACTGAAGCAGTTATGTAAAGTGCTTTCAAGGCAGTACATTATCTTGCTTGTATCTGATTTTGAAAATGAATTCTGAAAGCTTAGCTGTAAAAAAAAATACAGGATCAGCTTAGTATAGTACAGAAAATGATGTAAAATCTTGAAATGAGTGTAGTAGAATGTTTTGGTGATATGTAGTTGCCAGCTGCTCTTATGGACATGGCAGAAATATGTTCCATATCCCTCCTTCTGCCCTGCTTTTTTCTTTTCTGTTTGTTACATGTCACATGAAATTAACATTTGTCCCCTGCTTTTTGCATTCTATATAGTATTCCTGTCAGCTGAGAAAAAAAACCAGTCAAGTAATAAAATAGACTAGCACTGCCTTAGCTAAACCATGAGGAATTGCTCTGATTTCATACATCGATCAAGCCTGTTGTTTGATAAGGAAATTGGCCTATGTAGATACAAGAGTGTGATATGTGGAAAAACTCCTCCAGGTTCTCTAAGAACCTGCTAGTGAGGTCAGTATTACTGGGATTGTGAGGGACACATAATGCTTTCTATTTCTATGCAAATTATTCTGGCAGTTCCTGCAATGAGTTGTACCAGATCTGAAAATTACTTTTACCAATGTACTGCTACTTGAGGTTGCTTTATTTTAGCCATTATGCAGAAAACATCTTCCTATGTCTCAGTTTATCAGTACAGACCATTACAGAGATTGAAGGATGTTTGGATATCCAGATTATATATTAATTTGCAGTAAAGTAGCAAATTGGAAGAGAACATAAAGTAAAATGAACTAAACTAGGCCAGCAAGACTAATTTCTTTATCTTAACATAGCACGTTGTGATCATTAGATTTTCCACCTAGAATGAATCTTGCTTTCCTTTTGTCTGTAATAGAGCTGACAAATAAAAAAGGAGAAAGAAAAAAATGAAACACTTGCATTTTCCTGGCTGACTGACTCAGATTTAGAAACCCTTGAAGAGTGAGTCTGCCTAGTGAGCAGATAGGAAATTGGTATAATTGACATAATTGACACCAAGATCACCTTTGCTATCTGACCTTTAGGGCTTTGAAGCTCATGTGAGTCACAGGCCTGGGAAACTTTGGGAAGCCCTGAACAGTCTGTGTTAAAGGCAGCTTGTCTGCATGCTTGCCCTGATACTCTGAGTCAGGGAAGGTTTGGGCTTTTCTGTTTATAGAATAAGTCTGCACAGAAGGTAGCAGTGATACAGATGTCTGGGTGATGCAGGGCAAGCAGAATTTTATTGAAGGTCACTATTTCCAAGAGATGTTGAAAGTTTAAAAGAAAGAAAAAATGTGTGATCAGAATTTTTTGGCCAGCTGAACCTTCCATCATTCCTTGGGCAGAAGTAACCTTTTGATGAGGTGAGACTTTACTGTCTCAAGGTGAGCTCATTCCAAATACCACAATTGTCTCTAACATGGCATACTACGTGCCTGCCAGGGTATCAGGGTGGCCTCTGCATCTAATGCTTGCACAGAACAAAAAACCCAATGCAGAACAGAGAGTGATAAACATGCCAGTGAAGTTTATAGTGCTCCTGGAGTACATTGCAAAGATCTGCAAGGCAAAACTGGGAGGGAAGGGCAGCAGAGGAACAATACCAGCAGCAAGCGATGGGAAGGCTCTTTTTGTTTCCCTGTGCCTCTGAAGTTAGTAGCTGTCACCTACAAAATGTTATTATCTCTAGCAGAGGAGCATTAAGCAGCATTAAAGAAAAGGAAGAATTAGGTTCATTATCTTAAATTGGTTTATCTCAGAACTATCTTGGAACATAATATAATTTTTAAATAGTGCATTAAGGAAATAAAATTAAAAAGAACAATTCTTTTAACATGATTGACCAAGAAACTGCTGTTGGTTGACCCTGACTGGATGCCAGGTGCTCACCAAAGCTTCTCTATCACTGCCCTTCTCAGCTGGGCAGAGGAGAGAAAGTATAATGAAAGGCTCATGGGTCAAGATAAGGCAGGGAGAGATCATCATGGCATCATGGACCAGGCATCATCATGGGATACAGCATTCTCTTGGAGAAATTAGTTCAATTTCTTAAATCTTAAAACATTTTCCCCAGACACCACCTTTATTTCTGGACTCAACTTCACTCCCAAGTTTTCTCTCTCCTTCCCTCCAATGGCACAGGGGGATGAGGAATGGGGGCTGCAGTCAGTTCATCACACATTTCTGCCACTCTTTCTGCCTAAGTGACAGCACTCCACACACTCTGTCCCTGCTCTAACCTGAATTCCCTTCCAGGGGAGCCAGTCTTCCCTGAACTTCTCCAGTGTGAGTCCCTTCCAAGGGCTGCAGCTCATGAACTGCTCCAAAGTGGATCCCATTCCATGGGGTACTGTCCTTCAGTACAGGCTGCTCCAGTGAGGGTGGGTCACCTGTGTGATCAGAGGTCCTGCCAGCAAACCTGCTCCAGCCTGGCCTCCTTTCTCCATGGGGCCACAGCTCCTGCCAGAACCTGCTCCAGCTCAGACTTCCCAGGGAATCACAGCCTCCTTTGGGCATCCCCCTGCTCTGGTGTGGGGTCCTGCACAGGCTGCAGGTGGATCTCTGCTCCACCATGGAGCTCCAAGGGCACAGCTGCATCGCCAGGGGCCGCAGGGGAATCTCTGCTCCAGCACCTGGAGCATCTCCTGCCCTCCTCCTTCACACATCACTGCTGCTTTGCAAGAGTTTGAGGAAAACCAGAACCTTGGGAAGTTACCGCTGAGAATTCAGCTAAATTCAGGTAAAAATATTCATCTCCTCTTTCTTTGTTAAAAGAAGACAGTTTTATCTCACAAGATGGCAGTTGGCTCGGCTGATTGTAGTTCTAAAAGATTGATATTGTTTAAATATTGAAATGTACATCTCATTGTGAAAGACATGCTGTGCAAAATTGACTGCCACTCCAAAAACAGAAGGAATAAAATTTAAAAATTGGAAGTGTTTCAGAACATATCTTATCTTTCGAGGTCACTGTTCATTTATATTCCTCTTCATCTAAACTCTTTGTATTCTCTAGGCTCAAACTTCAGGTACAGGAGCTAGCAGAGATTTGATAGGAGAATGAGAAAAATATTTCTTTTATGAAAAGCAATTGTGCTGTTAGCTCAAAATGGAGATACAGTCAGTGAGCACTGAACTCACATCTGACTTGTTCTTCAAAAACAAAAAAACCCCTCACTTTATAAAGCAGAGTTTCAATTTTCTAAAATCGTGGTTAATAAATTCCCCAGCTGCCTTCTTGTACAATAATACATTCAAATCCACTTGTCAAAGACCTGAGATGTTATGAGGCATTGTGTTTTCCTTTACCTCTCCCTACCAGTGACAGTAAGACTGCATCCCAGAAAGTCAGGCAGCATGGATCTCATCTCACATCTCCTGCCTGTCCCCTGTTACAAAACAGCTCACAGCAAACCCAGGGCTTGCTGGGGCAGTAAGACAGGGCAGAAAGGTGGCTGTGACAGTGAGGAAACTGCAGATCTTTTCCCTATAACTGAGCTGAAGCAGCATGCTGGTCCCATTGTTTTTATGTACATGTTTTTGGCAGTAAGTGAATTGGAATATGTTGTTTTCTGCTACCATAGAGAATCATCCAGCGCTTCAGATAGTGAACACATTATTTCATTCTGAGGTTTTACTATTACTGCTCCAGATTCTGATCTGTTTGTAAGGAGACATAGTAAACATGTTCAATTTAAACCCACTCTATGAGAAAGAAAATAAGTATTTCTTTCACACAGGCAAGACTTAAGATTTTAATTGAGAATTCTCAGCAAAACTAACTTTGACTTGAAGGCTTCCCATGTTCTTTACTACGAGATAAGTGGGAAAATGCTTTTGGTAATTATTCCCAATATTTTCTATGTTTAGAGTGACACTAAAGCAATTTACATGGAAGGAATTTATCAAGCAGTTTGGTTAGGCAGCAGGCACAACAAGCAGTGCTCTTTGGGGGGTTAACACTTGCACCAGCTTTGGAGCTTTGAGGCACAGAGCCAGAGGCCAAGTGACATTAGCTGCTCAAGAAATGCACTAATCGCCTTAGAAATGCAATGCCTGGAGAGTCTCTTAGGTATTATGTAGTGGAAATTGTAAGGGAAAGGATAAAAGTCAAACTTTGTGTATTTACTGGAGATCATTGACGTAGCTGTGACATCACTGAGGGACAGTCACAAGACACCTTCTGTGCACACAGAGCAACAGCCAGCTGGCAATTAGCACAATGCCCCAGCAGCACCTACAAACACCCCCCAGGAGGTGCCCCTAGCAGCCAGCTGCCTTGTGTACACCACACACTGAAGGTGCCATGGGACTGACTACTGTCTTGTAGTAACCATGGCAGTGTCATCTGGAGGGCTGGCTCTCCCCTGTCACATCAGAAAGGACATTGAGGATGTCCAAGGATGGCCAGTGAAGCTGGCAAAAGGTCTAGAACAGTCTTACAGCTGAATGAACCGAGGTTGTTTTGTCTGGAGAAGAGGAGGTGCAGGGGGAACCTCATTGCTCTCTGCAGCTGCCTGAAAGGAGGTTATAGCCAGGTGGAGGGTTGCTCTCTTCTGTCATGTCTCAAGTGACAGGATCAGATGGAATGGCCTCACTTTGCGCCTGGGGAGGTTCATATTAGATACCAAAAAAAAAAGATTCGCTGAAAGAGTGGTCAAGAATTAGAATAAGTTTTCCAGGGAGATAGTGAAATTACCATCTCTGGAAGTTTTTAAAAGGTGTCTGGATGTGGCACTTGGGAATATGATTCAAGGGTGATTATGGTGGTGCTGGGTTGATGATTGGGCTGGATGATCTTGAAGGTCTCTTTCAAACTTGATGATTTAGTGACTCTGATTCTCCACATCCTCTTTATGATTGCTCAGCTTGAAACACAAACAATGATTTGAGCCTATAGAGTGCTTTTGTTAGGATCTATGCAGTGTGAAAGATTCTGCAAATGCCAGTGGGCTTTTGACCTATTTGGAGTATTCAGCCGTCTCTTTAATAGGTGGAGGCTAGGCAAGCATAAAGGAAGTGTGTTAATGAGATAGTTAAGATTGTAGTGGATCGTGACTCATCCAGAGCAGCAGAAATCCCAAAGGAAAAGAGAGCAGCTCTGCTCTGCATGGAGACATTTGGCATACAAAGACAGTCCTTGGGTGAAACAGTTAAGTGGCATGATGTCCTGACAAATTCACAACTCCCAGAGGCTGGAAGGCGGCTTCAGAAGCCCAAACTTGTGAACAGATGAGTTTGGATGTCTAGATACCTAACTCCCTGATATCGGAGAGTTCCACCACAAATCAGTTGAATTTTCTAGACTGGATTTTGTAGATGTCTCCTCTGTGATCAAGCAAACTGCTCTGTAGAGCAACTTTGAACTGCTCAATGGAAATCTTATGATTGGTGTGGGCAGGTGGAATGTAGCCTGTGAGTTGTTCTTACCTGCTTCTATTAAGAGCTGAGAAAACTAAGGAATTATAAAAAGGAATGCAGTAATTTTCCTACTACTGAGCAATTCAGGTCAGATATTAGGGCTCTGTGCAAATCTGTTAATTTAATTGAAACTCTACAGCTGCCTCTTTGCCAGAATTCAAAGCCTGACAAACAAGTCCCACAAAGCTTACAGGCTTCAGTTAGCAAGTCCACTGCTGTTCAGCTGATGGCCACGTTCTGACATAATTGTAAAAGCCATGGACTCTAAATAAAAAGGAAGCAAAAAAAAAAGAGTTACAAAATTTTCTATAAAGAAATAAAGATTCTGTTGGCAAGACTTAAATGCTGCTACTAAGCTTTGCATTTTTACCACAGAAGAAAATGATAATGTGGTGGTAAAAGATAACTAACTCGAGACAAGATAGAAAAGGTATTTAGGAATTCCAGAAGTGAATCATCTTCCGTGGACTGTGATGTGCTATGGCATCTGTTCTTTGACTGTGCTGAGTGCTGCAGAAGTGAGAAATGGGGTAGTAAACAACCTGGGAGAAACCACTAGAGTGGGGACTGCAGCCTTCTCTTCATGACTCCAACCACACAGGGTGATGAGATGAGCCTCTTCTTTATTTTATTGTCCACCCTCACTTTTCCCTATGCTGCTACCATACAGGCTTCCAGTTCAGGAATCATTCAGTGTAGCAAGATAGAGACAGAATCATCTGAAAGTTTATTCCTTTCTACAAGTCATGTCCTCTCTTCCCCTGCTTTGTTCATCAGTTTTATTTGCTGAAACCACGTCTGACATCACCTTGAAACACCACTGTGAAAAAGGACACCACTCTTTTCTTGTCCTGTCAGTGACTACTGAATTCAGCAAGAGCAAGGGTTTGAGGCACAGGAAGGAAAGGACTGGGAGCAGATACTCAGATGCCTTTCCCATACCAAAGAATTGAAAGATTTTTATCTTCTGAGTACCAAATTAATTCATTTGAAGTTTCATATTCTGAACAGGACTGTACCCTTTTGCAGAATGTGTTTCTACCCTCTACTGCCAGTAGCTTCATACCTCAAGTACTTCCATCAAAGCAGAAAACAGTATCAAATAATTATAAAACAATGTGATTTGATGGACCTTATCTTAAATTTTGAAAAGAAACCATTCAGCTGAAATTGAGAGCCTTATTTTCCCAAAGTAGGAAACTCTTAACAGCAAAGGAAATAACATGCTGGTTTCAATCCTGTAACTTGATGTTTGTAAGAGCAATATTAAATTCTAGTTCAGAAAAATTTTAGACAATAGTGGTTCAGATTGCTTTTGTATTTTAATTTCATAAAGAGCTCAAGGAGAGTTTGCTTCTTAACTGTGAGCCATGGTGTGCAGCCATAGTGATGCAATTTGCTATAGAAAAAGGATTAAATTCATTATATCTACTCGCAATGTAATCTGCAAAGATTGAGTTGATGCATGCTCCCCTTTTGCTCCAGGCTAGTCCTTGTGACCCCTCTGGTTCTGCACCTGAAAAGGCTGCCATAAGGCACTTGGCTGTCTGGTAGGTGTGGGCCAGGTGAAGGCAGAGCTCCTGCCTCTTCCCCAGCACTTCACCAGTGCCCATGGACAGTGACACAGCCATGCCTTGCATTCACAGACAGAAGAGCAGGATTGTGTTCAGTCCACTAGGAGAGCCAAGCACTCTCATGCTTAAGCATTATGACCAAATAAATTTGCATCAGTGGTTTTGCAAATAAAACTGATGAAATGATGAACCCTAATAGACATTGACCTCTGAGTACCCTAAGTGAACATAAAAATTAGTTCTATGTCTCCAAGAATAAAATGCAGAAGGTGAAATACTTTAAAAATTAATATTTGATTTGCTTTACCACATTATTTATTTAAGTTAATCTTACTTTACTGTTGTTTTCACAGATATCATATACTACCCCACCTTTCCTATTATTAGAATGTTTCACTAGTGACTAATACTTGCAAATCAACTACAGAGTAGTGGAAGCTTCTTCACCTTTCATGTTTTCAGCTGAGAGCCCCAAAGATATTTAGGATCTAATGACTACAGTGACCAGCCTTGGCCAGATTGTTCTGAACTGATCTTCTTTGCTTTTTATCTCAGGAGTCGAATTTGTTGGGATACATACAAAAATATTATTTTTTGAGTAACGATCAGCTGTTACTGTTTTTTGACATGTGTCTAAGTGAGGAAGGTTCAAAGCAGTTGACATGCAAAGCAGAAAGTTACATTGTAAGGTTCAAAATATAGAAACGGGAAAGGAAAAAATAAAATCATGCAAACATGAAAGAAAAAAGTTAGTTTTGTGTTTCCAGAGAATGATATCACAGTTTTCTGTGACTTTCCTTATCATCTCTAATAGTTTTATAATTCCAAGTCAAGACATGAAAGAAATCAATGACAATAATTCCATTGATTTCTACATTTTGTTCTTACCAAGAGACCCATATAAATACCATCAGTTTTGCCGTTGAACAAAACATTTGTCTTCTCATGAAAAATAGCATGGCAAAAGACAAGAGATAACGTATCAATTGTGTGATATTTTCCTTGCAGAATTGTGGAGGACAAGGGCATTGACAGCATTGACAATGGCAATGTGATTTGCTACGTGCTTCAGCAGAGCAAAAGATTTTGGCCATGAAATAATATTTAGAAAAGCCAGAGTTAGAAGTGGAATGGAGGGGAATGGGATCAGTGTATGGCAACAGTCATGGTATTGCTTTGTGGCAAAAACAAGAAATAAACATGAATTTAGACCAAGAGTCGTCATGTGCGACTTTCAGAGCATAGCAGGAGCCTTTTACATCTCCTCTAAATGTTTGGAGCAACACCGTGGTGGGAGAAAGGGTTTATAGAAGTAATTTGCCATTTGAACTGCCTGGCTTGATTGAGTTGGATGGGGAAAACGCAGCATAACACTCGTAGCCTGCTGGAGGCTTCCAGCCATTGAGGTAACAACTGGCAATTTTGCCACATGGTTTTCGATTGAAGGAGCATATCTAAGGGGGAAAAGGCACAGGGAAAGGGTGATCTCGCACAGGAGCTTGCGTGCTGCTGGCAGCAGGCTCTCCAGGGGCTGCAGCATCCCCGGCCGGGCTGCACGCTCGGGGCTTGCCCAGGAGCAGCAGGCAGCGCTCTGCCCCGACAAACCCTCCCGGGGCAGAGCAGCACGCAGGTGTGTGCGTGGGTGGGGACCGCACAGCCAAGGGAGAACAGCAAATGGAGATAAACCACACAAAGGGACTATGTCTGAGCTTTGTTATGCAAACTCAGAGGCAGCAAGAGCTGTAAAAGTTACTTGCTGTTCCACATAATGAGCTAACTGGTACAAGATTCTGCAAAGGCCCAGGACTCCTCCATGTTCTTAAGGACAAATGAATGTCTTTCATTTTGCTAGAAGAAAAGTTCTTGTCTGAATAGATGTGAGTGACTTTCCTTCCCTGACACTTCGTATGTAAAATTCTGTACTGTGTTAAAACGCAAAAATTCTTTACTGTGTCTTTGATGCAAAAATTTCAGTCACAGGTCATTCTGCATGTAAAGCTATATTCCCTTGGTTATTTAGATCTGTATATTATACGTTCGTAAGCTTTTTACAAGCTCATTTGTGTGTCTCATGATTAAAAATTCTGTTTATGTTTTTTCGCTTGTCAAGACATAATCAGCTTTCATGCTGTGTCTATGTGATATCTTCAATAATCAGTTAGGTTTATGGGGAAAGCAGGAGCAGCAATGCTGTACAAAGTGCTTCTTGGGGATGAGCTGAAGCTGTGAACTCCGTTTTCATTCTGTTTCGCTTAAAATCTGAAAGCTCTGGGCTGCTGCCAAGGGAAGTTTCTCTAACAGCCTGGACTCTGTTAGCTAACTAGCTCCCCCTCTTGAAACTCCAGAAATGCTGGCAGGACTCAGGGATGGAGGGGGAAGAGAAATGAAATCCTTCGGTGTTGGAGTTCTCTCATTTTTATAACTGTTGTGGTTTCTTTCCTCGTATGTCACTGACAGCTGGGGAATGTCCTTATCTTGCTGCTGCTGGTTTCTGAACTGACCTTGTAAGAATGTAAAAGGGGTTTTGGTGCCTGCTGCAAAGGAACTCGAGGCTGCAGAGGTCACCCTAGCGGCAGCGCCCAGCGGAGAAAGGCAGCAGAGCTCCCCAGCGAAGGGCACTGGAGCAGGATGGTGGAGGACAAGGATGGCTGGGGGACAGGATGGTTCAGCTCCAGCAGCAGCCCTGCTCGGGACTCCAGCAAACACCAGGGAGGAAGGGGAGCGCCCATCTGTGCGGGATGGAGCGTCAGCTGTGCCTCCCGGGGCATCCCTGCCCGACCAGGAGCGCAGCTGAGCGGGGCGGGGCAGCTGTGTGCTGGCACAGCAGGGCCATCAAAGGGCTGCCAGCACAGGAGGCATCTACTGCAGGATTGCCTGTTTGCTGCTTCTTTTTTTTATTTTATTTTATTTTAATTTTTTTTTTTTTTTTTTAACCCTAGAATAGATATTAGGTATATGGAGAGATTTTGTTCTAGGGTGTCAAATGGAGAGGTATGTGGGTATCTGCAGCTGAGAAAAAGGTGTCTTTGGTATAGAACAGGCATCTTTGCATGCAACTCTTTCCAAATGGGTTTTACAGAGAGCTGTCCTTGCCTGAAAACTCCCCTTCAGAAAAAGTGAATATAATGTCAGGTGGGATAAAGGGCAGGAGAAGGGAAATGTTCTTGCCTTTTAGAGAGGGGTAACTGGGATATGGAGCTGCACTCAGACTTCATACTACACTATTCAAGCATCCAAATACTTAGATGAAAAAACATCTGCCATCCCTGAAAGAAGGAACATTAGAACTTAGGACACCTCATTTCCAGGTTTTTCCTGGCAGTGGGCTATAAATCCAGACCCTTTTTGTTTCTTCTTCCTCTCTCCAGTACCATGAATCTTTCATGCCTTTGGACAGTGGCCCACTTTCAACAGGAAGGACAAAGTAAGACCAGTGTATAATCAGGTGAGATTTATCCTGGGTAGAGAGAGAAGTAATTTTTAATTTGTAGATTAAAGAGAGCATGATCAACTTTCAAGATAAAAACCAATTTTTTTAAGATTGAGAAGACTACCACTAGCTTGATTTTGGGCTGAATATGATGCCTTGTGTCATTTTCAAAGGTGTGGTAGGATCAGATAGCAGAGCTGTTTTGGTATTCCTGCTGCCTGTGTGTCATTGATGCCATTCAGTGAACCAAAGTGGAGCAGCCATCACAGCTAGGCATGCAACTGAGAGTTTATACCCTTCTCATGCAAATATAGTGACATTTACCCATTTCTCATATAATCTAAATGGTTGAAGTTTTATAGCTGTTAAAGTCAGGCTTAAACCTTTCTAATCAGCCTAAATACATCCTTGGAGATACATCTTAGTTGTTTAGGTCTCTTGAATTCTATGTAAATCCACTGTAAATCTTAGTCACAAAAAAATCTGGTGTTTCACTTAAATGCAGCAAGCAACACTTTTTAATAAAAGTGGCAAACACAAGGATTTCAATTTTTGGATTGTAAGACACTGATTCTTCATCTGCAACATTTCTCTGGTAAGTCTGCACTGTAAATTGTAAACACTGACCCAGTTACAACTATTTGTCTTTTTAAAATTTCCCATCTCAATGATGGAGAAAACCATGCATAAATGCTTACAGAAATAAAGGTGTTTTCAGGGTACATTCTCAAATCTGCTGAAATACTTATAGTGTTCAGGTAAACTGTAAAATAAGTGGGAAAAAAAATGTATTTCAGATTTTTAGTCTCCAAATTGTATTTTTACTTTACCCACATACAAAGAAAATTATTAAGAAGGCAGGTTGAGTAAATTTTGTTTAATCCCTTCCCAAATATTCTAAAAATGCTTTATTTGCCCAAAACATAATACATATTTTCATTTTAAATAGTAATGATCAAAACATCAAGAAAAGACTGGGTTCTGTTTTTCCATCCAGTCTTTTCATATTTTATTTTTACATCCTCTGAAAGCTTGCTCTCTGTGTGCTTTTTAAAGTAGAACTTTATGATTCAGTTTTTCAGCTGATAATCTTAGAAAAACTCTGCCCATTTTTATCTATTGAAAATCTGAACTTCAAACAGTTTCACAAAAAAAAGCAAAGCAAAACAAAACCCCCTTGCTATTATGCATAATAACCCAAATTATGCACATAGGAAACTTGCCATGGAGTGTGTTAGTATGTCTGAAAATACAGCATATTATTCTTGATGTATATTTTATAAACTGCATAAATACCAGCACATATTAAATGCTTGGGTCTGCATGCAGTATTGTTCTTTAATGCTCATCATATTTAAAGCTGGAGGTCCTCTAGGCAAAAAGTGACTGTCTGGTTTGGAGGTGAAGCAAAGAAGGTCATCTACATTAAATGAACTAGACTGGGCTCAGTAATAGTGAGCCATTCTCAAATACTAATGACCATCTGGATTACAGATGCAGTAGCCAGATTGTCTGTTGTGTCCACCAAGTGAGTTGTCTTACCCTGGGAAAAAACTGTCATCTGTCTGTCTTGCCCTGTAGACATGAGCTTTCTTCCAACCTGTCCACATGGATTTACTGGTGGCAAGGTCATCCCGTTCTCTGGAACGTCACTCACTTGTATTTGCTGGCTGCTTAGCAGCTGCCAAAATTTTTGGAACAGAACAGAATGGCAAGGGGCTGGAAATAAGATAGTAAAACTGAAATATTTTCTCTTTCTTTCTGATGCACATTCACCAGTACTTAAAGGAAACAATACCTATTTATTAGCCGAATAAAAAATCCTTTCTCAGCTCTGTTTGTTAAATAGATGATGTCGGTTTTAGGGTGTTTCTCTTCTCAGCTCCCATGCTGTGAAACTCCTTTCCTTTTGTTAAGCAGAATTAGCAAATCATTGCAAGACCTAAAATCTTGTTAAAAAATGCACCAATTTGATTTGGCATTTAATTAACACATTTTTGTTTGGTATTACTGTGTGAGTCTTGACTCTACTTTCAAATTTCCTTTTCATTTTATTAATGCAATTATGCTTTGCTTTTAAGGGTGCCCAGAGAGTCCATAAGCTATATATTTCTGTTCTGGAAGTGTAGGTTTAGCATCATGCTATTGTTCATTCTGTAGAGGAGTAGAAATATTTTTCTGAGTACAAAATTTAGAAGTTAATCATTCCTGAAGACTTTATTCTGCTGAATGTTATCCTTGTGTTTGAAATGCACAATTTTGAAAAAGATTTGCAAAGTATTGCAGGCACTGAATATGTCAAGCACTTGCATTTATTTTCAAAGCTTCTTTATATTCTTGTGAGCACACAGACAATTAAAACCTAAAATGGGTTTGTGCCTGATTTAACTTCAGGTTCTGGAGAAAATAGTCCTTCCAGAAAAGATTTAATCCCAAAATCTACAGGTAGGTAGCCTAGGGATTAATTTGTGATTGTCATGGTGAAGTGTTTCTGCTAATCAATTTTGCTAATGAGGTGATAAACAAACTAAGGGAGTCCTCTCCTTTTTAACACTAGCTCAGATTTCATTAGTAGTAGAATGTCTGTGGCGATTGCAGGTAAATCCCAGACAGGCTTCATTGCAAGCAGTAAATGCCAGGCACTGGGACGGTCTGGCACCACTTTTAGCCCAAAGCCTTGGATGATTCTTGTAATTGTCAAGCTGGATGTTCAGTGAGCTGCAGTGTGGGCAGGGAAGGGCGTTCTTCCACGCTATGGCAAACCCATCACCCGACTTTGATGGGAATATGTTGTGAAGGACAATGTCGGTGGTGGTAAGAGAGGAAGGAAGGAGGGCTGCTGTTAAGGAACAGGAAAATGTGAATTTCTCTGTGTGCTTAGGGGCATGCATTCATGCACAAGTATGTGCTCTCCCTATATGCTAAAGAGTTTTAAGTGTGTTCTTAAGTACCTCCTTACCCTGGGGTTGCAAGAAACATGGCTAAGAAAGCAGGGAAAAAAGGAATAGCGAAAAGGAAATAAAAAAGGGAACCAAAAGAAAAAAGGAAGAAAACCATGTTTTTTTCACTCATTTACTTCATGGACGGCTAATATAGCATATATATGTGTGTCTCTGTGTATATATAGATGTAGACAAGTGCATATGGTTAGATATTCAGAAAATCTGTGTGCAGGCAGAACTTTTATCTTCATTATAGTTAAAAGAGGACCAAGTATATGCGCTGGAAAAAACCCTTGTATATGGTATTTCATCTGGCATCATCAGAAAAGGTGTTTTCCAAGCAGATCAGAAACAGTCTGTAGCTCACTGTAGCAATTCTGTTTGGAGTAAACGAGCTCTTAATTAGGTGAGGGCTGATTTCTTGGCGTTTGAGACTCTTTGAAACTCTCAGACTGCTCGTCACATAAGAAAAAAAAAGAAAAAAAGATTATTCTTTGTGAAAATTCCTAGCAAATGGGAACATAGTATATAGGAAAACAGGATTCAAAGCCACACATCATTGCAAAGGTGAATCAGACTCAATTTTGTTCTTGATTAATTCCACTGAAACATTTGGCAAATACCAGCTTGTAAGATACAAGCAGTATCTTCTAGAGTATAGGTGTTTTGTGAGCGAGGATCTGACAGCTCAGGCCTAACCTAAAAATCATCCTCTGCTGTGGGAGGCATCACAAAACACATCAGCTTCTTTTCGATGCTTCTTTTTGTTCCTTGTCCTCACAGCAATGGGAAAGCTGTTCCTTAGCTTCATCCTTTTGATGGTTAGAAACTATATAATTTCCTTCATTAACCTCCTCATAGCCTTGCTATTCCTGTGGCCCTGGAATAGCCACCTACTTACAGCACCAGCTCCAGCTATGTTTTTGAGCACACCCACCTGACAGAATGATCTCCAGTCCCCTGGCCCAAGTAACACAGACTGGCTGATATCCAAAGCTAGCCCTCTGTAGAGCAGAGGAGCAGATGAACCCAATCCACACCACATAGCCCATATGGCTATGTCTAAAACATGACTTTATCTGTTTTTATCTGTGGGGGTGGCTTGGTTCATCATATTTAAAAGTGTGAGGACTGTGTTGCAGCCCACAGATTGGCGTTTCCATAGCGTGAAATAGTAGATGTTGCATGCTCTGGGTTGTGGCAGAAATGTGCTGGGAATGCTTTAGAGTTCCTACATTGTGTTTTGGTGGGACCTGGTTCATTTCTTCCCAAGGAGGACCTGGAAGTAAATAAGCAGATGAGGAGGCAATGAGCATAAATAAGAAAGGGAGTGAGCTGAGCTATCCAGTTGTATTGGTACCCACAGGTTTAACTTCAGCAGCATAATCTCCCTTGCTGGTTATCAGCATCACCACTTCTTTGGAGAGAGCAATCATATTTCATCCTAGGCTGTGTTTTGCTAATCAAACAATCTTTCCTTTTCCCAGATAATTCCATTATCCCTTCTTTATGAACAGCTTTAATGTATCTTCCTGGAATGTGAATTACTAAGATTTTACTAATTATTCCAGATAAAGTTTTTATAGTGTTTAGTAAAGGAATAAACAATTATTTGCTTCAGAGGATGATCTAGATTAACATAACTGAATATTGCATTTATCTTTTGCATACTTGCCTTACTTACCTAGTTCATGACAAGTGTATTCACAGTGTAGACATCTCAAACTCATGCACTTGTCTAGACCTTTTTCATAATCGATAGAGAGACATAAGTGATTAATCTCATTCTGAAGTAAAGGTCTGAAAAAGGTCAGATCAATAATGTCTGGAAGTGCCTGTTTGTCTCCTGGTTGCAAAAGCAGTCTGGATTGAGCAGTGATGGGAAATATGTCTATGCTATAGGTATCTGAAGCTAGGTCAGATAAATCCCCAATTGATCAATACTGAGATGATCACACTGTATTTCCTCTTTGCTGTCACTAATGTCTAAGAGCACTTAAATTACAGGAATTATTCCTGTTATGAACCTGCAATTGCAGAAGCTTCCATATGTTGTATTAATTAGGTAATTCATGAGTTTCTATTGGTTCAGTCCTCAGGGTCAATATAGAATTTCTGCTGCGTGGTACTCCAGTTCTCTTCCATAATGATTGTGTCTCCCATTTAATGTCAGCACTCAGAGTGAACTTGCAGGTTCTATGTCTTGTGCTGTTGTTTGTGAAACCATTTGATCTCACACAGGTTTTTAAAAATCTTTAAGAATATTGCCCCTAAATTACCAGTACCACCCTCAGTACAAACTGCTGCTGTCTCCTAGGTGGCTCCATTTTTTTCTTTACTTTTAGATAAAACTCAGTTTCTCTGTTAACTAACGGCCAGTGTAAAAGAAGATTAAATGATTTGGCAAAGTTTAGGCAGATGGGCTGCATCAGCTATATCTTGATTAAAACTGAATTTTCTTTTAAAATAAAAAAAGGTCAAGGAAGAAATATGCTGTTAATTTTAAAAAAATATTTATTAGTATTGTTACTACATTTATTCAATTTTCAATATATTTCCATGGAAATTTATTATTTCCTTCTAACTGCATTATTAACAATGCACATTCCTGAGACCCCACCAATGGAATTCCAACTTTTCCTTCTTAAATATTACTGGTTTGTTTTCTGGTCTTTCCTTATGTATTACCTGACTTGATCAATTCCCTAAAACTTCCAGAAATTAGACTGAGAATTTGTGTCAGTTCTTTGGATATTTTGGATTCTTTTCACTCCTTCCCATACCTTCTTCAGGTTGAACTCTGAGTTCTGTCTGGGATATAATTTTAATAACAATGCTTTCATTTATCTTTGCCTTATTTTCTTCAGCCTCTTTCCATTCAGCATTGATTTTATTGAAAACTGGGACAAAATATTCCATTGTTACCTGGATTTTATCTATATTATTTAATTTCTCCTCCAGTCTCAATGATGAGGAACTCTTTTATTCTTTCCTTTATCTTTTCTTGCTTATATGTAATTTGTATTAAGTTTTGTTGTTCTATGTAAGTCAGATACACTATGGTAGAATTTTGTCCCTTCAATTTCTAACCTTCTATATGTATATATCTCTCATGAGATAGATGTTCAGTCTTTTTTTCAGTTGCCTGTAGAATCTCTGCTTACCTCTAATACCCCTTCTGATTTATGTTATATGTAACAGGGATTTATCCTTGTTTGAATAATGAATGACAAGAAAATTCATAAATTTGACAAAGAAATTCCAGGTCTCCCATATGAGTCTTTGAGTTCTTCAGTACAGTGGGCATTACTCACTAATTACCCCAATTTTCCAGGCTTCTTCTTGAATTGAAAACTGGATCTGTAGTTTGGTTTCATTAAAACTTAGTCAACCTATCGTTACCCAGTGCAAGGCTTCTTCTGTGATTTGTTCTTCTATAAGCCCTTTCACTGATTACCAAAAATAGCCAAAAAATGATGTGTCAGATGGTGGGCTCCCTCTGCACCAGCGAGGAGGGACAGACACCTTCGGAAGGTGAGTCATCCCATGCAAGTGGCTCCTGCTCTGGGAGGGCTGGTCCAGCTTCTTGGCTCAGAGGCACTGTAGCCCAGGCAGGCTGGGCACCTTCCCTGGGTCTCCCTCTGGAGGTTGTGTTTGGAGAGCTGCTACTCCTCACAGAGAAGAGGGTGGTTTGTTCCCCACTCTCCAAGCAGGCAGCTGGTCTCCTGTGGCCCTGTAATTCCCAGCAGTGTCATGGGTGTGCTATGCATGCACGTGTGTCTAAAGAGTTCTACAGATCTTGAGCCACGCTCACATGAATCTGACTGCACCAAAACTGCAGGGCTTCAACACTGCTTCAGGATGAGCAATACTTAGTTCACTTTGCTAGTCCCTTCACCTCCTGTTTCCTAGCACTGTCTTGCAGCTCTGATGTATTGATACAATGGCATTACTATGATATGATTCTAATCACTGTGCAACAGAGCTCAGTGCCTTTACCTTTACCATATTCCTGCCAGGTTTGGTTTGGATCTAGCAGGGAGTCAAGGGAGACTGCAGCTTCCACATCAACAGTACATGGGGAAGTACAGATGCCTTACAGATGCTGCTGCAGTCTCCTCTTGCCTTTTCCCTCCTCTATAGATATCCTGTAGTATACTACAATAAAAAAATTAATCCTTATTTTTACTTCTCTCAAGCCACCTCTATTCATTCATTTCAGCCCCTAGAGCAATTAAATTAATCAAGCCCTACTCCATTTTTTAAAAGTAAGGCATAATCTGTAGGGATAGATGTGACTGTCCTGTCAATTAGGGAGTCACAGGTAGCTGATTTACCTTATAAAAGGACTATTTTATTTTTCCACTGGGACCTGTTTTGTCTTCCCCCCCCTACTCATTTTCTCTTTTTCTTCTTCATGGATTCACTCTTTTCTTGCTGTTGCCTTCCTTTAAATTTCACTTACCCCAGCTCTTTTATTTTCTAATGTCTCTCTAAGAAAAAAATCTCTGTATTAGTGATCAAATTAAGTCCCATGGGTCCCAGGAATATGCAGATTCCTTTTATTCTGATATATGAAATATATATTAAAAAAGTTGTTTTGCTACAGGAAGTGCCTTAACTTTACAATGTAACTCAACACCACTGCTGTAGTGTTGTGAACTATGTAATCTAGCAAACTTCATCACTCCCAGGGTTCAGTCTGAGGGATTTTAGCAATATTTTTGGTTTCAGTTTATGCCTTACCAGTCAGAAAATGTATCTTTTCCTGGTCTAGAAGTAGAGGTCTTGCAAACAAAGGATTTTCTGTCCTTAAGATGAAACAGAAAATGAGGTACCAAGCCTACTACACTTCTTGGAAAAAAAGAAAAAAAAAAGAAGAAAAAAAGGAAAAAAAAAAAGGTAAGATTTTTCACTGATATTCAAGCAGCAGTTTTGTTTTTTTTTTTCCCAAAATTTAGCATTAAGCTTCTAAAATTCTGGTTCTCAATTCTGTATGAATGTTCCTTGGAAGTTTTGACATTCCTGAACTTAAACCACTGCACATGATGGAGCTGCCTTAAAACTTCAGTCTCCAAAACCCTAAGCCAAATTCCCTTGTGCTTCAGTAGAAATTCATTGGAAGTAATATATATCTGTGATCCAATGCCTTTTCAAAAAATAAATGTCCTTTCTGATAGAAAACTATTTTAGTTAGAAATGCTGTCCTGGTGCTAAGTAAAATACTCGAAATAACGAATATCCCACAGAGGGAATATTTGGTAAGTATGCAAATGTGAAAGTGAACAGAATAATAGGGTGCAGCTGGTTCTTAGTCTTGTACTTGACTGTTGCTGTTCAGATGCAGTACAACAGCCGTGCATGGGGGAGGAGTGTTAGCACGATGCTCGGCGTGGGTGTATCACAGCTCCAGGAAGAGCCTGAGGTTACGCTCTGCAGAGTTCACGCCAACTCTTCCTTTCAGAACGTGGTGCCACGCTGCAAGTCTACTGCTGACAGCATGAAGTTTTGCTGGTGCTTGACATGGTGACTAAACTATTAGGCCCATCCAAGCTCAAAATATAAAGCTGTTTTCTGACAGCTTATCAGAAAACAAGACTAACTGCTCTTCAGCTGAATATTTCTGAACCTCTCATTCCTCAACCAATACCAATTCTCATGACACACATTTTGAAAATCCACTTAAGTATTTCACTTTTGTTGAGGAATTTAGGCCTGCTTTCCATACAGGGGGAGCCTGAACTGTTTTATTATTTTATCAGATATCTCAAACAAGCTGCTCTTAGCTATTTTTTTTAAACTTGTATGTTTCAGGCAATCTCTAGTACCACTGCTTGTAAAATTGAAAACAGAGTGCTTGGTGCATGAAAAACATACTAGCAAAACATCCTGCATTGTCAGAAAGTAGGTTTTTCTCATATCTTGCATCTTTCATTCATAGATTTAATGATTCTTTTCTGTGAAATGTATTCATTTAGTCTTGAAGCTCTTATGCAAATCTATCACAAAACTCTCCTTTTTGTTGTACTGATTGAAAAAATATTTTCTATTATACTTTTCTATATATATTATATACAGTATACATATTGAAAAAATCTTACCTTTGAAACTTTATTTTCTCTGCAGATGACTTAGAATGTGTTTTTCATTCCTCTTCTTGAAAAGTTTGGTGTCTTGCTAGTTTTTAGTACCTTTAAAACTCTATGTCTTTATTTAAATTGGGAAGTATACTAAAATATACAATAAGATATGAAAACAATAGCTATTTCATTGCATGAATGAGACTCCTTCGATATCCAGCCAGTGTTCTGTATAAGCAATGTGTCAGCATCTATTTTGTAGAGAAATACAATATTTGAAAAACTGGGGGAGGGGGAGTATTTAAATATTGAAAATGGAATTCCTTGCCTTTATGCAAAAACCATAGAAAATATTTCTCCTTAGATGCCTTTTTCAGGAAAATGAATTGCAGTTACTCACACCAAAATACATTTGAACAAAAAAAACCTCTTAATGCATAACATGGAATCTGCGCTGGGGAACTTGAGAACCTAAATACCCCACAGTTTGGCCAAAACCATAATTGGTGTCTGGAGGAGAGGTCCTTACATAATCCAGTCATCATATTTCCTTACATGGCCTCCATTTTAGTAAAAATTCCCTACAGTCCATGTACTCATCGTGTGATTATAGGTCTTCTAATTTATTTCATTCTGAAGAATTTTGGGCAAGTATAACACAATATTTTCAAATCTCCAAGAACGAGCTACATAGCAGCTTTCTCCCTTCTACTTTCTGTAATTTGTAATTTGTTGACTGTCTTTTATTTGGCAGCAAATTTGCAATCATATCTGTAGAAAGGGAGTATCTTTATAATAAATTATTTTTATAATATTCAAGTACTTAATCATTTTCTGGCATCTTATTACCTCTCCCTCTCCTTAAAACCATTTTTGTGAGCTCTACACCTCAGTCAGCATTCGTATTCTTTCATTATCCTATATTTGAGAAAGCTGTTTATCTTGAAACATACATTTTTAATTAAAATTTTCACTTATGCTCAGAAGGCTTAGGTATGCATCACCATGTACAAGCCTATTTTTTTAATCATAAAAGTCATATTGAAAAGCAGGTCTGGTATAGAGAATATTGTGGATTTAATCAGTTAATTGTGTGGTTACACTGTTCATAATCACTTCATTTGCTGTTAATGGCAATGAGATGGATATTTCCAAAGGAGTCTTATTGTCCTCTGTGTAAATAACTAATTGCTTTGTTATTAAATACTTAAATACTCAACATGCCCTGTAAATGCAATCTGCATGTGAAACCAAATCCCCATACTCTACCCAATTCTCATTCCACAGACAGACACATAGTAGCATCCAAATAGTGCCTGGGATCACCTTTGGG
This sequence comes from Luscinia megarhynchos, assembly GCA_034336665.1. NCBI lineage: Eukaryota > Metazoa > Chordata > Aves > Passeriformes > Muscicapidae > Luscinia > Luscinia megarhynchos. The sequence goes on from CM067565.1 coordinate 16,607,492, forward strand.
TAAATCTAAATTCCTTTTCCTCAAGAGGTGAATACTCTGATTTTCAGTGATTACTGCAATGTTTGCTGATTACTTTAACTGATTTCATCTATCTATCTATCTATCTATCTATCTATCTATCTATCTATCTATCTATCTATCTATCTATCTATCTATCTTATTCACACAGCTGAGCAGTCAGTTCATCTTAGAAGGTGTCAGGACTGAAACTGGGTGTGATATGCTGCTGCTTGTTGCTTCATCTGAGACTGATAGGAAACAAGCACGAGCTGTTCCTCCTTTGATCTGAATCAGGCAGAAGTTAGCACAGATGTCATCTAGCATTTATATCACTTGTAAACTAACCCACTGATTCTCCTACTGCAGAAAACGAGTTCAGAAACACATTCCTCAGAGTCCAGGTCTCCTGCTTCTCCCCAGAAAAACACGTACCTGACAGCCCTTGATTCTACTTTCCTCCAGATCACCAGGCCTTTGTGTCACTCTATTAAATGAAAATCAACCTAAAAAATATAGAAGATGGCCTGGAAAACAGATCATAAATGGCTGCAGTGTGGAGATCCAAATCTGATCTTGTCACATGAGCATTGTATATTGTCAATAAGGAGTAGGCACTTTATAGACATGATTCATCAGACCCAGATTCAGTGTCTACTTAAGGTTAAGATGAATAATACCCTGAAAATGCCTATTTCTTTCTACTGACTATAAGAAAAACCTTGACAGTTGCTCAGCTGTAGACAGCTACACTCACATTTGTTGCTAGTCAAAGATATGCTGGGAAATTATAATATATTGAATTATTAAGACAGAAAGATTCTGCATGGGAAAAATATAGAAGAGTGCTACTACAGGAGAAGTAATGTCAAGGTAGGTGCACGCCAAGTTGAAGCAATGGAAGAAAATCAGAAGTAGTGAAATGATACCTGGGGCAGGAAAGTCTAAATTGAATTAGAGTACAGGTATGATTATATCCACATAAAATAATTTAATTCGGAATACACAGATTAAAGCAATCATTATGAGATCTTTATATTTGTTTTTTACATAGTCGGGGCATCTTACTTCAGTCTAGATTTAATATAGTGTTCTGGACTGAACACTCCTACAATGAAGGTTTCTGAGCTCACTAAAGAGCAGATTATTGGTTGAGACTGCCGTATACCCCTGAAGGGCAGCAGCCCACTTGGTGTGCACTGTGGCACAGCCCTAGAAAGGATTTGGTTTGTAAACACTAAAACCTTTCTGTGAATTCAACCTATGTGCAGTAAGTGGGGATGACTGAGAGAGTTATTTCAAGAATGCACAACTTCTCTGAACCAATATGCTAATGTAAATGCAGCCTAAGACAGACAGTTTGCATATAAAATTTAAAATTCTAATGAAACAGTCCTTTAGACATAACTGCCTAAATCCTGCTAGAATTGGTGTAAAGTACATAACTTTGAAAGCTGCCAGACCATCAACTCACTAGATGAACTGAGGAGGACAAGATTTTCCTCTAGAAGTCTTTGCTGGAGCTTCTCACTCTATGTTGATTATATGGGGCATATGAAGAAAAATCTAGGAACCTCCCACCCACCTTGGCAGCACACAGGCAGGTGTGATGGGAGAAAAAGCAGGGATAGGACTTTCTGTAGGGAAATATATACACAGTCTGAATTTTGGTCATGGCTGGAGACTGAAAAGCACTTCATCAACAAATGTTGACCAAAACCAGAAGGCAAGAAAGAGACAGGTGCAAAGAATGCATAGAAGAGATGACATGGCAAGTGTGAACAAATTAATTTAAATTTGAAATACTCTGGAGCTAAAGTACAATTTTACATTAAGCAGAGGACAAAACAATACATATGGAGAGCTCTGTTTGCATTTGTACCACATTGTCCGGACCTTCTGTTGCTATGGTTTTGTGCCACCTGTCTGCTATCAAGATTTGTTTACCTCTTTCAGTACCACACTGGATTATTTAGATGGTTATCTCAGCATGATAGATTGAGTTACCTCTCTGGCTTCATATGCTGCGAATGAATGCTGTAAAAGTGCTTTTTGAACCATTGTGATGCTCCCTTATATCTGACTTCCATTTTAATTTAAAATTATAAAATGTTTCTGTTTTTTCACAAAAATTAGAATAATAGTGAATGTAAGGAAATCCATTAGCATGCAAAAAAGATCTCAACATGAAGTCAGGTTTCTTTTTAATTTCACTAAATAATATTTTGCATCAGTTATAACACATTTGGGATTTTGTTCACTTGTATTTAGTCAGTGAAAATTCTGATCCCTCTTTTCAGGTGCTGTGGAACAGTGTATTTTTATCAGCTTCAGTTTAACTACTTTTGTCTTCTAATTCTTTCACAAGAAGAGACACATTTCAAACAGCTAAATGGTACTAAGGTACCATTACCATCACCTAAGGCAACTATGTCTTGTTGGCAAGACAACATGCCTAAGAAAGATGGAGATGGATTCTTGTTCAATAGCTTAGCTGAACTGTTTGCTAAGTTCCATTCAATTATATCTGCAGAAGTCTATGGAAAGCAATGGAAAATCTCATCTCGTAATCAATACCAACTTGATTATATCCAAGGGACTCATAAATGTTAATAGGGTACAAATGACAATGATCTTCCAAGTCCAGCTGGAGTTTGTAGACATAATATTTGGAAGTAATGTTTCTTTACATGTAAGCTGAATTAATTTAAATAACAACTATTGACAGACAACACGTGAGAAAACATATTCTGGTTTTATATATTTTGTTAAGGAAAAAAAAAAGACTCAGACCTAAAGCTTTTGTCCTCTTAGGTATTAGGTATTATGACTAGATTTCACAAAGGGAGTAAGTGTGAGGAACAGGAAGCTTAGGTAGGGTTTAGTCAGAAAGAGAGCTCCTGACTCCGAGAATTCAAAACAAGTAATGTGTCATCTTCAGCTTTGTATGACAGCCTTGTGAGCAATGGAACATGTGCTGTTTATCTGATCCTCCATTCTTCTGTGTATGAACATCACTGTTTAAACCTCTCTCCTTCAAAACATCTCAACCTGGCCTTGATATATACAGATCTACCACAGAGCTGAGCCTTTCATTTGGCCAGAATCATATCAAATCTGCAAATCTGTAAAAAGAGAAACGCGACGCACGGACATCAAAGAGGTGTAGGTGCAGTCTGCAGCAGTTAGGCTCTAACCTACCTGAGACAGAAACTCTGCACAATTGGAGGAAATCAATTCAATCTCAATTCTCCTGGGGAGAGAGAATACACTGAATAAAAACTCCTCTTTCACCAAACGAATCAGAAAACTAGCTAAATCCTCCCAGCTGCAGACATCTTAATTATTTCTAAAGAGTATCTTGCCTACAGATTCCCACCAGAATTTTTAAGGTACTTCAGAAAACAATACAAGGAAATATTTTATGTGGAAAAGCTGTCAAGCAGGGCTTTGAGAAGACACCTCTCCTTGTCTAAAAGGGGGGGTCAGTCTAATATTAGGGCTCATAGTATCTGAAAAGGAGCAAAAACACAGATAAAGGTAAACCAGAGGATAAGCTCCCTCCATCCTTGTTTAGTATGGCTCAATGGTTTCCAGAATCAGAGGTAGCAAACTGAACAGAAACTATGAAATTGAAATGGTAATGCTCTACAATTAGTGGCAGTAACAGAGTCACAAGACAAAAGACGGATTTCTTTGTACTGCTTCATGGCAAGTGACAGAACCTCTTCACAATTTCAGGAGGGAGAACTGTGGAAAGCAAATTTCACATCTAGAGTATGAACCTGGATGGTGCTTTAGTCTGCCATAAAAGATAAAAGCAAATGGATAGACCCCACTGAGTTCTTGTGCAGAAACTTGAGCTTAAAAAAACCTCAAATCTAGAATGCAAAACTTAAATACATGAACTTTTTATCCAAATCCTTTTGGTATTAACCCAGTTTCCTAGAAGACATAGTATCTTTTACTATTTAACAGTTCAAAGTCACCAGATCCTTGTAGAACTTAATTTATTATTTCTTAAAGAAATAAATGGGAGATAATAAAAAATAATTATTGTCAAGAAGAAAAATTTTGACATTTGAATACTATATAGGTGTCTAAATAAAATATATATAGTCAAAGAGCAGTTCTCTCACAACAAGAATTGTATATTTTTTTCCTGTTTTATATAATTTAAACTGCAAAACCGTCCCCCCTTAAATTCACTGTATTTCTGCTGATTTTAATACCATTTCCCATTAAATAAACAAGTGTTTACCCATTGTGTTTTTATGGCACTAAGACATATGGAATACAAGAATTATCTTAAACTAATCCCTGGAATTTAATAATTTTTTAAAATAATTTGCAATCAGTTAATTGTTTCCTTGGGACTGAATCACAGGATTTAATTTCACCAGTTCAGATTAGTATTAATGACTCTTTCAGAAGAATTTGAATCCGCCCTTCTTGTCTTCAGTCAATTAGATTCTCAACCTTGTTTTTTTTCAAAATAATCGGTTTCAGTGATCTCTATTTTTTAAAATAGAATTCTGAGATAAAATTATTTTAAAATATTTTTATTTCTATAAATTTCTTTGTGACAAGCCATGTGCAAAAGTGACCTCAACAGCTTTTAATGTGAGTACTCCTTTTTCTATTAAGCAGCTTTTTTGCTATCCAGCCTTCTGCTGACAGTTCTTTGTAAACAAGAATTCGAGATATAGAATATATAACACCATCTTTCCTATAACTTTAATTCTAAACATCCTGTAAATCTCTGGAATGGTCTTTTCCATTCATTTATCTTCAATTTTTTTATATAATATGAACATAATGAAAGTATTAGTAGGGTTTCATGTTCAGTTTATTAAATTCTTTTCATGAGCTAAATTTTGTACTAAAATTCTATGAGCTTCTCCATTTTTATCATTATCTAAAAAAGCTTTACCATTGCAATTTTCCAAAATCTTACTTCTGAGGCAATGTAAGCACTTCAGCAGCCAATATCTCCGGTTCTGGCAGTGCAGGAGCATCTTGTTGCTATGCCCCAGCAATGGATCAGACAGCAGATAAACATTTCTGCATTGTCAAGGCCTGTCTGGCATTGGGAAATCCTGGGATAACACAGTCCAAATCGTGAAAGACAAAGCTGGAAAGAATGATGGACAATTCCATAAGGGATACCCCATCTTGTTTTAGGACTCCCATTAGGTATGGAGAGAGGTACCAGTGGTAAAACTGATGTTAGATGGGAACAGCTCTTTACCAGATAGATAATCATGACTGCATTTGTGCCACAGCTCCCCTGTCCTGGTGGCAGGCATTTCTTCACTGGTGGCCATCGAGGGTGCCAGTTCACCAAGGGCTTTGTGCTATGTCCAAAGCAAACTAGATTGGACCTGCTGAAGATAGAGCAGAAGTATTAACCTGCCCCCAATGCCATTGATAGGTACCCACAGGCAGCTGGTCTGCCACCAGAGCAGACATGTAAAACAGTTTCTGGAAGTTATTCCTGTAGGCAGGACTGAAAATTTATAGCATTTTCTTCAGTTCCAGTTTTTTCAGTTTTTTTTCTTCAGTTTTTCTAAGAAATATTAGAAGGAATAAGGTTGTTTGTTTGTTTATTTGTTTGTTTGTTTTTTAACCTGGGACCAACTGGGATTCCTAGGTTGTTTTGGTTTTATTGTGTGTTTTTCTCTTCCTTTTTGTCTCTTCAGAATGTCCAGAAGACATTTATCAAGTGCATGGAAAGGCAGCCAATAACTGGAGATTCACTTGCTTTTCTTTTACAGAGATGTGTTATTACCAGCCTGTTTGTCAGATGTCTATCTTCCTTTGAGTAATCTGTCTCAAAGCCCTTACAAAGAGCTTCTGTGTGCACTTAATCTGTTCTAAATGACCCAAATAAATTATGGCTGTGGCTAACAAGACCCCAGTAAAGGAGGTTAGGTAAAGACTGACTGGAGCTCTCCCATCAGTAGGACAGACTGTCTGTACACTTGTCCTTTGAGAAGAGGTGGGTGCAGCTGGGTAATCCAGTGCAAGCTGCTCCCTAGGATCTCCCTGTGCCCAGCAGTGTCTCTCAGTGGGGCCAAAACATTTCACCTGCACAAACAGCAAACAGTGTAGTTACCTCACAATTTTAACATGTTTTTCCTTGGGATGATAAAGAGAAAGTTTTGCATTTGTTGGCACTTGGAAGCTGTCTTGACTGGGTGTGTAGAAAAAATTAGTTTACTCTTCACTAGGCATAACTGCCAGGGAACCATTCACTGTTCCTTTGTATAGGAAAGATTTTCACCCACTACTGATCCTGTTTTTCACTGCCTTCTTCCAGGAGACAAGCTGTAGCTTTGTGAGTGGAGAATGCTTGGCCAGGGATGGAAAAATGTAACAGGACATTAGAAAGCATTGTCTCTCATTTCTCTAGCATTCTCCATTTGTGAATGTTGGTATATGTTTCTTTGGTTGATGTATGATGTACTGGGTTCTATGAAAGTGGAGGAAAGAGGGGGGAAGGAGAGGAAAGAGAGGAGAAGGAAAGGAAAGAGTATCTCTGAGTTTTATTTCTTTTCTACTATTTGTGAAGAAACAAGGAGACCCTTAAGTATAAATTCATATTAGGTATTTTAAGGATGATAAGGCAACCCAGGGAAAATAATCTGTTGTTTGCAGAGGGAAAAGCGATGGAGGGAAAGTCTAAACAAAATCTTTCTGAAGTAAGAAGGATATGGACAGAACAGGAAAAAGGGTAATCCAGAATCTGCTACTTGCTCATGAGCCATGTTTTTGAAGGATAGGTGAATATACATGGAGAATCCTATATATATGTGTATAGATACATATAGATACATATATATATATACCTTTAGCAAGGTCCTAAGACAACCAAATGCACTGTGACAGATGTCTGGCAGAACCTGAAAATATTGGTGCATGCTGTCTAGGAGTGAAATGGTTGAAAGGGAATAAGCAACAAACAAAAATTCTTGGTGTGGGCTGTTATGTTGGCTTGAGATGCAGATATTGGTATTCTCCATAAGAAGTTATGCTGATCCTTGTTAGTCACAAAAGGAGGAAAGTGTCAGATATTAGAATATTTTAAATAAATTGGCAATATGAGCATGGCTGGTGAAGACAATGTATACACGTGGCCTACAATGAGGAAACATCACTGTATGATTATTATAAACCCAGAGAGATTCAATGAAGACAGCAGGGGAAGTCTGTTCTTTTGATAGTCTTGGAGTGGCTGGATATGGAATTCTTATGGAACACAGCAATGGTGCCTGAGTTCTCATAAATCTTGTCAAGGATGAAGCAGATGGAGAGCAGCCTTGCAGAAGCTCCTTGATAATGAAAGCAATAAAAGATTTTCTAACTTGGAATCGTAAAGCCCCATGCCTTTAAGTGTCTAATATAGCTGCATTAGTGAAGCTAACGATCCTCTGAAGGAAAGGTCCAGAAAATAGTCTGCTGCTTCTCTAGATCTGTCACCCTTGCCTCACAAAGGGCTGCCTAGGTGGCCTTTTTGGCCTGAAATCAGCAGCCCTCAGTCTGTGCATACCTGTCTATGGGAAGATGTGGTTTCAGTGTGAGTGCTCATGACATATGTCCCAAAGAAGTTTAAAAAAGATGGGTTGATCTTTGTACCAATGTCCTGCAGTGTTTAAAATGTGCTTCTGCACTACATAGGTGCTGAAAAGTCTCTTACATTCATTCTGGTCACAGCATTGTGACCCATGAGAAAAAGCTGCATCTTGGTGATCCTGCCATGACTCAGTCTTGCTCCCTGTTTTTCCATCCCCATCCTACCAAGATTTAGACAATCAGCTTTTGCTGCCACAGGATTAGAATGAATGCTTATTGGTGCAGGTGGTACATCTGTGCAGGTGTGGTGGATGAGTCCAGGGTGATGAATTCTGGAAGAGTTGTGGTGTGGTGGGTGCTGTGCCTGCGGGTGGATCATGCTCTGTGAAACGTGTATGTTGGGACACAGTGGAAATTCTCAAAGGGCCACAGTACAGGGTTAAACAGAGAAGCCTGGGAAGTGGTGTCCTTTCTAGGACAGGATGTTAAGAGAGTTGTATCACTCTTAAAATGTTTAAATCAAAGCCAAATTAATTGCATAGATATATGCATTAACTATATAAATTGTTCTTTCTTGTGTTGAGCTGACTTATGGAAAAAACTTCCTAGCTCCCAGATACAGTTCAAATGTCATTAACAGGATAATTCTGTTCCTGAAAGTGCCCACTTAGAATTAGATTTAAAAAATGAAGCACTGATCATAAAGTCAAAACCTAAATGAATATGTGGTACAAAATTTCTGCCACATCTTTTACTTCTTTAATATTCATGAGGAAAACAGAGTACCTCTCAATTTTCAGTAGTCCTTGAATTCTGACCAAAAAAATTCCAAGCCTATATCATGAATTCCTGCAAAATCATATTTATTTCAGTGCATAGAATGACACTTTTTATCATATCAGAGGTTTAACCCTCATTGCCTTTAGAACTAATAAATAATATAATATAATATAATATAATATAATATAATATAATATAATATAATATAATATAATATAATATAATATAATATAATATAAATCCCAAAGAGACAATAAAGCAGCCTATTTTATTCTTACATTTTCTGTTACTACTGATCAGATTCAGTTTGTGTGCAGTACAGAAAACAGACCACTACTGAAAGAAAGAACAAAAGGCAAATCATTGTAAAATCTGAACTGCCAGAATTAGGCCGTCATGTTACAAAGTGGTAATTCTTTCTGACAGCCTCAGCTGTACCAATCATGACATTCGGCAAATTAGCCAGGCCAAGAACAAATAAAAAGAAGAAACAGGTGTGAAACCAACTTCCTGCCTCCCAGGATAAATACATTGTTCACTGAAGGGCAATGCACCTGCACTATTGTTTCTAGTTGGCAAAGGGGGGTGGGGGGAAGCTCTTAAGTGCAAATACACTTGAGACTTGATAAAGACAAGAGACTTCTCTATAATTTCTGTATAAATGGGCATTTTCTTTCTTGATAGTTTTAATAATTTTACTCTTTGAGGAGACATTTAAACTGCAGTTTGAATAAATTATTGCTCTGTAAGGGAAGATGAAGTGAAGCTGAATATAAGCCTTTTTCTGGGCTTTTCAGAAAAATGAGGGGACTTCACTGTTTCCTTTCTGATTATGATCTTCCTTTTTAAAGTTGCCCCCATAGCTGAATAGCACCCCAGTGGGCTTAGATGAAGGAGCCTGTTGTCATCACCCTGCTGAGGCCTTGAAGGAATCCTTTCCCAAC